>CM056454.1:23064782-24356368 GCA_029783895.1 Triplophysa bombifrons | reverse complement strand
ACAGCAGGAAACAATCATCATGTGTTAAGTTAATGATATTGACCTAAATTTGATTTAATTGCCAATATACTTACTATGCCAATGAAGTTCTGTAAGAGGCACTTAAAAGTTTATTTAGCTGCTGTTGAAACAAGAAAAAGAGCAAACATGACTAAATATGAGTTTGTGATTCAGGGATTACTGACTAAATATGTTTTGATGAACATGGCAAGCTAGCAATGCTGAATGCTATGTTTGCTTATTAACAAAAAACTGTCTCCCTTAGGATATTACTGATAACTTTCTTGCTGCATGACATTGCTTTAACTGGGTGTCTGACAGTCACGAAAAACATATGCTTACAAAAAGCCAAAGACGCTCTGTGAATGGGTTCTTAAGAGAGCCTTTGGGGCATATAGCTGCTGTGGACACAATAAAAGAGAGCAAACATAACTCAATATGAGTGAGATGTGTCTGTTCGAGTTCCATTTAGTTTCATCAGTTGATACTGTCAAAAGGGTTAGTAAATATGACAGAATTTTCATTTTGCGGTGAACTATTACTTTAATAAAAAAATGATGTCTCCCTTGAGTCCCTTAGGATATTACTGATAACTATCTTGCTGAATGACATTGCTTTTACTGATTTAAACCCAAATACAGAGAAGGGTGTCTGACAGTCACGCAAAACATATACTTACAAAAAGTCAAAGACGCACTGTGAAAGGGCTCTTAAAAGAGCCTTTGGGGTATAGGTAGCTGCTGATGACTTACAAAAAAAAAGAGCAAACATGACTAAATACCGTGACTTAAAATATGTTATGTGGAACATGGCAAACAAGATTTGCAGAGTAACTGCTATGTTTGTAACTTACTACAATCAGATGCCAATTGACTCTGGAAAAAATAATAATTATTTTAATTAAATTCACAGATTTATATGATTTAGGAGTTGCAATATGTATGTGCTCCAACAATTGGAAGCATATTGAAACAGGCCCAGGATTGGGAAACACTGGGATAAAGTAAACATCTGTTAAGTATGTTTATTTTAATATTTATGGCTGTTTAACACATGCTGTGGCTTCACCAGATCTGCGAAAACTAACAGCTCACTTTTACTGTTCCATCAGCCAATGAGACGAGTTTCTGTAGGAGAGACACACCTAGCCCCACCCCGTTATGCATTCCACGAGCGCAGAAAATCAAAGTGAGCCACACGGTATTTGTGAGTGCGCGTCCAGTTTTGTGCAAGATAAATTCCCGTGCTCGAGTAGAGGTTGTCAAGTCTGTCTATAAAAACTTGATGTGTGCGAAGGTCTCTTGCTCGAAGCCTAGTCTGTGAGGCGACGCTTTTCAGACCAAAATGTGTATTTCCTTCTAAGTAACGTTACCATGTTAGGTGTAACTATGGAACGAATTGTTTTCTGTTCATCCGTGCGAATTTGCCCCATTACCACAATGTGACGTTAACGGAAAGAGCGAGTGACTAGAATAATAACTGTCTAAAATCATTAGATCATCTAAATCAACAACATGCATGCTAGACCCTATACCTACAAAACTACTGAAAGAAATGCTCCCAGAAATTATAGATCCTCTTCTTAGTATTATTAACTCATCTCTGACACTAGGACATGTGCCTAAAGCATTTAAGCTGGCTGTTATAAGGCCCCTTGTCAAAAAACCCAAACTCGACCCTAAAGAACTAGGGAATTACAGGCCTATATCGAATTTACCCTTTATATCTAAAATTCTGGAAAAAGTAGTTTCAACTCAATTATGCTCCTTCCTCCAAAGGAATGACATTAATGAAGAATTCCAGTCTGGATTTCGAGCATGTCACAGTACAGAGACTGCTTTGATTAGAGTTACAAATGATCTGCTCTTAGCGTCTGACCGTGGCTGTATTTCGTTATTGGTGCTGCTAGACCTTAGTGCTGCATTTGACACCATTGACCATAGCATACTTCTACATAGACTCGAAAATTACGTCGGCATTAACGAAATAGCATTGAAATGGTTCAAGTCTTATTTATCCGACCGTTTTCAATTTGTAGCAATAAACAGTGAGGTGTCCCGCAAATCGCAAGTCCAGTACGGTGTACCACAGGGTTCAGTCTTGGGGCCTCTGCTCTTCGCATTATACATGCTACCTCTAGGAGATATAATAAAGCGACACGGAATTAGCTTTCACTGTTATGCTGATGATACTCAACTTTATATTTCCTCGAAGCCTCACGAAACCCAGCAGTTCGATCGAATAAAGGATTGCATAGTTGACTTAAAAAACTGGATGAGTAACAATTTTTTACTATTAAACTCGGACAAAACAGAAGTGTTACTTACGGGACCGAAAACCACTATACGTAACAACCAAGAATACTGCTTAACGATTGACGGATGCTCCATAAAATCCTCGTCGTCAGCTAAGAATCTTGGCGTTGTATTCGATAGTACTCTGTCATTTGAAAGCCATGTCGCCAAAACCTGTAAAATTGCATTTTTCCATGTTAAGAATATATTTAAACTACGTCATATGCTGTCGATGTCAGATGCAGAGAAATTAATTCATGCATTCATGACATCAAGACTAGATTACTGTAATGCACTTCTAGGTGGTTGCCCTGCAGGCCTATTACAAAAACTGCAACTGGTTCAAAACGCGGCAGCTCGAGTTCTTACACGTACTAAAAAGTATGAGCATATAACCCCGGTTCTTTCAACCTTGCACTGGTTACCTATAAAACATCGCATTAACTTTAAGATCTTGCTTATAACCTATAAAGCCCTGCATGGTCTAGCGCCGCAGTATTTAAATGAACTTCTATTGTATTACAGACCTCTACGTGCATTACGCTCTCAGGAGTCCTGTCAGTTGGTAATACCTAGAATTTCAAAATCAAGTGCAGGTGGTAGATCCTTTTCTTATATAGCGCCTAAACTGTGGAATATTCTTCCCTGCAATGTCCACACAATGGCAGACACACTCTGTCAGTTTAAGTCTAGACTAAAGACGCATCTTTTTAATCTTGCATACACTACACTTCCATAATATTAATCCTCAGAGGATTTAGGCTGCATTATTTAAATCAACCGGAACCAGGAACACATCCAACAACAAATGATGTACTTTTGATGCATCAAAGAGTGCAGAACAGTACTCTACTCTCAGCCAGTCTTGTCTCTTTGTTCCAAGGTTACCGCAGGAGGCAGTTCATGCCCAGACCTGATGGCAGAGCTGAGAATGGGAAGCGGTGACCTGACAAGAGCTAAGAGGATAGAGCTGGATAAAGGACGTGGCAACTTTGATTTTCCTACAACATTTCAAATGCTATTAGATTGTTAATGATAATCTTAAATCTACCATTTTACCTTATTAAGCTTATTTTTTTATTTTTATTTAGCCTTGTTGTGCAAGCACTGTTGTGCCTGTGCAGAGGCAGCAGCTTTTGCCAGAGGGGAACTGGAATCCCCCGGTCGGGCCTGGGTTCCCCTGAGGTTTTTTTTCTAGATTAGAGTTTTGAGTTCCTCGCCACCGTTTGCATATTGTTTTGCACTATCTGCCTGGCCGGGGGGGCTGCTTTAGAATTCAGAAATTAGAAATAATTAATATATAAGAATTTATAGTCCGTTAATATTTGACCTGTGGTTCTCTCTCTCCTTTATCTCAAATGTGTCCTTTCACTGTCCTTTTGTGCGAGTGTGTTTGTGTGAGTGTGTTTGTGTGTGTGCGTCTATGTCATTGTGTGTAAGTATGTATGCATATTGTGTGTGTGGAGCATTTGTATGTCTGTCTTTTGTTGTTTTCCACCTTTTTCTTGTTTTTACAGGTATATGCCTTTAGTTGTTTTACTTGTAATCTATTGTGTCTCATGTACAGCTGCTTTGTAACAATGAAAATTGTAAAAAGCGCTATATAAATAAAGTTGAGTTGAGTTGAGTAGAATAAGACGGAAGCCGTGGGACAGATGTGGTAGCTTAATGTTACATGTACATGAAATGTAGGGAGTTAATTTCATGATAAGTCAGTTCAGTGGGTTTCATGTGAAAGTGGCAGTTGTTTAATTTGAAGTAGTGAAACCGATCTCCTTCTTCCTGCACTAGATAAACTAGATTTTTTCAGATTTTTAAGCATAACGTTATTTACATTTAGGTTTATACGTTTAGCTTAAATACATTGACCAGTTAAGTAAAAAAAATTTCCTCAGGAAAGCGGTCAGTGATTCCAATTAGAGTGGAATGTGCAGCTATGCGCGCGCACGTATATGCCCTCAGTCATGTTTCGCGTATCCGCGAGTTGAGTTTAATTGTTGTGAGAGAACTTTGTCTATTTCGTCTTTGAAAACACATTTTAGTGTAAAGGGTTAAGTAATACTTTTGCGGTATTGGGATACTTGAAAGCTTTGTGACACGAAATTCCTCTATGTGCCTGTATTAGTTTTACAACTTAGATTTTCTTAGCTTTGTCTTAGTTTTAAATGTCATTTACAATGACACTTAAAACGTAAAAGCTCACTACAAATGTATTTTGTATAGGCTGATTAATTAAAAAAAGTATTTTACCTCAGGATAACTAACAGACCGGCGGTTCCTCTCAGAAGGCAGTCGCTCTGTGCGCATTCAGGGTTCGCGCGCTGCACGCGAGCAAAATATAACTTTTGACAGTTTTTTTTTTCGTTGACTTATTTTCGTTTTTCTAAGAAAAAAAATTGCATTTATATAATGACATGTCTCAATAAATTATGAATATAAAAAATATTATTTTAAATATAAGTGTGCAATATGGTAATTGGAATCTGAAAGCGAGTCGGCAAACACTAGATTTTTTGCGATTGAATGCCAATAGCAGACTTGTGCAGACTATTCTTTATGCAGTTATTAGCCAGTACAAGCTGCCCTTAAATGCTCAATGTGTCCATCTAAACGAGAATTTTGTATAACTACCTCTAGAATGCATATTTATTAAAAATCATCTATTTGTTTGCCATAAGTTAAAAGCAGTTCTTATACCCTAAAACAACCCTAGGTTGTTATTTATTTTAATACTTAATAACAACGTTAATCATAAGCTTAGTCCTTTGTATTTAAATTATGTGTTAGAGGTGTTAACACATTTTCATTTTCATTCTTTTTCTTTAATTTTTCTTTAGGAAAAGTGGATGCCAGTCCCTGTTTGTTCGGTCTATAATTCAACAAACCAAGGATATGACATCTCATGTTATAAGCCAATGGATGAAAAAGTGTTTTAAAGGTGCAGTTGAGAGGTAAAGCATGATCTGTTTGATGTGTGGAAAGGTTGTTTTTTTTATCATAGTCATTGGTGGGTTTGTAAGTATATAGTTACATCTTTCAAAATTATATCCATGTTTCCCCAGACCTATAGCGTTTTATAACAAGTGGACAAGTCTTAAGGAAATTTGTATAGATTCAAATTTAACAACGAGCATTTAGCATTCATCTTTCCCTCGATTGCAACCAGTCGTCCTGTCCCTGCAGCTGAAAAACACCCCCACAGCATGATGCTGCCACCACCATGCTTCACTGTTGGGACTGTATTGGACAGGTGATGAGCAGTGCCTGCTTTTCTCCACACATACGGCTTAGACTTAAGGCCAAAAAGTTATATCTCGGTCTCATCAGACCAGAGAATCTTATTTGTCACCATCTTTGAGTCCTTCGGGTGTTTTTTAGCAAACTCCATTCGGGATTTCATGTGTCTTGCACTGAGAAGAGGGTTCCGTCGGCCCACTCTGCCATAAAGCCCCGACTGGTGGAGGGCTGCAGTGATGGTTGACTTTCTACAACTTTCTCCCATCTCCCGAATGCATCTCTGTAGCTCAGCCACAGTGATCTTTGGGTTCTTCTTTACCTCTCTCACCAAGGCTCTTCTGCCCCGATAGCTCAGTTTGGCTGGACGGCCAGCTCTAGGAAGGGTTCTGGTCTTGCCACAATTCTGTCTCTGAGCTCTTTAGGCAGTTCCTTTGACCTCATGATTCTCATTTGCTCTATCATGCACTGTGAGCTGTAAGGTCTTATATAGACAGGGGTGTGGCTTTCCTAATCAAGTCCATTCAGTATAATCAAACACAGTTGGACTCAAATGAAGGTGTAGAACCATCTCAAGGATGATCAGAAGAAATGGACAGCACCTGAGTTAAATAAATGAGTGTCACAGCAAAGGGTCTGAATACTTAGGACCATGTGATATTTCAGTTTTTCTTTTTTAATAAATCCGCGAAAATGTCAACAACTGTGTTTTTCTGTCAATATGGGGTGCTGTGTGTACATTGAGGAAAACAAATGAACTTAAATGATTTTAGCAAATGGCTGCAATATAACAAAGAGTGAAAAATTTATGGGGGTCTGATTACTTTCCGTACCCACTGTGTGTATATATATATATATATATATATATATATATATATATATGAGCTTTTAAATGTCTTACCTGTTCCCCATCTTTTTTTTCTAGTCAAATGACTCATCCAACTCAATCCAATGGCCTCCTAAGAAAGAAGACGCTGTTCGGTCTTGTAATTTTCATTATGTGGCTTCCACAGATTGAGTCTACGAAGAATTTGTAATCTCCATCAACTGAATAGCCACTTGAATAAGCGTCCGCTGTCGTGACTTTGTGAGCTCTGGAAGAAAATTCTCAAACAGGTGTGTACTGCCTGCAAGGTCTGGTGGTAAATGCACAATAGGCTGGATTTTGTACATCATGAAGTATGTGTTATTTGCTTAGCAGACATTCATACTTTATATCTCCTCAGTCTAGACCGGTTGGTCAGTATTCACTTCAGCATGGTCCTAGCAGTGTACAAAGAGTGAACTAGCACAGGTTAGTAGGTTTTCTCCTGTCAGTGTCACCTCAAATTAATTTTAAACCGTTAGAAAAGTATTATTGATTATTGAGCTTTGTCCTTGTATTCTCTTTTTAAACATGGCCTGGTGCATGTAGGCAATTGGGAATTGCTCTATACATTGGAAACCTTCATGATACATTAAACGAGCTAACCACTGTAGAAAGGTTCAAAGAGGGTGGAAGAAAGGAGGCGGAAACCGGCAAACATTTAATCAAATAATAACAAAGTAAAAGACAGCCGGCCGCCCCTCACAGACGACTGCCGTCGAAATAACATAAATACAAATACAAACGTAAAACATGTTCGGGCCCAGTCCTCTCTCCTCGACGGTCCGGTCGCTCGTTCTCTTTATGCTCCCGATCTGGCGCTCATTAACAGTTACTCACTGGTCTCGAACCTGGGTTCCGCCCCGCCTACTCCACTACAACCACAACTACAATAGTTCTTTCATATGCCCTTTAGTGTTTGTTTACCTCAACCGTAGTACATTTAAATTCATTGTATAATTGGATTCTGTATGCATTGATCAAAAGTAATAATAGTTATTTTACCACATTTATCAGTTGCAGTTCACTTTTTCCATATATTGGAGCATTTCCATCATAACTTTTCTAAATCTTTTTATGATGTATACAAAATATTTTAATCATATTAATACATAATCTGTATAGCTTGACAAGCTATAGTATAACTTGTCAATATTGTTATTGGCTTATTTTCTTTTTATGTTGTTCAGATATTGTCATGTGGCATTTGGTTATTTAAAGAATAATCTACGGTAGAACATTCATCTTTCTCTGCCGTCTCTCCAGTCATTTATTCATGGCAAGATGTGGAATCACACTCTTCATAAAGCCACAAAGTTTTGCCTGGCTGTCAGTGCAGCCAAGAAAAGCATTTGTTGTTCCCGAGTTTTTTAATTACATTTTAACAATCCTGCCTGTAGCAAACAGTATTGCAATAAAACACTTGTTTATAAACAATACATATACTGTTATTGTCGGAGCCAGCCAGTCAATTCTGCAGTACAACTTTTGCCAGTATCACCCAAAACCTTTACAGCACTATCCCCAGGAAAAGTGTATACCACTCAGCATTAATTGCATATATTTTTTATTTGAAATGTAGATTCTTATGTGACATTTAATCATGGTGACAGTGTCCCCCTGTATCATAATGCTATATATTATGATATAATTCATAGAGTCATTCCTATAACCAATATATATATATATGATCAGGAATAACGCTTGTTGTTGCTGCTATTAATCTACTTTTATTTTTGCAGGTGTTTATCTGTTAGGATCAAGTGTTTCCCCAATTTCAGCATAATTCAAATGGACACACTCCATCCCTGACAAGCAATGTTCTAATTGTCTTTCAACAATTCCCGTGATGTTGGGAGTGCTTGATGTGCTTTTAGTCCCTCTGGGAGATCAGGTTTTGAGAATGAGTGCTTTATTTTCATGTCAGATGATGTCGTCATGCTGGCCCCATCAGACCAGGACCTTCAGCATGCACTGGGACGGTTTGCAGCCGAGTGTGAAGCGGCTGGGATGAGAATCAGCACCTCCAAATCTGAGGCCATGGTTCTCAGTCGGAAAAGGGTGGCTTGCCCACTTCAGGTAGGTGGAGAGTTCCTGCCTCAAGGGGAGGAGTTCAAGTATCTGGGGGTCTTGTTCACGAGTGAGGGAAGGATGGAACGGGAGATTGACAGACGGATCGGTGCAGCTTCTGCAGTAATGCGGTCGCTGTACGGAGCTGAGCCGCAAGGCGAAGCTCTCGATTTACCGGTCAATCTACGTTCCTACTCTCACATATGGTCATGAGCTGTGGGTCATGACCGAAAGGACAAGATCCCGGATACAGGCGGCCAAAATGAGCTTACTCCGCAGGGTGGCTGGGCGATCCCTTAGAGCAGGGGTTTTCAACCGGTGGTCCGCGGCCCCCTGGTGGTCCGCGGCGGCATTGCATGTGGTCCGTGACATGCATTCCAGCCTACCTAATTTCACTATTAAAATCATTTTTTTTCCATAAGTTATTTTTCCAAACATTTCCAGAATATTTGCGCAGTGGTGGGAATACTAAATGTAATGAGTTTGAGTTGAGATTCAAACTGACACAGGATAGGCTTGCTTTGCACCTATCAGGTCTATCTTATGCTTTGCTAACGTTGTGTTTTGCTTCCCCAACATCATATACGTACATGTACGTCCATGCCAGTGTTGCCAGGGTCGCGGTTTTCCCGCACAATTGGGCTATTGTGAGAATGCAGTTGCGGGGTAAATTATGGAGCCGCGGGTTGCGAGTTTTTGGGCTACTTTCATAATGTACTGCGGCCGCCAAAATGTTTATTTATATCCTAAGGATAAATGATAACTGATGCGTTTCTTATTGTGTATTCAAACTCCGAATGAATACCTGCCAACTCAAGGACCGGCCCGTTCTCAAAAGCGTGGAGAACGAGTCTGACAGACAGGCTACAGTACAGGGAGGAACGCGGGAACTCATCTCAACCAAAGAGGAGAAATTAGCGGTGGTATTAGACACAGTGCATCCGAATGATGTTTTTACCAATGTTTCGTCAGGTGAGTGTCACATTGCACAATGAAAGAAATCACTCATGATGAGTGTACAACACTTGATTATCCCGGCTGCCAAATATCACGTTTGATCAGCGCTATACGCAGTCTACAACAACTAAAACATTGACGTGCTTCTACACATTATATATTATGCAGTAAATGTAACCATCCTTATTTCTTAAGCAAGTTTCTGAATGTCTTATGAAGAGAAAACATGTTTCTCGTCCATTTGCGTGCGTGGCAGATGTGGGATATTTTTAAAGGGACACTTCACCCAAAAATTTTAATTCTGTTATGAATTACTCTAGTTGTTTCAAACCTGTATACAATTATTTGTCCGGTTGAACACAAAGATATTTGGTAGAATGTTAGCTGCTGAAAATTATTTGGCATCATTGACTACCATAGCAGGAAAAAATTAATGGTAGTCAAACATGATCCAGAATTGTTTGCTTTCCTAAATATCCCAAAACGTATTTTGTGTTCAACAGAACAAAACGATATATACAATACCCAGGAAACCATTCCATTCCATTCTCTACCGCTTATCCGAACTACCTCGGGTCACGGGGAGCCTGCGCCTATCTCAGGAGTCATCGGGCATCAAGGCAGGATACACCCTGGATGGAGTGCCAACCCATCGCAGGCCCCAGGAAACCATTCAGATAAAAAAAATATGGCAATAGAAACGTTTTTAGGGAGTTGTTAACTTTGATTCGACACAGGGAAAAAATTGGGCTAGTTTTCATTCCTTTTTGGCGGGTTTTGAGGGGTTATGGGCATATAATTAAATATTTCTTGGACCTGGCAACCCTGGTACATACACACACACAATAGTGGGCCGCCGATTACTTGGTAGTCAGAATGGTGGTCCCTGGCACAGAACCAGTTGAAAACCCCTGCCTTAGAGATAGGGTGAGAAGCTCGGTCACTCGGGAGGAGCTCAGAGTAGATCCGCTGCTCCTCCACATCGAGAGGGGCCAGCTGAGGTGGCTCGGGCATCTTTTCCGGATGCCCCCTGGACGCCTAGGGAAGACCTAGGACACGCTGGAGGGACTTTGTCTCCCGGCTGGCCTGGGAATGCCTCGGTATCCCCCAGGAAGAGCTGGAGGAAGTGTCTAGGGTGAGGGAAGTCTGGGCATCCCTGCTTAGACTGCTGCCCCCGCGACCCGGCCGCCGGATAAGCGGAAGAAAATGGATGGATGCTTTATTTTCCCTGTATTGATTCTGCATAAGCTTATTATTTGCCCAGTCATTTCTCTTGTTCCATATGTTTGATTTATTCCCAATTTAATAAAACTGTTAAAGCCTCTTGTAATTGTAGTTTACTGTTTGTTTTGGCTTGCCTGAAAGCTGATAGGCCAGCAATGTCTAATTTCAGCAATCTCCGTAATAGCAAACCAAAAAAATATCTAAAAAACATCTACTGCCTATTTTTCCAGTAAGCGGAGTACAGAATTGTTTGCCTCTATATGTTGTCACTAGTGTAGTGTTTAGTCCCCCTGTCTTTCAGAGACATAGCAGTATTCTGTACTGTATGTACTGTCTACAATAACTGAACTCATGTTACACTTATCAGATGGCAAAATCCATGATTCAACACTGTAAAACTGTCAATAAGTATCGAAAATTCATACTACAAACACTGTGATGCCACACATTGGATTTATACGATTGTGAAATGATTAGGTGCTTGTAATTGCTCCTTGAAAGTAAAATTGGTTCTAGTTTTACACTATTCATAATCTTACTGACCTGATTCGGAATTTCCTTGAAAACCTGAATGCAGACTTCGGAAAATGGTAAGAAACAGAATAAATGTTGTACATGCGTGCTCGCATTGCCTGATAATGGTAATGTTTTGTCAGGCTTATAAGGATCACTTTTGGTAATTTATAATTAGATATTTGAAGAGTTTGAGTTAAAGAGTTTTCATCTGTGTTTGTATGGTGCTATTAAAATTAAATTTTTCTAATGTAGGTTCACAGTAAGTCTTTGTTAATTAAGACTTCATTTTTAGTGCTATATAAACTAAAGGGAACCTGTACCGAACGTTCACTGCAGGTTATTTTGGGGTTTTATTGTTACCCCAAAAAATTTAACCTGCAGGGAACGTTCCGGGAACGTTAGCTGTTGGTTAGAAAAAAACTAACGTGCAGGGAAGGTTCCGGGAACGTTAGCTATTGGTTAGATAAAACTAACCTGCAGGGAACGTTCCGGAAACGTTAGCTGTTGGTTAGGCAAAATATAATCTACAGGGAACGTTCTTGAAACGTTCCCCTATGGTTCCCAACAAAAAAAACAAATGGGAACCATAGGGGAACGTTCCGTGTTTGCTGGGTAAGGACATAAATGCTGGGACATACTTTTCTCTCGCGTTAGATGAGTCAACAGACGTTAGCCATCTATCTCAGTGCAGTATAGTTGCCAGGTATGCTGCAGGTGACACACTGCGTGAGGAAAGCCTAGCTGTTTTGCCAATGAAAGGGACAACAAGAGGAGAGGATTTATTCACGTCTTTCATGGAGTTCACTAAAGAAAAGAAACTGTTTTTCTGATGAACTTATTTCTGTCTGTACTGATGGTGCATCCTGTATGTTGGGGAAGAACCAAGGATTTGGGGCGCTTCTCTGTGAACATGAAAAGAGAGCCATCCTAAGTTTTCATTGCATCCTGCAACAGGAGGCGCTTTGCGCTTAGACGTGTGGCCAGGAGCTTGGTGAAGTGATGTCGCTGGTCATTCGAGTGGTCAACTTTATTGTTGCCCGAGCTTTAAATGATCGCCATTTTAAAGCTCTGTTCGAAGAAGTTTGGAATCATTATCCCGGTCTGCTTTTACACAGCAACGTGCGTTGGTTGACAAGGGGGAAGGTGCTCAGCCGTTTTGCATCTTGCCTGAGTGAAATCCGGACTTTTCTTGAAATGAAAGGCGTCAAGCATCCTGAACTAGACAACACTGACTGGCTCCTGCAGTTTCACTATCTCGTGGACATAACTGGACATCTGAACCAGCTTAATGTGAAAATGCAAGGTATTGGAAATACAATCTCATCCCTTCAACAAGCAGTGTTTGCATTTGAAAGCAAGCTGGAAGTTTTTCTCAGGGACATTGAAACAGGTCGTCTTCTGCACTTTGAAAGACTGCAACAATTTAGAGATGCATGCTTAGCAAGTGACTCCAATCAACATCTGGATCTCCAACAGCTAGCTGGCTTTATGTCCAATCTCCTGCAGTCATTCAAAGCACGTTTTGGAGAATTTCGTGCGCACACTGGTCTTCAAGTTCATCACTCAGTAAGTTCAAGTCACTTAATGGAGAGTTGGAAAGTCTTGTGTGACAGCGAGCAGAGCTGGCGAGGGAACACAAGTGGACAGAAATAAAAATCTTCAACCTGAAGACCAGCTGATTCTTAAAACTTGGAACGAGCTTCCTGTGACCTACCACACAATGCAGCGTGTGAGTATTGCCGTATTGACCATGTTTGGCTCTACATATGCATGCGAGCAGTCATTCTCCCATATGAGGAACATTAAGCACAACCTACGCTCATGTTTAACTGATGGAAGCCTCAACGCCTGCATGAAGCTCAACCTCAGCACGTATGTACCAGACTACAAGGCCATCAGCAAAACCACGCAGCATCAGAAGTCGCATTAAAAGTAAGACATATTTAATTTATTATATGTTAAAAATACTATATGGCTCTCAATGAAATATATTTAGAAATATTTGGCCTTTATGGCTCTCCCAGTCAAAAAGGTTCCCGACCCCTGCTCTAGCTGAATATAGCTATGCACATAATTTAAAAGTGGCATTGGATGAATGTGATCAAAAAGTTATGCTTATCCAAAGTATCCTGCAACACATAAGCCATGTAGATTAGAACATTTTATGTCCAATTTTCTTTAATCATGTAGATTATGTAGACTTACAAACATGCAAGACGATTCTCCATGTTTATTAGGCTTCTGGTGCTGCTTATGATATAGAAATCCAGTGTTAATCAATGTATGTACAGTTGAGGGGCCTAATAATTGATGTTATGTCTTTACAGCTAATTATGAAAAGGAGAAAGGGGCCCAACACACAGCCAGGTCTAGCCAGACAGCACCTCCTGGAGAGAATGAATATATGTTGTGTACTTGTATGAATATGAATTAACAATTAATATTGATGTGTATTGTTGTTTTCTCTTGTATTCTGAAAATAAATGTTTATGAATATGAATGAACGCTTATTAATTATAATTGTTTTCAGTGAGGTACCATGGGTCTGATGCCCATTCCACCTAAAACAGTACATTTTAATGATTTCATTTGAAAGAACGAACAAATTCTACCTTCTATTCAAATTTCATGCAAATATCTGATCAAATAAGGAAGTTACAAGCAAAAATGTGTGAATAATAAGCATTTTCGGTCACACGACTTCTATTGTAGTTAATGTTAACTATTTTACTTTGTTTACAATCCTCAACTGATTTTCACAATTCAGGTGTCGTCGTATAGGGAATTTTCAGCTCTGTCTAGTCATGTGATCCATTTTGAGCTTAGGGGTGTTTGGAAATTTTGTCATCATACCTACACACTCGAAAATGTTTTACTGCGATTTACTCTTTTTTTTTTGGTGAAACAATTTACAAAAAAAATTTGAGTAAATTTTATAGCTGGAATTCAATCATATATACTGTTTATATTGAGTAAATCAAATTAAAAACATTAAGTAAATTTGAGTAACTCCATTTATATATATGACAAATTAAATCGAGTAGATTTATTCAGATTTACAGTTTTTTTTTCTTGCATTTACTCTGTTTGAACAGTAAATTTCATTGATTTTACAGCTATAAAATTTACTAATTTTTTTTAGTCTAAATTATTTCACCAAAAGAAATGAGTAGATATAATTGAAAATATAGCAATTTTTTGTTAAAATTTTCACTATTTACTAAATGTGCATTTAATGTAATATTGGACTATCAATTATCAAGATGTTGCATTTACTTGTTTACATTGTATTTACCCTTTTCTCCAAGAGTACTTTACAATGAATAATAAAACCAAGTTATAAAGAAAGCACCTGTGCACACATTATTTAAATTACAAAATGTATTTGTGAATTAAACATTTGACAATGTGAAATCATTCTAAACATAACATTGAAGTATTTTGCATGTTAAATAGCCTTAAAGACTAAACCTTACTGGTGAATACCAACCACATCACCCACCTTTAAAGCAATAAATTAATAAATGCAATTGTAACTGCCACATTAGATTCAACATTAAAGGGATAGTTGAACCAAAAATGAAAATGTTGTCATTATGTACTCATCCTCAAGTTGTTCCAAACCTGTATAATTGTTTTCTTCTGTTAAGTACCAAGGAAGATATTTGAAGAATGTTGGTAAACAGACGGTTGGGCCCCATTGACTTCCACGGTAATAAAATAAAACTATCCAAACTAAATGGTGTTCATCAAATATCAGAATGTTACCAACATTCTTCAAAATATCCTCCTTTGTGTTCAACAGAAGAAACATGTTCAGGTTTGGAACAATTTAAGGGTGAGTGTTTTATGAAAACATTTAAATTTTTGAGCAAACTATTATAAAGTAGTTATAAAGAAAGCACATGCGCACACATTATTTAAATTACAAAATGTATTTGTGAATTAAACATTTGACAATGTGAAATCATTCTAAAAATCATCATAACATTGAAGTATTTTGCTATCCCTTGCAAAATATCCCTAAACTATCCCTTGAAGACAATCAATCTAAAAACATTTCAACAGGAATACCCATTCTTTGCGATGATCTTGAATAGTAGAGCTGTTCAAGATCAAGAACTATCACTTGGAGACAATCAATAAGAAAAACTTTCAAACAGGTATCCATTTTGTGGGATGATCTTGAATAGTCTATCCAAGCAGCTGTTTTTTTAGTCTCTGAACCTTAACAGACAGTTTTGCTGGATCCAGTTCAAGAAGAAGTTTTTTGAACACTTCAAATGAGTATCTGTAAGTCTTGGGATATCTCAGATCCCAAGTAACCCAAATGATAGCAGCAAGCTCTGATGAGATTGAGGGCACCACTGTCCTCAAAAATCTTGCCAATCACTTTTCCTACATCGGTCACCACCCCATTGCTCTGCAGGATGTAGATTTTAATAGCCTCCTCTGCCAACTCCTCTTCCAAAATGATGGTATGATCAGCAGAATCCTGTAGACACATTGTAAAGATTGCTGGTTAGACTTCACCCTAACTTTCAGCCCGAATGTTACAAGACAGTGACAAATACACAAAAACATAGCCTCCCTTCAGGGTGGTACAAACCCTATTACAGGTGAAATCTAAAGTTTACTGGGGAAAGTGTTACAACAATTAACAGCAATTTTCTTGTTCTCCATTGGGAAATGCATTTTTATCAAAAAACCCATGACAAACGAAGAGACCAACATTGAGCTTCAATGCTGTATAACATTAAAACATTTTTTACCTAAAGAGAAAGAATTTAAAAAATCTTTATTTTTCTTAATGAAACACTAAATTATAAAAAAAAGTATCACGACAAATTCGATTATATATATTTTTGTAAATAATCAAGACTAAACAAAAGACTAAAGAATCAAAAACCACTAGCTTGTTGTTCATTATTATTTTTAATGAAACAACAATTAAAATAGTACATCATCGAACTTCCTTATTCCAGAACATTTATAAACAAAACGATAATATGACAACATTGTACCTGCTTTGTAGAATAAATACAATGACACTGTATTACAGTGTATTAAACTGCTCTCTGGAATACTTGATTCTGATAAGCCAATTGTGAGATTCCAAGGTTTGATATTGGTAGATAACAACGGCTTAAAACTAATATTTTGTTTCGGCTAGGATTTTTGGTAATGTGGCACTGCATGACGTCACACAGTAACATATTTGTGACATCATTGCATAGTTCTGATTTGCAATTCGAGACTCTTGCAACATATCAGCTTCTACTCTCTAAATATTCAGAGTTTAAACTTCAAAACAAACAATGTAAAAAGAAATTACTGAAAACTACTGAACTAACCTCAAATTCCTTAATTAAGCCGCATGCATCTTCTCCCAGATAGTCAATGGGGCATCGAATGACAACTTCACGTTTTCGGTGAATGGAGACTCCACTCTGTAAAACAGAAGATCAATTAACACAATTAAAATTCATAAGAAAATGAAGTAAGTTAGCACTGGAATTAACCTCTATTATAAAATGACTATCTACACCACAACGGCTGCTTCTCAATCTAATCCCTAGGTTGTGAAGCAGAATATCTGGTACATGAATTTGGGCACTGGATAGGACAATAAGGACCCTGACTCACTACAGAATCAAAAAATAAAATTTAGGGGCACACCTTAAATCACACTGTAATGTAATTATTAGACTTAACTCACAGAAATTATGATGTGCAGTTTTATTTTCATTTCAGTGGGATATTACATTACTCAATACGAGGTTCATACGGAATCTGTATACGTTTTTGTTAATTCTGTGCTTAAATTTTGGAAAATCTGCAGAATTCTGTGGAACAGTTTTAAATGCGTTTACATTTGTACAGAAATGTAAATATGTGTAAATGTGTTAGAAAAGTTTTAAAATACTACCTGTCTATGCATTTAACTGCAAGTGACAGTGGTCTGGGTTTCTAAACATCATTTAAAAAGAGGCAGAGCCTACAGAGAAGTTTTAAGAGCTAAATAAAGAGACCGTTTAAACTCTGAATACACCAGACAAAATTATAACTGAATTAATTTGAATCAACAGAAAACGTCCATATCCTTTTGTATGAAAAGCATATGTATTATTGTTCATAGTGTTCAAGCAGAATGAAGGGCTCTATTAAGACTTTCTTATGATGATTTTACTGTGTATTAAGGACATTTACATTTTGTTCACAATGTTCTGGCAGTTTTCAGAAAGGTTCGGTTTCAGTGGATGGGTACTGCGTTTGCGTGTGGAGCATTTGTCAAACAGTGTAGAAACACTGCGGTTTTGAAAATATCGGCGTTTGTGTGTTCGCGTCCCCATAAAGTGTAATACGCACACGATGAAAACTCCACAGCACCACTTATTCTCTGAGTCCAGTAAATCACATGAATATCAAATGGGCCCTGTTATATTATATCAGCATATACAGTTGGTGAGCTGATGAGACCCACGTCTAGTTGTTAGACCATGATTAACGTTCCACAGGACGTTATACATTCAAATATCCTTATTAACTTTTGTCGGTTGAAAAAATAAATACAAGGTGATTCAAAGAGTACCAAGTTACCCATTGAATAAAAATTGTCACTGGTAGCTTACAATACAAACGGCTGCGACAACATTGTGAAAACTAAAGTAACACTTTAAAGTAACTTATACACGAAATAAGGTCAGTTTATTTATCTTTTGATTATAGTTTTACTAAAATATGCAGTATTAGCTGATTAACGTAATTTACCAGGATTTTCAAGAGAGACCTTTCAGCTTGCTCCCGCTTAGCCGAGAAGTGGTGGTTAGTTGATGTTCCTTAGCTGAAGTAAAATACAAAAACCGTTAATAGTAATTTCTTAATATTAAACTATTTGATAAAGTACTACAAACATACGTTTAATTAACTTAAGCGGACTAATTGTTACTTACCAAGATTTCTGAGGCGCGGAGAGCAGATGGGTAGACTTGTTGCTCAGGAAAGCACGCAGACGTGGTCCACACGTGATCACTTTAGCCGCGAATGTTACTCAATTTTATTTGTTGATGTTAAATCAATTAGACAATTTGTAGGATTTACTTAATATATTTAGATTTTAAAACTGATCAGTACAAGTAAATGATCTTCAAAGATATCTTTTATATTTTACATAAATATTAATGGTATATTAAATATATAATTTGTTAGTTAAATACTCATTTATTTTCATTAAAAAACTTAAATAATATATGTACATTTTAGAAAAAATAACTGTTGGATTTTTAAAGGATTTTTTTTATTATGTCCTACTAAAAAAAAAACTTAAATGATTTTAAAAGATTTTAATAAATTAATATAGCTGTTTATTTTTGTGAAATTTACTTATACAGTCTAAAAAATAATCCAGTTGCTAAGTAAAATTGGATCATGTAGACAGGAATGTCTTTCACTCACTCGCGAAAACAACATTATTCGTTATGGCCACAAACTTACCTAACCTGTCTTAAATGAAATGGCTTTTCAGTAAAAGAAAGTCAGTAGAGAAGGAACTATCATCAGCTTGGTGAGCGAGGATCATAATGTCCTCCAGAATTTCATTGACTGCAGCCATCGCAAATTGAAACCGGCCCAATTGCACGTCTTCCGTCCTAGCAGCTAACAACGAAAGCACGCTGATTGCGATCGACTGTGAATGACGTCACATCCGGACACAAACACGACACACTGAATAAAACCCACCCCCGCCATTGATTGACAGGTTTCTGGACAAGTTAGAGGAAAAGCAAATGCAAAGGGATTTGCGATTTCAATTCAGTTATGTCAAGCTTACTACACGACGCAAGAGGAAGTGAAATAGCATATGTGAAATTGGTTTCCTTATAATGGACTTCTATGGGGGAGAAAACGCTTAACGTGATATTATTCACTTTATCCGTGGACCAAGAGCTCGTTCTTTTAACAGCAGCAGGTGTTTAGTACAAGGAAGGTTTGACAGAAATTTGGTTTTCCTTGATAGCTGTTTAGGTACATTAAAGTTTTTCACGTTAAGCAATGTCGCATTTGCGTTCGAATTGTGTAACAATTTTTACACTAGCAAATAAAAACGCATTTGCAAATTCCTTTATAATTTAGTCCGCAAAATCATTCCATTGTCTAGTTAGACATTGATAATATTTTCAGGGACAGCCCAAATTTGCCTTGTTTTAGACTATACGTCAGGGCTGTTTTTGGAAGTCTATTAGACGCGAAATTGCTTGCTGGGATTGAAGACTTCACACAGCCCAAATACATAATTTATTTGAAAATCCTAAAAACATAAACCAGGGATGTTTCATGATTAAACTCAGTCCATACATTCCTTTGAATCCGGGCACCAACCTACAGAATAAAACAATCATATATGTTAGTCTGAAAATGTATGCATTCTCCCACATACTTTAAAACGTAAATTGTGGCAAATCAACGTGCTTGGACAGTGTTCTTTTCCTGCCATACAATATCTGCTTGCCACTGATATAGCCTACTTTTCCTGTTTTTAGATTGGTAATGGTACATAGAAAACCATCACGGCCGTGAAAACAGGACCATATTTCAGTTGTTGAGAGAATATCGCACGTAAAGCTTCATAGTCTGCAGAAGTCACGCCTTTTGCTTCTTCTGTTTTTTCTCTGCAGACTCGCCAAGTCTCCAGTGACTGCAGACACGAGAGACCAGAAAAGCAAGACTGCCGGTTCTTTATGATATACATAAATAAATGTGGATGTACTTACATTCACCTCACTGTTATCCGATGGAGTGAAACAAACTTCAGCCAGATATACTCTTATTATAGTGGGATGGAAGGGTACTGTAATACTTCCAACTTGAGAAACCACGGCTACACACCACATTAACATCCATTAAAGAAACTAGCATCTGGACTCCTTTCCTCCTTTCAAAACGGCGACGGCCCAGTCCCAAATGGCGCATTTCATGTTGACGTGCGGTCTCGTGCACTTAAATTGCGTGTGCTCGCCAAGTCTACGAGTCTGTAGGTTGTCCCAGTTGTCTTTTTTAGCGCTCAGAAGTTTATTCGCGAGTGCCTCCTTTCTGCCCTCGATGCGATCTTCGGCGAAGCCCGCATTGAAGTAGACTCCACTGAATTGCCCTACCCAGGAATCCTTGCGAACGCCCAATCACAGAACGGATGGTAGGAGTGTCGTGGATGTCTGACGTTTAATGTATGTTTTGATAAAATGTATTAACTAGTTACTTAGTGAATTATTCACATTATTGCTTATTTATTTTCTATTTAGCTAGCTATTCAAGAATAAAAACGTTTAATGTCGTGCATTTTCTTACTTAAGGTAATAAGCCATATTTTGTTGTAGATTTATATAGTTGTCTCTGAACTCTATAAAGCTGAACAACACAGCTTCTGTATTATAGAGTAATATTAAATAACAGCATTTATGCATATTGAGAAGTGAATACAGAAGAATAGTGTATACAAATAAAAAAATATACATAAAGCAGTTATGACATGAATGACAAATGAATGCATTACAAACATAAGTATCTATTGCATGCTCGGGTGGCAGATCAACATATGAAATATAGAACAATAAAAACCAGCAGCTCCAGTCCCAAATAACATCAATAGGACAACAAGTGTGATCTACTTCACTTGGCGCTGCGCAGACTGATCAGCGAATGACAAAGAAGTACCGCGAGAGTGACTACAAAGCACCGCTTGCTCTTTCCAGCGTGATGACCTCAAGTCTGTCCCAAAATGCACTACCACGTACCCTTGTGGCCTCGTGCCTAGAGCCCTATAGGTCTGCATTTCCTGACGTCACCAAGTGTGGACTCGGAGGATGTCAACTAGTGATGGGAAGTTCGGCTCTTTTCAGAGAGCCGGCTCTTTTGGCTCAGCTCCCAAAGAAGAGCCGGCTCTTTCGACTCCTGAAAGGCTCTTAATTTAGGATTTTTTGTAGGCCTTTATTTTACCATAACTTTGCAAAAATTAATGGTTTGTGTGTTGAAAACCCTTTCATGTGCAGTGTTTTTATGCAGTTATTTTGTTACAAAACCATTTGTTACAACCAGCTGTGCTGTTTGGATGGGGTCATCACTTTGGGTATAAACTGGCTTATTTTGCTTTGAGCTGCAGTAAGAGAGGTTATACCTGCATGTGTGGGGAAGCCAGTAGATGCTGCTGCAGTTGCTGTTTTTTTGGGATGAGACAAACCAGGATCTGTAGATGGTGTGCTAGCTTGCCCTCTCTCCTCTAACTGCACTGTAGGATGGACAGTTCTCACATGTCTATGCAGGTTTGTGGTGGAACCTGCTCTTAAAGTAATTTTCATCTTGCAGTGAATGCACTCTGCTTTGTTGTTTCCATCGTCTTTAAACTGGAGGTCTTTAAACTGGAGCCAGATGCTGCTTCTCTTTCGGGTGTCACTCATAGTTTCAAATACGCCAACTCACACACTCTCCTCACCGCTATCTGACCGACAGTGTCGTTATTAACGTTGTTACGACTCGTAAACTTGCAGTGGAGTGCCGCTTCACTTCACCCCCCTCTCTGTTTTTACATAATGGTATGATCCCATATCCTCACATCTGATTGGCCGCGATGCGATTGCTGACCAATCAAAACAAAGTTCTGCCTTGAGGTAAGCCGCGAAAGGAAAAAAACTGGGAGCCGGCTCTCACTCGATGCGAGGCGGCTCTTGCCGCTCTTCTGATTCACCGCAAAGCATCGGCTCTCAGAGCCGCATCTTTTGCGCATGACACATCACTTATGTCAACAAGACCGGAGTGCGCCATTTGGGACAAGGCAGACATCACCGTACATTTCTTCTTCTTTGGTTTTATGGCAGTATCAAAGCTTACAGATTCACTGAGGGCTGTTCTATAAAACAAGATTAGCAAATAAGACGGGCTAATTAGGTTAGTCTGTGTTGTTGTCGGTGGATGCGGTTTTATAAACGTTTTATTTCCGTAAAGATAACCAAAAACAAACCTTAAAAGACTTTCTGGGAACCAGAAACGTTATGAGAACGTTCCGAGAACGTTAGCCATTTTTTTCCCTTTGGCCTCACTTCATTTCAGTAATGAGTATATCCATGCTGTGTTAACATCGCTTACACATCATTCCAAACAATATTGATGATTAAATAGCTTTCCTGTGGCTCAATGGTAAGAGCAGTTGTGGGTTCGAGCCCAGGGGATTGCAAGTACCTATGTAAAATGTAAAGGATAAAAAAAAGTAAATGTATAGGATAAAACAATTTAAGTCGCTTTGGATAAAAGCATCTGCCATATGCCTAAATGTATTGGATTCTTATATTACACCGTGTCTACAGGGGAATGTACAGTGACTTTGTCAGACGATGTTGCAATATAAATCAGGATAACAAGTGTTTAAAAAGTGACTCATTGTTAACATGTAGTATCATGGGTAGTGTGTTTTTATATTTGTTTCCTGTCTTGACAACAGAGACAAAAAATATATAAATGGAAAAAAGCTTTTTTGTTCTCTTGTATTACAGTATGTGACAGTTCAGTTATCATATGACTGCAAGTCTGCATTATGAACCTAATGCATATTGTCGATTTGTGTCGTAGTTGTGTCAATTTTGACTATATTATTTGTGTCCCCTTCAAAAATTCCTCAGGAGAAATTTTATGTGTATTGTCCCTCCCTACTGTTAAATGAGATTTACGCCCATGTCCAAGATCAAGATTAAAACAGAGAGGTGACCGTGCATTTGCAGTGACCGGTCCTAGGTATGGAATAATCTGCCGCTACCTGTGAGATCTGTTTCCTCTATTCATGATTTTAAATCTAAGTTAAAGTCGCATTTACTTAGCCGAGCCTTTAATACACTAAAAGTCTCAATTTGATCTAAAATCAAAAATTGTAATGTATTTAATTTGTATATGATTTCCTCTTATGTTATTTTTTCATATATTTTTTATTTTAAGTGTCTCCTTTGCATATGGTCAACCTTTGTTGTGTTTATTTGTGCTTTATAATTAAATAAAATAAAATGAAATGAAAGTGGGGAATGACAGAATTTTTTTTAGAAACACTGGAATAGCCAAACCTTATATTTTGCCATATATCAACCATATCACTATTGTTTCCTGATTGATATATTTATTAAATGTGGGTTTATTCCTAACTCAGTGTCACAAGACGAGCACACAAAGTTACATACAAAGAGGTACATAATTTAGTTACATACAAATATATGAAGAATGATAAGTGAATCAACATAAGGATAACTATGGAAAGCAAGTTGCACAGAACATGTAAACACCAAATAGGGTATCTGCTTAAAGCAAAAAAAACATCCTCTGGTCTTTAATATTTAAAAGATTCATGCATCTGCTACAATAACAAATGATGCATCATGATATTGTCAAAGAATTAGATACAAAGATGCTGGACGATATTAACAGAACAGGAATTTGATTTACACAGACATCTAAATACATAAACATTCAAAATGAGATTTTAGTATTTGTCATCATCTCTTACAAACTGCTAAGTAACCGATTTAAGCATGGGTAAAACAGCTAAATATCAAATGAGAGAGGTACAGCTGTTACAGAGTACAGGTGTCTGTTATGTTCATAACTATTTGTGCTTAATTATTTGAGTAAATTCAGAAGCAACAATTATGTTCTACACCCAAACCACACATATTGTATTCCTTCTGTTCAGAATCAGGTAAAACAATGCTTAGATTCAATGGAAGTGGGAAAAGAGTGTAGTATAGTTTATAGTATATAGTATAGTATAGAAATATTATAATACACTTTCCACAAAAACAAATGTTAATTGACCTCAGCCTGAAATACAAAATGAATTAACAGGTCTACGCTGGTACATTTATTTCTATCCGTTCATCCTGATGTGCACTTAGTTTTAAAGGAGATTACTTGCAAAAGGAAAAAGAGCACTTGTACATTTTCAGTACAGGAGGAACAGCCAGCTGCTTGTTATATAATTTTAACATCTTAGATTAACATCTGCTTTGTATCATCTCATTAAATTTTAGGCTAAAAACCATGACATTCTTCACAATTCCTTGATTTGTGCATCCAGTTGTTAAGAATAATCTATGAAACTACTTAAACTTACATTGAAGGATAGCTTACAAAAAAAGATGGGGTGTAAAAATCGGACATTTTAAAGCAATCTAAAGAACTACCAGATGATTAAAAGCTATTTATGTTTATTGGCAGGTGTCCACACCTCTAAATCTGCTTCAGTGCCAGCTGGGGGAACGAAAGAAATTGAAAAATCTTAATCACATTATCAGAAGCTTCTCTTCAATAAGATTATTACTATAAAAATGTTATTCATAAGAAAACAAGTTTTTATTTTTGACCCAATTGACCTTTCGCATCAACCAAAGCGCTTCCAGTGCATTATTGTGACATAACATTGTCTGGAAAAATGGCGTTTTAATTTCAGACAAAAGCGACAGAAGGTCTGTCTTTAAATATGCATTTAAAGTATAAATTCAGAATGTGAAAATTACTCGGAATGAAATAAACAAAATCAAGGACAAATCTATAGCTTCCAGGTCATAAAACAGAAAGTACTGCATCCCCTAAGACTGAGAATCAGACCATTGAGCAGCAACAATGTTCCTGTAACAATGTGTAGCTCTCTGTTCATTGTTTCAATCATTAAAAAGCAAAACACTTAGAATTCTCCTGTTTGATTGCATGGTGACTTTAAAGTAGTAGTTCACCACAGAATTAAAATTTCCTGATAATTTACTCACCCCCATGTCATTCATGACCTCCATGTTTTTTGTCTTCAGTTGAAAAGAAATGAAGGTTTATGAGGAAAACATAAGTTGGAAAGGATGTGACATTTGACGTAGGCAGAAGTACCAACCCAGCGTTTACAAATCGATTGTGCAAAGACCAAGTCTAACATTGTTGTTTTACCTTTATTGGTTAGGGCATTTGTCTTGTTTTTCGCACATTATATTTAAACACTTGGTCATTACTTCCGCCTACGTCAAGGCGGAAGTAACATTACTTCCGCCTTTCCAACGTGATTACATGATTAAGTCGTGGTTGCACAGAGGTTCTTATTTTTCTTAGAAAATGACTAATCGTATTGCTAAACAACACACTGATTCATTGGCTGGTGTCATATAGAACCTTTTGAAGTTGTGCCGAAACTGAAATTTGGACCTTTAACCTACTGATCCCCATCAAAGTCCATTTTACAGAGAAAAATTCTGGAATGTTTTCCTCAAAAACCTAAATTTCTTTTCAACTGGAGAAAATGATTTTTTTTCATGTGAAGAAATAAAGACAATGATGTCCTGGATGACATGGGGGAGGGGGGAGTACATTTTCAGAAAGTTTTAATTTTGTTGTGAACTAATCCTTTAACAGTGGTATCCCACCCCTAGGCCACCCCTGTAGTCATCCTATTTAAAATGACTTGGCAAGCTTCTATAATAGTAGCCTATAGTGTACTTGCTGTAACAACATTATGTGCGGTTACCACCACTGGTTTCTGCCAGGTTTAAGGAATGGGTGAAACTGTGATACTGAACATTACAATCAAATTTTACTTGATAAAATTCTGGAAAACCAGACATTTCAACATGCAGTTTTGCAATCTTGGTTCTTGTACAACAACCTGTGAGGTAAAATTCAAGAGGTGTCCTCTTTTGTGAGTTTTTAAAGTCTTTGTTGTTGTACAGTGTGAGGGCTGAGATCCTGCAGTATGACATGGCTTTTAGCTGGGATCTTGTTATTACAGTGTAAAGATAAGCAACAATTGCACAGTTAATCTGCGGTTTGTTTGTTTGATCGGACAACATGTCAATCAAGGGCGAATGGTCAGTTGGTCAAACTTAAGAAATTATTATACCAAAGTAGACAAAATAACCATTATATCAAAAGGAAAAAAAGTGTAGACCCTCTGATCAGCTAACCTTCTGAGCAGCTTCTGAAAACGGTTTGGCCCCATGGAACAGATGGCTGGTCTTATCTTCAACCTTCATCACACGCTCTCCATGCTCACTCAGAACCTGACTAGCCCTCCGCATCACATTTCCCATCTTCTGTACCATTGGAGGGGAGGGGCTGCTCTTAGATGCTTTTACAGGTTTTGCTGAAGAAAAAAGGAAATAATAAACTTGGTTAAGAAACCTCCCTCTTAAAGCTCGAGTCTACTTCACAATCTTTTTGAAAAATGCAACTTGTGTGGCAAGTTTTGGAAAAAGAGAGCGGAGTGGGTTGGACAGGTCAAGATAGTGAGCAGGTGGTGGTGACCAGCTGTAAACTGTCAATGGGCCATAGTGACGTTATGCAAGTTAGCGTGCTATCAGAATGTGCTATCTTTGTGTTCTCATCTTTGGAGTTAGGGTTTGGGTTACCCAGTAGGTAACTTTCTGAGGAGGTAGCATTTGTGTCTACGCACAAATATTTTTGTGTGTCGGTAGTTGATTGTCAATTGTCAGCCCTAACACAGTGGTGTAGTCTAGTTTTTTGTAGTGAGTATACCCGGATTTTTCCCTTCCTGCCTCACACTCACCTGTCCCAGATCGACACGAAAAGACTGCTTTTGTGTTATAAACATGACAGTTTATTATTAGCAACACAATACTTATACAATCAACAAGAACTGTAAAGACTAGACCATTTTCTACCATTTAGTGCTAATCATTGTTACTGGTTTCAACAAAAGCTAGACCACAACCTGTTGAAAGAACATTTGTCTGTATTCACAGATGAGATGGGTTTTCAGTAGTTTTTTGAATGTTGTGAGAGATGTGGTTGACAGGACCAAGTAGGAAAAGAATGTTCCACTAGGAAGGAGTTGTGAAGGAGAATGAGCGGGAAAGCAATTTACTGCCCTTATGGGAAGGCAATACAAGACGCCGTTGGTTTGCTGAATGCAGGGATCTTGATGGGGTGTAGGAGGGTGTGAAAATATGCCGGTACAGATCCAGTGATGGTACAGATCCAGTGATGGTCCTGTAGGCAAGCATTAGTGACTTGAATCTGATACGGGCTTCAACCAGTTGCCATTGGAAAGAGATGAAAAGGGATGTCACATGAGACTTTTTTGGCTGTTGGAAGATGAGGCGTGCTGCTGTGTGAGTGGTTTGATAGCCTTTGCAGGAAGAGCTATCACAGAAACTCTTATTGGTTTCCATGAAAGTACCATCATGTATATCCATTGCACATTTTTTTGTGTGTTTTTGGCATTTTTCCAATATGATTTAATATCTCACCAATGGAATCCATAACATACCAGTAGAACAATTACAGTTTCCATTAAAGCCAATTCAAATTCCTTTAAAACCATTAAAACCATTATACCTTATGGTTTAATATTGTTTTTTTTTAGCAGGGAAGGGATTTGTATGGTACTCTTTGGACAGCTGCCCACTCCCGACATCCTTCTAACTGACCAGATATAGAGCCTGTTCTGAGGATTGTATTATGCGTGCGTGGACCAGTTCTTACTCCATTTTTAAATTTATTTTAGAGAATTTAACATTAGAGAAGAGAGAGAGAGCGTTCGTGTTTTTTAGAGGGGAGACGGTCATCAGGACATTTCTTGCACGGATGTTAAATTGTTCGGTTAAAAAAAGCGATTTCATTTTGCACGAGTTAGCTATAAGCCAACAGGTTTAATTTCATATTTTGCTTATAGTTTGAGTGAAAGAGATTGTATTTAATGTTTTTAATTATTTTTTCTCTGTGACATTCTTTCTACTGTATTAACAGTAAAATGTAAGAACAATGCTGTATATTGACAAGACGAATAAAATATTTTCTATAGCGTATTTTATATTTGATATGGAGAAATTTAAACGTAAGATCTTAAATGTGACATCTTGAAATGTCTAACCATCTAAATTTAGCTGGATTCGTCGGGTCGGGGCGAAAATCATTGTAAACAATTAGCATGTGAACACGAGTCAATTTTAAACCGGAGTTGGCGGGTGCGGAATAACACACCTATGTAGTGCAAAAATTCCACAACTTGGTGATGACGTGTTACCAAAAATGTGATGGACTTGATGAAACATCTGCAGCAAAAGCTACAGGCTCTTGTCTAAACCTTGTCAGCATACCAATAAGGGAAATGTTAAAATCTGGTCCCTGTAAGAGCTGGGTGTTCAGTGACATCCCTTGGTAAGTGGCTGCACAATCAAACACAACTCGAAGTTTGCGTTTTGTGGTATGTACCAAATTCTGCCTCGTCGTTCTTAAATTTTCCTGGATGGGATTTTCTCAGCATGTCCTTTATTTAACTCAATGAAATTACTTTAATCTTGGTGTAATCTTGGTTTTTCTTTTCAGTAATTGAGCATGCTAAACACAACATCTTCTTTATTAAGTGGAAGGACAATGCAGAAATGTACATCTAAGAGTAGCAATGAATGTGTCAATGAACTAAATAACTGTTTATCGTGAACAGTTCCAATTTTTCCACCTGCTGATATTCAGGAAAGTCACGCCTCATCTGTTGATGAATAAGGTCATCTAAGCTTAAAACTTCAATCATGTTTGCCATCACCTGCATCCATTTGCCATCTTCAATTTTTATTTATTTATTTATATAGTGCTTTTCACAATGCGCATTATGCCAAAGCCACTTTACAGGAGAAACAAAGAAAAACTGAAAAACACTAAAAAGGTGAAACACAGCACAGTGCATGGTGTTTATATAACAAGCAAGATCATTGCTAAATAATGCAGTCTCCTGGTGGTTTATTAAGCATATTATGCATTAAGTGAAAGCTTGGCTGAAAGATGTGGCTTTAATCTAGATTTATATTTGAAGAGTGTGTCTGACACTCAAATTGTATCGGGAAGGCTATTCCAGAGTTTAGGTGCCACGTATGAGAAAGCTCTACCCCCTTTAGGGAATTTAGTTATTCTAGGTGTTATCAAAAGTGCTGGGGTTTGAGATCTTAGAGAGCGGGATGGGTTGTAATGTGATAGAACAGTGGTCACCAACCCTGCTCCTGGAGATCTACCGTCCGGAAGATTTTAGCTCCAACCTCAATCAAACACACCTGAAAAATGTAATCAAGGCGTTCAGGTTTGCTTAATAATTAGAGACAGGTGTGCTTAAGCAGGGTTGGAGCTACAGTCTGCAGGACGGTAGATCTCCAGGAGCAGGGTTGGTGACCACTGTGATAGAAGCTCTGTTAAGTAGGTAGGGGCTTAACCGTTTAAGGCTTTATAAGTAATTAAAATAAGATTAAAGTCAATACGATACTTAATGGGTAGCCAGTAAAGGGATGATAACATTGAGGTTATGTGATCGTATTTTCTGGACCTGGTTAGAACTCTGGGAAATAGATTCTTAATTGATGATACAGGACTACCATTAAGTAGAGTATTACAGTAGTCAAGTTATGACGTCAGAAATGCATCATTAAGACTCTCTGCATCAGCAACACATAGAATATTTCGTAATTTGGCAACATTTCTAAGGTGGAAGAAGGCTGTTTTTGTGACATTTGAGATGTGATTTCGAAATGACAGGTTGCTGTCTAATATAACGCCTAGGTCTTTAACTGTATTTGTTGGAGTAACAGTGCAACCTTCAATTTGCAGGTTATAATCTATTCTGATTATATTCTTTTTACGTGTCTTTGGTCTGATAAGTAATATTTCTGTTTTATTAGAATTTAAAAGATGGAAATATGGCAACACGTTTGGTGTGGCATACACCATTACGTCATTTCGACGTCATTGCACATGCGTAGAACTTCCCGGTCCAGATGCATAAGGTGCTTCAAATTATAATTATACAGGAATTGACAATAGTGAGTGACCCATGTGTGAATGATGCTCGAGACAGTTGACACTTCCGATCAGGCCAGTGATGCATCGTCACAATAGTTATTCACGTTTTAAGCCTTGGCTATTTAAATATTCAAGCGCAGAAGCTGCTCCTGAATGAGTAACTTTTTTAAATGTAGTAAGGGTTAATTTACATTTAATTTATACAGATATGTTTAGGGATATTTTTTTCTTACCACAACAGTTTTTTTTTTTGGTGGGTGAACGATTTGGCAGGGCCAGTAAAAATTGGGCCGTTTGGGTCAGTAGAAGCTTCCTTAATGTTAGATCAAGTGATTCATTATTTACCATGCATGTGCTTCTCAGTAAAGACATGTATACTCCCTCTGTGCCACATTAAAAAAGTATGTTGTCAGAATGCTGGGTAGGAGGTTGCATAACACCCCCTCTACTTAGGTATCTCCTTTTGTATACCCTTGAATATGCAAATTTAATTCCTGTACACGTATCTGCTTAGATGGTCAGAATAATTGTATTTAAAAAATATTGTGCACACAAGAGATCAAGGCACTGAATAATGCACTGCCAGGGTATCTTGGCATCTCTGCCATTTATTACACAACAATGATCCATGATACACAGCTGAATCTCTGCTCCTCTCCTGCCCCATCACGTTCCCCCCTCAACGCCTGTCTTTGTGTACCCATGCATATCTTCATCAGAACAAAGTGGCCTCTGAATTCTCTTTGCAATAGAACCATTCTCTACCACTTCCGTGAGACTACAAAACAACCACCCGCCGACAGGACCAGCAAATCACCCTCTTAATACGTCTTTGCTGTGAGTGATCTGACAAACAACAACATGTAGAAAAGGATAGAAAGGAATGAAACTACATAACACTGTCAAATGCAATGCTCTTAGGCACTGTGGAACAACTGAAATATATAAATACACATACTGTATATTTTCATTTATTGAAACTGTTCTAAAACAATCCTCTAGAACACTTTACCAAATGTAAAAAACTGCTCCAGAAGCAGTTCCTACTTAGCTCTACTAAAACGTCGGAAAAACATAACCAACAAAACATTTAGAACTGAATTTTTATTTGAAGCGGAGGTACAATGCTTATGTTAATTCATGCATTCTGACTTCTTTACACTGTTAAACGTGCTGCCTTAAGCTTAACATGGTCAACTTGTCCAAAAATGAGTTGAACATATGATAAAGTATTTCTATGCACGATTCTCACATGGGTTCGTACAGGTTTCAGAAAGTATTTTTTGAACATTGATTCCCCTTTTGTAACAAGGGTTCTTAGTATCTTATTGGACAATTCTCCCGGAAAAATTATGCCCACACATCATCCAGAAATGACGCGCAGGCGTTAAGTCAAACTAAGTCATATGTCGGTGTTTTCATGGTTTTCGGTGTGTACGTGTATATGCAGGGATAATATGATGATGTATTGTATGCTCATGCTGTCCAAAACAAGTTTTAAATAAGTTTTATGTACACTTTTTTGACATTTTAAAGGCATATGTTTTTTTAAATGCAGAATACAATAAATCACTATAAAATTTGCATAATAAAATCCTTCTTACCTTCATCCTTAAACTTGCCCTTGTTTGAAACTATACTGTTCTTCATTCTGTTCAAAAATATTGTGCAGCGATAGATGACCATATTAACAGAGCAAGCATCTACAGTAAAATGTAAGGCAAAGGAATTGTTTCGTTAGGGTTCTTCTCAGCTACTTGAGATAAATATATGATGCTTGCTGAGCATATCTTACCTCCCATTAACTTTGGCTGACAGTTAACAAATTTTGTTCTTAGTGTTTCACCGTGGCTCTTCTTGTTCTCTGGAGCCCCAGGTATCTTCTGGTCTCCATGGGAAGATGGGTTGATTTGGCCAGGGTTTGCCTCCCAGTAGTTTTTACAAGCATGGTACAAAACTTGCACAAACATGCACTTCTCTGCAGCTGAGCTGGCCTCCCACTGATCAGAAGTGCGATCAAGCACAAGGTCGAACTCAGGAGAGTCCTAAAAATTATTCGGAGTAGTTAAAATTATGAAGAAATAAGAGCTTAATGTAAAAGGAAAACAATGACGCTCACCTCATTTGGGTTAACGCCATTGACCTGACGAAGCTGCCTCACAGACCATTGAGATCTTTTGAAATACTGTCTTGTGCCTCGATACCTTTTAACTTTAGTAATAAGGGCTTCCGCTGGTCTGCTGTTATTAACTAAAAAGAAATTAAAACATAAATCAACTTCGCAAGAACATCAGATTCCTCCGGTGGACATCAACTGTTTATTCTTCATTGAAAGATACATTACCTGATAAGCAGAGGAAAGTTAGATAGTCCTTCTTGAGACCAGCCTTTAGGAAAGAAAGTTTTCTCCTTATTCTTCTCCTCACCTCAATGGCTACCAGTAACTTTTCATCACTTGGGATAAAGATCTCACGACTGATGGCTGACTGAATGTTCATCTTCAAAGTGTCTTGGAAAGTGTTTCCACAAAGTATGTACAATAACAAAATAATTCTGTTGCTGAAATTCGAGACAATTAACAATTTAGTAGACAAGAGCACTTACTAAGAGTATATACCATATTACTCATATAAATGAAGATTTCAATTTTATTTTTAATTTCTTATATAATTATTTTTAACATTTCAAAAGTTGGAACATGAAAATTTGAGATTTTACAAATAACATAAATCTACTAAAACCTAAACCAATAAACACATAGTGTACTTTACCTCTCTCTAACCCCAAAGATTGGAGAAATATTTTTGTAGCCCAGTTTTTATCAGCTCTGTCAAGCCATCTTTCTCTCTCATTTGAGACTGACTGTAGATTGATTGTGCGTGGCACTGGACGAGACAAAAAGGCTGTGTAACAACATAGGGAGCTGCCTACCTAGACAGCACTGTGGGCAGTTTGGATCATCATGGGCGAGAGTCAGCTAGCACAAAAAACAACTTTGCACATACAGTTACATACTTAAACAATTTAAATCTGGGGGCAAGGAGTAAATGCATTAATAAAATATATGTTGCATTAAATCGTTCTTTGAATAAGAATCATTTAAGAATCTTGTGAAAACAAATTAGCCATCACTGTTTCAAAAACATGTAGAATTTTTTGGAAGATTATCATGGGGTAAAAACTAATTACGAATAGATAAATTGATCCCCATGATAACCATTCTTCTATCCCTCCTTACAACATGCTTATCATCAACAGGGCGTGAGGAGGACTGGAGCCAAAGATAATATATAGTAACAAGATGCACCAGTGCCATTACAATGTATGTAGAGTAATGCAACGTTCAATATGGATACCCTAGCAAAGAAAGGCTTCCAATCGTTAATCAATAAAGACTAACGATTCTGTGAGGCAGCGCTGTTGCAAGCCCGTGTGCAAGTGCAGTAGTTGAAACAACCTTGAAAAAGATGATTTTAGCTTTGCAAACCAAAGTTATGGTACAATTATTAGTAATGGTACAGTCCATAGATCATCAATCATAGATTGGAAATATGCTATTTAATAATGTTTTTTTCCACCATTCAAGAAGATAGGACTGTTGACTTGCATTTACATAAATAACTGCCCAGAAGCATTGCAAACATGGCCGCCGAGTGCCGCGACTTACGTAAATGGACTTTACTGGAGCCTATTTGCTCAGACCATAGGCTGTTTTACATAAGGATACGTGCTTTTCTCATTGAAGCATAGGCTTGTAGTTGTTTTGCACCGGCTCCGTATCTCTCACGATGGAGATCGGAAGCATAAAAGGACGAGTGGCAGAGTGTATAATGAGAGAGGACCGAGTCCGGACATATGTTAAGTTTGTATTTATGTTCTTGTGGCCGGCAGTCGACTGTGAGGTGGCTGCCAGTCTTTTCCTTCCGTATTATTGTTTGTTTATTTTTTATTAAACTTTATTGAATGTTCGCCGGTTCCCACCATGGTCCTTCCTTCCCTACTTCCTTGCCACGGTTCCTCACTCGTTGTTAACGCAATACTCTTACCACTGAGCAACAGGAAACCTTCACAGTTCTGAGTCAAGGCAAGGACATGAGATGTATTGAAAATGTAGAGACTGTAAAATATGTGAACGTAAGCATGAAAGGCTTATCCTGCATTTCCAGCATGGTTCATTATGCATATCACAAGTAACATTAAATGTAACATTAAAAATATTTCAGTTCACCATCTCTTTATTTGTGTATCATAACATTGCTGTCATGAATACGTCATCTCGTGACCAGTGCACTGCAAACCGCGTTCAGGCAGTCTGTCTGTCTTTTTTTATGCTGGTGGTTACATTCTGACGTTATTTACCTTCGCAAGTCGACATGGATCGGCGTTCGAGCGGATCTATATCAGAGCTCAGGGAAAAGTAAAGGTGGAGGGATTTATGTTTACATAAATGATCGATGGTGTCGCCAATTTAAAGTGAATTGGATGATTTGTGATACAGATTTTATAATCTTGTATTTGACTTTTAAGCGTCAGTCCGCAAGTTCTTTAAAAAAATTAGCTAAAACCAATTATTGAGCAAGTACACGAAAGAACGGTGTTTAAAACTGTGTCATTACCCTTGCTGGATACACCACAGAAAGCTTGTAATAATGGTTTGTAATTTGCCCTGTCGTGTTGACTATCCCGGAGATCCTCATATGGTGTCTTTCGTCTCTGCGTGATTTTGACACATTTGTACACAGAACGAAGGGGATCTGGCTGCTAGCCCGCATGTGGATAAAGTGACAGGCGTTTTTTTTTGGGTAGGATTTCATATAACGTTTGTATTATTTATGGCAGCGTTTAGTACTTTTACTAATAAACGCCGAGCAGTGTTCATCTGGGGATTCATCATTTGTGAAAAACAAGAAAGAACGAACTGATGACAGTTAAGAAACAGGGAATGTGATCGGACTCCGTGATCTGAAAGGATTGTAAACAGATGCACTGTTCGGACTTATATCCTGGATATGACGGCAAGGTTTGTATCGCAACTCACGTAAAGAAATACATTACATTACATTTAGTCATTTGGCAGACGCTTTTATCCAAAGCAACTTACAGTGGACTTATTACAGGGACAATCCCCCTGGAGCAACATGGAGTAAAGTGTCTTGCTCAAGGACACACTGGTGGTGGATGCTGGGATCGAACCCGCAACCTTTGATTTACCAGTTCAGTGGTTTAACCCACTAGACCACCATCTCACAATACCTCCCCACATCACCTGCAGTAGCATTTATACACTGAGATGGCGACAAAGAGGACAATCCTACGGACTGCCGCTTTAAGACCTTTTTACTTGTCTATGGAGTTTGGATGTGTTCTGGTGGTAGCTGGTTTTGTACCACCCAGTGGCAAGGCAACAAGAGCTGCAGCATCTGTGGCGGACTGTGTTTACAGGATGCAGCAACAACTTCCAGAGGCGCCACTGCATGGGTGTAGCTAGCTAGTACTATTTATTTTTAGTCTCTAGCTGTGTAAACGATTCTGATTGCTACCTCTCTCACACGCGCCGAGTCTGACACACACACACAGGCACGCACATACACACAACAAGTGACTGTTTTCAACAATCCCTATAACATCACCATGCAGTTGAGCTGCTCGCGCCAATCTTGCCTTTCAGGCGTATTGCTTGAATGGTAAAATACACATATAATTATGTCAAATGTCCGTGTAGTTTTTTAAACACAATCGGGTATGAAGTAAACAAACAGTTTTTGGAAGAAACTTTTTGGGACGTGTATCACTGGATCCGCGCTTTACCGCAAGTCTTTAAGTCCTTGCAGCTCAGTCCCACCAGCAGTTTTTGGAAGAAACCACCAGAAATGTTCCCGGAAATTATAGATCCTCTTCTTAGTATTATTAACTCATCTCTGACATTAGGACATGTGTCTAAAGCATTTAAGGTGGCTGTTATAAGGCCCCTTGTCAAAAGACCCAAACTCGACCCAAGAGAACTAGGGAATTACAGGCCTATATCGAATTTACCTTTTATATCTAAAGTTCTTGAAAAAGTAGTTTCAACTCAGTTATGCTCCTTCCTCCAAAGGAATGACATTAATGAAGAATTCCAGTCTGGATTTCGAGCATGTCACAGTACAGAGACTGCTTTGATCAGAGTTACAAATGATCTGCTTTTAGCGTCTGACCGTGGCTGTATTGCGTTATTGGTGCTGCTAGACCTTAGTGCTGCATTTGAAACCATTGACCACAGCATACTCCTACACAGACTCGAAAAGTACGTCGGCATTAATGGAATAGCATTGAAATGGTTTAAGTCTTATTTATCTGACCGTTTTCAATTTGTAGCAATAAACAATGATGTGTCCCGCAAATCGCAAGTCCAGTACGGAGTACCACAGGGCTCAGTCTTAGGGCTTCTGCTCTTCGCATTATATATGCTACCTCTAGGAGATATAATAAAGCGACACGGAATTAGTTTTCACTGTTATGCTGATGATACTCAACTTTATATTTCCTCGAAGCCTCATGAAACCCAGCAGTTCCATCGAATAAAGGAATGCATAGTTGATTTAAAAAACTGGATGAGTAACAATGTTTTACTACTGAACTCGGACAAAACAGAAGTATTACTTACTGGACCGAAAACCGCCATACGTAACAACCAAGAATACTGCTTAACTATTGACAGATGCTCCATAAAATCCTCGTTGTCAGCTAAGAATCTTGGCATTGTATTTGATAGTAATCTGTCATTTGAGAGCCATGTCGTAAACACCTGTAAAATTGCATTTTTTCATCTTAAGAATATATCTAAACTACGTCAACTGCTGTCACTGCCAGATACAGAGAAATTAATTCATGCGTTCATGACATCAAGACTAGATTACTGTAATGCACTTTTAGGTGGTTGCCCTGCAGGCCTATTACAAAAACTTCAACTGGTTCAAAACGCGGCAGCTCGAGTACTTACACGTACAAAAAAGTATGAGCATATAACCCCGGTTCTGTCAACCTTGCACTGGTTACCTATAAAGCATCGCATTAATTTTAAGATCTTGCTTATTACCTATAAAGCCCTACATGGTCTAGCGCCGCAGTATTTAAATGAACTTCTATTGTATTACAATCCTCCAAGTGCATAACGCTCTCAGGCGTCCTGTCAGTTAGTAATACCTAGAATTTCAAAATCAAGTGCAGGTGGTAGATCCTTTTCTTATCCAGCGCCTAAACTTTGGAATATTCTTCCCTGCACTGTCCGGGAGGCAGACACACTCTGTCAGTTTAAATCTAGACTAAAGACGCATCTTTTTAATCTTGCATACAATACACTTCCTTAATATTAATCCTCAGAGGATTTAGGCTGCATTATTTAGATCAACCGGAACCAGGAACACATCCAACAACAAAATGATTTACTTGTTGCATCAAAGAGTGCAGAACAGTACTCTACTCTCAGCCAGTCTTGTCTTTTTGTTCCAAGGTTACCGCAGGATGCAGTTCATGCCCAGACCTGATGGCAGAGCTGAGAATGGGAAGCGATGACCTGACAAGAGCTGAGATGATAGAGCTGGATAAAGGACGCGGCAACTTGACACGATTTTTCTACAACACTTCAAATGCTATTAGATTGTTAATGATAATCTTAAATCTATAATTTACCTTATTCGTAAGTTTATTTATTTTTTATTTAGCCTTGTTGTTCAAGCACTGTTGAGCTTGTGCAGAGGCAGCAGCTTTTGCCAGAGGGGAACTGGAATCCCCTGGTTGGGCCTGGGTTCTCCTTAGGTTTTTTTCTCGATTGGAGTTTTGGGTTCCTCACCTCCATTTGCATATTGTTTTGCACTATTTGCCTGGCCGGGGGGGGCTGCTTTAGAATTTAGACATAATTAATATTGCATATAATAATTCATAGTCCGTTTAATATTTGACCTGTGGTTCTCTCTCCTTTATCTCAAATGTGTGCTTTCACTGTTCGTGTGTGCGAGTGTGTTTGCGTGTCTGCGTCTGCGTCTATGTCAATGTGTGTAAGTATATATGCATATTGTGTGTGTGGAGCATTTGTATGTCTATCTTTTGATGTTTTCACCTTTTTCTTGTTTTTACAGGTATATGCCTTAAGTTGTTTTTCTTGTATTCATTGTGTCTCATCTACAGCTGCTTTGTAACAATGAAAATTGTAAAAAGCGCTATATAAATAAAGCTGAGTTGAGTTGAGCAGTTATGTTTACTTAAAAATTTACTTTTTCATTTTCATTTTTTATTTGTATATCATTGAGCATTATCAATTATAGCTAGTTATTAAGTATTTCTATTCATATAAATAATTTTAGTATTCAAGGAAAGTTGTTTACATTACCAATATTTACATAATTTACAAACAAGGAAAAATCTTCAAGGAACTGACTTTTAATTTCATGCATTATTACCGCCCAGATCATAAACGTGAAAGCACTAACGCATTACAAACATTACCATAAACTTTTCTTTTTTGCTCAAGTCAAGTCTGGAAGATACTCTAAAAACTGAACATACTAAAAAATGAACAGGAAAAATACATGGATAAAAGAATCATAAAGAACTTTGAAAAGTCCACAAGAGAATGAAGCACAGTAGACATAAGTAGCAACCTAATCCCTATTCCCTACATTAGCCCCTGATGTTTTAAGGCGAAGCCCCTGATGGTTTTATATCCTAGATACGCCCCTGGGTGCCAGTAATAGTGGCTGGGGACATTAACCAGTTTAAACTGGACATAATAATGCCGGGATTCGAGCAATGAGAAAGGACAAACAAGAACGTTTAATTTGTTTGATAAATGCAATGTAAATGTTGAGGACACATACATGTCCAGAATAAGACCACCAATTGCAAATTCTAAATATAATGTGGTACATCTTGTATCAGCTTATAGATCTTAATTGAAAAGTAGCAAACCCGAGAGGAAAGTTATGCGATGTTGGTCCTCTGACAGTATAGAACAACTTAAGGTGTGTTTTGACTGAACGGTGTGGGAGAAGTTTCATTGTGGCTCCTTGGACGTCATAATAGATTAGATGGACTTTTGTGTGCAATCAGTAATACCAACTAAGGAGATTGAAATCTATCCAAATAATAAGAGGTATAAAAAGGAATATGTCAAGCAGGTGATGAATATGAGGACTATTTCATTTTAAAATAAAATATAAAACAAATTAAGTGTCTGGATAAGGAACTAAAGAAGAAAATAGGTGAGGCGAAGAGGGTTTAGAGGTCAAAGCTGGAGGAAGCATTCAAAAGTAAAAATGCGAAACAGATATGGAGTACCATGAAAGAAATGACGGGATTATCAAATTCACAGAAGTCATGGTGGATAATGAGGTTGAGTTTGCAAATCAATTGAATAAATTATTTTCCTGATTTGACAAAGGGAATGTTTTAGATCAGTATATGAGTAGGATGAACTTTGTCGTACCAGAGGAGTCAAATAGAATTGAGGTTACGTTTGAGCAGGTGAGGAGTATTAAATCAGAGGAAGGCCGTAAAACTAGACAATCTTTATTATTAAAAAGTGTGCGGATGAACTTACACCTGTGAGGCAACCCATTTTCAGAGTTCTATGGACACTCATATTATTCCCAATATGTGGACAATATCACATTACCACATCACCTCCCTAATATAAGCATCACTGCCGGCGGCTAGTTTATATCCTCTGACACTTGCTTCACCTCACATTAGTTCTTGGTCTTAATATTAGTGTATTTTACTATCGATACCTATCACTGTCGTTGCAGAATTATTTATAACTTTATATTCTAAACCTATATTAATTTAAATTTAACGCCGCTAGCATAATATTAGCGTGTTAGCTTGCTTTCTGTTTACTGTGGAATATCATCCCCCCCTATTTGTCTTGTGTGCTAACTGTTTCTCTTTTTAAGCGTATATACTAAGACTCATCAAGCAACCTTGGTAAGTTAGGATTGCACTTCATACCCGGTGAGTCAGGGCTTCTATTCCTATTGTTGTTACTTGCACCTCATGTCATATGTTCAGCTTAGCCTTCTCTGTCAACGGTGAGGGTTTTACATGCGATAAATGCTGGGAAGTAGTTAGGCTGACGGAGAAGATCTTAGAATTAGAGTCTCGCATCCAATCTTTATTTGAGGATAGTAAGAGTGTTAGGACCGTAGAAAACACTTTGGATGCGAGCAACGTTAGCGCACACAGCTCGGTTCCGGTTGAAGCCAGAGCGCCTGACATCAAGTCAAATTTAAATGTGCTGGCTAAGGCTAATCGTAAATTCAGTAAGATTGTTATTCACGTCGGCACAAATGATGTTAGACTCTGTCAATCGGAGATCACTAAAGATAATATTAAAGAGGTATGTGAGCTCACAAGCACGATGTCAGACACTGTAATATTCTCTGGCCCCCTCACTGCTTACCGTGGTTATGAGATTTATAGCAGATTATCATCACTAAATGGCTGGTTGTCTGAGTGGTGCCTGCAGAATAATATAGATTTTATAAAGAACTGGAAGAGTTTTGATGGCAGACCTGACCTGTTGAAACGAGATGGTCTCCATCCCTCCTGGGATGGGGTTTCCTTCCTCTCTAGAAATTTGGCACACAGTCTTTATAATGCTAAAGGCTGACTACCTGGGGCCCAGGTTAAAATTATCATTATTAGATTGTTAATGATAATCTTAAATCTATAATTTACCTTATTAGTAAGTTTATTTATTTTTTATTTAGCCTTGTTGTGCAAGCACTGTTGAGCTTGTGCAGAGGCAGCAGCTTTTGCCAGAGGGGAACTGGAATCCCCTGGTTGGGCCTGGGTTCTCCTGAGGGTTTTTTTCTCGATTGGAGTTTTGGGTTCCTCGCCACCGTTTGCATACTGTTTTGCACTATTTGCCTGGCCGGGGGGCTGCTTTAGAATTCAGAAGTTTTACATAATTAATATTGCATATAGGAATTTATAGTCTGTTTAATATTTGACCTGTGGTTCTCTTTGCTTTATCTCAAATGTGTGCTTTTACTGTGTGTGTGTGTGTGTGTGTGCGTGTGTGTGTGTGTTTGTGTGTGTGTGTGTGTGTGCGAGTGTGTTTGCGTGTGTGCGTCTATGTCGATGTGTGTGAGTATGTATGCATATTGTGTGTATGGAGCATTTGTATGTCTGTCTATTGTGTTTTCAACCATTTCTTGTTTTTTCAGGTGTATGACCTTAACCTCAATTATTATGAAAGCCTTGGAGAAAATTTTGGTAAAACAGCTGTTAACATCAGTAGAGGGTAAATTGGATACATATCAGTTTGCATTCAGGCAGAATCTCAGTACTGAAGATACAGTGGTTACATCTGATCCAGAAACATTTAAACAAGCCTAAAACCATAGCTCAGGCCCTTCTTTTGGATTTTACCTCTGCGTTCAAAGGAAATTTACTTTGATTTTCCAAAATATATGCATCAATCACAAGTGACTATACACAATATACTGATTGAGATTGTGTCATCCTATAAGTATTTATGTGTCTATGTAGGGATGAGTCACGAATTTCGAATAGTTTATTTAATTGTAGAATTTCGAATAGTGTGTGCGATCTTAAAAAATTCGCCGTGTTTTCAAGTGTAACGCGTTCATGTAACCAAAGGGTGGCGCTTGCCAATAACGACGCACCTAAAACCTAAAGGCTGTCAATCAAGAGACATTAGAGGAAAACATTTTCCCACAAGAATTGGTAACGAAGTTAGGCACATTGTAGACCCGCGTGGCATAACAGATACGGTAAATTGATACGGTGTCAAGTTCTGTGTGGGGTCCTTTAATAAAATGAATGTGAATAAAGTGCAGTGCAAACTCTGCAATGTAAAGCTGATTTATCATGGATCAACAACTACAATGCACAGTCATCTGAGGGCGAAGCACCAGGTCCATCCACAGGTCAGCAATCAGTTGCTAGTTTTATGGGCAGCCCAACCAATTTGGATGCCAGACGGGCGGAGCAAATAACGGCTTTAATTACCAAGATGATCGCTAAGGATGTGCTTCCGATCGGCTTTGTCGGAGGAGGGGGTTTTAAAAATCTTATGGAGTTTGAACAGCCCGAGTTTACTGTTCGTGTAGAAAAACCATCACTGCCAGACTGGAGAAACTTTTTCATGACAACAGAAATGGAAGCATTTTGAGCTATTAATTCATGAAATCGCTCCGAACTGTTATTAAATGCCGTCATTCGGTTAATATGTTTTAATACGTTTTAAGTCTGGTCTAAAATCTTTATGGCTTTAATATATTTTCCTGATCAATCACACTGTTTTTTAGTTGGTAGGGAAATATTCTAGCATTATGAGTGGTTGATGCTGATCGACGTACTATTAATAAGAGCCGTCATTCGGTTGTTAATATATTAACGTTTCAGCGCGTTATCTTAATGTATTGCTTGATGTAAGATTTCCTATTCCATAATACATAAAGCAGTGTGCGGTTATACGGATTTAAAGCGTAAATGTTCTCTCTCTTCGTTTGTGTGTGTGTGTAATACTGTAAATGCGTCCATGTGGGGGAGGGGTGCGAATTTCGAATAATTTTTGAATATTTCTCATCGATCTTCGAATATTATTTTTGCTTTAAATGCCCATCCCTAGTGTGACGCTGTTTTATCATGGAGTGAACATATAGACTATGTTTGCCGTAAAGTACATCAACGTATACAGTTGAAGGAAAAAGTATGTGAACCCTTTGGGCTTACTTGGATTTCTTCATAAATTGGTCATAAAATGTGTTCTGATCTTCATCTAAGTCACAACAATAGAGAAACACAGTCTGCTTAAACTAATACCGCACAAACATTATATGGTTTCATGTTTTTATTGAACACAACATGTAAACATTCATAGTGCAGGGTGGAAAAAGTATGTGAAACCCTAGGCTAATGACTTCTCCAAGAGCTAATTGGAGCCAGGAGTCAGCCAACCTGGGGTCCAATCAATGTGATGAGATTGGATGTGTTGATTAAAGCTGGCCTGTCCAATAAAAAACACACACCAGTATTGAGTTTGCTGTTCTGAAGAAGAGTTGTCTGATGTGAACCATGCCTCGCACAAAAGAGCTCTCAGAACACCTACAATCAAGAATTGTTGACTTACATAAAGCTGGAAAGGGCTACAAAAGTATATCTAAAAGCCTTGATGTCCATGTGTCCACGGTAAGACAGATTGTCTACAAATGGAGAAAGTTCAGCACTGTTGCTACACTCCCTAGGCATGGTCGTCCTGTAAAGATGACTGCAAGAGCACAGCGCAGAATCCTCAATGAGGTGAAGAAGAATCCTAGAGTGTCAGCTAAACACTTACAGAAATCTCTGGCACATGCAAACATTTTTGTTGACAAATCTACAATAAGGAAAACATTAAACAAGAATGGACTTCATGGGAGGACACCACGGAGGAATCCACTGCTGTCCAAAAAAAACATTGCAGCACGTTTGAAGTTTGCAAAAGAGCACCTGGATGTTCCACAGCACTACTGGCAAAACATTCTGTGGACAGATGAAACCAAAATTGAGTTGTTTGGAAAGAACACACAACGCTATGTGTGGAGAACAAAAGGCACAGCACACCAACATCAAAACCTCATCCCAACTGTGAAATATGGTGGAGGGGGCATCATGGTTTGGGGCTGCTTTGCTGCCTCAGGCCCTTGACGGATTACTGTCATCGATGGAAAAATGAATTCCAAAGTTTATCAAGACATTTTGCAGGAAAACTTAAGACCATCTTTCCGCCAACTGAAGCTTAACAGAGGATGGACGATGCAACAGGACAACGACCCAAAGCATAGAAGTAAATCAACAACAGAATGGCTTCAACAGAAGAAAATACGTCTTCTGGAGTGGCCCAGTCAGAGTCCTGACCTCAACCCGATTGAGATGCTGTGGCATGACCTCAAGAGAGCGATTCACACCAGACATCCCAAGAATATTGCTGAACTGAAACACTTTTGTAAAGAGGAATGGTCCAAAATTTCTCCGACCGTTGTGCAGGTCTGATCTGCAACTATAGGAAACGTTTGGTTGAGGTTATTGCTGCCAAAGGAGGGTCAACCAGTTATTAAACCCAAAGGTTCACATACTTTTTCCACCCAGCACTATGAATATTTACATGTTGTGTTCAATAAAAACATGAAAACATATAATGTTTGTGCGGTATTAGTTTAAGCAGACTGTGTTTCTCTATTGTTGTGACTTAGATGAAGATCAGAACACATTTTATGACCAATTTATGAAGAAATCCAAGTAAGCCCAAAGGGTTCACATACTTTTTCTTTCAACTGTATACTGTTTTAGGAGGTTAAGATCCTTTGGTGCAAGCAAACAGATCCTTCTTGTGTTTTTTCAAATGGTCATACAAAATGTCATACAGAATGATATATGTGCATGGTATAGTTGTATTTCTGTTCGAACTAAATCTAGACTGGTCAGATTGATATCTATGTGTTCTAAAATTGTGGGTAAAATCTTGGAGCCAAGTTTTATTCAGCTGTATCATAAAAAAATGTTGTCTCTGACAGATAGAATCATGGCTGATCCTTCCCATATTTTGTACAGGGAATACCAACTTCTGCCTTCAAATAGAAGATTGAGAGTACCATACTCTCGGCTGAATAGGCTACTGAATCCATTGTGTATCAGTCGATAAAATTCATAAATCAGAGTTGGGGATCAAAGAAGATCTTGGGATTCTAAATGAATGGCAAATGTATGGAGGCAATGGATATTGTCAATATTATCCTGTTGTGATGTGGATGTGTATTAATGAAAAGGATATGAATTATTGACTTGCACAACGAATTCATTGGCAACTCTGATAATACTGTAAAATGTTGTATAAATGTAAAAATAGAAAAGCTTTGAATATTATCTGCAAATTTAAAATAGACAAGTAATCTGCAATATATTTATTTGTAAATTTTTCTTTATTTCCTCTGACAGTTTTTGATAACTGTTTTTTGTATCCATTACTTCAATTATTAATTCTGTGTACTGATGGCATTAATATTTCTCTTATTTTATGTATGACCATTTGCAATGAATAAATGTAAAAAAAAGGTTGTTTGATGGATCCACCACTAAAAAATATGAACTAACTAAATCACTAACTCCATCTACAGGTATTGATTAGATTAGATTACAGAAAATGACAACTAGGCAAAATCAACAACTCCAGTGGTGTAAAGCGTGTGGTGGTTGCTTTTGAGATTAAAGAACCAGGTTCAAGACCGCCTTCTGCAGAATTCTTTTCCCATCACATATCAGGTCATAAAGGCCTTTATTTTCAATAAAATAATAAACGTATTTGAAAAGTGGCTAACCAAGTGTTTGATATTAAAATGTGGTGTAAGGTAAGGGGGTAGGTAAGGTATTATTGTTACTATAAAAACTTGGCTTTCACTGACTTTCACTTAGTTTAGCATATAGTGCTAAGAAAACATGCTATTGCGCTTAGTATGAATAGCATCCATCGCACCACTGCCTTATTGTAATAACTGTTGTGTGTTTAAATGTTGGACCATCTCAGTTAAAATGTGGACAAACTATGGACAAACTCTCTGTTAGCGTTAAGTAGCAGGATGACACATTTTAGTTTTAAAGAAATGGTTATCTCCCCCTATTTTTGCACATATCATTTATGCAAGGCGAATCAACCTGGACCACACAAGTGGCCAATCAGAGCTATGATGTAGCTGACCAATGAAATGGAGGCAGAGATGTTGGGGGAGGGTTTTTGCTCAAGGGGCGGGGTTTGCGCTTAACTGGTTTGGGGAAAAGAATCACGCGTTGACAAGACACAGAAGTTGCTGTCCTCTACAAATTCCTGCACTGAGTGGTTGCGGTATTTAAATGTGCATTTAGTTTCTGTACAGCCTTTCTCACAACATGAGCAGTAAAGAAAACCCTCAAATGATGCATAATTATTATGAATCTACACTGCTCCAAAATCACCTTCGTTGCGGTAGCTCGTTGACATCAATAAATCTCTACTTGCATTCAAGCATATCGAGCCTCATTGAATTTCTTTTATGTTTGCCAAGTACCGTAACTGTGCTTTATTGTTGAGATGTTCTCTATATGGAACTTTGCATCTGATCTTCATTTGTTCCATTAATTCTCTTGTTTACTGTAGTTGTGTACTACTGCTATGTTTAGCATACAACATGGCAGAATCTTCCCAAAATGCAACGTGCAATGACACGGCAATGCGAAGAACTCTTGAAGTATTTTAAGCAGTCAAAACGGCACCACAAATTCCTCCGTTACACGTGCAAGCACATCTACATCTAATAAGCACACCTTTTGTATTACCAAATCACTTGCTTTTCAGGTCCTATATTTTCACTTCCTGTTTTTGGTTTGGTTCGATGGCTTTGGTACGTGTTGCGTTAATATTTCAATCAAACCGTGCCAGAGTTCGTTTAAAAGCAGACCGAGACCTATCTTTTCAGTTGTCTTGGTCCACATGTTTCATGCGCACCATGGTTTGGGTGGGAGCGTTCTCACTTAAACAAAAAAACTGGAGTAACAGAGCAATCGCACCAGAGTTCATTTTAATAGAACCAAACATGGCATATGTGAACACACCCTAATAGAGCAATCACACCAGAGTTCATTGTAATCGAACCAAACATGCCATATGTGAACACCCAAAGAAGAGATCCAGAAAATTCTTCTAATAACCTCAGTGGAAAAGATTTAGAAACTTCTTTCATGCATGGTAAAGCAAAACTTAGACTACGTTCACACTGCAAGCCTTAGTTGTGAATTTATTTTTGCACAGATCTGATTTTTTGTTTGGCTGTTCACACTATTTTTAAAATGTGTCCAATATCAGATTTCAGTGTGAACTTGTGATGGTTATAAACTGAATTCCATGTGAAAAGAACAATAACACGTAGCGCAGCAGTCAGCGGGTTTATTGACTATATGCTGTGTGGAGTGGCGCGATTTGAGAGCATTCCTGGAGTAGTCCTCTCACTGGGTGTGCGCAAGCATGGAGTAAAACCCACCTATAGCTTATGTTTTACCATAGCATCAACACGCACGTGAGTGCTGCATGCAAAGCGATTAAAGACAATAGAAGAAACCATTAAGGCGTTTCTCATATTGCATCGCGCCATATCCAGTGGCAAAATGTCTTATTATAATGGATTCTTTAGTCATTTGTATGCCCTGCATCATGCGGTGTAGATGGTGCAATGTCTTATGTATATAATCTGATGCTTAACGTTAATATTTGGCAACCGAGCTGTAAAGTGCACTTCCGTCAACAGAATGGCGCGTGAAGCTTAAATCGGCGCAGAATTGTGACCCAGGTCGGTCTACAATTATGCAAAAGTCGCATTTATTCCGATATGACCGTTCAGACTGAGGGGGCATTGCGAAACATCATACCTGTTTCTGATTTAGGTTCGTATTTGGAAGTTGCTCAAATCAGATTAAAAAAGATCGGATTCCATGTGGTTTGTCCTGTTCACACTGTCATGCAGTAAACAGATCTGGGTCAATATGAGCGATTTAGTTGGCAATGTGAACGTACTCTTAGTGTAATTCAGTGCATTCAAATATGCATTAAATTCCTGTGCCTATCATTTGGGTGTAGAGAACAGACTAATGCATTAAATAGAATAATGAAATAGAAATTGCAGTTCCCTTAGTAATGTAAATTTATATTGATTCTCTTCAAATGATATATTGCATCAGGTTTCTATTTAAATACTTCTCCTGTTGACAATCAACTCAATATTTGGCCACTTTAATGAGTAATACAGATTGTGTATCTCCTTCATGTAAACATATACTAAAAATGTCTAATTAATAAAAATAACCATTTTGTGTGTTCAGGCAAATAAAACAAATGTATCAAAATAAATTTCAGTCGAACTGAAGAAGAGCTTTTAAAATTGAAATTTGAGTGAATTGCCAAAATGTCCAAGCTGCAAAAAGTAGAATAGTTGTCACCAGTATGATAGTTGTCAGCGAACATTTTTGTTCGAGGAAATTGAGTTTGTCTCTTCAATATGTGTGCTAAATTACATTTAAATGTATGCATTTGGCAGACGCTTTAAATACATTGCATTATACTATACATTTGTTACTAAGAATGTGCAATCCCTGGGATCGAACCCAGGACCTTGGCATTGCTAATGCCATTATCTAACCACTGAGCCACAGGAAAGCATTTTTTAAATAAAATGTTAATAAAAAAACAAGGCAATGACAGGGTCTCTGATGCACAGTGAACAAGGTCTGCTAAACTAAACGATTTTAGAATCGATTTTAATTAAAAGTGGTGCCGTGTGGAAGTTTATAGGTGTGTGTGTTAAGATTCATGGTTATCATCTGCCATATCATTCATTTCATTTGGCTTGTACATGAATGTTAGCAGAAACAAAGCCACGTCGTGGGAACACCAATAGGCTGTGTGTGACGTCACTGCTGACCAATAGCGGCTCTCCACCAAGCCCTCCCTTAACTCAAAGTCGATACGTTCCTCAAGCTCCACTAAAAAACAGTAAAATAGAGGTTAAAAATATTTTTGTAGACAAAAACAAACTTCTATTATAAACAACAGCTATAAAAAATGTGGGTAAGCAGATTTTCAAAAGACTGAGAATCATTAAAAGTGCAGTGCCAATGGTGAGACAATCACTATAATTATCACTCTAACCATCACAATAATTTGCTTTCCACATAAAACTTTCACCTTTAACTATCATTAAATTATGAATATTGACAATATATTCAAAGTGGAAATTGACTTCTTTGAAGAGAATGCTTACCGGAGGAGTAATCCATAATAGCAGAGGCTGACTGTGATATGCTGATGTCTGCTGCATTCTCGTCTTGCTTCTCCTCAAATTTTACCTCTGTCTTCTCTTCTATTTTCTGATGAGGTGGCACAGATTTGGCTTCTTCTCCTGTTATCCCATCTCCTTTGTCACATGTACCGCCCTCTGAGTCTGATGGCTCCTCCTCTACACCTCCTACCTGGCCACTTGAGCGGGAAAATCGGGAGAAGAAGATACCGCCGATGCCTTTACCAATACTTGCAGCTCCTGTAGAAACAAACAGACCATAGAAGCTATGAAAGGTGAAGCAAAATACAATATTTACTCTACCTTATCCCTCAGACATAAAAATATGCCAAATCCCTTTTGCTTTAAAGACTAATTTAAATGTCCTCACAGGTCAAGTCGTTTTCTGACATGTTTTGATATATTTGTGACAAATGATTACATCTTTTGCACTCAAATACAGCCTTATCTGTGTGAACACACAGCTACAAGTAACACTCAGATTTATTAGAAAAGCATTTCCAAATCCCCCGTTTCTTTTGAAAATGGGCGATGAGGGTGTCTGCGTGGTCAGTCTTCGGACAAGGGAAATTACAAGAATCATGTCCATCTTTGGTGGTAACTATGTCTCAGTTTATGTTCACTCAAGTTTATGCAATCTGCGCAGACTGAGCGCACACACTCAACTGTTCTTTAGTTTGAAAGCCGCCGGTAAATAAAAGTATTTGTATGTTAAAAACTGTAAAAGGAAGTTCTGCTAGACCAGCATTGGCCCAGCATTGTTTACATCTTCCGAAGGGGTCTGTATGAGTTTGATAGTTGCTTGTTCATATTCATACGGACAGTGCTAGAGCTGACTGTAAGCTGTTGCATGAACAGAACTTTCCCCACACTTTTTAAGTAAATGTGGTAGTCTATCTTAAACACTTAAAACTCTGGACTATCCTGTTTATGTGTACTGAATAATATGAAATACAATTGTTTAATAATAATATTTAATTTTATATTATTTGCTTATAATATATATGAACTTGTGAACTTGTGACATATATTTGTGTGTGTGAGTACACCCATGGCCATAAGTATTGGCGGTAGCATAAATTCTATGTTTTGCAAAGTTTCTGCTTAAGCTGTTGTGGTGTTCATTCACGTTGTTTATAGATTATTATGCAGAGTGACCCATTCCATTCCATTCCATTCTCTACCGCTTATCCGAACTACCTCGGGTGCAGAGTGACCTGATGCCTCTAAATAATTGCAAAAAATCTACTCCCCAGATGTCAATCCCATGTATAAAACCTGTGGTCGATCCTCAAAAAGCAAGATGCCCACAATTTGGGAGCAATTTAGAGCACTTATAAGACAAGAAAGAATTGCTATCAGTCAGGATTCTGGCTAATAGCCAGCATTCCAGAGTGAATCACAGAGGTTGTGAAAAACAAGGCTCAACACTTTAAATATTGACTCTGCTTATCATTGTTTTCCAGTATATCCTAGAAACATGTGGAAAAAATCTATAAATACAGAAGCAGCAAGCTTTGCGAAACACAAAATGTATGTCACTGCCAATACTTTTGGCCACAACTGTTTATTTAGCTTTGAGGGGGGTGTTGCATCTTTGTCCTCTTTTTTACCCTTGATGAATTTGTATCCCTGTTAAATATAGTTGTTCTCAACTGTATTCTAAAGTTTGAAAAAGTTGGCAAAACTTTACAATTATGCAATATATAAAGTTGTAGAAAGTAGGTAACACTATTATGGTATGGTTCAACAAAAACAACTTACCTGAGTCTGAAATGAAATGGCTTGCAAACATCCACATTTCAGTATTCCACAAATTGCAGTGATTAATTCACATATTTATTCTTTCGGCAATCTTTTATAAGAAATCTTCAGTTTCTTGCTCAATCTACAATATATAGCACAACGTTTGCCCGTTATTAATAAAAAAAAAAAGAGTACAGGTAGTGGTTAACACTGCTCCATTCAGTCTTTCTGCCACTCAGTGGGCATGACTCACATACTCACACACTCATGTTACGTGCCCATACCCACTGTTGATGAGATAACTGCCTGGGATGTACCAGGTTTTATATTTTTGCACTCAAAACAGGCGCTATAAACTGCAGATCTTCTTAAATTGCAGATCTTCTTAAATTGTATGTAAACAATACATTAAACAATATGTAATTCTAATTAATTCTACTTCAAAGTCACACACAGAAGACCCTGCAGATGTCTTTCTACTCAAGGCAGCCTGCACTGAAACAACTAATAATTTTAATGAACATTTTATCGATTTGTCTCTCACCCATGATGCTGGCCTTGCCCAGGCTAGTAATAGACTCGCCATAGTGTCTGCGGGGCTGTGGGGGGGAGGTGCAGGGGCTTGGGAGACTCTCAGTGTCGGACACAGATGAACTTTCCTTTGTCTGGTTCAGTAGAGTGGGACGGATCTGATTATACCGTGTGGGGCTGGTGGTGTTGTACCTACAAATGTAATGAATATATGGTAAAATAATATATCAAATGAAAGAACAGAGTTTAAAAAAAGAAACTGTATTCTTCTATCTTCATTTTTAAATGTGGTTTGGTTTCTCTAAAAATCCATAATTTTGATTAAACAGATGAGATAATTAGGTTTTTGGTCAAAGACCCCACCCAGATTAGATTAAATGTATTATTATTAAAAAACAGATCAAAAGTTTTCTCCTAAAACATATAAATATATACATTCTTTCCAAAGATGTGTAACAGTGCCACCTGCTGTACAACAGTAAAAACACAGATTGCAGTTATAACATCTCTGTTAGGACTGTAATCTCCGTTCCCTGTTAGAGGGAATGAGATGTTGTGTTGAGACAGACTGGGGTTTGATCTTGATAACCTATCTCTGAGAGGAATTTTAAAATGCCATTGGGCTTGGCACACATGCCCCACCCTGTGCATACGGTATAAAAGGGAGATGGCGACGGCCATACACTCATCTTTTGGGCTGAGGAACCTGAGAGACATCTCCCGGTCGCTGCAGCGGGAAGGGGAAGCGTTGTGGCATGACGACACAACGTCTCGTTCCCTCCATCAGGGAATGGAGGTTACAGTCGTAACCGAGACGTTCCCCTTCAGTTGGTCTCTTGACGTTGTGTTGAGAGACAGACTGGGGACCTATCTTAACACGCCACGGCGCTGAGCCGTATCATGACCTCAAGCGGAGCAACAGTGAGTAGACTAACATAGTAGACTAACATAAGTGAACGCTACCGCGAGACTAGGGGCGATCCGATCAGGATTTTTGGAGCCGATCACCGATCCTCGATCACTGAAAGCTGTATCGGCCGATACTGATCACAGGAGCTATTTGAAGCTTTCTCAGTACCAGAAGAGAAAGTCTCATGAATTAACAAATGAATATTAGTAAGTAACATATTTGGTAACACTTTCCTTGAAGCATGTATGTATAATGCATTATAAAGAGTTATTAAAGGGTAAAATGCATTATTAATATTCATAATGTGTGTTGTAATGCATTATATGTAGTTGTAAAGAATTAAAACCAATTTAAAATGTGTAGTGTAACAATGAATTGCTTAGTGTTATAATGTATTAACTGTAATAACAATTATCTATAAGACATTACAATGCTTTAAAACTACTTTTATAATGCATTCAACATACATTTTTCAATTAAAGTGTTACCACATATTTTCATAAAACATAGCAGCCTGTGACATGAGTCCAGAAACCCTTTGTCTTCCACAATATAAATTAGCTGTGATCAAAGCAAATTTATTACATTATTTTATCTGATAATCTGATATTTCTTTATGCTTCTTACTGTCCTTGCAGTAGGCTTGATGCTTTTAAAAATGTCTCTGTTACTGACAGCTGAGGAGAGGTTGTGCTAGACTTAGACTTTTCATTTATTATTCAATGTTTCTGTTGTCGGACATAAAATAATAATCTAATTACAAGCAAATGTTTATGTTCTTATGTCCATTCAGTAACAATGACAGGTGCCTGTAAAAAGTGTGTATGCGTGCACGGGACGCGGGGAGTGATGGATGCATATGCACCTCGAGTCTCTGTTGACCACATGCGTGTTTAGCAAAACTGAGCAGGCATTTGAGAGGAAGCTAATGAATAGGAAACACACGTGATGGCCTACCTCCTTCCGCTCACAATCACATTCAGTCCATTAACGATCACGTTCTAATGACACGAAATGATAAATAGGGGAATTACAAATCGCCTTTATTGTAGTCCGTTAAAATGACAGATTGCCTTTAGATTTTTGCATCACTGGTAGAAAAAAAGAATTTTCGGTTGACGTGATCTCTGCAAATGAGTGGCGCTCGAGCTTCTGAACTGCCCGCTCACTCTGCGCTATCTAACTTTGAAAACTACTAGCACTCCTTTACGTGACTAACCCTCAAATGTCTAAAGAGGTTGCTGGTGTGAAAATATTTTGCGTGGTTCTGCATCGTGGAATTCTCATAGTACACACGTTTCAGATTGATAATGCATTGTCTATTTCACACACCTTGTAGAATTCCCAGAAGCCATTTTCATAGCGCATAAAATAAATGTCTCGCCAATTTGCGTCATCTGATCAGCTTTTCTGGATCGGCCTTTTAGAGACCGCCGATCATACTTCCCAAAGTGATTATCGGCCGATTATGATCGGCGACCGATCAATCGGAGCACCTCTATGCGAGACGTAACCTTCCAGTGGGATCAGTACTTACTGAGAGGCTAGTACCGGCGGCCGTCTCTATTAGTGAGACGCCGCCTGGGGCCGTAAGGAACACTGGGGAAACACTGTTCTCTGCGTTGAAGAGTGTGCTACGGAGGCCACATCCTACCACAAGGGGAGGTTACATGTGGAGACACCAACATGGTCTCAACGGTGGGGAGAACAAAATGCATAAAATGTGCCAGCCCGAATAGGGGGGACAGAACCCAGGTGGGGTTACCCACTGAGGGGAGGTCACAGGTTCGGCTACAGGGGAACCAAGAGTGAGGAAATTAGCATACATATGGGGCAACAGTCCGAATATAGGGGTCCACCTGAACAGGGGGGATTCTACCAGTACTGGGTTTGGTCCCAACAGACCGCTCAACACGGTCTGTTACCACAGTTACCAATGCTTAGTGATGGAAGGAATGCCTGTACTTTGCCCTAAGGGGGAAAGTAGGGAGGCTAAAACAGCTCACTAGACTCATCCGGGGAGGTGGAGAATGCGCTTTCGCAGGCGTATGCCCAACCCAGTTGCCCGCCTCACACGCCGGTCCAAGTAGAGGCACAGTGCGCGTATTGGACACAACACGCTGGAGGTTGGGCCTGCCTCCCCGGAGGGAGCGCCTGCAGGTTTACCACCTGGTCTCAAAAGGAAGTGGTAGGAACCTTGGGCACTTAGCCTTGCTGGGGTCTCAGTATAACATGAGAACTACCGGGCTCGAACGCTACAAGAAAATTGCCTGGAAGTCCCCCACCCTCTTGATGGAAGCGAGCGCCAGCAAGAGTGTCGTCTTCATCATCAGATGAGGGAGACTAGCATCTCCAAGGGGCTTTCATGAAGTTAAATGATGAAGATAAATCCGCTGGTGAAGGGCTCTTCTTCGTTCAGTATTGCTTATAGAGGTCTGAAAGACATTACTGTTAAGAACAGGTATCCCCTAGCTTTAATGCCTTCTGCTTTTGAATTATTGCAGGGGGCCCTGATCTTCACCAAATTAGACCTCCACAATCACCTTGTCCGCATTGAGCAGAGGGACGAGTGGAAGACGGAAGACACACCAATGTGACATTATGAGAATTTGTTTTTTCCATTGGTCTTACCAATGCTCCCGCCATTTTCTAGGGCATTTCCAATAGGGTCCTGGGTGAGATGATTAACAGATTTGTCTTTGTGTATCTGGATGACATCGAAATATTTTCCCCTTCTCTCCCGGATCACACTCAGCATGTTAGGCGGGTTAGACTCCTGTAAAGCCCTGAAGCGGTTCCTGGGGTTTGTCCATTTTTACCGCCGATTCATCAGGAATTATGGCCAGAACGTTGCACTTCTCACTGCATTAACAACCACCAATGTACCATTCAAGTGGAACCAAGAAGCTCGGGTAGTCTTTGATAACCTCAAGTCCCACTTCATCTCTGCGGCTGTTATGTCTGTTCTAGATCCTGAACTAAAATTTGTTTTCAAGGTTGATGCAGTGGTGTCGGCACCGTCATATCTCAGTGATCCCTCCACAATGGGAAGGTGCACCCGTGTGCTTTCTTCTTGCATCAGCTAAGCCCCGCGGAGCACAACTATGACATCGGCAACAAGGAGCTGTTAGCGATGAGACTGGATTTGAGTGAGTGGCATCACTGGTTGGAGGGATCAGTACAGCTCTTCTTGGTCTGGATGGAAAATAAGAACCTTGAGTATATCCGTTCAGCCAAGAGGCTGAGCTCACACCAGGCTTGATGGGCACTGTTCTATGGACATTTCAACTTCACTCTCTTGGACGCCCCGGGTAGAAAAACATTACCCCCGACGCTCTGTGGCCAGGCAACGAGTTCAAGTGCCGACAGAGTGCCCGGAGGGGAGATGTGCTGCGTCCTGAAGTCCTTCAGTGAAGATAGTCGGGGAATTCAGATATTCGGGGAACATTGGCTGCTATCCGTCAGCGTTTTTGGTGGATGTCACTGGCCCCTGATGTCAGACAGTTTGTGTTGGCCTGCTCCACGTGCACGCAATGAAAGCAGATCAATCTAATGAAAACTAAGCTTCAGACGTCATTGATAGTGTGGTTATGGCTAAACAGATCAAGATCCGGTACAGTCCTTCAGTTGCGATGGGCAGAGTAACCAGGCAACAAGCGGATTCACATGCAGTTATAGAGTTAATACAAAACAAAGTACAACAAAATAAAATAACAAAGAAACAAGGGGCAAAATAATTCAGAAACATAAATAAACCAATGCAAAGAAACACAACACAAGTGAAACATAAGGGCATATATAGACAGAACCAAACAGGGTAACACCTGGGAGCAAATCAATAGGGATGAACATCAAGACTACAATGGACTACATAGGACACAGGAAGTGACAAAATAACTTAAAAACTTATAGTCCACATCAGACAGGGGAAAACACAGACCAGATCCTGACAGCAACACTGACATTTTTAGTTCCCTTTCTGTTGGTCTCTCGACGTTTTGTCGAACCGACAGATGGGGTTTGCCCTTGAGAACCTATCAACTTCGACTATCTTAGTGAAGGCCAATGAAATTGGCGAATGAAATTTGCATGCTGGACTCCGCCCCCGGATATCCGAGACTTCAAATTCCAAGGCGAATTACTGCTGGATTCTTACGACGTGATGCAGCGGACTGTCCCTTCCTGCGGCGACTTCCCCTGGGCGTCTCAGTAGCTCCAGAAGTGTTCAATTTTTTTCTCTAAAAGAGCAAATTTCTCCAGCGTGGCATGTCCCACTGTTCTCATGGGTGCAATACACTGATATTAGGATTTCTGTGAGCGTTAAATCCGTCAGTCACTGGCTCGCGGACAGTTCGCACCTCATCTCGTCAGACTGTTCCCAAGAGACGGTCCCACAGTCTTGTTCCTCAACCACGGAACGGAAATGGTGCGTGATGACACGTCCCTTGCAGCATCGGGGGATGACTTACTGGCATCTGACTCCAACGATTCCTTGCAGCTCCCTCCCCTAGGGGATTGAGTTCAGGAAGAAGCGGATGTCGGAATGTCAGCCATGCTTTCCCGGGCCGCCGCGAGCATTGGGTTGCAGTGCACCGCACCGCACAGCCACAGCCAGTGCTCGTGGCCTGATACATGGTGCCTCGGTGTTGAGCGCGACTCCAAGCCGTGCCCACCCCCAGTGATGTTTTTTCCTGAAGTGCATGAGGAATTCAATAAACCTGGATACGCCCCCTTTTTCGATGCGTTCACGTCAAACTAGTTCGGTCACCCTTTCTTTCCTCGATGGTGGGGCAGCTAGAGGATACGTCGATGTCCCCCAGGTGGAACGTGCCGTCTCGGTGCACCACAGACGGCTGCCACCTGGGGGGCTCGACCTAGACTCCCGTCCAAATCGTGTAGATTTTCGGCATCTTTGATGTCGAGAGCTTACACTGCTGAGAGGCAAACTGCCCCCTCTCTCCACGCTTTGGCCATCCTGCAGGTCCAGGCCAAGGCGTTGAGAGAGCTCCACGAGGGTAAGATCGACCCAGCGCTTATGCAGGAACTCCCCACCATACAGGCCCTGGGTCAGACGATGTCCACACTCATGGTCCAAAAGAGACACCTCCGGTCGAACCTTGCACAGATGAGTGACGTTGAGAAGGTCCGCCTTCTCGACGCACCCCTCTCGTGAGGGGGGGCTGTTTGGTGATAAAGGAATTATGGCCAGAATGGTGAAAAGTGGTCTCTGTAATGCGTTCCTATTTCGAGGAAGTGTACTTACCCAGTGGCCTTGCCGCACCGTGAGGACCGAAGGAAGAGGCGTCCCACCTTTTCAAAAAGCTCTGGGACCCCCTACCTACCTATCCACTGGAAGATTACAATTTCACGAAAGCCCTCACAATTTGCTAGAGATTGTGATATGGCAATGCGTTGTGGCGTCTTCAGTAGGAACCCCATCTGTCGGTTCGACACAACCTTCTTGCCACAAACACGTGACGACCGCATGGTTTGGAGCTTATGCACTGGAATAAACACTACTGAATCTGTAACACTGATTCCCCATCAATATTTTTACTCAATACTGCTGGTACATTCCTAAAGTTCCCATTAGATGTTCTTTAAGATGGAATCTGAAAGGTCTTTCTTTTCAAAAGAATCACTCAGGGTCCAGAGGGTACAGAATTAACATAGGGACAGAATTTTTCATGACTCGGGAACGTGTTTCTAAATGGACAGAGTCAATACAGTCAATACATACAACTGTCAAGTTTGATAGAGGAGTTCCAATGCTGGTGTGTTAGTGCCTTTACCACATATGAACTGAACTACAAAAGCTATTAGTAAGATGCTAGTTATATTCGCTTTAATGTGGTGCTACGCCGACAGATCGGCAGAAGACAACAAAATACAGTTAGAGCAGAGCAGTGCTTTTGAATCATTCTGCAGTACTCTGATGTCATAAGCCAATTGGTCTGATTAGTTTCAAGAAGTTGAACACACCCAATGCAAAGCCACAAGACATTTACTTGTGATAATTATTCAGTAGTATAGAAACATGACTTTTTTTATTATTATAAATAATAAAATCTAATTTCATGGAAGCCTGATGTAAACCAGTTGTTTATAAGTAATGCAAGTAATTTTCTTGAGCCCCAAATGTATGCACTGTTTTGAATTTGTTTTTGAGTGGTCTTTGGACCAAAGTCAAGTTGTTGTGTTGTTTAATAATATAAAAAAGTAGCTTTGACAATAGCTCTTTTGCAAAAATTAATTAATCAAAGCAGTAAAAATTGTTCTTTGGTCGGGTATAGCATCAGCCTTGTCAGGCTCATTTTCTGTTAGGTTAACATTTGTGTCATCTGCTGCAGCTGCATAAGTGTAGTTTGAGTTCACTTTCGTTTCATTATCTCCTGGGCCTGTGGCCCCAATCGTTCAAACGCTCAGTCACAAAACGATGTTGATACATATCCTCACACTTTTTTAAGTGGGTATACGAAAATCCTTTTCTAGTAAGTATACACCATTGGCCTACACCACTGGTCTCAATGTTAGAAATGCTTCAAAATGTACAGAAAGCAGTTCACAAATGCGAAGAAATCCTTCCCCAAATGTATGCCGTTCAAATATACAGTTGAAAGAAAAAGTATGTGAACCCTTTGGGCTTACTTGGATTTCTTCATAAATTGGTCATAAAATGTGTTCTGATCTTCATCTAAGTCACAACAATAGAGAAAAGCAGTCTGCTTAAACTAATACCGCACAAACATTATATGGTTTCATGTTTTTATTGAACACAACATGTAAACATTCATAGTGCAGGGTGGAAAAAGTATGTGAAACCCTAGGCTAATGACTTCTCCAAGAGCTAATTGGAGCCAGGAGTCAGCCAACCTGGGGTCCAATCAATGTGATGAGATTGGATGTGTTGGTTAAAGCTGGCCTGTCCAATAAAAAACACACACCAGTTTTGAGTTTGCTGTTCTGAAGAAGCGTTGTCTGATGTGAACCATGCCTCGCACAAAAGAGCTCTCAGAAGACCTACGATCAAGAATTGTTGACTTACATAAAGCTGGAAAGGGCTACAAAAGTATATCTAAAAGCCTTGATGTCCATGTGTCCACGGTAAGACAGATTGTCTACAAATGGAGAAAGTTCAGCACTGTTGCTACACTCCCTAGGCATGGTCGTCCTGTAAAGATGACTGCAAGAGCACAGCGCAGAATGCTCAATGAGGTGAAGAAGAATCCTAGAGTGTCAGCTAAACACTTACAGAAATCTCTGGCACATGCAAACATTTTTGTTGACAAATCTACTATAAGGAAAACATTAAACAAGAATGGACTTCATGGGAGGACACCACGGAGGAATCCACTGCTGTCCAAAAAAAACATTGCAGCACGTTTGAAGTTTGCAAAAGAGCACCTGGATGTTCCACAGCACTACTGGCAAAACATTCTGTGGACAGATGAAACCAAAATTGAGTTGTTTGGAAGGAACACACAACGCTATGTGTGGAGAACAAAAGGCACAGCACACCAACATCAAAACCTCATCCCAACTGTGAAATATGGTGGAGGGGGCATCATGGTTTGGGGCTGCTTTGCTGCCTCAGGCCCTGGACGGATTCCTGTCATCGATGGAAAAATGAATTCCAAAGTTTATCAAGACATTTTGCAGGAAAACTTAATACCATCTGTCCGCCAACTGAAGCTTAACAGAGGATGGACGATGCAACAGGACAACGACCCAAAGCATAGAAGTAAATCAACAACAGAATGGCTTCAACAGAAGAAAATACGCCTTCTGGAGTGGCCCAGTCAGAGTCCTGACCTCAACCCGATTGAGATGCTGTGGCATAGGGCTGCACGATTTGAAGAAAAAATCTAATTGTGATTTTTCTGACCAAAATTGCGATTTGTGATTTAAATGCGATTTGACTACTATTAAAAAGAAAAGAGCTAGGTTTGTTGTGTTGTTTTTAACAGCATGCATCAAAGAAAGACCAAGCAAAATCACAAACTATTGTAACATTATCCCACTGTTTATTTATAACCACTTACACTGTGGTCATTTTTTTAAATAAAGTTGTCATGCAAAAATGTCATGACAAATTAAGAGAATAATAGCAGTATCTTAAATACTTAAATTAACAAGTATCAATAATTAGCGCCTGATTAAAAATGCATTTTAAACATGTTCGTATTTTTTGAGAAATTTTGTTAATATTGTATATGATATCATACACCCGCGGACCGCAATTAATCAGAATGTACTTTTTTATTACCCGACCCACCCGACCCGCGGATCATAAATCCACAGCGCCCACGGATTTAACCACCACCCGCGCATCACTAAAGTGTTAAAATGCTCCCTATTGGATAAACGTAAAATTGCTGTCAAATACTACGTAGGTGCATTATCTTATTTAAAGCCCTTTTAATCGAAATAATCGCAGCTTTTGCGATTTGAACATTGCACCCCTTCAAATTGCGATTTCGGTTTAAAAACGATTAATCGTGCAGGCCTACTGTGGCATGACCTCAAGAGAGCGATTCACACCAGACATCCCAAGAATATTGCTGAACTGAAACACTTTTGTAAAGAGGAATGGTCCAAAATTTCTCCGACCGTTGTGCAGGTCTGATCTGCAACTATAGGAAACGTTTGGTTGAGGTTATTGCTGCCAAAGGAGGGTCAACCAGTTATTAAACCCAAAGGTTCACATACTTTTTCCACCCTGCACTATGAATGTTTACATGTTGTGTTCAATAAAAACATGAAAACATATAATGTTTGTGCGGTATTAGTTTAAGCAGACTGTGTTTCTCTATTGTTGTGACTTAGATGAAGATCAGAACACATTTTATGACCAATTTATGAAGAAATCCAAGTAAGCCCAAAGGGTTCACATACTTTTTCTTTCAACTGTATTTGTAAATATTTTTTCCTTTCAAATCTCTTTTTATTTATTGGGAATTCCTTTTTGTGGAATATTTAACATATATTTATAGTTCACTTTTTGTGCATTTGTGAATAGAATTTTCTAATGAAACTGTACATGTGTGGATCACAGTATTTATTCAGAAATATACAACAATTCTGACCTCAAGTTGCTATATCCGATCTATCCTCATTGGCCAGATCAGACCTATTCAAATCCTAAATATCGGCCCATCCTTATTCAAAATCTGTATGAACTTTATATTTTAGTGAGATATTTAGAGAAAATTGTTAACCAAACAACTCTGGACCCCAATCACCTGTAATGTATGGACACAAAAACATTTCTCAAAATATATTATTTTGTGTTCCCAGAAGAAGTCATATACAGGTATTTAAAGATCATAGTGAATGAATAATGACAAGATTTTGGGGTGAACTATTCCTATAAAAAGTAGTCAAAAAACAAAAGCTCTTTTCACACCTGCAATCTTGAATGTCAAATTACAGTGAGAAGATGATGTGTGAACAAAAATACCACTTAATCGATAGTGGTATTTTCCTGTATGAGGAGCTGTAACATCACCAGCTAATATTATGGATAACAGAGAACATGGGTACCAGTATGAGAATATATGATGTTTATGAAGTCTTGCTGTTAATGGTTGTAAAAAAGTTACATTATGACATTAGCCATCTAACACAATGTTGTCGGGCCAAGAAAGCACCATGAATGTAAAAGTGTGCCACAAAAATAAAAAGCTTCAACAAAAATATGGCCTGTGTTGTTACAGATACGGAGTCATCCCTGACATGTTTTCAAACACAACACCGGAAGCAGTGGAGATGTTTTATCGGAAACTTCCATTTAAAGGCGTGAAGTGCTATGGAACACACAGCATTATTTAATGTGTTGACATCATTTTAAATGAAAAAGATTTAAATGAAAAAGAGAGACAGCATGAGACATATCCAGTAACCCCTCCCCTTTGAAAAATAACCAACAGCGTTAGGTTTAAGGCACCACCTGGCAAAGTTTCATTTGATCCACCAGTCCCCTCATCTATTCATCGGTGCCGTTTATAAAGTCTATCTAACCATTTGCAATGTTTGATCTCCTCAACATTCAATTCAGTTGTCTGCATACAAAAAAAGAGAAGCACTGTTTCTTGTTGGTGTCACAAAAATGAAAATATACTTAGGCCCATAAATATTGGCACATTATATTTTATTTTAGCTGTGTACCAAAGTTTATTCAAGTTGTATAATGAAAATGGTCTTAAGGTGAATACTCGCAGCTTTATTTAGAGTGTATTCACATCCAAATTGGCTGAAGGGTTTAGGAATAACATCTATTTAAAGTGCCACGAAACCTTAAACTCAACATTTATTTAGATCTTAACAGAGTTTGTTGTGTTGCACATCATAAAACAATGTAAGTTATTACATTATAGAAAACTAGTTCATATTGATTTTTGTTGCACTATTCTTGGCTTCCGGGATTAAAATCCTCATCTGGCCAACGTCAAAAGTATATGATGTGGTGATGCAGTACTCTGATGTCATAATCCGATTGGTCTGATTAGTTTCAAGAAGTTGAACTGAATTGATAATGCATTTGTGTCTCATAATTATTCATGAGACTGTGTTTTCTTGACCAATGAGAGGACATTTCTCCTAATTATTCATGACAGCGCCTTGTGTATTTCTATCTGACCCTTCAGAGAGAGGCGTTCATGACACGTGATAGTAATCTGATGGATAAATTTAGAAAAACCACAACACTTACCAGAAGTTGCAAAAATACATATTCAAATACATATTTTTATGTGAAATGCACTATATATATATATGTGGGGGAATGGTTTCTCCACTGAAAGCTATAAATACATGACAATTGTTGAAATTGTGGCGGACAGAAACAGGCGCAGCCCCTTTCGGAGCTCTAGGTGGACCAGTACAGCAGTACATGTGTCACGTTCAGAAGTCAAAAAGACAGAGTTTCGGACACTGACGAAATAGGGTCACCCGACCAGCAGAATGCGAGTCGCCTATTTACAGCGACCATCTCCCATGCCGGAACGTTCTCCGGTTTAAAATTTGAAGCCCGCTCATCATGGTTGCGAGTAAGCCCGGAATGGTAGCAAACTGTGTTTTACTCTTGAAAGCTTTTAGAAATTAAGACATTTGAACTCGCTCATGAAGGCAGTTTGTGTCAGGAATGTGGTACCGTGACCGGAGGACTTTTCCATTTCTTCAAATTCGGTAACTGTCATGTTCTAACTAGTTATACCTGGATTTTGTTGAAAAAAAATATTCATATTAGATTAAGTGGATTCTGTAAAACCGATTTGGCTTATGATGTATAGTGACCATAGACTGTATAAAAGAGACAATGACTAATATATTTTAAAGCACCCATTCCCCACGATGGCATTTTCAACCTTAAGTTAGTGTTTAATGTTGCTGTTAGAGCATAAATAATATCTGCAAAATGATAAAGCTCAAAGTTCAGTGCCAAACGAGATATTGTCTTTAACAGAATTCGGTTTTCAAGGACTACAGAGAACAGCTTGAATCGGACTACAGCCCTCTACTTCCCTGGTATATGATGTCTCTATTCCGAGTGTTTTTAATAACCTCCGCCCAAAGGAATATGGCAAAAAATGGGCGAGGTCTTCCTTAGAGAAGTGGAAGAGCCGCTGGGGTAGTCTTCGGTTATCAGAGATCGTAAACATTTAACTGAGCTACGCGCTTAACTACTTTGACTTTCATCACAGTCCTACAGCTGGTAATAAGAATTCACCTACACACATTCTAAGAAAACCAACGGACAAATAACAGCTTTTATGACTTTAACATCGGCTGTGAAGATCTGTTCTGTATAATACAATGATATTGTGTGTGTGTGTGTGCATACCTCTAAAACACTTCTATGAAACGTTCTTTGAAGTCCGGCTTGTAAACGTCTCCTGGTCAATTTGCTTGTTTAATTATCCAACTCGGGTCCAATACAAAAGGGCAAAACTAACGCTTCTGTTATAACTGTCAATTAATATAACTGGTCTGACCCCATCCTGTCCGGTGTCATTCCCGTCGCCATAGTAGGGAAAAAATGTACGATCTCTAACAAAGATTGACGTTTTCACATGCAATAGTAGACCACTGTTACACTTCAATCGATCTGCATGATTTTAACTGATAAAGTGAACTTTACGCCATTGTTAATGGTTATTGCTCAAAGCCAAATTTTATGAATACACGTGCACAGAGAGGGGGACCATCCAATCACAACAGCCTGAGAAGCAGAAGCTCGCTGATATGGTATGGGTGCTTCACACACACTCTAAGAGGGAACCAATCACAACAGACCAGGTCAGCTTTCCCAATCAGAGCGTTTCGGAAGGAGGGACTTTATATAGACCGGAAGAAATCCAGTCATTTAGTGAGAAGAGGGACAGCGGTGAACAATAGACTTGAAATTTGTAAAATATAAAACGCTTTTTTATCAGAAACATGAACATCCATTGTTAAACAACCATAAAACCTAATCAAAGCCTCAAAAACGGCAAGATATGGTTTTCTGGATATGGAATCAGATCACTTTCTCTCGTGCCCCTCCCACTCCCTCACTCTTCTTCTCAAAGCGTTCAAACCCATTTTAATATCATTTTTCAAAAACGACAGTAAGGAAGAATGTAGCTGAAAGGGTGTAGGTTTCATGACGCTTTAATATGTAGCCCCCCCTTTTCAAGGGAGCAAACTAATTAGACAGTCAAATTAAAAGTTGTTTTCAAAATGAAGCTGAGAGTGTGAATTTTAAGCCACTATTGATTGTATAATTGTAACTTGAATATTTTGGTTAACAGCTAAAATAGGAAAAATGTGTCTGTTTCCAAATATATATGGACCTAGCTGTATAACAAGGGTAAAACAAATCAAATTAAAAGAAATAAGTAATAGTAAAATTATAATTTTACCAGTTTAAGACTGTGTGATCAGCACATTTGTAAATTTAATAGTCATTATGGTAGCTTTACTGTACTTCAATGGTTGTTTTTTTACAATTACCAATCGGGTTGTTTATGAGAACACAAGTTAAACAATGTTTCAAATCTTCTTGGTTTTCCTCACATTGTACTCACCAGTGGATCTGGACAGGTGCTATATTACTATAATGCTTTAAAATGAGGGGCTCCAGTCTGTATGCCTGTAAGAAAACATTTAATTACTCAGTTTGTTGATGAAGCTTAGCTTACTTCTCTAACTACACACAAAACTGTAATTGAAATTGTATAGTAGTACATGGCTATGGTAGTACACGGTTCTGTAGACATGATACAAATCAAATTACGTTCATTATCACATCACTATCAACCATTATCTTTGATTGTCTACTACTTGATATCAGTGGTGTAGTCAGTGTAGGCATTTCACCAAAATCTAGGGTTTGGCTTAATTTCTTCTGGCCATACAACAACAAAGTAACAAAGTAACAGAACCATAAGTTATACCACATCATATCTAAATAAAATTAGTACAAGAACTTACTAAACTGAAAGAATGCACAAACATGGACAGAGACAGATAACAAACCTTCCCTTATGCCGTTTAAAACGATCCAATCAGAAAAGCCACCAAATGTGTTCGCAGCACGACTTCACATGAAGTTGAACACAAGTAATGACCAGCAGTGCTAAAAATATAAGTCAAAATTATTTTGATTATTTTTAATGAGCACCATAATGCACATCACAGTTTCCACAGATTTGTATGAATGCTAGGGAAACTGCCATTCTCTGCCATACACAAATACCGCCACTGGTGGTGTACTACATAGGCGTGTAACAATACATTTAAATGGACCGATGCATCACTTAAATTGAGAGAAATGAACTTAAAATGAGTTACTTCTAAGTTACTTCTACGAAAAAAGTAAATCTAAATTCAAGGTTTTTTTCTCACCCCATTGGCAGTTTTTTTATTGTTTTAAACATAAATATCCCTAATTCTTATATTTTCTTTTATAAAATAAGACAAAATATCTTACCGCACTTTTCTTGTCAAGAAAATGTGTCTTTATTTAAGAAGTTTAAGATATTTTTACAAGAAAATAAGACTAATTAATTTTAATATTAATTAAATATAAAATATCATTTTAAATATTACTAATTAATCCATTTAGTCTTCCCTTCTTCAGCCATTTGCTTATCAATCAGTACCCCCATCCCCAAAGGCGTATATGCACGGATGCAGAGCTGGTGTAAGAGATGCATTTAATGCTACTGTATTGATTATGAAGGGGAAGGATTCAACAATGAATGATGATTTTGTATTCTCTGTATTAATTCTGTAATTGGCATGGAACATATACTGGACTCATAAATTTACATCCATGTTACCGCAAATCCCTGTTCAGATTAGTGACGGAATGTCTCAGAACTATGTACACTTAGAATAATATTACAATAATCACATTCTAAGTATGGCATAGCTATATAAAGCTGCCACTAGAGAAAGTTAGATTGGTTTGAACTTCGTCTTTTCTTCAGTTGCTGTGGTAAGTAAATTTTTCTTTGCCATTTAGAAGAGTTGAAGGAAAGCTAAGATGCACCTATTTAGACACATTTATAGAATGGTTCGGAATACCCACTGTTAGACCGGAGACCATCAAAACGGGAGGGGCTCAAACATTTGATAAAACTACATTATCAGGGAAATGATAGCAGCAGTGTTAATGGGAAACAAATATATTTTTGTAATATATAATTGTTAAACAAAAACTTTGCTCCAGTTCTCTAGACAGTGGCGCAACTCTGGTTTGACAAGTGGGGGAACAAAACTAAGTGTTGGGTAATCAGTCTCTGCAGGATTTTGCGATCGCAGAATTGAACATATAATCAAACAAACAACGCAAAATTTACATTGACTTGCAAAATTGGGAGGGTCTCTAACACTTACAATTTGCTAACATCTTCAATTGCCATCTATTTAAAAAAATATCCTCTGGTATCCTTTCCTTCGTTCCGCTGAAGGCGTTAGCCGTTACGCTTTTTTGGCTTAAGCTTGCAGGCTAGTAGCTTTGAGTCAAGTCAGCCTCAATGATGTGTGTGTCACGTTTTTAAACAACACTGTTTTCACAAGTGGTAGTTTTAAAGAAGAACCCTATTTGCCAATTCAAGTAGTTTTTTTAACTCTTTCGGTAAAACCCCTTTCAATTTTTATCACAAAAAAATAATAATGCTAATGCAAAATTAAGCATTTTTGGCCGCAGAAATCACAAAAAAAATCCTGTGGGGACTGGGTAATAGTCAATTTTAATGTCAGTTACAAAATAGCCTAAATTTGTTATATGGCATGTTTTCATTGTAAACGCTGGCTCATCAGGAGCAAAAACTCCTGACGATGATTCCTTACTGATTCAATCAAGTGAGATTGAATGAGATTTGTTGAAACGCAGTTTCAAGAAATCGGTGGAATAAATGACTCATTAAAAAATTACTGATGATTTAATTCATATTTCAATTCTATTTAAAATAATGTTTTTTATTAATATTAAATGTCTCTGCCTCTACTCTACTGAATTATTTTTTATTCCCAGTGAGAAGTATAATTATTAATAAAGGGATTAAAATCCTCACTTTTTAATTTCATTTACATTTTATATACTGTATAAAAATTGTTACCACTTTATTTATTCATCTCGAGCATGATGCCAAATAACGAAAATATCTTTAACAAACACTATCTAAGCCAAAAATGTACAAAGATATGTTTTCAGTGGATTTTTAATTGCTTTGCTTGAAAAAGCATTGTTAAGCTGGTTTGTATCGATGTGAATGTCGCAGGTTAAATGAGCAAAGTCAGATCGAGTGCCCTCTGCTTGAACATTTTTTAAAGAGTAATTATTTCCATGTTGTTAAAATTGCCAAGTTGTAAAGCCGAAAGTGAACTAATTACAAAGTTATTGGCTTGGGAAAAAAGGAGTCGACTCTGAATCACGCGAACGTCTGTCATTCTGATTTCAATTCCGGGTCGGATTTGCATTCCTCTGTGTAATGCCTGCCAACATTACATTTGCGACACTGCACGTGGTAAACCAATCACAGCAGTCTAGACCATCTGATCAATCAGATCAGAGTACTCTGACAAAAAAGAGGGGATACACGGCATCCTAACCAAACGCAATGCGATGAGATTCCTGCGATAAGCAATTTGTTTGTCCATACTAAACGCGAAAAAGGGGCGGGACCTGACAATCTATCCCAAAACACAGCCAATCAGAACAGTTTTTCTCTGTCCACAAAGTCTCGCACGAAGCAGCTGAAGAGTGCACAAAGAGAGATGCGTCCTGTTCAGTGATGCCTGACCGGACGCTATGCTATAATTTTAGAATCTTAACGTATGTAATCAAACGTATATAGCCAGTCTTCAACCATGTGTGGCGATTAATATTCATGAGGTGCAGAACTTACATTGAATGAGACCGTTGTGTGGACGGAGCTGTCAGCCGCGTCGTCACAGAAATAGAAATGGCCGTTGCTCGACATGCAGCCCTGTCGCGGTTGATTAGGAAAAAACCTCTGCTTTGTCTGAACATTGTAAAGATACCTTTTATAGTGTGTCACAGCGCAGCGTCGTGTTTGGTAAGGACATGGTGTTAGACGGATGATTCGCCAAACTAATCATTTGAGAGTCAGTCAAGAAGTAAGGAAATAATAACAATTTACACTGTGTATGTACATCAACTTGCTGTTGGACACTCCATAAACCAAAGTAGGACCTTAAAATTCACAAATTATTTACTCTAAGTTTATGCGGAGTTAACAGCAACTGTCACGCAATAACCCTTGACTGACAGGACAACTGATTCTGTAGTTGCCTAGCAACATAATAAAACACAGCACACTACCCTTTTTTTGTAAAAACAAGGCAACCTGAAGCAGCAAAACAAGGGGTTATATTGAAGGTATATGCTAATATACTGTAGGTCCCTTAGGCCCGATTCACATTTTGCGTCTTTTCCGCACACATATTCGTTATTTTAAATGTAGGCGGCAGACGCATGAAAATAGTTGGATGTCGCCGCATCGAGTTGAAAAAATCTGAACTTTTCAGAAAGGCGCAAGCACACCACAGGTCATGTGACAAGAACCAACCAGCCATTATGGACAAGCTCAATGAAAATGGAGACACAGATGATCACATCATAACTACATAACCACTTGTAGCGGAGTTATTGCATAGTAATTTCATTGCATGTAATCCATATACCCTCTGTGTATACCTTCTTGTCTCAACTGCTATTGTGGCTCATGGTTGCTTATCTACGCCAGGAGAACGCAAAGTCCAGGCGCTTTAGAAAAAAAAGGAGATCAGGTCGCGTTTTCCGCATGGTTTTAGATGCGATATGTGAATCGGGCCATAGAAGTCGTTACAAGAACTGTGGAAAAAGTAAGCATACGGCATATAGGTGCCTACGGCTCCGACTACACCACTGATTTATACCATAGTCATATTAGGGTGTTGTGGACATATACCATGCACACACGCACACAAACACAAACACACACACACACACACACACACATACAGGTGCTAGTCATATAATTAGAATATCATCAAAAAGTTTATTTATTTCACTAATTCCATTCAAAAAGTGAAACTTTGTATAATGTTTACATTCATTCCACACAGACTAAAATATTTAAAGTGTTTATTTCTTTTAATTTTGATGATTATAACTGACAACTAATGAAAAACCCAAATTCAGTATCTAGGAAAATTTGAATATTGTGAAAAGGTTCAATATTGAAGACACCTGGTGCCACACTCGAATCAGCTAATTAACTCAAAACACCAAGGCCTTTAAATGGTCTAGTTCTGTAGGCTACACAATCATGGGGAAGACTGTTGACTTGACAGTTGTCCAAAAGACGACCCTTGACACCTTGCACAAGGAGGGCAAGACACAAAAGGTCATTGCAAAAGAGGCTGGCTGTTCACAGAGCTCTGTTTCCAAGCACATTAATAGAGAGGCAAAGGGAAGGAAAAGATGTGGTAGAAAAAAAGTGTACAAGCAATAGGGATAACCGGATTGTGAAACAAAACCCATTCAAAAATGTGGGGGAGATTCACAAAGAGTGGAGTCAAGTGCTTCAAGAACAACTACGCACAGACGTATGCAAGACATGGGTTTCAGCCATCACATTCCTTGTGTCAAGACACTCAAGAACAACAGACAGCATCAGAAGCGTCTCGCCTGGGCTAAAGACAAAAAGGCTGCTGAGTGGTCCAAAGTTATGTTCTCTGATGAAAGTTAATTTTCCAATTCCTTTGGAAATCAGGGTCCCAGATTCTGGAGGAAGAGAGGAGAGGCACAGAATCAACGTTGCTTGAGTTCCAGTGTAACGTTTCCACAGTCAGTGATGGTTTGGGTTGTCATGTCCTTCCTGCTGCTGACCAACTTTATGGAAATGCAGATCTCCTTTTCCAACAGGACTTGGCACCTGCAAACAGTGCCAAAGCTACCAGTAACTGGTTTTAGGACCATGCTTTCCCTGTTCTTAATTGGCCAGCAAACTCGCCAGACATTAACTCCATAGAAAATCTATGGGGTATCGTGATGAGGAAGATGCGATATGCCAGACCCAACAATGCAGAAGAGCTGATGGCCACTATCAGAGCAGCCTGGGATCTCATAACACCTGAGCAGTGCCACAGACTGATCGACTCCATAAAACGCCGCATTGCTGCAGTAATTCAGGCAAAAGGAGCCCCAACTAAGTATTGAGTGCTGTTCATGTTCATACTTTTCATTTGGCCAAGATTTCTAAAAATCCTTTCTGAGATACTGAATTTGGGGTTTTCATTAGTTGTCAGTTATAATCATCAAAATTAAAAGAAATAAACACTTGAAAAATATCAGTCTGTGTGGAATGAATGTTTACATTATACAAGTTTCACTTTTTGAATGGAATTAGTGAAATAAATCAACTTTTTGATGATATTCTAATTATATGACCAGCACCTGTGTATATATAGTCAAACTAAAAAAACAAAAAAACAAAAAAATTATTCCCAAAAATATTCAGACACCAGATATAATTTTTGATATTTTTATGTAAGTATTTATGTAAGTGAGTATAGTAGAATAAACTTCTTTATACAGTGGACTACCAAATAAATTGATAAACCTTTGGAACCAAATTATTCAGACAGTTTGACCTGACCATGTTTTGCTTAAGTGTCTTCAATTGCTAATGTGACCTTTTTACACCAACAGACTAAAAAAAATTGGTAGTCAAGGGGGAGGATCTGTCTGATTATAAGCATTCTTCCAAATACCCTTCTCTGTGTTCATCAGAACAAAGAAATGTATGCATAATTGGAACAACTCGAAGGTGAGTAAATGATGACAGAATTAAAAATTTTGGGTGAAGTTTCCCTTTAAGCAATGAATGGTAGTTGATTGCCCTAAATTGGTATTATCGAAGTGTGTCCTTAAATTTAACAGCTATTCAACCTAATCCATTACATACCTTTCTATCAAAGCTATCTGACATAATCGAGATGAATTTTTTCTGACATTTTTTCTAAACTAAACTGCAATAATGTGAGAAATGTTGGTGTCTGAATAAATTTAGTTTTGACAGACAGACAGAAAGATATCACACTCACTACAGGATCTGTGGGATGGAAAATGTTGAAAAGCCGCTGACAGATGGATTTGGGTATAATGTGGTCCTGTGTTCCGTTGGATCCAGGACGGATACCTCGCAAAGCCAAGAACACCGCCAGAGGAGACCCCATACAGAAGAAGTTCTCCACTTATTAAATCCAAGCCCACAAATACCATTAAACCAGAAATATCCTCTTTCACCACAGTTAGGTTGTATAAAGTTACAAACATACCTTGAATTTCAGATCTGGGGAGGTTTTTGATAATGAGCTTTGGAAATGCTGAACCTGATCTTCCAAATCCCTTAACCTGCAAATGAGACCATGAGAGATTAGATTTTTTTGAAAGATAAATTACATAAACAATTTTCTTAAATATTTGATCTTTATGGATCTTTATCATTTCCTTCGATGTTAACAATCTGCAAAGTTGTAAATCCATGATAAATAAATTGTATCTCAAAATAAAGAGTCGACTCTGAACCGCCTTAACGAGTCATTATATTTTAGATTCTTAGACCTGTAACTAAAGTCATTGAATTTGGTAACAAGGATGAAACTAACAAGGTAAACACATTCCTTGACGTAAGAGGTCTAAAGACACAAAGTAAGGTAAAAAATCGTGGCGTCATTTTAGAGTCTGGCCTTAGTTTCAGCGGTCATGTCAAGGCAATAAGCAAATCAGCGTACTAGCATCTCAGAAACATAACCTGAAATCAGATGTTTGTCTCAAACCAAGATTTAAAGAAACTAGTTCATGCTTTCATCACCAGCAGGGTGGATTACTGTAATGGACACCATACAGGTCTTCCCAAAAAGACCATCAGACAGCTGCAGGTCATTCAGAACGCAGAAATCGGAGCATATCACTCCAATCCTCAGGTCCTTACACTGGTTACCATTTACTTTTAGAATCAACTTCAAAGTATTCTTACTTGTCTATTCATCACTCAATGGTCTACAAACCAAGCACATATATGCCACAAAACAAGTTTCACTCAACAAAACAATATTCTGGCTGTATAAAACACTTAAAAAAACAACAAAGAAAGATACCTATAGTCAATTACAAGTGTTTTTACAGATCAAACAGAGGAAAAAAATATGGAATCACACAAATCTGAGGAAAATTATATGGAATCACCAAATAAAAACACTACTAGTACTTTGTTGCACCACCTCTGGCTTTTATAACAGCTTGAATTCTCTGAGGCATGGATTTAACTAATGACAAACAGTATACTTCATCAATCTGTCTCCAGCTTTGTCTTATTGCAGTTGCCAGATCAGCTTTGCAGGTTGGAGCCTTGTCGTGGACCATTTTCTTTAATTTCCACCACAGATTTTCAATTGGATTGAGGTCCGGACTATTTGCAGGCCATGCCATTGACATTATATGTCTTTCCTGTAGAAATGTTTTCACAGATTTTGCCCTATGGCACGATGCATTATCATCCTGAAAAATGATGCTACCATCACCAAACATCCTTTCAATTGATGGAATAAGAAAAGTGTCCAAAATCTCAACATAAACTTGTGCATTTATAGAAGATGTAATGACTGTCATCTCTCCCATACCTTTACCTGACATACAACCCCATATCATTAATGATTGTGGAAATTTGCATGTTTTCTTCAGGCAGTTGTCTTCATAAATTTCATTGGAACGGCACCAAACAAAAGTTCCAGCATCATCACCCTGCCCAATGCAGATTCGTGATTCATCACTGAATATAACTCTCATCCAGTCATCCACAGTCCAAGATTGTCTTTCTTTACCCCACTGAAACCTTGTTTTTTTCTGTTTAGATGTTAATGATGGTTTTCGTTTGGCTTTTCTGTATGTAAATCCCATTTGTTTTAGACGATTTCTTACAGTCCGGTCACAGACATAAACTCCACTTTCTGCCCATTTGTTCCTCATTTGTTTTGTTGTGCATTTTCTGTTTTCAAGGCATATTGCTTTAAGTTTTCTGTCTTGGCGCTTTGATGTCTTTCTTGGTCTACCAGTACGCTTCCCTTTTACAACCTTTCCATTTGATTTGTACTTGGTCCAGATTTTAGACACAGCTGACTGGGAACAACCAACATCTTTTGCAACATTCCGTGAAGATTTACCTTCTTTGAGAAGTTTGATAATCCTCTCCTTTGTTTCAACTGACATCTCTCGTGTTGGAGCCATGAGTTATGTCAATCATCTTGGTTCAACACATCACTAATGTGTGCAAGCACTCTTTTTTAACTACAAACTAATTAGCAGTTGTGATCAGATACAGGTGTTTGTTTTAGAAATGCAAAGTGCATGGTGATTAAATATAATTTTCCTCAGATTTGTGTGATTCCATATTTTTTTCCACTGTTTGATCTGTAAAAACACTTGTAATTGACTATAGTTATCTTTCTTTGTTGTTTTTTTAAGTGTTTTATACAGCCAGAATATTGTTTTGTTGAGTGAAAATTGTTTTGTGGCATATATGTTCTTGGTTTTTTCTCTACACAATTAAACATTTGAATGAACATCTTCTGAGAAGGGTGATTCCATACTTTTTGCCAGGGGTTGTAGGACCTAAATAGATTTCAGATATACTTATTGAATAAAAACCAAACAGACTTCTCAGATCATCAGGATCAAGTCGGTTAGAGATAACAAGGGTTCAAAACAAGGATAGTCAGCGTTCAGTCATTTTGCCATCCGTAGCTGTAATCTGCTTCCAGAAGACATGCAGATGTTCACCAGATTCAAAACACACCTGTTTAGCTGTGTATTTACCATCCGAGCACTGTGTTGGTCCACATCAACTGCATTTCTATTTCTAATTTCTTTTTTTTGTTCTTCTTCTTTTTATAGATACACTCACATGTTTTATCAATTTTACTGCTGTTTTATTGTTTCTTAAAATCTAAAATTGTATTTGTGATCTTAAATCATTAGCATTTTAAAGATACGATTTATTTCTCTTTGTCAATAATTTATGAAAAGCACCTTGAATTGCACTAGTGTATGAAATGTACAATATAAATAAACTTGCCTTGCCTTGCAACATTCAGACATTTGCATAATCCCTGCCTGCCTGTGAAACACAAAAACTCTGACCTGTCCGCAAACACTTCTGATTTTACATCCTATCGAGAAGACTTATTGTTTAATGTAGAGTGTCATGTTTTTTTTTTATACTAATATTCATGATAAAGGATGTGGATAGATTTTGTTTATAAACTGTAATCTTTCACAGTATTTCCGCTAGGATTTTGTGGAACCGTGGTGTTGGATGGAGTCACATGCTAATTAACATATTCATGACCTTTCGATTCTACTCTTTGAACATTCTGTATTTTAATACAGCTGTTTGTCCATTAAAGCTGTTACCATTTACATATTTTCTGATTCTTTTGTCAAATTAGGAATTAATTGGAAACACTGCATCACTGCTTTACTGTGCTGTGTTTACTGTTTAGCTGTGAGCCTGTGTCATTATCTTTAAACCCAAATCAAAGCCATTTTTTAACCTTACAGTATCTATGTGTACTAATCTTTTTTCTTTACCACCAAGGTAAGCAATGCACCTTACACTCGGCAGCTTTTCAAGACATTTAACTCTGTTCTTCCCCCCCCCTCCTCCCCCGCCCACCTCATTTTTGACTAAGGAGGACTTTGTTGTATTTTTCACTGAAAAAACATCATACATCAGCAAACAATTCTCAGCACCTCAGACCTCGGTACACACTACCCTCACTTCAGTGTCAGTCAGTGGGGCGAAAATGTTTGAAGTCACCAGACTTCTCTCCAGACACCCCACCACCTGTCCCATTGACCCATTCCCCTCCCCCTTGCTATATCCAGCACACTCACACCTGCACTCACACACATCATCAACACCTCCATGCTCACCGGCACTTTCCATCCATAATAAAACAGGCTCAGGTCACGGCCCTACTGAAGAAACCCACATTGGACCCCTCAACTACCGACAGTTACAGACCTTTCTCTCGCCTCCCATTTAACACTCAGGAATCGGTGCTTGGACCGCTGCATTTTTCCACCTACACGTTATCCTTGGGACCCATCATACAGGCACATGGCATCTTTTATCACTGTAATGCTGACGAATCCCAGATCTACATCTCGTTTCACCCAGACGAAAACACTGTAGCAGCTCGCATTACAGCCTGCCTAGAAGACAACTCAGCTTGGATGAAAGAGCATCACCACCAGCTGAACCCTGCAAAACCAGAACTACTGTGTTTCAGGCACACCCAACGGTGCAAAACGATCTCACAATACAACTTGGCAATACAACAATCACTCCTCCCAAAACAGCCAGGAACCTTGGGGTCGTATTTGATGAACAGCTGTCCTTCAATGATTAAATTGCCAAACAACAGGTAGTGGTCTAGCTTTTGATGAAACCAGTAACATTGTATTTGCACCTATGTTATTTTTGCTCCTGTATGACATATCGCTTATTGCTCCCTAAACTCTTTGTAAGTTGCTTTGGATAAAAGCGTATGCGAAATGACTAAATGTTAATGTTTTCTGTGTTCTAATAAGCCTCCAGAGCTGAAATGTAATTGTGTGTTTCATTTCCGAAATGCAGTCTTTGCGAAAAGACCAATCACAACAGACTGGGGTGTCCTACTTATCGGAGCACAGTGGGCTCGTGGAAGGGAGGGGTTTAGAGAAACTTAATCTTTGATCTGCTTCAAATGAACAATTTAGAGATCTTTGAGAAATGAGGTGATATTAAATGCATATTATGAGAAAATGAGATTAAACCTATTGTTGGGGCTAGAGGACTGCACAGGCCAGTTTTTTTCCTCACACTCCCTACACGCTTCCGCTAAGTTTGATTCGGCACCCACCCGCTCCCTCTGAAAATTCACTGTGTTCACCCGCTGTCTTCATAGGATGATTTTCGTCCCGACCTGACGGATCCCACTAAATTTAGATAGAGTGTCCATATATCACATTTAAATATTATATGTAGGCCTACGCTGTACAAAACCCATTTACATTTACTCATTTGGCAGTTGAATTAGTTTTTTTTTTCGTATCGTCAATATACAAAATTGTTCTTAAATTTTAATGACAATACAGTAGACAAAAGTCACATAGAAAAATTAATTTAATACATGAAATACGACGTCTTTCACTCAAACTATAAGCAAAACATTAATTAGCCAGCTAAATTGGCAAAACCCATTGGCTAGAGAAGTAGTCATTGATATTATTTCTGTGGAGGCGGTGTTCAACCTATCAATGTCATTGATAGGTGCGTTCCAGAACCTGGCGTACGCTGGGCCTGGTGTCAATAACAGATGAAATCTCAGTAACAAGGGCGTTTACAGTTCTGATACTTACATGATGTTCGAGTGAAAACGATTCCCTCTTATATAACAAAAGCTCTGGTTAAAATTGTGATTTTAGTTCATGCCTCCTTTATCATCCATGAAAAATAAAAGCACACCAGAGTAACTGAGCGCTACCATGTTTTATCTGAAAAACGTATTCCTGCACTGCAAACATTTGTATCGGGTCCCGCGGATGCTGACCTCTAGTTGGGGACTCCAATCGGTCTTTGTCAGACACGTCGGTTTATTGTGTGTGAAGTCACCGAAGCGCCATTCTGGAGGTATCGCTACATTGAGAAGTGAACTGAAAGTAAGCCGAGTGGTACAGTTAAGACCAATTAGATCATCATACTAGAGAAAGAGAAGCAAACCAAGTACATACGATACCGAAATAATCTCACCAATGAAGCTTTCGGCTGATTGTATGGTGTGTGTAAGTATTACAACATGTTACACAACAAGAACATAAGAACCATGTTCTCTCTGAAATGAAGCGAAATTAAATGAAGATAGAACATCTCGCCGTTGATACCTTACGAAAGGCGGCGATTCCCATAATGCACTTAGATTCTCGCAAAGGGGGGGACTCGAGTCACATGACTTGACTCGGGTCTGACTCGAGTCACAATTTTCAGGAAATTACTTAACTTGATTTTGATTTGAGAGTTAGTGACTTGAGACTTGACTTATAGTAGAAGACTCGACAATGACTTGAACTTCTAATAAAGTAAAATAAAGTATAATAATTATTGTGACTCTGCAGCACTATAATCAGCGCCTGTGCCTTAAACACAGCACAACTCAAATCACGGCAAACATGGCAGACAACAGTCGATCTCCACAAATAGTCACGTTTGGCTATAAGGACTTGTTTTTGTCAGATGCCAAGTATGCAAAGCAAGAATATCTTACACGACAACCACAATGTCAATTTTCATCCGACATTTCAAGAACCACAAGGAAAGGTAAGAAGGTAATTTCTTTATAGTCAATGTAATAAAACAATTGTAATGAATTAATCGTTTCTGTTTGTCGTGATTTGGCCTTGGTTGTTTTTCATTAGTATTAGAAATGTGATCATCGATCATCACTGATAGGCCTACATCTCATCTCATATAGATGTATTAGGGAATTTGGCTATAACAGTGACGTAGTCCGAATTTTTATGTTGGGGGTCATCGTAAAATGATGAGGCTTCTCATATTACATGTAGGCTAATGTCTATATTAAATGTGCGCATTTTTAATTGTTTGTGTTGACTGAGTGTGGAAGCTGAATAGCAGCTCGCCTATACTGCATGACAAGCTTATGGACGCACCGGTGGGATCACTTGCACTAAAAAAATTATTTAAAAACATTTTGGTGATACTGACAAGAATTATTTCAGCGTTCTAATTTGTTAAGTGTCTACATTTTTTGTGTTAACTCACAATAAAAAACAAAATGTTTTGTGCTGTAAAATAATGAAGCCAGTTTGAATTGAAAACAAATTTTCTCAAATTATATACTACGTATGAAACGTGCATATTGCTCGTCAACCGCAGACATGATGTTTAAGCATCATAACTTCATCAGTGGGCTATATTAACATACATTTTATTTATATTCAGCCGAAATGAAAAAGATCTGTTCATTTTGATTAACAAGATTCAAGATCGAAGTCAATAAAATGATCTGAGATTCCCATCACTAGATGTATATTCCCTACTGTGCACTATAATGGAACGCAAAAGTATAACAGCATCATATATATGTAGCCTGTATAATTCACGATGTTATTTGAGTACGTGGCTTGGAGGTTTCTGGTACGTTAGCAAGAATGACCAGAGTCATTAATCAAATGACCAGTGTCCCTGTTATCTGAGGACCAGTACATCACGCCGCTACAACGTTCTTCATGGGATTAATTCACAACGTTATTTGATGACGTGGCTAGAACGTTTCTTAAACATAATCAAAATTCTAAGAAATGGAATGTGCCAAGACGTCCTCAGAATGTGGTCACAAAGTAATGTCACGGTGACCAAATGAAGACCAACTGGCGACGTTGGCATAGACACAGAAATGGAAATACTTGTATCTGACAGAATGTAAGACTTAAGATCCCATGGAGAACTATATATTTTGTCTCTCATCATCTAAAAAGTTAAAGGACATTTCTTTTTACCTCACTGCATGATTTTACTATAGCGGTTTATTAGTATTATTTCTTAACTTTATACCTTACAAATGTGCGAGTAAACACATATTTTAGTGATTTACGATCCATTTGGCACGTTTAAATGAACGGACCCTGATGTTTGAGAGTGTGACTAATGAAGCTTTGATTGTGTTTCTAAAAACGGACGACCTGCTAAACGTATGTGCCAAGACAAGAATATAATGTTAAGCCTAAACATAATGTTAATCCATCTCTGTCAATAAAAATCTGCTTTAATTCCTCTATGTTGTGATGCAGTCTTTGATTATTTATGTCATGTAACATTACTACAGTATAAATAAAATATCTGATTGTGATGTACAGTGCTTTGTTGAGTTTTATAATCGTTATACTGTGCTTTATACATATTTAAATAGAGAATTAATCCAATTGTGCATAAAATTTAATCTTTAACGCACAGACTAAATCACAAAGTAATTTAATCCTCCATGTGAGGGATGATAATTATTTAAATAAAAAATTAAATTAAAAGATTTTAACAACATTACTGTTTGGTCGTTAGGACGTGCTCATCACGTCCCAGAAACGTTATTTGGTACGTCACTGCAACGAATATGGTAATTTCCAGGTATGTCTTCAGGTGGTAATCACCCCATGTCCCAACAACGTCCAATGTTACGTCGTCAGGACGAATCTGGGAATCACAAAGTTACGTTGCTGGATTGTTATTATGGTACGTCGTGGCAACGAACATGGTCCGGTCCAGGTTCGTCGTCACAACATACTGTGTTAGCTGGGTTTGCTGGAACCAAACTTTGAGCACATACATAGTCATGTGATCATCACTTAAAATGTATTTATATTTATAATTGATTTTGCTTAATATATATATACAAGTTCATCTTTTCTGCGCAAAATTAAACATGTATTGAAAGAATTTACCTCTGTTTATATTAGAATGCGATTTGACTTTAAACTTATCAGGACTCGACTTGACTTGCTTACGGTGAACACTTGACTTGCTTGATTTTTTATTTTCTCGGCTGTTCAATCGAAGTGATGCAAGAAACCTACCCACATCTAAGAGGTGATGAAAAAGAACACATGAAAATAGAAGAATAAAGGTCAGGGCTCAACGCTAAGGATTTTTTCCAGTCGGGCAAGTGATTCCAATTTTTACTGGCCCTACCAAAATGTTCACTGGCTCCACCACAGAAAAGTATAATATTTTACCTATGTAATCTTTATAAATAAGGATATGGTATCATAAAACTATTAGCCTATAACTCAAAATTTCAAATAATGTTGTTAATTAACTAATCAGTTATTAATAGAATAAGATCAAGTAATCAAAGGATGTGCGATAGCACAGATAAATGTAATAAAGCAGCAAACATACAAATAATCACTGCATTTCAGGTGTTTAAGGTTGGTCTAATATAGTAGTTATCAGCTACAGAAATTTTATGATGTAAATACTTTATAGTCTTCACTGTTTTATAAATAATATTGATTCAACCTTACTAAAGTTATAATTTAATCAGTGAAGAGTGTTTTTTGTCTTCGTTATTTGATGAAAAAAACTGAGACGTTTCTTATGCTGCTGCCCCTTTAAAGCGGCCGTGCAACGGTTTTCATGTATTCTGACTTATTTCAATGTTAAATGTGCTGTCTTCTCATGCTTAACATGGTCAACTTGTCAACTTGGGCGTTTTACTTAGTATTTCTGTGCTCGATACACTCCCCAAGTGATCGTACAGGTTTCAGAAAGTTTTTTTCCTAACTAAGTGTTTCCTAACTAATTTTCTTTTTAATTAATTTTAGTATTTCTTAATACTAGTGTATTTTACTATCGTTACCTATCACTGTCTTGCCGAATTATTTATAACTTTATATTCTAAACATATTAATTGAAACGTAACGCCGCTAGCATATTAGCGTGTTAGCTTGCCTTCTGTTTACTGTGGAATATCATCTCCCCCTATTTGTCTTGAGTGCTAACTGTTTCTCTTTTTAAGCGTATATACTAAGACTCATCAAGCAACCTTGGTAAGTTAGGATTGCACTTCATACCCGGTGAGTCATGGCTTCTATTCCTATTGTTGTTACTTGCACCTCATGTCATATGTTTAGCTTAGCCTTCTCTGTCAGCGGCGAGGGTTTTACATGTGATAAATGCAGGGAAGTAGTTAGGCTGACGGAGAAGATCTTAGAATTAGAGTCTCGCATCCAATCTTTATTTGAGGATAGTAAGAGTGTAGGGACCGTAGAAAACATTTTGGATGCGAGCAATCTTAGCGCACACGGCTCGGTTCCGGTTGAAAATCCCCTGCAGCTGGGAAACTTTGTGACGGTGAGACGGCATAGTCGCAGGACAAAACATCACCCAACCGTTCCGATTAAAGTCTCGAACAGGTTTGCCCTGCTCAGTGACATGCCGACTGAGAAAACTGCTGAAAGTGCCCTAGTGGTCGGTGATTCTATTGTCCGGAACGTTAACATAGAGACACCAGCCACCATAGTCACATGTTTACCGGGAGCCAGAGCGCCTGACATCAGTCAAATTTAAATGTGCTGGCTAAGGCTAATCATAAATTCAGTAAGATTGTTATTCACATCGGCACAAATGATGTTAGACCTTAGTGCTGCATTTGACACCATTGACCATAGCATACTTCTACATAGACTCGAAAATTACGTCAGCATTAACGGAATAGCATTGAAATGGTTCAAGTCTTATTTATCCGACCGTTTTCAATTTGTACCAATAAACAATGAGGTGTCCCGCAAATCGCAAGTCCAGTACGGTGTACCACAGGGTTCAGTCTTGGGCCCTCTGCTCTTCGCATTATACATGCTACCTCTAGGAGATATTATAAAGCGACACGAAATTAGCTTTCACTGTTATGCTGATGATACTCAACTTTATATTTCCTCGAAGCCTTACGAAACCCAGCAGTTCGACCGAATAAAGGAATGCATAGTTGATTTAAAAAACTGGATGTGTAACAATTTTTTACTACTGAACTCTGACAAAACAGAAGTGTTACTTACTGGACCAAAAACCGCCATACGTAACAACCAAGAATAATGCTTAACTATTGATGGATGTTCCATAAAATCCTTGTCGTCAGCTAAGAATCTTGGCGTTGTATTCGATAGTAATCTGTCATTTGAGAGCCATGTCGCCAACACCTGTAAAATTGAATTTTTTCATTTTAAGAATATATCTAAACTATCTCATATGCTGTCACTGTCAGATGCAGAGAAATTAATTCATGCATTCATGATATCAAGACTAGATTACTGTAATGCACTTTTAGGTGGTTGCCCTGCAGGCCTATTACAAAAACTGCAACTGGTTCAAAACGCGGCAGCTCGAGTTCTTACACGTACAAAAAAGTATGAGCATATAACCCCGGTTCTGTCAACCTTGCACTGGTTACCCATAAAGCATCGCATTAATTTTAAGATCTTGCTTATTACCTATAAAGCCCTACATGGTCTAGCGCCGCAGTATTTAAATTAACTTCTATTGTATTACAATTCTCCACGTGCATTACGCTCTCAGGCGTCCTGTCAGTTAGTAATACCTAGATTTTCAAAATCAAGTGCAGGTGGTAGATCCTTTTCTTATCTAGTGCCTAAACTTTTGAATATTCTTCCCTGCACTGTCTGGGAGGCAGACACACTCTGTCAGTTTAAATCTAGACTAAAGACGCATCTTTTAAATCTTGCATACACTACACTTCCGTAATATTAATCCTCAGAGGATTTAGGCTGCATTATTTAGATCAACCGGAACCAGGAACACATCCAACAACAAACTGATGTACTTGTTGCATCAAAGAGTGCAGAACAGTACTCTACTCTCAGCCAGTCTTGTCTTTTTGTTCCAAGGTTACCGCAGGATGCAGTTCATGCCCAGACCTGATGGCAGAGCTGAGAATGGGAAGCTATGACCTAACAAGAGCTGAGATGAAAGAGCTGGATAAATGATGCGGCAACTTGACACAATTTTTTTACAACACTCAAATGCTATTAGATTGTTAATTATAATCTTAAATCTATAATTTACCTTATTCGTAAGTTTATTTATTTTTTATTTAGCCTTTGTAGTGGAGTAGGCGGGGCGAGACCGTGGTTCAAGACCGATGAGTAATTGTGAATGAGCGCCAGCTGTGCGCACACCGGGCTCGAATCACATAGGAGATTGGGAGCATATAAGAGAACGAGCGACCGGACCGTCGAAGAGAGAGGACCGGGCTTTATACACGTTAAGTTTATATTTATGTTTGTATTGCTGGCAGTCATCCGTGAGGGGCTGCCGGCTGTCTTTTATACTTTGTTATTATTTGATTAAACTGTTTAAATGTTTGCCGGTTCCCGTCTCCTTCCTTCCATATCTAGAATCTTGTTACAGCCTTGTTGTGCAAGCACTGTTGAGCTTGTGCAGAGGCAGCAGCTTTTGCCAGAGGGGAACTGGAATCCCCTGGTTGGGCCTGGGTTCTCCTGAGGTTTTTTTTCTCGATTGGAGTTTTGGGTTCCTCGCCACCGTTTGCATATTGTTTTGCACTATTTGCCTGGCCGGGGGGGCTGCTTTAGAATTTAGAAGTAAGACACAATTAATATTGCATATAAGAATTTATAGTCAGTTTAATATTTGACCTGTGGTTCTCTCTCCTATGTGTGCTTTCACTGTGCGTGTGTTTGCGAGTGTGTTTGCGTGTGTGCGTCTATGTCAATGTGTGAAAGTATGTATGCATATTGTGTGTGTGGAGCATTTGTATGTCTGTGTTTTGTTGTTTTCACCTTTTTCTTGTTTTTACAGGTATATGCCTTTAGTTTATTTTCTTGTATTCAATGTGTCTCATGTACAGCTGCTTTGTAACAATGAAAATTGTAAAAAGCGCTATATAAATAAAGTTGAGTTGAGTTTAAAATATTAAAAAAAATGCTGCCGCTGGCTGGCAACTTTGAAAAAATATATAAACTGTAGTACCAACAGTGCAGAAGTTACTCACAGAAACTCAATTTATTAATGCAAACCTTAAGCGTGCCAGTCGAAGTTCATCCAATAGCTGCTGCTCATAGCTGTTACTGCCTATATCGATCTCAATGGAATCTGGCACAACATCAGAAACAAAGCGTACAGGGTCCCAGCCTGTCATGATGTCAAAGGTGATGACACAGCCAAGAGAGTGAGAGACGATAGATACTTTTCCATTCTCTGCAAATTCTGGGTTGCGCTCACAGAAGAGCGTGTAGAGTCGGTTCATTTCTTTGGTTAGACCCCGTGTTATCTGAGGATGACAAGAAATAAGTGTGAAACAGATACTGTGTCCGAAATCGTTGTTTACAACAAAATGACATGACATGAGTCCTTTATAAGGTAAAGTGACAGAAGTGGGTAAGTGATTTTGAACAGTGACATATGCGCTGCGTCTGACATTACTGTTTCGGTCATTCAACATAAACAATGCTCCATATTACACCTGTGTGGCTGTATGAATTCTAATGTACAACGGTAATGAAGCAATAAGCCCCAAGAAGCCATGTTTTTTTTAGTGATTTTAGAACAGCTAAAGTACATTTACATTTATTCATTTGGCAGACGCTTTTATCCAAAGCGACTTACAAGTAGGATACAGTAGTCAACTATCACTGCAGAGCAAACAGGGGTAAGGTGCCTTGCTCAAGGGCACTTCAGTCATTTCCTGGTGGCAGTGAGAATTGCACCAGCGACCTTCTGATTACGAGTCAAACTCTCTAACCACTAGACCACAACTGACCCTTAAAGTGCCTGAAAGTAGGATTCTTATGACCATGTATACTTTGCCTTTCTATCTCCTGTTGGTATGTTAATGTAAATTTTAAGCATAGAAACACACTGAATGGCATTGTCAACTAAGCATTAAGATTACTGCAATTAAGCAGACTGGTTTATCTGATAGTTTTGAATGGTTTGTTTTACAAAAAGCTACAGCTGTTATTGAAGATTGTACTCATCCACTGATCCAGGAGTTTAAAATGCTTCCTTCTGGTATACGTTATAGTATGCCTAAACTTAAAAGCAATCGGTATAGAAACTCTTTTATTCCTATTGCTGTAAGGCTTTTAAATTTGTGAGATCTTAGAATGTTATTTTTTCTGTTTTATTTGTTTGTATGTTTTTTTGTATGTTTACAAATTCTATAATGCATATAAAAAAAAAAAAATCGCCCTTTGGGATAATAATAAACTTTGAACCTTTAACCTTTAAGGGATAGTTCACGCAAAAATTTAATTTCTGTCATCATTTACTTTCTATCATGTTGTACTAAACCTATAGAAGTTTCTTTGTTCTGCTGTACACAAATGAAGACATTTGGAAGAATTTCCGTAACCAAACAGATGTCAGGCCCCATTTACTGCCATTTACTATAGTAGGGAAGCAGTGGTGAAAAGAGTACTGGAAATTTGTACTAAATGGCGGGGTAACTGATTTCCGAATTACGCTTTAGACAACTGAGTCGAGTACCAAAACACCCTTGAAGCCAATCAGCAATAAGGTGCACAGTGCACAGGACGGACATTAGCCGAGCCGAGTGCTGACGAAAGCGAAAGATGGGGGTAGGGGTGTGTTTGTTTTGGTGATTTGAACATCAACAACGATTAAGAGAAATCGGACACCCTGCCTTTAATTAAAAGTACTGTTATACCGCTATATTCTGCCATTGACTTTAGACTTCAGACCAGGTTTGAGTTGGTCTATGGCACAGTTTATTTTCAGGTCCTCAAAATAGCAACGCGCCAACCATGCGCCTGAAACACCTATTTTTTAGACCAGCATGCCCATGGCCGCACAAACGAGTGCACATGCATTTGCTATTTAAACAATGTGGTGCAGTTCTGGAAAATGAGAACAGTGTCAGCTGAAACTAGCCAAAACACTTGTGCTGCGACTTGAGCCGCATTAAACTGGGTGTACGATAGGGCCCTATTAACTTGATAGGTATCCTTTCACTAAGACGTCTGCTGATATTCCCTGCAGGCATAAACAAGATTGTGGGTCCCAGTGAACCTTGGTATGGAATACCTTGCTGCATAGTAGATTGTAATCTACAAGAAGGTAACATCTGGTAACATCTACTGTAGCTGCCACCATAGTCTGAGAAGGAATTCTAATAGGTGAAGTGCCATGACTAATAGTAGATGGGAAATATGAGAAGTAGAAATCAAAGTGATGCCATTTCTTGAGAAATTAATTTAATTTGTAGCCTTTAAACAAGACATTCTGATTGTAACATCTGAATAGCAGACTGGAGAGGTTTTTCGGATATCTTCCATGTCCTTCTTAACTTCATTTTCTAAACCTTCCATCCTCAAGCCTACATTAGAAAAACTCTATGATGATATTCTAAATGCTGGTTTATATTAAGGAGAAGATTCCTCTGCCCCTCTTTAATCATCAACTTTATATTGTGTTATGAAGTTGTTATTGTATGTTTGAGCACATCTCTGAGTTGTTGTTGTTCTTTTTTATTACTTTCAATTACTTGAGCCATTTCATGTTGCATTACTACTGGCTCATCTACATCAGGATTCTGTACGTAACCAGCCTTATGATTGGGTAAATCAACAAAACTTTGTATTATGTAGGTAAAAGTACAGTATCAGGGCACAAGTCCATATCGGAGCATTTTCCAATGAGGAAGGAGATTCAGAAGTATTGTTAAGATATGAATCACTTCAATTTCGTACATGAAGCCTACACAAAAGAATTAACTTTTTTAAAACAACACAAAAAACAACACAAAAGTAAAAATATGTAGCCAACATTTAAATCCATTATTATAACTGGAAAATCCCAACTCTTTGAATAACGACAGGTCCCTCCGATTCAAACATACATTGTATGGCATCACTCAATGAAAACTGACTTCTCTGTATTGCAAGATATTCATTAATTCAACTTGAGCAGCTTAAACTCTTAGTGACTCAGATTAAACAGTTCAAACATTCCTTGATGCAGTTTGTAAGAATTTTGGAGTAAAATATCCAAAAAAACCACTAGGCTAGTGTTATATATTTTGTTCAGCTGAGTACTTGCAATATCTCAGATTTTTCCAACTACTTGTAAATTTGGAAAATCACAATTCTGACAATTGACAAGGGGCTTTACAGTCGCCTGTCAATGGCATCATATCCGCGTTACCCTTTGTTACCGCCTTTCATGACATAGAAACCCGATGACAACAGATTTGTGGACAAATGCGGAAGTAGAGTCTAGCAAGCCACTACCTTTTTTCGAGCAGTCCCTTATTTATGGACCACAATTATTTCTCAACATTTATAAAACTTTACCTCATCCACTAATATGATTTCTATGGGATCAGAATTGTTTCATTATTCTGTATAAATAAACTACGATTCGCAAATAAATATAGACAATTCCACAAACATTTTTTAAATCCACAAATGCACGAAAAGCGAACCATAAATACATGTTAGACGTTCCACAAAAATAAATGGAATTCACAAATAAATACAATGAGTTTTGCAAATAAAAAATATTTACAAATGTATTTTAATTATATTTATTTGTAGATCGCCTTCTTCACATTTGTGGATCGCTTTCTGCACATTTGTGAATCGCTTTCTGTGCATTTGTGAATCGCTTTCTGTGCATTTGTGAATCGCTGCACGCATTTGTGGATCAGTGCACGCATTTGTGGATCAGTGCACGCATTTGTGGATTGCTCTCTGTGCATTTGTGGATTTTGAAACATTTCTAACGTCAAATCGTGCGCACAATCCACAAATAGGTGGACTCCGCCCACTATCTACGCAAGCCAATCGGTTAACTTCCGCTTTTGTTGTCCAATAGGCCACGTTCTAACTTCAGCCAATCACGTTTTGCTATGCACTAAGATTCAGGGAGCTAACATGGCGACTAGTGGCGGTCTAAAATCTGTGTTATACTAAAAAATGATAATGGCCTCTTCTTTATACTATGTAATGATCGCTTGTGTTCATATACATTGTCCGTATTGTTACATATATGCTGTATTTAAACGTGTATGACTTGATAACAGCGTGCACGGACTGGAGTGGAAAATCCCGGTGACTAGGGAGTCAGGACTGATTTGGTCTGCCAGCCTTTTTATTGTGTTTATGTTCCAAAGTGCTAAATTCCGATTTTTTTGCAACTGTCGGTGTATTACCAGTATAACGATGGCAGAATTAACCTGAGGGGAATCATCAGCATTGTGAATTTCTATGTCGTTCATAATTCAAAATAAAACGTAATTTCTACAGTCATCTCGGTTTATCCCATTCTTGAATGATCTCTGCTGCTATCGCTAGACTGTTCTGTTTACTAACTAACTCTTTGCCATGACAAAACCATATGATACCTGTTATATACATTAGCAATAGCAAGCGTAGTCTTTAGTGGCAGCAGCGTAAGTAGGCTGTATTGCAAGATTATCATGTGGGACAAGTCTATCCACAATTCCCCACATAGAAATACTGTAGTAGTATAATACATTTACTAAACAGCTCACATAAAGTGACAAGACACAGGTAACAAAATAATAAAAATGAATATGTAATAGACAATACACATATGAAAAAAAACAATACATGTCAAAAGAGAACCGGATGCCATATTTTATGCATGTGCCATATATACAAGTTATTAGGTGCTATAAAAATGGTGTAAGGTAATGGGATAGCTATATTATATATTAAATCAGTAACATATGTATAATAAATAAATATAAGTGTGAGTGAGTAGTTTAGTATTGCACATATGTATTGCACAGTGAACATTTAACTGTTCAACTGTTCATGGGGTAGATGGCCGGAGGAAAGAAACTTGTCCTATGTTTGGCTGTTTTGGTGCTCGGTGCTCTGTAGCGCTGACCAGACGGCAGCAGTTCAAAGAGATAGTGTGCTGGGTGTGAGGGGTCCAGAGAGATTTTGCGAGCCATTTTACTCGCTCACTCTGGATGAGTAAAGTTCTTGCAGTGATAACAGTAGTCTACCAGTGATTCGCTCAGAAGTCCGAAATATCCGCTGTAGTATTCGGAGTTTGTATGTGTCCCGAGCATGTTCACTGAAATTGAGAGAGAATAATAGGCTATGTCGCCTCTAAATGCAGCAAGTTTTAAATGACTTCATCGATCAACACAAAATTACAATGCTAGAGCACTTCAATTAACTTGAACGTTTAGCAATCTTTAAAAGTACGTCTCTTGATGTACACGAAGCGGAAGAGCCATTTTTTTGTTAACAGACTGATTCGAGCCTACCTGAGCATGCTTGTTTTTTCTCAAAAAAATCAAGTAAAACAAAATAATTGCCTTTTAATTGCAGGTCACTGGCATTGTAAACCAATATCAACCAATCCCGTCATCCCGGGACACCTTCCGCATATTTTCGGGGATCTCTGTATGAAAATGGCTTTACTGAAATGCCCAGTAATGTCCAGTGCCTTTTGTGCGTTTGTATGGAGAACTCATTCATTTGTACAATTGGCTTCAATTCATTTTTATTTGGCAGTTTCATATTTTGCTTCATACTTTTTTCATCGAAGAAAAAGTTGTGTTGCCTCCCTTGCATTCTTAATGCCCCCGTTGTGCATTTATTTGCCATTAAATAATGGAAATAAACAGTATTTTAAAGCTGTCCTATATGTCATTTAAAAGGCAGCAATATATACATAATTATAACCCAACAATAATACTTTATTTAGCACCAGGTAAAATGGAGACGTTTATCGTTTAACACGCTACTGAGAGCACTGCCACATCCATTATTATTATCGACAGTAAATTGATTATCTGCAGTTGCAGCCTATACCAATATTTACTATGGTAAGGTTCGAAAACACAAATTGTATAGGTTTACATCATTTACTTTTGGGGTTGAATTTAAGAATATATTGTGTGCACAAGATCATAGTAAAATAATCGACATCCTTTGTCATGGCAGAGAGTTAGACAGTAAACAGAACAGTGTAGCGATAGCAGCAGAGATCATTCAGGAATGGGATAAACCGAAATGACTGTATAAATTAGGTTTTATTTTGAATTATGAATGACATTTCCCCCACATTAATTCTGCAATTGGTAGTAGCCTACACCGACAGCTGCAGTGCGCATTGCAAACTCTGCGAAACTTGACAGGAGGCACGCGCCGAGTGTTTGGATCGAAATATCTGCTTCACCATGCAGTAACAGATCATATTTGATCGAATGACAAAATCGGAATTTAGCACTTTGGAACATAAACACAATAAAAAGGCTGGCAGACCAAATCAGTCCTGACTCCCTAGTCACCGGGATTTTCCACTCCAGTCCGTGCACGCTGTTGTCAAGTCATACACGTTTAAATACAGCATATATGTAACAATACGGACAATGTATATGAACACAAGCGATCATTACATAGTATAAAGAAGAGGCCATTATCATTTTTTAGTATAACACAGATTTTAGACCGCCACTAGTCGCCATGTTAGCTCCCTGAATCTTAGTGCAGAGCAAAACGTGATTGGCTGAAGTTAGAACGTGGCCTATTGGACAACAAAAGCGGAAGTTAACCGATTGGCTTGCGTAGATAGTGGGCGGAGTCCACCTATTTGTGGATTGTGCGCACGTCTTGACGTTAGAAATGTTTCAAAATCCACAAATGCACAGAGAGCAATCCACAAATGCGTGCACTGATCCACAAATGCGTGCACTGATCCACAAATGCGTGCACTGATCCACAAATGCGTGCAGCGATTCACAAATGCACAGAAAGCGATCCACAAATGCGCAGAAAGCGATCCACAAATGTGAAGAAAGCGATCCACAAATATATATCAATAAAATACATTTGTAAATATTTTTTATTTGCAAATGTCGTTGTATTTATTTGTGAATTCCATTTATTTTTGTGGAACGTCTAACATATATTTATGGTTCGCTTTTTGTGCATTTGTGGATTTAAAAATTGTTTGTGAAACGCTCTGTATTTATTTGCGAATCGTAGTTTATTTATTCAGAATAATGAAACAAATCTGACCCCATAGATTTCTCGTTCCCATATGATTGATGGGTATCAGCAGAGGAGTTGACGAAAACAGATCCCATCATTCCACACTCCGTCATAGCATCATCGAGCTACAGCATTGTTGTTATTTTGATCGTGCCCCCTCTAGCGCCGGTTTCTACAAACTGTCCCTTTAAATTGCTAAGTGACTCAATTCAAACATTTCAAACAATGTTTTAACTCAACTTTAGCAGTTCAAATGCATAGTTGCTGAGTGATAGAGCCAGTAGTAGTACTCTTCTTGGATGTGAAAATAGCCTAGTAAAAAAGGTAGCCAGTAAACTCAGTTTATTTTGGAGAACAAAATGACCATCCAATTACAATTCCTTATCAATGAGAGGTATTGGCACATTTCCAGTAAATTATTGCAGTAAATTGGGGATAAGATCTGTTTAGTTACTGACATTCTTCCAAATATATTTTTCTGTGTTCACCAGAACAAATAAATTCATACAGGTTTGGAACAACCTGATGGTGAGCATCTAGCCACATGGAGTATTTCATCATTCTGATTCACTATCTAAACAAGTCTATCCCACAACATAGCTAGTTTTGTCGGAACCCATACCAAACTGGAGCTGGGACTGACACCCTCTGGTGTCCTCGGGTTGACAAGTAAGACAAAACAAACTGATATTAGCGAAGAGGCCGCTCCCAGAAAGTGTAAGCAGGTTACGCAGTATGAAAAATATATTTGGGAGAATGCTTATAACCAGACAGAAAAAATACAATGGTAGTCAAAAGTGCCCTAGAATGGTTTGCTGTTCTACATTCTTCAAAATGTCTTCTTTTGTGTACTGCAGAACAAAAAAAAGGATTATGTAATTTCTCCTACTATGGGAGTCAATGGTGGGGCAAATTCTGTTTGGTTAGAAGCATTCTTCTAAATATCTTTCAATGTGTTCATCAGAACAAAGACATTTATACAGCTCGAAGGTGAGTAAATGATGACAAAATCTTCATTTTTGGGTAAAGTATCCCTTAATTTATTAAATAAATAATAGTAAAACTGCTCTTTATGGGCCTCATTCATGAAACATTCATAAATATGGGAGTTATTTAAAAATAATTTGTATGTAAAACAGAGCTTCCCGAAAACTTTCCTCTGGATTCACAAATACTTCGTCAATGTCAGATTTGATAGTAAAATGTGTGTATGTTAATGAATTCCAATCACTCGTAAAGAGGGCACGCATGCACTCTCATTCACAATAAGCATAATCCCCGCCTATGAATTACAGCTACGCAAATTACGTATCTAGGGCTTCATTCTCTGGTTTGTATACATTATATTGCATAGATGCATAAGAGACTAATAGGCTACTGTCACAATCAGACTCTGTTTTGTCTTGGCTTTCCTTATGTTTCTATTTGTTAATTAGTCCCTCACCTGTTTCTGTTTCCATTTGATTACATTTGCATTTGTATTTAAGCCCTGTATATTTCTCAGTTCAGTGTCAGTTACTGTATTGTCAACCTTGGTTTGTCTACCCTGTTCTCCTGCTCCCATGTTTATATTGGGTTGCCATTATTAAAAATTATTAAAAGTGAGATGGTGGTCTAGTGGGTTAAACCACTGAACTGGTAAATCAAAGGTTGCTGGTTCGATCCCAGCAGCCAGTGTTTCCTTGAGCAAGATTGAGTTTTCTATCCAGTGGTTATTGGGTGCTCGACTCCGTTTGAGCAAGACCATCCCGGATGAGATCAATCAACATCCGATCCCGTCCATGCACGCGGCGAGCGATCCAACTCACCTCGCCATCTCCCCGAGACCCTCCACCAGAGACAGAGCGCGCAGAAATCCAGGGTCTGTGAAGCCCACTGCCCAGCCTCAAGAGCCGCCTAACCAGCCGCCCAGCTGACAGACCCCGCTGCCCAACAGCAAGAGCCGGCAACCCCGTCGCTTAAGCCTGTTGCCCAGCAGACAACAACTGGACTGCTAATAGAGCCCGAAGACTGTCCTGGAAAACCTGGACTGGCCCCAAGTATATTTTGGGGGGGCACCATAGGTTCGGGAATGCTGGCACCCTCAAGGCTTCCCGAACGGCCGGCACCCTCTAGGCCTCCCGAACGGCCGGCACCCTCTAGGCCTCCCGAACGGCCGGCACCCTCCAGGCCTCCCGAACGGCTGGCACCCTCCAGGCCTCCCGAGTGGCCGGTACCTTCTAGGCCTCCTGTGCAGCCAGGCACCATCCTGGAGGCTCTATCCCAGTCCATCATGAGCTACCAGGATGCCCGCCCTCCCTCCCTCTTTGTTCTAAGGCGGGGGACAACATTTCCATATGTTTCTGATTTTTTTATTAGTTAATTACTCCCTCACCTGTTTCTGTTTCCATTAGATTGCGTTTGCATTTGTATTTAAGCCCTGTATGTTTCTCAGTTCAGTGTCAGTTATTGTATTGTCAACCTTGGTTTGTCTACCCTGCTGCTCCCGTGTTTATATTGGATTGTCATCATTAAAACCCTTTTGGATTTACGTGTTTGTGGTGCGTGGTGCATCTCCCTTCATCCTCCTCCGTGGCTACACGTGACCGCTACATTCTTACCAATAAATGAATCAATTAAACTGTGTCCACCAAAAGGATTTTTAGCCAGCTAAAATAAGGTCGGTGCTTTTCTGGAAAAGACCATCTGGTGCTTGGAAGGCTGTGTAAAAAAGGACAGCGACATTCTCTGAGTTTTACCCAAAGTTAAAGAGTAAAAAATGAACTCGTGAAATATCAATATTATGTAGTGCATCAAAATGAAGTGTCATCAGTTTGTCTAAAAGAATACAGAATGTTAAATGTGGTTTTACGCACTATTTACATGTAGTACGGAGCAGGCGTACATTTCTTTCGTACCAACTAACATTTTGAAAATACGAGCATTCATGAATCCAAAGTTTACTTCAAAATGAGATAACGAACAATTTACACAAAAAATAGTTCTGCTCGTGTTTCATGAAGGAGGCCCAATATGTCCATTGACCAACTTTATGACAGTAAAGATGACATTTAACTTTGGGTGAAATGCGCCGCTCGTCAATGTCACAATGTTAACCAACTGTCCAATCACCAGCATATCTTACCTGTACAACTGTTCCTGGTCTCTGCATGTATTCACAGGCTTTCACATTCACATTTGTTTTAATTAATCAGACTATCTACAAAATCTGATATGGTCAATATCACTATAAAGTGCCTTTGAGATTACCAAACTACAAACCTAGAAAATCTGAGATTTTCCATTTAACTTCATATTTGTTTTATTAAGCAGACCTTATGCTGTTAGAAATATATGTTGATCAAGCTCCCACATTTTCTATTATTTAACTGCAAGCAGACACTGTATCATCATTAAAAAACCTGCTGATACCAATATTTCCAAAAAAGGTTTATATCATCCTCTAATGTATAGCAGTTACAATTATATTATGTGTTATAACTATTACATTATATGATATTTAATATTATCTGATATTTCTTGGTGACGGGGACATTTTGGGCTAAAGTTAGCATTTAATGAACACATGGTCTACCTGCAGTTAGCAATTCAAATTTAAAGCTGACTGTGCACTGTTTAGATTTTAGGATAAGTAATAATTCAATATGACAGGGTGAACATGTTAAGCTTTACTGCATCCAACTACATATACAATATGATGAAAATCTGGAAAAATAAGAGTAGATACTTACTGTGTGTGAAGCAGATGTTTTTACCTCCACACAGGAAAGGCAAAATGGGGAAAGAGATCACTGAGTACATCAGTTGGTTTCTTAAAGGGCCCCTTACCCCATAATGACAGGGTGGAAAGCATTTACAGGGACACATGAAAAATGCTTAATATTATGATGAAAATAGAATATAAATTATAAAAAAATACCATTTCTATTAAAAACTCAAAATATCATTATTCTGCATCATGTTCATGATGGATCAGTGATTCTGATGAGCACACCAAAGCACCTTGTAGTGATATTGACCCAATGACATATTGCTTCCTCTGATAATCATTGCTTTTAAGCTCTTATTTTTAGGAGGAGCGCCTGCCGTTTTCAACCAGTCAGATACAAATACCAATTTTTTATCCATCCAGCACCATGTGATGTTTAAAGGAAATTTCCATTGTATACAGGTATTTTACAGTATTTGGAATTAAAAATGAATTTGAATTTGGTCTAAAAACCATTTTAAAGGATTTTCCTTACAGTCTAGTCGAGGGTACTTTTACATTACATTTATACATTTGGCGGACGCTTTTATCCAAAGCAACTTATATTGCATTATACTATAAATTTGTTTCCAAGTATGTGAGGTATCTCATATAAGGCATCTAATATAAGTATTGTTTACATTCACTGACAAATTGTAATTCAATAGGATTTAGGACACTTTAGTATTTGATCTTTGTGTATAATAAAAAAGATCCAGTGAGAGTACATTCTATTATAATAATTTAAATACAAATGACTAATTGTTATAAAAAATAAAAGTTCATAATAATTAAAGCATTTAGTATGTCACTTAACATAAATATTGTGGATTACTATGATATGATTGATAGCATAACATAAAGGGTAGCCAAATTGACTGTTAAAAAATGCAATACCCAAAGTTCAAATGTCAAGCTACACCTAAGAACAAAAAGCCTCTCAGAAGGAAGTTGTAATAAAGTCTAAACCAGCCAGGACTAGCAAGCCACCTTAGGACCGATTCACATTTTGTGTCTTTTTCCGCATATTTGTTATTTAAATGTAGATGGCAGCAGATGCGTGCGAATAGGGGTCGACGCGGTCGCAACGCACATGCGGTGCGGACATTTTTCTAGTGCCACGAGCGCACCGCAGGTCATTTGAAGAGAGACAGCGGCGCGGCTTGCGTTTTCCATGTGGTTTAGGACGTGAAATGTGAATCTGGCCGTTTTTAGCAGGATCGAAAATTCTCTTGACATGTGTTGCTACTTTAAATTTTGTACCTCACCTCATCCCTGTACAAGGGGCTTGTGTAGTACATAATGTCCATTGCACTGCTGTTCAACATGTCTCTCAGACCCCTCACTTTATCAGGAGTAATGGAGTCCACGGTGTCTAAAAGAGTACATTTAATAAAAAATTCACTAGAACATCACTGACAGACATTTTCAGACATTATCTACTGTGTTTTGTAATGACTGTCCATATATAATACCTCCATCAAGGGCCAGTTTAGATCTCCACTCCACCGGAAGGAACTCAACATGTTCATTAGTGCGATCAGAAAAGTGCTTCTCCTCCATTTTACGAGCAGCATCACGCATCCTATACAATTATGATATGCATCAATTGATTATGGTTCTAGATGATTTTGTACACATTCAGCTACAAACTGTAAAAAATGTTTCAATCTGTCATGGAAAAATATCAGCAGCTTTTAAAACCTCAGGGCAAAAACTTCAAGCTGAGTGTGAATTTATTTCAATTTAATCTGTTATATTAAGAGTATATCTTTATACAAAATTAAAACATGCCTCTAACGCATAAAACATTACTTCCTGGTTTCACAGACAGACTCAAGCTGTCTTTACTGCGAATAACTTGCCCTCAAATATATTAAAATATTTTAGTGTGTGTGCTCCGTGGACTAACATGCTTGTATTTCGAATAATGCGCCCTTGATCCATCTTCTGGCCAATCCCGTGCACCACGAAGACTATATGTGTTGTTTCAGGGGGCGTGTCCTCTGGAGCGGCCTCCTCAACATAACCTCTGTGAAGACGGGTCCCACTGCTAGAAGCTAACCAGACATGAAAGAACAAAAGATACCTTTTTCAGATGTTAAGGGGCCGAAAGGATTTAAAAAGGAAACAGAAATGTAGATAAACCATTGTTCTAATTTACAAGAGTCTACTAATTTAATGGAGATTTCCTAACCTATGAATAATCTGTTATTTTCACATTGAAATTAATTATTAAAAATGATGGCAATTATTTAACAGCGTTTATTTGGGTGGGGTAGTGTGATATACTGTACGACGCAAACCAGATTCAAACTGCACGTACAATGGGCAACAATATTGAGAATGTACTCACTAATCAGGGGTGTAACAAACCTTTGGAGAATCCTAGTTTTTGTGTGACAGTTCGTGCTATCTTGGAGGTGGTGGCATCACTGTAAAGGAACACTTCATCCACACTTTGCCAATCCACATGACTCCGGCTCAGTTTCAGACTGTGAATGGCTGAGTAAATTAAAGGCATGGTTAGGTCCTGTATTACATTACCTGATTGTTAAATAATGTTTTGCTGAATGTCTAGCCAGATCAGGGGCCTCATTTATAACTCTTGCGTATGCACAAAACATTCCCTGAAAGAGGCTTTCACCATTTCCTATGAAAAATATGGGATCCATAAAAACAAACTTGTCGGGAAAACACCTGAACCTGAACACAAACTCTGACCCATGGGTACAGACATTTTGGAGACAAGGGGAATAATTGGCCACAAAGATGGCAAGGTGGTGAACTAAATCAAGAGTGTAGAAAGAAAATCTGGAAAGAGTGATTTTAAAGTGATAGCTCACCCAAAAAGTAGATTCTGTCATCATTTACTCACCTTCTTGTCATTTAGAACCTGTATGACTTTCTTTTTCCGCAGGACACAATAGAAGATATTTAAAAAAATGTTGTTGACTGAACAGCGATGGCGGCCATTCACTTGCATTGCTTTTTGGCCATACAATAGAAGTCAATGGGTGCCACCACTGTTGGATTATCAATGTTTCTTCAAAATATATTTTTTTGTGTTCTGCGGAAGAAAGAAAGTAATACAGGTTCGAAATGATAAGAGGTTGAGTTGCTGATCTCATCTCCCATTCACTCCCATAGTATTTATTTTCCCTTCTATGGCAGTAAATGGGGAATTGAGTGTTTTTAGTGATGTTGAATGTTCTTTGATCGTTTTCTATATATTCCAGTGGTTTTGTTCTTATTCTTATTGATTTAATTAATTGATTTAACATACTGTAATTGTTTGATAAAAAAGACAATGCTTTAACATTTAATAAGGTAATAATAAGAAACTGTACTTATGCAAAAAGAGAAAATGCCCCTGGAAATTGCTTCCAAAATTTCCCTTCACTGGAAAAAATGATTTCTAAACAATTATGCCTATACCTGTTTGACAAACAGTTTTATTGACCACTTAGATTGCTTTTGTAATTTAGTCGGTTTAATAGAAAAATGAAATAGAAAATAGCTTATGTAGTAAGCTACATTTGCCATATTGCTTTAGCTAAGCTTGCTACATTTCCCATGGTGGTAGTTTTAGTGTTGCTAATTTAATGTAGACCAGGCAAACACAGAACGTTTCCCTAACGTTAGTTTTTTGTTTACTTATGGTAATTTTTTGCAACCAGAAGAAACATTCCCAGAAAGATGCAGACTGATAAAAAATAACCAGAAAACAACCAAAAAAACATTACGTTCCCTGATGGTTATTTTCGTAAACAGAAAATGACATTCAGAGGACGTGGTGGTTTTTAAAATAACAAAAAAAGGATTGACATTAATGATTTTCTACTTGTCCGGGACAAGTGAATGTTTTGTATGGGCAAGTGGGAGAGAATTTTACTTGCTCAACCGGACAAGTGACTTGAAAAATATAACAATAATAAAAGTGCTACGAAGAAAAATGAGTCTGTGCTAAGAAAAAATAAAATAAGTGAATTAGACACAGCTTTGTGTGAATTGTTATTGTTGTGGTTGTGCTTGTTTGTGTGTGACAATAATAGTAATAGTGCACCGCATTGAGTGATGTCGAAGGATTTGTTTGTGTTTGCACTGTATGAGGATATAAAACATAAACTTCATCTCCAGAGTTGCTCTGAGAGTTAATTTTACGAGCATTTTACTATTTGAGTGAAGAGTGTCTTCCTGACTTAAAAACTATAGGAATATAAAATACTGTAGTATTGTAGAAAATTGATAAAAAAATTGACACTTTTATCCAAAGCGCCTTACATTGCATGATAATATACATTTGTTTTTGAGTATGCGCAATCCCTGGGATCGAACTCTATCCACAGAGCTACAGGAAAGCAAGTAACTAGTAAGTAATTAATTTTTCAGGATAACTTACTAGGGATGCTCATTTTGGTTAATCTCCCTAACCGAGAACCGACACTCGTTATCCGAACATTAACCGTTAACCGATACGATTTTAATAATAAATTGGAATAAAAAAATACCTGCTGCATCTCATTTCGAGGGCTGCGTCCTTCTCGGGTCCCTGACACGTTAAAAATACAAACTTTTTTTCAAAGATTAATTTTAACACGCAAACAGCAGCATAACGAATACATCAAAAGCCACAGGCAGCGTGTCACATAAGCTTTCCACCAACCAGACTTAGCTAAATATATAAATCTGATCTGCTGTACCACCCAAAATACAAACATAATTTTTTACTTACTCATATTTCAAAGTCGTATTTTTATGTCACGTCTAAAAGAAAGCAGGGAAACCATCGGTCACGCCGTTTTCTTCTCCTTACCAAAGCGCACGGGCGGCCGATGCTAACCATCTATGAGATAAGTTTATGTAAAGCATAAATTGATGTCTGGCACTGAAATTCCCTTGCAGTAGCTCCGCTATAAGCTTGCGGGTGAGCCATAGACACGCTGGAAAGAAAGAGAATGTCACAGCGCATTGTGAGCGTGATTGTACGGTCTCTACATTTAAAACAAAGAACTTGAGTTTAAGCAAGCCAGTGGCACTCCATTTGGAGGAGTAAGGCCCCGACAAATGTGGCCTCAACAATCACATGAATTACACGTGTCTAGTTTCGTCAAGCGACTTGCGTGATCGGATTTTAATTTGTCTCAAAAACTTTTTGGAGGGCAATTACACCTAGTCGCACGTGTCTGCACGCTCCGTGAGTTAATGTTTAGCATGTTTATCTTTCACCATACAGAAAACTAAAAACATGTAGGATTTAATATCTATTTAAAACATGTCATTACATTATTTTTATGATTATAAAAATATATATATATATTATTAAACTGAAAATAAACATACCTTTTAAATCGTTTAACTGATAGTATTAACTATCGGTTAACGGTTAACTGGTCAATGTGAGCATCCCTATAACTTACCCAACACTACTTACAGTACATGTTACCATCTCTGTCTTTTCGTGATTATTTGTGTCAGTAAAAAAGCAAACCCTAATGGTCGATTTTTTTTACAAGCATTACACAATCTATGTTTCATGAACAAGCATTTGGGTTTGAAATGACAAAGGTAAACAAATGATGCGCAGTTATGAGTGAACTATCCCTTTAATTTTTTGAGTAACACCATAGACATCAAATTACAAAAGTTGCATATACTTTGAGCACTACCACAGTAAATGACACCATGGGTCTCCTGAAGTGAGACGGGAACATCGGACCTGTCGTGCTGCACACGGGGTGAACAGCATCAGGATGCGGCAGTCGGAGTTTCAGAAGAGGGATTTCAGTAGTCTAGTCGAGGAAGTCCGCCATAGACTCTACAAGACTCAACCCGACGAGAACGGGTTTCCGTCTTTTATGAAGTGGGTGATGTTGACTGTGTATGTGATGTCATTGAGTAGGCATTACTCTAGTGACTGACTGACTTTCGGAAAATTAGCGGCTGCAGTATAATTAAACCATAGATATGGGAATTAAAGCAGCGTGTTTTGTACTGGCTGTTTTGGCATCAGAAAAGCACAAAAAAAGAAAGAAATTTGGAGAGTGGACACGTTCCTGGATTGTAAGACAGGAACAGTACGTGTTGTCCATTCTATAGAGAACTTGAGGTAAAGTTACCTTATGTTTAACGTCAGCAATTATTCGCCAGCCTTTTTTAATTCTATCGTGGTAGTCCCTCGAGGAAATATCATACAGACAGGAATACTGTTGCCATATCTCGCAAACTTTTCCTCCATTGCATTGTCCCACCTAGTAGCACCAACTACTGTTGTTTACAGAATGTTGTTTACAGAAGAGCATCAGTGAGAGCGCTTTTACGATGTCCTACGACATGCAAATCGGGCCAAAATCGGGCTAAGATCGTGTAATCTAGAGAGGCCATAAAATGGATTTTACTCTTAATAGTTATGTATTTGTGCATGTTTATTTTGTGTATAGTGCACTGATTCTTTTTAGTTCTCAGTTTAATAATAAATGATTACACGTATAGGCTGATTTAAGTAGTTAATGGAAAATGGATCAAATGTGTAATTTCCTTTTACCCATGTTGAATTAGCATAGTTTTAAGGTTATGGAAACCTGTTTTTGTTTTAAATAGGGTGAATGGCATTAGCATTTATAACAGTTGTGCTCAAAAGTTTACATACCCCTTGCAGAATCTGGACAAAGCTGAAACTTTTTTGGGGAAAAAGAGAGGATTTTTGAAAATGAAGGTTTATTTTTAATTTAGTCCTGCCCTTCGCAAGTTATTTCACTAAAGAAATGTTAACATAAAGTTCACATATATATAATACTAATAGAATTTCTAAAAATAGCCCAGGGCAAATGTTAACAACCCCTGACTCTTAATACTGTATGATGTTACCTAAACAATCAATGACATTATGTTAAGTCATTGTTGTTTAAGGGTTTCTTGTTTGTCATGAGTCATTAGACTGTCCACTAATCTTCAAAACAATCACCCAGGTCCTCCACAATCTTTGCTTTTTCAGCGTTTCTGGATATTTTACTCATGTCCAGCAGTAACTGTATGATGATGAGATTCCTCTTTTTACATTGAGGACAATCAAGAGACTCATACACAACCATTACAATAGATAGAAACATAAAGACTGTCATTGATTGATTAGTTAACATCATACAGTATTTAGAATCATGGGCGTGTAAACTTTTGCTAAGTTAATATGATAATAAGTTTGACATACTTCGCCTAACTGAAACGTGGCTTAAACATAATGATTACACTGGTCTTAACTTATTAACCCCCCCCCAGCTAATGTTATAAGCATGATCCCTGTTGGTTGGTTACTTAATCAACAGGATGCAGGTTTAAGTGATTTAAAGCGCTTGATCTTAAGTCACTCTTCCAGATATAAGAGAAAAACTATTACTAGCTCTCATTTTGGCCACTGTGTATAGACCCCAAGCCTCCTATGCTGTTTTCTGAAAAGAGTTTGCAGCCCTAGTGGTTGATTTTGACATTCATATAGATAACCCAAATGATGCTTCTGGAGTTGCATTCATGGATTTATTTAACTCATTTGGGGTCAAGCAAAACATTAACAAACCCACCCATCGCTTTAATCATACCCTAGACCTAGTTATAACACATAGAATCGATCTTAGCAATACAGAGATCATACTTCAAAGTAATGATGTCTCCGATCAATACCTAGTCTCGTGTAAAATGCATATCGGAATTTAAAGTCACATCGCCCTGCATTATCGACAGGGCAGAACAATTATCCCAACCACTAAAGATATATTTACAGATAACCTGCCCGACCTGTCCTAACTTTAGTGCACCCTGAAAGGGATATTTCACTACCAAATCGAAATTTCCTCATGTTTTACTCACCCTCAAGGTATCCTAAGTGAATATGGTTTTCTTTTGGCAGAAAATCCAGTCAGAAATATAATACAACGCATCATCTTGCTTCCAAGTGGTAGAATGCGAGTGAATGGGTGTTGATATTTGAAGTTCCAAATAGTGTATCCATCTATCAAAGAACTACTTGACATGGCTCCATGATTTTAACAAAGGTCTTCTTAAGCGAATCGAAGCGTTTGTTTAAGAGAAATATCCATATTGACAGTGCTATTAACGTTGATGTCTAGCTTCCATTAGGGATGTACCGATACCACATTTTCCTTTGGCGATCCGATTCCAATACCTGAATTCTGAGTATCGGCCAATACCGATCCTGAACTAGCATTGTTTTTCTTGATCAACGTAGAATTGCATAAATTTTTATCTTTTATTTCCTAAGGTTGATAGTACTTAAGCATTTTACTTTCAAGTACATTTGAAAGATGTCATGAATTGGCCTTTTCTATTGTTTTATACTGCTGTATGAGGTCTACTTATGACGTTCGCGTGGTTTTTACATTCAAAAACATCGGATTTTGAGGCCGGTTTTAATGGGCATGCCGCATTGAAGACTTCAAAGTAAATGCCCACTGCCAGGGGCGCCGTATAGGGGGGAAAAGTTAGGACAATTCCAAGGTCCCATGACTGACACACTGTAAAAAATCCAACTTGCAAATTGTAAACTCAGTTTAAAAATGTAAGTTAAGTGGACAAATTTTGGGGAACATTGTTGAGTTTACTCATAAAAACGAGTTAACTCCATGTTTATTACTGCTTTGTTCAGTGAATGTAAGTGCATAAGTTGAATAAACGTAACATTAAGATTTCATGCTTTGACCGTTAAACCTCCTGTTACTGCGCATGCGTGGTACCTCTTCGCGGTATCTTGCGCGGGGTTTCCTCTACCAGCCACGCCATCGAAAGGACTGGATTTTCGCCTAGTTCAGGTAAGCTTTCTTTTAGGCTTATTATTGAAATTAAACTCCGCTCATGGATTGTAAAGTGGAATAATATGTGTCTAAAAGTCAAAACACGGTCTGATGCACGTAATTATATTTTAAAACGAGCTCAGACAGCGAGTTAGCGATCTGCATAGTTCAGATGCTAACATATAATATGTGCATAAAATATACGGTTCGACGCTGGTATTTAACACAATAAAACGTAACGTTACATAAGTGGATTATGTGTTGTAAACGTGCTAATATCTTTCATTAATGCTTACTTTTATTTTGTCTACGTAGTTTTCTCGTTCCAGTAAACGAGTGGTTCGAGTTTAACTTAAATTGGTATCTATTTTCCACTTTGGCATCAAACTAATACAGAAAACGTGAGGATTTTATTAGACGTCGCGTTATTCCGACCACAGCACAGTCCAGTTGACAAAAGTTGTCATTTATGTCGGATATGAGGGAAATTTAATAAAGGGCAAATAAAATGGAAACGGAAACAATTCACGGTGCTCGTTTGCGCAATATCGGGCCGTTTATATGAAAATATCCAGTTAAAAGGGAACACAGCGGAATTAACAACGTCGCAAAGCCTTAAGTCCACATATAATTCACCGTGTAAGGTTAGTCATACGGTTATTTGTAGTAGCCAAATGATTTTGCGTGTTTTAAAGTGCTTCATTCTGAAGTCTGCATTATCCAATTAAAATGTTGTTAATTTTTATGTGATTACTAACACCGTGTCTTTACCGGATGCGACGCGAGAAGAAACAATAGAACACATTAGAACACATTATAATTTTAAATGTTGTCCACACCGGACCTGGCGTGGCGTCCTGTGTAGACACGGTGTAAAACGTTATTTTTTTATTCATTTTGCTTTTGAAAAACGTATAAATACAAAACAAATATAAATGAATGTTAAAAAACTGAAACTGATTTTTGTCTTTGGAGATTTCGTATATATTTGTGTGTGTGTTTAAACATTTAATCTGCAGTGTTACATTTATTTTAAAGTAACATATTTTTTTCCTTTTTCCTAGGTTTGGAATGCAGTGTAAACTTTGCAAATTTGCACACGGTAGCAGAGAGGTCCTCCTAAAACACTACAGGTTTCACCACTATCAAGGGCGATCCTGGCAGCAGCCTTGCCTGTATACTGACTGTATCTGCACTTTCAATACTATAGGTGCGTTAAAATCCCATTTGACAAGAGAACACAAACAGACCGGTGCAGTGACAGAGCACTTCAATTTTACATGCCAGTTATGTGATTTTAAAGATGTTTGTCAGCCATCTCAGTTTTTAAACCACATCAGAAACCATTTAAAGAGAAAGGACACAGTCAAATGTCCTTATAAAGGTTGTGAGTTGACAACCAATGTCCTTTCAACTTTTAGTAGTCACGTGTCTCGTAAACATAAGTCTCAATGTTTCGAAGATTTTAGCTCTTCAGTTACATTTCGAATTGACAATTTGGAATGCAATGAAGATTCACGGTTGGAAGGGACTGAAGATCCCATGCCGAATCCACAGTCAAATGTTTCAGCTAGCACTGTTCCTGTAACTCCTGGACATGAAACAAACTCATATTCAGAGCCTGTAGACTATATAGGGCTAGAGTGCAAACTTGCATCATTGATCCTTTATATGCAGACAATTTTGCATGTTTCCAAAAGTGCAACTCAGGAGATCTTAAACTGGATGAGAGATATTGTTTCTTCATCTAAGTATGCAGCAAAACAGTCAATCAGAGAAATTCTTAGAAAATATGAAAACCAGATTGATGAGTCACTAGCAGAGGAGCTTGCTGAACTAATATCATCTGAAGTACTTAAAACAAATCCTAATTTTACAGCAACTGCAAATAGAGCTGCTCTCTCGACAGATTTTAGGCGGAATGCTTATTTCAAAGAGCATTTTCAAGTAATTGATCCCATTGAGTACCGTTTTGAAAGGCTACACCAAAATACCTTTGTGTATGTCTCGGTGTTGAAAGTTCTGAAAGTTTTACTCAACAGAGCAGATGTCTTTGAAAGAGCTATTTTTGTTGATGATGAGCTACCAGGACAGTTCACATCTACGCGTAGTGGGAAGTATTACAAAGAAAACCAACTTTTAGGTCTTCAAAGTGATTGTATTTCAGTGGGTCTCTACATTGATGATTTAGAAGTTTGCAATCCTCTTGGCACTTCAAGAAAGATTCACAAACTCACCGCTGTGTATTGGGTTCTTCTAAATTTGCCTGTCAAATTCCGCTCAATGCTTCCCTCAATACAGCTGGCTCTACTTGGAAAAAGTACTGATGTGACTAGATTTGGTTATGAAAAATTCTTTGACCCACTGTTAAAGGACATGAAAGACCTCGAGCAGCAAGGTGTGTTTGTTGAAGCCTTGAATTCACATCTTAGAGGAACAGTGTATTGTGTATGTGCTGACAATCTTGCTGCTCACAGTCTTGCTGGCTTTCAAGAAAGCTTTCAAGCTGAACACCTGTGTAGATTTTGCCAAGTCAGCAAGAATGACATGCAGACTCAACATGCTAGTTGTTTTGAGCTTCGAACCGTTGAACAGCACAACTCAATTACAGATGAACTGAGAGACCATCACGAGCTTCAGAGCAGACTTGGTGTAAAAAAGAATGCGTTCTTAGTAAGCACCTTTCTTTCTTTCACCCAATAACTGGGTTCCCTCCAGATGTCCTACATGACACACTGGAGGGAATTGTTCCATTTGAGTTATCAATTTGCTTGAAAGAACTCATCACAAAGGGACATTTTACTCTTCATACTCTGAACAACCGTATTAAGTCCTTTCCTTACAAGGATTCAGATAGAGTAAACAAGCCCAAAGTAATTTCCCAAACCAGCTTTTCAAAGAAAACCATAGGTGGGAATGGGCATGAGAATTGGGCATTGTTGCGATCACTACCATTAATAATTGGAAGCCTCATACCCAGGTCTGATCCTGCTTGGGACATTTTGATGGACTTGAGAGAGATAGTTGAGTTGGTAATGTCAGTCCATTTCTCAGAAGCAATCCTATGCTTTTTAGAACGGAAAATTTTGGACCACCGACAACTACTCAAAGACACATTCCCAGACCTGAAACTGCGTCCGAAACACCATTATGTGGAACACTATCCACACTTGATTCGCTGCTTTGGGCCATTAGTTGAGCTCTGGACTATAAGGTTTGAGGCAAAGCACAGCTATTTCAAAGGTGTGGTAAACGATGTCCGCAACTTCAAAAACATTCCACTAAGCTTGGCTACTAAGCATCAGCTTATGATGGCCCATTATCTGAATGGTCCCAGTCTCTTTTCATCCCCCTTGTCTGTGCAGAAAGTGAAAAGTGTAAGAACATGTACATTAGAACCATTGCAGAGAACTGCAGTTCAGAAAAAATACCCAGCCAAACAAGTTTTGTCTTTTGCGCCTGATGTACATCTGCATGGAATTCACTTCAGTGAAGGCATGATCTTGTCCTCAGGTCAATGCAGTGGCTTGCCTGAATTTTTCAGGATACTCCGTGTACTAGTGAATGCTAACAAGGTGTCCTTCATTTGCAAAAGGCTTGCATCATGGTACATTGAACACTATAGGTGTTATGAGGTTTCTGAAACAAGTGCAATTGAAATTCTCGAGCCAGAGGACCTTAACGATCACCAACCTCTCACATCGTATACAGTTCAGGGAAAGAGCATGATTGTGCTAAAGAGGTTTCTTTGTTGATTGTTCTTCACATAGCCACACTGTGTCCATTAAAATTGTCATTGTATTCTTATTTTAGGCGATTGGTTAAAAAGCTCCCCAAAATGTAAATTATAAATTGAATTGCCCCATGACATTTTTAACCTGTGTTTTTTTAGTGGAATAGATAAAAGCATGTGTTTTAAAGGGTTACTCTGCAGAAAAAAGAAAATTGTGACCTGAATTACTTACCCTCAAATTGTTTGTTAACCCTTGGACCTCCATTCATCTTCAGAACACAGATTACAGTTTTTTTTCAGGTCCTGGAGCTTTCTGACTCCCCCCATAGACTGTAATGCAACTGACTTTCAAAGCGCAGAAAGTGAGTGAAGACATTGTTAAAATAGTCCATGTGACTCCAGTGATTTCGCATTAAGTAATTTAAAGCGATGAGGATAATGCTCATTGGAAACTAACACGGAACTCATGAAATTGTTGAATAAAGTCGTTATTTTTGTTTGTTTTTTGCACAAAAAAGTATCATCGTCGCTTTTTATTATTTAATGCTAAATCACTTGAGTCTCATGGACTATTTAACAATATCTTTACTCAATTTTTGCGCTTTGAAAGATGGGGAAGTCAGAAGGCTTAATCTTAATCCGTGTTCTGAAGATAAAGAGAGGTCCTTGGTTTGTCGAACAATTTGAGAGTGAGTGATTCATGGCAGAATTTTCATTTTTCTGTGGAGTAACCCTTCAATGAATGTTACCGTGTGAATCAAAGCCAGATACCTTATTTTAAAAATGAAAAAATATCCAAAAATCTCAAGAGTAGTCAATTTTAGGTTTAGCAAATTATGAAAGTTTTAAATAAAAAGGTGAACTACCCCTTTAAATCACATAACATGTTGACATCAGTTTGGCCAGTATATTTTATGTACTCTAATCTTCAACATTTTTATTTTAATAGAACATGCGGCTTCGTGTGGTCCTGGCCCCTGATAATATCAGGAGGTTAGATATTTTGGAAAATCTTGCTTCTGTTGAAGACTTAAAGACAATTTTACAAGAAAGGCTTGAAATCAAGGATGACTTCTTTATTCAGTATGAGGATCCTGAATTTGGCAATGAACTCTGTAACTTGACCAATATATCAGAGCTTCCACCAGATAGAGCGGTGCTAAAGATCCTTTGGAAAGTACCTGACGAATCAGAATCCGACATCTCCATTTCCTCTTTAGATACAGCCAGTTTGTCTTCTCCATCCAGCAGCTCAAACCAGAGTTCCTCATCCTTGAATATCAGACAGCGTGAAAATTCTCAGTGGCCATCTACCTTCCTGATTCCCAAGTTCTCTTATGATGTCGAATTACGGCTTGCCAAAGGTAATGAGAAATTTAAAGAAGATGGAACACTGCTCTCAATGCCAAGGGAAATGAAGATGGACATCTTAGATAGCATAGCTCAAGCAATTTTTGCATTCAAAGCATATCCGAACAGTCAAGAGATGGAGTCAGTGTCTGCTGCTCTGATTGAAAAGCATCCTTGTCTCAAGGATCCGGGCACAGGAACAGGTTATCACAGCTGGACTATGAGCATCAAATACAAGGTTGGCAACTACCGCCAGAAACTACGATCTGTAGGTTGCTCTGAAGTTGCTGTAAACCAAAAACGAGCAACTGAGGATACTAGACAGCTTAAAAAAGCAAAGAGATGTGAGGTAAACTTTCTCCCAGACAACCCCCTTGGACAGACTGATTCTTCCCTTCAAAAAGAAAAGGAAGCCTTACAGGAGGAATTAAAGAAGAAACGTCTCAACATGGCATTTGTTGACTCAAAAATGGAATTGACATTCTCATTGAGAAGAAAGGAGATAGTTGAAGAAGAACCTCTTGTAGCTGATATCCTAAAACAATGGCCAGCATTGTTTTTGGAAGATCAAGTAAGTTTTAAAGATTAATTTGTTTTTTGTTTTCCTTGTAAGATGAGTGGACTTACTGTAAACTTACTGTATTCTTATTGTTAATTATGTTTTTTTTTTAGATATGTGCTGAGTTTTACAGAATCACACAAATAAACCTGAAGAGTGCATTTTTCTCTTCTCTGGATGAATATGCACCACGGTTGATCAAGTTGTATAGGGTACGCAGTGGAGCACATGAAAATGATATGAAGACCCTCCTGGACCAACTTGATAATCAGGTAATTTAGAGTGTGTTCCTAAATCTGTCGTTAAGGACAACCTTTTATGATTTGTTTGTGTGTAACTTAAGTATTTGAGAATCAACCTAAACACAGTTTTAAGCATATAATTTTTTCCATATTTGTCTTTCTTTGTCTCGCAGACCTCCGATGTTCTTGCTCACAGAAAGGCTACAGCTCTCAAAGGTCTACCTTTGTTTATGAGGGAAAAGCCTGAACATTTCCTGAAGACTTGCCTGGTAAGATGATTTATCAGCACATACATTTATACTTCAAATCTATCTATCTAAATGTAGCAAAAACCAAAAGGCAAGTGATATTAATATCAAATAACACACCAGAAAATAAGTATAGATAATATTAACAACAAATGAAATGATTTGCTTACCCTTCTGTTTTTTGCTCTTACTGTCTGAATGCAGTTACATAATTCAAATAAATATGTTTTTTTACCTTGTTTTATGCTTCTTTTTCTGCAGGACACAGAGCCAGAAGAAACCCTTTCAAAAGGGATGAAGATGGGGATCTTAACCATCATTGAAGATGACGTTGCGACCATCCACTCAAACCCAAATCTAAGGTGCCTGTCTCTGGTTCTAGAGGACCATATCGTGCTGGATAATGTGCAAGACCTTCCCACTGCTATGGCTCTTCTCTTTGGCTTGATTTATGCCTTGAACATGAACTATCCTAAAGAACTGAAGTACACATTTGAAATGATTCAAAAGGTGTTTATTGGTCTTGACCCCCAGTGCTCAGCAAGAGTCCAGTCCTTCAAAAACAAACTTTTAATGTCTAAATAGCTGGGAACGTTAAGCATACGGATAAGGGCAAGAACCATGCTCTTCTTGTTGTTCCAGCCGATTTTTAGAAGTTAAACAAATCGGTCAAAAATCTTTTCATGTAATGAACCTTAAATGTTCTTACAGTTGTATACCTGGATTGCTCAAACACATTTGTTCAAATGTTTTGAATTCTAGATCTTGTTCATATTATGAAGCCTTTTAAGACTGTTCCTTATGCACTTTGATACTCTAGCACTTTAAAAGATCTTGGGATGTAATAGCACGGATAAGCATACAGAGAAGGGCAAGCACTTAACTTTTCCTAAGTTAAAACATATGTCGAAAGAGGAAATATTTTCAGTTTTATGTTATGTATTTGAAATGCTCATTTTACAGTTGTGGAACTGGATTACTCAAACACATTGCAATTTGTAGAATTCTGAATTCTTCATTGTTACAGCACTTTAAAACTCTTGCAATTTGTTACTCCAGCACTTTAAAAAGATGTTGTGCTGTAATGTCACTTTAAAAGCATGCCAAGAAAGTGTTCTTTTGTCACTTAAGGGTCCTCCGTGTGACCACTCGTTAATAAATATTATATCTGTAATGATGGGATAGTCTTTTGTATTATTTCTACAGCATGGTTTACACCATTTACAGCATTGCTGATAAATTTAAATGCAAGATCATTCAAAGATAAATTAAAAGATAAAAAAAGCTGAATCAACTTAAAAAATAGATGCAAAGCTATTTTGAGTTGACTGAACTTCATTCCCATGCAGTTGTTGCTACTCGTTTTTTAAATTTCACTTAACTCCCCTATCCACCTTCACTGAACTTTCAAAAATGATTTGGCACAACTTCAACCACCGAAGTTGAGTAAACTCAAAAATGCTTTGCAGCTGGTTTCTTCATTTTTTTAAGTTGACTCAACTTTTTATTTTTTACAGTGCAGGAGCGCCAAATATATGTAAAAAATAATATAACATTATCAAACCATCATCATTCATTATATATTTTTATATAATACAATTAATGATCTCTTTGTTTTAAAAATCCCCATTGACCAATAAGTAAACATCCATATTGACCGACCACCCCCCCTGTATATGGTTTGGTCCTGCCTTAGTGCTCTCAGTGACGGTGTTTAGTTGCAGACAGTAGATGCGCCAGAACTACAGTGACCACAATGTTGCCTAGTAAAGTTAAATCAAAATCTGGTCTTCAAAAAAGGAAAGAGAGAAAACAGAGAGAGAAAAGACAAAGGAAAGGGTGTCAAACTGTAACCCAGTTTCTCACCAAGGAAGGTGGGTAGCCTATAGCAGTGGTTCTCAACTCTGGCCCGCGAGATCCACTTTCCTGCAGAGTTCAGCACCAACTATGATAAAACAACTGAAGAGGCTAATCTGTGACTTCAGGAACAGACCCAATCAATTTATTGTTGGGCTGCGCAGATTGTTTGGCATATCGTATTAAAGTACCACAAAAGCGTTTCAAATGCTTACTGCGCAATCTGTACTTAAATCTCTTTTGCGGTACTTAAATGTCATACGATGATAGATTTGCGCAGCGCCGCATTAAGTTGAACGCATCTATTCTGAAGACGCTGATTAGCTTGTTCAGGTGTTTTATATCAGAGTTGGGGATAAACTCTGCAGGAAAATGGATCTCGCGGGCCAGAGTTAAGAACCACTGGCCTAAAGTCTGTGAGTGGTATTAACCTGTTGGCTTAATGTCCATAATGAAATAAGCTAGCTAGCAACAGACTAGTTTTAGCCCACATTTAATCACCATTTAATCAGTGCAGGGTTATTGGATAGCAGTTTGCATAGTAAACTTAGTTGGAGCCTTCTGTGAATTTGGTTAGACACATAACGTTAGGTTACACATTAACCCTATTTGCACGGGATAAGTATTATCTGGGGACCTCGTGTGATTTAGAAATTACCTCCCCACATCTGTATTTCATGTGGCGCATTTGCACGGGATAAGGGAAGCATGTGATTTTACTCAAATTTACTGACTTATTTCCCGGATGTGACGGCAAGGCTTTGTGTATAGTTTGTATAGCCTTGTAGTGCATCTCAGGGAAATTAACAACTTTATCTCAAAGGGTGAATACGCACAGTTGAATGCTATCAACTATGTGTATTCAGTAGTAGGGCTGCACGATTTGAAGAAAAAATCTAATTGTGATTTTTCAGTATCTTAAATACTTAAATTAACAAGTATAAATAAAACCTTAAAGTTTTAAGATCCCAAACACACTGTAAACAATTACAGTTATGTATGGCGTCTGTTATTTTGGCCTACCTTTGTGAAAATCTGTCGTAGGGTGTGCTTATTTCAAACGCTTGAGTAATCGTGTCGCGAGGTCGACACAGACTTTCAAAATAATTCCAAACATAAGCATTGCTTTTTCTTTTAGGTACCAAGTCATCTGCTGTTGCAGGACTTTGCGCTTCAGCAGACATAACGTTACTTTGTTGCGAATTTGAACTGCTGCTCCCAGTCGCGCTCATCTTTCCCAAACGACGTTCTTTGCTAATTCAAAGCATGTACAGAAGAGATGCGCGGATAAGCTAAAATGTCACCCGCATCCGGTGCTTCAATAAATTATCCACCCGCCCGCATGTATAGTTTTCTCTGATATAGATATCCGCACCCGACCCGGACCCGATCGTTACTTTAATTACTCAGTAAATTTTCTAGCACTGTCTTTGTCTGTAAATGCTTAAATCTAATCTTTCGATTTAGCACACACATGATGTACCATATAAGAGGTACCACTCTTACGGCTTTCATATACATACAGTGTCTCACTGTCGTTGCATATTACATACCCAGCACTTGATTCGTTAAACCACTTTGCTAAAACGCTCCCACACGGTACTTATCTTTCCTACCTTTTGTTCTGTTTTTAATTCTCCCTTTTTAAATTTCTCTCGGATCCGTTTTGCCTCCATTTCTGCTTAAAGAAATAGAACGTCCTCTACCGCCACCGCCACGCGCGCATTTGTTTTAAATTACTGCAAATGAGCGCCTGATTAAAAATGCATTTTAAACATGTTCGTATTTTTTGAGAAATTTTGTTAATATTGTATATGATATCATACACCCGCGACCCACCCGCAATTAATCAGAATGTCCTTTTTTATTTCCCGACCCACCCGACCCGCGGATCATAAATCCACAGCGCCCACGGATTTAACCGCCACCCGCGCATCACTAAAGTGTTAAAATGCTCCCTATTGGATAAACGTAAAATTGCTGTCAAATACTACGTAGGTGCATTATCTTATTTAAAGTCCCTTTGATCGAAATAATCGCAGCTTTTGCGATTTGAAATTCGCACCTCTTCAAATTGCGATTTCGGTTTAAAAACGATTAATCGTGCAGGCCTATTCAGTAGCATTTACCCGATCCAGCAGATTCAGCAATAACGAGCCCCCTAAAACATCCGTCCAGCGAATGATCAGTGGAGTCGTAATCTAACTCTTAAAGGTACTTAAAGGATCGTTAGGCAGCGGCCCTATAGGGTCCCGGAGGCTCACCGGTTGGCTATAAAAGAAGAGATTAACCGGATGAAGGAGCTAAAAGTAATCAAGCCCCTGGTCCATCCCCATCGTCATGGTTCCCAAAACAGATGGCACCCTCCACTTCTGTAACGACTTTCAACGTCTCAATGATGTCTCATCGTTCGACGGATATCTGATGCCCCGGGTGGACGAACTTCTGGACCGTCTTGGGAAGGCCCGGTATATTTCCACCCACGACCTGACCAAGGCAGATTGGCAGGTGCCATTGTCACCCTCGGCCCAGAAAAAAACGCATTCAACTCCATCTCCTGGGATGAAGCTTCTCTTTGGTCAATGATCATGCACCGCTACAATGGATGTCCAGAGCAAAAGAGACCGACGTCCGAGTCACCCGGTTATTCCTAGCAATCCAGAACTTCCACTTCCATGTAGTACAGCGGGCCGGGCCTCCCATAGTAACTCAGACGGTCTGTCTAGAGCAGGGTTCCTCAAATCTTACCCTGGAGGGCCGGAGCACTGCAGAGTTAAGCTCCAGCCCTGATCAAACACACCTGAGCAAGTTGATGAAGTTGTTCAGTATCACTAGAAAATCACAGGTATGCAAGTTTGATCAGGGTTGGAGCTAAACTCTGTAGTGCTCCGGCCCTCCAGGGTAAGATTTGAGGAACCCTGGTCTAGAGGATGGTCAGGTTGGACCGAGCGGTCAGGTCTCACTGCCTGGAGAACGCTTGGGGTGGGATGTGGCAAGATGCCAATATATACAGTTTGGACAGTTGATTGTGCTTTTAGAGGATACCCTTCAAAGGTGTGTGTGTGTATTGGAAGGTCCTCTTGTGTTATCCAGGCCATCTGTTGTCTCTCAACATAGGAGAGGGCTTCGTTCTCCACATGCAGTCCCTTTGTCAAAAAACAAAGTCCATTTCATACTGCACTTGACAAAGAAAACTCAACATGAGGAGGAAAACATGACTGGAAGCGAAAAAAAAGGTGAAACTAGTCTCGAGTTGTCATCACGTGGTTTATCAAGTGTATTATTATCCCTCGCAATCGCCGGTTACACAAAACAAACTTGAGGCACAATTGCAAGTGAGTTATTTCGAAACTCAAGCACAAACATTTTTATATCCATTGTTAACATATCTGCTAACATGAGCTGGTGCATATCAAACAAACCATTGCTGCCCTGTACAGATTAAAAATCTAATGAGGTGAGTTTGTGTGCACATAAAAAGAATGAACCTTGCATGTAAGATGTTTGCATGATTAAAGAAATGTTTACGTGAAATGTCTTTTAGAGAGACTAAGGTTCGCTGAATGCATTGAGTGAATCACACTACTTGAGCAAGACATTATTGCAGCGTTATGTATGTGCGCAGGTGCTGAGCCAATAGTGTTCGAATGTATGCAGTAACGGAGCCTTTTCATTGGATGAATGTACTGAATGAACACTCCCTTTACTTTACGAGTCAAAGGAGTCAAAATGAGACTGTATGAACTGGTACATGTTGTTTATTGCCTTATATCCTCTGTGTTGCAACAGTGCAAGTCTATATATAAGTCTAATACCAATGACTTGGTTTCATTTAATTTTAACTGGTTTAAAGTTAACTTTTGTTAGACTGTTTTGTTGATAAATATATTTTTATTGAAAAACTGTATTTAAAACTATTTTAAATACAGTTTTCAATCAAATATATATATCGAAATAAATATTGTTATCGAGTTTACATTTTTGCAACATCGCCCAGCCCCAGATCACAGTGATTATTTGAGTGTTTTACTGACAGAGTTGAGAATTACAACAAATCAAAGACAGCGCATAAACATAATGACCAATCAGAAGTCACCGTTTTGTTGCTGAAAATCAACAGTCAATCAACTAACTGAAGTTTTTTGCCAGCTTTCTTACATTTATGACTTGCATTGTGCTCCTCTCAACTCAAAGCCATCAGCATCAGTCTTTTGCTATGTTTTTGTCTTTTTTATTTTATTCAATGTTAACACTTTATGCTTTTAAAATTACATTAATCTTACAATGTTATTTTATATTGGGGTTAAAAAAGGGGGATACATTTTTTTATCCAAAGTTAGCATGTTCCTGTCAAGTGTAGCTGGAAAAGATTTTTAGTTGTTTCTTGAAGAATGTGAGGTACGTAGCTTAATGGATTGAATTGTGAAGATTGTTCCGCCTGCAAGGGATAGCGAAGGAGATTGAGATTGTCAGTGTGTTATTGACTCAGTCTTAAAAAAACGTTTTACACACACAGCTTGAAACACAGCACTTCTGTTCAGTTGACTTGTTTAGGGCCCAATTGTTTTATATTTTTTTGTATAACATATTGAATCAGATTTACCAATTGTTATAGTTTTTATTTGTGCTGGTGAATCATGAACAATAGGTTAGACTGAAAAGATAAGGTGGGGCCGAGGGGCCGCTGCAAACTTGAGTGGAGATGTAATCTTACTCCAAACTTTTGATAACACTTGACAGCCCTGGGTACACTACAGTGTGGTTTCATTAGAAATACTGTGCTGTTTAAATTGAAATTTCTTTTAGTTATGAAAAATAAATTATAAGACTAATATAATAATCTATTATATTGGTTTAATCCTCCATATTGTGTGGGATGATGAATTTTACTTATTTTAATTAGATTAGATAAGCGTTGGGAAAAAACAGCATAGATGCATGCAATGAGGGCAAAAGGATCCAAGAAAAAATATTTAGGCTAATGTTCTGGGAAGTTTTTGTTTTTGGTTATCTTTACAGAAATAACATTTACATTTTTGGTTTCTATAACGTTAGGAGGACATAACTTGACAATAAAATTGACAATAGTCAATAGTTACAAACTAACTTTCTACTTCCATAAAGAAAACTACTTTTTAGGATCCAAAAACTAAAACCCCGAAACAAACCTTAAAAAATAATTTTCTCGGGAAAAAAAATAACATTAGGGGAACGTTCTGGGAACAAAAATTGTTTCCTGGGGAGTAACTGTTACATTAGCTTTTACCATCCTTGCTGTCCACCGTGGTAGTCACAACTTCTGTGTCAAACGTGTCTTTCATCTGCTGTCCTCGGAAGCGTTCCAGGTGCTCCAGTTCGATGAGGTCACTATCCTCTTGCTCCAAAGGCAACCAGGTGCCATCTGTAAACCACTGGCCTCTCATGACCGGGATATGGTCTTGTTCTATAAAAGCATTCAGTCATATAAAGCAATATTTTCCCAAACCTTATCAAATGAGAGTAATGTTTGGACATTTACAGAAGAGAAGGGAATATTTTTAAACAAATAGTGACTTGGAGAGACCAAACTTTATGGACTACGGTTTCATTTTTATATTTAAATGGACCTTGAAAGACCGTGGTAACAATGGAATTTACTTGATTGACATCTGCAGATGTTTTTTAGAAATATTATCACTTATAAGTGCACAATGCACAAAACATACTCACGGTTCCAGTATACAGGGTAACAGTCCTTCCTTTTAATGTCCACCTCGTAGAGCCCTCCGCGTACGCATACTGCCTCCACGTTAACGCTGTCTGAATCCAAGTCCGTCTCGTCTTTTAAACATGCAGCATCAAAACTCCCGGGTACTGGCAGCGCTGAGACGGCCGCAGTTTGCCTGTCAAACCCCAGTGCTTCACATCCTGATACTTCTTCAAATAAATACTCCGCCTCATCACCAGCATCCTTCAGCATGACCTCGTTAGGATTAAGCTCGCAAAATTTGCGATAAACCAGCTCCATTTTCAAAGAATCGTGACCCACAAACGGTTTCCAGGTCCTTTTGTCCTCCTTGTAGAACCAACGCACCTCTTCGGGACCGAGTTCTGTGACAACCTCACCACGGTGTCGGGAACTGTTTGAGCGATTGCGCTTTTTCGTAGCAACGTTCCCATCACTTATGCTGTAGTTCGGGTCAACGGGAATGACAAGATAATCTGTCTCCGGATCAGCAACGAGACGGTCATGATAGCCAGTATAACTCTCTTCTACAAGGCCTAAGATCATACCGTCCTGGGATAGTCCGCGTTGCCCTCGGGGCAGGGGAAGAATGCCGTCAATCCCCGACTGCACCGCATCCATCCGACCGCAGATCGCATCGCCCGTGGGTTCATCAAAGCACGACGTGCAAGCATCATCCATCCTTCCCCATTCACAGTTGCTTAAATTGTCCTTGCTTCCCGAAAAACTCAAAGACGTTTTGTCCTGACAAACGCTCATCGCTGTCTCCGCTTTCTAGAAAATTGCAAACGAAGCGATTTAAGCACCAATCCGCTGATAATAATAACAACAATCTTATGACGCCAAAACCTCTCTATCCCCCTGTGCGACCAAAGCGTCCAGCATCTGTACAGATGCGTCAATCACGCGCCTCTGGCATCAAACCCTCTAAATATAAGCGAATTTTGTCGCACTGTCCTCAATTTGAAAGCGCAGATACGCCAACATGTTCACTTCTCATTAATATGCCCGCTCTATTCCTCCCGCTACAACCCCTATGCTCGTTCCTCCCTCCGCCTGAAATGGTAATCGGTGCTTTCTAAACGGTATATGTCACCCTCTGAAGGGACCTTCGGGAAGGGTACACGACACAAAACGTCGCACCAAATAAAGAGAAAATTACCTTGTTTTTATTGCTCCTTTTGCCAAGTGAATTTTAAACGGACACATTAAGAGATACAATTGCGTTTTTCCTTCTAGTGTTTATACACCAAGAGCTTTACTATTCGAAGGGAGTAGGGCATAGGGGTGATCAATTCGGAAGAGAACGCAAGGAATGTGTCATGTGGCGGCTGTCACGTGTGGGTCTAAGGGGTTTGGTCCTGCAGGCCACCGTAGCGGCTGTCGCAAACGGAAGTTTACGTTTCCGCGTCATGCAGTGTGACAGAAGGACGCATTTTTTATTTTTAAAGTAATCATTTTAGTCAATACGTCATCCTGTATCAGTATTACTGTATGTTTTTAGAATGGCTGCTGGATTTTTAGTAATGATGTATGAGTATTCTCCTCTTTTTTACATTACTATTATATCTGTGTGTTTCATCATCACTGTGGCTGTGGTGCTGGGCTGGTAGGTTTATATATTTTTTAGGATCAATAACTGTTTTTGTAAATACTTTAAAGTTATAGGTTCTGCATAAACTGTCTAATGTAACAGACTTTGTGTGAGAGACAAATCGTCGCCTTAGAATTAGAGGCCCTATCCATACCTGTTAACAATCTCGTTTTGGTCGGGAATCTCCCATCACCCTCCGGTTTTGTTATTTCTCCTTTGAAACTTCCGGATTTCGGTTATTTCGGTTAAAGCTATGCGTGTATGTAGCTTTGTAATGGTAAAAAATAAGAATACACTATTTTATGTACAAGGTATGTGCTATATGCAGCAGGATGAAATGATTTACAGAAAAGTTGTATAAAAAGATATTGTATTATCTGGAGGATATACTTATTTTTGCACAGAGTTATGAATTGCATGGTGGGTAAAAAACATTTAACTGTTCAAGAGGTAGATGGCCTGAGGGAAGAAGCTGTTTTTGTGTCTGGTTGTTTTGGTGCTCAGTGCTCTGTAGCGCCGACCAGACGGCAGCATGTGAAGAGATGATGGCTTGGATGTGAGAGGTTTTCTGAGCCCTTTTCCTCAATCTGGATGTATACAGTTCTTGGAGGGTGGACAGGGGAGCACCTATGATCTTCTCAGCAGTCCGAACCATCCTCCGTGGTCTTAAATCTGATTTTGTGGCTGTGCCAAACCAGACAGTGATGGATGTGCAGAGGACAGACTCTATGACTGCTGAGTAAAACTGTTTTATCAGAGTATGTGGTAGGTTGAACTTCTACAGCTGATGTAAGAAGTACAACCTCTGCAGGGTTTCATTTAGCCATGGAGCCAATGTGATTGTCCCAATTCAGGTCCTGAGAGATGGTGGTGCCCAGGAACCTGAATGACTCCACTGCTGCCACGGTGCTGTTCATAATGGTGAGAGGGGGAGTGCAGGGGGGTTTCTCCTGAAGTCTATAATCATTTCCACTGTTTTAAGCATGTTCAGCTTCAAGTTATAATGACTGCCCCAGACAGTCAGCTGCTCAACCTCCTGTCTGTAAACAGACTCATCACCATCCTGCATGAGGCCAATGAGTGTGGTGTTGTCTGCGAACTTCAGAAGTCTTACAGAAGGGTCCTGGGCGGTGCAGTCATTGGTGTACAGCAGTGGTCACCAACCCTGCTCCTGGAGATCTACCGTCCTGCAGACTGTAGCTCCAACCCTGCTTCAGCATACCTGTCTCTAATTATTAAGCAAACCTGAACGCCTTGATTAGATAGTTCAGGTGTGTTTGATTGAGGTTGGAGCTAAAATCTTCCGGACGGTAGATCTCCAGGAGCAGGGTTGGTGACCACTGGTGTACAGGGAGAAGAGCAGTTAGGAGAGATTGCACCCCTGGGGGGCGCCAGTGTTAAAGGCAGAGCTGGGCAAGCCCATGTTAACTGAATCCTCAACAGACCTGTTTGCTCTGTAGGCAAACTGCAGGGGGTCCAGTAAGGGTTCTGTGATCTCCTTCAGTTAGGCCAGTACCAGTCTCTCGAATGACTTCATGACCACAGATGTGAGAGCGACGGGTCTGTAGTCATTCAGTCCTGTGATTTTGGGTTTCTTTGGGATGGGGATTATGGTGCAGCACTTGAAACAGGAAGGAATTGTGCACAGTGATCTGTTGAAGATCTTTGAGAAGATGAAGGCCAGTTGAAAATCACAGCTTTTAAGACAGGCTGTGAAGATACTATCTGGGCCTTGTGCTTCCATTACGGATTTGCACAAAATTTAAGCTATGTTTTCTAATTCTCGATTAAAAAAAAATATTGTGGAAAGACTCGTTTCCATTAAATGATGTTATGTGATTTAAGTGTATTTTGAATCTTCTCGCGACAGTCATTCTGGCCATACTTCTTCTTAGCACGTTTTATGGCAGGTTGCAAATAAACTTTAGTGAAATACTATATGAAAGAGTGAAGAGAAATGTCTATATTTCCTAATATATTTTCATATTTCCTCTCTTTTCCTAATAAATCTCTATACTGCACTCACTTGTTTTCCTACATTTGGGCCATCATATAAGACATTACTTAAAGGGTTCATATGGCGCGAATACGTGTTTTTCTGTGTCTTTGGTGTGTTATAAGTTGCCCATGCATGTATTAGACATGAAAAATTGCAAATATTAAAGTGTCGGAACAAGAGATGCATTCTATATAATGCTCACTCAGACCTGCCTGAAACGCCTACTGTAACCACACCCCCAAAATTCTACGTAAGTTCGTTGTGTAATTTCACAAAGACCGCTCAAATGTAAATGCACGTTAGATGGGCATACCTGTCAGTACTACAATTGCTTTGAAAACTAATGTTCGAAATAAGGTAAGAGTTGTTATATATCCGTCACACGCTTGTAGTATTCGACCAATCACTAGGCACTGGTTAACTAGCCAATCATAGCACACCTCGCTTTTCAGAGCGATGAACTTTGAATAAAATCTGCACAATTCAGAGAGGCCGGGCAAAGAGGAGATAAAACATGCACGGAATGTGGAAAATACTGCATTTTTTAACCTTCAGTCTCTAACAATATACTTGTTTTAGCCGTGTCAAATGACCCCTTCAATGTGAATTCCTTACATCCTACCTTTCCAAATGCCATAACATACCGAATTGTCATGTGACTTTTTTATACTCCACGTGGCTTTTGTAGGTCTGCCAAAAAGTGTTTCCATTGCAGTTTTGCGAAATATGCCTTTATCGTATTGCCTGAAAATACACCTCATACTTAGCGTAAGAACTTTTTTAAGATTCATGGGAGTTTTTGCAAAATTGACATGTTTCTATTAAGCTTATTTTCGATGCGCCATTTCAATTTGCTATTTTTTGAAGGGTAATGGAATCCACCTATCTAATGATCTTTTGCTCTCGCAGGCTGAGTTATACTTTGGTAGGCGAAATTTAACGGTCGCTGAAGTGGATTAGAGAGGATTCACATCCCTGCTAAAAACGTTCTCTTATCACACCACTAAAGATCCGCAGATTCCACTCCGCGTTTTTCATTTAATGCTCGCTCTTCACAGTCTGTGTCCGCTCATGCCTGGGCCTCATCACCACAAGATAATCGGGCCAATTTCTCCTCTTCTGACAATCCTAGGTAAAGTCCCGATGATCTTAAACGGCTCTAAAGATTATTTTATCATATTTTCTTGTGGTGAGATGTGTGTAAAGCCGAGTTCACATTGCCTGATTTTCGAAGTCGTTGCATCACTGTTCTTTTCAAACTGCATGACTATCTGGGGTAGCATTCAGTTGCTGCAGTGTTCACATTGAACGGTGGATCGGCGACAGGAGATTACACACTGCATCCACTTTACAATAGGTCAGAATCGCCCACAGCTGTCTGGTCCGCAAACTACGTTTCACAACCAAACGCACACGAGAAGTGATATGTGAGGTCAGAGTTCTTGCTCGACATTGGAAGCCATGCTTGCTGATGTTGTGGTCTCCTCCCTGAACCTCATTTTACCATGTATCTTTCCTTCTCGTTGGCCGTAGGTCATCGCTGATGTATTTTTCAGTCAGAACTCATTTCACACAGCAGGATTTTGAGTCAAAATATTTGCCAAATATTTCACGGGCGTCTGCGATGTGTCGCCCACTCTCTCAGATCGAGTCTTTGATAATTCACAATGCGTGATTATCACTAGAAGTGATACGTTAAGTCAGAGTTCTCGCTCGACATTGGAAGCCATGCTTGCTTATGTTGTGGTCTCCTCCCTGAATCTCATTTTGCCATGTATCTTTCCTTCTCATTGGCCGTACATCATTGCTGATGTATTTTTCAGTCAGAACTCATTTCACACAGCAGGATTTGAGTCAAATATTTGCCAAATATTTCACGGGCGTCTGCTACGCGTCGCCCACTCTCTCAGATTGAGTCTTTCATAATTCACAATGCGTGATTGTCACTTGCGTGAACGAACACAGATTTTCCTCCGTTTTCGGAAATTTGACTAGGAATTGAAGAACTTTAGTTCCCTCATTAAAAGCAAAACTTGATAGCTTCACCCCTTTTCGTGACTAACTTTTCTGTGTTAAGGTTTGGATTTGATGTTCCAGTCATTTTACGCAGCTCAGATGATACTGAATCTCTCACACTTGTCCCCGAAAGAAAGATGATGCTGGTAACCAATCCATTTTCCTTGGAGATGAGCTCTAAAGCTGGTACAGTAACGGGTGAGAATCAGCTAATAAAAAATGTTGAATCAATGTAAATTATGCAAGCTTTAATCAGTGAATGAATTTGCTGTTGCATTATGTCAGAGGGGCTGAGCCTGCAGGCATACTGCCTTGAAGACAGTGTCCTCTGTTGTTTCTGGGGTTGTGAGGTCCGTGCTCTTCAGTCAGCCCTTCAAAGTCATCAACATGGGCCTAGACTTTGTACCCCAGAGCTATTTCAAGATGCTCTGGAATTCAGCTACCACCTCTGTCAAAACTTCAGGTATCCTTCCAGTGTCTGTTAGAAGTAGCTCTTTATAAACATTTCAATACACCACTAGTGAATGCATATGAAACAGATCAAACAAACAAATAAATTTACTATGACAAACTTTTTCTTATGTCCTAAATGGATTATCAGTTTACAGAGAGAGAAAAAGGAGCAATGCTTCACCCAAATGCAACCAGAACTCGGAGTGGATGATTTTGGATTTTTGCCCCGGGATCGATATCCCCTGGTTGCTGTGTTGATGCTGACCAATCCAGAAACCAGGGAAAACTACAATATTGTAAGCAGGAAAAAAAGAGGGAAGTTGGGAATGATGGGAATGTTTGTAAAAATAGTTACTATGCTTATCCAGGTGGCTAGTGTGACAGTGCTCCATGTCCCCGATGACAAATACAGAACCTCTGCGAGAATTTTGTTCCAGTATCTTCTCACAACAAATGGGAGCTTGTATGATTTGAAGGTATGGCAAACATATTTACAACATTTTCTCATTATATAATATGTAGTTAGCTTAAAGGCCACCTAATTCAGAAAATGTACTTTTAAATGTTGTTTAAACATACAGTGGTATGCACAAGTTTACACATCCCTTGCATAATCTGGAAATTGATGAAACTTTTGGAAAAATAAGAGGATTTTTGAAAATGAAGGTTTACTTTTAATTTAGTCCTGCTCTGAGCAAGTTATTTCACCAAAGAAAAGTTAGCATAAAGTTAACGCTAAAGAATAAAGAAACAACTATGACTAAACATAAAAACTGTCATTGGTTATTTATGTAACATCATTCAGTATTAAGAATAATTATCAATTAAGGGCCTTCTAAACTTTTGCACTGGACTATTTTTAGAAATTCTGTTATTATTCTTTAGTGTGAACTTTATGTTAACATTTCTTTATTGAAATAACTTGCTCAGGACAGGACTTAATTAAAAATAAACCTTCATTTTCAAAAATCCTCTTCTTTTTCCAAAAGTTTCAGCTTTTTCCAGATTCTGCAAGGGGTGTCTAAACTTTTGCATACCACTGTATCATGTGAACTTTAACTTATAGTAGCAATGTGCCGGATTTAAATGTGTTTGTCCATTCACTCAGAAAACAGTGTGCTCTGTTTTTAAACAAATTACGCGTTTTTCTTATGTAGCTACTCTCACTTATACAAAAAAAAGATGAGACAGTGTTTCTCATTTGCTGAAAGGCAGAGTAGGTCCTTTGGAAAATGTTTACGTTAACATCTCCAGGTACCTGCTCTCTGTCCGCCATTGTCCCGCTGCCTCCACATCGCACATGAGCGCGCTGATGGCGTATGACGTCTGCATGAACAAGGATGCGCAGTGGGATGCAAAATACGTTAACTGAAAATGTACACATGACGTATTATTGCCCTCAGACCGAGGGCAGTAATTTCTCCAACGTTTTTTGACCCTATGCCTTTCACAGAAGATATACAATTATAAAAATACTAATGCTTCGCTTTACTTGTTGATTGCTATCGGATGTTAAGAGATTTCCAACCAGCATAACAAATACCTTTCTGGCCCTGCGCTTTCTGCTGGAAAGTATCCTGTTTTTCCTCATAGGCAAAAATGGACACGCAGAGCACAGTATAATAAAATATCTGTGTTGTATTTTGAATTGAAACTTCACAGCCACATTCTGTGGACTTCTAAGATCTATATTACATTTTGTAAAAGGGCTAGATTTGGGGCCCTTCAAAGGTTGATTTTAGACACGTTGAACTTAACCTGGCTTGTATTTCTAGACTTAAAAGGAGGACAGACTTAATTATGTGCTGTTAATTGAGTGTTATGTCTAGAGAGGGTTTGTGAACTATAAAGCTGTCCTCTTTCTTTCACAGCCTCTCTTTATGTCCGCTGACAATAGCAATCTCTCTGGAACAGACGAACCATCAACTAGCAGAGAAGGGTCAGGGCTTCAAAACGTAGACCTCGATGAAAATGGGGAGGAGTCAGAATCAGAAAAGGAGTGGACAGATAACCTAGGCAGAGATTGTGTGGTGTGTCAGAATGCACCAATAAACAGAGTGCTATTACCATGCAGACATGCATGTGTATGCGATGGCTGCGTGTGCCACTTCCTGCACTGTCCGATCTGCAGAGCTTTTGTCCAAGAGTCTTTTGCTTTGTCTAACAATCCAACTCATGAGGAGGATAAGGAGGAAGACTTAATGGAAGATTGAACCAGTCTAAAGTCTGTATTACATTTGTAAACAATTCTTTTGTGGACTGGACATTGTAAAATAAACATTGCAACATCTTTACACTTTGTCTACACCGGACGTCACCAACGCGGCCAGACAAAAGACATTAGAACCCATTTTTCATTTTGTCCACACTGGATGCAGCACGACGCCTGTCGCGTCCGGTGTGCATGTAGACACGGTGTTTGGGTCAAGAGATGCAAGGCAGCTGTTTTTTAACCTCTCAGTAGAATAAGCACCTGTTATTCTAGCATTATATAGCGTTATTTTAGGCTTAGGCCTTTTAGATGATCAAGATTTTTATTTATGTTTATAGAAGAGAATATTTATTTTTTCTGTATATTTGCTAACAAATACATGTTTCAAATGGATAGTTTTGAAGGTTCTCATCATAACTCCCAGTAAAATCCATTTTGATCATCTGCTCCAGAATATTGCCCCACTTGTACTGCGATTACCACAGTGGTACTCCATAGGGAGTACCAGGAGAACCAATGTTCTGACAATCTATGCTACCTCCTCAGAATGTGCTACCAGTCCGACTATGGGTTTTGTCGGAACGCCTGGGGCCAGTTGTTCAAAAGTAATCTGATTGGATTTAAGCTATCAGATTGGATCAAATCTTAAAAGTGGGTTGTTCAAAAGAAAAGAAAATGGATCTGGATTAGCTCAGTATCCATCTCAGGCCTGATCATTACCAGCAAATTCGCTGAGAAAACAAAATGTATCTAACCCGTTTCAAGTCTACACAGAATATGGAATGTTAAGGCTCTATAGAAGAGATCAGACATCGCCTTGATGAGTAAAGGAGAAGACAAACTCCATTGTCATTCACTCAAACTTCAAATGACACATCACTGATCTTCATATTCTTTTCAATTGACTTTCACACCACTGCGTCTATTGCGCTGTTAAATGCTGCTTTGCCTGGCTGGCTGTGTGCCATAAAGGAAACATTATGGTTATTTTTAAAGGGAGCAGGGTCACTTTATATGTATTACGCTCTCTGCATTTTTCAGGTGAAATTAAGTCAACACATCAAATAATGCTGTGCGTTCCAAGGCATTGCAGTGGGGCTTTAATGTCTGTACACTGGCTGTATCATCCCCTATCTCCTGCTGTATCTAGTAGACTATGCATCATTCCCCATGTAGGACATAATAAATGTGCGAGGAAGTTCTGATTTAAGACGCAGTTTCAGCAGCTCTCATAGTGAAGGAGGAGCATATCATTTTATTAATGTCTTAAGGCATGTTTTTAACAAAAGGAAAAAAAACTTTGAGTTTGATTTCACTGGGGCTTTAACATTGAATAACTGTAACAGACATTACATTCATCATCACCAAAGTTTATTCATTCTAATGCATTTTAAAGCTGTGCAATTTACCTTTAAGTGACTTGACTCACAGATGTTTCTATCTGACATGATGCACATCCGATGCACGCATATGCACAGACATCACACTGCTGAAAGCACAGATACAGAACCACCAGTTCTCTTTGCGTCTAATTGCTCTTTAACTGTCAAATGCACACAAGATTGTGTAAAAAAACACAAGATTAAAAAAACACAGTCAGTTATGTCTTAAGTGAATGCAAACAATGGATGTGATCAGAATTAGCTCTTAAAGTGAATGTAACCAAATAAAACCTGTTGCTGTCTCTATTATAAGTCTATTTATTACCAAATCATTTGGCAGTAAAACAGTAACGTAATTGTTCATTGTTAGTTATAGCACTAAATGAGATGTTATTGTAAAGTGTTACAAACATTTGGTGATCTATAGATCGTTTCATGAGATGCGCGCCAGGACTACCGTTAACTTCTGCTGTGTTTGTTTATCGGTCTGGTTAGTGTCTAATACAACTATTTATATTTAAAGTTCACCATATACATAAAACTGCCAGCTGTTAAAATTTACCTATGCACAGGAATATTGTTTTGATATTGGTAAAAAAATCGTATTATGTCACTGTTTTGTGTCAGTCATAACAAAGTAATGTCTAGAGACGAGACATTATTCTTTTTAGTCATCAACTATGTTTTTGTGTTGTTTATTTATGTTCAAAGCTAAGAAAATCACTTCTCAAAGAAAATTGCTTTTCTTAGTGGTAAAACAATTACTAGAACGACAAATTCAAGTGCACTGTTTCACCTAAATAATTATTAATTTGTTTAGTTATGTATAAGTCGAAAAAGACAACAAAACATGGGGTAATCATAAAAAATAAAGGCGTTTATAGCTATAAATTCCCGCTTTTTAACAACAGGGGAATGTAAATAACACAGTTTTAGTAAAAGTCAATGACTTTAATCCTGTGGTACTGAAAAAAAGGATTCTTGAGGGCTAGTAAATATTACCCATGCAAGTCAGTTAAATTTTACTCACATATATAAGTTAGCAAAGTAAACTACATGCAAACTTACTGAATCTACTTAATAAAATTGAGGCAAGAATTTGCACTCAATTAGATTGAGTAGATTTTATTCTATGTTTTTAAGTAAGAGTACCTAAATTTATCAGATATGAGTCATGACACTCTAAAAGATATTTGATAAATTCTACCAAATATTGCTCAATATGAATTACTTATAAAGATTTTGTGATATTACTTTATATTACCGACAACAGTTCATCTGCTTATTATGAATGATAAATATTGAATAATTAAACAATAAATATGACTTATTCAGAGAAGCTTTAATTGACCTGCAAATGGTCAGAAACAGGAGATTGCATCAATTGCTTTTTTTGACCAAATAACAAACGTCTACAAAACAACCCCTTATTGACAATGAATACAAGATTAATTTGATGTCACCGTTATTGTGATCAGTGTTCACTTTAGTTGAGCTCTTGACTCTTTCACTTCACAATAATACTTCTCTTTTGTCATTCATAGCTGTGTTTCATGCGCTATGCTTCTGTGTTGATAACAATAGAGCTTGCTGCAAAAAAGTATAATATAATACAAGTATAAGTTAATGGATTTTTTGTATTTAAGTATTATTTAAAGAGTGTTTATGAGTTTGAGAAAGATTCTACAATGAAATGACAAAACAAAGTTACCATGACGTGCCATGTAAAAATGTGTGCGTACAGATTACACTTAGATATCAACAGTCATCATACACACCTCAACAAGGGTGGCAATCATTAAATTAAATCAGGTAAACTGCAATGCATGCTAGGAGTCATGAATGAGTTTTGTACTATGATTACCCAGCATGCATTGCAGCATGAAGCTTTCTTTTGTTGATTGTCACCATTGTTGAGTTTCATACACAAGTTTCATTCATTTGTCCGGGCATCTGAGTGAATCATCAGCTTTATACTTCTCAAAATCTCTTATTGTTCACGTGGCAGGACTAAAGGTCTTGTAAGCTATTGACATTAATCAAATTTAAAATTGACTCAACTCCGTCAAGCTTTCACAATTTAGCACGTTCATCTGACTTTGATTTGCTAAGGCAAATAAGTTTCAGTAAAACATCTAGTCAGAGATGAACGAGTCTTAATGTGAAAGAGTTTACTGTCCTGTGGCTCAGTGGTTGGAGCATGGCACTAGTAACGCCAAGTCATGGGTACAATCCCAGGGGACTGCACACTAGGATAAAATGCATAGTATAATGCAAATTTAGTCGCATTGGATAAAAGCACACGAGTCAAGAGCTCAACTAAAGTGAAAACTGATCACAATAATGGTGACTCAAATTAATCTTGTGTTCATTGTCAAAAAGGGGTTTTGTAGACGTTTGCTATTTGGTCAATCAAAGCAATTGATGCAATCTCCTGTTTCTGACCATTTTTAGGTCAATTCAATCTTCTCTGAAAAAGTCATGATTAGTGTTTAATCATTCTATATTTATCATTCATAATAAGTAAATGAGCTGTTGTTGGTTATATAAACTAATATTACTCAATTATTATAAGTAATTAATATTGAGCAATATTAGCTAGACCTTATCTATTATAGTGTGTCATGACTTATGTCTGATAAATTTAGGTAATCTTTATCTAAAAACATAGAATAAAATCTACTTAATCTAATTGAGTCCAAATTCTCGCCTCAATTTTATAAAGTAGATTCAGTAAGTTTGCATATAGTTTACTTTGCTACCTAATATATGCAAGCAAAATTTAACTGATTTGCATGGGTAATATTTACTAACCCTCAAGAATCATTTTTTTCAGTGTTAAATGAACGATTTGTTGTATTTTGTTGTATGTTCCTTTTATTAAATAAACAATGTGTTGAATGAGTCGTGTGTCTATGTCGCATTTTAAGAAAACGCATGGAACAATGATTTCTAGCGATTGAGCTTGGTTTCGCAGTCTAAATTCTAAATATTGGAGAAGCAAGGAGCCAAATATCGGTTCTTCTCTATTATTTGCGAATTTGTACTGGAAGTTAAGGGCATTTCACGAACGTGTGCATGTGCAGTAACGTTTATGTTGTTGCTTTGAAACCGTCTATTAGCATTTTAAAAAGATTTTTAATATCTATACTCTTTTTGAAATAATCACAATATTAATCTAAATTACCACTGCAATACATGTTAATTTATTCCATGTATTTGTTTGTTTGTCAATCTAAATATTGCAAACAGCAGAAATAGAATTAGGATTAAAATTGCTTATCCTTACATCTGGTGGATAACCTTAGTATTACAGCCTGTTTTACATTTGATGTTGTTTAGTTGTAAAAATAAGTTTCTGTACATTAATGGTTCATACGATTGATGTTTGCTTTGGTATACACCGCAAGGGAATGTGGGTGAAAATTAGTGTTTATGCATTATTTTAACTATTTGAGTTTCCAGAAGGGCCTTATCGAATTGAAAAATTCTATTTTGATTTATGTTTCAAAACTAATATTAAGATTTGTGTATGATAGAGAAGGGCAATGATAAACATAATAATTAAAAGTATTTTGGGATAATAAGACAGATGAAAAGAAGAAGTAAGAACTTCATAAATCACTTGAACCCCATTCACACAGACCGCTGATCCCAGAAAATGCCTTCTGTGTGAACGCAAATGCATCCCAGATTGATCTGAAAAGTGATTCCGGAATTGGACCTAGTATTTTTAACAGGATAAGTCCGGGACAGCACCGTGTGTGAACAAATGTGGAAACAATGCCATAAAATGGCCAAGTACTGATGACACGCATCTATAGTAAAGTGTAAATAATTTGGCTATGAAAACATATTTAAGTGAGTAATTTATGTTCATAAATTAACCGAAAACTACAAAATACTATTTGTCACAAAATCTGAGTATGGAAAACCATACTTGGCCTCACATCACTATCACACTGTCATGGATGAATGCAAGAGTCAAAACCACCAAGCTAAAGCTCAAATGCGAGAATAGCGTGGTAACTTCTTTTTAATCTTGCATTTTTGTACATCATATTACTGAAAAATTATTATACCGTGCCTTTTGTATTGCAACTAGGCTATGTTGAAAAAATACTGGCTAATTTTTACTTCGCTGCGTTCCTTTATATTTTTTCATTAAGGCTCATGTAAATTTACTGCGAATAAACCTGAACAATTTGCTTTTATTTAGTTTCATATGACATTTTATATTTAATTTATATTTTCATTTATATATTATTAAGCTGGTTTGGCTATATCCTACCTTGCATTCTTGTGCCTCAATGCAATTCGTGGTTCTGCATTAACCAATAAAGATCTAAATAAAAAAGTTTGTTTTAAAACTGACGTCTTTGCAAAAAGCAAATATATATGCTACATAATAATAACCAAAAAGGAGAGATTATTAAGGCCTATTTGGCACTAAATAAAGGAAGACACTAATAATAACAAATTGCACTATTTAGCCACCTAAAAACACCTCAAGGAAATATCCTTTACAGTGATATGCCAAATTTTCTCGACAAACAACAATACATCGCAGCATATTATGACAGATGTCTTTATGGGACATTCACAGGATGTGTGTGAACGCAAGCACAGATTCCAGAAAATCACTGGACACAATATTCATGTATTTTCCAGGATCTCTGTATGAAAAGGGCTCTGCTGACAATGGGATTCAAATTTAGATTTGTTTGACTTCAATCAGTTTGTGCCCTGATTCTGGGTATGATTCTGAGCTTGGTCTGCACAAGGTAATGCTAAGAATGCATGTCTACTAAGACATGCATTCAAACACACACTTGACATACATGCATTTCATCTACATTGATGCAAGTGTAGTGTAGTCTACTGAAAAGACTTAACCTTTTATGTTGTTATTTGTTTGTAAGCTTTCCAAATGTTGATTTGGGTGTGGATGTCTAGTACACATGTGACATTGTATGTTGTATTGTTTGAAACACTATTTTCTACAAAATATATTCATGAAATAATTGAAAAGTTAGTCTCATGTCAAGGGAAATTAAACTAAACTTTAAATTTAGTTTTTGAATGGATTATGTAAGTATATACCAATATGCCAATGCTTACACTGTAAAAAAAATCCTGTAAAATTTACAGTTAATTACTGGCAGCAGGGTTGCCAGCCATTTATTGTTAATTTTACAGCCACAGTACTGTAATTTAATTTACAGGCATTTACTGCAATTGCAGAATACAGGAAAAAAACTAATTTTGAATAGCAACAGTATAATGCTGTATTTTTTACAGCAAATTGCTTGATTTTAATTTACTGTATTTAGAAGAAATACATAACCAATTTTAACCAATTTTTATTTATTTTTAATTGATACAAAAATACATTACAGACGAATTTTGTACCTTGTTGTACATGAAATATTTTTATTCAGTTACAACTTCATAGTAGCCAACATGGCTCTTTAAACAATGAATGTTTAAACATTCATGTTTAAACAAAATGTTAACCAACACAACCATCATGTAACAACATTGCAAAACAAGGCCCAAGTGAGTCTGTAAAACGGTCCACATCTTGATCCATCAGAGCACAAAAAGTAGATAGAACTATGGATAGAATAAAGAGAATAATGTTAGATATTTAATGTATAGTCAGAGAAAAACAGAGGACAACATATACAGTCAGAGAGAGAGAAAAATTTAATGATGTAATTCAATGATGAGATCTGTGTGTGTGTGTGTGTGTGTGTGTGCGTGTGCGTGTGCGTGTGTGTGCGTGCAAACTTCTTACTTTAGAAAAGCAGCAAAACGGGTTCACTGCAATCTGTTTCTTCTGTATCCTGCGCATTTTAAATGACGCTTTTTCCGTTCCACTCTCTGAATTAATAGCTACAAAGATTTAGGAAAAACAAAATGTTATATATTATATATACAAAATATATTATATTAAAACACACAAATTAAATCATCAGCTTGTTAGTGTTAAATAGGGGAGACTTCTAAATAATTTGCCTTAAAAAAAATCAATTTCTCATTGAGAAATATTGTTTTAAAGGTCTTAACAGGTATATAACATTAACATATCTATAAAATGCAGGTATAAGGAAGTTGTTCAACTAATACCTTTCAGTGGACTCCAAGATACACGCTGCCCCATCCTGGTAGTCAAGATTGAAAATGTAACATGCTATGAACAGAGTGGCAAGGCCAGACATGAAGCTGTGCTGGGCACCGTCACACACAACCTAACCTTCAGTAGTCAGCATCCAGTGGCCTGCAAGTGTGTCCAAAAACAAACAATACCACATGTAACAATAGTTAATAGTTAGTTACTATACAATTTTATCTAAGTTTTTCAAATTTAAACTACATTTTAGTATAAGTGACTCTACAAACAAACTCTAAGCAAATTACACAGTAACTTACACTTAAACCGTACTTATACAGAAATGTAAGCTAACTAACGTCATGGTCAAGAAATTGTCACACTGGCATTTGTAACGGGCCGTCTCACTCCCACCCTCCAACGGTCCTATCTGGGAGACAGTCCTGCTCTAACGATGAGGGTGTCGCTAACGTCTTTTGCTACAGCTCTCAGCTGGCCTCCGTTACATATACTGTATATCTAGCTGGTTACGTACATTAATCACTTTACCGGGCTATCCTCTGTGAACATCGACTTACCGCAAGCTTTGGCGACTCGTTTTAATTTGGGCGCTCGATTTAATGGATAACTGCATTTGCAAATTTGAATTACACCACAAAATAATCACGACCGAGTGTGGTTTTCAACACTAAATTCCCGTCAATCCCAACTGTCGAAGCATTTGTCCTGTCTATGGCGGGCGCAATGTTCAACATTAAAAAAACAGCCGTCAATTTACTAATTGTCAGAACCCGGTACACACTCGGGTAGACTGTGAGGAAAGTGGTTGAACCCAAAAGGTGAGGCAGACACAACGATGCTTGCAAAAGGAGGATTTAATGGTCAAACAAAAAGATAATCCATCAAGCACAATCCATCTCAAAAATAATCCACAAAATGATTAATCCAACAAAGGTACATCCACAAAAGGTAATCCACAAAAAGGGTATCTTGAAAACAACAGGAGAACCGTTATACGGAACAGGCAGTAACATACAAACTTAACAGGAAGAACTAAGGGCATAATAGGTTGTATAAAAACTCTCAAACAAACGAGGCACAGGTGCAATCACTAAACAACTAAGTATAACATGACCCCCAGGTGACCCCTGGTGGCCAAATGGTGACAGAATCCTCCCCCTAAGAACGGCTCCTGACGTTCCTACCACCCCCATTGGGATGGATGGCCCTGAACTGACGAATCAGGTTAGGATCCAGTATGTCCTTGGCAGGAACCCAGGAGCGTTCCTCTGGACCATAGCCTTCCCAATCCACCAGATACTGCCAAGATCGCTGAACACGACGAGAGTCCAGTATCCGGCGGACGGTAAATGCAGGCTGGCCCCCGATGACCCGAGGTGGAGGGGGAGGGGGAGGTCGATAACAGGGTGATCTTCCTGGAGATCTTGAATGGACCGAAGAACCTCTGTGACAATTTGCGGGACTCCACTCTAAGTGGTAGGTTCCTAGTAGAAAGTCACACTCGGCTTTTGGCCCAGACGCAAGGCAGGACCCAGGCGGCGATGTCTATTGGCCTGTTGCTGGTACTGTTGTGAAGAACGTAGGAGATGGAGGAGGGCCCTCTTCCACGTGAGATGACAACGTCTTATGAATCTCTTGGCCGACGGAACACCGACATCTATCTCCTGATCTGGGAACAATGGAGGAGCATAACCAAACTGACATTCATGCGGAGACATACCGGTTGCTGAGGAGCATAGAGTGTTGTGTGCATATTCAGCCCAGACGACGAACGAAGACCAGGGGGATGGATTATTAGAAACCATGCATCTGAGGGCAGTTTCCAGCTCCTGGTTCTTCCTCTTGGTTTGGCCATTGGACTCTGGATGTTACCCCGAAGACAGGCTGGTGGAAGCCCCTATGAGCTGGCCGAAGGCCTTCCAGAACTTGGAGGAAAACTGGGGACCTCGGTCGGAAACCATATCCTGGGGAATACCGAAGACTCGAAAGACATGGTTAATTATCAGTTCGGCCATTTCCTTGGCCGAGGGTAGCTTGGCCAGGGGTATAAACCTGGCTGCTTTGGAAAATCTGTCGATGATAACCAAGATGACAGTGTTACCACGAGAAGGAGGAAGCCCCGAGATGAAGTCGAGTGAGATGTGTGACCATGGTCTGTGAGGGATGGGTAACGGGTGAAGAAGTCCTTGAGGGCGTAGATTGGATGATTTGCTCTGACTGCAAACGGAACAAGCCATGACGAAGGTGTTAACATTGTCCACGATACTGGGCCACCAGAACCTCCGTCGAATGAACTCCAGGGTACGGCTGGTGCCGGGATGGCACGTAAGGCGTGAGGAATGTCCCCATAGAAGAACCTGGGGCCGTACTGCTTTCGGAACAAACAGCCGATTGGTAGGACCTCCATTCGGACCTGGCTCGGTGGCTAGGGGACGTCTGACGGAATCCTCAACTTGCCATGAAACTGGAGCCACGATCTTTACACTGGGAAGAATGGGCATGTTGGCATCCTCTCGAATCGTAGGAGCGTATACTCAAGATAAAGTGTCCGGTTTCAAGTTCTTGGACCCGGGTCGATAGGTAAGAATGAAGTGGAAACGATTGAAGAATAATGACCATCTAGCTTTTCTAGTATTCAACCGCTTAGCCTGCTTCATGTATTCCAGGTTTCTATGATCCGTGAGCACCTGAAATGGTTGCGAAGCCCCCTCCAGCCAATGCCTCCACTCCTGCATTGCCAGCTTGACTGCGAGAAGTTCCCGATCTCCCACATCGTAATTCCTCTCAGCAGTCGTGAGACGGTGTGAGAAGAATGCACATGGGTGAAGCTTCTTGTCCTCTCCCCTCTGGGACAGGATAGCCCCAACCCCGACCTCGGAGGCATCACCTTCCACCACGAATGGCTTGTCCGTAGTGGGAAGCATAAGAATGGGAGCGGAGAGAATGTACTGCTTGAGCCTCTGAAAAGCCATTTGTGCCTCAATGTTCCACTGAAACCTCTTGTTGTTGCCTTTGGTCAGTGCTGAGAGAGGAGCTGCCACCGAATTGAAGTTCTTGATGAATTTACGGTAGAAGTTGGTGAACACGATAAAGTGTTGGACTTCTTTAACGTTCTTAGGGGTGGGCCAGTCCACTACCGCTTCAACCTTTTTGGGATCCATTTGGATGCAACCAGGTTCCACTACGAATCCCAGAAACTGCACTCGGGTGGAATGGAACTCACACTTCTCAGGTTTAACATACAGGTGGCTATCCATAAGCCGTTTAAGCACCTTACCGACATGCACCATGTGTTCCTGGAGGGAGCTCGAGAAGATGTCATCTAAATAGACGAACACAAAGAGGTTCAGCATGTCCCAGAGCACATCATTGATGAGCGCTTGAAAGACGGCCGGGGCGTTGGTCAGGCCGAAGGGCATCATTAAATATTCGTAGTGGCCAGTATGTGTGTTGAAGGCCGTCTTCCACTCGTCGGCGTGTCTGATCCGTACAAGGTGGTAGGCCCCCTGTAACAGTTCGAATGCCGTGGCCATGAGGGGTAGCGGATAGCGGTTCCGGACAGTGATAGCATTGAGCCCCCTGTAATCAATGCACGAACGTAATCCCCCATCTTTCTTGGCCACAAAAAAGAAACCTGCTCCCACAGGGGAAGTAGAACATCGGATGATGCCTGCAGCCAGTGCGTCTTTGATATAAGTGTCCATGGCCGTACGTTCAGGAAGGGACAACGAGAAGATCCGGCCCCTGGGAGGAAAAGTGCCAGGAAGCAGGTCAATGGAGCAGTCGTATGGCCTATGGGGCGGTAGCATGGTGGCCCTCCGTTTACTAAACACCAGCTTGAGATCATGGTAGCATTCGGGGACATGGAACAGATCAATGGGCTCGGAAGACTCGAGAGAGGAACTAGGGGAACTCGAAAAAATACAGGTGGCTTGACATGTAGGACCCCACTGCTTTATCAATCCCACAGACCAGTCGATGACACGATTGTGATCGCTAAGCCAGGCGTAACCCAGTACAATGGGGAAACTCAGAACATGAAATGAGATGGAAGGTTGTCGTTTCCTGGTGTTGTGAAACAGAGTCTCAGAGGAGCAGTGGCATGAGTGACTAGTCCAGAGCCCAGAGGACTTCCATCCAATGTGTTCACTCTGATGGGATCTGTGAGTAGGCTTGAGGGAACGCTATTATCCTGCGCCCAGCTACCGTCCATGAAATTCCCTGCGGCTCCAGAGTCCACCAGAGCTTGAAGTGAGAACTCCCGGTTCTCCCAGGAAAGGGTGACTGGAAGGAGCAAACGGGTGTTGGAGGGATGGGAGGAAGTGGTGTCTCCCCTTACAGCCCCTACCGGTCTGTACGGGGCCGGGCGTTTCCCTTGATCTCTGGACACGTGGTGCGGAAATGGCCCGGTTTGCAGCAGTAAAGACAACATCGTTCCCTCATTCGACGGTCTCTCTCAGCCTGGGAAATGCGCCCGATCTGCATAGGCTCTGCAGGACTCGGGTCAAAAGGTGGTAAAGACTCGAATCTGGGAAGAGTGGGTGCTGGGGTGAATAATCTCCGGTCTTGCTCTTGCTCTTTTAGACGGTGGTCTATGCGTGAGGCTCGTTTGATGAGAGTCTCAAGACTATCCGATGGTTCCCGAGTAGCCAACTCATCCTGGATAGTGCCTGAAAGACCCTTCAGGAAGCACAACGTTAGTGCTTCGTCATTCCACCCACTGGACGCTGCTATCGTGCGGAATTGTATGGCATAATCCGTCACACTGCGCCGTCCCTGCCGGAGTGTGAGAAGTTGTTTCATCGTCTCCGGACCACTAACAGCATCCTGAAACATTCGCTTGAACTCTTCAGAGAATGCAACGTACGAGCACAAAAAGGACTTCCCAAACAGCAGTAGCCCAGGCCAGGGCTTTATCTGAGAGCCAAGTGATTAAATAGGCAATCTTGGACCGGTCGGTGGGAAATGAAGAAGGTTGTAGCTCGAAAGAGAGAGAGCATTGGGTGAGAAAGCCCTTGCATGCCCTAGGATCACCTGAGAATCGCTGCAGAGGTGGAAGACGAGGTTTAGCCAGGGGATTAACCTCCACAGGAACACGGATTGGAGGAACTGTTGCCGGACAGGTGGTTTGTGGAATCCTAGCACTTATCTCCCTGATGGATGTCAGCATCTCCGACAGTAGTTGAGAATGTTTCCCCATTAAGGCTTCTTGTTGGCCCAGCGCTGCTGCATGGTGTTGGACCATCTCTCCTTGAAGAAACAGCGTGGCTAGGAGGTTCTCGAGACTCACTGCCTCTGGGTTCATGATGCTGTTAAGTTTCTGTCAGAACCCGGTACACACTCGGGTAGACTGTGAGGAAAGTGGTTGAACCCAAAAAGTGAGGCAGACACAACGATGCTTGCAAAAGGAGGATTTAATGGTCAAACAAAAAGATAATCCATCAAGCACAATCCATCTCAAAAACAATCTACAAAATGATTAATCCAACAAAGGTACATCCATAAAAGGTAATCCACAAAAAGGTATCTTGAAAACAACAGGAGAAAACAGAGCTCACCGTAATACAGAACGGGCAGTAACATACAAACTTAACCGGAAGAACTAAGGGCATAACAGGGTGTATAAAAACTCTCAAACAAACGAGGCACAGGTGCAATCACTAAACAACTAAGTATAACATGACCCCCAGGCGACCCCTGGTGGCCAAATGGTGACACTAATACAATGAACTGTAGCTCGTCACATACCGCCTTCACTCCTGGTGTGTACGAAAACTTTAAATAACATGAACTACTTCTGTCCTCAGGTGCTATAGCGACGGAGAATGTTTGAAATCTTACCGCGATGGCGCTGCTGAAACCCCGCACAGGACTCCTTTGGTCCCCGCAGATTGAGGTTGAATCCAGGGTTACCAATATGAAACGCGAATGTATATACCTCTATATAACATTACCAGAATGATAGTTACAAAATATGGAGAAAGAAACGTAAAAAGTCACTTATTACAGGTGTGAATCACTGATTTTGCGCACTACCACAATCTCGACTGTTGAAGATCATCCCGCCATTGTAGATTTGAAATTTACAGCATTATTCTGTACATTTGAGTTAATCCGTCACGTGCCCCAGAATGCATTGCACTTTACAGCAATATTCTGTTTGATTTAAAAAACAGTCAGCTTCTGTCAAAGAACACTGTAGTTTTTGCAGCAATTCGTTACAGTGTACATAATCTATTCAAAAACTAAACTTAAAGTTTAGTTAAACTTCAGTTCAAAACTAAACCACATTAAAAATAATGAATAAGACAGACAAATTTTACAGTAATACCATATTGAAATGTATGGTGCTTATATTCTGCACTTAGATGTATCTATGACTTCCACAAGACAAGTCTAGGATAAATGTTTTACTATAATTTAAACATGGACCATGTAACATATATGGCATTAAATAATAAACAGAAGTTAGTGTTATTCATGTTTTATAAAGAAATTTACAATAATGTATTGTTATATGTTGTTAGTGTTTTTCGGTCTGTGTTTTATAAGTGACAGCGTGTCTTTGTTGGGGAAAACCTTTGCAAGTGAATCCTGAAATCATCAGCCACATTATGTCGCATTACAGGAGCCAACGGGAAGCCAATGTGTTCAACTATTTCATGTTATTTAAACACAAGTTAAACTGAATTTCACATGTGAAATAAACAGTCAATGCAGAAACACGCATAAACATGTTACAGTTTAAGAAAAATGTTATTCTCTTCCATGCTATATTCACAAGTGGTTGAAGTTGACTGTTGTATTAAAAATGTTCAGTGTGTTAAACTGAAATAAAGTAATTCAGTTTAAATAATTTAACAGAATCAACTGAAAATCTTCAAAACCTCATACAATCTACCACATGAAATTTTTCATTTAGACCTACAAAATGTTTATACATTTAAAGTTTTATGTCACTTTACAGCAGCAAACTGGACAAAAGTCAATATGTTCAATGAAGGTGACTTTCATTTCATGTTATTTTTACACAAGTTAAACTGAATGTTTCATGTGAAAGAAACAATTTATTTAGAAACAGACAAAACATGTTAAACTTGAAGAAAAATTGAGCATGAAATTTGTTGAACAAATTGACATTTTTGTCCCCTGTTAGAAGGTGAAGCGGCATCTGTTCGACAGCTAGGTTACGTTCCCTAAAGATTTTAGAAGTCAATGTGTTCAATGAATTCACTATTTCATGTTATTTATACAAGTTAAGCTGAATGTTTTATGTGAAATAAACAGTAAAACATATAAAGTATATATATATATATATGCTTAAATGTGTTGGTACCCCTCCACAAAAAATGAAGAATGCACAATTTTCTCTGAAATAACTTGAAATTGACAAAAGTAATTGCCATCCAACATTGTTTATTCCATATTTAATAGAAATCAGACTTTGCTTTTGGGACCGTTAACCTAATATTCTGTTGCACAATCTTTAGAGGCAATCACTGCAAGCAAACTTTTTCTGTAACTCTCAATGAAACTTCTGTTAACATGTAGTTTGGCCCACTCTTTCTGAGCAAACTGCTCCAGCTATCTCAGGTTTCATGGGTGCCTTCTTCCGACTGCAAGTTTCAGCTCTTTCCATAGATGTTCAAAAGGATTCAGATCAGGACAAAAAGAAGGCCACGTTAGAATAGTCCAATGTTTTGTTCTTATCCGTTCTTGGGTGATTTAAGCTGTGTGTTTTGGTCGATATCCTGTTGGAGGATCCATGACCTGCGACTGAGACAGAGCTTTCTGACACTGGTACTTGATAGTCTTGAGATTTCTTTGTGCCCTGCACAGATTCAAGGCAGCCTGTGCCAGATGCAGCAAAGCAGCCCCAAAACATAACCGAGCCTCCATGTTTCACTGTAGGTATGGTGTTCACTTCTTTGAAAGCTTGATTTTTTCGTCTGTAAACATAGAGCTGATGTGACTTGCCAAAAAGCACCAGTTTTGACTTATCTGTCCAGAGGACATGTTCCCAAAAGGATTGTGGGTTATCAATATGAAATTTAGCAAATTCCAGTCTGGCTTTTTTTATCTTTTTCTTTCAAAAGTGGAGTCCTGGGTCTTCTCCGATGAAGCCCACTTTGCTCAGAAAGCAACGGATGGTGCGATCAGAAACAGATATACCTTCACCTTGGAGTTCAGCTTGTATCTCTTTGTCAGTTATGGTGCTTTTTCTACCATTCACACTATCCTTCTGTTTAATCTGGGGTCGATTTTCCTCTTGCGTCAGCCCAGGGAAGTTGGTTACAATTCCATGGACCTTAAACTTCTTAATAATATTTGCAACTGTTGTCCCAGGAACATTGAGGTGCTTGGAGATGGTCTTGTAGCCTTTACCTTTACCATGCTTGTCTATTATTTTCTTTCTGAGCTCCTCAGACAACTTTATCCTTTGCTTTGTCTGGTCCATGTTCAGTGTGGTGCACACATAATACCAGCACAGTGACTACTTTTCTCTGTTTAAATAGGCTGAATGACTGATTCTGTAAGAAGGCAAACATAACAAAGCCAACGGTTTTACAATAAAGACGTTTTTAATAATTAAATCTTTTTTTTAAATAATGATAAAAATGCAAACCTTTTTTTTCAGTTTGTTTGAATGCTTTTTCTTTTCTTTATTTTTTCATATATTGTTCTGTTAAGTGTGTCTTTTACATTGTGCTTTCAATAAAAGGTTTGCGAAATCATCCAGCAAAATCATTCAAAAGATTTCCTGTTGTAGTTTCTTACACCAATTAGACAAATGTCTAGCTTGAACGAATTTACTAGTTGATAAAGGACAAATCTGAGCGTAAGCACTGTTGATAAATGAGGCCCATGGAGATCTGGAAAACATCAGCTGTGTAAAAACCTCTGCTAAACATCTTAGAAAGAGCTGTTGTACATCCTTTCTAAATCATACACATCTAACAGACGTCTTCTAGAAGTCTATGTGACATCTGACAGCAGACGTCTTAGAGATGTAGGGCAGATGAAAAAGCAGACATTAATTAGATAAAACTCAGGCTGGTCAAGCAATAATTTAGGCTTAATAATTGTCTACACATGCGAAATAATTTAAAGTAGATTAAATGTACATGGTTAGAACACAGCTCATTCACTCATCATGGGAAAAATCTAAGCAATCGTCTTTATGACTACTGCTATTTCATACGTAAAACAAATAACACTGCCGTGCCTAAAATCACATACATCATGTTTTACTGCTGTAACGGGTTTACCAGATAAATAAAAGAACATGTTTTATGTTTTTATCGTGTAAAATTACTAAAGAAAATGCCATTTCCACATTGAAAAACCCTTTTATATTTAACTATATTACCATGGGTGTTTTGTTCAATTATTCAATTAAATCTCAGTCTGTTTTATTCTCGACCATATTGTGGTTCTTTATTCTGTTGCTTGTCTTGTCTACAACATATCAGTGAACATGGTGCCAACTAGTGGATTCTCATGAGGAACAGTTACAAATAATGGATTTCACATTCCTCATGACAACCATTAATTTTAAAGTAGGCTATAACTATCGAGATATGAAGCAACTAGAGACATGATAAAGTTGTACTCCTGTTTTGGAGCGTCCAACACATTTTGGAGCTCCCGCCCCCATTTGGAACGCTCCGGGTTGCCCCTTTCGCAGATCTCGATAGTCGGTGGCAGGCTAGTATGGGTCACCTCAAACAAGTCTTTGAAAACACATCCAGCCCCTGCCGCTGTCGCCGCGCACAAGTACTGCAATACGCATAGACGTTTTACAAGGAGTTGAGTATACTTTTTTAAAATATATTACGAGGCGAGCTAATTTATGATCTTTCACTAAAGCCACATTAAAGGCTGTTAATCCCACAACAGGCTTTGTAATAAATTCAAAAAGGTTGAAATAACTGTCCGCCCTAAAAATATAAATAATCTGCCATTATCTCTGCATGTAGATTACCACTGAGCAGCATGCAGTAAAACGCATCCATTCATGTCATCTTTTAAGGATGTTTTTTACCATTGTAAGTGCGCTTCACTGTTCAATCCAATAGGTGGCGAGAATTCACCGTTTCATTTGGTTTGCCATCCGCCATAAAACATCTGAAGAAGCGGCATCGCGGCGGTAAACATGGCGGAAAACAGGGAGAAAGGTTTACAAGACTACAGGAAAAAATTATTGGAACACAAAGAGATCGATGGACGTCTTAAAGAACGTAAGTATGTTATGTAGCTGGGCTTCGGTTAGCTCACACTGTTTTTAATCAGTTTGGTAGCTTATCTACCTTTTAGTTTCCGCTGACTTCCCTGTAAGTCGCTTAGTCATGCAGTACCGAGATTCACTAACGTTAGCTGCTAATGATAACTGCTTGAATGAACAAATAATACGCATGTTCTGTTCTGTTCTGTTCTGTTCTGTTCTGTTACATTACATTACATGGCATACTTTAATGGATTCAGACAGATTTTATTAGGATGCGAGTGGGAAAAGATTTTTTTTTTATTCAGTTAAAAAATAAAACTAGCTTACAATTACTATTTAGCATATCTGGATTTTGATTGTGTTCGCGACTTTTAATATATTTAAGTAACTCAAAATGTCGTCTCGTTTACGATGCCTTGAAATGTCTGTTCCAGTACGAGAGCAGTTGAAGGAGCTCACAAAACAGTACGAGAAGTCTGAAAACGATCTGAAGGCTTTACAAAGTGTGGGGCAGGTAACGTTAAGGATTTTTGAGGATGTGCCTAACGTTAGATGTTTTATTTAGCAACAATAAACGTGACACATTTGCGTTTTTGTGCCATGATATTTTATTGTCTTTTTAGATTGTGGGTGAGGTGCTGAAGCAACTAACAGAGGAGAAATGTAAGTTATGTTCCTCTGGTGTGCAGCTGAAAGTGAATTTGCCACAGCTCTGATCTTAATGTTTTGTTATTTTTACAGTTATTGTGAAAGCTACCAATGGCCCCCGCTATGTTGTTGGATGTCGTAGACAGGTACTTAACAATTCATTATATTTTTGTATGGTCAGAGTTTTTATTGGGTCAAAAATGGTCTTTGTGGTGACAGGCGGTCATCCACTGGTAAAAGTGGCCTGCTCTTGAACTCTGAGCCCAACACTGACAATGAATCCAAACCATATTCGTTGCCACGATTTTAAAATAACGTTTAAATGATGTAACATTGTGATTCCCATATTTCTCATGACAACGTAACAACGGACATTGCTGGGACGTGGTGATTACCTCCTTAAGATGTAAATGGAATAGACCATATTGGTCACAGCAACGTACCAAATAACGTTAAAAAAGTTTTTTTATAATTTTATAAATTATACACATGGAAACTAACTTTATATTAATTTGTTTGTGCACCGATGTATCGGCGGCCGATATTAATATGCCGATATTGGATTAATTTAACACCATCGGCATATCGGCAATAGCATGAAAAAGGCTGATACCGATGTTTTATTAGGGCCCTATGATTTCCGTGAAGTGGAAAACACAGAAGGAATGAAGCAAACACACCAGAAAGTACCGCTTTACAGCTTTTGAAATTAATATTTTGCTATTAATAGCGCTAATAATTTTTGAGCTGCTGTTTAAATATGCAATCTACTTGTTCTATGTGTAAATGAGTGGTGTGGTTTTGTGTAACTTACTGTAGTGGATTTTTTAGCATCTGGTGGACGTGAACACAAACTGAATCAGCACTGCTATAAAAGAGTTTACCTCAGACGCCTTTACCATTTCATTTGAGTGAAGCTGCTGTCAAACTTCGCAGCAAGCCCTCAAAATTAAAGTCCGTCGTCAAAATAATAGTCCAGTTAACATCATAACAAACCTGCTACTAAAAATGTACATAATTAGAATTTAAATGTTTGTAGATTTAAAAAAGCAAAATAAAAAACATAAGATGTAAGATACTGGTATACATATTAACATTGTTGAACACCACAAAAAAGAAAACGCAGAATCTAGAAAAATTAAAATGGACAAAATAGAATTTGGGAAAAAATCGAACGGAATTTAGGAAAAAAATCGAACAGATTTAATAGGTCGCTGATTTATTAATGAACTGCATGGAGGCTATGAGTTGGATGTTTGAATATCCTATTATTTTCTCTGAGCAAAATAATTACTGTAAATAGCAACAGCATAGACTTTATTTAAAGGGGTCATATGGCGCGAATACGTGTTTTTAAAAGTTGCCCATGCATGTATTAGACACATTTAATTGTATTATAATTGCAAAAATCAATGTGTTGAAACAAAAGATGCATTCTATCTAAAAGCGATTGCTCAACCAGACCTACCTGAAACTCCTCGTGTAACCACACCCCCACGAATGTACGTCATTTCGTGGTATGACTTGACTAGGTCCGCCCAAATGTAAACGCAAGTTAGGTTGCCGTACTTGTAAATCTCATTGTATCGTCGCTGCCACAGCCATGTCGTGGAGACGCTGTGTGTTCGTTGCAAAAAGAAAGCCTCTTTGTTTGCCCTTTCAAAAGATGAGACCAATAAAAATTAATTGTTACATTAAATTTACAACACTGTTCCAGAAAAGAACAATCCGAATATTCAAGTTTGTGCAGCGCATTTCACCGAAGATTGCTTCACGAACCTGAAAGATATCAAGACCGGCTATGCACGAAAGCTGTGGTTAAAAAGTGGGGCCTTTCCAACCATTACAACTTCGCATGACAGGCGGTTCAGATTCGCAGCCTGTAAATATATTGTCATTGTTAAAGGATTTGCTAAGGACTAACCCTGGTTGAGTTGTCGTGTTTTTGTGATCTGCAAATGCAAACACGAGCGCAAAGTGAAAAAAGTAAACATAAATCCTAATTACCAGTAATAATGTTCCAACTTGAGGCAACAAATGTGTTGTTTATAACGGGATTTATTGTCTTTGCAGAGTCGCGACGAGATGTAGCGTAACACTGGTTGATCAAGAAGGCCAACGCACTCTCGTTATTTATTATGTTATCATTCTCTGGTGTAATGTGAGCTTGTTTCTAACTCACACAAACTCTGTATGATGTATATATAGTCTTCATAACGTCGTATATAAAAGGTAAAACAGTAAGTTATAGTTTTTAACTATTTAACATAATATATATTTTTATAAAACCTTACAAATCCTTTTCATCCTGCTCAAGTCGCGCTATCAAAGTTGATATATTGGAAGTACCGAGGACTTTTTATCACCTGTAAGTACAATTGCTTTGGAACCTGATGTTCCAAATATTGTAAGAGGCGTTACATTTCCGTGAAATGTTCTAGTATTCGACAAATCACTACGCACTAACAAACTGGCCAATCAATAGCACACCTCGCTTTTCAGAGCAATACGCTTTTTAAAAAATCAGCGCGTTTCAGAGAGGCGGGTTAAAGAGGAGATACAAACACATTACATTAAATCTTAAACAAACGATAATATTTGTTTTAACCATGTCATTTTACCCCTTTAAATATATTCAAGAAATTATACATTTTAAGTCAAATTTGAGTTATAGTTTTTAATAAAAGAAATATTGGATATCAAAAATAACCTTTGAAGATTGTCATGTTGTCTTGCTGTATTTATATCTTAACTTACATTTAGGCACATTTACAGTTGTGCCTCTCTTAAAATGTTAAATGGATCCAATTCGTGTTCACTAAAATAAATTGAACGCAGAAAAACTAGCTAGTATTAGATGGTACTGCATGCAATTGACCCATATCGTTATTGGAATCGGCGAATAGTTGTTTGTTAAAATCGGCCCAAAAAATCTTATCGGTGCATCCTTATTAATTTGTGATTTAATGTATGCATTAAAGATTAAATTTTATGCATAATGTGAATAATTTTCTAGTTAAATATGTATTATTCAAATTATAATAATTAATAAGCTAAAACTTAACACAGCACTGTACATCAATATCAGACATTTTATTTAGATATTCACTAAAATGACATAAATAACCAAAGACTTCAACACGATATAGAGGATTCAAAGCAGATATTTTTTGACCAAGATGAATAAACATGATCTTGAAGCTTAACAAATATATGCTTGTTTTACCCCACGTTTTGCTGGATGTTATTTTTTTCTTTTGATACAACCATCAAAAGCTTCGGTAGTCACATCACAAAAATTTGATGCAAAAAAATTCTCGAATTATCGATGCAAAAAAAACTTTATCATATGTTTTGTTACAGCTGGATAAAACCAAGCTAAAACCTGGTACCAGAGTGGCCCTGGACATGACAACTCTTACTATAATGAGGTGAGTCCTTCTGTTTCTAATTCTATGCTGCTTTAAATGATAGTTACTGCAAAGGTACTCTTTGCCAAAACTTAAAACTTTGCCAAGCACAACAGAAATCGACTTGAATTTTAGTCCATGTTTACACCTGGTATTATGATGCATTTTGGTCAATTGGATCACAAGTGGATGATGCTAAATACAGGTGTAAATGGGTTGCGAAACATTTTGAGCTTGTCCACTTTCTTTTTAAACCACTTCCAGATGTAGTGGAAAACTGAATTGTGTTCATGGTGTGGCCACTCTTGTGGTTGATTGCGTTCAACTAGCCACAAAAGACATCCTACGGACACACGGAAAGCAACAAGCACGCTAGCCAGACAGGCAGTGTTTCCGCTATATTCATTTTGCCACACAAAAAATCCTCCCCACCATGACTACAGTATCAGTGATTCACTGTTTCCCCTGATGTGTGAAATAATATAGCCAAAATATACACTGTTTAAGGTGTGATGATTTACCGGGTGACTTGTCTTGATTATAAGACAGAACAGACAGAAGAAACAGAAAATATGTAAATGAGAATGGCTTTGTTGGGAAATAAGCTGTATGTAATGTTTAAAGATTAGAATCCAAACAAGTCTGAAGTTGCAACTTAAAACTACATGATGATGTCACAAATATGTTCATTAACATGTGACGTCTTCCAGTACCACAGTTGCAAAAAATCCTAGTGGAAACACTGCAGACAAGATTTAAACTCTGCCAGCTGAAAACCTAAAGGTTTGCTGTAAGTCGAAAAACATAGCAAGCACTATGTTTTCTCAACATTCCAGATTTTGAACACACACTAACCCCTTGTTTACACTGCACGTGTATGGCACGTTACAGCTCTGATGAGTTTTTGTTCCCTCCTAAATTGGTGCCAATGTAGACCAAGAGCGTCTCAAAAGCCAAGCGGCTGAATTTGCAAAACCTCGTGGGCTGAGCGGTGTTTTTTTCTTAAATTTTGGGGTTATACCATGGGAAAGTTGGCCAAATGGTCAAGTTTCTCTGGTTTATTGTTGTGTTCTTTGTAGTGGTGGGCCGTTAAAGGCGTTAACGTGCTGCGTTAACGTGAGACTCTTATCGCGCGATAAAATAAATGTCGCCATTAATCTATTCTCAAAGTTGGGTTGGGAGCTGGGTCTATACTACGCAAGCTATGATGACTTTCACCTTGATATTTTAGCACGGATGTATACCTAGCTGAATTGCACTGTACCGGGCGAGAACGAGATTTTTCAACTCGCGTGATTCGCGCAATTTGCGTCATTTGCACTGCCTCATCTCATCACATCACCAGGGCTTCATTCGCGCGATTCGTGCCGCAAGTAGGTCTATCGCGTCTTTGCATTGACTTAACATCTAAATCACTCGCGCATGACGCGCCATTCGCGTTTGGTCTGAACACAACATAACGTTACTGTGAAATTACCACATCAAATGTGACGTGCTAACATGGATGTATCCTTGAAGCCGCCGGGTTGCTTCAGGGAAAATTTATTTTTAAGAAGCTTCCCAATGGAAACATCGACAAGACTAAGGTTGTTTAAAAAAAAAAACCTTCTCTCAACAGGTAGTGGTCTAGCTTTAGTTGAAACCAGTAAATTTGTATTGGCACCTAATGTATTATGGCTCCTGTATAACATATCGCTTGTTGCTGCCTAACTCTTTGTAAGTTGCTTTGGATAAAAGCGTCTGCTAAATGACTAAATGTAAATGTACTGTAGGAGCTCTTCCAGTCTCAAGTACCACCTAAACGCAAAGCATCCCTTAGCTAATGCGGAAGTAAACACAAGTACATTTTATTGAACATAATTTATTTTCATCACCAATTATCATAGTAGAACATCTTTCTCAAGCAGTTTGTGTCATTTTGGAAACAGGAGATGAGCCCCTGGTCTAATGCGCCACCTGGCTTGAGACACCCGTTCTCAAAGACTTACTTTTAGTCATTATTTGGGTAGCACACATATTCTGAATGCGTTCGGCAGAATTCAAATGAGCCATTTTAATCTAGATTAATTCCAAGATTAATCTAGATTAAAAAATATATATCTATGCCCACCACTAGTTCTTTGATATAAGCCTATGTCTAGGGTTGGGAAGATAGACAGTGACATTGGCCGAGGGCTGACACCCATCATGATGTTTGGCTAGCATCGTGGTTCCCCTGCATGACGTAATTTTTATCATCATGAGGTAGTCCACACATCCTATACTTGTACAGCACAAAAAATGTTGACAGCTGTGTCCACAGTATGACATTTTGTGCATGTGTCGAGCTTGTGCTCTTGCATACAATACTAGAACTATTCAATTAATCATTTTGCTCATCATTGGATTAACTAGCACAATTTGAATTCATATAATATGTAGGGCTGCAACAACGAATCGATTTAATCGATAAAAATCGATTACTAAAAGAGTTGGCGACGAATTTCATCATCGATTTGTTGTGTCGCGCGACACGGAGATGTTTGATTATAAAAAAAAAACTTTATTTGAGCACGGAGCGGAATGAACACACTCTGTCTCTCTCGCGCACTGATGCTAGCAGAGTTCGGCGCCTCATAGACAGGGCGTAGCAAAAATAAAATAAAACGAGGAAAGATACATGGCGGAGGCAGAGAAATCCGCACGACCAAAGTCATCCAATGTGTGGGAGCATTTAACACTAAATAAACAGAAAAGTGTGTTAACTGCAAAATATGCAAAAGCGACATGGCACGGGAGCACCACGGCAATGATCCAGCACCTGAAACGCAAACATGTTGGAATCTATGATGAGGAGGAAGGGAGTTCAATAGCAGTTTAAGTCATTACGGAATCGTACTTTTGTTCCGTTTTGAAGTGAGGAACGTAATGTCCCTGGTGCTGGTGTTTACTCGTTATCCAGCTTGACAAGCATGACAAGTTAGCATTAGCTCGCTAATAACTGAAGTAAAGCAGGGGTGGTATTGTTACTTTGCATTGCAAGAATAAAGACACGTTTTTATTCACTAGCCTTTTTTGAACCATTCATTTATCAATCTGTTGTCATGTATAGCTACACTGCAAAAAAAGCTTTTCTTACTTAGTAATTTATTTCTTGTTTCCAGTCCAAGTATCTAAAAAAAATCAAGATTACTAGACAAGAAAAATGGCATGAGAAAATTAATTGATGCTTAAAACTTCTGTTTGAAATTATGTCTCATTAAGATTATTTTTCGTACCCCATTGGCAGATAATATTGCTTGTTTTAAGCAAACAATCACTTCATTTTGAGGTGTTTTTTCAGAAAACAAGACATAATTTCTTATGCTATTTCATGTGTCTAGTAAATGTATCTTGATTTAAGATTTTTTTGATATTTGGACTGACAACAGGACAAAACTACTAAGTTAGAAAAGCAATTTTTGCAGTGTATATTCTGTGCTTTGTCCCATATAGGTTATTATTGACAAATATATTTGTGTGTGTTGTACTTTTTAATTTAATTTTTAATTTATTTTATAGCACTCGGTCATCTTAAGCTTTGTTAAAATATGGTTTATAAATGAAGCTCGCACTTACTACAATGATGGTAATAATTTAATGAATAAGCTTCAAGTGAATTTGAGAGAGAGAGTGTGTGTGTGTGTGTGTGTGTGTGTGAGTGTGTGTGTCAAAGTGAGAGTTTGTGAGTGTGTGCGTCTGCAAAAGTGTGTGCGATTGTGAGTGTGTGCATCTGCGAGTGTCTGTCTGCAGTGTAGTGTAGAGAACAAAGTTCTGACATTCAAACAAATCCTGTCAAATTTTCTGATTTATATTGTTCTTTATTTTTTTTTTAAATTATTTATTGTTCTGGCAGCTCAGGTGGTACTTTATTTTAAAAAAAGTCTATATATTTGGCAGATGTAAAGCATACATGTGTATGTTTTTTGTGTTAGTCCATTTTTATTTTATTATTATTATAACAGCTCAGGGATGTTCAAGGAGCAACATGTTTGTGCAGTTTCTAAAGATTTTAGTTCTGTTTTTGAATAAAGGGTTGGAAATGAATGCTTTTCTTGGTTTATGTTTTTATCCGATTCATCGATTTTTTTTACAGATTAATCGATTATTAAAATAATCGTTAGTTGCGGCCCTAATAATAAGTGTAAATAATTGAATTGCCTTCATAGCTTTATTGTGTATGTTGTTGAAAAGACCGCAAATGTTTTCATGAAGCTATAACATTAAAAGCATATTTTAGACACACTTAGTTAGTACATTAGCCTATTCCTTGAGTGTATTGTCGGCAAGACGGGCATTTAATCACACCCATGTGCGTCTCTGAACAATTATGTGTATAAATTTTATGTTATTTTTAAAAAAATAACTCGATCTAACGTTTGTAGCGAGCAGCTTGAGATTGCGGAGTCTGTGTGTGTGTGTGCGCGTGCATGAGAGCGCTCTGACTGAAGACCGACGATTCAAGGTCTTTATGCTTTAAAATGGCTTGTATTTTTGAAATGGCATAACTTAAAATGACGTGCAAAACGCCAGCTCGATCAATTACAAGAAACGCGTGCAGTGTGCTGCTCTTATGCAGAGCAAAATCATTGTTATACTGTGGATGTGAATTATATCTACATGATAATAATGCGTAAATCCTGCGGAACCTGCAGGAAACCCGCAAAGCTGCTCCGAAATTCAGGCACTAATTAAATTGAAGTGTTTTGCATCTTCAGAGTAGTGGATTGAGATTTATTTCAACGTCTGATGCTGCCTTACCTCAGAGAGCATGAAACCGAAGCAGCGCTTTCGGTGTGAGAGTGAAAAACACTTTCTGTTCCGCAGCCTCCCGCGTTGATTGGCCGGACTCGTGGCTTAGTCCCAACAAATCAGAGGGGCAGTGGGCGGGCATTACTCTAGCAACAAACTAGAGTGACGTGTTCCGACTGCTCTCACTAAATCCTTGGCTGCATCAGAGCCAAATAGCGCATTTCAAAATTATTTTTTTTATCGGCAAATCGGCTTTGAAAATGATCGATATCGATTATCGGCTAAATCTTTGATATCGATGCCGATAGTCGGCCAGTTCGATAATCGATCGACCACTAGTTGCAATCAGCTCAGGCGGCACACTCGTGCAGTGTAAACGAGGGGTTACAGTACTTGGCTCAGTCTCTGTTATGAGCATTAAGAAAAGCACTGCCAGAGATATTTTTCTGCCATCTCTGGTTGTATTCATATGTAAATTGTACGCTCTTATTTTGTCCATTTGATCCAAAAATTATGAAAAAGTGCATATGTTTACCCGCCAATACACCCACCCCTCGAAGAAATCACGACAAGTGGTTAAAAGTGGACGAAAGAGAAACGTATTGTAATAGCAAGTGTAAACGGAGCTTAACTTTCTTATGGGTTTGCAAAAGCGTTTTTTCTCTGTGTAACCTTTATTTTTCTGATGTTTTTTTAAGAAGGTACTTTTGTCAAACCATGTTTCTCTAACACTTTAAGGTATTTGCCACGTGAGGTGGACCCACTTGTGTACAACATGTCCCATGAAGATCCTGGCAGTGTTTCTTACTCCGAGATTGGTGGATTGTCTGAGCAGATCCGTGAGCTGAGAGAGGTTGGCTTGCAGTTTCACTCAAGCAGTTTATAATTGTCAACAAAGGAAAAAGCTGTCTGACTGATGTATTACTGTGCAAACTTTTTCTAAAGGTCATTGAGCTACCTCTGACCAATCCTGAGCTGTTCCAGCGGGTAGGCATAATCCCTCCTAAAGGCTGCCTCCTTTATGGACCTCCAGGTGAGTTTTCTTATTATGGTTTGGTGACAAATGTGTTTACTTTGTTCAGTTAGTTGTGGAGATGTGCTTGAAATCCATTTTAATTTTCATTAAATTGTTATTGTGGAAGTGCACATGCAGTCAAGTTAACAATTAGTTAAATCTTCTGGCAGGCCAAAAAAAAAGAACGTCATAAAATAATTCCCTTAATGTTTACAGGTATTTCTGTAACTCTAACTCTAAAGCTTAGAGTCTCTATTTTCTGAATAAGTGCACCATTTTGGCATTTATTGTACATAAAATTACTTAAGGCTGAAATTCATCATATCACCTTTTTTACACCCACTCATTACATCTTTGGGGGGCGTGGGCACTGATTCGAATGGATGACAACGCATCAGGAGGGGAAATGAAACGGAGTGACTGGATGAGCCGCTCTCGGAACATTTCTACATTTATAATGTGCAAAAACCATTAGGTCGCAGTCTAGAGTCCTGTGTTTACTAGTGATGAATGGGAAAATCGCATCCCTTCCCAAAAACGCGTTCAAGGCAGGGGTAGTACCTCCGGTCGCTCACAGTCACCTTGGCAACAGAAAGGAAAGGATTGGATGCTACCAACTCGACAAAACTAGAAATTTGGCTACAACATGCCCTTATTGTATCAAAATGACAGATGGTCTTCAGATTTTTCCCTCAATGGTAAAACTTAATCATCAATGTTAACCTCTTATCTTATACAACTAGTAAGCCAACTATGCTTTGTAGCATCTGCACCATGTTGCTAAAACAGTCGTGGGAAATAATTACATCCCAATATAATAATCTGTTATAAAATGCAAATGTACAAACATTAATATAGGATACTAAGAGTATCCTCTAAATAGAGGTCTAAACATGTAAAAATGCAAATTTAAAGGTCTTCTCTTTTCACCCAAATTTTGACAGGACGTACGTTGTAACAAATAGCTTTAATTTATATATTTTAAAGGCACTGGAAAGACTCTACTTGCCAGAGCTGTTGCCAGCCAACTAGACTGTAATTTCCTTAAGGTAGGTTTGTTTGACCTCTAACAAAAAAAAAATTTCCTGCAATTTTTATTTAATTTTAAATGTGATTATATGATGTGAACAAAGAACAGTTGGAGGTTGTTGAATCATTGAACCATGCTTTTAATGCATGTACATTTTACACAAGATCCTTTAATAAAACTGAACAATTTGTTGTTGACCAGGTTGTGTCCAGCTCTATTGTGGATAAGTACATTGGAGAAAGTGCTAGACTTATCAGAGAGATGTTCAACTATGCCAGAGACCATCAGCCTTGCATTATATTCATGGATGAGATTGATGCAATTGGTAAAACTATTATCAATCGTGTAATCCAAACTATTCTTATAAAGGGAAAAATAAATGATTCATTGAAATTGAATGGGAAATGTGGTTTGTCTTTAAAGGTGGCCGTAGGTTTTCTGAAGGAACATCAGCAGATAGAGAGATACAGAGGACACTAATGGAGGTAAAGGAACTTTGTCGATCCTTCCTATGAATATTTACTATCGGTCACATTTATAAAGTCAAAGAATTAAAGGGCCGCTCAGATGCCATTTTACTTTTTTAACCCCTTTTAGTGTGTTACATTGCTGTTTAGGCATAAAAACGATCTGCAAAGTTATAACACTCAAAGTCAACTCTTAAGGGAGATATTCTCTTTAACAGAAATCACCTTCCAGAAACGTCTGAGCTCTGGAATGTCAGTTACTTCCATGTCATGTCTACATAGACATGTCACACATTTGAAATACAATCTCACCGGAATGGACCTAACTGTGTTCGTAAACTGCTTTAAATGCAGAACTGAAATACTTAAATACTGAAATATTTAGTTTCCAGTCAAAATGACTGTCGAGAATGTCTAAAAGAAAGTAGCTTGCGGATCATTGCTGACTTGAGACACATTTAAAACTGTTGGAAAGGTTGTTGAGAAGAAGCTTTTATATATATCTGACTGCAAACAATATTGTATAGATGAATATATATATATTTTTTATTTGACACAATTTCTAGGCACTAGGCTACAGCATTCTATATTTTTCCTATTTTCTCATTATTTTTGCAGTAACTGCTACCTTAACTATATAGAGTCCAGAGCGGCGGACTTGCACGTGGCTTTTACCTGAATAATAAGTCATAGTCAGCTTTTTTAAACCAACCAAGTGTTATTCTTCCATTTAGGCCTATCTGCTATACTGAGAATTAAGATTGCAGAGGGAACCTTCTTATTTGCTTGACAGGCGTTACATTTCCGTCACACGCTTTATTCAACCAATCACTACGCACTGGTTAACTGGCCAATCATAGCACACCTCGCTTTTCAGAGCGATGAGCTTTGTTCAAAATCTGCGTGTTTCATATTAATAAATATATATAGTAACAATCATCATCATCGGTGGTCATTCGAAGATTGTCCTCTCTTTTGGGTCTACTTGTGGGACATCTGATGGCTGTAAAGGCCAGTATAGGATCCGCATACTTTGGTGCAATGTGGACAGGACAGAGTAGTGATGGTTAATGATGGTTGAGCCTTTTTATCTTTCTCCTTGCGAAGCTGTTACTTTATCTCTGCGGTAGAGGTCTGCATTCGCAGGATCCGATACAGATTCTTTAAGAGAAGAGGCGTTACATTTCCAGCGGGTTTCGTTTATTCAACCTCTATTATAGATGGAGGTTACCCCATGTCTTCTGATGGGACTCTGAGGGGATATGTTTGGTGATGTCAATTTCAGTTGAGGAGTTCTTGGAAATGCTCTTTCCATCTGGCATTAATGGACTCTGTGTCCTTCAGAAGCCCCTGACGGTCCTTTCAGCGCAGGGGATTTAGGCCATGATAGCTTGGTCCATAGTTGGCCTTTGTAGCACTGAAAAAGCACCTGGTGTCACCAGAGTATGCCAGTCTCTGGTTTTCCACATCCCTTTCACCAAGAGTTTTTTAGTGCCCTTACCTGCCTCTGGTCATCTGCCTTTGCTCTGGAGTGAGCCCTCTTTTTTGCCTTGTAGGTTACATTATTTTGTCATGCACAGAATGTATTACTTTTCTCTGAGATAATTTGTTGACTATGAATCTGACTGTAATATCACATGCTCATACTAGGTAGGGCTGGGCGGTATGACCAAAAATGTATATAACTTGTTTTCCAGATTTATACTGGTTTCCCGATACATGGCATTTTAAAACAAGATGGTAACAATTGTACCATTATAACATGCATGTGATTTCTGTTGTGTTTTACGTCACAAGGGATTCATGATTTCCTGAAATCATAATTTTTAATCATAAACCAAAGGCTTAAATTAGATTTGTGAGAGAAAAGCGATCAGATCATGCTGTCAATCCTCCTTACCGACCCTTATTTCTCATCATAGCATATAGAGAAACAGTTCCAACTAAAAACACATCATATTTTATGCTTATATTGAGCAGATATGAGGGGAACACTATCGTTTTTTGAAAATGTTTATTTAATATAACATAACTTTCAATTGCTATAGGCCTACTTGTGCAGCTGTTCAGCCACAAGGTGCACGCTCCTATTGCGACTGGTAAGAAGTATGTATGTTTCCACGGCATAGAAAGACGCATTCTGTGTAATGGCCGGTCACAGTGCAACAGTGAAAAGGGACCCCACTGAAACAGTGTCGCGCACGTTGTTTAAGCAGTATACACCGATAATGCGGTATATTAAAAATTCATGTCATAACAAAAATACGTTGCCTTAAATAATGTTATTGTGTGCCAATATGCAGTATGTATTGTACACAAGCATAATCTCCCCATTAACAGTCTTGGCCAAAAGTATTGGTGGTGACATAAATTTTGTGTTTTGCAAAGTTTGCTGCTTCTGTTTAGGTAGATTACTTTTGCACATGCTTCGATGGTATAATGGAAAACATTGATAAGCAGATCTTTTTCCTTGGTCAAATGGAAAAAGTCTTCGGTGGTGGCTGAGGAACATGGTCATACACTGCGAGTCTAATACTGATAAATAAATGCAAAGAAACAGTTCTTGTTTTCGCAACATAAAATTCAATATAATTTAATTAGCAGCTATCTAATAATAACTTGTGATTTTGTTCTGGCATGCACCTCTCTCCTGTCTAAACTAAATTATTTTATAGGTAATTTTCTACACATGTCATAAATCAACTGTAAAAAGGTAGATTTTTTTTAGACTAAATCTATTAACCATTCTTGCATAATGGCCTAAGCAAACTTACATTCTGAGGTGTTTTGAGTAATACAGTAATACACTTTCAATTGAGTTCAGTGTTTGACATATCAGTTCATTAAAATTAATCTGTTCAAAGGAGTCATTTGGTCGCGAATCGGACATTAGCAGACACACTGTGTGTTAATCACAGCTGTTAGGAAATTGCAAAAGATAGAAGTTAACACGTAAAAACTTAATCACTGGATAGGATTTGTTTCATTTGTTTGTAAGTTGTATGAGCGGAACCCTAATGTCAGAGAAAAGGGAACCTTTTTTTTTAAGCACAGTTCATGCAGCTTTAATTCAGGTTGAATATTCATCGAATGCATCAAGTGATGCATGGATTTGGTATTCTGACTTTTTGTTGTCATGTTAGTTGCTATTGATTAAAATGTGTGAGAGATACGTGCATGTTCAACCTCATTCAGCGCTGCACAGAGATCGGCATCTGATATTAAACTTCTGCGAGAGCGTTTTGAATGCATATGGAGCATTTTGCTCCCTTAGTACTACACGTCATATGCCGGACGGTGTGTGCAACAAAAAATGAGGTCGAAAACACACAGTTTGGAAACCAAGTGAGTGCATGAGCTCTCTGATGCTGCAGTAATCACAAGTGTGGGATTCATCTTTATTTCTCATAAATCACATTCAATGATCAAATAACCCTTGGCAGGGCAAAACATTGCCTCTGGGCCAAATCCTGACTGAAGGCGATCCTTTCTTGCTTTATTAGTTCTCTGAGTTGATCACAATTTGTGCTCTTCTGCTTATCCATTCGCTTTTTGAGGATTGACAATAGGTTCTCTAAATGGGATTGACATCTGGGGAGTTGTTTTTTTGCAAATATAATCTAAAGACAATGTGAATGAACACTCCACCACTTAAACAAAAACTTATAACATCTTGTAACAGCTTGAGCTTCTGGTCTGGAGACCCAAGTGATCTTGGGTATATATATTGTCTTTTATAAGCATGTTTCTCTGTTTTTCTCATTCACTTTTATTTAAATAAACCAATAATAACCAATGCTTTATCATTGCTAAAATACTGTTAAACTATCAAAGCATTTTCGAGACATATTAAAGCAAAAAGAAAAGAAAATACAATTTGTCCAAAGTAAAACCCTATACATTATTAGCAGGTTACACACCTGGGTCCAAGGTTGCAATAGGTGTTTACGCCACATCATGGCTCGACCCCTAATAAGAATATTAACGTAAACAATAGGTCTCTATGCCACTTCGTGGCTAGACCCCTAAATATAGCTGCAAGCAGCAATTACAGGGTATATCCCTATAAGGGCACAAATAGAAATACATGTGGACATTTTGATGAATAGTTTCTGCACAGCAGTTTAAAAAAAACATGTAAATGCATAAATAGCAAAATAAAATTGCTTATAACTTTTGACCACTAGGTGGCACTGTCACCAATCTTGAGTGAGGGGAACAATATGTGGATGTGATGATACAGATCAAGTTCCTTGTCAATTCACAAACGTTTTGCAGAGATAGGCTACAAAAACATCACCCTTTTGGTATGCTTGCCTTTGAATATGTTGATACGTTACATAGAAATTGTGTGTATCTAGATACTATATACCAACTTTCATACAAATCGGACAAATTTTGTAGGAGCAGTTCCAAAAAGTATGTTTTGAATAAAATGCCACATGGTGGTCAAGAAGTATGGTGAAATATGACAAATTTGGTATCAAAGACCTCAGCTAGAGCCAACAACTCTAGTAATGTAAATGAAATGACAGACACTGAATTTTTCATGTCATAAGCATTTTCATTAATTGTGTTATATCTCTTGACCACAAGGGGGCGCTGGCCTAAAACATTACAGGTCTTCTCAGAACACTGTTATGACGAACCATGGCAAGTTTCATAGCAATATGAAATTGTCTTTGTAAAATACAAAATTGTATGACAAAATTTGAAATGAGTGGCGCCCTAATGGCAGCCCGAGGAACATGGGATATTGTTCGACACACCATGACTCGAGGAATCAAACAAGACCGCTCTCATGATTTTAGAGCAAAGTTTTCAAAAGTTTGTATGCAAAACAGCCATTTTTCATATCTCTGGACCACTAGGTGTTGCTGTGCCAAAACACTGCATGTCACCTCAGGTCGGGCTTTTGAAGAACTACAAGTTTCGTGTTGATGCATTAAAAACTGGCAAATATACAGCATCAAATGCATTTTGCCAAGTTCTTTGTCGAATGTGTTTATGCATTATATGAAAACGGATTGAATAATCGAAAATCTTTTAACTTTTTGACAGTACCGTCTCTAGATGCTACATACCAAATTTCGTGGAAGTCGGTCAAAAGCTCTAGGACAAGTTTTTTTTTTTTATTCAAAATAAAATTTGTCGTCCAAATTTCATTATTACTGTGTTGACTGGCACAAATATGGATATCTCATTTCATTGTGTCTTCTATTTAGATTCTTTCCAAATAATGTCTTTATCTTTTAGTACTACTTAACAAATATTTTTAAAGGACTTGGAGCAAATTTTATTTTGTCTGTTAATATTAGTTGCTGAATCAGATGGATGGATTTGACACTCTGCATAGAGTCAAGATGATCATGGCCACCAACCGACCAGATACCTTAGATCCTGCTCTTCTGCGTCCTGGCCGACTGGACAGAAAGATCCGTAAGTTTTTTTCTTTCCTCTTTCTTTACTCCTTTAAATGCTGTTGGGAGTAATCATGATTTTCATTTTCTCTTGCGCAGATATTGAGTTGCCCAATGAGCAGGCTCGGCTGGATATTCTGAAGATCCACTCAGGGCCCATCACAAAGCATGGTGATATAGGTACGTCTTTATTAATGCACCATAGTCATTTTGTTCTGGGGGTGTTAACGAAACGCTCTGCTCACGATAGTAGGTTCACGATTGTTTGGATCACAATATTGTAATCAAAATGTTGAAAAAAGAAAAGACAATTAAGAGTAATGTCCTAAACATGAACAAAATGTTAACATTAAAGTTTTTAATTTTTTTTCATTTGGTACAGTAGTCCCACCCTCAATATGAGACATGCATCATATAGAGGAGATTTGTCGTTTAGAGGGGGAGGGGGAAATTTCTGATTTTGATGAAAGATTATGAAGAGGATGAATGTTGAAAGTTCTCCTCTGGCACATTAACATAACACTGCTGTGACTAGAGGGAGGATGAATACTGTTTATAAGCTGTGTGATCCTTTAGAAGCAAGCACCAAGGCACGTAAGTGTGAAGAAAAATTGTGGGAAAAAAGATTATCAGGTGCAATGTTTGTCTGCGAAAAAAAAAAAACTTAAAAAAAAGACTCAAAATGTTCTTGATATCAGTTTGAGTTCTTAAGTTCGCCTTCCAATGGTATAAGAGGATCATAGCTATCACTCTCAACCAAACAAATATTACTAGCCAGTCAGTAGTAAAATGTGGTGGATCTTGGAGCGAGTTATTTACTTTACATGGGTTGTGCTTTGGCAATCCTGCTCTGCGCAGATGAATGATTTGAAACATCCGCAACAGTCATCCTACTTGTTACTAATATCTTATTTTGAAGAATATTACTGAATATTATAGTGCAGTAATAATATTAACTTCTCCATTGTTGTGTCCTCTACTAAGGATTTACATTGTCGCATAAGAATTGTCACGTCTTGTCGAACCGCGTGCCCGAATGTGGGGACGACACCAGGTGGTTAACGATACCACACTGCAAAGTGCTGCGCAACATTGATGCACCAAAGAACAATCAAACATTAATTTACAGAATTTGTTTAGAACAGAATAGACCTTTATAATAAATAAAAATGTAGATTTTTTTTGTCAGATTCAAGTCACTATGTGCAAAATGAATGAATGTAGCGGAAAATATATTCCAAACACAAGCCACAAATAGTAAACTGAATCGACATTTTCCTTAAACATCACAACAATATTTTCAAAACTACTCCATAATAACGAATTATGTTTTACAAACCGAAATTCATTACCAATGAATTACCAATAAAGTTACTTTATTTAACACATGTAAAGGAGGAATTGCAGAAGCATCTTATTAAAAGTTAAAAAGTCCCTTTCATCAGTGCTTTTCAGAATGACAAGTTCCGTGCTTGCTATGGTTGATTTTGCTTTTATCATTATTGTTTGTATCATGCAGCGCAAAGTTCAGTCTAAGTAACGAACCACGTGCATTTACAGACAGTGTTATTTCATATTTAAATGTCCAAACATTCAGTAAGTGACAAATGTTTGGAAACTGTGTAAAGGGCTGGGAATCCTTGGTCCCCCACTATTCGATTCAGAAATGATTCTGGACATGCTAATTTGCATATGTGTGACATCATTACATCGCATTTACGCTCAGTCAGATCTGAAAACAGACACCGCTCTTAAAGGGGCCACTTTCTTAACTGTTCATCTGTGACTCCTGTCACTAATGTTATCAAAGAACAGAAGAGAAGGGGAAATCATTGTGATTTTGTAGCTTTAGTGTTAAATTATAAATTAAATGCAGAAGAATTCTCATTAAAGACTGTAAAGTGTTTGAGAACTTTCATAATTTCTGTATATTTCCTACATGATCGCTCTAACTTATACTGTTGAATGGCTATAATGATAAATAATCAATTTAATAGAGACATCAGTTACAGTACTAATATCAGTGAGGTGTGCACACTCTAAATTGTCCACACCCCACAAATGGCTTCTGCCTTTTTGTTCCGCTAACATCTCGTTATTAGTAAATGTAAAGTAATTTAAAATCGAGTTTTGGACTTTTGTGAATCGATTCAGAATCGTCCAAGTCATCGCGATGCATCTTAGAATCAAAATTTTCCCGCTCACGTCACATTCATCTGCGTGTGTGCGCGGAACTTGCTGTTTCTCTATACCGGTCTCACAGCACAGAAGACGCCGAGAGACGCAATCTTGAGCTGGGTCATAGCCAGACCTCCTGCTCATATGCGCGGGGGGTTTCGGTACCCAACCATAAAAATGTCCCACTTCTTTACATCATAAATAATATTATACAAAGATTCGATTGTGAGATTTGTAGTCGAATCAGGCTCTACCTATCCAATCTTTGACTAACTGTCTAAACCCATCAAATCAGTCACTCAAAACACCTCAGAACACAAGCGTGCTTCGACCATTTAACAAAACTGTAAGATTAATAAGATTTAGTTATTTAAAATGTATTTAATAGAATCTGTTGTAAAGTACATATATGGTAATTCAGTTCAGAGTTGTTTTAGAGTTTAAAGCTACGTAATTTAATATAGTTTTATGTGGTAAAAATAAAGAAAACAATAAAGGAGCTTAAAAATAAGAGCTGGCAAATGAAGGCCAAAGAGGGCAATAAAGGAGGGTTGTGAAAAGTGACAGGTTATATTTGTGTCAGATCATATCATAGCCAATATATAACATGAAAGAGGTTATAAAACAAAAAAATACCAGCTTTATAAAATAACAAATACAACAAATACTCGCAGGTCACGAGTAGGGTACTTTTTTACTATGGATTACCATGGTCGTCACCCACCACCTAGGGCCATTTTTGACCTACGCAAAACCCTACCGGGTTAACCAATCAGGTTTGATTCTCCCTTCCCTACAAGCGTGTAGTGCATATATATTAAATCCGTGTAAAAGCACAAAATGAAGCTTTCTATAGTTGCCAATTAAAAAAAAAAGGGTTTGACAAATGAACAGTACGATTCATCAACGGAGTTCATTATGCTAGGTCATTATGATTACTATTAAACAGGGTGCAACCAAATTGTGAGTTGGTGCGACCAACTGAGATAGTGAGTCGCTCCAATGCGACTTGTGGGAAAAATTAGTCTAGAGCCCTAACTGTAAAACTTTGTATATCCAAATATTTAACAATTAAAGGCGTTTATTGGCAAAAACATTATATATGCTTATCATTGTTTTCAAGTAAACCATACAAACATGTAGAAAAATAATCTAAATATATAATATCTAAATATATATAAAAAATGGTTATTTGCAAATCTCATTGTATTTGTTAATTTCCATCCTTTTTGTGGAATGTCTAACATTTATTTATTGTATGCATATGTGGATTTGAAAATAGTTTGTGAAATTTACATTTATTTACGGATCATAGTAAATTTATTGGGAATAATCCAACAATTTTGACCCCACAGCTCTTCACTCTTTGTCTCGATGAGTGTACACATTGTGTGTTAAGTGTTGAAAACACTTAAAAAATGGGACATCATCTAATGGTAGTAAATTATGGCATAAATTAAATTTTCGGGTCAACATTTCATGTAGTTGAACTACATTACATGGATCTTGGACATGGAAAACTTCTCGGATGTGATTGTCTTACATGTTAATGTGACATGTAACACAGTTTTCTGTTTTATGAAGCACAATTGTATTTTTATGCTAACACTTTATATTCCACCTTTGACTTCTTTCCCGGTGTGGTTCCTTTTTTTTAAAAACGTAATTTTCTTTCTGGTTTCCCAGATTATGAAGCCATCGTCAAACTCTCAGATGGTTTTAATGGAGCTGATTTGAGGAATGTGTGTACTGAGGCTGGTAAGACCTATCTAACACATTGGAATAGCATTTCACATTTGTCTTGACACTTGCTGAATTTGGACAACATTAAGTGTGCAGTGCATGCAGTTGGCTAGTATTTCCAAACACGCATAGTTTCGTCAACTTTCAATCCCCAGAATTCTAACATATGACCTTGTCCGTTACATCCAACAGGAATGTTTGCCATTCGTGCTGATCGTGATTTTGTGACTCAAGAGGATTTCATGAAGGCTGTTAGGAAGGTGGCAGATTCTAAGAAGCTAGAGTCCAAGTTGGACTACAAACCAGTATAAAACCACATTTTGTGTCAAGTAAAAACGTCAGGGTTTTTGTTCTGTAATCAATATACTGACCATGGACACATTTTTTTCAATATTTAGACACATTCTGATGTTGTATTTCCATTTTTACCTTTGCTTAACAGTTGTTTAATTGCATAGCTCCAATTTGATTAAAATTTTCACCTGTTGGCCATGTTTGTTAAACAAAAAATGATATGATATTAGAAATCTTTGAGAAGATTTGTTTAAAACACTGTGTGCCTGGTCTGCTTCTTGCATTGTAAAAGACAATAACAGATGAAGCACTTCCATGTTGTTTCTAAGGCTGTCCGATTTTAAATTCAGTTTTTGGCTTTCAACATAATGATGTTTTCCTAGGGCTGTTTTTTTTAAATGGTGTTAACACTATCTTGTTCCAAATTTTAGACCAGTCAATGCCATCCATTGGGAAAATAAATTCTAGGAGGTCATTTATAACATTTATAAACCCTGGTTTAATGATAATTGGATGAATACAGCACGCAATCTTCAACACCTGCATGACCATTTAAAAGTCACATGAAAGTTGTCTTCGGTTTTCCAAAAAATACTATAAAAGCTAAAACCAAGAACTAAAAACAAGAGTTTGTGGTAAATGGAAAATGATGGCTAAATTGAGGATTGTGTGCCATCGCTACTTGTATTGAACTATTTGCATCATACTGAAACTCAAGGATTATTTAAAAAAGTTTTGGATGAGCACAATGTAATCATGTTATACACACACATATATATTACATGGAGCCAAGTATATTACTTACGAGATTAAATCAGTTATGGATTACATGACACAATTTGTAGTCATTAATGTAATCTCTTATATTACACATTTTTGGTAACGTAATCTGACTACTTGGATTACATTTATATTACTTGTTAGTTCAATTTTATTTGATGTTACATAATAGACCCTTTCCAGGCAGAGATCCTGGAAAATACACAGGAAATGTGGAATTTGTCCCAGGGTCGTCATATTTTGTTCATTCACACTGACAGAGATTTTCTGGAATCTGTCTGTGCGTTCACACACATCCCGTGAATAATCCCCTTTCATATATTGCAATGTAAAAATAGGGTTGATCATGTTGAAAAATATTTCCTTGCTGTATTTTTAGGTGGATAAATAGCGCAATTTGTTATTAATACTGCCTTCCTTTATTAAGTGATAAAGAGGCCTAAATAATCTCTCTTTTTTTTTGGTTATTATTCTGTACCACATATTGTTGCCTTTTTCAAATGACAAAGACGTACATTTTAAAGCAAACTTTATTATATTTATAATTAATTGGTAAACGAAGAGGAATGATGCACTAGAACACAAGGTAGGCTGTAGTCCAACGAGCTTGATATAAGATACATATAAAATGTCGTATTAAATCAATCAAAAGCAAATTGTTCAGGCTTGTTTGGTGCAAATTTACAAAGCCTTAATGATAAAAATATATATCGTAATGCTGCGAAGTAAAAAGTAGTCTGTATGTTTGCAACACATCCTAACTGCAATACAAAAGGCATGGTATAATGATTATTCAGTAATATGATGAACAAAAATGAGTTTGAAAATAAATGTATAGTTTTTTAGCATTTAGATTTTGTAATCATTTCGGAATAAGCTCACATATCGAAAGAAAAACCTTTTGTTCACGAACGGCGCTTTCCGGTACTGATCCAGTTAATGTCACCATTGGTCCCCTTTCCGGAAGGAATCACTTTTCGGATCAAGCCGGGATGCGTTTGTATTCGCACAGAAGGCACTTTTGTCAGTTTTCTGGGATCCATGGTTTGTGTACAGCGGCGGAGCTAGAGTTTTTCACTGGGGGTGGTCAAGGCAACTTCAGGGGGTCCATAGACATGATAGAAAGTCAGTGTGTAATAATGATGCGCGGATGGCGGTTAAATCCGCGGGACGGGTATGTCGGGTAATAAAAAATACATTCTGATTAATTGCGGGTGGATGACATCATATAGGCCTACAATATAAACAAAATTTCTCAATAAATGCATTTTAAAGCTGGCGCTAATTTGCAGTAATTTAAAAGAAATGCGCGCGTGGTGGCGGCGAGGACGGTCTATTTCTTAAAGCAGATATGGGGGCAAAACAGATCCGAGAGAAATTTAAAAAGGGAGAAAGAAAAACAAAACAAAAGGTAGGAAAGAAAAGTAGCTACCGTGTGGGAGCGTTTTAGGGAAGTGGTTATCAAAGATGAATCAAGTGCTGGGTATGTAATATGCAACGGCTGTGAGGCACTGCATGTATATGAAAGCCATAAGACTACCTCTTATATGGTAGCCTACATCATGTATGTGCTAAATCGAAAGATTAGATTTAAGCATTTACAGACAAAGACAGTGCAAGAAAATTTACTGAGTAATTAAAGTGACGATCGGATTCGGGTCGGGTGCGGATATCTATATCAGAGAAAATTATACGTGCGGGCGGGTGGATAATTTATTTGAAGCAGCGGATGCGGGTGACATTTCATCTTATCTGCGCATCTCTGGGTGCATGGGCGCCGTAAAGGGGTGGAAGGTTAGGACGATTCTAAGGGCCCAGGCTGATTTAGGGCCCAGAAGAGCAGACCCCCTTTTTATTTTCCTATTTCTTTTCTCTTTTTTATACATACATTAAATGTTCTAGGGCCCCATGTGCACTAAATGTGTATTTTGTCCGTTTTGACCATAGATTTTATATTTAAAAAACATATAATGTATTTACTGTTTCAGTCACACCCCTCCCTCTCACAATGGTTCATTCCACCTGCGCTGTCCGAGCTACGGTCGCTAGTGTAGCGTCTCTTGATTGGACCTTTTATGATGCAGCGCAGACAGTGACACACGCAGACATATCACATCAAAAGTCAGGGCATCAAAAACGGAAAGAAAAGAGAATACAGAGAACGCCAAAGTCGACAGTATGTCACACAGTTTTTCAAAAAGAAAGGTAGCTTGCCCTATTCCTGTATTCCAAAACTCACTTTTGTTGCTACATGACCTGCTTTTATCTCGCTATCTTAGTAAAATAATGACTGAACAATAATAATATAATCTCTGCTGTTTCCGGGACGGGTTATCATGTCCCGTAGACACAGATTCAGCGGCTGCTGCACACCCACGTCCTCCTTCCCCCACGTCCCCCGTCTCAGCCGAACAAGGTGAGCCTGAGCGCGAAACTTCGCGAAGATTGAAGCCTCTGAACACGTCTTATCTACTGTGTTCGCCACATGATGATAACTTAGCAAAACAAAAAGTAATCTACAGGCTTCAAAAATTATAAAATCAGTTTACCGTGTCGTGTGTTCTGTGATTTTGACAGTGCTGCTGCTACGATCGATGCTGTCCAACTTGACCTTCTTAATATTAATAAAATGCCCCAGAAAAAATGATATAAAATTAAATAAAACGTGTCTCTACTGTAGCTGATGTTTCCTGATTGAGCAGTTTGACCCAGCTAAAGCTTGTTCATGTAAAGTATATGTCAATATGTGTATATAATGTTCTGTTGTGCTTGCAATTGCAATTGAGATAATAAATGTTCTCCCTTTTATGTAAACAAGTACATATTTCTATATTTTTTTCTTGTTTTTGTAGGCTTTGTACTCATCTTTAGACATTTTAACTATGCAATGTGCTAAGTATCTTTTTTTAAGTATACAGGGCATGTTTATTGGGTTAAATTTTATCTGTAAAAAATGTAGGGGGCCCAGAAATTTGGTTTCCATAGGGCCCAGAATTTCTGGCGGCACCCCTGTCTGGGTGTAACCCTAACCTGGCATCAAAAGAGAAATAATAATTTACTTAACATGGTGTTTGTAACATGATTTGGCTTAAAAAAATATTCACATACTATGAATTGTCAGAGTCTCTATATCGTAACACTCATTGTTACAGGGAGTAACAATGTATTTTATTAGCCCTTTATGATATGTAAACAGGCTATTTGCAATTGAGGTAATCTTTTGAGTATTACGACCAGATAAATAGCTTAAGAATTCCAAAGTTAGCTTAACATTTAAACACTGTTGGTGGCTGTAGCTGACGTTAGCCTACATTAAGTAAACAGGCAAATAGTTTAATGTATTGGCACTGCACTGTTTATGTGTATATAACTAGCACAAATGTAACGTTAAACACAATGTTTAGGCTAAATCGGAAACCGATCTCTCTTATCTGATTAACCCGTCTAGCGTCCAACATTCATGTTTACTCAGACAGCGACTTCACTTTCAAAATGATTTTCGCAAACAAAATCCCGATGCCTAGTCTTCAAACTAACCTTATATGCGAAATTTCATTATTCTTCTGTTACTCGCATCACTTTCGTCCTTGATTAATTTGAAAGCTGCGCGCGGCACCGGTCCCTTTTTCAGCAAGTGGTGAAATGAGATGTCAATCATTATTAAACTGCCCAATAAAATTTGAGATGGCACTCAGGGTGGTCAATAAGATGTCTGAGGGGTCCAGTGCCACCCAGGACACCCCTCTGGCTCCGCCTCTGTTTGTGTAATGGGTTTATATATTGATGCAGGATCATTTTGTACTATAGACAGATATAATGAGGGAATATACCAACAAGAGCCTTAACATCATATAGGCTAACTACACTCTAAAAAATGCTGGGTTATTTGTTTAACCCAACAGCTGGGTTGAGCCTGTTGGGTCATTTTGTTGGGTTATTTTCTCAGTGTTGGGTCATTTTATGAGTAACCCAAACGCTGGGTTACCAGTCGGGTCCAATTGAGTGACAGTTGAGAGAGTAAACCCCTCCCACTCCTCGACGCCTCAGACAAACTCTACCTTCGCGGGCATTTTGATCCACCTCATCTCGAAAAGCTGTTATTCGGAGAATAAAAGGTATGTTTTACGAGTTTTTAATGTATAAAACTATTACTGTACATCAAAAAAATGCAAAAGTATGCTAAATTCCGCTGTTCGCATTAGGTTTGAAAGTAACGTTACAATCTAGCTTCGTTAGCTTTGGATAGCTAGTCTGTAACGTTATGCCCACGTTGTTCTAATTTACAGCTTTTTAATAATTTAAACTTCGTTTTTGGTCAACATTTCCCTTGAAATTTCTGACCCGTATGAGTCATTTAGTTCAGTAACTTACGCATCTTTATATTAGTAAAAGGTCAACACGAGAGAGCGTCGTGTCAAAAGCAAACATCCAACATTTTTTTTTATAAATACCACTAATGTTCGTGACGGAACGTAGTTTTAAGAGTCTTTTAGAACAGAATGTAGTTGTTAAGAAGTCAAATACGTGATTTATATATAAACATAACGCCTCATTGAGACTTTGTTAAGTTGCTGTCGGAGGTTTGAGCTTCAGGCTGTCAGCAGTTGTGGCACCGCTGAGAGCAGCTCTATCTCGGCCAGTGCTTAGGGAATAACCGCTGGCTCTTATAACGTCAGTTGTTAACTGTGCGATATAGTTAATTTTGGCTATATGAAACTAACAATTGTTGGTCTTTTTAGTCTTCTACTTATTCCCGAGTTTGTCGAATTAGTTTAAGTGTTGTGTTAAAGTGTATAATATATTTTTTTTGAGACTGTGTTTCACTTTGTGTACTATATCCCACTCTTCTTCTTTTCCTCACTGACAGGTTGCAGAATAACAGCAAATATTAATGGATCATTCTATTCAAGAGCAAGTCGACTGGAACTTGGATGTTCTCATAACAGACTTAAAGGTAAACTTGATTTATTCTTTATATGTTTATTATAATCCATTGTGCTCTGGGTAGACCAGTTTTCTTAAATTCTTCTCTTGTCTCTTTTCTCTTTTTCTCTTTAAAGATTAACAAATTGGTAAGGAAACCCTCCTGCTGGACATCCACTTCCAAAAGTGCACACCACACTGTTGTCTACAAACTCCCAGGAAAAGAATCCTCTTCAGTAAGACTGCTCCGTGGATGTGTCAGGTTAAGCAGTACTGGAACCGAAAGAACTAACGCTCTTTAAAATGTTTTGTGAGTTTATATGAAGAGGAAAGTTACGGTGTCCCTTTTTCACATCCATAACACTTGTTTATTTCTTTTTGTTTATAGAAAACTTGTGCATAGACTGATATTTTATCATATAAGTGCGGTTCTATCAACAAGGATTTAGTAAAATACTTTTTATAGTGTTTTTATGTCGCATTCATGACGCTGGAAATGCCCTAAAGCATTTTACACGTGCCACTTTGTTAACTGTAGGCCTATATGAGTTTTTGAATTGTTAAGTTGTTGAACTATTTATATTTACTTGTGCCACTTTAATAACCTTGTTAAATGTATATGTTAAAATCCAAACTAATGTAATTTATTGATGTTAATTTTCTTTAAATATGTATAAACATACATTTCATCAAAGTGTTTTATATGCCGTTTTATTGTTCATTGAGCATAACATATTGCATTTTTTTATGAATTCCTTTTGTCTTGCATTTTGATCCTTAATAAAACTTTTGATTCTTACTGATGCCTCAAGTAATTCTCTGTGAAATTATTATTATATTTTTAAACATTTCGGTTTTGTTTTAAACCAGCAATGTAATTTTTAAGCAAAAGTTTATTTAAATAAAACAACCCAGCATGTTGGGTCAAAGATTTAACCCAACTGGCTGGGTTAAAATAACCCAACGCTGGGTTTGTCCATATTTGACCCAACGTTGGGTTACCAAAATAACCCAAATTGGGTTGTTTTAACCCAGCCTTTTTTTAGAGTGTAGTTGTTAGTGTTTACTGATAGTAAGTAACACGGAATAGTTTTCCCATGAGTTTCCTTACAAATGAATGGGTGTCTACTAGATGTGTGGAACGATCTCTGCTACAATATCTCGCAAAATTAAAATGTGACAAGATTTCTCATGATATCAGCATGATGGAGTTTGATGGTGAAATTAGTACTGAAGATGCCCTGCCACTTTTAAAGCATACTATAATTCTAAAATAGACGTGAAATTTCATTAATTTAAAATACATTTTCAAAATGCACATATTTTGCGATTTTCAGTTGAATAAAATACATTTTCTTCAAATATTTGTTGTTCTCAAGAAGCCAATGTTATGTCTTGTCTCATCTCGAGTCGTGGGATAAGTGTCTCTATTGTCTACATCCCGCCATCTGAGTGCCGCTCCATTTCGCATCTCTGTGCGATTCCAACCCCTCCTGCTGGAAAAGATCGAATAATCACATTTTAATATATAAATGGTAGGTATGTTTATTATAAAAAAATGAAAAAAATATTAGAAATGAACAGGAAACAATTTAATGTCATTCTGTGAATAATATGTAATCATGATATACATAAAAAAGAACAAGTGTGATTACGTGTACTTTAAAATTGAGTTTATTTTAATTACAAGTACTTGATTTTTGGAATCGGATTACATAATCCAGATTACATGTAATCCGTTGCTACTAATTTTGCATATGCTGTTTATATATGTATATAGAGTGCCATCCACTACTATTGGCATCCTTGGTAAAAATAAGCAAAGAGGGCAGCAAAAATAAATCTGCATTGTTTCTCGTTTTGATCTTTTATGTTAAAAAAAAATCTTCAATATTCCAACATTTATTTGAAGGAAAACCATTTGAAGTAAATAAAAAATATTACGTACATGTTGGCCACAATTATTGGCACCCCTTGTGTTTATTACACTCCGCAACCTCAATTTATAAGAAAAACATATTTTCCTTCAGTCTGATGAGGTTTGAGAATACATTGAGAGTCATCCGAGTCCATTCCTCCATAAAGAATTTCTCCAGATCCTTCAAATGCTGGGGCTCCCTCTTCTTCAGTTCATCACAATCATTTTCTTTTTTGCTGCCCAAAAACTGTTTTTCATATGGGGATAGAACTCAATCCTGGTTCAAGTTCCTGTTTTGCAGATTAATATGGGGGAGTTTATTTTTCATGAGAGCAGAAGATTTGTTTCTTGAACAGTGTCCCAAACAACTTGTGGTGATGGAGGTGCAGTTTTCCTTTATTTTATTTATTCTGACACTAAAATGTAACTATCCCCATCTGTAATCTTCGAAAAGTCTTTGGCCACTAAAAATATCTTTTAAATCCACTTTCTATTTTGTGTAGCTCAACAAGTTTTGCTGAACATCAGAACTATATTCTTTGGTTTTACCCATTGTGATGATTGATTAAGGAGGTTTGAGCTTTGTGTTACTTAAAATCCTGTGAAACAAGAAGTCATGACTGACAGCATCATGTTTCTAGTCACCTTGGTGTGCTCAGAATATGTTCATATTATTGGGAATATACTGGGAAGATATTTCACTCATAAGATTTTCTATTGGTGCCAATAATTGTGGCCAGGGTGTATTCTTTTTTCACAATGTGATATTCCCCCACTTCAAATTTTTTTACTTATATGAAATGTCGGAATTTTTTAGATTTTTTTCTTTAAAAGATCAAAACGAGAAACAATGCAGATTTATTTTTACAGACTTCTATTTACCTTATTTACCAAGTGTGCCAATAATAGTGGATGCCCATCTAACAATTTTTGGTTCCCAGGACGTTCCTCGAACGTCAGTTTTTGGTTCCCAGAACGTTACACTCTAAAAAATGCTGGGTTATTTTTTTAACACAACAGCTGGGTTGAGCCTGTTGGGTCATTTTGTTGGGTTATTTTCTTAGTGTTGGGTCGTTTTTACCCAAACGCTGGGTTACCATCTGGGTCCAATTGAGTGACAGTTGAGAGAGTAAACCCCTCCCACTCCTCGACGCCTCAGACAAACTATACCTTCGCGTGTATTTTGATCCACCTCATCTCGGAAAGCTGTTATTCGGAGAAAAAAGATATGGTTTACAAGTTTTTAATGTATAAAACTATTACTGTACATCAAATAAATGCAAAAGTATGCAAAATTGGGATGTTCGCATTAAGTTTGAAAAGTAACGTTACAATCTAGCTTCGTTAGCTTTGGATAGCTTGTCTATAACGTTATGCCCACGTTGTTCTTACTTACAGTTTTTTAATCATTTAAACTTCCTTTTTGGTCAACATTTCCTCTGAAATTTGTGACTTGTGTGAGGCATCTAGTTCAGTAATTTACGCATCTTGATATTAGTTAAAGGTCGACACGAGAGAGCGTCGTGTCAAAAGCAAACATCCAACTCATATTTTATAAATACCACGAATGTTCGGTGACGGAACGTAGTTTTAAGAGTCTTTTAGACGAGAATGTAGTTGTTAAGACATCAAATACGTGATTTAAATATAAACATAACGCCTCTTTGAGAATTTGTTAAGCGGCTGTCGGAGGTGTGAGCTTCCGGCTAACAGCGGTCGTGGCTCCGCTGAGAACAGCTCTACCTCGGCCATTGCTTCGGGAATAGCCGCTAGCTCTTATAACGTAAGTGGTTAACCGTGCGATACAATTAATTTTGGGTATATGAAACGAACAATTGTTGGTCTTTTTATTCTTCTTCGTATTCCTGAGTGTGTCGAATTAGTAAAGAGTTGTGTAAACGTTTGTAATAGTTTTTTTTTTAGACTGTATTTCACTTTCTGTACTAGAGCCCTAGAACTTACAGCCTCTGCCACTCTTCTTCTTTTCACCCACTGACAGGGTGCAGAATAATCCTTATATTAATGGATCATTCTATTCAGGAGAAAGTAGACTGGTACTTGGATGTCCTGATACCAAGATTAAAGGTAAACTTTATTTAGGTAAAATGCTAATGTACTTCTTTATATGTTATTTATAATCCATTTGCTCTGGGTAGGCCTTACATTCTTCTCTTGTCTTTTTTATTGTCTCTTTTTCTCTTTATACATTAACAAATTGATTAAGAAACCCTCCTGCTGGACATCCACTTCCAAAAGTGAACGCCACACTGTTGTCTACAAACTCCTAGGAACAGAACAGAATCCTCTTCAGTAAGACTGCTCCGTGGATATGTCAGGTTAAGCAGTACTGGAACCGAAAGAACTAAAACTTAAAAAACAATTGTGAGTTTATATGAAGAGGAAAGTTCTCGGACTAATACATTCCTTGCAAATGTCAACCAATACCATGAAAAAGTTTTTACCAAAGGTTTCACTGTACTAACTGCACCGTATCAACATTTGGTGGTTGAATTACCCGTGTGAGGTCTCTCTTCAAGATAAGGTATTATTGCTTCAGGTTTGTACATTTTAGTTCACAGAAATCCTACAAAGTCTGTTGCCTCCCGAATACGGTGTCCCTTTTTCACATCCATAACGCTTGTTTATTTCCTTTCTTTAAAATAGAAGACTGATATTTTATCATATTAGTGCAGTTCTATCAACAAGGGTTTAGTAAAATAAAAACAAATGGTTCAGTATATTGGTAACAAATACCTTTTCTGAGTGTTTTTGTTCACATCCATAATGCTGGAATTGCCCTATAAAGCATTTTACTCGTGCCACATTGTTAACTGTATTTTGTAAAAAGTTATGATTTTTTTAAGTGGAAAGTTGTCGAACTATTTTTGTTTTTATCTGCGCCACTTTATGTATATGTTAAAATCTAAACTAATGTAATTTATTGATGTTTATCTTTTCTAAATATGTATCAACATGAATTAAATTGCAGTGTTTTATATGCCGTTTTATTGTTAATTGAGCATTAAAATATTGCAAGTCTTTTTGAATTCCTTTTGTCTTGCATTTCGATGCTTAATAAAACTTCAATTTTGATTGTTACTGATGTCTCCAGTAATTCTGTGATTTTATTTGTATTATTTTTAAACATTTTAGGTTTGTTTTAAACCAGCAATGTAATAGTTGATTTAAATAAAACAACCCAGCATGTTGGGTCAAAGATTTAACCCAACTGGCTGGGTTAAAATAACCAAACGCTGGGTTTGTCCATATTCGACCCAGCGTTGGGTTAACAAAATAACCCAAATTGGGTTGTTTTAACCCAGACTTTTTTTTGTAATTTTTAAGCTTCGTTTTTGGTTCTCCGGGCAAGTTTTCTTTACGGCGATAGAACGTTATTTTCAGGTTCGCGGACGGTTACCCTAACCTTTGCGGAACGTTCCAGAAACCTGAAAATAACGTTCTGGGACCATGCACAACCTTTATTTATTCCACATATAAAATCAGCATTAATAACACGAAAATTAATCATAATTTAATCTATATAAAGGCAATATAAATATATCACATAATCCATGTTTTTTATCCATTCTTTAATAAATCAAAAATCATGTATTTTATTTCTCAAAACAGAATCATTTAGATTTTTTTATCAGACTTTAGAAACAACATATAACACTTTTCATAATAAAATATACTTTGTAATATAATTTAATAAAAAAAAAACATTTTAGTAAAAACGTGCAAAAATACTCTATAAAATTATATAAAAACGATCCGCACATTAACTTCGTCAGTGTGAACTCTCGAAAGGTAATGTCTTCCACCAACGTTATCTGTAAAGTATAGCAAAGAAAAAGTCTACGTAAATTCCATGGAGAAATTAGATTAAATAAGACAAACAAATTAATGAAAAATGTATTAGCAAGGAAGTTTGTGCAGGGTCGCATCAAATGGTTTCATTAAAACATAGCCTACATATTTGCATTTATGTAAAGAGAAGAGATTCTTTGAAAATTAAAACTTCTGTGCAGTTTTTTCAATACTGAAAAAGTGACTGATCTGACCTTGGATATGTATGCAACAGATTCAGATTGTTTAGTAATTAGAGCAACGCCGGCATTATTAAGATTTAGCATACACGTGCTTGTGAGTAAAATATACTTTGAAAAGGTATAATAATTTTGCACTTTTGTGCGCACTGTATTATACTAATTTGAAATGTTTCGTATACACAACAATTTATTTAATTATTTAGAGTGAGAATAACACTTGTTCTTTAACTGTAACAGTTTAGTAATATTAATAGTGCATTTGAGTAGTTTATATTACATATTTCAATAGTTTTTATATTTTAATTTACCGCTAGATGTCGCTGTGGGATAGGGTATATGGTGGTCCCCAACAAGGTTTTGTAGATAACTTTTTATAAAACATAAATACATTCCTTTAACTTTATTGGTTGATTATTGGACAAATTATTTTGAATACTTTGAACCTATAGTTTATAGCCTACTATAAAAATATATTGTAAAAAAAGTGTGATCACCATTTTAAATTCCTTTGTGGGGCAAATTGCATGACTAATGCGATAAGATCTTCAACATCAATTGCTTTCAGTGCCTTGAGGTTCTTTTGTGTTGCCTCTAGAAATAGATTATTCAATTCAATTCAAGTTTATTTATATAGCGCTTTTCACAATGTGTATTGTTCCAAAGCAGCTTTAGAGGGGCAAACAGGAAAAACAGAAAAGGTAAAACACAGCACAGTGCATGGTGTTTATAGAACAAGCAAGATCATTCTAATAAATAATATCTAATTAATAAAATAAATAAATGCAGTCTCCCGGTGAGCAAGCCAACACTGCACTGCGGTGGCAAGGAACCCAAACTCCAATGATTGATTAATGGAGAAAAAGTTTGTGATGTAAGTTTAGCATTAAATACCAAGTGTAATTTCAGCATTAATGTGACAAGTAGTCCTTCTTTGCTCTTGGTTGGGGATGTAGTGGTCTGGGCTGGGATGGTCCGATCTTCGTATTTCTCTTGGGTGGAGGTGGAATTGCCTTAGATGGAGCTTGGATGGTCAGTCAGTCTGCAGTTGTTGCTGGCGTAATCTCTAGGTGGGGATGGGCATATGTCGATCATCTGGACCTGGTGGAATTTCTTTGAAGGCAGAAGGAGAATAATTAGTTTAGCTGCTGTTCATTAATTATGCATTAAGTGAAAGCTTGGCTGAAAAGATGTGTCTTTAATCTAGATTTAAATTGGGAGAGTGTGTCTGACCCCCGAACAGTATTAGGAAGGCTATTCCAGAATTTAGGTTCTACACTCAAAAAAATATTTTTGCTGCCTGTTCAATTTACTTAACTTGCTTAAGTTAAATCAACACAACTTTTGGAAAATATGGTTACAACATGATTGTTTTATGTTAAGTCATATAACTGAATCCATTCATGTTGGGAGAACATAAAAGAGTTGTGTTGTTAACATAAAATAGTTATAATATAAGCAGAGGACTTATATTTCCCAGCACGCTTTGCGTACACTGCATTTTGAGAGTTATTTTCTTAAATAAGTGTTTTATATTATGTATTTTTCAGTAAAAAGAAACACTTGTTAGTGTTTAATGTTCATTTATCTTAAAAGTTTTAAAGAGTTAGTTATATTTTTGAGTTTTGTGGTTACCCTTGTTCAGAAAATTGTTGCCTTTGGTTAGGTTGTGGGCGGATACAATACAATTTTTTGCATTTCTCTTGAGTTCTATTTTCTCAATATCATCTTATTGAAGTTAAATGAGATAATGTCTAATAAATTTTACAAATGTATAATATAAAAAATGTTGAACATTTCATTTTATTTTAGTGTTTTTATTTGACCTACAGACTTAGTTGCTCTAAGTTCCAATCATTAAGTATACTAAATTCATTGAATAAACAGGAACTGAATGAAACTGTAGAATTTATTTATTTTGGTTGAACGTAAAAATATAAATTTTAGGATAACTGAAGTTAATTAACTCAATAGTTTAAAACAAAACAAAGCCTGTTAAATTGATTCAACTAAACAACATTGCTTTTACCTTAAGCAATTAACTTACATTTACTGAAATAAAAAATGTTATTTAATTTCAATGTAATCCAGTTACGTGCAACCAGTTGACATAAAAAAGTTAAGTTAGTCCAACATATTATTTTTTTGAGTGTACGTATGAGAAAGCTCGACCCTCTTTAGTGGATTTAGTTATCCTTGGTGTCATCAAAAGTCCCATGTTTTGAGATCGTAGAGAGTGTGATGGGTTGTAATGTGATAAAAGCTCAGTTAAGTAAGTAGGGGCTAAACCATTTAAAGCTTTGTAAGTAATTAAAATAATTTTAAAATCAATACGATACTTAATGGGTAGCCAGTGAAGGGATGATAAAACTGGGGTTATGTGATCGTATTTTCTTGACCTGTCAAGAACTCTGGCAGCTGCATTCTGAACTAACTGTAGTTTGTTTATTGATGATGCAGGACAACCACTAAGTAGAGCATTACAGTAGTCAAGTCTTGAGGTCACAAATGCATGAATAAGCTTTTCTGCATCAGCAACACATAAAATATTTCGTAATTTGGCAACATTTCTAAGGTGGAAGAAGGCTGTTTTGATTTGACATATTGATATCTGTCTGTTAAGTAAGATCTGAACCATTGTAGTGCCTGTCCCTGAATACCGGTATAATTGTGTAAACAATCTAATAATATTTTATGGTCTACAGTATCGAAAGCAGCACTAAGGTCAAGCAGGACTAAGAGTGAGATGTTACCTTTTTCTGATGCAATAAGAAGGTCATTTGTAATTCTAACAAGTGCAGTTTCAGTGCTATGATGCGGCCTGAAGCCAGACTGAAACTTTTCGTGTATGTCATTATTTTGTAGGAAAATATACAACTGACAGGACACTACTTTTTCTAGTATTTTAGACAAGTACGGGAGATTTGAAATCGGTCTATAGCTTCCAAGTTCGTTGGGGTCTAAGTTTAGTTTTTTGATAAGAGGCTTAATTACAGCCAGTTCAAAGGGTCCTGGGACATGGCCTAGATTAATTGACGAGTTAATAATGTTACAAATGGGCTCAATTGCGACAGGTAGTAGTTCTTTTAATAAGGTAGTCGGAATGGGGTCTAATAAGCATGTTGTCGGTTTGGATGTTGCAATAAGTTTAATTAAATCTTCCTGACATCCAGGAGAAAACACTGTAGCTTTTCTTTTTGGGTGATGGTCGATACTAATTCTTCAGACACACTTGGAGGTTTGGCTTTAGCTATGTTGTCTCGTATTTTTTTCGATTTTCTCTGCAAAAAAATTCATGAATTAATTGCTACCAAGGTGCGGCGGAATAGCCATGTCAGGTGAAGTCTGTTTGTTTGTTAATTTAGCAATTGTACTAAATAAAAACCTTGGATTGTTTTTGTTATTTTTTATGAGGTTACGGAGGTACTCTGCTTTTGCTGCTTTTAGTGCCTTTTTGTAGCAGTTTGCACTCTCTTTCCATGCAATTTTAAAGAACTCTAATTGGGTTAGTTTCCATTTTCGCTCCAGTTTACGGGTTTCTCTTTTTAGGGCGAGAGGGGTGCTATTGTACCATGGTGCTATGATCTTTTCATTTATCTTTTTTGACTTCATAGGTGCGACCGCTTCTAATGTATTAGAGAAAATAGTGCCCATGTTGCTGGTCATGTCGTCGAGAGATTCTATATCTGTTGGCAAGGTTATTAGAGGAGACAGATCTGGCAGGTTCTTTATGAAACTATATTTAGTAGTTGAGGTGACTGTCGATAACGAGATATACAACTGATTTCTGCAGTGCGCAGTGTAGGCCTACATGTTATAAGATGGTGATCTGAAACATCGTCGCATGAGGTATAATATCGATATTGATTATAGATCGTCTCCCTGAGATATAATCAAATCTAGTCTATGATTAAGTCGATGAGTAGGTCTATTGATGTATTGTGTTACACCAAAAGAGTGTAGTAGCTCTTTAAACTTCACTGCTAATGGATCGTTATCACTAAGTGGATATTAAAATCTCCGACAATCAGTACTTTATCGACGTTAACCAATAGGTCCGATAAGAAGTTCTGCGAACTCTATCAGAAAATTAGTTTAAGGCCCAGGGGGTATATACACAGCAGAGGCGGAGCCAGAGGGGTGTCCTCAAATTTTATTGGGCAGTTTAATGATGATTGACATCTCATTTCACCACTTGCTGAAAAAGCGTCCAGTGCCGCGCGCAGCTTTCAAATTAATCAAGGACGAAAGTGATGTGAGTAACAGAAGAATAATGAAATTTCGCATATAAGGTTAGTTTTAAGACTAGGCATCGGGATTTTGTTTGCGGAAATCATTTTGAAAGTGAAGTCGCTGTATGGGTAAACATGAATGTTGGACGCTAGACGGGTTAATCAGATAAGAGAGATCGGTTTCCGATTTAGCCTAAACATTGTGTTTAACGTTACATTTGTGCTAGTTATATACACTTAAACAGTGCAGTGCCAATACATTACACTATTTGCCTGTTTACTTAATGTAGGCTAACGTCAGCTACAGCCACCACCAGTGTTTAAATGTTAAGATAACTTTGAAATTCTTAAGCTATTTATCTGGTCGTGACACTCAAAAGATTACCTCAATTGCAAATAGCCTGTTTACATATCATAAAGGGCTAATAAAATACAGCTAAATTACTCCATAATACGGCCAGCCATGTAACGAATCTAGTTGTGTGTTACGAGATAAAGACTCTGACAATTCATAGTATGTGAATATTTTTTTTAAGCCAAATCACGTTACAAACACCAGGTTAAGTAAATTATTATTTCTCTTTTGATGCCAGGTTAGGGTTACACCTAGAGATGCGCAGATAAGATAAAATGTCACCCGCATCCGCTGCTTCAAATAAATTATCCACCCGCCCGCACGTATATCTATCTGATATAGATATCCGCACCCGACCCGAATCCGATCGTCACTTTAATTACTCAGTAAATTTTATAGCACTGTCTTTGTCTGTAAATGCTTAAATCTAATCTTTCGATTTAGCACATACATGATGTACAATATAAAAGATAGTCTTATGGCTTTCATATACATATACAGTGCCTCACAGCCAGGGGCGCCGCCAGGAATTTTGGGCCCCATGACAAAAAATCTAATTGGGCCCCCTCTGCGCAGCTGTTGTCACCACATCTCTAGGACCAAACTGTCCCATCAAAAGCTTTACATAACTCTAATTAAAGGATTGAAACTGTCTTGCTTCTTTTAGTTCAATACTGGTACTAGCACAATATTTACTGCTGGTGATTTGTACATGCATGCAAGTCTAGTATGCAGTTCACTATTTGATGCAAGATTAAAAGCAACAAAAATTTGACAAAATGGAAAATTCTCTTAACAAAATTATTCCATTCCATTCTCTACCGCTTATCCGAACTACCTCGGGTCACGGGGAGCCTGCGCCTATCTCAGGAGTCATCGGGCATCAAGGCAGGATACACCCTGGATGGAGTGCCAACCCATCGCAGGGCACACACACTCACTCATTCACTCACGCACGCACTCACACCCTACGGACAATTTTTCCAGAGATGCCAATCAACCTACCATGCATGTCTTTGGACCAGGGGAGGAAACCGGAGTACCCGGAGGAAACCCCCGAGGCACAGGGAGAACATGCAAACTCCACACACACAAGTCGGAAGCGGGAATCAAACCCCCAACCGTGGAGGTGTGAGGCGAACGTGCTAACCACTAAGCCATTATTATTTATAATAATTATTAATTAAAGATTTAAAAAAGAAAAAACTTAAATATATATTAACTTTTCAATCAAAATAAATTAACATCATCCTCTCAAAACAAGGAAAACAGCGGATTTTTTGACTTCGTTGCACATATATGCCAACAAGAAAATAAAGTGGACATGTTAAATGGAATTTCCACATCAGGGTTGTTAAAGTGCTACAAAACAGATCAAGTGATCACTAAATCAAAAGGTTTGAAATATGAATAAGAACAAAGGACTCTTGGAAACCCAAACTTTTCTCTCAAATAACAGTTCAACACGTTTTGACAGTCCAGCTATACACTCTGTTCTCAGTTGTTTTAGGTTGTGGGAATTATGTCTGTAGTAATATCCAATCTCCATAGCCATGCCATTTGCCAGCTATCACTGGGCTTTGCTCAGCCTGACTCACCAAGAGCCCAGTGCCGAGCCTTCTTGCTAGCAAAGTCATGGATCAAGTCTTTGAAGTCTAGCTTTCTAGCCAACTTACTTTCAATGGACAACATGGCAAGATTGCAAAGCCTATCCTGAGACATAGTGGACCTCAAATAGTTTTTTTATCAGTTTTAGCTTACTGAAAGCTCTCTCCCCACCAGCAACAGTCACAGGCAATGTACAAAATATACGTAAAGCAATGCAGACTTCTCCAAAAATGCTGTGTAGCTGCATCTTGTTAATTGCATTCAGGAGATCAAGAGGGGACAAGTTAGGAGGGAAAGTAGAAGCATAAACTGTGTTCAGATGTCTTATTTCATTTTCAAACTCGGACGTGAGATCTCTGAAATACTTCTTGATAAGTGGTTGGCAAACAGAAGGGACTTTATCCTCACTAATCTGCCCAACTTTTAAAACAGCAGAGAATTCCTCAACTATTTCTGCAGTGGTGTGGAACCTGGTGTCCAGATCACTTATGATGCGGTCCATGGCAACTAAAAACACTGTGTTCCGAAACACTGTTTCTGCACTGTCCTGAGCTGTCTCCTCTTGAGAGGTCTCATCATGGAATCTCTTTCTTTTCTTTTGCCGACTGTTTTCCTTGCTAAACTGAGGTGCAACATCCATTTGTGTTGCAATGAGTGTTGACTCAGACAGGAGTGACTTCCATCCATCTCTAAGAGCCAGCATCTCTTTTGTTAAGGCACTGATATTGGCTAACTCTGTGTCAAGAGAGATTTTTCCAGACTGGATAATCACATTCCTGTCATCAATGCACTGCAGTATTTTGAGCCAGACAGTGAGTAGGACAATAGCATTGAATGAGAAGAAGTAGTTCTTCAGACCACTGGCCTCTGATCTGGCCTCGCTGGTGAGACTACATGTCGTGAGTATACTGTCAAGGGCTTCAATGACAGAAGGAAAGTGCTGTGCAACAGGTTTAACAGCCATGATTCTTGCACTCCAGCGAGTGTCTGAGAGGCGATGCAAAGAGCAACCTGTTTTCTCTTTGTAGATGGCCCAGCGTTCTGGGCTGGCACTAAAAAGTGAGTAAAGGCGATTTATGCAGCCAAAAAATGTTGCTACACTGTAAAAAAAAAACAGAAAAAAATGAGCAAATGCATGGCAGCACAGGGTGCCAAACGTTTGCCATTAATGAAAATAACGGTAAAACCCCATGAACTGAAGTAACATGTTTACACAGCAACATGAAAAAGAACATTGACCATACAGTACTATAACATGTTTAAAACGTAATCTGAAATAACATATTTTGTCTGTATAATTGCAAATACATGCATAGACCATTAAATGTAATGGCATTATTTGACTGTAAGTTCACGTAACATGTTTAAACCCTTATTTAATAAAACATGTTTTAACTATAAATGTAAAAACATGGTGTAGCAGTTGTTTAACTAAACATGATTTGAATGTAGATATAAATGACATGTTGATGCCATTACTTCATAAAGCATGTTTTGACTGTAAACTGAAATCATGTTTTAATCATTATTTAACAGAGTTTGACTGTAAATTGAAATAACATGTGTTGACCGTTATTTAAAATAACATGTGTTGACCATTATTTGAAAAAATTAACTCAAATTAACTCAATTTTGAAAGGCATGTACAGCATTTTGTTTTTGATTATGGCTTACAGATAATTTTATATGTAGTTCATGAAATGTACGTTATATGTCATACAAAAAGTCATTAGAGAAAATCATTTGTATTTGTCCCTCTTTATTTTCTTCTGTTACAGTAGTTTCCATTGTAAATAACAATAATATTAAAAACTTTAAACAGTGCTACTGTACCATCATCTAAACATTGCTTATATGCTTAAAATACAACATTGACAATTCAAATTAATTTCATCATTGCCTCTTCCACAAAGTTCGAACAGAACAATTGTCTCCAATTCAATCTCCATGTTGATGCCTTTAAAAAAAACAGAGAAAATGGTTATATATCATACATCACATATCTATATTTATTATCATGTCTGATCATGTTACTCTTTTTAGATGTTCTTGCGTTTCTTACATAAAAAATAATAGTTTTTTTCCAAAAATATTTGTTCATTAAATATGTAATGCACTTACAAATTTAATGATGGTCCACGACACCTTACTTCTTCAGACAGTTTAGTGATGTGAACTCACCCATTGACAAGGTGCGTCAGTTTGTTTTCAAAAATCGTAAGTGACTTTGTTAAGTAGCTTTGTGTGTAAACGTGACCATTTAGACAACATATTCTGCTGTATGAATGCAATATATAACAGAATGACAACAAAACAATCACGGACCTCGATGTCGAGTGGTGAATGGTAAGTGTTTAAAAAAATGTGTTAACGTGTCATCCATCGTAATTTAAAAGTTAATTGGCAACAGGTGAATACAATTACAATGGCTAATCACATACGTTTTTAAATCTTATTCTTAATGTTTGATGCAAGTTGCATTAAAAAGTACTAGGTTTCAGAATTGTGCTCTTGTTGTTTTAGAAGGTTGCTTGCCTTTCACAATCATTTAAGAACACTCATATGCATGGACAACGGATTTCATCTTATGAGGTGTGTTACCTTTAACCACATGTATGATGATGTTTTCGTGCAAATTTTGTGATTGCTCTCTGAAGACAGTTAAGGGATATGTTAATCATCAGATCTTACACAGACATGAAGCAAATGCTCAATTTCCATGTTGCTTTCCAGAATGCAAATGTAAATTCTCAAAATACAATGCTCTCAAAGCTCATGTTTATCGCCATCACAAAATACCACATACTCATTTTGATGATTCGACGGGCACGTTTGTTTGCAACAATACAGACTGTCAACAACAATTTACAGACATGAACAATGTCCTTTCTCATCTCAGGTCACATTTATCCAAGGGAGAGGTGGTGTGTTGTCCTTTTGAAAAATGTGACAAAAAATTCAGTTTAAGATCAAGTTTCACTGCCCATGTTTCACGAAAGCACAGGACTTCTACATTTGCACAGTTACGGATTATGGATTCTTTATCTGAGCATCCTTCTTCAGCATTTTTTGATGTTACTGAGGATGAGGTTGATGAAAGGGAATTCACAGACTCACTGACGAAATGTAACACAAAGTCATTGTACATGAAAAATCTCTGCCTGTTTTATATGCAGCTACAAGCCAAATACCTGGTGCCATCGTCAACCATTCAGATGATTGTGGAGGAATTCAGTGGATTAAATTATATCTGTCATCAGTACACACAGAAGATGTTCAGGGAAATACTCAAGTCAAAAACGTCCCTCTCACAATTTGATATTGAATCTGTGGTGCAGACTTTGCAAGGCCAAGATTTACATTCAGCTTGTAATTCATTACTTTCCACAGAACACCAAAGAAGACAGTATTATCAGAAATTTTTTCCGTACGTGCATCCACAAAGTATGTATCTTGGCCGTGATGAGAACCGAAACCAACGTTATGCACAGTATATTCCATTGAAGAACACTTTAAAAACCATGTTAATAGACCCAGTGGTGTGGGAGCAGTGTGCCAAACATCAGCATGTACACTCTTCTGTGTTCTTTGACATCTGTGATGGCTCTGTATTCAAATCCAATGATTTGTTTAAGCAGCCTGAGATTACAATCCAATTTATCTTGTACCAGGATGCCTTTGAGATTGTGAATCCCCTTGGGTCAGCTAAAAAAAAACACAAAATGATTGGAGTGTATTTTACACTTGGCAACTTTGAGCCATTTTACAGATCATGCATTGATAACATTCAGTTATCACTTTTGTGTCATGAGAGAGACTTTAACTATTTTGGTCAAACGAAGATTTTTGCTAAGTTGTTGGCAGATGTCAAAGAACTTGAAGAGCATGGATTTGTGACATCTTCAGGTGACATAGTACGTGCAACAATAGTGGCTATTATCGGTGATAATTTGGGGTCCCACTGCATCGGTGGTTACTCACACAACTTCAGTACAGCCAAGCATTGCTGTAGGTATTGCTTGGTATCTCGCAGTGAACTTCAGAATGTGTGTGTAGACTTTCCCAATCGCACAGTTGAGTCCTATAAGGCGGCAGTGGAAACTCTAAGGACGACCGAAGAAAATGTTGTAAATGGGTTGAAGTTTGACTCCATTTTCAACTCTCTCAAATATTTTCATGTTGCTCAGCCTGGCCTTCCCCCATGCATTGGCCACGACTTGTTTGAAGGCGTTGTAGCTATTGATCTTGCCATTTTCTTGGAATACTTTGTAAAAAGGAAGTGGTTTTCATATACACAGCTGAACAGGAGACTTGCACAATTCAAATATCTGGATTCTGATGCTGGTTCTGCCCCCTCTCAGATACGTGAAAAAGGCAGAAAGTTAGGTGGTCAAGCAGCTGAGAACTGGTGTCTCCTCAGATTTCTTCCTGTCATAATTGGAGACAGAGTAGAGTCACAAGACCCTGTATGGCAACTGACTGTTAAGTTGAAAGAACTGGTTGAGCTTGTGTGTGCTCCCAAGATTACCACTGCACAGATTGCATATCTCAATGTCTTAATACCAGAATATCTGGAAACAAGAAAGGAGCTGTTTCCTGGTGAAAATTTGAAACCAAAACATCATTACATGCTTCACTATACGTCACTCATTTTAAGTCTTGGACCTTTAATTCGTTTATGGTCATTGAGATTTGAAAGCAAACATTCCTACTTCAAAAGAAGTGTGAGAAGAACACAGAACTTCAAAAATGTATGCAAGACATTGTCACACAACCATCAACTTCTTCAAGCATATCTTCACTCACAGTCATTTTTTTCACCAAAGCTTAAAAGTGTTGACTTGGCCACATACTCTCCTCATTTGTACAGTGATGCTGTGTGCAAAGCTGTTGAGACAAGCTTGCTTAATGAACCAGACTTTGTTTCAACACGGGTAGAATACAAGGGTACCCTGTACAGGAAAGGAAACTTGATTTGCCTTAAATGTGAAAAGGAGTATTCTATTTTACAGTTTGGACAGATTGAGCTGATTTTTGTGAAAGATGATGAGATGACTTTCCTTGTGACTCCCCGCCCCTCAGTGTATTTGCATGATTATGGACTTCATGAGATTTTGCCTGCGACAAAGGAATTAATTTGTGTAAATGCTGAGGAATGTCTGGATTATTATCCCTTAAATGAGTACAGTTTTATGGGACTGAAGGTCATTACTCTGAAGCACAGCGTTGTTCATCTGTAAAAAGGATAAACTGTCCTCTCCCAACAGAAATGGATGCATTGTTGACTTTTATTGAGAATGTGTTCCCAAACCCTATAACGTCAAAGCTAGCCATAGAGGGTTTTAACAGCCTAGGTGTGGAGACCATAGATGACCTACAGTTTTTGAAAGATGATGATCTAGGTGGCTTTCTGAGACCGATTGAAGCAAGAAAACTAATAGCCCAAATCCCAAGTAAGTTTTCAAATCAATGGTTATTTTTACATATACACTAGTCAACATTTGAAGTGGATCAAATAGTTCATTAAGTTCACAAGAACAGGTATTGGTTTAAGAAAATTATTATGAAAGGTTTGATCCACTTTAAATGTTGACTTGTGTACATGCATACATTAGATGAACTGGAAAAACAACACCCCAGTCTCTTTCATTCTGTACTTTGTTAGCTGTACTCTTTACTTGTATTACAGTATGTCAATGTGTTTCTTGTTTCTGCAGTATGGTTTTTAATGCAGTTTTTTGTTTATGCCATGTAGATATTGCTTTCACTCTGCAAAACACTGCCAATGATTTGTCTGCTGAATACACTTCTGATGCATCAGGTTCACCTGCTCCTGGATGCTCAATTTCACCATCCAGCTCTTCAAGTGGAAGACGTGAGTAAAACGCTGATACAACATTAAGCAATCCACAAACATTTTGAAAGCAAAACATGTAATTTGTCAATTCTTGTAATTCATATACAGAGAATTTGCAATGTGAGCATGCCCAGCCTTTAGCACGCCTGGCAAACAAATTGTGCCACACGTGCAGTTCACAGAGCGATATACAGTATGTATATGTATATGTACAAACCCGATTCCAAAAAAGTTGGGACACTGTAGAAATTGTGAGTAAAAAAGGAATGGAATAATTTACAAATCTCATAAACTTATATTTTATTCACAATAGAATATAGATAACATATCAAATGTTGAAAGTGAGACATTTTGAAATGTCATGCCAAATATTGGCTCATTTTGGATTTCATGAGAGCTACACATTCCACAAAAGTTGGGACAGGTAGCAATAAGAGGCCGGAAAAGTTAAATGTACATATGTACAAAGTTAAATGTACATTCTTTTCTGGCCTCTTATTGCTACCTGTCCCAACTTTTTTGGAATCGGGTTTGTATATGTATATGTATATGTGTATATGTATACAAATCTGCAGATTTATTGTACACTAGTCAACATTTGAAGAGTTTTGGGTATTGGTTTTAAGACAACTATTGTGAAAGGCTTTGATCCTCTTACAAATTTTGACTAGTGTAGTTTGATGGTACAAATCAAACTGTGATGGCACGGGGCCTAAAAAAATCATTGATTTTGGAAAATTCCATACATTGTGATCTGTACATGTGCCACTGTGGTGATTACCTGGTGCATGAATGGCCAAACCGTCTCCAGTTGAGTCAGCAGCTTATGCCAGCGGAGTGTGAAGACTGTTGTGCATTGTTCAGAGCAACTACAGGGCCACAGTGCAGCAAATCACCAGCAACACGTTAAATGTGCCCATTTCATGCTAGTGATTTGTTGCACTGTGGTCCTGCGGTCCCTGTGAAAAATGCACAACAGTCTCCCCTCTGACAATAATGCACTGCGGACATAAAACAAGTCTGTGCACCACTTTAAATGCATACTCTATATAGTGGCACATGAACAACCCACAAAGCCCCATGCCATCTCTGTTTGTCCGTTATTAAACTTCAATAAATCTGCAGCTTGGGAATAGGCAATATTGCCAAAAAATTACAGCTGCATGAAAAGTGTTCATTCTGTAACCTGTGGACATTGGTTTATCTTCTAGGTGACAGTAGCTGTGAAACTTCGTTTTATGACCATGACTGGCATTATAGCTTTGATGTTCCATGGCAAAAAATGCCAGCAAGTTTTATGGAAAAGTTGCAAAATGGCGAAAGGCCAAGTTGCTCTGAGAGAAGACAGTTGGTCCGCATTGTTGCTTCTGAGATCCTGGAAGTCAGCAAATGTCCAGCAAAAAAACATGTATCAGAAATAGCCCGACAAATGGTGATTGCATACCCAAAGTCTTTCAGAGATGAGATTAATTTGCAGGTTGTAGGAAGTGGATATGATTCTCTCCTCAAACAACTGGTGTGTAGAATTGACAATTTTAAAAGAGCAAAAGGTATTAGTACACCACTTTGTGGTACTCTAGAAGTATCAACAAAGAAACGAAAATTGTTATATGGTTGTATAAATTCTGATCCAGAACTGCTAGTTGGAGAAACATCTGAATTGCAGCAGGAAAAGAAAGAGAAGTTGCTAGTAATGTTTCAAAATAATGAAAGTGATGTAAAGACAATCTATGGCTTAATGACTTCTACTTACACCTCTCAAAGAAACAACATCCAATCTGGAAAGGAAACCAAATATTTACTTGATGAGTGGCCATATCTTTTTCAGCCAGCAGGAATGAAAGCACACTTTAAAGAGCTCACTGGCATTGACATAAACAACAGCTTTAAAGAATCTGCTTCCAGTAAGTTCAGAAGAATATTAGAGTACTTTCAATTTCAGTGCACAGAAAGAGCAAGCAGAGCAGGGAGAATCCTCACAAAGTATAGAGCTGGAGGGGATCATGTTTGTGGGGCAGTGATGTTGCTGCTAACCCATTTCAAAAATGACCAAGACCACTTTCTTGTGATGGTAGAAGACACCTCTGTTCCAAGTGATATATGCTCAGAACAGCTTCCAGCAACACCATGTATAGTAGTGTGTGGTGGGTATTATTTACTATGATCTTGCAACACGATAATTCCTGGTTTCGGGTGACCAGAACTCACATTCTGTTAAATATTATGTCTTACTGATTTTGTGTTTGTTCAAAGGAGAGAACCCACTGACAGCCAGTGTGTACATGGTAGCAGTAGACCAGATGATTGTAAATGACCATCTCTTGAGTTTTACAGAAGCCCTGTATCTGATGTTCTCTCTTTACTATATATTGAACATCAGTTACCCTGTAGAACTGGGAGCCACACTAGAATTCTTGCAAAGGTAATTTATAGACTGCATTCCTTTGGTTAAGAAGCATACAACAATTCTTTAAGGATATTGTTTGTGTTGTGTTTTAAAGGTGCATCTTTAGGATAAATCCTCATAAAGGTACCAAGGTGGAAAAGAGAGAGAAAAAGAGAGCGTACTCTGTCAACCCCAGAGTATTGAGTCTGACGTCGAAAATTGCTGCATTTGACTGGGGAGAGTAACAGGTATAGAAGCTCTGTTGTCTGTTGTGCATCAAAGGACAATCATTTTTATAATTAACTCCAATAAATGTGATGTAATTGTCTGTGGCCAAAACTGAGAGTATTTGGTTAAGGCTTGTTGTTGTTTCTGCTCTCCTTTTGGTTTGGGTTTTAATTATAACTGTTTGTGTCCCCACAGATGTGGTCTTTCAGAAGATTGGCATTTCGCTGAAGGACAGGACAGATCGACTTTTTGTAAATCAGTGCAGCGCTTTGTTAATTTTTATTACCTTGTGATGTGATAAACTTCAAATTTATCAGAGTCCAGGCCCAGTGTTTTTGATTTTTTTAAATTGAACACATTTGTGTTCTGAAACATGCTTTATCCATTTTCCCCATGTGACATGTCCAGAATTATCAGAATCCGGGTCGACTTTTTTTTTTAAGTGAACAAATTTGTGTTCTAAAACATGACTTTTGCTGGGAAGTGTTTTTCCATTGTTTGATCTTGAAGGTTTGCTATATAATAAAAAGCTGAAGTTGTTTACAGCAATACTCTGGCTACCATAATCTATTTTACATATATCATTTTACAAAAATGTGTGTTTCAAGTGTATTTTTAATTTGTTATTTATCATTATGTCTGTCACACAGTATACAAAGATGTCCCTGTACATTTGGTTTAAATGGGGGTGCACGCCGAAGAAGTTTGAGAACCACTGGCTTATAAATTTGGCTTTTTTGTGATTAAAAAAAGCCATTTATTTGCACTGAAAATTTAGGAAATGTTTGAAAAGTGGAAATAAAGTGCTTTATTAAGAGAAGAGTGTTTATTAAAAATAAAGTATTTATTGGGTAGGCTTAGGGGTCAGTGTAGAAGGGCTTTTATTCTCACAACAATGTAGCATCCATTTAAAAATTTTAATAAATATAATCATTTTCACTCTGATAATTATTGGATCATGTTAATCTACAAAAATGCTAAAGTGCAACAATCTGCCAATATATATAGCTTCTAATTAGTATTTACACTTACTGCAAATTTGATAATTATATTTATTAAATGAAAATTATTTACACCTAATGTAAATAGCATTACTTAAAAATGCTGATATTGTCACTTAGTGAAAATTAAAATACGTCTGTATTTTTCTTAGTGTAAATAGCATCTACAGCTGATTATTTCAGATTTTGATATGGAAATCATAACAATTAGCTTACCTTAACAATAAATGGTTTTCCAGAAGTGGTGTAACAAGTTGGACAGGAGTGTGTGTTTGGATGAGGATACCAATAAGTGAAACGCATACTCGAAATATGACCTCTTTAACCCCGGACCCCCGGAGCAGTGTGGGGAGCAATTAGGGTAAGATGCCTTGCTCAAGGGCACCATAGTCGCAAGACGCCAGTCGTGAGACTCGTACCGGCAACTCTTGGGTTACAAGCCCGACTCTCTAGCCACTAAGCTACAACTGCCCCCATAGTAATAAAATGCTCTAACAGCCACAAGAGAAAACTGATGCCTTTCGCCACTAACCACAGCGGCAAAAAATATGATTTTATAAACAACACAGTCCAGCGCCAGATCGCCTCTTTAACAAACGAACGGTAGGCCTATTTATGACATGTATAAAATCAATAGTAGGCTAAACACTGACTATAAATCAAGGAAACAACATAGTACATTGTGTCGGATCACCAATGAAGTTTAGAAAAGATGCGCAACTTAATCTCATGTCTTCAGTGGCACAGGCACTAGTGTGGAAGCCTCGTTTATTTGATGCTTGTTTCAAAGACCTTGGTTCGAATCTGTATTTTATACCTTTTGGTATCACAAATCACATCGAAAAGGCATTTATTTTCAACAAAAATGAAGTAGAAATAAAGTGTCTAATGAGTGTTTAATAATACACTTTATACTGTATCCTGTTAATGTACACAATTACCGAGATGCGAACAGAATCTGCCAAAATATAGAATATTACATCTAAATACTATTTACACTTATTGCAAACTATCGCGACATTTACATGATGTAAATAAAATATATATTTGTTTTTAGTGTAAATCACAACTGTTGCTTTTTGCACTTAGTGCATAGTCACTGCCTAATTCAACTGGAAAAATGTAGGACTATATTTGGTGTTAATGTACGCATTTTTAGTGGAATTTCATTGTTCTGATGAAAATGTGATATGACTGTGAAATTCTACTGGTTTTCTCTGTAAAACTAAACATTTTTCAACTCTGACCAAAAAATATACAGGAATGTTTTTTTAAGGACATGTCAGGATAACAATAGACAACAATTACTGTTATTTAAAGAAAAATGTCATTTTTTTGCAGTAACAAATTTAAATAGTTAAAAAACAGGGAAAATGTACATTAGATGTCAAAGTTAGCATTTTTATGGAATTTCACAGTTCTGATCAAAATGTCATAATACTGTTAAATTCTACCGTTTTTTTTTCTGTAAAAATACATTTATTTTTTACAGTGTACTTCTGGGCTTGTCTGTGCAGCATGCACACCTACAAGATTTAAGGTGTGAGAGGCACAGGGTGAATATGTAGCTAGATGATTTTTCTTTAATATCTGGGCTTGGACTCCCGTTGTCATATCCTTGCCCTCTGCAGTCTCTAATGTCTATCCCTTTGTCATCAAGCACATTTTCAATCATTTCCGCTATCTCACTCCCTGTTTTTTTGTGAAAGTCCTTAAATTCTAAGAACCGTTCCGTGATCTCCCAGTCATCTGTTCCTTTGTTATAACTCACATATCTGATGAGCACCACATTCTGCTCAGTGTGGGAAATGTCTGGTGTAGCATCACAGATGACTGAAAAATAAATAGAATCTTCCCTTTCCTTTAAAATGGTTTTCAAAACTCTTCTGCCACATAAATCAATAAATTCATTCTGAATGTCAGAGCTCAGATAATGTGTCAACCTGTTTCCTTTTTTTTGTCCCTGACTTTTTGCAAGTGCTCATTAAGCAGTGGATCGTAATGAGACAAAAGCTCTAGTGTGCCTAAGAAATTTCCATTATGGTTATCATCTAGGTCTTTGGTTTTACCCCTGAAAGGTAAATTCCTTGATGCCAAGTGCAGCGTTACATCCAGGATTCTCTGCAAGAGAGCTCTGTTCTTCTCAGTTTCTGTTTGGATCTGCTTTTGCAACTGAGAGTCAATGCCACTAACAGCCATTACTGACTGTTGCAAGTTCTTCCATTTCAAATAGCAGTCTCTGTGTGCCGTATTCTTCTCATGAACAGGAAATTGATCATACATCCGACGCCACTTTACGTCAGACATTTTATATCCCTTTTGGGTGTTCAGTGCACTAAGAGAAGCTCTTTTTTGTAAATGAGAGAAAAGCACACATGGGATGCAATACAGTGCATTAGAAGATTTGCTGTAAATTAACCAGTCTCTCATAACTTTCTCCCTCCCATTTGCTGCCTTACTGTACAATAAGTATTCTGGAAATGGTTTTCCCTCAGAATCCTGTGGCAGTACATTATCATCATTGTGCCCTCACAAAATCCTCTCTGTCCCTATCAGTCAAATCTGCTGGCCACAAACCTGGGTCAACCTTTTTATGACTTTGTCTATCTTCATCCACCATGCATCTCTCATCATCACTGGTACTTTCTTTCCCTTCTTCCTCTGGTTCCACACCTCCTACCTGAGAGGGCCCTGGCTCTGTAGGATGTACATAATGCATGTGATATATACATAGTTACTGTGATATATACAGTGAATATAATAAAATATGCCATATTCCAATAAATAACACTAACACTACAGAACATCGACCCAAATTAACTACAGTTCTGTATCACCACCACTTGATTACGTACATTAGATGCAATAGATTTTTTGTGTTTGTGTGTGTGCAAGCTTCTCAGATAAATTGCCCTATATGATGCGAATAATAAAGTCTGTATCTATAGTTGTCATTCGATAATTCAATCTAAATGAACGTATTAAACTGGATTATTTTAATATTGTCTGTATTTTACATGCAGGCTCAGGTAAGCTACTCGCTGTTTCCAACTTTCCAGTATCCAGAACAGACAGTAGGTTGTTGTTTAATATTTTATTTCATAATGATCATTATGTGAAAAAATAGTTGTTATTAATGCATTTAAATTTCTTAATTAATAAATAGTTAATTTTTCTTTTTTTAATGGTAAATAGAGCAAGAGAGACTGAGAACTCAACACAAACTCCCTGCAATGATGCTAACTGGCATGTCATTGAACACAATGTTGCTCTCCTTCTTCACTGGGTTAGGGAGGGGCACAGTTATGGGGAGACTTGGGTGCTGCTGACTCATCTGTTGTTAAGTCTGCTAAAAGGGGCAGGAACAATGATTTAATATGAATATATTGATAAACGTTTCCCTGCATTAATTAAATGGTGATTAGATGTGGGCTCACACACTAGTCTGTAGCTAGCTATCTTATTTCACTAAAGACATTAACTCGAGTTATTACGCCAATCAGTGTTTGTACTGTTGTACAGCAGGTGGCGCTGTTATACACCTTTGGGAAAACGTACAGAATCCCAGAACGTATGTTTTATCTGTTTTAAATGATTGTTCTGAGTGTAATATGGGCGGAATCTTTGACAAAATGTTAATTACATCAGCGGTTTAATCAAAGTGATGCGTTTTTGAAGAAACCTACCCACATCAAAGGAGTTGTATACAAGAACAAATGAAGATAGAAGAATACGGTTTATTTTGTTTAAAAGCAGAGACTCTATTCTTGGACATATTGTTTGTCCATAAATTCCTTACAAAAAAATGTGCTGTGAGCCATTAAAGTTTGGTGAAAATGTTAAAAAACTCTGGCGTCTGCTTGCAACTTTAAAAAAGGCTTGCGGGAAAGAGTTAAGCCAACAGGTTAATACCACTCACAGACTTTAGGCTACCCACCTTTCTTGGTGAAAAACTGGGTTACACTTTGACACCCTTTCCTCTGTCTTTCCTCTCTCTCTTTTCGATCTTTCCTTTTTTGAAACCCAGATTTAAATTTAATGCTACTAGGCAACATTGTTGTCAATTAACTTTGGGCCTGGCGCATCTACTGACTGCAATTAAACACCGTCACGGAGAGCGCTAAGGCAGGACCAAACCATTTCATTCAGATACAGGGGGGTGGTCGATCAATATGGATGTTTACTTTTTGATCAATGGGGATTTTTAACTTTTACTGCCAAAAACAAAGAGTTACTTAATTGTATTATTATATAAATATATATACACTGAATATATATACTTTATAATTTTATATAAGTTTTTACCAATTTTTTGCCCCTGTCAGTCATGGGCCCTTGTCAGTCATGGGCCCTTGGAATCGTCCTAACTTTTCCCCCCTATACGGCGCCCATGCTCACAGCCGTTGCATATTACATACCCAGCACTTGATTCATCCTTGATAACCACTTCGCTAAAACGCTCCCACACGGTACTTTTCTTTCCTACCTTTTGTTTTGTTTTTATTTCTCCCTTTTTAAATTTCTCTCGGATCACCCGGATCATCCGTAGCGCCCGCGGATTTAACCGCCATCCGCGCATCACTATTACATACTGACTTTCTATCATGGCCTATGGACCCCCTGAAGTTGCCTTGGCCGCCCACCCCCAGGACACCCCATGTGAAAAACTCTAGCTCCGCCACACAGTAGCCAATGTAAGAGAAAGCAATGTTTTTTTTTTACTTTTGTTTGTAACAATTATGGGTCATTCTATAATTAGGGGTACATTTCAGGTCAACAAAAAAGTGAAGAAATCATTGTGCTTTTCTGCAAAATAATCTAGTTATTTTGCAGAAAATGCAAAAATGTTTGCAGAAAATGCAAAAAATGCAAAAATGTTATAATATACCCCCATATTGTTCTAAATTCATTAGTTGCTAAGCTTAAGCTCAAATTACTTTTTAAATATTTAGATGAAAATAAATATTTAATTAATTGTTTTGTCAACTGTGTTACAGACAAAAGTGGTGTCATAGAAGAAATAAATGAAGTACTACACATATGATAAAACATTTGTTTGGAAGTTATTGAGTCTATTCACCAGGGGGTTTGAGGTTGTATGTCTAACTGATTTAAAAAATATGAATTTTAAACTGAATAACGGATATTCTTTGGTATACTATCATCAATGGATATTTTTCAATATAATTCTCCATTACACTGAATTTAGAGTTATTCAACGTCTTTATGTAATACTGTTCACTCTAGAGATGTCCTTTTTATCATTTTTATAAAATTTTAGCCTTCAATTAAAGATTTATGACACAAAAATCACACGTAACACAATTGACAGATAAGTAACACAGTTTACAGAAGTAACACGGTTGACAGGATGTATTAGGAGAAAAAGAGAAACCTTTCTTTAAAATTAAACCTTTTTATTTTGACAAGTGTCAGCAACAAGTAATTAATTAACTCTCTTGAAACAATGGAGAAAACAAACAAAAACTTTACTACATTAGTCTCGTTCACAAAACAGTCCTTTCCAACTCATCCTACTTGTAGTCTATTTCATCTTACAGTTTCTTCACATCCTCACATGTTTTTAAAAAATAACTATTACTATGTAATTACACTTGTTCATATTTTACCATGTCATTCCTGTGTTATAACAATAGTTAATGTATGTTTTTATCAACAATACTCAATATAGTCATAAACTATGACAAGAAACCCAGCCAACATTGTCAACCGTTTTAATCCCTGTCAACTGTGTTACACTTGATGGGTAACACAGTTGACAAGTAACACAGTTGACATTTCTTCCATTTTAGGGCCTTGTGCTAACTGCAGACCTTGGACATGTCCCCACATTACCTTGATCAACTAGTGTTTTTATACATTTTATCTACATTTTTGTAAATATAATATCTAGAGTAAGTACACAAGACAATGGGTAACACAGTTGACAAAGATTTCTCGGACACACACAAAGTTAATAATTTAATAGATATAAACAAGTGAATTAGTTTTTAAAATACATTTGCCTTGTTTTAATGATTATTTTTAACAAATAATGATGAAAATAATATACAAAAACATGTATTGTAGTGTCCATTTGAAAGGCAAAACTTGACTTTTAGCAAATTGGACAGCACAAAAACTGTTATTTCCAGTACAGCATATGCATTTTCTCCTAATTAACTCTTGGAACTGGTTGACTTTTATGCATGAAATAAAGAGGAATGTTCAAAAATATAAAAGTGATCATTGCTTGAAGTGAATATTCAGTAAAAATGATAAATACAACCAATGGACTTGAAATGTACCCTTAATTATAGAATGACCCTTATGTTCAACGCAAGCACTTCAAATGATTTAAATGTACGCTCTGTTCTCTGAGTTACGGTGAGAAAGTCTCTAAAGATTGTTGCGACACCACCACCTCGACCAACCGGACGTGGCTCGTTCATATAACCGTAGCTTGGTGGAGTAGACTCATTTAGACCAAAATAAGTTTCAGTAAGGCATAGTATATCAAAACTGTTGTCTGTGATCATTTCATTTACAATAACTGCCTTTGGATTTAGTGATCTAATATTAAGTAGCCCAAACTTTAGGCGTTGGTTTTGCTCATTAAATATATTGTCTTTTGGTTTAATCACGATAAGGTTTTTATTCACAGTTAAACTCCAAATAATGTCTGAATTATAATGTGTAGAAACAGTACTTCAGACATGGTTTAAAGTGATAAATAAAACACATTTGATTTTGAATAATGTTAATACAATTTATGTGTTTTTAAAATATTTATTTTAAGAGAGTTCTTTAGGTGATGTACGTGTTCTAACAAAACATTGTCGAGTGGTTCGTGATCTTACATATGGCGCCAGTGCAGTACTTTTAGGAAATACATGAAGAGTTTGGTTCCAAAATGAGATATCTCCGTTTCTTAATTTTTTCAAAAATCTGTTTTTTTATTGTGCATTCTAATTCATATCAATCAACGGCAGTTGGTTTGTTTTGATTACAGCCAAAATTACTAAAATAAATACAGCTAATTAACGCAATAAAAACACTATACACTGTTAAACCTTGCTGTAAATTACAGGGTAAATAACTGTAAAATAGCCAGTGTTTATCAGTAACATTGGTAAACAGCATTTTACTGAAATATGAGATGCATTTCTGTAGCGCAAATAATATATTACAGTTAATTACTATATAAACGCATTACAGATAACAGCTGTAATATTCAGCTGTAAAATACTGACTTTTCTCTACACTGTCACAAATGGCAGCTCTATGTATTGCCACAAGTAAGATTTTCAGGCAGAAAACAAAGATTTATGCATTAACACACACGTATGTGCACTGACTGCTTGATTCTTAACGCAAAGGTGTTGCCCCGTCAAGGGCAATCAGGTGTTTGTGATCTCTCAGTTAATGTTCTTTTGCTTGAGCTGTGTTAACTGTCTTACTGACTGGATTTTCATGGTTTAACACTTAAAATGGAATCCCCAACAATGAGTGAGTAAACATTTCAAATATTAAGATGTTTTTTTTAAATATACTGCAAATGTAGGTAAAGTTTATCATTTCTTATTATATGCTCCGTCTCTTTTGGTTCCAAAAAGCTACCTGTTAGCTATAGCTATTAGCATCTCACAACTTTAATTATCCCAAAGTCTTGAATGTTATTTTTTATCAGCAGCTGACCCCACCGCTTGTTTCTTTATTTTTCCTGTTTATTTTTTATTGTTTAGTCACATTACCCACAATGTACAGATGCAAACTGTGTGATTTGCCTTTCCGCCAGCTAGGCGTTTTTTATACACATGTTAAAAAACACCAACACAGAGCGAATTTTCAGTTTGCCTGTGGAATGCAACAGTGCCCTTGTATGTTTAAGAAATTCTCCTCATTAAGGTCACATATGCACAGAAACCACAGGCAGTCACAAACACAGGACACACATAGGCATCCACAGGCTGTATTCCACTGTCAGCTTCCAGGGTGTGAATTTGTGGCTAGTAATTTTTCAGAGCTGTGCATACACCTTCGGATTCACATTAGAGATGGTAGAAAAGTTGGTTGCCCCGTTGAAGGTTGCTTGAAATATTTCAGAGTGAGAACATCTTTCACCACTCATTTATCACGAAAGCATAAGCAGTCAGGTCCAAAGCAGCAGTTTGTTCTTCTCAAACAGTGTGATACAGCAGCAACAGACAGACAAGGTAATACTTCAGATCTGTCGCTTAATGTTGAGGTTCCATCAACATCGTCAATTGAAAGTGATATAGATACATTAAATGAAGAGCCATTTTTACACAATCTGGCTATGTTTTACTTGAAGATGCAGGCAAAAATGTTGTTGCCTGCCAGTACAATTCAGTCTATTATTGAGGAATTTCAAGCAGTACATGATGAAGGAATGCAGGCCATGCTAGGTAGACTTAAAGAAAACCTGTCATCATTAGATATACCGTCATGTTTGATACACAAAATTATTGATGAATTACTTTCACAAGATCTGTTAACTTTGTACAACGAAGTTGAGTTAAGGTCTGACAAAACTAGAAAATGCTACTTCAAAAAGAACTTCAACTTTGTTCACCCAAAACAGATATATCTGGGCAGTGACACGGCTGGTAAAGATCGCTTTTGTCATTATGTGCCAGTTATAGAAACCCTAAAATCTCTGTTCAAGCAAGCATCGGTGAGGGAGCAGTACAACCAGTCCAAAATGCTTGATCATGATGACAAGGTAATGGAGGATATAAAGGATGGCACATGCATCACGCAAAATGCCATCTTTCATGAGAATCCATCATCCTTATCAATTATCTTGTATCAGGATGCATTTGAAGTTGCAAATCCACTTGGCTCAGGTAAAAAGAAACATAAGATCCTAGCAGTGTACATGACCCTAGGTGAGATTCTGCCACACAACCGCTCCTTAGTTGATCCAATGCAGCTTGTTTTGTTGTGTAGAGATGTGGACTTTAAACAATTTGGTCAGGAGAAGGTATTTTCCAGACTTGTTGCTGATTTGAAACATTTAGAGGATTCTGGATTTCAGTCTGTAGATGGCACTACTCTAAGAGCAGGGCTTATTGCCATTTGTGGGGATAACCTTGGATCTCACTGTATAGGAGGTTTTTCAGAGAATTTCAGTACCAACAAATTTTTTTGTCGGTACTGTTTAATTGACAGAGAGACTTTTAACCAGGAACCTTTAAATGTTGGCCCAAAAAGAACAAACTACAATTATGCCCATAGCGTTGATCAGCTCATTACTACCGATCAACGTATGATAGATGGTATCAAATTCAATTCAGTTTTCAATTCCCTTCAATTTTTTCATGTGTGTGGCGGGCTCCCTCCATGTCTAGGCCACGATTTATTTGAAGGTATTGTGGCTAATGATTTGGCAGTTTACATTAAACATTTGGTTACAGTTGAAAAGCATTTCACCTATAATGAGTTGAATAGAGCCATTTCACAATTATGGCATTTAGGAAGTGACTGTAACAATGTACCATGTGCAGTTAAAGCAGATGGCAAACGGCTTGGAGGATCTGCTGTACAGAACTGGTGTTTTTTACGACTCTTACCAGTTTATGTAGGAAATCGAATTAGAAATCCAATGGAAAGTGAGGTTTGGCAATTGTGCCTTAAACTGAAGGGGATGGTTGAGCAGATTTGTGCTCCCAAAATTAGTCATAATGAGATTGGCTACCTCAAGTTTTTAACACAGGAGTATGTCTCGGAAAGAAGTACATTGTTTCCTGATGAGAGACTGAAAGCAAAGCATCATTACTTGTTGCACTATGCAGACCTTATACTACGGTTTGGACCGTTGATTCGCTTGTGGACTCTTAGGTTTGAAAGCAAACATTCATATTTTAAGAACTGTGTAAGGAAACTACATAATTTTGTGAATCTCTGCAAAACATTGGTGGAAAGGCACCAGTTGCTCCAGTCATTTCTTGCTTGTGGCCAGATATTCCCTCCTAAAATTCAATCTGTTAGTGAAGGGCGTGAACACAATGGGCAGTTGTACAATACAAAAATACAAAATGCAATAAGGATGGCTAACTGTGTCACTCAGAGTACTTCAGAGGTATCTGGTGTTGTTTACAAAGGAACCAAATATTCCAGTGGCCTTGCTGTTGTTGTAGGCCATAACAACTGTGGGTATATCTTTGGAAAAATATTACTGATACTCATTAGTCTAACTGATGTTCATTTTGTTTTAGAACTTCATGAATCCATGTTTTTGTCTGACCTTGGAGTTCACTCTCTTCACAACTCATATACAGATTACGTGTGTGTTAATGCAGATAATCTCTTGGATTACTACCCTCTACCTGTGTATGAAGTGGCTGACCTTTCTGTGGTGTCATTACATCACTCAGTATGTTCTTTTTAACTGTAGACACAGAGGTGATTCAACAAGAAATCAAAAGAGTGCTTCCAGAATTGGACAACAGCAAACTTCTAACAGTAGTCAACCATCTTTGTTTTGTGCTTGGAGTTGAGAAGACACAGGACCTTGCACTAGTGGAGGTGACAGACCTTCAGAGCTTTTTATTTCCCATTCAATGTCGAAAACTCATTATGGACTTCAAACAAAGACGTAAGTAAAACCTTTATTTTATCATAAATCACTATCACAAATTTGTATGCCATTTTTGTAAAACACACGAAACAGATGAACATTTAGATAGAACTGTTCCATGTGAAGCATGTAGTCTATGAGGAGTCTGAAGCTTTTTACTTCTTTTACAGCATCTATAAGCCAAGTGGATGTGACCACAGTAACCCCACTACCACCTCACTCTGACATATCAGAACAACCTTCCACTTCTTATACTCCTGCAAATTCTGACTGGCTCAGTATGTTCGAGATTCCTTGGAACCGCATGCCTGCAGCCCTTTTTCATGCAGCACTTAATAAGGAGAATGCTCCACTTGGACCAAGGAGAGAGTTTGTACGAACTGTTGTGGCAGCCATAAGGGAACTTTGCCCAAACCCACACTTAGCTGACTGTGGGGAAGTGGCAAGAAAAATATTTTCTAAACATCCCTTAACCTTTGGGGACTTTTCAGAGGAAGGCGAACAAATAGGAAAAGGCTATAGTTCGCTTCAAAGACAGCTGAAAACCAGGGTGGAACATGTTAATAGAGACAATGTAACGTACAGGATTCGTCAACCAAAAAAAAACAGTGCAGAACAAGAATTGAACAATTGCACAGTCAAAAAAGTTAGATGTAAAATAGACAGTTATGGTTGCGTTAATTGGCAACCTACCTCCATGCCAGATGGAGAGACCTCAGAATCTCTTGAAATGAAGAGAATGGTTGTTTTAGAAAAGTTTCAATCTGAAGGCCCAAGTTCTGCTGAAGTGTCTGATGTGGACAACCTAATGCGAGAGACTTACATCTGTCAGCGGCATAAGATTAATTCATGCCCCCCTCCAGCTATTAGTGACATAGAACTTGAGTGGCCATACTTATTCACTAAAAGAGACCTATGCAATCACTTTGAAACCCTTACAGGGATCGACATAAACAGTCGCCTCAGTGAATGCCTGACTGGAAAAAGCCAAAGAATTAAAAACTATTTTCAAAAGCAGACATTAAAATGGAATCCAGAGGTTCAAGCTCTCTTAAAAGAAATTGAAGCCACACCAGCAACCAATCATAAGACTATCATTTCCGCCATCCTACTGACAATGAAATACTTCAAGGAAAAGGAAAACTCTCTCTTCGTTTTAGTAGATGTAAGTAATAAGTACATTACATCACTAGTAAGTAATGTTTCACAGATATGGATTCAAATTAAACCAGGAGTTGGCCTCAGTTGAACTATTGGGTATTTAAGCTTTTAAACATGCATTTTAGACTGGGATTATAAATAAGGCTTGAATATGAATTTAATTTTAAGAAACAACCTCAGGTTTTATGAATAAGAAACACTTCGGTAATCCATTACTATTATAGCATCACTCACTATTATTATCTCATTTCTAAGAAAACTTCCACAAAGATGTCAGTGGAAAATGAGCTAAACCTACCAGCCACACCACGGCTAATCATGCTGGGTAAGTAGAAAATATGTAGTCAATAAATTGTGTAAAGATGTTTTTGGAGTTTTGATGGTGAGCCTCATTTTCAGGAGATACACTTCTTACTTCATCAAAGTGGATGATCAGCATTGAGGGGAAAGTGACACATTGCATTGATGAGGATCTAGATTTTGCTGCAGCACTCTCTGTTCTTTTTGCATGCTTTTATGTTTTTAATATTAAGTACCAAGAGTCGGCCAGTGCCACACTAGAGCTCATTCAAAGGTAAGTGTTAAAAGAGACATTATATCCACAGTAATGATTTTAATTATATTCTATCATGTCTGTATTTGTTGTTGTTAGTGTTTCTCATGATTCTGTGTTTGATTTGTTACTAACTGATACAAATCATTTGATTTTTAGATTCTTTGTGAGGATTAATCCTGAGGGGACAAAATGTGCTGCAAAAGCTGGAACTAGCCGCAAAACTGGCTCATCGGTTAAAAGAAAGGTTCAAACCATGAATCCACATGTACATACATTTTTGCAGCGGCTCACCGAATTTGAGTGGAAAACATGTAATTAGTATTGTTTTTGTTTTTATTATTTATGTTTTTTTAATAATTTTTATTTAATTTAAAGATTTGCCTATTTTCTATATTTTCCTTTTATTTTATTTATTATATTTATAAAATTTATTTTTATACCATTCAGTTTTGTTGAATTATGTGATTTGTTTAATTGTCGTATGTAATTATGGATTGTCTTGTGTTTTGTATGCATGTTTTGCTAAAGAAAATAAATTACGTTTGTTGAAACCTCTTGAATTTCTTTGTCTTTTTAGAAGATAATACCATTACATAAAATTGCAGCATTTTTGATGGAGCAGAATGACTACAATATTAAATATACAGAATGTATATGTAGTATTCTACTGTGATTGTGTTGCATTACAGTAAATAACTATCACTACTCTTGCCAGTTATTAGCTGTTATTCTTGATTAACAGTAAAATACTGGCAACACTGTTGCCAGCTACTAACTGTGGAATATACATTACAGTAAGTAACTGGCAACACTGTTGCCAGTTAGTCACCGTAAAGTCTCAGTTACAGTAAAATACTGGCAACACTGTTGCCAGCTACTAACTGTGGAATATACATTACAGTAAGTAACTGGCAACACTGTTGCCAGTTAGTCACCGTAAAGTCTCAGTTACAGTAAAATACTGGCAACACTGTTGCCAGCTACTAACTGTGGAATATACATTACAGTAAGTAGCTGGCAACAGTGTTGCCAGTATTTGACTGTAAAAATGCCTGGAAAGGTCTAACAGTGTATAATAAAAAGATTTTTCGTTTGAGTTCTCGGTCCGGTCTAAGTACCTTATGGTCATTTAAATTTTAATTTTAGAAAAAATCAAAAAAGGACCCTTGTTTTTATTTTCTACTAATACCCAGAACCCAGTGGTGGAAAACGAGTAAATTTGTCGGTTCTTCTATCATTAACAGAATAGAAAATCCATTGATAACGAACACAGAAAAATGCTTTCTTTCCAATTTACTAAAGCCATAACTGAGAGCGCCCGCAAAACTCCGCGTAGACATTGGCTGCGTTCAGCCCCGACAAAACGTTGCAAAACGTTTTTTACAGGGAAACCGGTGGTGCAGTTGAACACCCTGTTGTGATGATGCAAGAGTTGAACTATGGCAGCTGGGATGGCCATTCTTCTGCATTCTGATAAAACTGGTATAAATACGTGTTGAATACTGCAAAATACATTTCTTCTAATATCTTCAATTATTGTGTATACAGAGCTGCAGCAGACACATTTAAACGACTTTACTTGAAACCATTGTTCATGCTGTCTCTTTAATACCGCGTGGGTTATACACATGTTCAGGGCCGGATTTAGGAGGATGGGGCTTTTGGCAGACGCTTTCATTCAAAGCGACTTACATTGCTTTATCCTATACATTTTACATAGGTATTTGCAATCCCCTGGGGATTGTTTTTTTTGTTTTTTTAAATTACAATAAAACTTATCGATTCATAATAAGAAAACTACTAAAAAGGAACAAATGTGTGTGTTTTGCCTGTATTTCTAGAGGATCTTGAGAGATTATATGTCTTGGATCTAAAATGTAGGAACCCCTGCATTAACATAAAACCAACAAAGAGCTATACAGTTTTCAGCATTTATTAATCTTGTTTCTTGTTAGTTAATGCCAAATACAATTGTTTATGTTAGTTCGTGGTGCATGTTCAATGTTTTTAAAATATAAGTAAATACTGAAAATGAAGATTAACAAATGCAGACATGTTAATGCTTAACTAATGTTAACAAATGGAACGTTGTAACGTGTTAAAAATATATTAGTCTTCTATTGCAATTCCATCATTAAAGCATAAGACAGATCTATGAGTTTGAAATGCACTTTAAAATTATATTCACAATAATGAGATGAAACGTCTTCTTATGGCTTGAATAGTTTCAGAATAATGGGTCCATAGTTTTGTAAAGTCTAGTTAACAGAGGTTGTGCAGGGCAAATAGGTCACTGCTCTGTTATACATCGTTATAGTTTATACGTCTGCCAAATCAATAAATGTAAATGTAATACCTAACAGATTTCATGTAAAATTCTTAAATGTAAATCTAAGAGATTGTTAAATGCAGCTCACAGGGGCATGAAGCCATGAATAGTATATCTACAAGGTATCATCTTAATTTAGTATTTAAATTTAGCCAGAGATCTCAATCAGACATGAGATAACTTGCATATAATGAAATTTGAAAAAGCACGAGCAGTTTGTCCCTTCGCGCGACCCGTAGTTCGGTTGTTTTAACTTTGTTGATTAGTTAGCAGAATGTTTTTATTTACATGGATGGATTTAACAGTGTTTGCATATTATTTACAAGAACCGCTTACGGTCACAGAATGGAGAATATTAGAAATAAACTCTATATTACCTGATTTTATTCAGAGTTGTCTGCAGAACACAACACTTTTCATAACACGTTTTTTTGTAAAAGCAAATAAAGTATAACAAAAAACAGCTAGTAGACTGTACTTCCTCTACCTGTCGATGAAACGATCTGACGGACACAGACTGTGAGGAGCGAGTGTTAAATGGAAAACGCAGAGTGGAATTTATTCAGACCTTAAGTGGTGTGACAAGAGAATGTTTTTCGCGGGGATGTGAATCCTCACTACTACACTTCGGCTACCGGTATATTTCGCCTACCAACAGGCCCCTGCCTGTGAGGGCAAATGCCACCCCGTGAACGGGTACCGGTTCCCATGAGTCCGGGAGATTCAAAGGAGAAATAACTGAAATACGGGAAAAATAACTGTGATGTAAAAAAAATAATAACTGGGAGTACGGTGGAGGTGTCCTGGAGTTAATAAGGGGGTGGGGACGTAGGTAATTGAAGTGTACATGTGATGCGGATTAAAAGAATTCAGAAATTAGAAATAATTAATATATAAGAATTTTTAGTCCGTTTAATATTTGACCTGTGGTTCTCTCTCTCCTTTATCTCAAATGTGTCCTTTCACTGTACTTTTGTGCGAGTGTGTTTGTGTGTGTGTGTGTGTGTGTGAGTGTGTTTGTTTGTGTGCGTCTATGTCAATGTGTGTAAGTATGTATGCATATTGTGTGTGTGGAGCATTTGTATGTCTGTCTTTTTGTTGTTTTCCACCTTTTTCTCGTTTTTACAGGTATATGCCTTTAGTTGTTCTACTTGTAATCTATTGTGTCTCATGTACAGCTGCTTTGTAACAATGAAAATTGTAAAAAGCGCTATATAAATAAAGTTGAGTTGAGTTGAGTTGAGAAAAGGCTGATAAAAAGACTGTTGGAGATGCTGGTTGTTGGTTCGGGTGCTCGAGTGTGGGTGACACGCTAAACGGCCGTTCGAGATAATTAGTGTCTCCAGTGGTGAAGACAGATAGCTAGTAAGTGGGGGAGTTAATAGAGCTAGTCAGTGAGGGCCTTCTTTGTCGGTTAGGAGAGCTTCTGATTCGTAGCAAAAGCTGACAACGGTGTGGTCTTGTGGATCATCGGATAATGCTCAGTTTATGCCTCGGGACTACAGGTTGCATACCCTGTGCTGGTGCCACTAAAACCTGGATTATAGCCTGACAACGTGCTAGAGCTAAGTGACTACTAGAGCTGCGGCATTCACTTTGCTGGTGCCTCTGAAACCTGGACTACTGCCTTACCCATGCAAGATCGAACTCCGTGTCTCCTGTCTTCGGGGATCTGTTGCTGGCTGGGAGATTGAAGCAAGCCTTGACTTAAGGGGGGTAATGTGCCGTATCGGAGTGTTTTTATGGTTTTAATGCAATAAAGCTTTCATACTTGTCCCTGTGGTGTTTGGTCTCTGACTTCCATGTGCCTGGTTGTTACATTGTTGGCAGTGGTGGGATCTTTTTCTTGTAACAATAAGACGACAGGCAATGGAGGGCAGAGAGGGACACCAAGAGGGGGAAGCAGGGCCGTCAAATGTTGCCATCTCGGCGACTGTAGCCACAACTGCCTCAGCAATCTGTGTGGTGAATAATTGGAATGATGGGACGAAGCTTAAGTTTATGGCGCTTTTATTGCCGGGTCGTGCTCGAGATATCTATGGTGGCCTCCCTTTAGAGGCCAAGCGTAGTTATGTGTTATTAAAAGATGCGTTGGGCAAATGTTTTGAACCATGTGAAACCGCAGAATGGAATTGAGTAAGTTGTTCGTCACTTAAACGGCAGCCAATTGAAACCGTGCGTAAATTTGGCAATGTGCTTGGGAGTTTGGGGATTAAAGCATACCCGGCGGAAGGAGCAGATACACAGGTTTTACTGGCCAGAGACCACTTTATTACACATGTAGGGCATGGAGAAACTCGCATGCGGCTCCGTAGCTTTAAACCCCTTACGTTAGAGGAAGGGATTAATATTGCGGTAGAATTCAAGCTTATTCAGGGTTTAGATCAATGTACGGTTCACCCCGATTCAAAAGTGCGGGGCTTGCAAGTATCTGAAGGGGAGATTAAAGTAAATGTGTTGACCGGGGTCGTAAATTTTTCATTTAGAATGAAGTGCAAACGCTGAAAAAATCTGTACAGCAATGGTTTGAAATTTCTCCACCGCTAGTTAGAAATGCACCCCTGCAGAAGAATAGCGGCGAGTCATTGGTAACGACGATGAGCGGAATGAGACCGGCTCAGCTGTTAGTGGGGGAATGCGGGTGTAATCGGCATTTGAGGAGGGAGTGTCCTTATCTATCGGAAAACGAAAAGGCTAGAGTGTTCTCAAAAAGAAAGGCTATAGTGTTTTTCTCCTATAAATCAGGAAGATTTAATTAAAATTATTGCAACATCCAAACCGACGATATGCTTATTAGACCCCATTCCGACTACTTTATTAAAAGAGTTACTACCTGCTGTAATTGAGCCCATTTGTAACATAATCAACTCGTCAATTTATCTAGGACATGTCCCAGGGCCCTTTAAGCTGGCTGTAATTAAGCCTCTTATCAAAAAACCAAACTTAGACCCCAATGAACTTGGAAGCTATAGACCGATTTCAAATCTCCCGTACTTGTCTAAAATACTAGAAAAAGTAGTGTCAACTCAACTGTGTACCTTCCTGCAAAATAATGGCATGAACGAAAAGTTTCAGTCTGGCTTTAGACCGCATCACAGCACTGAAACTGCGCTCGTTAGAATTACAAATGACCTCCTTATTGCTTCAGATAATTCCAGATGATTCCTTTAAGCTATCCAAACTGGCAGAGTGCATCGAGGACATAAAACATTGGATGACTAGTAATTTCCTCCTTTTAAACTCTAGCAAAACAGAAATGTTACTTATAGCACCAAATTCAAGTATACAGAATATCTCCGATTACAGCCTGCAAATTGAAAGCTGCACTGTTACTCCAACAAATACAGTTAAAGACCTAGGTGTTATATTAGACGGCAACCTGTCATTTAAAAATCACATCTCAAATATCACAAAAACAGCCTTCTTCCACCTTAGAAATGTTGCCAAATTACGAAATAGTTTGTGTTGCAGACGCAGAAAAGCTTATTCATGCATTTGTGACCTCACGGCTTGACTATTGTAATGCTCTACTTAGTGGTTGTCCTGTATCATCGATAAACAAACTACAGTTAGTTCAGAATGCAGCTGCCAGAGTTCTTACTAGGTCAAGAAAATACGATCACATAACCCCAGTTTTATCATCGCTTCACTGGCTACCCATTAAGTATCGTATTGATTTTAAAATTCAAAAAGATGCCCATCCCGAGGTAGGAAGAAGTTCCACCATGTCCAGACCCCGACAGATGCCCAATTTGAGATTATGCCAGCTACAGCTGCAGACTGACTGACCATCCCAGCTCCATCTAAGGCAAATTCCACCACCAGCCAAGAGAAATATGACCATCGGACCATCCCAGCTCAGACCACTACATCCCCAACCAAGGGCAAAGACGGACTATTTGTCTTATTAATGCTGAAGTTACAATATTTGGTATTAAATGCTAAACCAAAATGACATGTCAGCAGTCTGAGTGCAGCTATGACACGTCAGAGGGGATCTGGCCCTCCCGGTTGAGCCTGGTGTCTCCCGAGGATTTTTTCTCCATTAATCAATCATTGGAGTTTGGGTTCCTCGCCACAGCAGGGCAGTGTTGGCCTGCTCACCGGGAGACTGCATTCATTCATTTATTTATTTATAAACTAGATATTATTTATTAGAATGATCTTACTCGTTGTATAAATACCATTCACTGTGCTGTGTTTTAACTTTTCTGTTTTTCCTGTTTGCCCCTGTAAAGCTGCTTTGAAACAATACACATTGTGAAAAGCGCTATATAAATAAACTTGAATTGAAATAAAATAAACTTGAATAGTTTCCTTACATAATATTTATTGGTAGAAAAAACAGTGTTGAAAGCCTGGGTTTTAAGAGACTGAAATGACACAAACTTGCAAACGGCAGGAGACTGCACTTTTTATAAATTCCCTGCATCATATACACATAGCCAAGGGAAGATGTGGTGTTGGGGGACTGCAGCAACCCTGTTCGTCAAACAAAAGCAAAATTTAAAAAGTGTCAAAAGAACAAAAAACATTTTATTAATTTGTCTAATCACTAATATTCATTAAAAACATGAAGGACTTCAGTTTAGAAGGCAAGCCACATGACGTCATGGCATTCATTAGTGAAGATCTAGAGTCAGGAGAAGTCTTGTTGTCCAAATGGCGCAAAAACTAATTTCAGACTCTTTGTACTGGATAGCTTGGATACTAATACCCTCATGCGGGACTTCATCAGCGTCAACCCTGAAAGAGAAAGGCCACGTTTGGAGTTTTGCATGCAGGCCAGCAGTATGATAATTCTATTTTTCTTTATTTGAGGTAGAAGGTCTACAGTTAATATGTGTCAGGTTGATTTAAATGTGCTGTCGCCGTGCAGCGTGCAGTCTTTTAATAGTTTGTAAATAGTAAAATAAAAATTTTTTTAATGGTAAATTACTATTACTGTATGCATCTAAAAAGTCAGGCCCAATGTAGGCTAAATAGAGTGTATAATATTGCATGCAGTTTGTATAACATATCAGAGATAAAACCATCAGATCGGGATCAGCTGCATATGCCAATTCGCCCTGAATGAGACAGGTGGATCGAGACATCCCCTCTGAGGGGCTGGGAATCTAATCTGATGTGCCAGGACCTGATGAGTTTTGAACACCCGTATAAAAAGAGAACAAACAAACAAACACTTTCCTGTCCTACTTCTAACAATAACCAACATCTGGCCTAAATTGCGCTCTCTCTCTCTCTCTCTCTCTCTCTCTCGCTGTTTCTCTCTCTCGCTTGCTCTTTCTCTCTCTCTCGCTCTATCTCTCTCTCTCTACCCTCCTGTTTTCTTATCAAATTGGATTTCATCATATCCCTCTCCCTAACACAATGTTTGTCTGGAAGATAACTCTGAGTAACATTGATGATTTTTGATCCGTCTCTATCCACTAATCGCTTTTTCAAGGTCCTGATTTTCACCACTACTAAAAATTGTTTTCATCAGGATGTGGAATTATGGGTAGAGGGCAGTTTTTCATGGTAAAACATCTTTCAATCGACACCTTTTTGATACGTTTTTCATCTAAAATCCAAAGGGCTACGCAAAATAAAAACTGTTGAGCTTTTCATCCACATTCATCAACATTAATTGATCTCTTAATATCAGGTGAATTTGTACTAGAAAATATATTTATTCCTATTTATTCCATCCATCAAACAAAATGTAATCAGAAAGATATTAAGTTACGCTCCTGTTGTGCTTTAGTGCATAAAGGTTTTCATGGACAGTATGATTGAAAACAGTAAATATATGTGTATTGTAATTGATCACTGATTGTTCTTTCAGTCCAACTTCTTTAGTTGTGGGGAAAATCTTTATGGTTGTTAAGTTATATTTTGAATGCTGGATGGGTAGCATCGGTGCACAACCTTTTTAAGATCTCTTCAGAGATGTTCAATCGGGTTCAAGTCTGGAGTCTGGCTGGAACACTCAAATATATTCAGAGAGTTGTCCTGTAGCCACTCCTTTGTTATCTTGGCTGTGAGCTTAGGTCCTGTTGGAAGATGAACTGTCGCCCCAGTCTGAGGTCCAGAGCGCTCTGGAGCAGGTTTTCATCAAGGATATCTCTGTTCATTGCTGTATTCATCTTTCCCTCGATCCTGACTAGTCTCCCAGTATCTTCCGCTGAAAAACATTCCCACAGCATGATGCTGCCATCATGCTGTGTTTTTTTTGGTACCCTTCCCCAGATCTGTGCCTCGATACAATCCTGTCTCGGAGGTCTACAGACAATTCCTTGAACTTCATGGCTTGGTTTGTGCTCTGACATGCACTGTTACCTTATATAGACAAGTGTTTGCCTTTCCAAATCATGTCCAATCAACTGAATTTACCACAGGTAGACTCCTTCAAGTTGTAGAAACATCTCAAGGAAGATCAGTTGAAACATAATGCACCTGAGCTCAATTTTGAGTGTAATGGCAAAGGTTGTGAATACTTATGTACATGTGAATTTCGTTTTTTATTTTTAATACATTTGCAAAGATTTCAAACAAACTTCTTTCATGTTGTTATTGTGGGGTATTGTTTGTAGAATTTTGAGGAAAAAAATCAATTCAATCCATTTTTTAGTAAGGCTGTAACATAACAAAATATGGAAAAAGTGAAGCGCATTGAATACTTTCCGGATGCACTGTATTTGTTAGGGCCAGATGTCCTCAGTAATCCAGTAAATTATCATCACAACTTGTGAAGACATTTTACTGGTCCTCACTAAACAAAAAGTCTCCTGATTAGGTCATATAGTGTTTGTTCTTAAAATCTAATGTCTTGCACATGTTTGCGAGTTAATTAGATTTAGGTGTTGGGGTAGGGTTAGGGGATAGAATATATCATGATGCTGATATAAAATCTATGAAAGTCTATGGAATGTCACAAAACAAGAATATGTGAATAACTCAATTTTGACACGAAAGTCAGATAGAACCTTATAATTCTAAGGCAACAAATTGAGTATAGCCCATGCATATACTGTACAAAGCCTACCCGGAGGTCGTCAGCATTTTTCACATACTGCTATAATTATTATAAGAGTTTAACCAAAGAGCTTCACCAGAGAGGCACCTTTACTGTAATTTTTGCTAGTTTCTAAAGTGAAAGTTTATTATTCTTATATAACCAGTTGCAGGCACACAAAAACAATGTTTGGAGTGTTGTTGGCGCTGGAGGGATTGAGTAAGATACTTCAAATTTGCTGTGGTAAATGTTGGGACTGTCCTCTATATATGTGCAAAGTTTTACATCTGTTTACTACACAATTCTATGGGCTGCCATAGACGCTGCATGCAGTAGTTACGGGGTCAAGCCCAACAATCGCCCAAAAGGAAATGTTTTGGACATGTCAATGTACCTGTGATGATACATACCAAATTTCAAGTTAATGCACAAAAGTGTTGGGAAGATATAGACACATGTCCCTTTGGCACAAAATTTGACCTGTATACGAGAAACATTTGATCAATCAAAAATCTTTTAATAACTTTTTGTCAGTACTCTCGATGCTACAAACCAATTTTCATCCAAATCGGACAAATGTTGTAGGAGGAGTTTGAAAAAAGTATGTTTTGCATACAATATAGTACAACATGACAAGTTTGGTATCAAAGCATTTTAATAAACTTAGTTCTATCTGTTAACTACCAGGGGGTGCTGGCTTTACATGTACTCTCAGAACCTGACCTTGATGAACCAGACCAAGTTTCGCAATGATACATCATTGCATTCTAAAAAAATACAGCATTTACGACAAAATTTCAAATGGGCAATGGCAGATTAAAGAATAACATTGGGTAATCATCAACTTGGTTATGAGTCAATGAATCAAATGTCAACACTCTCATGATTTTTTGACTAAAGTTGTTAAAAGTTATACACAAAAATAGTCATTTTTATATCGCTAGACCACTCGGTGGTGCTGTGACGAAACTGTGTAAGTTTGTATGACATGTACTAAGTTTTTTGACAATACATGGAAATCAAATCCATGATGAATTCAATGACACGCTATATGACAACCGAATTGACGATCAAAAATGCTTTCTTTACTTTTAGTCAGCTGTCTCTAGATGCAGCATACCAAATTTGGTGCAAATCCTAGGAGTTCAAAAAAGATTTTAATAAAAAAAATCGAAATGGTGGGAACATTTTCATGATATTTGAATCTTCATGAGCCAAGAATTCACATTAAAAAATAATTAGTTTTTTAGGACTTACGATTCAAAAATAAGAGCAGATATGCATTTTTTGACTGGTTGGGATTGAGTAAGAGACTCTGAATTTGATATGTATATATATGGGGTAATGCTGGGACTGTCCTCAATCTGTGTGCAAAAATGTTATAACTTTCCTATGTAGAGCTCTATGGGTTGCTATAGACTTTATGGCGGAAGACAAACGTTCGGGCTACTTAATATTAGATCATTAAATTCAAAGGCAGTTATTGTAAATGAAATGATCACAGTTTACAGTTTTGATATAGTCTGCTTTACCGAAACCTGGCTTTAACCAAATGATTATTTCGGTCTAAATGAGTTTTCTCCAATCAAGCTACTGTTATACTGTATGCATGAGCCACGTCCGCTTGGTCGAGATGGTGAGCAGTATTTTTTCAAACTCATATTTGAGCATCAAAATAGTATAATTAAAAGTATTTCTTTCACCCTTACCTCATTTAGGGCCAGATTTAACAAAAAGGGGCAAAATATCGAGAGAGCGCAATTTAAAGGTGCAGTTTGTAAAATCCGCCGATAGAGGGTGCACATTCAAAATAGATATGTTCAAAACAACAAAAATGGTGTAGCTCGATGATATTGCGAAGGAGCGTGAAATAATGTCGTCTTCATCTCCACCCCTAATAATGAATTGGACGAGAATGAGAAATCACGTTTATAGAAGATGTAAATTAATAAAGTTTTATAAATGTTGCGCTTGATGACATGACAGTATTTCATTATAATGAATTATATGCATTAGATGTTATTCATAAAATAATGTATTACTAGTTAGTCAGATGATCTAAAAACGATTTCTGCTTGTTCAGTAAATATATACATGACACTTGTTAAATTAAGAAAAGGACAATAAGACTAACCTTGATCGAGACCAATAATAATACTAATCTTGTCGATATAATAATCATATGTTTTCAGTCAGTAAAGGAATCTAAACAGTTGCTCAATTGTCTAGTAAAACACATGCAAGATCAACATCTCTGTTTAGTTAAAATTGGTCAGCCCCCTCCATTTAGATTTCGGACGTACTAATTTTATTTTTTAAATACTATTAACGACGGATAGTATGCGAATTGGGAAGCAGCAACAATCTCTTGGTACAGGGGTCATAGCTGTGCTTTATCGTGAATAAAGCACAATTGTTGAACAATCAGAATCAAACACTTCAACTATCTGGAAAACCCCAGTCCCTTTATTGTTTTAGTAAAGAGACTATGTGCCATCCTAACATATCAATGGCTTCAGCAGCTGAATCATGCAGTTGATTTGATTAATCGGGGCAAATTCAAATCACCTTTTTAAACTTGTCTGCAGTTTAATGGGGAAAATAATCAGAAATAGTTTTAAATGATTTTGTACATGTTAAGTTTAAATGTATATTAAAAACACCACACAGACATACTGTATACAAAACATTAAAGGAAATGCTATTTCAAAGAATGCTATTTCATTCATTCTGACTTCTTTACACTCCTGAACTACATTCTCATGCTTAACATGGTCAACTTTAAAAAAAACGAGTTGGACGTATGACATAGCATTTCTGTGTTTGATACACCCCCCAGAATCCGTATAGGTTTCGAAAACTTTTACAACATTAATATCCACTAAGTAACAAGGGTTCTAAGTCCATTATTGGAAAATTCTTCCGAAAAAGCACGCCCACATGTCAACCAGCAAGACAAAGAGCATGTTAATCCTAACAACTAACCACCTAACTAACTATTAATTAGCAACAAATTAGGAATGAACCGACATGCGGCAAGGGGTAAAGAGACACTATAGGAAAACGCTAACTATGGGAGATTGAACAGTGAAGGAGACGGGCAGGTGACAAGGGTTAAGCTAAATGGGGAACTGGGTGGACAGGTGAGAGGGATGAAATACTAATGGGGAATTGACGGAGAAACTAGGGGCGGGGCTAAAGGACGCTGTGTAAAAAGTAAGCATACGGCGTATGCGTGCGTATGGCCCCGACTACACCACTTGTGAACATCACATTTTTTAATTTTCTTCCATTTGTTAGACAGCTACTATTCAAACAAGAAAATAAAAATAGCAATGGAGTTTAACATTGATGTTTAGCAGCCATTAATCAAACATGAAAATAACAAAAGGACTGTATTATAGTAAACACCTAACTACTTTAGTCTTTCCAATTTATTTTCAAAATGTTTACTCTCATTTTACACCACCAGCTCTTCCAGGAGTGCGATTCATGTGTTCCACCATGCATGAGAGAGCTATGACACTATCAAATTATTTCATAACAGTCTTGTATTACTGTTAAAACAGCCATAAAACAAGTTAACAACAAAATACTGGATTATGGTTAACAAAATGTCTTAAGAGTCGGTGAAAGTTGTTTATGGCTAATTTCTATATCCACCATGACGCTGATTAGCTTTTTCAGGTGTTCTATATCAGAGTTGGGGCTAAACTCAGCAGGGAAATGGATCTCGCGGGCCAGACTTGAGAACCACTGTTCCAGGGATTGGTTTGAAATCAATGTGTGTATGTGTATGGTGTGTGTATGTGCGTGCCTGTGTGTGTTAGACTTAGGCGTATATGGGAGAGAGGAGCGAGTTTTAAACGTAGGGGTAGATTACAAACAATCGGGAATAGAGCCCCAAATAAATAGTGCTAGCGACGCCCATGGTCCAGGTTGGCTACAACATTCTCCATGGGATTCATTCACAACGTTATTTAAGGACGTGGCTAGGAAGTTTCTGGTACGATAGCAAAAATTACAAGATTCAATAATCAAATGACCAGTCTCCCTGTTATCTGAGGACAAGTACATCATGTCGCTACAAAGTTCTCGGTGGGATTATTTCACAACGTTATTTGAGGACGTGGCTAGGACGTTTCTGGAACTTAAGCAAAATTTCTAAGAAATGTTACATTGCCAAGACGTCCTCAGAGCGTTGTCACAAAGTTATGTCACGGTGACCAAATAAAGACAAACTGGCGACGTTGACAGAACGTACTTTGTTAGCTGGGATGCATATTTTGAGAGAGATCATATGTTCGAAGTTCAGGTGTTTGTTTGTTCACTGCATTTGGGTGATGAATGTTATATAAACTGTGGATATAACGCTGGATTTGGAGATCGTTAGATACGAGGCCATCCCAGTGCTAAAATATGCCGGACATGAACCGCATCCGGTGAGTTAAACTGACGTCTGTGTTTTGTTGGCATTGGGTGCACACATGCTTTGGTTCAGCCAAAAGTAAGTAATGTTGACAGAACTATTTTGATTAAATCCAAACCATTCCGATTGTACCAGTAATTCTAAGTTAATTAAACTCAATATCTATCCTTATCAATGATACTTTTTGTTGTTATAAATGAATTATATACATACTTACTGCATGTAGGTCAAAACACAATGAGCAAATGAGATGAGTGGTATCTCAGTACTTGCATCAGCACAGCTAAAGCTCAATGAATGATGCAATAGACATCATGGGCTCGAAGAAACCTCTCACAGCCTAAGCATATGTACCACTCATCTAAACAATTGGAACCCTAAAACTAAAAAATACAACAAACTCTTTTAAACCTCAAATATAAATTAACATTAAGCACAAGCAAGTCTCTTTTCTTTACTGAAAAACACTTAACCTGTGGCTCAGTGGTAAGAGCATTGGATGTGGGTTAGATCCCAGGGGTTTGCACATACCTAAGTATAAATGTATAGGATAATGCTATGTAAGGTCGCTTTGGATAAAAGTAATGCCAAATGTAAATGTAAATACTTAAAATAACACTAAATTTCGAAATGTAATGTACGCAAAACATGCTGGGAACTGAAAATCCCCCTCAACCAGTCATTTTGAATTAACTTGTTTATAATAAGTAAACTTCACACTAAGTCCAATATTATAGGGTTTTGCGTTCTACTCAACAATGTTAAGTTGACCAGTCCAACATTGTCGGAGCCATATTTGAGCCTACACATGAAAACGCATGTTGGAACTAAAATGGCGGTAACTCATGAATTCTTTGGAATACAGATTGACGGTTGGTCTCGTTTGAAAAAGAAAAGTAGCTGATTATTGCAAAAAAAAAACACTCACAAACAAATAAATAAAGGTTAGGTTTATTGTAAAAAATATATATAAAAAAATCTGTTTTTCTTTGATTAAAAAATACATAAAAAAATACAGTTTGCAAAAGGATAACAAAAAATCTAAGCACACTCTTTGTGAAGAAGAATCAATTACTCTCCCTACATAAATGATAAAAAAACCCCCAAAGAAATCTGTATTCTAGAGTCTTAGACCTTTCCAATGATATATAGTTTATCATGATTCGATTAGAAATTACATGCACAATATTGACGCAAATTTAGGTGTCCCGTCTACGGAACGGGTGACCTTTAACAGGCTACGTGAAGCCGACAGTTGTCATGGATTGTCTGGGAAGACATGGCAGGAGAACCCAATTGCAGGCAGACAAGGCGAGACGATGATATGGGGTAAACAGATATTTATTATACAAAAAAGACACTATAAAAGGACAAAACAAAACCCACGATGGGGAAAACAAGACAGGATTATATATAATTGAAAACAAGGACACGGACTAACTAGACTAGAAAAATAAAACACTTGAACAACACTAGACTACACTTACTAAGACTACACAGATGCAACGAAGAACAGGAACAAGGGTAACAGGAACTACTTAATAAAGGTATCACGCTACAAGAGAACAAAGACAAGATACAGGGTACAGCTACAATGAACGAGCACAGGACAATGAACACGAGGGTGTTTTAAAGGAGAGCCAACCAAGGATAATTAACCAGGAACAGGTACTGGGGATTAAACACTAATGGGGAGGAAGGAAACGAAATGGCAGGAAACACTGACGAGACACGAGCATCCCAAGCCAAAATATAAACAAAGCCATGTCTTTCTCACACAAAACCCTAAGGCTATGCCATGACTCCACTGCAAGACAAGAATAAACATGACATGATAGTGGAATCATGACAGACAGTACTAAATTTGTATAAATAACATAGTTAACTTACATTAATTCAGTTACTTGGATTCTTTATATACTGTGAACAAGGATGGGTTAAGTAATACTAACAGCAGAGACGGTTTATATTTTTGAGTGTTGGCATTTCTCAGAGTTGAATTCTGAAAATGCAAGAAATAAAACGGACTGTGGCCCAAAGCACCAACAAAAGATGGTCCATTCAAAACTTCCACTCTATTCCTGGCAGAGCACTCTAGAAGGTTGAGTTCACATGAGGATGCATGGTTGCAGATGTTGGCCTGCTTTACCTGATAACAATGAAGAGAGAAGAGACCACAAATCTCATAATCCACCCTAAGTCTGAACCTGGGATGATTAAAAAAACAAGCTTGAATAATGCACTCTGATTTTAATATACCAGCACAGCCTTAAATCCCCTAATGGGCTCACCGGGGAGGAAAAAAACTAAATAAAATTGGAGCAAACATTTTTGCAGAAATATATCTGGCTTAGGGTGGAAAAACAAATAGTTACATTGATGCCTTTATGTGATCATAAAGTGAAAAATGAGCTCCTAAACCTGTTAAGTCTATTTGTAGTTCAAAAACCCGGTTTTTATGCTTATGTTTAAAAAATAATGGTGATACTGTAGGCTTGACTGACTCTAAGGGTCTTGTTAACAAAGAATGTGCTGCTTTGGAGAAGAAATCAGTTTAGCACTGCATCCATATAATTGTGCATTAATAAGTGCTGTTTTGATCCCAGAGGGAAGGGAGAGCGAGTTTAGGGTTACTATAATTAAAGATTCACACTTCGAAATCCCTTATGAAGAACTGTAGAGATGTTCTCTGTTTGGGGTGATTTGAAAATCACATGTACATGCACTTCATATTGCTTGTCTGTTGCTCAAACCATATCAGATATTAATCCAAATTACAATGTTTTTTGTGCCACACATTGGCCCTCATTTATCAAATGATCTTTTGCCAGAAAACTGTGCTTATGTTTGTTTCCAAACAGAACTAAGCATTAACCAATATGGACTTGAGTGGTCGAGTTATCAAATCTCACGACAGGTCTCTCTTCACGAAGGTGAAGGTTGCCCTGTTGATAACTGAAAAGGAATAATGACAAATTTAAATATATATTTTTTTGTTTAGTATAACAAATGTAAAAATAGATTCCAAAGCGATTTCTTATTTTCATTCCCTTAATAAAGTATTTATTTTCAAGCCTAACAATATGAAAATTTAATTGTTTGAAATGACAAGGTTAACAGGTGCTTTGGTGTAAACAGATCCACTGCTTTAACGTAATCCAAAAAAAATACATCTATGTGACTTCCAGTTAACAAATAAAGGATTGTATAAACACCCCAGCAACTGGGGACAACCCACAACCCACATTGTCGGTAACAATTTTGAGCACATTCAGGTGTCAGCAGATCTGTGTTGTTGGACGCCAGGGATGATTTTTCATTTCATGACAGCATATCCCTTCACACAGCAGCCTCCAAAGGCCGAAGTCAGCTGTACATGATGAGATGTGTCACAATGCATGAGCAGAGCAGTCTAAAGATGGGGACAGAGATAGAAAACAAGGGGTCAGGTGAGAAGTGTGTACAGTTTGTTTGATTGTGTCATTTAAAACTGAAGTCTATTGTTAAATTTGGGTGGCATTTGATTATTCAACTAGTATGTCAGAACTACGGGCTAATAATTCAAATGTTTCAGCTTCAAAGTGTAACAGTTTATTGGATGAGATAAATGTATTGGCTTGATTTTGTATTTTGAAATTGATGGGATCATTGTTTTTTAGGTGGCACAACAAAAGTTGTCAGTATAGTCCGGCCTCCAGGTGAAGATGTCATGGAGAGAAGAGGTTGTTAGCTGGAGGAGGGGATGTTTCTTATTTACGATCATGAGGGTGTGGCAGTACGAGGAAGTGAAGGTGTGGGGATTGACATTTGGGATAGCCAATCAGCGACCAGTGCTGGCTATTTAGATGTGGTTGGCAGCAGCCTGTAATGCGTCACATCCGGATCTTTCCCTGTGGGTGTTTGTGTGCGGTAGTTGCAGGTAAGTGCTGTTAAGCATGTCGCAGCCTTCTCTTCCTTAATTACCATTCCTCGGTAGTGACAAATTGTTTGTTGCATCCTAGCCTGTCCTTTTCGTCCGGTATGTTGCTTGCGTTGTTATGGTGGATTTATTGACTGCTCTAAATTCAGGTATGTAAACATATTTGATAGTTAACTCATTGAGGCTTACCATTGGCGAGGGGTTTAAATGTGTAGTCCCTGTACTCCAGTTTAGCAACAGGGCGGGTGAAGACTGTGTGTACTGACCTGTGAACTGTGTGCGGTTAATTGACGTGGTTTGGTAAGTCACTAACGGATGATTTGGGGAAAATCCTAGCGGGTAATGGTTATTTCTAATAACAATGTTTATTCATGTCACAGGATCCTCCCTTTTCCTTTTATGGAGTCCTCTCATTTCTCCCTTTGCTTCCCTTTTGTTGTCCTGGACTGTTGAATTCTACAGTGGGTTGTTTTGCCGTTAAAGCTACTGCTATTGAACACTCGGCGCGGTGATTGCTGCCTCTGGATCTTTCCCGCTAAAGTTACGTTAAAGCTACTGCTATTGAACACTCGGCGCGGTGATCGCTGCCTCTGGATCTTTGCCGCTAAAGCTCCCTGAAAGCTACTGCTATTGAACACACGGCGCTGTGATCGCTGCCTTTGCGTTTCTGCCGCTAGGCTAAGGCTAAGTTAAAGTTATTGATACTGAACCCCCGGCGCTCTGGTCACTGTCTCTGGGTTAGGGAGGCTTTACAGTGGCTTCCTCTTTCACTGACCACCTGCCATGCCTTATTGGTCCTCGTAACTGTGGTTGTTGTGAGTTTAATTATTGCTATTTGTTTTTGTTTTACTTTGTATAATTCCCTTTTTGTTTCTTATCTTTTTCTTATTTAGTTTTCAATTTATTGAATGGCTAGTTTTTTCCTTTGTTTATTTCTTTCAGGAGCTGGGGTCCCATGGGTGAAAGGTCCCTAGTGGTGTTAGTGCTACAAGGTTTGCCGTGTTGTGTGACACTTGTGACGTGTGTGATTGTGGGATCTGAACTCACGGGTAGTGTGTGCTTTAGTACAATCAGTACGGTCGATCTTCCCTGAGGTGGATACCCCATCCCTGTGTAAATGTGTGTTTAATTTCCTTATGTGATTATTGTGCTTAATGTCTTTATTTTTGGTTTATTGATTTCTTTTTCTTCTATATGCTATGGTGTGCATGGCCCATTAAATCGGGCTGCTGGTAGTGGTCGGTTTTGCCCAAGCTGAGCTATTTTTTTTATTGTCTTTTATACAAATGTCAATGTAATAAAACTCATTGTTTTACTGGATATGTTCTCGGCCTACCTTAATTTATGAAGAGAACGAATCTGTGTGATCTTAGCTTGTGGGGTTTACTTTTAGTTCCTGGGTTTAACCCTCCCGGGTGGCGTAGTCTGATCTTGAAGGGATAGATGAACGGGTTCATTTGTGAACCTGCCCCGCCACAAGGGCACATGGATTTAAAAATAAGAATGTCCTGCACTGTTTAATCATAGGTGTATCAAACTCAAATCCTGGAGGGTCACTGCCCCTTTACATTTCTAGGTATGCAACTTAATTAGAGGCAGGTTCTTGGGCCCCCCTTATGTCTTCAAGGTATAAATCATTAAAGGAGTCTCATGTTTACACGTGTATTTAATGTGGGTGGTGGCTGATGAATCCTCTGGTGTTGTATATGTATCTGTATAGCTTTTCCAGCATATCTTTATACCGATACACATACTGTTGTATTAACATAAGATGTACATCTGTTGCACATAATAAATGAATGTATAATCAGCATACATTATCTATGTTCAAGTTGCCCAATTTATGTTCGTTATCGAAGCATGATGTTCATATGTAAAAGTTTGCTATTTTTAAGCTCTCAAATCAAGATACTTTTTTCAGTGACATACAATTTTAACTTATTTCTGCGAAGATGTATAAAAGGTATACAAAGCTTAAGACTAGTCCCACACTAAAATGAAAGTTTAAGCTGTTTTAACTGAAAATAATTTGGACTGACTTTAAATATTATTGCCACTGTTATGTCTCAAGATGCACTCTTATCTGAGGCAATTTAATAGTGACTTAAATGTCCTAATTTAACTGAGGCATTGGCCTGGCCATAAAGATAACAGTAATTTTAGTTTAGAATGCAACCTCACACTGCTTAAGAAAAAGGGCACCACTCATCTGAACAATGGTAATGTCATGAATCTCAGGAGGAGACATGGCGTGGGAACCCAAGTGCAGGCAGACACAGACGGTAGAGGTGGTAAACAATGAATTTATTTACAAACAAACAAGACTAAAACAAACGGCAAAACAAAAACCCACGAGGGGGAAAACAGGACAGGGTACCTTTAACTTTAAACAAAGAACACTGACTAACTAAACTGTAAAACAAACACTAGGTACAACACTAAACTAACACTTACTTAGACAGGGAACAGGAACAAGGCACAAGCACAAGCACAAGCACAAGCACAAGCACAAGCACAAGCACAAGCACAAGCACAAGCACAAAGCATACGAATAGGAACAGGAACACTGAGCAGGAACAGGAACACTGAGCAGGAACAGGAACACTGAGCAGGAACAGGAACACTGAGCAGGAACAGGAACACTGAGCAGGAACAGGAACACTGAGCAGGAACAGGAACACTGAGCAGGAACAGGAACACTGAGCAGGAACAGGAACACTGAGCAGGAACAGGAACACTGAGCAGGAACAGGAACACTGAGCAGGAACAGGAACACTGAGCAGGAACAGGAACACTGAGCAGGAACACTAAACAATGCACAAGCACTGGACAAAGAAACGTGAGGACTCTTTATAGGAAGAACAGACAAAGGATCATAACGAGCAACAGGTGCTGGGGATTAGCACTAAGGAGAGGCTGACGAGGAACGAGATGTAGGGAACAATGACGAGACACGAGAAAGAATCTTTCAATCTCACATGAAACCATAGGTTATGCCATGACTCGACTCAAATAACACGAATAAACATGACATGATAGTGGAATCATGACAGGTAATGAAAATCTAAAAAATATAACAAACTCTTCTAAATCCAAAGATAAATTTATTCTAAACACTCATTTTCTTTACTGAAAAACACTTAAAACAGCACTTAATTAAGAAAAATGCATAATGTGACAGAATGGACTGTTTTTACGTATTGACCACTAAAACTATATATAGTCAGTCTTCGAGTTTTAATACTCATAATATAATAATCTCAGCTTGGCTCCTGAATTTAGAGTAAGAGATTTTAAAATATGTGGGATGATTAAGGATAGAGGACAAAAAGACAAATTTTCATTCACAAATCTTATGCATCAAGTCGACAGAGGACTGATAAAGAGGTCAGAATGCAGAAATAATTGAAGCAGTAAAAAAAGCTATCAGCCCAGTTTTAAGTCTTCACAACATGCTGAAAATTAAAAGAGATCTCGCCCTGTTGCAACTGAAAAAAAAAAATGATCGGCATAGGCAGAAAGGTGTAACGAGACATTTCATAGCGGTATTATGGTTAAGTTCATTTGTTAAATGTTGCCATTCAACCCCTCGCTGCATTGTACATTTTACTGGAATGTAAAGTGTTTCTTTTGTGTTGATACTTAGCGACTTTTTTTAACAGAGATACATTAACTTTTTTGATATGTATATTTATTGTTCTCTCTTCTGCTTCGTGGCGTCGGCCAGCGTTTCGTGGACCAGATTTTGGTGTGGTGTGGATCTGTCTTCTGCTTCGTGGCGTCGGCCAGCGTTTCGTGGGAAAAAGGCGAGTTGGAGTGCCCCAGACTACGCATCATCAAGAAGGACTCGAATCGTTCTCTCGAGGCGGTCCACTCAGTCGGACTCTAGATGGACAATGCTGTACGTTAATTCTAATTGCGTGGCTCTGATGGCCTAATTTTTCTTATTTTTAACCAGGGAAACATCAGTTACAGGTATGATTCACTCTCCCTATTACATCACGATATCCCTGTCATTTTAAACTCGACAAATTGGTCAAGTGGTGTATACACATACTTTAATGTTCTCTGGGACTGTCGCTTGAAGTTACTGCTTTCAAATTTTGTGTATGAGGACTTGCAACGCTCAATTGAAAAAAGAATCATGCATTTTTAACCATTTCACTTGTTCAAACTCATCTGCTAGAAATGTACATTTAATTTTTTTTACCAAATCCTGGTCCTTATAATGAAACTGCTTCTACTTTCAAAGTTCCTGTCAATCTTACATCCAGATCAGGTGTGGGGGTTCTTCATATGAATGTGTGAAGCGTGCTTCCCAAGTACTTGCGTATCTGGGCATAAAAAACCTGTGCTGACATCATAGTAATATCTGAAACATGGCTTAATAAAACGGTTCTAGATAAAGCCATTGGTATTGATGGTAATACTGTTTACAGGGCTGACAGACCAAAAAGGGGAGGGGGTAGCAGTTTATGTTAAGGATGGATTTGAAGTTACTGTGTTACTTTCTGAGTCCGTAGTTAAAAAATATGAATTATTAGCTTTAAACCTTATTGTTTCCAAAGACCTTACATCTTGGCTGCTAAAGACCTCCATCAGCTAGTAATGATGCCATTTCCTCTATGATTTATTCGGTGACTTCCTTGAATTACAAAGAGCTGATCCATCTTGGTGATTTTAATGTGAATTCGCTGCAGTCTGCATCTGACGGTTTTAAAGCAATCTGTGATACTCTTAGTCTCTTTCAGTTAATTGAGTCACCTACTAGACCTAACTTGAAGGATAGTAACAAGTCCACATTAATGATCTAATAATCTAATTTATCTAATTCTTAGTAATGCTAAGAATTAGTAATTCTTAGTAATTCTTAGTAATTCTTAGTAATTCTTAGTAATTCTTAGTAATTCTTAGTAATTCTTAGTAATTCTTAGTAATAAGTACTCTTCTGCTTCTGTATTTGCTAACGATGTTAGTGATCACTGTGTTGTTGCCATAGTCAGAGATACCAAATTACCTAAGCATAAACCACGTATGATTACTAGACAGTGTTTGAGACATTTCAATGAACAAGGCTTTCTTCTTGACATAGCACATTACAACTGGGATAGGATCTTTCTTATCCCCGATGTTGAGTCTGCCTGGATATATTTCTATGATGGTTTTATATCGATCATCAATAGGCATGCACCTCTTCAAAAAATCTGTGTTACCGAGGGATAATCCCACCGTCAATCCCTTTCCTGAAGCCATCTCTGCTCTTATTCATGATCCCAAGAAATTTTGGCAAAACATAACGATGATATCAGGTAGTAAAAACATCTCTAGCTTTCCTTCATGTATAAATATAGATTCAACTAGCTTATCTGATAAAGCACAAATGCTTAATTGTTTTATTAAGCATTTTGTCGCCTCTGGGTTTTTATTTGAATAAAAAAAATTGCATGTTCTGACTCTGATTTTATTAACCCAGAAACTAGTTTAACAAACGATGAATTTAGATTTAAACAAATTAAGAATTCTGACGTTTATAAAGCACTCAAATCACTTTACATAAACAAATAACCAGGCCCTGATTGTATGGAATCTGTTTATTTGAAATTAGCAGCGGATTCCTTACATCTCCTCTGACTTATCTTTTAAATGTTTCATTAAATACTGGTGTCAATCCAGAAATCTGGAAATCAGCTTTTGTTGTTCCTCTATTAAAATGGGAGATTCTACTATATTAGATAATTACAGACAGAGGCGGAGCCAGAGGGGTGTCCTCAAATTTTATTGAGCAGTTTAATGATGATTGACATCTCATTTCACCACTTGCTGAAAAAGCGTCCGGTGCCTCGCGCAGCTTTCAAATTAATCAAGGACGAAAGTGATGCGAGTAACAGAAGAATAATGAAATTTCGCATATAAGGTTAGTTTTAAGACTAGGCATCGGGATTTTGTTCGCGGAAATCATTTTGAAAGTGAAGTCGCTGTCTGAGTAAACATGAATGTTGGACGCTAGACGGGTTAATCAGATAAGAGAGATCGGTTTCCGATTTAGCCTAAACATTGTGTTTAACGTTACATTTGTGCTAGTTATATACGCATAAACAGTGCAGTGCCAATACATTACACTATTTGCCTGTTTACTTAATGTAGGCTAACGTCAGCTACAGCCACCACCAGTGTTTAAATGTTAAGCTAACTTTGAATTTCCTATGCTATTTATCTGGTCCTGATACTCAAAAGCAATTACCTCAATTGCAAATAGCCTGTTTACATATCATAAAGGGCTAATAAAATACAGCTAAGTTACTCCATACGGCCAGCCATGTTAAGAATCTAGTTGTGTGTTACGAGATAGAGACTCTGACAATTCATAATAGTCGATTTAGCACATACATATGATGTACCATATAAGAGGTGGTCTTATGGCTTTCATATACATACAGTGCCTCACAGCCGTTGCATATTACATACCCAGCACTTGATTCATCCTTGTTAACCACTTCGCTAAAACGCTCCCACACGGTACTTTTCTTTCCTACCTTTTGTTTTGTTTTTATTTCTCCCTTTTTAAATTTCTCTCGGATCACCCGGATCATCCGCAGCGCCCACGGATTTAACCGCCATCCGCGCATCACTATTACACACTGACTTTCTATCATGGCCTATGGACACCCTGAAGTTGCCTTGGCCACCCCCAGGACACCCCATGTGAAAAACACTAGCTCCGCCACTGATTACAGACCATTCTCAAAGCACTGTGTTTTATCAAAGATCTTAGAAAGTCTTATCAGTGAACAGTTGACATGTTATTTGAACGCATATAAATTGCTGTCTTTTAATCAATCTGGGTTTCGTAAAAAAACATAGTACTATAACAGCTGCATTGAAAGTTTTAAATGATATTGTTAGCCTGATTGCTAATAGTGATTTCTGTGCTTCTCTTTTTATTGATTTATCGAAGGCTTTTGACACAGTGGATCATGAAATATTGCTGCATAGATTGAAGAGTGTCGGTTTATCAAGTAATGTTATTATCTGGTTTAAAAGCTATTTAAGTGGAAGAACCCACTGTGTACAAACAGAGGGTAAACTATCTGATTCATTGGTTATTGTCAAAGTTGTTCCCCAAGGATCTGTGCTGGGTCCCCTTTTATTTACTATTTATATAAACAGTCTTGATTACGACTCTGTGATGTCTTGTAGTGCTTCTTCTGGACAACAAGCACTTTATTAGCTCCAGTCAGCCTTTGATGTCATCCAATCACGGATTTACGATCTGCAACTTGTTGATAAAACTAAGTACATGTTTTTTTTCAGGTTAAAAAAAATCTGATAAAAATGTCAACTCTCTTCAGACCCTACAAGGTACCGTGATCGAATTAGTAAAAGAGTACATATATCTTGCCATTATTGTGGACAATGTACTATCTTTTAGCTCTCACATCATTCAACTGAAGAGAAAATAGAAAATTAAGCTTGGGTTTTATTTTAGGAACAAGTGCTTTTTTTCCATTCAATGTACGAAAGAAATTGCTTACTACCCGTGCTTGATTATGGTGACATAGGATAATTTTAACTGTTTTTATGTGTTTGTTTGTAATATTTTGTGACGAAACTGATGTATTGCTGCCCATTTTGGCCAGGACACTCCTGTAAAAGAGATTTGTAATCTCAGAGAGTCTCTTCTGGTTAAATAAAGGTTATAAATTACAAGCCCACCTAATTCATTTCTTCATTTATGAAGTAGGGGTTCAATGGCCAAGGAATATAGCATTCCTGACATAGATCATCCCTGTCTAACACCCCTCTGAACTTTAAAAGGAGCACTCAAACCATCATTTACTTTGAGTACACTCTCAATGTTACAATACAGGGCTTAAGTCATTTTTATAAAAACTTTTATAAAACTTTTCCTGATCTTTATTAAATGATTCTGGTCACTCAGTTGTTCTAATGCTTGTAGATCTTCTTGAATCTTTTAATACAATTGATCATGAGATCCCATGGCATCCATGGCACTGCCCTAAACTGGTTCAGATCTTTCCTTTCGAATAGGAGTTTTTCTGTGCATCTTGGCCAGACGTTTTCCTCATCTGCTATGTTGACTTGTGGAGTCCCTCAAGGATCCATTCTTGCTCCTATGCTATTTGCCATATACTTGTTACAATTAGGGTCAATCTTTCGCAAACACAGGATTTATTTCCACTTTTTTTCTAGATTATACACAAATTTATTTGCCCGTGCGAAAAAGCAATGAGACCTCGTTAGACTCCCTTATGCTTTGCTTAAACAAGGTTAAAGCCTGGATGGCAAGTAACCTTTTTAATTTGAACAATTCAAAGTTTTAAAATAAAACTGAGCTTGTTTGGTTTGGAGGGCCAGTTTTTACCTAAGATTATTGGCTAAAGTCAAAGCAACTCTTAGCCTTTAAAGATTTGGAGAAGCTGATTCATGTCTTTGTGTTTTCTCAACTTTATTATTGTAACTCCTGTAGTACCTGAGCCTGATCAGACTAAATCACTAATTCAATTTCTTACATACTGCAGCAACACCCCTCACCCCACCGGTGAGCTAGTCGCTTGGGGGACAACCCCCAATCTGCAACTTACACCAAGGGCAGGACAAGATCTCTAGTGACCATAGCAACTCACACCAATTCATCAAGATAGAGTATTTTATGACCCAATGGAATGTAGGGAGCTGAACTCTCTTTACTCACTTTGGGGATAGACCTACAATCATAAATGCATTTATATGGAAATGTACATATTCATTTATAACATTTCCATGTATTAATGTTCTTGTTGTTATGTCTGTTTTAAACATTAATCCAAAGTATCCATGAATGTGTGTTTAACTACTGGAATTATTAGATTTGTAGTAACTCATTTAACCAAGATGATATTTAGATCATGTTTGGTGTCTATGAGCTACATTTGTTATTTCCTTAATGTTGTTGTTTGTTGTGTTTTGGTAACTCTTTTCATATTAGTTTTATCAAACTCTTAGAAGTCTTCTAGTGAACATCCAATCAGCTTTCACATGCAAAACACCATCTGAAAGACAAAGACAGTTAACTTTCCCTCCAAAGTTGCCATCTCCTGATTGGACCAGTCACGTCTGTAGGATGTGACATCCTTACAGTTTAAAAGAGACCACGAGAAGATTCTTTCTCTCTTGCATTTTACGCTCTCTTGCATTTTACACTCTTCCTCGCACTTCCTCTTCTCTCTTGGTCTTGCTCTTCTTCGTCTCCAGGCGTTCTGCATCTCCAAGGATGGACTAGAAGAAGACTTCACCTTTAACCCATAAGTTTGTGCCAGGCTGCGGCCTTGTCTTTCCAGATACAGATCCTCTGCATAAAACTGGTTCTCTCTGATCACTCTCAGCCAAGATCAACTGGAGCCTCAACAAACTGCATCAGGACACTTTCTTTCTTTTGATGGGCAAGACGTGCAAGTATCAAACTTAGTCTCATTAATGGATGCATAGGGCATCATTAATCCTTTTAACAAAGGTCCTTTACAAGAAGAAACTGATGTTTCGTTCAGGCTATTGATCTTCTGAATATCATATACTGCCATAATCCATGCTCTGTTCTTCTCTCTGCTTTAACTTCAACCTTCTTCCAATGCTTAACTGTATGTGTGTGTATGTTAGATTACTATGTGTCTAGTCTAGGTAATAAAGTCCTGTTTTATTTCACACGTAATGTTGTTTGTAGTTCATGCTCATAATCCGGAGTCCCTAAACATGCCGATTCTTGCTACCTGCTCGTAATGCTAAGTGATTTCCCCAAATCATGAATTTGATCCAGATAATTATAATTGATCATTATTAATTGAATTCATCCCAATTTGGATTGATATTTGTTTCCCTTACAAAGGGTGGTGGAGAAAATATTACTTATAATTGTGATCAAAGCTCATGATAATTCTTACATATTTGATGAAGAATAGTGTTTAAATAATTCTGTTCCTCATCGAATTCACTACATAATTGGTGGAGAATGCGGGCATGATTAAACAAAAGTTATGAGCTTAAACTACTGTCAGCCTAAGTGTGTTTTAAATCAAGACGTTATTATGCAACATGCTATACACATGTATGTTGCTATTTGCGGCTTGTTTAATGTAGATAGTGATAGGTTGATTTGGTAGTTCTGCTATGATTTGTAAAAGTCTTAACATAGTTTAAATGGTATTAGTGTAAGTTGAATCTGATTTGGCGAAGAAATCCCAATTTCAGTATTTAATCAATGCATAAGTCTATTCTGACGAAGGAATCTCAGATAAGCTGCATGTGAAACTGTTCCAGAATCAATATGCTTTGGCGAAGAAATCCCAATTGCAATATTGTTTAACCTGTTTTCTGACGAAGGAATCTCAGTACAGTGTTATGTAAAGGTAGATTTGAGTGATGCTCCTCTTTCTACATTGTAAGGGCCTTGTAAATTATAGTCAGATCTATGCCAGTCATCTAAACTTTGACTCTGCATATCCAAGTTTAGCTAAATGGTGATCATTACTGTGTCACAGTTGCCGAATGGAAATAGTGTGAACCTCAATTCTTCACTATTTGTGTGTAAGGCACAAACAGCTGTATGTATGTAAATGAGTGTAAACCTACAGTGAACGTGTAAGTACTCCTTAAAGAAGGACAGGAAACCTGTTTAAAGTACTTGTTTACAGAAAAGCAAAAGCATACATAATCAGAATATCATTAGTGAATACAACTATATTTGCATTTAGGCTTGCTAAAGAAAAGTGTTGAATTGATTTAAGCGTAAGCGCCACGTTGTAACCAACTGTGTACCGCTTTTATTATTTGAGTGTGTGCAGACACTCTTTGAGAACTAAAGTGCCCTGGGGTACAATGGTTCCCATGACAACGACTTGTCAACCAGTTTGACTCCACCTACAATAGGTGTCATTGGCTGGTGCCATATTGTAAACAATCCGTATTTGTTTGCTAAGCTAAGCTAACATGACCTAGCGGCCCAACGGCCTTAGATGAGCTTACTAATACCTAACTTCAATAGTTAGTGGTTAGCATAGCATATATAATTGAAGTCATTAAGTTGTGCTTGCGTGTATTGCAGTGTAAAGTGGTTGAAACTATTCCCTCTTAACAAATCTCTATTTTTCTGATTTTCCTTAATTCTTCTCAGACTCACTCTAACTAATTTCAGGTGCATTCCTTCCTGAGCATTTTTGCTCAGTTAGTCATTTACTTGAACCAAACTTAATTAAATTTGAACTGCCTACTCAGAGAAGAATTCTTATAGGTATTGGGGATTTTGAATAGAACATTGACCCTCAAGTGCACACACTTTGAATGGCATAGGCATGGGAGCTGAACACGCAGCAGCCTTGGCCAACAATGGAGTGATGCCCAACACTGACCTATATGGTTAAATGTCGGTACTATTGATTATTCCCAGTACTAGATCACTTCCCTTCTATTTTATTTTTTACTGGTTAATTTTATTAATAGCAGTCATCCGTTTATTTTATATTATTTATCTATGTCGAATCTCTTTTTCTCGATTTTTCTTATTTTAAATATGCGCTCCAGAAATATGACTCTGCTACACAATCTAGATGATTGTTAGGGCATAAGTATAATTCTGAGCACCACTAATTGACATAATCGGAATCGGGAAAGCTCTCTTCTCTCTCTGTCTACTTCCTGTTCTTCACTATTCAGAGATCAAGCCTGTTAAGAACCATCAGTATGTTTTGAGTTTTGATTAAATGATTTAAACCAGTCTTACATCATTGTTAATTCTCTGGTTGCATACAAATCTTGGCTTCCAGCCATAGGCAGTTAAGTTAATAATAGTGTTCACACTTCACTGGCTACCTAAAGCAGTTAACCACACCTGGTAAAACCTAGCTGCACAATATACACCTAGCTTTATTTTTAAATCTCTTGTATGGTCTTGCATTAGTCTCTTGCCCTAACTCTCAGAACAAGTGTGCCCCAATGTCTCAGATGGAAGATCTAACGGCCTGGCAAGGCATGGTGATGGACGCCCTACCACCTAGAACTGCTGATGACTTCCCACACCAGAGACAGGTGCAACTGGATAAAGAGGGAAGAAGACAAATGACACATGGTCCAAGCCAGAGTTATGACCACAAGGGGCTGACCAGCATCATCCTCTCCTTAGCCCACAACCTCACAGACCTGAGAAAGGAGGTGAACGACCTAAAGCTGCACGCAACAGAGTCCCAAGAGGAACTTAAGCATGCTCAAAGTCGCATAGCCCAACTGGAAGGTGAGACCCAGACCACACAAAATAAGTCTGGTAAGATGGAACAACAGGAGGAGGTTAACAGACTTCAGATAGCTCTGTCAGCTGCTGAGCAAAGAAAACTACTGGAAAAAGCAGCCAAAGAAGAGCTGGAAAAAGAACTGTTTGATACAAAGTCATTATTAGTAACAGCCCATTTTGAACTGTCAGATAGAGATGCCAAAATTGAATCTCTGACACAGCAGCTGGACAACACAAGAGACGAGTTTGACATTGTCCAAAGAGAACTCAAACACTCATACAAGCTGCAATGGGAACCACAGGGGAAGACACATCCCCCACTGTCACAGCAGGAAAGCAGAGCAAAGTCCCTCAGCCCAGTACAAAGATACAAAGGGGGGGGCCTGACCTCTCTGCTTAACACCTCACCAGCCAGCATCCTAAAAACATCTGAAGCCACAGAAGGGAAGGGACTTCTCCAGATAATCCCTGAAACGGTACATGGAGCGACCCTTAAAGACCTCAACAAACTGGCTAGAGTCATCAAGTGCTTCATTCCAAATTCTGCAGGAGACCACGATGTCCATGCCTACCTGCGGGATATAGACTTTCACCTGCAAATTATGCCGAATGTGACCACACGAGAGAGACTCCACCTGCTTTGGATAACTTCTGGTACAGAGGTAAAGAGCTTTCTAGAACGGCAGCCTGACGCTGTCAAATCCGACTACCACCGGCTGAAACAAGCTCTTATACAAGAATTCTCAGACCCAGAAACAGAATATGGACTGGTCGCTGCCCTGGACCTCAAACAGGGAAGACAGGAAACTCCCCGAGTTTACATTAACAGACTCAGACAAGCTTATTTTGGAGCTCGCAATGAACCCGAGATGGAGGAGGATATCAGCTTCAAGAGCCTATTCCTCAGAAATCTACATCCAATTGTTAGCCACCATTTAGGCATCATGGCCTGTCCTCATACGATGACCATTCATCAGCTGCGTGACCTGACACAGAAGGCCTTTAATAAACATAAGGCCACATCTGAAAGAAAGGCCTCTACGGCACCATTTAGTCTTAACTGTAACATTCAAAAGTTTGCACCAGAAGGCAGACATTGTCACTACAACACAATGTCATTCAACGATATGCCAGGAAAGTTTCCAGCCAGAAGACAAAACCGTCACCATCGTAATAGGCCCAGATACCAGACCAACCACTGGAAGAAACCATGGAGACGACAAAATTCTTCTTGGGAAACACCACTGGCTGTCCAACCGCCACAGACAGCATCATCCGATGCAACACACAGGTGCCGATCTGTATCTTCACAAAGAGAGCCGGACTTACCTACGCCTGAGTCACAGGAGCTGCTGAAACTAGTAAGAGAGCTCTTCACACAGCTCTCACCAAACATCTGATGATGTCTTGAAACCTGCTGTCCCACCTCTCCAGGAAGCACCGATGGACAAGGAGTCCACCCGAGCTACCTGCAGTGCGTGCTGAACACGTCTGATCATCATGTACATCTTTATTTGTCGCTCGTTGTTGTCTATTAGGTCAGACAAAAAACGTGCGAAAGGGGGGATATGTAGTACCTGAGCCTGATCAGACTAAATCACTAATTCAATTTCTTACATACTGCAGCAACACCCCTCACCCCACCGGTGAGCTAGTCGCTTGGGGGACAACCCCCAATCTGCAACTTACACCAAGGGCAGGACAAGATCTCTAGTGACCATAGCAACTCACACCAATTCATCAAGATAGAGTATTTTATGACCCAATGGAATGTAGGGAGCTGAACTCTCTTTACTCACTTTGGGGATAGACCTACAATCATAAATGCATTTATATGGAAATGTACATATTCATTTATAACATTTCCATGTATTAATGTTCTTGTTGTTATGTCTGTTTTAAACATTAATCCAAAGTATCCATGAATGTGTGTTTAACTACTGGAATTATTAGATTTGTAGTAACTCATTTAACCAAGATGATATTTAGATCATGTTTGGTGTCTATGAGCTACATTTGTTATTTCCTTAATGTTGTTGTTTGTTGTGTTTTGGTAACTCTTTTCATATTAGTTTTATCAAACTCTTAGAAGTCTTCTAGTGAACATCCAATCAGCTTTCACATGCAAAACACCATCTGAAAGACAAAGACAGTTAACTTTCCCTCCAAAGTTGCCATCTCCTGATTGGACCAGTCACGTCTGTAGGATGTGACATCCTTACAGTTTAAAAGAGACCACGAGAAGATTCTTTCTCTCTTGCATTTTACGCTCTCTTGCATTTTACACTCTTCCTCGCACTTCCTCTTCTCTCTTGGTCTTGCTCTTCTTCGTCTCCAGGCGTTCTGCATCTCCAAGGATGGACTAGAAGAAGACTTCACCTTTAACCCATAAGTTTGTGCCAGGCTGCGGCCTTGTCTTTCCAGATACAGATCCTCTGCATAAAACTGGTTCTCTCTGATCACTCTCAGCCAAGATCAACTGGAGCCTCAACAAACTGCATCAGGACACTTTCTTTCTTTTGATGGGCAAGACGTGCAAGTATCAAACTTAGTCTCATTAATGGATGCATAGGGCATCATTAATCCTTTTAACAAAGGTCCTTTACAAGAAGAAACTGATGTTTCGTTCAGGCTATTGATCTTCTGAATATCATATACTGCCATAATCCATGCTCTGTTCTTCTCTCTGCTTTAACTTCAACCTTCTTCCAATGCTTAACTGTATGTGTGTGTATGTTAGATTACTATGTGTCTAGTCTAGGTAATAAAGTCCTGTTTTATTTCACACGTAATGTTGTTTGTAGTTCATGCTCATAATCCGGAGTCCCTAAACATGCCGATTCTTGCTACCTGCTCGTAATGCTAAGTGATTTCCCCAAATCATGAATTTGATCCAGATAATTATAATTGATCATTATTAATTGAATTCATCCCAATTTGGATTGATATTTGTTTCCCTTACAAAGGGTGGTGGAGAAAATATTACTTATAATTGTGATCAAAGCTCATGATAATTCTTACATATTTGATGAAGAATAGTGTTTAAATAATTCTGTTCCTCATCGAATTCACTACACTCCCTATATGTGGGTGTATGCCAAACAGCCATAAAAACGCTTTAACTAGTGCAAATTGCTGCTGCTAGATTGTTGGTGGGGACCCACAAGTATGACCACATTTCTCCTGTATTGACTTCTTTAAGTTGGTTACCAATCCAAGCTAGAATAGATTTTAAACTTTTAGTTTTTGTTCATAAGGGTCTAAATGGACTAGCCCCATCGTATCTATCTGAGCTTCTTCAGGTCTACAAGCCACCTAGGTCTTTAAGATCATCAGAACAAGGGGTTCTATATGTCCGGAGAACCAGGTACAAGCGAAGGGGTGACCTGGCTTTTGCAGCTAGCAGCAAAGAGGTGGAACTGCCTACCATTATATATTAGACTTGCCGCTACTTTAAGTTCTTTATTTTTTTAAGAGTTGCTTGAAGGTGTAGCTCCTTTCTGCATCTTATGCAAGTGTAGAGGGTTGAGCCATGTCCTTGTCTGTTTTATGATTGCTACGATTTTAGAGCTATATTTGATGAATTTATTGATTGATGGTTGTACAGCACTTTGTTACAACGCTCTGTTGTTTAAATAGTGCTTTATAAATAAATTGAAACTGAAACGAAATATATTGTCAAAAATTGACCTATTAGGTATATAATATGTGGCGAGGGGGGCGTGGTACTGCAAGGTCTGCAGAGGGAGAGAGAGCTGGGAGTCAAGCTGTGAGTAAGGGCAATTGCACAAGATCAAAACCTGTGTCTCGTTCCAGTAAGGATGCGGAGAGACTGCAGCTGTGTCCCAATTCAGAGGCTTTAACCTTTAAGGTCACAGACTTAAAAACAAGAGTCCGAAATCGCATACTCAATGAGTAGGTACTCAATTTCAGTAGGCACGTACTCAACAGGGCTAAATGGGTACGTACTGTTTTTCCTGAATGGGTGTAGTATGAACGTTCTCACTAAATGCTTGGTGTTTTGAGTCGGATCTGTGGGCGTGGCTTGTTGTTTTTGACTAAATATTTGGTGTTTCAAGTCGTACGTAACCTTTCCCTAACCCTAACCCTTCTCTAACCATCTGAACTGCCTATGATTGTTAAAATTGACACATTAAAAAACACATTTGGGTGATGACTGCACACTCGAAAAACACCAAGGATTTAGTGAAAGCCGTAGTATGAATGCGATCGGCCATTGTCCACCATATTGATGATCTTCTTTTTCTTTTTAATGGCGGGCAGCAAATTAAAATTGAGCATATCCGCCACCTACTGTACTGGTGTGTACATTGGCCAGAGATTCCACCCTGCACTATGAATGTTTACATGTTGTGTTCAATAAAAACATGAAAACATATAATGTTTGTGCGGTATTAGTTTAAGCAGACTGTGTTTCTTTATTGTTGTGACTTAGATGAAGATCAGAACACATTTTATGACCAATTTATGAAGAAATCCAAGTAAGCCCAAAGGGTTCACATACTTTTTCTTTCAACTGTATATCTAAGCTCCCCTAAGCAGTGTGTTGGCATTAACGGCATAGCACTTAATTGGTTCCAGTCATATTTGACAGACAGAAGTTTTTCTGTTCACATTGGTGATTTATCGTCATCTGCTGCCCCTCTTTGTTTTGTGGCGTTTCCCAAGGGTCAATATTGGGCCCTATGCTGTTTTCCTTGTATATGCTGCCCTTGGGGTATATTTTTAGAAAGCATAATATTTCCTTCCATTGTTACACGGGTGATGTTAAAATTTATTTGCCTCTCATAACCTCTTTTCAGTCATTACTTAATTGCCTGAGAGATTTAAAGATATGGCTGGATCAGAACTTTTTGTGTCTGGTTGTCCTGTGGACTCACCCAAGTGCTTGTGTAGATGCACTGCGTGATTTAGGCTTGTATGCTCGTCCTTTTACCAATAATCTCTGTGTGATTTTTGACAGTGCTCTTAAATTTGAAAAACAGATTAGCTATGTCGTAAAATCCCGTTTTTTTCAATTGAGACTCTTGACTTACCTTCCGCGCAAGTTGTGTAATTCATGCTTTTACAACATCAAGGCTAGACTATTGTAACTCTTTATATGTTGTTGTGGATCAGTCATCTCTTCAACGTTTACAGTTAGTCCAAAATGCAGCAGCTCGACTTTTGACTGAGACTAAAAAGTATGAGCACCTTACCCCAGTGGCTTTCTGTTTGTTTCAGGATTGATTTTAAGATTTTGTTATGCGTTTTAAAGATCTTAAATGGGCTAGCACCTGTCTATTTATCTGAGCTTTTGAATGTACACGTACCTGTAAAAGGACTTAGGTCGGGCAATCAGATGCTTCTTGATGTTCCGAGAACCACGTTAAGAAATAAAGGTGACCGTGCTTTTTCAGTGGTGGCACCAAATTTGTGGAATGGTTTACCTCTCAACTTAAGAACTGCTCTGTTCTTAAGTCGATTAAGCTGTTTTTAAGTCATTACTTAATACACAATGTAATAGAGAAGGCGGGGCGAGACCGTGGTTCGAGTCCGGTGAGTAATTGTGAATGAGCGCCAGCTGTGCGCACACCGGGCTCGAATCACGTAGAAGATTGGGAGCATATAAAAGGAACGAGCGACCGGACCGTCAAAGACAGAGGACCAGGCCCGAACATGTTTTAAGTTTGTGTTTGTGTTTGTATTTGTATTTGTATTTGTATTTATGTTTATGTTATTTCGCCGGCAGTCGTCCGTGAGGGGCCGCCGGCTGTTATTATTTATATTAAAATGTTTAACTGTCTTCCGGTTCCCGTCTCCTTCCTTCCATATCTTGAATCTTGTTAAACAATTTTGTTCTTTGTCTTTTTTGTCAGGCTGAGCAAAGATATTGTGATGTTTTTTATTTTTATTTATTAATATATTTATACATTTATGTATATATATTTTGTTTCCTATTGTATTCCTTTTGCGTGTTGAGTGCGATTGCCTTTGGACATTGTGAAGCACTTTGGTCAACAATGGTTGTTTTTAAATGTGCTATATAAATAAAATTGAACCTGAACTTGACTGAGGCCATGAAGGACTTCAGGTGTAGGAATCTATCAGAGGACTCTGCTTTATGTTTTACATTAAATCTTGCGGCTGAAGGATCAGACGGGGAGGTTTTTTTTTAATATGGACTCTTTCGGTTGAATAAAGCCCGTCTCAGTCCAGTCAACCTGGTCCTCTTCCTTCCATACTACTTCTAACCTCGTTACATTCTTGGCTCAAAACTTTACTTAACCTTTAAGCTAGAGCCTTTGATAATGAACAGTAAGCTCTTTTCCTGTATCAGATCGTAATGAGTGAATTATACGACTTTGGCCATTTTTTCTTTCTGAATTGAAAAAAAACGTGATGGTGCATCAAATTGTATTACACTTTGAAAACGCAAACAAGTTACACAAGTACATAATAAATCAGCTAGCAAATATTTTAGGGATAACGCCTGCCGAGGATGCCATATGCCCCAGGAGCCTCTGAAAAAGTTTCACTGGGTAAGGTGGTGTCTGTCTGAACGCTTCAGACATCTCAATACCGACTAAGCATGCTCGTTGGTGAGACGGTCTGCCAGCAGGGGCCTGTCCACAAGGGTGGCACAAGGTGGCAGCTGCTACCCTGAAAATATGCTTTGCCACCCCAACGCTGACCATACAGTAACGACTTGGATACTAATGTAATGTACAAACAGACTTTAGATTAGGACAAAAAGACAAAATGGCAAATTGCTAATATAGAGAGTGTATCTGCCGGCGTTTGAACAGATCTCGCGAGTGAGCCAAGGAAAGCCAGTCGTCGAGATGAGTATCCGCACACCCTGTCCCCTGAGGGGAGCTCAGGAATAGGGGTTCACCTCGTGAGGAAAACAGGTCCTGTGCAAAGGAAGGACTTAATCAGAGCAAGCCAAGCAGCCGGCAACTCCAGGCAATTTATATGCCTCTACACACAGCACCCGAGCCGAGCAGGGAGGCATCTGTCGTCACCACTACATGCCTCGAGACCTGCCTGTTTGGGACCCGGCACGGAGAATGGACAAGTTTGTCCAGGGGGCTAGGGTCTGACAACAATGGGAATACCCTTCATGCCAGTCCACACACTCCAGGGAACTTGGCTCTGAAGCCAATGCTGAAACGGTCTCATATTCATCAACCCGAGCGGCACAAATGCCGGTGAGGTCGCCATATGCCCCAGGACCTCTGAAAAGTTTCAATGGGACCACCCACTGCTGCCTGACGAGGGTAACAGAGTCTAGTTCCATACCGAGATAAGCGGTGCTCTGCGCAGGGGAGACCTTGCTCTTGTCCCAGATGACCTGTAGGCCCAATCGGTCGAGGTGCCAGAGGCCCTGAATGGGGCCGGGTCGCGGCGGGCCCGTCTGCTTCTTCACTGCCGAAAACTGAAAAATCTTCGACTGTGTCACCAAACAGCACATCGAGAAAACTTTCTTAGCGTCATGTATCTGCGCAAGGTTGGGGCAAAGATGTTGCTCTTGGACCACCAGAGTACAAGAACAGCGCATTCCACGTCCTTGTGAAATCCACATAATCTTCAGGGAAAAAAGGAATCAGGGCTTTTCACCCCGCTACGACCACAAGAACTAAAAATCCAGCCTGGATACTTGCTTCTTTGGCAAGCATGGCCGACATCTTAGCGTCTACCACGTCTTGGGCTCTACCGCCCGCCTTCTGCATCTGATGCCAGGAGGAAGCTTTCTGATGCAATGACAGAATGTTGGTCCTCATCCTTCTGTCGAGTCTACCCGCTATGGGACAGGGCAACGACGCCCATCTTGGACAAGCCATTTGCATGATGGGGCATGGATGGTCCGAGAAGCTGACGAAGCAACATAAATGGGAACCGCCAAATCGCCCCCGCTGCTAGCCAAAAGTGGCAGCCGAACCAGAGTTTGCCCATCCCAATCAAATCACTATAAAGTAACACTAAACACTAAAGTAACATCAATATGCGTTTGTTTTATAAATTCAAACAATCCCATTCTCTTTTGACGGTCTCTGGCACCATTTTAATTAAAATCTCCCATAAAAAATTTTTTCAAAGAAACAATGTAATTGAAAGAAACTTCTACCAGAAAAAAAGAAATTACAACCTGTTTTGTCTTTCATCAATAAGGATTCGCATTCTAAGTTTACTCACAATTTTCCTAAGATGGTAAACTTCTTTACCTGCAAATGCACCTTCTTTCATTAAAATCGTTACATCGTTAATCAAAGTTGATCGATCATGGAAGTAATCTTCAACCAGGACTCCAGTTAAGCCCTTCGTTTCCCTCAAAAAAAAAAAAATTCTCAACTTTTTAAACTGTTGTCTGATTTTCATTTTCATTTTGAAAAATATAAAGATAAGAACAATCAGAAGTATTGGAATCCGAAGAATCACTGTCATTATCTGAGACTAAACTTTCATCCTCATTTATATATTTTACTTGTTTTATAACTTAGCTCTGGCTGACTATTTTCCTTTTAGTAGGAACTTTAAATATTGATTCTGTTTCCATATCCAATTTCACTACACCCTCACTAACCTTTTTGTCAGTTGATATTTTACATGCAGTTACAGTAATGTCGCTGTTTAACATTGCCGTCTCAAAAACCATGAGATCAGGTAGCCTACAGAGGTCAGACCTGCAGCGTTCTCAGCCGTGGTGGGTTTATTTGGTTCATCTCAACTGTCCCACCAGCAATGGAATCAACAGCAACAAGTGCCACAAAATCTTCTGTGACAGGCACAGCTTCATAATCAATACTCTGAGTCTGTGCAGTAGCATTCTCATCTGTTTTTTCAGGACAAGCACGTATCAGATGGCAAATTTTGCCACAGCCGAAACATTTCATTGTACTTTCAGGCGTTGGCTAAATTGTATAATTAAAATCCTCTACTTCAACAGTAAAGGACAAATTACGCTTCTACGTTATTTTTCAGAATCATATATGTCTCTAAAATGACACTACATGTTTCAACATAGGTAATTTAATTTAATCCCCTGTGGTTTGTTGTACATGTACGGTCCCTCTTTCATTGCGTTAGAGGTTTATGATAACATGTCTTTTTAATATTACTTTTAATCCTGTGTGAATTTGTTATTATAATAAAACTTGTGGTAAACAACAAAATCTATACCACAGTCTGTGGCTTTATAGTAGTTTGCACTCTAAATATTGGGCAGGTTACACATTTGTCAAAGAAAGAAGCTATCGTCTTTCAAATAGGTTCACTAACCCACTGCATATAAATATATTGATTAGGCCTATTGTAGTCTTTACATTGTTTTACTTTTAACTAGAATATAAAATACTTTATTGATGTAATGAAAATAAGAAATCGCATTGGAATCTTATTTTACATTGTTATACTAAATGGAAATATGAAATCTTTCTTTCTATTTGCCATTATTCCTTATCAGTTATCAAAAGGGTAAAGCATACACGCTGCTATGATAGATACCGGAGACAGATGCGAAATAAAGAATCTCTCTTTATTAAGGATGTAGCGATTTTAGCTGCATGTTAAAATAAGGATGAGTTTGACTCACCGAAATAAGATTCTTCACCAGATCTATCAAGATCACATACATGAAATGAGTTATTTAAAACGTCAATTTCAGTCAAGGAATTAGTTTAGCTCAAAGGAAAATACGTATTATAATCGCCATTACACATACATATTTTACAATTCTGATTAGCAGTAGGCCTTTAGTGATAAAAATCCTATATGTATTCGTCCAGCAAATGCATTAATAATTTATACACTAACGTTATCTCATGACCATAAGTAACGTGACTTTACCAAACAGAATTAAGAGCAGAGGTAGCATAGATCGAAACACAGTTTAAGTGACCCGTTTGTGAGCGTGAACACAGAGAACCCATCACAAATGCCTTTATGGTTTTTATTGAACTCTACTCTACATGGTAAACATAATGACGACAAACAAATACATGAAACACAAACGCTGTAGGAAGCGCGGAGAGTGAGAATGAGAGAGAGAGAGAGAGAGAGTGTGAGAGGGCATGGCCGCGAGGCAGGTAAAACATGTCTAAAAACCAATAAAATCATCTTTAACAAAGAGGCGCGCTCTTAACGCAGCTATTCTAATATATATAACGGATACTTGCAATCTCGGTGTTGGACCAATATCCGTCTGCGCGTGGATGGAAAACCTGAATGGTTTCAGAATGCAGTCCTGTTGAAACGCTGAGTTTGGGTTATGAGTCCAAAGTTCCATGGCCCAAACGGACTCCCCAGATGGGAGCCCCAAGCGGGGGTGTCCGTTGGAGCGTCCTCTCTCTTTCCGTTCCAATTCCTAAAGGTATACTCTGAAGTGGATCGGTTATGGTGTTTTAAATGCATACCTGCCCTGCCCCCAGATGGTCTGCGGGCCAATGCTATGAAAGTGATAAGTTTGCCAGAGAAAGTTCCTTTGTTGGACAGTATGATGCATCCTATGTTTTTATAACATAGCTCATCATATAGGGAATTCAAAGCGGAGTAGAAACATGCAAGGCATTGAACCGAGAATCATCCTAACGTATGACATCGAATGAACCCTAAATAAAAAACTTGTATATCTAACAGTTACAGACTATTTAAAATGGCTCGAGCGCCAACACACAACCTAGACATTTAGATAGATTTACAGAAAACGATAGTTTAAACGCGGAACCTAGCTCTAGGGACATGGAACGTCACCTCTCTGGCGGGGAAGGAGCCTGAGATTGTGCGTGAGGTTCAGAGATTCTGACTAGAGGTAGTTGGGATCACCTCTACGCACAGCTTGGGCTCTGGAACCACACTCCTTGAGAGAGGATGGACTCTTCACCACTCTGGAGTTGCCCATGGTGAGAGGCGGCGGGCTGGTGTGGGTTTGCTTATAGCCCCCCAGCTCAGCCGCCATGTGTTGGAGTTTACCCCGGTGAACGAGAGGGTCGCTTCCCTGCGCCTTCGGGTCGGGGATAGGGCTCTCACGGTCGTGTGCGTCTATGGGCCAAACGGCAGTGTAGAGTACCCGGCCTTCTTGGAGACTCTGGGAGGGTTGCTGGAAAGCGCCCTGACAGGGGACTCCGTCGTTCTGCTGGGGGACTTCAATGCCCACGTGGGCAACGACAGTGAGACCTGGAGGGGCGTGATTGGGAGGAACGGCCCCCCTGATCTGAACCCGAGTGGTGTTCTGTTATTGGACTTCTGTGCTAGTTACAGCTTGTCCATAACGAACACCATGTTCAAGCACAAGGGTGTCCATCAGTGCACATGGCACCAGGACACCCTTGGCCGGAGGTCGATGATCGACTTTGTGGTTGTTTCATCTGACCTCGGGCCGTATGTCTTGGACACTCGGGTGAAGAGAGGGGCGGAGCTGTCAACTGATCACCACCTGGTGGTGAGTTGGATCCGATGGCGGGGGAGGAAGCTAGACAGACTCGGCAGACCCAAACGTACTTCAACTTCCACCTCCGGCAGAGCTTCGACTAGATCCCGAGGGAGTCTAGAGATATTGAGTCCGAGTGGACCATGTTCTCCACCTCCATTGTCAACGCGGCCACTCGGAGCTGTGGCCGTAAGGTCTCCGGTGCCTGTTGAGGCGGCAATCCCCGAACCCGGTGGTGGACGCCGGAAGTAAGGGATGCCGTCAAGCTGAAGAAGGAGTCCTATCGGGCCTGGCTGGCTTGTGGGACTCCCGAGGTACCGACAGGCCAAGCGGACTGCAGCCCGGTGGTTGGGGAGGCAAAAACTCGGGCTTGGGAGGAGTTCGGTGAGGCCATGGAGAAGGACTATCGGTCGGCCTCGAAGAGATTCTGGGAAACCGTCCAGTGCCTCAGGAGGGGGAAGCAGTGCCTTACCAACGCTGTTTACAGTGGAGGGGGGCAGCTGTTGACCTCGACCAGGGATATCATCGGGCGGTGGAAGGAATACTTCGAGGATCTCCTCAATCCCGCTGTCACGTCTTCCATTGAGGAAGCAGGTAGTCAAGAAACTCCTCGGTGGCAGGGCTCCGGCGGTGGATGAGATCCGCCCTGAGTACCTCAAGTCTCTGGATGTTGTGAGGCTGTCTTGGCTGACACGCCTCTGCAGCACCATGTGGCGGTCGGGGACAGTGCCTTTGGACTGGCAGACCGGGGTGGTGGTCCCTCTTTTCAAGAAGGGGGACCGGAGGTTGTGCTCCAACTATCGGGGATCACACTTCTCAGCCTCCCCGGGAAAGTCTATGCCAGGGTACTGGAGAGGAGAATCCGGCCGATGTTAGAGCCTCGGATTCATGAGGAACAGTGTGCTTTTCGTCCCGGTCGTGGAACATTGGACCAGCTCTATACCCTCTCCAGGTTGCAGGAGGGTGCATGGGAGTTTGCCCAACCAATCCACATATGTTTTGTGGATTTGGAGAAGGCATTCGACTGTGTCCCTCGCGGCATCTTGTGGAGGGTGCTCTGGGAGTATGGGATTCGGGACCCTTTGCTAAGGGCTATCCGGTCCCTGTACGACCGGAGCAGGAGCTTGGTTCACATTGCCGGCAGTAAGTCAGACTTGTTCCCGGTGCATGTTGGACTCCGGCAGGGCTGCCGTTTGCCACTGGTTCTGTTCAAAATAATTCATAAAGACCTAGGACACGCTGGAGGGACTATGTCTCCCGGAATAGATGGAGGAAGTGTCTAGGGAGAGGGAAGTCTGGTTATTCCTGCTTAGACTGCTGCCCCCGCGACCCGGCCCCGGATAAGCGGTAGAAAATGGATGGATGGATGGATAGTTTAAATCACATAAGTTCCTATTTGTCAGTTTCTCTGGTTAGCCTCAGATGTTAAGTTAGAGATGATACAGAAACTTATCACCAATGCTTTGAAGCCTATGAGTCGTAAGTATCCTGCAGAGAAACCAAATGGTTATCACACTCTCGGTGAGAGTAAGTTGAGCTAACTCAAAATGACATTTCCTACAACTTGGATTTTAAGAACAAAAAACCTGAACATAACTAACTAGACTTGTACAGGGTGTACATTTTTGAAGTCAATTCACAAAGCGAAACAGATTTAACAAAACTTAATATCAATGTGTTAACTTCCATATTTCCCTATGGATGGCAGACCGATAGTAACTAGCAAGTTGGTTACTGTTAACTCTGTTTGTTAAAAGTACATTGAGATGTACAGCCAATCTAATAGGTAAAATACATTTCCTTTTTTCATTTAATCTTGAATTGGAAGCAGCAGTACATTTAGGTAATGTAGGCAGTACATTCAGTTTTTAAGAAGCATTGCTTATTAAAAACTTATAAAAACAAGTATGTTTTTAATAAGAAATGCTGCTCAGAGTAGTACATAAAATCCTCGATGTTTTAAGCGGTAGTGTTTTAACAACTGTTCTCTTTTGGTGGCAGAAAAAATAAAATTCTTACAACTCCAGTCCATCAGCAAAAGAAAGGGGAAGTCTCTCTAGTAAATTCCAATAAAGTGCATCATTGCAAACACTGTAAAAAAACGGTTCTCCTCCTGGGTAAAATTGCTGAAATATCCTCACTCCCAGTGTAGAGTTGTGTCAATAAAGCAGTATTGAGGGGCTCTCTGGCAGGTGCCACAAGACTCCTAAAAAGACAAATCATATTTTAGTTAAAAGTTAGTTCCTGTAGTGTTGTAGCAAATAGATTACTGATACCTGCATGCTTTACAAATTTTTGCAATAAAAAATTACTTTTATGAATGTATATGCTACAGATATCTACATTTTTAAGGCCTTTATAAAAAAGATATTCTGTATTTCTTCAACAAATGTTTGCTAACACAACAAAGAAGTAGCAATTACTGCATTGGGATTCGTTAATTTAACTGACCTAAACCTAAAAAGGTTTAATCAAGTAATGACTATTTGACGAGGACATTGAAATCACATATTTCAAGTGTCCTGACGGGATTTTAAAGGGTTTGTTGAAAAAACGTAGAAATAACCCATTATTTGATAAAAGTATTAACGTGTATGTCTTAGTATTTAGGGTCTGTGTACTGTTCGTTACCTTGGAATAAATTGTTTTTGTTTTAAAACATATATTCATGAGCATAAATAACAACAATTTAGGAACTTTCATGTTGTAAATGATCGACATGCAACAAAAAAAGGCATTTTCAGTGTCAGCACGTGGTAAAACAGAGAATAATAACTTTTTTTTTTTTCTTTGTAAAATTACAAAACCGTTTATGCAATGTAATGGACAAATATAAATTTGACAGAACATGTTTTTAGTGCCTGTTAGCTATGTTAAGTCAGTCAAGTCACTTTTATGTCGAATTTGTCACGGTGCACAAAGGGACTCAGATGCAGGTAAGGTACAACACAGTTTATTAGACAGGCTCCACAGAAAAAACAAAAGGAAGGCAGGGAACTCCTGTCCAACACACAGATATAAAGCTGGCAGCCAAAACCAAAAATCCACAATATCCGGGAAAGGTAAACGGGAACCAAAAGAGAACCGAATGGGGAAAACAAATCCAAACCGGCTCACAGGTTGCCACGTTCCTACGGATAAAATGAAGAGGTAAAGTACAAAGCACAGCCAGAGTAAAACAACGTCACAAAATATTTTACATCGCCACAATGAGAGCAGGCACAGCCAAGCTCAAATAGAACAAAAAGGCGATTAGAAACAGGTGAGGGTAATGAACAAGGGAAACAACCAACGAGGGATAATTACAAACGGGAGGTGAGCGACAGGTGACAGAGATATAACATTAGTGGAAGACTAACGGAGAAACAAGGGGGCGGAGCTACACGGAAGACAGGAGAACACACGGCGAACAAACAAAACATACCGCCACGTGTCTCCACATAAAACAAAACAAACACACGAGACATGGTTCTGTCCTGACCTTGTCCAGAGAGTTAGGGAATTGAAAACCAGGAAGGACAAGGTCCTGACAGAATTAAAATAATAGTTCACAGACATTTCATTAGTCAAAATTACACTCATGGACAATTATAACTTGCTTGATAACTTACCTTTTTTTCTTCAGTAATAATTAAACGATCTCACGTCATCTTCATCTTCTACAAAACTTCGGCACATGCACCACCTAAAGTTCCGAAAAAGTATTTACTTTTTATTTAACTTCTGCTCTCAACTGCCTCTCGCTGGTGTAGTAAAGTAATTGCTTCGATTGCCACTAAATGCTTGATTTAAGTAAAATATACTAAAGGTATGTTGTTTTATTTCCCCTGCAAGTAACTCATAACTTAATAAAAACTAGTCAAATTTATACTGTAACGAGCAAGGCGGGACGAGGGCCGTGAGGGAACGACACAGGGCTGGTGACGCGAGTGATAATGAAACACAGTTCCCTTTCTGTCGGTCTCTCGACGTTGTGTCGAGAACGACAGATGGGGTTCGCCCTTGAGAACCAATCAACTCTGACTACTATAGAAAAGGCCAATGAAATTTGGTGAATGAAATTTGCATGCCGGGCTCCGCCCCCGGATATCCGGTATAAAAGGAAGCCGGCGTGCAGCATTCATTTACCTTTTGTTCTTCAGAGCCTTCGCTCATGACTACGAACAGAACGAATTCAATGAATTCTTCTTTTTCTACATTGCCGGATCTACAACATGTTGTAATGGATCGTCCCTACCTTCAGCGACCTTCCCCTGGGTGTCTCGGCGGTTCCGGAGGTGTTAGAGATTTTTTCTAAAAAAGTCCTTTTCAGGACTAACTGAGCATTCTCCAGCGCGGCATGTCCCGCTGTTCTCTTGGGTGCGGCACCCTCATCGAGGAGGGGGATGGACACGATCGCTGCGTTAGGCGTGTGGGCGTCCAGCACGCTGAAGCAGCGTTCGATGACACATCTGTCCGCACTGCGGGCAGATTGTCATTCAGAAGTTGCGGTCACGGGTGGCTGTCTTCCTACGGGAACCAGCCACCATTTCGTCTGCTACCTGGGTTGTGACATCTTTGGCTACGGCCCCGATGACCACCCACGTTAGCAGCGTTAGTGATATGGGGGACTCTGCGAACGTTAACCCGCCAGCCAAGTGCTCACGGGCCGATCGCACCCCGATTCGCTCTTCTAAACGTTCCCCAACCGGCGATGGAAACGATGTGTGACGAAGATCAGAATCAGAAATCAGAAAGAGCTTTATTGCCAAGTATGTTTGCACATACAAGGAATTTGTTTTGGTCACAGGAGCATCCAGTACACAGAATGAGCAACAACACAGAGACCATCAAACAATACAAAAAACAGTTACACAGATGATTTAAATAAGGGCCTATGGGTGTAAAAATTAAGAAATACAATACAATAAACATAAGAGTAAAGCTATAGAGAGTAAAGTTATGTGTGTATGTAAATATGTACAAGTAAAAAAAAATGGAATAGACTATTTCAGTAAAAGGTATGCGTTATATACAGCAAGATGAAATATAATTTACAGAAAAAAGTTGTATAAAAAAATAGATAGTGTATTTTCTGAAGGATATTGAAGATTGCACTTTATTATTATTGCACAGAGTTAATTGCACAGAAGAAGTCTTGCACGCAAGAATTTTTTAAAATAAATAAATTAACTGTTCAAGAGGTAGATGGCCTGAGGGAAGAAGCTATTTTTGTGTCTGGTTGTTTTGGTGCTCAGTGCTCTGTAGCGCCGACCAGACGGCAGCATTGTGAAGAGATGATGGCTTGGATGTGAGAGGTCCAGGGTGATTTTCTGAGCCCTTTTCCTCACTCTGGATGTATACAGTTCTTGAAGGGTGGGCAGGGGAGCACCAATGATCTTCTCAGCAGTCCGAACCGTCCTCTGTAGTCTTCTGAGGTCTAACTTTGTGGCTGAGCCAAACCAGAGAGTGATGGATGTGCAAAGGACAGACTCTATGACTGCTGAGTAAAACTGTTTTAATAGAGCTTGTGGTAGGTTGAACTTCTTCAGCTGACGTAAGAAGTACAACCTCTGCTGGGCTTTTTTAGCAATAGAGCCAATGTGATTGTCCCACTTCAGGTCCTGAGAGATGGTGGTGCCCAGGAACCTGAATGACTCCACTGCTGCCACAGTGCTGTTCATGATGGTGAGAGGGGGGAGTGCAGGGGGGTTTCTCCTGAAATCCACAATCGTCTCCACTGTTTTAAGCGTGTTCAGCTCCAAGTTGTTATGACTGCACCAGACAGACAGCTGCTCGACCTCCTGTCTGTAAGCAGACTCATCACCATCATGGATGAGGCCAATGATTGTGGTGTCGTCTGCGAACTTCAGAAGTCTTACAGAAGGGTCCTGGGCAGTGCAGTCATTTGTGTACAGTGAGAAGAGCAGTGGGGAGAGAACGCATCCCTGGGGGGCGCCAGTGCTGATTGTGTGAGTGCTGGATGTGAGTTTCCCCATTCTCACTAACTGTTGCCTGTCTGTCAGAAAGCTGTAGATCCACTGACAGATAGACCCAGGAACAGATAGCTGGGTTAACTTTTTCTGGAGCAGTGATGGGATGATGGTGTTGAAAGCGGAGCTGAAGTCCACAAACAGGATCCTTACATAGGTCCCTGGTCTATCGAGATGTTTCAGGACAAAATGCAGCGCAATGTTAACTGCATCCTCAACAGACCTGTTTGCTCTGTAGGCAAACTGCAGGGGGTCCAGTAAGGGTTCTGTGATGTCCTTCAGATAAGCCAATACCAGTCTCTCGAATGACTTCATGACCACAGATGTGAGAGCGACGGGTCTGTAGTCATTCAGTCCTGTGATTTTGGATTTCTTTGGGATGGGGATTATGGTGGAGCACTTGAAACAGGAAGGAACTGTGCACAGATCCAGTGATCTGTTGAAGATCTTTGAGAAGATGAAGGCCAGTTGAATAGCACAGCTTTTAAGACAGGCTGGTGAGATACCATCTGGGCCTGGTGCTTTTCTTCTCTTTTGTTTCCTAAAGACTCTGCACACATCCTCTTCAGTGATGTGAAGTCCAGGAGGTGGGATGACTGAAGGTGATAGGTGTTGTGTAGAGAGAATGTCAGAGTTGGGGTGAGGTGTTAAATTAGCATTTTCAAATCTGCAGTAAAAGTCATTCAGATGAGATGTCGCTCGCAGCATCGGAGGGAGACTGGCTTCTGACTCTGACGAATCCGAGCTCCACCCCCAGCGGTCGAGTTCAGGGAAGCAGAAGTGATGTCATCCGTGCTAACCCGGGGATGCGTGGTTCCTGAGGCCATGTTTTTCCCGGAAGTGCATGAGGAGCTGTGTAAAACTTGGAACGCTCCACTCACGGACCGTTCCAGTGAAACCAGCTCCGGCTCCCTTACTTCCCTCGATGGTGGGGCAGCCAAGGACTACGTCGAGATCCCCCGGGTGGAACGTCCGCCCGCGGTGCACCTGTGCCGCGGACGGTTACCACCTGGGGGGGAATCGGCCACACCTACCGTCCAAAGCACATAAGACTTCGGCATCACTGGTGTCGAAAGCTTGCGATGCCGCGGGCCAGGCTGCCTCCTCTCTCTACGCCATGGCTATCCTGCAGGTCCGCCAGGCCAAGGCGTTGAGAGAGCTCCACGAGGGTAAGGCCGACCCGGGTATAATGCAGGATCTCCGTGCCACCGCTGGCAGCGCTCTACGGGCGACCAAGGCGGTGGCACGGGCCCTGGGTCGGACGATGTCCACGGTAGTGGTCCAGGAGAGAAACCCCCGGTTATACCTTGTGCAGAAGGGTGACACCAAGGAAGTCCGCTTTCTTGATGCACCTATCTCACAGGGTGGGTTGTTGGTAACACCGTCGAGGACTGCGCTCAGCAGTTTTTGAGATCCCGCGTGACGTCTGCTTCCCTTCAACCCAGGACCCCTTCGGCATCGGCTCTGGTTCCGGTTCCTGTGCCCCCACAGGCGGCACCCCGGTAGCAGAGGTCGAGGGGGAAACCTCCACCCCATCAGCAACCTTATTGCGAGAAGGGACACTGACGGGAAGACCCCAGGGAGGACAACATCGGGCCCGAACCTTCACAGCCACGGCTCTGATCGGTCGGTACGGGACAACTCCTGCCTCGTCACCAAAGCCTTGTCAGGGCCTGGCGCCCACTTACTCACAGAGTTTTCCGTTCTCCCCGGGTGTACATGTAGCCAATCGCACACTCCACTGGACTGTGCTCGGCGAACCGAACTTAACACCCTTGCGAGGTGTGAGGTCGTACACATACGACAGCTGTCACCACCCTCAAACCGACATTGCGTGCCGTTGTCCCGCCAGGCAGGTAAAAAGGTGGAGCCAACCTTCCCTCCGCCAGCCGACGAACCACCCCCTGTGGGAATGATGAAGCAGACCGTCCCCTTGGTCACCCTGTAACAGTCCCTGGGAGCTCGAGAGCTGCCCACACTGTCTCGCTGGCCTTGCGGGCGGTCCGTCTTGGTTACTCGATCCAGTTCGCCAGAGACTCTCCCAAGTTTCAGGGCATCATCTCTCCCTCTGTCAGAGGCAGGGACGCCTCCGTACTTCGGGTAGAGGTCACCACCCTTCTGGCAAAACAGGCATCGAGTTCGTCCCTCAAACCAAGATGTTCATTGGGTCACGACCCACACTTCATCATTCCCAAGAAAGACTGCGGGTTGCGCCCCATCGGTCTGCGTACCCTGAACAAACACCTTCACAAGCTGCTGTTCAGATGCTCACGCAGAGGCGCATCCTGATCAGGTGTAGGATCTTGGCCAGATCAAAGGTGACCATTTGGGATCGTTGACACCTCTCAGTAGCAACTCTAACCGGCGCCAGCAAGTCTGATCCAACTGCCCTCTCTTAAGCATCCTCCATTTGGTCAGGATAGTTTCTAACACCTCCCTTGGACTTCAAAGTCCCAACAGGGAGGATGGGGTGCTTCTCCAACGATGGACCATTTGCTCTAAAAGGAATGTGGTCTAGGTTTTAACCTCCTCTGGAAATTGTCTGTCTTGTCTCCTTATCCACAAAATAATGTTCTAAATGGATATACCTCTATATCTCCACATTGTATTTTTGTCCCCATGTTATTCGGCCTCGCCTATAACCTCAAAAGCATGTGTGTTTAGTTGTATTCTGTTTATATTTTCATTCTTGTACAAACTTCAGGACAATGTACTTATAACCCTGGCATGTTTTATATCTAAATGTTTCTCTCTTCATTCCTTGAAAGATTATGTACAGTTGTGTTCAAAATTATTCAACCCCCACTGAAATTGATTGTTTTGGTCGGTTTGACATTGATTATGATCATTCAGTCATCCTGCTTACAATTAAATCAAAGAGGCACGTGTAGGTCAGACAAATATAACATAACATTTATAATGAAATAACCACAAATGTCTTTTCTGAGCTCACATCATTATCAGTTTTATTCAACCCCCAAGTGACATTCAATCTTAGTACTTAGTACAACATCCTTTTACAGTTATAACAGCTTTTAAACGTGAAGCATAGCTTGACACAAGTGTCTTGCAGCGATCTACGGGTATCTTCGCCCATTCATCATGGGCAAAAGCCTCCAGTTCGGTCACATTCTTAGGCTTGCGCACTGCAACTGCTTTCTTTAAGTCCCACCAGAGGTTCTCAATCGGATTTAAGTCTGGTGACTGCGATGGCCACTTCAAAATGTTCCAGCCTTTAATCTGCAACCATGCTCTAGTGGACTTGAAGGTATGCTTGGGATCATTGTCCTGTTGAAAGGTCCAACGTCTTCCAAGCCTCAGGTTTGTGACGGACTGCATCACATTGTCATCCAATATCTCCTGGTACTGAAGAGAATTCATGGTACCTTGCACACGCTGAAGCTTCCCAGTACCTGCAGAAGCAAAACAGCCCCAAAGCATGATTGACCCCCCGCCATGCTTCACAGTAGGCAAGGTGTTCTTTTCTTCATAGGCCTTGTTCTTCCTCCTCCAAACATAGCGTTGATCCATGGGCCCAAACAGTTCTAATTGTGTTTCATCAGTCCACAGAACACTATCCCAAAACTTCTGTGGTTTGTCCACATGACTTTTGGCATACTGCAGTCGACTCTTCTTATTCTTTGGGGACAGCAAGGGGGTGCGCCTGGGAGTTCTGGCATGGAGGCCTTCATTACGCAGGGTGCGCCGTATTGTCTGAGCAGAAACTTCAGTACCCACATCTGACAAATCTTTTCTCAGTTCCTCAGCAGTCACACAGGGACTTTTCTCCACTCTACGCTTCAGGTAGCGCACAGCAGTCGAAGTCAGCATCTTCTTTCTGCCACGACCAGGTAGCGTTTCAACAGTGCCCTTTGCCTTGAATTTGCGAATGATGCTTCCTATGGTGTCTCTTGGTATGTTTAACATCTTTGCAATCTTCTTATAGCCATTGCCCTTCCTGTGAAGAGTAATCACATGTTCTCTTGTCTTCCTGGACCATTCTCTTGACCTCACCATGTTTGTAACCACACCAGTAAATGTCTAGAAGGAGCTGAGTATCACAGTCATTTTAAAGCTGCCTAATTGGTGCTTATTAGGCTTTATTGCTGCTCCCTGATATCCACAGGTGTTTTCAATACCTGATTGAAAACACTTCATTGAACCTCTGTTCTTCAGAGTGGTAGTCTTTAAGGGGTTGAATAATTATGTCAGTGAAGAATTCACAAAAGAAACATTTACTACTGTATTACAAAACTAATTGATGTCATTTTAGTTGCATATGGTTCTTTAAGAAGTCCTTGTAGGATTTCATTCTGAATACAATTACAAATGTACACTAAATTCCCTAAAACCATTTACAGCATTGGGGGTTGAATAATTTTGAACACAACTGTACATGCTGCCCCTTGGCAACATTATTAGAATACACGGAATTAGCTTCCACTGTTATACAGATGATACTCAGCTATATATCTCATCAATACCAGATGTTTCCTTCCAGCTATCCAAATTGGCAGAGTGCATCGGAAATATAAACATTGGATGATTACTAATTTCCTTATTTTAAATTCTAACAAAACAGAAATATTACTTATCGCACCAAAAAACACCTAAACAGAATATCTCAGATTATTACCTGCAAATTGAAGGCTGCACTGTTACTCCAACAAATACAGTTAAAGACCTAGGCGTTATATTAGACAGCAACCTGTCATTTAAAAATCACATCTCAAATATCACAAAAACAGCCTTCTTTCACTTTAGTAATGTTGCCAAATTACGAAATATTTTATGTGTTGTTGACGCAGAGAGGCTTATTCATGCATTTGTGACCTCAAGACTTGACTACTGTAATGCTCTACTTAGTTTTTGTCCCGTATCATCAATAAACAAACTACAGTTAGTTCAGAATGCTGCTACCAGAGTTCTAACCAGGTGAAGAAGATACAATCACATAACCCCAGTTTTATCATCGCTTCACCGGCTACGAATTAGATATCGTATTGATTTTAAAGTTCTTTTAATTACTTATGAAGCCTTAAACGGTTTACCCCTTTCCTACTTAACAGTGAATCTATCACATTACAACCCACTTAGATCTCAAAACTCAGGACTTTTGATAACACCTAGAATAACTGAATCTAGAGCTTTCTCATATGTAGCTTGTAGGTTGGTTATGGGGAATAAAGTTACAATATGCCATTACTATTTTTCCCTGGTTGTTCCTCTGTTTTCTGGTGACGATCGTTCAGTGGGACCGGATTGGACCTGCACGGTTTCGCCGTTTTTGGGTTCCTCTCCACAGCAGGGCAGTGTTGGCTTGCTCACAGTGATACTGCATTTATTTAGTAATTTATTTATTAGATATTATTCATTAAAATGTTCTTGCTTGTTCTATAAACACTATGCACTGTGCTGTGTTTTGCCTTTCTGTGATTTTCTTATTTGCTCCTGTATAGCTGCTTTGGAACAATGCACATTGTGAAATTGAATAAATCCAAAAGAAACCAGCACTGTTCTGATCAGAGAAGCGATGAAGTGAGTCGTACTGTATACTAAAAGATCGAATGACATGCTAAAAAAAGTGTATTTTTGGGAAACGCACGTGAAACGTAGTGGCTCGTAGAAAACTTTCTTAAGTGCTAAGATCCATCGTTATCGGGAAACCCGACCCTGGTTGTCTAATTCCGCAGAGGTGTCCTAGTAATGACATGTGCAGGTCATGTCATTAACTTAAGTTTGAGATCCTGTAAGGCAGTGGTTCTCAACTCTGGCCCGCGAGATCCATTTTCCTGCAGAGTTTATCCCCAACTATGATATAAAACACCTGAACAAGCTAATTAGCGTATTTACATAGATGCGTTCAACTCAATGCGGAGCTGCGCAAATCTGTCATCGTATGACATTTAAGTACTGCAAAAGAGATTCAAGTGCAGATTGCGCATTACGCATTTGAATCGCTCTCGCGGTACTATAATGCGATATGCCAAACAATCTGCGCAGCCCAAAATTAGGTTGAACGCGTCTGTTCCTGAAGTCACTGATTAGCCTCTTCAGTTGTTTTATCAGAGTTGGGGCTAAACTCTGCAGGAAAGCGGATCTCGCGGGCCAGAGTTGAGAACCACTGCTGTAAGGTCTTATTGTGTTGTAAATTACTTAATTAAAATTTCACTGCATATTTATTGTTAAAAACATTCATCATAACAAACTTCTTTTGTGAAATGTTACATTTGAAATTAAAATTGAATAAAAAATGTGTCCTATATGACTTTTATAATTAGAGCTGATAGGAGGAGAGAGGCTGAAATTACATAACACGCACGCAGACACACAAGAACACACCGCCACATTGGTGCCCCACTGTTTGTGTCACGTCAAAGAAGAATCTTAGGTCCCTCCTGAATTCCAAATTGACTTGTCAGGACAATTGAGATTCATTATTTTCTGCATTGTAGAGTTATCTTGACACTCTTGTGAGTTTCAGACTATCATGTCAAGTCTAGTCAGTCAATAGAGAGAAATACTGGTTTGAGGCTATTGACTGCAGTGTTCAGCACTTTTATTGACATTGGCTGTGTTTCTTCTGCAGAGACCGCACCTCTGCATAGCAAGAGCTGTAAAATGACGCTCCACACAGGAAATATCCCCAAGAGAAAGATGCTGTCACTGCGTCAGCATAACTGAAGCTAGACAGAGTCATGTCACCCGAATCAAGTTTGATCACTGTGTTTCTAAACCAGCAAAAGCGTACATGCAGGCATTGTAACCAACTGACAAGATATTGATTTATAGAGAATGATGACAGACTCAATGCCAATGTTTTGAATGTATCAATGCCAATGTTCGGATGCATCAAGGTAAATGGCAACGTTCGGATGCATCAAGGTAATTTTTTTATTTTAAGATTGACTGTGCTATTAATGATACTTTAAGCAGGGATTTTCGAAAGCAACGAAATGCAATGCAAATCACAAAAGCATCGTAATCATGAATTCCACAATTTATTTGTCACGCAATAATGTATTACAAATTAAATAACATACTTCATATAGATGCAAAATATAGTATGCATGAATGTTTGCTCACTCTTACCTTCCCCAACACCTACATTAACGGCCTTTTGAGCAGTCCATGAAAATAGTTCGTAGAATTCATATCTCATAATAAGGATTACAATATTTCTTAGTATGCACATATATGGCACTTGAATACAATAAAATAAGAAATAAATTTCCCACAATTTAAAGCAATGGGCGCTTTGGTGCACTGTAGCTATGTAAGAAAAAAAAAGAAATAAAGAAGATTTAAGCGATAAAGAATTCCGTTCATCGAGTACTGGTCTTCAAATAAGTTTATTTGCAGCTGAACAATAACTTCCGTTAAGGTTGGTGGTGCAAGCGCAGGCAATAAATCATTAAAGATTTCAATCTATCTTAACTATGCCAAATTAATAAATCAACACGGGTAAATATAAAAAAATACTGTTTGTAAGACGGTCTGAGTAAACTGAAACTATCACATGAGCTAAAACCAGAGGAAGTGTTGAGAATGACAATGAAACATGACTAACCTTTAAAAAATAAAACGAAGAAATACAGCTCTACAACATGGGTTTGAATGGTTGTTTTCTTTAAATCAGCATTTAGTGCAAAATAAAAATAAATTGCAAAAGTCTCGAACCAAAATATAAATAAAGTCGGATAAAGTTCCCTTCAGTAGCCTGGCGGAAAACAAACAAACGTTTGGTCTGTTTGTTCTAGTTGTCCGTACAGACAAATAAAATACATCTACCACACCATTAAACAGGTGAGATGAACAATTTATAATATTACTTTTCTATATATTCAAATAAAAAAAGGGAGTTTTAGACATAGGCTGAGTCACTTGACTGGGTCCGACCGAAATTCGGCATACTCATCCTCGGCAAGTCTTTATTTCTAATCTCATATATGGACTTTCTTCTGGCCTGCACTCCCCTTACCGCCGTTTTAATTTTCCTCCAGCCCAGGTGGTTGAGTTCCGCTAGGTTAAGCACCACACACAGTCCACTGACTGCAAACATGAAGACAAGGAACACAGTTTTCTCTGTGGGTCTGGAAACGTAGCATTCGACGTCTTTGATGCAAGGGTATCGATCGCACTCATACACCGATGGCACGTTGAATCCGTACAAGAAATACTGACCCACCAAGAAGCCAATCTCCAGAGCGTTCCTGAAAACCACCTGAATTATGTAAAACCTTGAGATGCCCTCTTGTCTTCTCATTTTAGATTTTGTAGTTCTCATAGTGGAATTTGGGATCTCTTTCACTTCCAAACAGTCTGGCTCGGATTCTTTGGTGGAGTTTTCCGTGTTCTGAAGTACTCCGTTCACGATGGTGTTTTTGATCTTTTTGCTATCGTCTCGTTTCATTGAATCGGGATCTCGATCTAAGGATAGGTAGACTGTAGAGTATCTCCGCTCCTTCTGTTTGGCGGACTGATGCACCGAGTATGTGATGAAGCAGAGACTCGGGGTACACACCATGATGATCTGAAACACCCAGTATCTTATGTGAGATATAGGGAACGCTTTGTCGTAACATGCTTGGTTACAGCCCGGCTGTAATGTATTACACACAAACATGGACTGCTCGTCGTCGTACACCGTCTCGCCTACTATCGCCACGATTAGGATCCGGAAGATCACAACTACTGTCAGTAGGATCCTAAACATGAACAAATAAATATTTAGTGCAAGATCTTATATTAACATAATAGTTAAGCTACATCTGAAAAATTGAAATGATAAGAAACACGTCAAGCCCCAAGATAAACCCAGGGAGCTGTCCAGTGCTGAAATCTCTCCCCCTTAACGCTTCTAGTAGAGTTCGCACAGAACATGATGTGAGACGGAACAAAAATCTAGCAATCGCACAAATAGACTTGTTCAAAACGTGCAACAACAATGATAGCAAAAGTATAGTAATTCTTCTAGCACTGCCCTTTGAAACGTAAAGAAACGGATCAGATTGTTATTCGTGATTATTAAGCAGGGTCACTGCATGAGCTTAGTATTTTTTGGCACTAAGCAATCAATAAAAAAAAACTTTTCTAACCTGCCGATCATAGTAGAGTGCTGCTGGACAGCTGCCTCCAGGAGACGCTCGAGAATTGTCCATTCCCCCATAGCTGTTCATTCGGAGACTATAATACACGGCGAATCGTGATAAAAATCAAATGCTACAGTTCATCTTTTATAGTTCTAAAGGCGAGTGTAGTATCTGGCGAATGCATTGGTTAAGTCGCCGTTGTCGCTCATTGCTCGCTCCGAAGCGTTCGCTAGTTGACCCTCGAGCGAGCCTGATGTCCTGATTAGTCTAAAGCCCTCATGTTTTCTTTCGCGCAAGCAGTACGATAGGTCACACTGAGCCTAAAGGGGAGTATAATGTTTGGCTCGTACTAATCCCGCTTAAAGTAGGAAATCCCCCTTCCTCCCTACGTCACGTGCACGCAGGTTGTCGGGGAGAGATCTGAACAGCAGGATTTCTCCGTTTCATTATTCTTTGAATATACCAGAGATGCACCGATTAATCAGTAAAACATCATTGGTGATAAACCAAAATCCCATCGGCGATAGAATCAGTTTAAAAGAGTGCTATGTGCTGGTTTAAAGTAAAGGTTATGACAACGACCTTCGATTTTAATATATAATGTTGCAAACATTTATTAAAATGGCTATTGTGTGGAAAATCGTAATTAGTTTATTTTGTTTGATGTTAAAAAAACGAAGCCCTTTAACCCAATACACTCTCCTTCCGGTGATGAAGATATAAAGGCTTATTTATGGCAATGCCCGTGGTGAATTACAGTGGGAGTACAGAGTAATCGCTTTAGGACTACCCACATTTATCATGAGATAAAATTAGTGACATGGGATATCCCTCCCGGAATAGCGTTGCTGTATAACATAAATAATAATATAATAAATATAACAAAATATAACATAATTAATAACATACAATAAAAGTCTTTAAAACACAATATTGCTTAATAACTGCCTGCAAATATGTTTCGTGTAAACTTGAACAAGAAAACACGGGAAGTCCAGAAGGGGCAGGGCTGGGTGGGGAAGTTCCAGCCCTTGGGGACGCGCCAGAGCGCGGAGCCCCAGGGGGCATGACATGGGAAGTCCTTTGGGGAACTGTCTTAGTCCCCTGCAGGACTGTTGGTCTGGACCCCGGCTGGAGTGCCGGGCTGGACCATGGCTGGGGTACCGGGCTGGACATCGGCTGGAAAACCGGCTGGAAAGCCGGACGGGACACAGGCTGGAAGGCCGGCTGGACAGGGCTGGACGCCGGTCGGAAGGCCGGCTGGACAGGGCTCGACGCCGGTCTGGGTGCCGGCTGCTGGGCCGGGCTGGGTGCCGGCTGCTGGGCCGGGCTGGGTGCCGGCTGCTGGGCCGGGCTGGGTGCCGGCTGCTGGGCCGGGCTGGGTGCCGGCTGCTGGGCCGGGCTTGGTTCCGGCTGCTGGGCCGGGCTTGGTTCCGGCTGCTGGGCCGGGCTTGGTTCCGGCTCCTGGACCGGGCTTGGTTCCGGCTCCTGGACCGGGCTTGGTTCCGGCTCCTGGACCGGGCTTGGTTCCGGCTCCTGGGAGGAATCTGCGGCCGGGCTGGACGCTCGGACCGTCACCTCCCCACGGCGCCCCCCCAAAAAATATTTGGGGTTTGACACCTCTGGACTCGGGACCACCGGACTCGGGACTACCGGACTCGGGACCACCGGACTCGGGACCACCGGACTCGGGACCACGGGTTGCTGACTGGGCCTGGACTGCACTCCTCTCTTGGGTTTTTTCCTCCGGGAGCGGCCCACGGGAAGTGCGGCTGACGGAAGAGAGGTGGTGGGAGGCACGGCTAGCTCCGTGGCAGAGGAGTCGGACGGGGAGTCCCACGACTCCCTCCGTTGACGCCGTCTACGGAGACTGGAGGACGGTGGAGAGGATGCAGATGGTGGGGAGAGGCCCATGACCCCGATTTGCAGGGAACGACCCTCGGGGATGACGGCCAGCGGAGAAGGAGAGCAGGACTCAACTGAGACCCTGGGCTCCGGCCGATCCATGGCGTACCTGATCAGTCTGGTGAAGCCCAGTGGTCTCAGCGTCTGCATCTCCCCCCGCGTCAGAGGATAGTTGAGGCCGCCATTGAACAGGACCATCTGTTCCTGCTCATCATGGACCACCTCCCCTGCAGCCTCGAAGAAGCGATCCGCGAAGTCAAGCACGTCGCCGTATCCCTGACGAACATTGCACAGGCGACGGGCCTGACTTGCACGTCTCGCTTCCATGCCTGCTGGGTTCAGTTTTGGCTCGTGCATTCTGTCAAGAATCTCAATGTGAGACATGGCGTGAGAGCCCAATTGCAGGCAGAGACGGTGGTGACAGGAGGTGAAGGGGTTAACAGATTTATTATACAAATAAACAATAAACCAGACTAAACAAACAGGCAGACAAAAACCCACGAGGGGGATAAACAGAACAGGATACCTTTAACAATAAACACTAACACTGACTGACTAGACTATAAAACAAATACTTGATACAAACACTAAACTAACACTTACTAGACTGGGAACAGGAATAATAAACAAAGACTGAGGAGAGCAGGAACACTGAACCGCACAGGAATATGGAACACAGGTACGAAGACCACAGGTACAGCATACAATGCACGAGCAACGAGACAAAGAAACATGAGGACTCTTTATAGGAAGGGTAATTAGCACAAACTAGGAAACAGGAGGGTAGGGAACAATGACGCGACTCGAGGAGAGTATGGAAGGCCAAAAGTGTCAAAACCATCTCTCCCCACATGAAACAGAGGATTCTGTATGATTCCACCTCTAAACCAAGAAATACCTGACAAGGAGAGGTGAAACCATGACAAAACTCAATAAAAATAAAACGTATTTTAGTCAACATGTCGATATTGATGCTCAGGTCTTCGCTGATCTTCTTTGATCTTGTTTGCCTAGAGTGCAGAAACTGTTTATATATATAATGTGTGTTAACTGTATATGAATCCATCACAGAAAGCTTTTATGGGAGTCTGTGTGTGTTGCATTAATAGAGTTGGATACTAGCATTTTTTATAGTAAATAATCAGAATGTATAAAAAAAATTATTTAAAGGTCCAGTGTGTGAATTTTTTGGAGAATCTATTGTCAAAAATGCAAAATAATATTCATAACTATGTCTTCAGAGGTGTATAAAGAACCTACACAATGAAGCGTTATGTTTTTACTACTTTAGAATGAGCATTTCTCTCCACATACACCGCTGGTCCCCTTACATATAATTTGTCATGTTTTGTCAGCCTTCATAATGTTTCGAACAGAAGGGGGAGGTTGCAATCTGCAATCTTGCTGCTAGATTTCACTGACTAAACCTTTAAATACAAAAACATACTTATGGTCGGGAATTATTTCACTGGGAGTTCTCTTTTGTTTTTTCGAAAGCAAAAAAATATTCACAGACAAATGTATTTCTAAAGTCTTACATAACAACAAACAAATTTCGCTTTGGTATAAACATACTGTACAAATAAATAACAAAATCTGTCTGTATGCAGTTCAGGTTGAAACATTTTCCATGGACTTTCTATGGACAATGGATGGTCCAGGTTTATCGTCCTCCTGCTTGCTAATCCACATCTGCTGAAAGGTAGACTGGGAAGCCAGGATAGAGCCACCAATTCATACAGAGTACTTTCATTCTGGAGGGGCAATGATCTATAAGAAAGAAGATATGTATTTTTTTTACTCAAAATTAAACAATATCATCCGATTTTGAAGAATATATCCTTCTGCATTCGGTCAGTGATACCTGGTGGTGCCACTAGAGAAGACGTTGTTAAACTTATGGATGTCATCATCACACTTCATGATGCTGTTATAAGTGGTCTCATGGATACCAGCAGACCGGCATTCCAGTGTTCCAAGAGCAAGCCACTCTAGAGTTTCCCAAGTCGGTCCTGTCCGGTGTACCACAGTTCCCCGAGCTGGTCCGGTCCGGCAATCCTATAGCCAGCCGCTCCAAAGATCCCCAGCTGGTCCCGTTTGGCGTTCCAGAGTTCTCGAGCCAGCCATTGCAAAGTTCCCCAAGCCGGTCCTGTCCAGCATTTCAGAGGTCCCCGAACCTGCCCCCCCAGAGTTCTCAGTACTGCCATTGAGCGTTTCCAAGCTGCCAGTGTCTGCTTTCGAGCTACCATAGCCTGCATCAGAAGCTTACCCGAGGGCAGTGCGAACCAGTCCCGAAGCCTCCCCAGAGCTCAGTCCCGAAGCCTCCCCAAAGCTCAGTCCCGAAGCCGGTGCTCGAGAGTGCCCCGAAACTGCTGCCCCAGAGTACCCAGAGGCCGATGCTCCAGAGTGTCACAAGACTACTGCTCTAGAGTGCCCAGAGTCACCTGGGTTATTACCACACCTCTGGACTTTCCGCAAATAGTTTTGGGGGGGAGAGTAGGGACAAGAAGGCCGTCCTGACTCACACCAGCACAGACAGGAGGACCGGCGGCCGCAGGCGTAATCGATACGGTGTTTGTTCCCGGCTCCTCGTCTCTTGGCTTCAGCATCACGGCCACGAAGGTCGTTCCCGACTTCTCGTCTCCTGGGTCGTATGTCACGGCCAAGACGGTTGTTCCCAGTCTGACTCCTCAACCATGGTACAGCTACAAGCCTCAAATCCCCGTGGCCACCGGACATACCCACGCCACCATGGCCAACTGATCTGCCGAGACCGGTATTGTGTTGGTAGCACCAGCCTGGAGGATCCCTTTCCTGTCCCCTGTGTCTTCGACAAGCCTTCAGAACACCCCCTACCCGGTCGTTTTTTGGCGCGAGGAGGCGCCTTCCGGGAGTACTGTCACAATCCTGTCTGTCCCCAGCCTGTTTTTCCTGTGTTTGAACAGCTTATTTTAGTTATTTCAATCACCTTGAGTTAAGCACGTGCACCACAACAATGACAAGCTATGATCAATGGAGCTCTGATCTTACGATTTACAATGGCAACGACACCAAGAAAGCGAGGCACACTTTCCTTTCTGCATACAGTGGATTTACTAATGTGCTGAAAATGACTCGAGTTTAAATTCATAAATAAATAGATAAATGTACCAATAAACAAACAAATGAATCAGAAAATGAATGAATCAGTATCACATGATAGTCATAAAGCTATTAGGACACCTCCATAGCAACCATTTACAGCAACCTAGTAACCGATCCCACAGACTCCCATTATAAAAAGTACAGATGGATATCTTTGCAACACAGTGCCGTAGAGAAAAGGGGGTGGGCTCATTTGACTCAGACAACCAATCAGTGTCACATGGTCATCTTGAAGTTATGAAGCCACGCCCATAGCAACCATTTACAGCAACCTAGCAAGCGTTCCCATAGACTCCCTTTATAAAAAGTCCAGATGGATATATTTGCAACACAGTGTCATAGAGACATGTGGGTGGGCTCATTTGACTCAGGCAACCAATCAGTATCCCGGGAACTTCATTAAGCTTCGAAGCCACTCCCATAGCAGCCAAACAGGTTAGCCTAGCAACCGTTTAGCAAAACCTATATCTCTGCAACAGAACACCGTAAAGACGCAGGAGTTGGTTCGTTTCACTCATAGCTTAGAGCATCATCAATTGGCAGATGCCAAGCCACGCCCATAGCAACCAAGCAGGCTAGCCTAGCAACCATTTAGCAATACCTATATCTCTATATCAGAACATTGTAGAGACATGGGGGTTGGTTCATTTCACTCGTGGGTTGGCGTATCATGTTAACAAAAAACAACCATGTTAGCATAATATAAGGAAACATGACAATAGTGTTAACAAACATGCTAGCAACATGCTTATCATGCTAGCAAACATGCTTATCGTGTTAGCATCATGCTAGAAACATGTTTACATTTATTATTAATCAAATTTCAATAGAAATCTGTTGTCACTTTATGTCTTCACTATCACCTTTAACCAATTTAATGGATGCTAAATGAAAAATGTATTATTTTCTCTCTGTTAGTCTAACCACAAATGTTTTAAATGGTTTCTACCCATTCAAAATTTATAATAATCAAAATATTCTTATTTTCTTGAATATTCATCTCTTTTAAAACTTTAAAACATTCTGATTTAAATCTACTTCAAACTTTCAAGTCAGGCTTTCTCAAGCCAACATAAAGTTTGTTTCACAAACATTTACCTCATCTAGTTAGCTTTATCGCCTCATTTCTGCATTTGTCTACATTTATTATTTCTTTATTTATACACTTTATTATGTCATTACTTTTCCTCCATAGAAAACTACCATTTGTGAGAACATGTAAGGGGAAGAATATACTCTGATGTTATACATGGCCACAATGGCTGATGTAAGGAGGAATGATATGTATTATGATATATCTAATTCACTGTAAAGAAAAATGGTACAGTTTTAATAAAATTGCACTTGGAAATGAAAAATTTCCACTTGGGTCCTAAATTGCTCTTATGAAATCAAAGAACATCCCTGTTAATTAATGCAGCCTCTTCACATACAGGATCCTCTATGAAAAACACCACTTGCATTTTAAAAAGGGGGAGGAGATTGAAAGAAACTCAGGGTTTATCAAAGAAAACCTGCTCCCGACAAGGTTAGGTTCACATAGTAAGTAACTATGGTTACATTACCTGTCTTTTAGAAATGGGCTTGAGTTACCATGCTTTCTCAGGTTTGACGTACCTCACATCGCAACGGAAATCGTTGAGTTTCCCTCATTTCTGGGTTAATATACTGAGAGTTTTCAATAGAAAAACAGTGGTCAGACATTGCTGAACAAATGTTTTTTTTTGCATGGCAAATCAGATATGCAGGAAGACTATTCGATTGACTTACAACAGCCAGTTGCCAATTAACACAAAAAAGACAGAAAAAGTTGTTCCCCTTTAATCTGTCTCTCGACGTTGTATTGAGAGACAGGCTGGGGTTTGATCTTGATGACCTATCATCTCCAAGAGGAATTTAAAACACCAATAGGCTTAGGCGAATGGCACATGCACGCACGGCAGTCCCCGCCCCGTTCATACGTGAATAAAAGGGAGGTGGTGGCGGCTTTTCACTCATCCTTTTATTCTTCTGAACCTGCATGTCAAGCGCTTCATCTCTTTGAGATTTCTTCTAGACTGCTGAATTTATGATGCGAAGCAGCGGATTTCTCCCTCTAGGTAGAGGACTTTCCCTGGGCGTCCCGGCAGCGAGCAGCAGATATTTCTAAAAGAGAAAATTCCTAATCGTTGACTGCCGCTTTGGCGAAGTTGACCGGTTTGGCGAGCGGCGGGATGATTGGGGATTCCCATGGATGTCACTCCACCAGTTTGCACTTCGACTATTGCACTTTATTTATTATCTTTATTCTCTTTTCTTTATTTGTCTTGTACATACCTTCATTTTTCACAATGTGTTTTCAAATCCACACTGTCATTACAACTTGTAAATCACCAGTAATATGCAGAAGGCCACGCATGACTAATGCTAACAATCTTCGCACTCTTTCAGCATCCAAAACTACCTCCATTACCTTTCCTATTGGTTTATGGAACTACCAATCTGCTGTAAACAAGGCAGATTTCATCAAAGCTATTGCCAAACATTCTGGTCTTTCTCTTTTAGCACTTACCGAAACCTGGATCAAACTGGAGGACACTGCCACACCGGCTGCCCTCTCCAATAACTACACTTTCTCCCACAGCCCACGCATATCAGGGAGGGGTGGAGGAACCAGACTACCTATTCCTAATGACTGGAAATTCAAACAGACTTCTGGCACCCTCTTGCAACATAACCGCCTTTGAGTCTCATGCTGTTACTGTCATCCACCCTGTTAAAACGCATGTTGTAGTTATCTCTCTTCCCCCAGGGCACCATGGAATTTTCTTGGAGGAGTTGGATGCGCTTCTGTCATCTTTCCCTGAGGATGGTACTCCTCTGGTGGTACTTGGAGACTTCAACATCCACCTGGAAAAAACACATAGTTGCTCCACACTAACCTCCTCCTTAGACATCTTATGCCCTCTTAGATATAGGCCATCTCGTGCATCTCCTTCTGCCCCCTGGTTATCTGATGTTCTCCGTGAGCATCGCGCCTCTCTCAGGTCTGCAATGAGAAAGTGGCGCAAATCAAAAGAACCTACCGACCTCTCTCTCTTTCAGTCTATTCTCTCTTCCTTCTCTACGGATGTCTCCTCAGCAAAAACCCAGTACTTCCATGCTAAAATCAACAACTCTCCTGACCCTCGTACTCTCTTTAAAACCTTTTCTGCTCTTCTTTGCCCGCCTACCCCCTCACCTCCATCAAACTTAACAGCTGACGATTTTGCATCATTCTTTGTAAAGAAAACAACCACCATCAGCAATCAATTCTCTGTGCCACCGCCTCTTGACCACGCCCAACCCAGACACATGCTTGCTCCCCTTGTTCTCTCTCCTATCTGAAGAGGACGTTTCCAAGGTCATTTCTTCTAACCACCCGACTACCTGCCCCCTAGATCCCATCCCCACTCATCTCCTCCAGGCCATTTCCCCATCAGTCTCGACACAGGTGTGCCTCAGGGCTCAGTGCTTGGTCCGTTGCTATTCTCTGTATACATGACATCCCTAGGCTCTGTCATTCGGAAACATGGCTTTTCCTATCACTGCTATGCGGATGATACACAACTCTACCTTTCCTTTCGCCCAGACGATCCGACTGTTTCTGCACGCATCTCAGCTTGCCTAGCCGACATCTCGATCTGGATGAATGGCCATCACCTGCAGCTGAACTTTCAAAAACAGAACTGCTTGTAATCCTGGCCGATACAAAGACTCATCACAACCTCTCCATTCAACTGGGCTCATCAACCATCACATCTTCCAGAAAGGCAAGAAACCTTGGAGTGGTGATCGATGATCAGCTCAACTTCACGGATCAAGTTGCCAGCACCGCCCAGTCCTGTAGATTCATCCTCTACAATATTAGGTCAAGTAGACCCTTCCTATCAGAGCATGCTACGCGAGTCCTAGTACAGGCTCTGGTCCTGTCCAGACTAGACTACTGCAATGCGCTACTGGGTGGACTTACAGCTTGCACAACCAAACCTCTATAGATGATCCAGAATGCTGCGGCAAGAGTTATCTTAATGAACCGAAGAGAGCACACGTCACTCCTCTATTCATTAAGCTACATTGACTCCCTATAGTCGCTCGCATCAAATTCAAGACTCTGCTCCTGGCCTACAAGACCACCACTGGTTCGGCACCACCTTATCTTCACTCGCTAATGCAGACCTATGTACCCGCCAGATCCCTACGCTCTGCAAACGAACGGCGTCTTGTGGTGCCATCCCAAAAAGGTAAAAAATCTCTCTCACGCACCTTCTCCGGATCTGTTCCACCTATGTGGAATGATATACCCGCTGCTACAAGATCTGCAGATTCTGAAGCCTTCTTTAAGAAACGTCTGAAAACACATCTCTTCCGTCAACATCTGACTGATCTGTTATGACTCTATTTTCTTCTCTACTCTTTAAAAAAAAAAATGAATGAATGAATGGTTCTGTATACTGTGTTATATGAGACCAGTATTCTTTTTTGATTGCACTTATGCTTTTGTTGTGTTACGGTACGGTCTGTGACTGGGGTTTTTCTCTCCTGCGATGACGTCATGACTCGTGTTCTTTTGCTCTGTGTCGGAGTTGATTGCTAGGTTCGCACCTGCGGGTCATTGTACACCTGCATCTCGTTGAACTTGATGCTGATACTTTAAAAAGGACGCTGAAGCGGAGCAGAGGAGAGGAGAGACCAGCAAACAAGTTTTCCTTTATTTTTCTCTTTTGTTTAATTTACCGTCCTCGTTAATGCTTGTTGCCTTAATATTTTTGAAGTATCCGTTTTTTTTTATTTGTATTTGTAGTTGATACTTGTCTTAATTATTTAGATTATTTGTTAAGATATGTGTTTCTTGAGTTTTTGCGTGTATTGAGAGTAGAATAAATGTTGACGCAGCGCACTTAAGTTTCTCGTGTCTTTTTAAGTTTTTACGTGTCTTCCTAACCCCTTACGTAGCCACTTTTAAAGAGGGGCTTGTAACAGTTGTAATTACCCTGTCCCAATTGCTTCCATTGCCTACCCCACCTGTAAGTCGCTTTGGATAAAAGCGTCTGCTAAATGACAAAATGTAAATGTAAGAGACAATACAATGAGGTTAAACAACAGGAAATTAAGGAACAAATAATAAGAATACAAGTGAATAATAAAATAAATGAATGAATACATGTGATAGATGAATATTGTAATAAATGAGGTGAATGAAATAGAATAATAATATGAAGTAAAACAAGAAACAAGTGTATTTGTTTATCCAGATCTATCATCTCTTTATCACATAGGAAATAATTAGATTATGTATGATTTATAAATCTAAAGGATTAAAAGCAAGCAACCTCTCATAATCATGACTAACCATTAACAACAACATTTGGTCGATCAGGCCATACTTTTCCCTTCTCCATGCAATTTGAATGGACAGGTAATTTTCTCTTTCATACTGCATACTAGCAGGAGAAACGGGTGTGTGTCTAGTCTCAATGTGCTGTCGTCTGACTAGCATTATATGTTTGACATCAATCTCAGAGTGTTCAGAGTTTCTAACGGGGTCTGTGTAGTTCAAATTGCCTTTGTTCTTGAAATGCAGACACATAACCAGAGTTCTCCAACAATTGATAATGTATTCTCTTTGCGTACTGATCTCGAGGTTGAAAATAGAGCAACGCCCCTCTTATCCGGTCTGCAGATGGTTGACGCCACGGAGTGTCCTATGTATAATAAGGCCTGAATATCTCTGCAAACTGCTTGAAGGCTGCTGACATCAATCTGTAAAATCAAAAAGGAGAGAGAAAGGAGACAGAGGAGTTCCACATTTGAGGAAACAAATGATGTCTTCAAATGGTGTTGAACCGTTGACCTTATTTTAACTATTTTTACTCCCTTGCAAAATTCAGGCAGAGACCGTACGACTATGCTAGTTTTGTGTAAGCTAATTACCCATAGCCCTCATCCCAATGTTCATCGTGAGGTTGGCCCCCAAGTTGATAAAATACAAGGTTCTTCTCATGACTCCATCCTACAGCGATTTGCCTGACTCATTTCGATTTTTGGGAGTATGAGCTAAAGCTAATTTACAGTGACTAATGAGTGTCCATTTAGTCTTGCCTAATGATTTCATTGCAGATGGTGTAACCAGTAAGACTACAAAGGACCATCCCATCTTGCTTCTAATGTTGCAGCTTCTTGACATAGACCATTTGCCCTTGCACAACACTATGCCCCCCCACTATGCTTCCTGAACCTGTATTTGAGTCATGCAGTATATTAAAAGTGAAACTGACATCAAATGCACATCAGCCCCAGCAAGATCTGGAGTTCCTGGTAACGACATTGGTCGGCCTGTGATAACCTCAAAAGGACTCAGCCCAGTTCTTTTGTTAGTTGATGAACGGATACTGCACAGAACTAACGGAAGATCATCTATCAATGTCAGCCCAGTTGTTCCATATTTTGCCAGTCGTGTTTTAAGAGTCCAATTAACTCTTTCAATCATACCTGATGATTGTGGGTGCCCTGCATTCCCAGAAGTCTGCAAACTTCTTCAAACACCTGGCCAGTGAACGTTGTGCCACAATCAGAATCAATGCTGGTTTGAATTCCCCATCTGGGAATCACATCTCAAACCAAGACTTTAGCAGTAAAAGCAGCAGTGCCTTTCTTAGTGGAGAAAGATTTCACCCATCTAGAAAACTTGTCTATTATCCTGATAACCCTTACATATAGGAAGAGTGATAAAATCGCATTACAATTCACGAAATGGCCCAGAGGGTGCAGGGTTCAATTTGAAACTGATGAAATCGGGGATGCAGAATTTTGTTTTTGACATGTCATGCATCCATTAGTTACAGCTTCTGCATGTTTCCTGAATCCCCTTATCCACCATACTATGTTAAAGCGTGAAGACATTTGAAAGACCCCCATGTGTCCTACACTTTGTATCAGTGTGGCCAGATAAAGAAGATAGGCTTTTGGAGCTACAGTTCTGTTTTGATTTCTCCAAATGTTGTCATCCGACAATTTACAACCATTTTCCATTCACTCCCATTTTTCTTCTTGGGAGCACTGATTTTGCATTTTCGCTATGTCTTTGAGCTGTGAGTGATGTTCAATGACCTGCATTTGACATGCTTGAGCAGTAGGAATGTCTGCCGTTCTTGTGGTGGCAACCTTGGCTGCCTGGTCAGCAAGAGAATTTCCCTTTGTTTCAACAGAATCGCTCTTCGTATGAACTTTCACCTTCAATACCGCAACCTTTTGCGGAAGCTGCAGAGCCATTAAAAGATTTTCCACCACTCTACCATTTTTTATAGGTGTACCTGCAGAGGTGAGGAAACCTCTTTGCTGCCACCCTGCTCTGAAATCATGAACCACACCAAACACGTAGCGGGAATCACAGTAAATATTAACTGTTTTGTCAGTTGCCAATTCACATGCTTTTGTAAGGCCAATTAATTCAGCTTGCGGAGCTGAGGTTCCTAGTGGCAGGGCCCCAGAAGCAAAAATTTCTGAATCAGTTGTCACTGCCCAACCTGCCTTGCGTTCCCCATTGTCCACAAAAGATGACCCATCAGTGTAGAAAATCAGATCAGGATTTTGAATTGGTACATTCTCTGTGTTCATCTATGCTTAAATTTTGTACAATCTCTGCACAGTCATGGCCATCTGGAATTGCTTCAGACGGTGAAAGCAATGTGGCTGGGTTTGATGGTGTAGCCTTTTCAATAACAATGTTTGGTAACTCTAGTGCTGTGGACCATTTGATCCATCTTGGAACTGTCACACGTGCAACTCTGCCTAGAGACAACAAAGCATGTACAGAATGTGGACCATGAATGGTTAATTTCTGATCAAGCACTACAGGAGTCAAACAATGCAAAGCCAGATAAACTGCTTAAACTGCTCGCAAGCAAGGCCCCCACCCCAGTGCTACTGTGTCAAATTGCTGAGAATAAAACCCCATAGGTTTATTCTGATCTCCCCATTCCTGAGTTAACACAAATGTAACCTTTTTGTATATGAACATGCTATGTGAATGCTTTCCTGTGATCTGGTTTTCCCAAAGCTAGAGCTACACACAAAGTCTGTTTCAAATTCTCAAAACATAAGTAAGTATCAGGATGCTATTCAACTGAGTCCTGTGCTCTCGGATTCCCTTTAATCAAATTGTTAAAACGTTGTGTTTTCTGTACATAGTTTTCAATCCAACTACGACTGTAGTTACAGAGACCCAGGAAAGATCTTAACTCTCTGATTGTTTTGGGAACTTGATGCTCGGTGTTATTTTTCTCTCATCCTGAGAAAACTCTGCCCTAGATAGATTATTTCACTCTGAAATAGCTGAGCCTTTTTCATATTCGCTCAGTGACCTTTGCTGTGCAGAATATCAAGCAGCCGCCTGACATATCACTCTTGTTCAGCTTCATTCTCTGAACAGATCAGCACATCATCAATGACCTGGATAACAACTTACGTTGACTCAAATTCTTTTAAGTGTCTGTGTAGAGCCTGAAGATAAATAGTTGGGCTATTATGGAGACCTTGAGGAAGATGAATAAACAAGAATTGCTCACCCTGAACTGTGAAACCAAACCATGATTGTACATCTTTAGACAGTGGCACTGATCAAAATCCATTAACCAAGTGTGACAGGCTGAACAAGACACAGACACAGTTATTCCAAAAATTAAGCCCCAGAGGGTGACATTAAACACAACAACGTGCTACACGGTGAGGTATACAATAGGGGAATATAACTCCAGGGTGCTCCGTGGTAGCTGTGGGGTGGTGCTCGTGCCTCGTGGTGTAATGTGTCCAAACTCTTTAGTATCCCGTGTAAAGGTCCTCAGATCGTTAGTTACTGGTCTCTGTTAACAAAGCACAACAACACGTTAGTCAAACAGACAATGTACTGAGAGCAAGTTCACCCTTTTCTCTTCTTCCTGGGTTTATAAAGGGTGAGCTTGATTGGGACCAGGTGCTGACGATCTGTAGGTGTGTGAGCTTGATTGCACCGTTACCATGGCGATGCTGACGATGTATTGACCCGCTCGTCACGCAAGTCAATCATTGAAAACCATTTGTGTTCTGGTTTAATCAATCTGAAAATTGTGTTTGGGTCAGCTACGAGAGAAGAGAACTTATCAATGTCTCTTGGTTCATTTACAGGCCACACAGGACTGTGGTTAGGGCTGTTGATCTTAACAATAATGCCTTTCTCCTCTAGTTGTTCAATCACTGGCATAATGCCCTTCATGACAGCAGGGTTGAGGAGATACTGTTTAGTGTGAGAGGGCACTGTCCCTGTAAATGTGAAAGGTTCCATAACAAGTAACCCACAATCTGTTTTATTACCTGTCCAAATCGCATGGGATCTTAAATCAGCTTTGACGAATGTTCTTAATCTCCAGGTTACTTTGCCCTCCTTGAATTCAAAGTTTGAATTTAGAGTCATCAAAACATACAACCCCAATAATGGATGGGTGACTTCATCCACCCAAACTGCAGCATTGATCTCTTGGGCCCAAAACAAAAAGGTTATTGGCTGTGTTTTTGTTAAAAATGTTCCCTTCCCTGTTTCACCTGTGACATGAATGGTTTCTGTTGTCATCAAAACATTTGAAAGATTCCTGATGGAATCACAGTTAACTCTGCCCCAGTATCAATTAGGAAATCCTTGTATGTTTGTGTGTTATCATTTTCCCCACCAGCACTTTCTATAAAGAATATATGGACAAAAAATATGTCAAATGAAAGAACAGTGTCTCAGCTTTAAAAAAAAGGAAACAGTATTCTTCTATCTTCATTTGTTCGTTTTAGATGTGGGCATGTTTCTTCAAAAATGCATCACTTTGATTAAACAGGTGAGATAATTAAAGTTTTTGTCAAAGACTCCGCCCAGATTCCACTCAGAACAATCATTAAAACTGCTAAAACATATACGTTCTAGGTTCTGGGATTCTGTTCTTCTTCCCAAAGGTGTGTAATAGCGTCTCCTGTTGTAAAACAGTACAAACACTGATTGCCGTAATAACCGTTTTTTTTTAGATGGCGAGATAACTCGTCAATGGCGGTGAAAGAGTTAAGAACGTGGGTCCTCACATATAAGCCATCTGACCTATGCATTACCACTGCATCCATGGCCCTGAGACAGTGGGATCTAGTTTCCCCATACCTCTGCAGCTGGTTGTTGGACAGCACCCAACAGCCTTTGTTGTGTCTCACTCGGAAGCTGAGCAAACTGATAGACTGGATCAAAGACATTAAAAACATTGGGAGGAAGACTCTGCCCAAATCTCTCTCCTCTCTGCTTGTGCTTTATTTTTGCGTAGCAATTTCTTGCCCAGTCTCCCCTTTTGCCACAATGCATACAATCATCCTTTGGCACAATATTTCTGGACCCATTTTCATAATCTGCTTTCAAAGACCGCATTTGACTTTGAGTTGTCCGGCTCAAAGACCTCTGGAACAGGAGAACAGTGCACAGCCCAGACACACCCGAATGCAGCAACCACCACCAGCAGAACAGATTCTAAAGCAGGAGTCTTAGGATCATCCACCTCAGGCACCACCGGACTCTGGATACTTGGGACATCTACCCTCCAAGTAGACATCAGATGGGTGTCTGCCAGGCTTGAAATCAAACATCTGTACCTTGAACACACCATCTTGCGAGCAGGCTCTGGATTGGTGACCATCTTGTGAGAGGGCTCTGGACTGGCAGACATCTTGCGAGCGGGTTCTTCCTCCACGACACCCACTGTAAATGTAGAAACGCTGAGTTTTAATACAAGCTCTATGTACTGCCCTATAGTCCCACAAGGATCATGTAATGGCATGAATGAACTAAGCGGCTTAGATAGTCACCCCGAAAAAATATCATTAGGGTGATGCCCTTCATTCTGCATAAATGAGCCAGCTCTATAAAGTAATTTGGTTGGTCCTGTATGGGTCGGTCTCCATGCCAGAGACGCATAATCTGTGCCGTGGGATTCATGGTTGACAGAAGTTGACCAAAAGCTGCTCGATACATTTCGTGGCGAAGTGTTTTGTCACGTATTGCTCCGAGACTTAAAGAGTTGCGGATCTAAATGCAGCTTTATTTAAAGGAGAACAGGTACAAACAGGCAATGAATTCAGGGCAGGCAGCAAACAATCAGAAACGGGGTCACAGGCAATGGTCGAGGCAGGCAGCAAAGATTCACACAAGACATTAGTGCAGTCCAAGGTCCGAAACACAGGGTAATCCAATACAAAAGAGAGTGCTCAGAAATGCAGTAGACACAAACAAGGCTTCGCAATGATTGACAGAACAGAACAGTCTTATGTAGACAGAAGTGACAAGGTTAAATACAAATAGGTGATGGTGATCAACATAATGAGTCCAGCAACGGGTTATGGGAAATGTAGTGTGCGGTGACAGACCAAGTGATGAGAGTTGTGCCCTCAAATGGATTTGAGAGGGCAGTGCAGCTGGTGACTGTGACGATTTTGAAACTTCAGATGGAGACCATTGGATACTCATATCAGCTTAGAGACAATACAACTCCCAACCAGGTTAAAAAACAGGAAAGTAAGGAACAAATAATATGAATAGAAGTGAATAATAAAATAAATGAATGAATACATGTGTTAGATGAATATTGTAATAAATGAGATAAATGAAATAGAATAATAATATGAAATAAAACAAGAAACAAGTGTATTTGTCTATCCAGATCTATCAATTGCATTATCCTATACATTTTTGTTTCTAAGTACATGCAATTCCCTGGAATCGAACCCACAATCTTGGTGTTGTTAGGGCCATGCTCTAACCACTGCGCTACAGGAAAGATATTAGCAATTGCGATTTAAATTCCTCTCGGAAATGATAGGTTCTCCAATTCAAACCCCAGTCCTTCTCTCAACACAACATCTCGTTCCCTCCATCAGGGAATGGAGGATAAAGTTGTAACGGAGACCTTTTCATGAGTCTTTTTTGTCTCCCGCTTGCTCTTTCAGTGTATGTGAGAGATATGCAGAGCTGCTGCTGACAAAATGGGTGCCCTAAGCGAAAAGCCCTACTATTAACATACGACTCTTTACCACAGACATCTTAACCATGGTTCAAAACACACAATATCTTTAAATTATCTGAAATTATATGAGATATTGGATATTAATCACATTAGGCAGATGAGTTGGTAGTGTGTACATTCTAAAGTTTGACAGGCTTGTGCACCTACCTGAAGGTGATGCGAGATATTCGCCTTTGGATTTTCCATTTTTTGCTTTCCAGCACCTGACTGCTTTCTCTTCCTGAGCATAGCTGTTGTTGCTTGTAGCTTGTGTTCTTTTTGGCCTCACACGGTGCTGCACTATGGATGGCCGTTTTGGCAAATGTTTCTTTAAACTTAACATGTACAGATGATATAACGTATGGAAAGCCTTTCAGGTCATATTTCATTTTCAACCAAACAACTTGTTTGTCAGAAAATGGCGGTATATACAGCGTCTAAGACATATAGATGCTGTAAATGTGCCGTTTTGCAGCTTCTGCGCCATAAATTACACAGCTGTTGCTGTAGAATCGCTGTTAATAACAGCGTTTTTAACGCAATGCAAAATGCCTTTGATTTTGTCGTTTGGCCATACATAGTGTACCGTAAACGAATGTGCTTTCGTGTAACAAAGACACAGTTAATAGCGGCGTTTTCTACAATATTAAAAAACAGCCTCTCCTGTTTCACATCGTCCAGACCCTACACTGAACGAAAACACCTGTGTAGCAAAATGTCGATCTGAATGGTACTCCACTCCTTGTTTTTAAGGTTATTGTCAATAATGTTTAGACTTTCATTATGTGATTATTTTCCGATTGTTTATCTGTTTCATCCTTTTTCTTTTAATATTTATGTGCACAAATAGCATGTTTTTTAGACTCTGTTGTACATTCATGTTTGTTAAATGCATTGACTTCCTTATTGGAGGTGTCTGCTTCAGTAGCGTATTGGAATGTGAGATTGACTTCTGTGCAACATTGCTTTTAACCACAGGAGTTTGACTCTGCGGTCCGACCAAAGTCTTTGTTTTGTTTCTTTTGAATTCGTCTTGATTATTTTTCTTGTTTACAATAGGCTGTAGCTACGATCCGGTGGTCATTTCTGGTGTAAGAGGATGCAGGCGCGTTGTAGCTTCTGTTTCTCTACCAGAAAAGAAAAGTAAAGATAAGAAAGAAAGTTAGAATATTGATTATGAATAAACAACATAGGTCCTAGAGTGCTGCTGTCCTTCAGATTTTAGCTTTAACCCTAATCAAACTAGGGTAAGACCTAAAATCTGCTGGACAGTGGCATTCCAGGACCAACTTTGCCTATCCCTGATTTGCAGAAACAAAGAGAGGCACTTACCTTTGAATTAGTTCCAATGTAGCACAAGCTGGCTCCTGATATTCTATGTTGAAAACATAGAAGGTTACTAAGAAGATTTACAAGGCGTCTGCAAAACCCAGGTGATCCTCAAAGACATACACCACTTTTCCATCAAGGCTCACCATCCACTTTTTTGCAGAGAGAAATGTGTTCCCTGAAAACAATGTACATATTACATTCCTTTAAGTATAACCCAAAAGGAAAACAAAAACCTTTCTCAAAGTCACAGGTAAGTGTTCACTTACCAAGCGTAATTAGTCTAGGAGTGGCTGGCAGAAGAATGTCTTTCTCAATGAATTGCTTTGTTGCAGTTGGCTTTAAAACACAGTGTTTAGAAAATGTTAAAATACTGCCTAAAATGACTTAAAATGTTAATTTGTTAAGCTAATAAAATAAGAATATAAGCCTACTTACATCTGCCAAAATGAAGATGGACTCTTTTTCAAGGTCCTTTACTATTTTCTGTATTTCATCATTGGTAATGTTTAGACCTGTCAGCTTCTCCTCCACTTTTTTAGGCACTTGCTTCATTCCACTGCAATGGAGCTACTGAAATTCCTCCACAATGCACTGTATCGTTGTAGCTGGGAAAAGCAGTTTTGCCTGTAATTAAAAAAAAACAATGCCAGATCCTAAACAAATGTGTCAGGGCTCAAATCTTGGTTCATTCCTTGACTATTAATTGATTGACCCACGTTGTCACCATGGACTTGGATGTCTGGAACTTCATAAATCACGTCAGTATCTTGTGGTCCCTTGTGAAAAATAAGTGTAATTAATTGTATTGAATGTGTACTTCTAGTGTGCTTTAAATAATCAAAGCAACTTTTTAAAAGTGTACTTTTACGAAGCATAATATTTCTGACATTCAAGTCAACTTAACTGTCATTCAAAAGAGTACATTTTAATGCTATTTTTTTAAAACACACTTAAGTGCACTTTTTTAAAATGTGCTTTGTAATAATGTGCAATTCAGTTTTAACATGTTTTAATTTAAGTGAGTTTGCATTTGTAGTACTTGACAGAAGTACACTTATAGTGTTGTATTGATTAATAATTCTGAAGCATATGTAGAATAAAGTCATTGTACTTTTAGCATGTATCCTGTCTTAAATTACATTTAATACTTTTTTAATGTAGTTAGTGTATAATATAAAGTACTATTACTGTATACTAAATGTATTTTGCCTATTAACTTTAAAATACTTGCTTAAAATACAGTCAAATGTATTTACATATAATAACTTGAGCAAAGAAATATGTTAATCAACATGGATTGTGCTACATTTGAACTATTGTTGAGATTCTAATCAAAATAGCTCCTGTTCATCTACAAGAGTGTAATTTATTAGTGTGTACTAAAGTACATGTACAGTTAAAGTAACAGTTATGTGTCATATTTGACATGATTATAAAATCATTAATCAAAAGACTGCTGTTTGATGGAGATTTTTAAGGTTCTCAGTAGTTACATATGTTATAAGACAATGAAAACATATTACACCAATAATCGATTACATTGATTGTGTAAAACACATAAATACAAAGGATGAATATAACATCTCTATACAGTCTAAGAGAACATGAAGCTTAAAGCACATTTTCTTCATTTAATTTAAAGGTAGTTCCTTTTATATTGTTACCCAAATCACACAAAAATCAGTCCTAATACACACCGAATCAGTCTCTCTCTACATTATTTGGGAGAGGTATGACAAATGTGTTGTTCTGTAAATTTACCATAACACATTTTCTTTTGAAAGAGTTTGTGTTTACAGCATACACGCAATTCGTTTCAGACACCTCATACACAAACTTGGATGAAATATTCATCTGAATGTCCCTACACAATGGTCTTCTTGACTTTTCAAGCTTCTGCATGACTACACAGCAATGTTTTCCACCATCACTGTCTGAACCTCTGTTGTTGTCACTTTCATAAGAAGCTAAGCCCAGGACTTTACACAATGTCCCATCTTTTAATTCTGCAATAGAATTATTTATTTTCTGTAATCTCCTGCTACCTTCTGCATGATACAGTGTCTCACCGATAAGGAAACGACTGTAGGATGAACAGTTATACACTTCACCACCATGAATTTCTTCAATGGCAAGGATGTGTGATGCACATACAGTGTTACAAGCAGGACCAAAACAGTGACATTTCTAGTAAGATTTGTCCCATTACAACTCAAAAAATTACAATTTTGAAGTCGCAAGAAGAGGCTTTTCAGTTTGTCATCTGTGTTGGCTAAACATTTTTCTACCCTTTTCCCCATACTCTTCCACTTAAGGAATTTCTTCACTATTTGCACAGGAACATGTGTAGTCCCATTGAAGTACTTTAATAAAGTACCATTGAAAGATTCAAATGAGAATGTCGATGTTGCCCGCAGAGGGCCCCAGTTCTTAACACTTGCAGCAAGGTGTGTCAACAGTTGTACATTGAATGACACATTTTTAATACCATACAGCACCTCAAACTGAATTACAAACTTCTTCAGTGCTATTTCCGCTGTACTCACTTCAGAGAATTCCACAGTTTGCTGAAGAAGTATGTGTAAAGCAAAAACTAAAAGAAACAGGTGGTTCCAATACTTCTTCGTTAGCACACCACTTAAAACAGGCAAAGAATAGAAAAGAAGAAATGACCGCCATTCTGATGCTTTCCAGTATTTTCTTTCATGGAATGACCTGGGTGTTCTGGTTATCTCTACTGGAGGTTTTATAGAAAGCAGTTTTGGGTCAATTATGTCTGCTTTTGTGCCTAAGTACCATTCTTCGTTGTGATTGGTGGAATCCAGCCAAATAGAAGCCAGTTGTCGAGTAACACCAAGACAAACACTATGCTGATATTCGGGGACAAAACCATTAATCATCTGAAACTTTTCAAATCTCATCAATTCCGATGGGCCTTTTACACCCTTGATCGGCAGTTGTACAGTAGCTGCCATAGCATGATCATAATGTTCTGTTTCAGACCTGAGATGAGGCTCTGGGCCCGTATCCCTAAAGAATTTTTGTGCAAAAAGTGGCTCCTAGCGGCCAAATTCTAAGAAAATTCTCAGAGTCATGACGTTTTCTTAGAATTTCCCCTAAAAGTGACACGAAAATCCCAGTTAATATAAAAGCTATTCCTCAAGATTCCTAGCGCTTAAAAGGGCTCCTAAGGCGAGATCTGCTAAGAGCAGGGAAGAGGACTTTTAGTGGCTTAGGAGTTCCCCTAAGCAGCTGCACAAAATGGCCAACAGAGGAGGCAGGAGAGATGTCCTGCAAACACTGGATGACAGAGAATTATTGAGACGCTACAGATTGGATCGTGCAGGAATCATGTTTGTGGTGGACCTCCTTAGAGATGCAATTACTTCACCAACTCGACGCCACAACGCTATTACACAGGAGAAGAAAGTAATCACAACCCTGAGGTATTTGGCAACAGGGAAAATGCAACAATGCAGCAGTGATGACTTGGGTCTGTCCCAATCCTCCGTCAGCAGAGTCATCACCCAAACACTGACAGCTTTGTCACAACCTAATATTGTGACACAATTTGTTTCATTCCCGCTGGATGCCCGCACTTTACACACACATAAAAGGGCATTTATGGACATTGCAGGATTCCCTGGCGTTGTGGGTGTAATTGATGGAACACATGTGAGAATAATTGCGCCATCAGAGGACGAGGCAGTCTTTGTTAACAGGAAGAATTTCCACAGCATCAATGTGCAAATAGTGTTCAATGCGGCCTGTAAGATTTTGGACATTGTGGCTAAATGGCCAGGCTCCACACATGATGCGAGAATACTCTCTGAGAGTGGCATCAGACAGCTTTTTGAGAGACGCTATGTGCCAGCTAATTGCCACTTGTTAGGGGACAGTGGCTACCCATGCAAACCATGGCTCCTTACACCTTACCTCCAGCCACGCCAAGGGCCCCAATTAAACTATAACAGGTAAGCCAAACAATACAAAAATCATGGAAATGAAATGCAAGCAATATGTTAGAGCATCCAAGTAGTGCAATTTTCCATAAAATAATTAAAGGTCTGGGGCCGTATTCACAAAGAATTTTAAGGCTAAAAGTAGGTCCTAACTGGCGAATTTAGGAGCAACACCTAAAAATAATGGGCGTGTCACTCCCAACTTTAGGACTCCTAAAGAGTAATTCATAAAGCATTTTAGCCCTAAAAGTAGCACCTAAGTCTGGGACAGCTTAAAAGAAGTCGAGAGGACTCCTAACTCACTAAGACCTATTCACAAAGGATCTTAAAATGGCCGTGCGACGCAGTGTATTGGAGACACTTAATGACACGGAGTTAATACAAAGATACCGCCTTAACCGTGAGGGAATACTGATTGTTGTGGATCTTGTGAGGGATGCAATAACAGCGCCAACTATTCGCAACAACCCAATCAGGGCCGAATTGAAATGTTTGACAACACTTCGCTACCTGGCAACGGGAAAAATGCAATTGTGTAATGCCGACGATCTAGCGATATCCCAGCCATCGGTAAGCAGATCCATCCACCAAACCATCAATGCACTCTGTAGACCCCATATTATTCGACAGTTCATAAGTTTTCCTTTGGACATTCGCCAACTCCAAAGAAACAAAGCCAGCTTTATGGATATTGCCGGTGTGCCCGGAGTGGTCGGTGCTATAGACGGGACCCATATTAAACTAATTGCACCACGTCAGGATGAGGACGTGTTTGTGAATAGAAAGAAAACCCACTCCATCAATACCCAGATTGTGTTCGATGCAAACTTCACAATTCTCGATGTTGTTGCAAAGTGGCCCGGATCCACTCATGACTCGAGGATATTGATGGAAAGTGGTCTGAGGCAACTGTTTGAGAGACATCATGTGCCAGCTGGATGTCACTTGGTGGGGGACAGTGGCTATCCCTGTAAGTCGTGGCTCCTTACACCTTACCTCCGTCCACAAGTGGGACCACAGTTAAATTACAATAGGTAAGTGCACATGTTGGCTATATTATTTAGATGCCATAATTCAATAGCATGACCACAATGTCAAAGCTTTTTAAAAATTATAATGGTGGCTCTTGGTGTTGTTGGTTAAATCAATAATGTTTACTGTTCCTTGGTGTATGTTTCAGAGCACACAAGAAGACACGCAGCGTGGTGGAAAGGGGGATTGGACAGCTAAAGCGACGTTTCCACGTTTTACATAGTGAAATCCGCCTTAGTCCAGAGAAGACGAGTAAAGTGATCACTGTGTGTGCGCTTCTTCACAACCTGTGCCGGCAAAGGAACATACCACAGACAGAAGATGGTGATGAGTTTGACGATGATGATGATGATAATGATGATGAACACAGAGAATTTGTTGATGAAGTGGAACAATGTGGACTGGCATTCAGGGATCACTTTGTCTATACACACATGCACAAATGAGTAAAGACACATTTTTGCTCAATTTAAGTGTGTTTATTCCCTTTGCATTTTTGCAATCGTTAGAGTGTAATATTCAGACTTTAATTGTATTAGCCTCTCTTTTGCATCAAGAACCCTTTTCTGCCTTTTTAACACACGCATTTCCATTTTCATCTTCTTTTCTTTCAGGGGTGATGGCTTTGCACCAGCAGCAGGACTGAGGGGAGAGGCAGGTGATGGGATTGTGGAAGAGGAAGCTGGAAGAGGTGCAGTAAGAGGAAGAGGTGCTGGAAGAGGTGCAGTAAGAGGAAGAGGTGCAGGAAGAGGTGCAGTAAGAGGAAGAGGTGCAGTAAGAGGAAGAGGTGCTGGAAGAGGTGCAAGACGCGCAGGAAGAGGAAAATTACTTGCATCTGAAGGACCTGGGTTTCCATTTGGCCTGTAAATTATAGCCTGTTAAACCACTTATAATTTGTGAACAGTTTTTTGTGTGTGTGGGTGGTTTGCACATAATGATATTTTATGTTCTTCATTAAATATCACCAAAAATGTAAGTATTGCAATCATTTCATAAACATAGCCTACCCCTCTATTTCCATTAGCAGCTGCATTGACGGATCAGTTGCACCCTCAAGGCCCATTATGCTGATGTCTGACCCAATGACACTATACACCACCGATGCAATGTGGCTCAGTGGCTTAGGTGCTGATCCTCCTTCTTAACACATACATGGAAAGTTTCACCAACTCAAAAGCATTGCCTACATAACACTTAAAAGCACACTTTAATGTAAGCATATTGTTTATGACATTTGTTTCATAATTCATTACATTCATGACAAGCAGGAAGTTTTTAAAATTACATGAAACAATAATGATATTATTTATTTAATACTATATGCCTACCTGTTGCCATGTTTGCCCGTTTAAAGGCTGCAATCTCAACCCTCGACTGTGATTGTAGCGCATACCACCGCCTCTCGCAGTCGTCTGTGGTCCGCGACACAAGCGGGAATGCTGCATTGATCTGCAAACAAATCCTCTCCCATGTCTCACGCTTAGTTTTGCTTGATATCCCAGTGCCGAATTTCCCTTTTATTATGTTATTTTTTTCCAGCACCAACTGGGCAAGCAGCAGTAACTGATCCTGCGTCCAGTTGGGCTTTCTTTTACGTTTTGGCGAGTTCATAATCCACCGTCATTCAACTATTACATTACTTCAATAGGAGCAACATTTCATTGCTTTAAGTAGTCTATTAAGGCTAATAGGATGTCAATTAACCAAGCAACAGTTAATGCAAGTGTCGTTTTTCATTATTAGGCAAGTGGCGGTTTTCATTAGGGTATTAAGCTACCTTGATTTATTTTAATTTAATTCCCGACTTTTCTATCTGTCTCTGCCTTTTTAGAATTACACTTCACTGGGGCCTGCACAAACATGTCATTATACAGTATATGCAATTCGATGAAATTACTATTATTATTATTTTGTGTAATGTAGGACACAGACATATTTAGATGTCGTGATTCCATGATTTGGTGCGTCTGTGTTATGTTCCGCATGATGGCCCTGTCATCTAACAACCAATCACCGTGATCATTGCATGGAAGCTCGTGCCTGAGAATTGACGTCATCCATAGCAACGAAGACTCACTCTTAGTTTAGGAGTTGTCATTTTTCCTTAGTAAAAGTAGGTCTGAAAGGCGTTGTGAATAACTTTTAAGAGAAAACTCCTAGCTAAAATATTTTAGTGCGATTAAGGAGTACTCCTAGTGGTAAGATAAAATGCTTTGTGAATACGGCCCCTGATGCTTTTTAGTCTTTAGGCCGGTTTGCCCGATTCCTTATTGTTCACCGACGCTGTTTTGTTGAGAACTGATGCCGTTTTATCTGATACCGGAGTAGGGGGAGAGTGGGGACAGTTGCAACGTGTGGCAGTTGCAACATTGCTGATTTATCCAATCAGGAATGAGCTGGAGTCATGACACTCCTACTGCATATGCTCAGTATGCCCCTCCTTCTTTCTGGAAGTTAACAGCCACATGTGAAACTACCTTATGGGAGAACTGAAATTCAAGGTAAAAAAGTAACTTTTTTTACAACTAGATTTTTTGTCATAATGTCTAAACTGTTTAAGTATTGATCTTTATAGTTTTATAGTTTGAATGTGCAGTTTCTTAGCTCTTAACAGACTTAGGTACAATGTGTTCAATCTAATTTGTTAGGCTAGCATCACTAGTTTTAAGATGGCTGCCAGGGGGTGGGACAGTTGCAACATTGTTGCAACTGTCCCCACATGGTGTTGGAACTGTCCCTTATGTCAATAATAATGACAATTAGATATTTTTTTTATAAAAGGCAAATCAGCGGTTTGATAAAGAACATATTTCAATAGCCAGCTGTCTCCACTTTGTATTTCAGCAAATTGCTTTTTTAAAAGTCAACCTAGGCTGCAGTGTATCCTACATTTTCTGTTCTGCTTTTTCAGTATGCCACGAGACAGGAAAAGGATAACAGATAGGGGTGTCCCTCTACCTATTCTGTCCTTAGCTGCTGCTGTAGTGAGCAATGACGGCAGGACAGTGAGGTCTGTGACAAAAGATTATTCAATTTGCCACACAACCCTCTATCGCTTTATTAAAAAGAGAGAGAGGTTATGTCCAGGAGAGGAGATGAGGTCAGGTTATTGGACCCCAAGGAGGGTCTTCTCAGTCCAACAGGAAGATAGCCTGGCAGAATACCTAAAAAGAGCAGCTGATCTTTTCTATGGTGTCAGCACTAAAGAGGTAAGCATGAGGAAGGTATTAAAGCAGAGTGTAGGCTTAAAGGGAGGACTGGTAGGGAGAATTATATAAGAATATTGAGACTGTGAAATAATAAGATAAGAGAAATTACCATTCCACCGCCATTTTCATTTACCATCCATTTCGCAGGTTCGTCGATTGGCCTTCCAACTGGCTGTCTATTACAAGTGCTCCTGCCCTGAAGCCTGGAATGAGTGCTCTCTGGCTGGCCGGGATTGGTTTATGGGGTGGTTTATTTTGGTGGTGTTATGAAATTGTTACGGTCTACATCAGTTTGTGGGATTGACAAAGGTGTTACATGGTTGTGTACTTGTTTTTTTTACTTTAATAAGTTAACTCAGTGAACTCTGGTCTCAAATAAACAAAAAAAAAAACAGTTGCAACATTTTTCAGGGTCAATTTAAGTACAAATTACTTTCATATCATCACATGTACACATGTTGCAACAGTATGGGCAGGTAGGTGACATATATGGGTTTAATATATATACTTTTTGTCTTTCTAATACAAACAGTCGCTGAGAAACTGAAGGAAATGTAAAAAGTGTTGCAACCGCCCCCACTCTCCCCTACTGACGCTGAGGTCTGACGATTTCCTAATATGTATGCCATACTGGACTGCTTTAGCAACGCGGCTGCGCCTCCGACTACGATGTTAAATAAAACATCCGAATAATCAAAAACCGGTAAAATATCAAGATGGTGTGCACTGCCGAATGTTCAGCAGTTCATCTCTTGTAAAACTGATTGTATGGGAAGAACATAAAACAGGACAAACTAACAAAAACACTTAAACAACTGGAGAGCTCCACAACAAACAATATTATGTGACAGTTGTAAGAGTAGAAACCAAAGTGCCAACACTAGTCTTACTCTGAGCGCACACGTGACGGAATGACATCTTAAATTTGCTAATTGCTAAATTCTAACGCCCAAAACGAGGTGCTCATCACTAGTTGCCTATGCGTCCTCTACTGGGAAATCCTAATAATGCATTTAATGAACTATGAATTACACATCTGAGTACCGTGTCGATAAAATTGATGGACAATAAAATTACAATTTAACCATGTGCTTACAAGTGCTTACAGAAGCACTTAAAAAAAATATATATATATTTCTATGTCTCTTCCTTTACCACTAAATCAGTCACATGCAGCTGCATCGTATTCAGATGGAGATGGAGACGAATATGCAGATGATGATGACTGCCATGGTCTCTTCTGTTGCTTAGGACTGGACTCATCTGTGTCAGTTGAAGGCCTATTTTACAGCACAGGAGAAAACATGCAAAATATTATATCAGTTTAGTCAAACGTTAGAGACATTCAACTAGCAGCATCACTATTATTTTATATTGTGAGACTGTCACACACACGGGCGGATGCGGGTGGTTTTTGAGGCTCAAGCCAGTAATGTTTCTAAAATGAATTTATACAGTACACTAGGTGGCAGCATTTAGCTTAAACTCTGTAGTCCTTCACTCCAGTAACGTTAACGTAACCGAAGAATGATGTTCAGATTAAAATAAAGGTAAATTAAATGTTTTCTAATTTAAATGCTGAATGTTCTGACAGTAAAAACGCTTTTAAAATCGGTTATTAATACAGTAGCTTCGTTATTACTGTAAAAGTGCAACAAATGTAACAATGATGCTGTTAAAAGCCTCGTTTTCTATAATATTAAAGTCAGCCCTTACTTTTTTACACAGTCCAGCCCTTTTGATGAAGTATACAGAAATACCTGTGTAGAAGAATGTCGATCTGAATAGCTCTCCACTTCCTGTATTAACGTTATTGGGAATAATGTTAATTTTTTCCACTGGGGACGTTTTTAATTTTCTTGCATTATGTATGCACAAATGGCATGGAATTTAGACTCTGTTGTACATTCAAATGCATTGACTTCCTTTCCCTTTGTGATTACAGTATTGCTTTTAATGACTGGAGTTCAACTCCTGGGTCCGACCAAATCTTTTTATCGTTTCTTATGAATAATTTTATTGGGACATGTCTTTTAAATGTTTGAAAGCATCTCGTCACGTATGTATCCTCTGTTCCATGATTGAGGATCAAACCAACAGATGGGTTTTGACTTGTGAACCTATGTAGTGACTGGATCATTGAGAAAAGCCTCACTCCCTTTTGTCCTGGTTTCTAGATACCATCATCAAAAGACCATAGCAAACATGGCTCCATGGGGTCTGGTTTTACACTATTAGAAAAAAATCCGTAAAAAAACGGATAAAGTCCTGGCAGAAAATTACCAGGAATTTATCCGTTAATGATACGGACACTTCTGTTAATCCTAGAACGGATAATTCTGTAAATTCACAGTATATTCTCAGTTTATTCTCAACTCAACTTTATTTATATAGCGCTTTTTACAATTTTCATTGTTACAAAGCAGCTGTACATGAGACACAATAGATTACAAGTAAAACAACTAAAGGCATATACCTGTAAAAACAAGAAAAAGGTGGAAAACAACAAAAGACAGACATACAAATGCTCCACACACACACACAATATGCATACATACTTACACACATTGACATAGACGCAAACACAAAAACACACTCACACACACACACAAACACACTCGCACAAAAGGACAGTGAAAGGACACATTTGAGATAAAGGAGAGACAACAGTGCTTGCACAACAAGGCTAAATAAAAATAAAAATAAAGAAATAAGCTTAATAAGGTAAATGGTAGATTTAAGATTATCATTAACAATCTAATAGCATTTGAAATGTTGTAGGAAAATCAAAGTTGCCACATCCTTTATCCAGCTCTATCCTCTTAGCTCTTTTCAGGTCACCGCTTCCCATTCTCAGCTCTGCCATCAGGTCTGGGCATGAACTGCCTCCTGCGGTAACCTTGGAACAAAGAGACAAGACTGGCTGAGAGTAGAGTACTGTTCTGCACTCTTTGATGCAACAAGTAAATCATTTGTTCTTGGATGTGTTCCTGGTTCCGGTTGATCTAAATAATGCAGCCTAAATCCTCTGAGGATTAATATTATGGAAGTGTAGTGTATGCAAGATTAAAAAGATGCGTCTTTAGTCTAGACTTAAACTGACAGAGTGTGTCTGCCTCCCGGACATTGCAGGGAAGAATATTCCACAGTTTAGGCGCTAGATAAGAAAAGGATCTACCACCTGCACTTGATTTTGAAATTCTAGGTATTACCAACTGACAGGACTCCTGAGAGCGTAATGCACGTGGAGGTCTGTTATACAATAGAAGTTAATTTAAATACTGCGGCGCTAGACCATGCAGGGCTTTATAGGTAATAAGCAAGATCTTAAAGTTAATGCTATGTTTTATAGGTAACCAGTGCAAGGTTGAAAGAACCGGGGTTATATGCTCATACTTTTTAGTACGTGTAAGAACTCGAGCTGCCGCGTTTTGAACCAGTTGCAGTTTTTGTAATAGGCCTGCAGGGCAACCACCTAGAAGTGCATTACAGTAATCTAGTCTTGATGTCATGAATGCATGAATTAATTTCTCTGCATCTGACATCGACAGCATATGACGTAGTTTAGATATATTCTTAACATGGAAAAATGCAATTTTACAGGTGTTGGCGACATGGCTTTCAAATGACAAATTACTATCGAATACAACGCCAAGATTCTTAGCTGACGACGAGGATGTTATGGAGCATCCGTCAATCGTTAAGCAGTATTCTTGGTTGTTACGTATAGCGGTTTTCGGTCCCGTAAGTAAACCTTCTGTTTTGTCCGAGTTTAATAGTAAAAAATTGTTACTCATCCAGTTTTTTAAGTCAACTATGCAATCCTTTATTCGATCGAACTGCTGGGTTTCGTGAGGCTTCGAGGAAATATAAAATTGAGTATCATCAGCATAACAGTGAAAGCTTATTCCGTGTCGCTTTATTATATCTCCTAGAGGTAGCATGTATAATCCGAAGAGCAGAGGCCCCAAGACTGAACCCTGTGGTACACCGTACTGGACATGCGATTTGCGGGACACCTCATTGTTTATTGCTACAAATTGAAAACGGTCGGATAAATAAGACTTTAACCATTTCAATGCTATTCCGTTAATGCCGACGTAATTTTCGAGTCTATGTAGAAGTATGCTATGGTCAATGGTGTCAAATGCAGCACTAAGGTCTAGCAGCACCAATAACGAAATACAGCCACGGTCAGACGCTAAAAGCAGATAATTTGTAACTCTAATCAAAGCAGTCTCTGTACTGTAACATGCTCGAAATCCAGACTGGAATTCTTCATTGATGTCATTCCTTTGGAGGAAGGAGCATAATTGAGTTGAAACTACTTTTTCCAGAATTTTAGATATAAAAGGTAAATTCGATGTAGGCCTGTAATTCCCTAGTTCTTTAGGGTCGAGTTTGGGTTTTTTGACAAGGGGCCTTATAACAGCCACCTTAAATGCTTTATGCACATGTCCTAGTATCAGAGATGAGTTAATAATACTAAGAAGAGGATCTATAATTTCTGGGAGCATTTCTTTCAGTAGTTTTGTAGGTATAGGGTCTAGCATGCATGTTGTTGATTTAGATGATCTAATGATTTTAGACAGTTCATTGTGATCTACAGTAGAAAATAATTGCAATTTCTCCTTAGGGGTGCTGTAGTTAGTTTGTTCAGTGGGTTTCACTTCAGTTTGCATTGTTATAATTTTTTCTCTTATATCTTGGATTTTACTAGTGAAGTAGTTCATAAATTCATCACTGTTATGCTGATAATCAGAATCTGACGTCGCTGACGACTTATTTTTTGTTAATTTAGCCACGGTGTTAAATAAAAACCTAGGGTTGTGATGGTTTTCCTCTATTAGTGATGAAAAGTAGGCGGATCTAGACATATTTATGGCATCCCTCTATTTTCAAGTACTATCCTTCCATGCTATACGAAATACCTCTAAATTAGTTTTCTTAAAGTTGCGCTCCATTTTCCGGGACGCTTTCTTTAGAGTCTGAGTGTGTTCATTATACCACGGTGTTGGGCTGCCATTTTTAATTTTCTTTAAACGCAGAGGAGCAACTATGTTTAATATTTCTGAGAAGGTAGTGTTAAAATTTTCAATAGTAATGTCAAAATCGTCAACGTTTTTACTCATGCTAGATATTTTAGACAAGTCAGGCAGATTATCGAGAAACGCATCTTTGGTAGTTGAAGTAATCGTTCTACCATATTTGTAACAAGGAGTTTGATTTGCAGCCGTAGGCCAGTGAAGCAAACATAATATCAGATAATGATCCGAAATGTCTTCACTCTGCTGAACGATTTTAACATCGTCCACATTTATACCATAAGATAGTATTAGATCTAAAGTATGATTACGAAGGTGAGTGGGTCCTGACACATGTTGACTAACGCCCATGGAGTTAAGAGTGTATTTGAAAGCTATGCCCAAGGCATCTGTATCATTGTCTACATGGATGTTAAAGTCACCACGACAAGGACTCTATCTGCGGCCAGTACTAGTTCGGATAAGAACCCACCAAAATCTGTTTTTAATAAAATCTGTGTGGTGCCCTGGAGGCCTATATACAATAGCTAGAATAAATTAAAAAAATGTTGTATCTTTAGTATTAGGTGTTGATACGTGAAGTGCCATGACTTCAAAGGAATTGTATTTAAAATTAGACTTCTGAGAGATGATAAAAGTATTATTGTAAAGTGCAGCGACACCTCCCCCTCTACCTTTTAGACGAGGCTCGTGTTTATAGTAATAATCTTGGGGAACGGATTCATTTAGAGTAATATAATCATCTGGCTTTAGCCATGTTTCTGTCAAACAGAGCAGGTCTATTTTATGATCGGTTATCATATCATTAACAAAAAGTGCTTTATTTGAGAGAGATCTAATATTAAGCAATCCGAGTCGTAAAAGTTGATTACTTGTATTTTGTTCATGTTTGATTTGTTTAACGTTTATTAAATTACTTTCAAGAGGTTTACGCAATATATTATGTTTGCTAATCCGGGGGACAGACACAGTCTCTATTTTATTTTGTTTGTAAGAAGGGGTTATTACATGTTGTATATTCTGTGTATTTTGTAATGTGAGACGGCAAGCAGACAGTTGGTTAAGCCATTCTGTCTCCTTCCTGACCTGGGCCCTAGGTAGTCAGCCTTTAGCATTATTAAGACTGTGTGCCAAATTTCTAGAGAGGAGGGAAACCCCATCCCAGGAGGGATGGAGACCATCTCGTTTCAACAGGTCAGGTCTGCCCTCAAAACTCTTCCAGTTATTTATAAAATCTATATTATTCTGCAGGCACCACTCAGACAACCAGCCATTTAGTGATGATAATCTGCTATAAATCTCATCACCACGGTAAGCAGTGAGGGGGCCAGAGAATATTACAGTGTCTGACATCGTTTTTGCGAGCTCACACACCTCTTTAATATTATCTTTAGTGATCTCCGATTGACCAAGTCTAACATCATTTGTGCCGACGTGAATAACAATCTTACTGAATTTACGATTAGCCTTAGCCAGCACATTTAAATTTGACTTGATGTCAGGCGCTCTGGCTCCCGGTAAACATGTGACTATGATGGCTGGTGTCTCTATGTTAACGTTCTGGACAATAGAATCACCGATCACTAGGGCACTTTCAGCAGGTTTCTCAGTCGGCGTGTCACTGAGCGGGGCAAACCTGTTCGAGACTTTAATCGGAACGGTTGGGTGATGTTTTGTCCTGCGACTATGCCGTCTCACCGTCACAAAGTTTCCCAGCTGCAGGGGATTTTCAACCGGAACCGGGCCGTGTGCGCTAAGATTGCTCGCATCCAAAATGTTTTCTACGGTCCCTACACTCTTACTATCCTCAAATAAAGATTGGATGCGAGACTCTAATTCTAAGATCTTCTCCGTCAGCCTAACTACTTCCCTGCATTTATCACATGTAAAACCCTCGCCGCTGACAGAGAAGGCTAAGCTAAACATATGACATGAGGTGCAAGTAACAACAATAGGAATAGAAGCCATGACTCACCGGGTATGAAGTGCAATCCTAACTTACCAAGGTTGCTTGATGAGTCTTAGTATATACGCTTAAAAAGAGACACAGTTAGCACACAAGACAAATAGGGGGAGATGATATTCCACAGTAAACAGAAGGCAAGCTAACACACTAATATGCTAGCGGCTTTACGTTTCAATTAATATGTTTAGGATATAAAGTTATAAATAATTCGGCAACGACAGTGATAGGTAACGATAGTAAAATACAGTAGTATTAAGACCAAGAACAAATGTGAGGTGAAGCAAGTGTCAGAGGATACAAACTAGCCGCCGGCAGCGAGGCAAACAGGAACCGGAAATGAATATGGGACCCCCAGTACAGTAAAACATGTTTATTCACAGACACTTCTGTTAATCCTAAATTGGATAATTCCGTAAATTTACTGTATATTCTCAGTTTATTCACAGACACTTCATTTAATCCCAAAACGTATAATTCTGTAGATTTACAGCATATGCTCAGTAGCATTTTCTACCAAGAAATGTTTTCACCACTGAAAAATCTGTACGATTTCTATGGACAGTTTCTTTAAATCTGAAACATAAAATTCTGAATAGTCAGTAGCAGCCTACATTTTCTGGTAAATAAACATGTATTTTCTTCCACTCTAATGCTTAAATACAATGACAAATGGTATACATCACCACACCAATGTAATGTAATGTAATGAGTTAAAATAACTAGTATAATACAGCAACATGCTCAAATACAATCACCACAACATATATACATTGAACAGGTTTATTTTTTTATGCCATGAAGGATAAGCATAAAAGTGCATTCGATGGCTACATTTTAAAATGACAAGTTTTAGGAATTATTTTAACAATATTCAAAGCACCATGTTTTGGATCAGACAGTTTGCCTTAAAACAGCAACAACCAGAATAAGAAAAAAAAACATTATAAATATATAAATATTTGTTTGTAGGAGAATGGAGAGGAAGATTATATAATATCATAATATTATATTTACATTTAGGCATTTGGCAGACGCTTTTATCCAAAGCGACTTACATTGCTTTATCCTATACATTTTACATGTTTTACAAATCCCCAGGGTTCGAACCCATAACCTTGTGTTGTTAATGCAGTGCTCTTAGCACTGAGCTACAGGAAAGCTATCATAACAGACTAAAAACAATACATTCTATGACAATTCATTGAACTATGTGCAAAGCAGCATTAAAAAGTGCTCATTTTGTAGAAGATTGTTTAAACAGCAACAAACAGAGTAAACAATGATACTTCATTATTAACAAGACAATAATGGTGTTGCATCAAAAGGTGGTCACAAACAAGTCAAACAGCTTTTAAACTTTTTTATAAATATTTCCAAATATATATTTTAAAATCATCATCAACAGTAAAACAGTTCAAACAGTAGTTTATTTCAAACCGGAACTTCAGCAGTCTTGGAAGAATGTGCTGGTGTTTGGTCCCCTTCTTCTCGGCCTTTGACCCTCGTTCAGGATTGATTGCCAGGAAAACTAGAAAAAATAGATTTTTTTTAGCTAGTAATGAAATGAATGAAACTGACAGAGTAACATGCAGACCGAGTTCAGATGGAAAATCCTCGTAAATCCAATGAGTGTATTGTTCCATTACAGAGAGAAAGCGTATCTCAGGGCCACAATGAGGGAGTCGATATGGTCATTGACAACTTCCGGATCGAGAAAAGAGTAAGGGTAAGGGTAGGAGTAAAGAGTATGACTAGGAGTAAGAGTAGAAGAGTAAAGAGTAGGAGTAAAGAAAATTAGAAAATTCAGAAATTAGAAATAATTAATATATAAGAATTTATAGTCCGTTTAATATTTGACCTGTGGTTCTCTCTCTCCTTTATCTCAAATGTGTCCTTTCACTGTCCTTTTGTGCGAGTGTGTTTGTGTGTGTGTGTGTGAGTCTATGTCAATGTGTGTAAGTATGTATGCATATTGTGTGTGTGGAGCATTTGTATGTCTGTCTTTTGTTGTTTTCCACCTTTTTCTTGTTTTTACAGGTATATGCCTTTAGTTGTTTTACTTGTAATCTATTGTGTCTCATGTACAGCTGCTTTGTAACAATGAAAATTGTAAAAAGCGCTATATAAATAAAGTTGAGTTGAGTTAAAGAGTAGGAGTAAAGAGTAGGAGTAAAAGAGTAAAGGGTAAAAGAGTAGGAGTAAAGAGTAGGAGCAAAAAGTACGAGTAAGACTAGGAGTAAGAGTAGAAGAGTATGAGTAAAAGAGTAAAGAGTAAACGAGTAAAGAGTAAGAGTAGAAGAGTAGGAGTAAAGAGTAGAAGAGTAGGAGTAAAGAGTAGAAGAGTAGGAGTAAAGAGTAAAGAGTAGGAGTAAAGAGTAGAAGAGTAGGAGTAAAGAGTAGAAGAGTAGGAGTAAAGAGTAGAAGAGTAGAAGAGTAGGAGTAAAGAGTAGGAGTAAAGAGTAGAAGAGTAGGAGTAAAGAGTAGAAGAGTAGGAGTAAAGAGTAGAAGAGTAGGAGTAAAGAGTAGAAGAGTAGGAGTAAAGAGTAGAAGAGTAGGAGTAAAGAGTAGGAGTAAAGAGTAGGAGTAAAGAGTAGGAGTAAAGAGTAGGAGTAAAGAGTATAGAGTAGGAGTAAAGAGTAAAGAGTAGGAGTAAAGAGTAGGAGTAAAGAGTAGAAGAGTAGGAGTAAAGAGTAGAAGAGTGGGAGTAAAGAGTAGGAGTAAAGAGTATAGAGTAGGAGTAAAGAGTATAGAGTAGGAGTAAAGAGTATAGAGTAGGAGTAAAGAGTATAGAGTAGGAGTAAAGAGTAGGAGTAAAGAGTAGGAGTAAAGAGTAGGAGTAAAGAGTAGGAGTAAAGAGTAGGAGTAAAGAGTAGGAGTAAAGAGTAGGAGTAAAGAGTAGGAGTAAAGAGTAGAAGAGTAGGAGTAAGGAGTAAAGAGTAGGAGTAAAGAGTAGAAGAGTAGGAGTAGAAGAGTAGGAGTAAAGAGTAGGAGTAAAGAGTAGGAGTAAAGAGTAGGAGTAAAGAGTAGGAGTAAAGAGTAGGAGTAAAGAGTAGGAGTAAAGAGTAGGAGTAAAGAGTAGGAGTAAAGAGTAGGAGTAAAGAGTAGAAGAGTAGGAGTAAAGAGTAGAAGAGTAGGAGTAAAGAGTAGAAGAGTAGGAGTAAAGAGTAGGAGTAAAGAGTAAAGAGTAGGAGTAAAGAGTAGGAGTAAAGAGTAGAAGAGTAGGAGTAAAGAGTAGAAGAGTAGGAGTAAAGAGTATAGAGTAGGAGTAAAGAGTAAAGAGTAGGAGTAAAGAGTAGGAGTAAAGAGTAGAAGAGTAGGAGTAAAGAGTAGAAGAGTAGGAGTAGAAGAGTAGGAGTAAAGAGTAGAAGAGTAGGAGTAAAGAGTAGGAGTAAGGAGTAAAGAGTAGAAGAGTAGGAGTAAAGAGTAGAAGAGTAGGAGTAAAGAGTATAGAGTAGGAGTAAAGAGTAAAGAGTAGGAGTAAAGAGTAGGAGTAAGGAGTAGAAGAGTAGGAGTAAAGAGTAGAAGAGTAGGAGTAAAGAGTAGGAGTAAAGAGTATAGAGTAGGAGTAAAGAGTAGGAGTAAAGAGTAGAAGAGTAGGAGTAAAGAGTAGAAGAGTAGGAGTAAAGAGTAGGAGTAAGGAGTAAAGAGTAGGAGTAAAGAGTAGAAGAGTTGGAGTAAAGAGTAGGAGTAAGGAGTAAAGAGTAGGAGTAAAGAGTAGGCGTAAAGAGTAGGAGTAGGAATAAGAGTAAGTGAAATCCATAACATGCATGCCTAAATATTGAACAGATTACATACCCATGAAAAGGATGCAAGGGTTGCTTGGGATGCTCAGTCCAGCAGCAGTTGAATCCTGTTGTTGGAAAATAAAATATCAAATAAACATGAATGTCATGAACTATGTTTCCAATGTATATTGTATACAGTACATTAAAACTTATATCATAAATAACTAGGTAGTAGTAACTACAATAAGCCTAAATCTTGAAAGCTAATTTTTAGCTTTAAAGTACATCTAAAACTCATTTTAAGCTCTTATGCAAACTTATAATCCTTATATCAAGAGCTCTGTCAGAGCGAAAAGATACTTTAAGATGTAAAACAGAAAAATGGTAGTTTTTTTGGCCAATTAAAAAAGTTACTGTGTACCTTTAACATTAGAACCCTTTGTTTTCAGATCATGAATATTGAAACATCCTAACAACAATATCTCTTGGTGAAATATAAGGAGCAGGGAGGCACGTACATAAAAAGGCAGCTAAGGAATTCTATTTTTCAGGAAACAAACCAAATAAGTGTGGGATATTACTGATTTCTTTATAAATTTGTTTTAAATAAGGTGAGAGAGATAGGTGAGAGAACCATAGCCCATACTTAAAGGGACTTTTTTATTTTTTTTAGTGAAGGGAAATTAAAATCACATTTTCTTTTTTTTTGTGGGCGTGTATAAAGTCTGTGAAAATACTGATGCATGTTGTGTTCATTATCTGGGGTTTAAATCCATACAATCCATTACAAAAAATTGGTCTAAAAAATATGTGCAAAGTAAAAACAACAACAATGAAAATTATAAACTTACCTCACTTTGGTAGAAAAGGAGATCAGGCTTTTCCTTGAAGAATTTCGCAATGCCTAAGATAAGCTGTACTGGATCTTCACCTGGTGGCATCTTCATCCCATTTGAGTCGAGGAAGTCTTTGATGCTCTTTCCCTTTCTGGACATTTCTTCTGCCAGCTTTGTTTGCTTGTTAACTTACTCGTTAACTGACGGTTTCCAGGCTGATGAGAGATAACTGGCGTGAGCCGGTTAGCAGGCCAACGTTGGCAAGCCAAAACAGACGGCTAAGAGCTTAATTATCATTTCTGTATCATGACCGAATAGGTGGATCGACTGAGGCTATGGTAACTTTAGCACGTTGTCTCGCTATCTTGTATTAGCTCGTTAGCTTCTGTGGCAGACCCAATTCTTACAGGCTAATGGCTAAGTTAGCATTGTGATAAGGCTTATCCGTTAAAGTTAACGGTAATGTTCAAGACAGGTTAACACAGACTGGATAACTCTTTCTAATTAAAACTATACAGAACTATATATATACATATATTGGTTTCCGCAAGTTCGAAGATGAAACTTGACACTGAAAGGTAAACGTCCGTTGATGCCTCCGCTGACCGCTTCTTCATTCAGACGTTACCACATAACAGCGTTTCATGCTCCTTGCTTCTTTAAAAAATACGGTTAAAACACCTGTAAAAAAAATATTACGGAAAATTCCTTCACATTAACACGGTACATTGTGCCGTATATTTACGGACTTTTCTTACAGTGTACGTTTTGAACTCTCACAGAGAGTGTGATAACCATTTGGTTTCTCTGTAGGATATTTACGACTCATAGGCTTCAAAGCATTGGTGATAAGTTTCATAGTGTCGTCTCTAACTTAACATCTGAGGCTAACCAGAGAAACTTCTCTGACAAATAGGAACTTATGTGATTTAAACTATCCTTTCTGTTAATGTATCTAAATGTCTAGGTTGTGTGTTGGCACTCGTGCCATTTTAAATAGTCTGTAACTGTTTGATTTAGGGTTCATTTGATGTATGTATACGTTGGGATGATTCACAGTTCAATGCCTTGCATGTTTCATATTTTACTACTCCTCTTACAATTCCCTATTTGATGAGTGTGACGAGTTGGCCTGCACCCAATCAGCGTCGCCATGGTTTACGGAGGAAATCAGTGCCAACACCTGTCGATCGTCAACATCTGAGGCGGATATCTGGAGGATATAAAACCCAGGAAGAGAGGAGAAAGAGTGAGTTATATCTCCATAAGGTTGATGCGGTTGACACTATTTCTCTTTCTCTACTGTTTCAAGAGTCAAGCACGTGACGATCGACAGACGGACTGAAGCAAGTTTGGACATACCCCAGGAGCACGGAAACCGAACACTGGAAGCACTTCATCACGGAACGGGAGTTTATTCCTCACTGTCACCCTGGTGGATTTGTAGTGTTGCGGGCCTATATCTTCACGTGTGTTACAAAATAAACCACCCTCCGGGGATTGTTGTCAACACCAACCTTGGTTGTCTCGTCTTGAGTCCCACAACTGGTGGAGAATGCGGGCAACTTGACACGAGTTGAACTTATCAGGAACCGGGTAACATAATTTTTTTTTTTTTTCGGTTCCATAGGATCTCATCTTCTCTCTCTCCCAACAACAACAGCTTACTTCCGGGTTGGTGAAAGATGGAGGAGATTATTCGCCGCCTAACGGACCTGAATATACGCCAGCAGACCTTTAATGAACAGTTGGCGGTACGACAGGAGAGACTTGAACAAGCCTTTACCCATATGGCGGAAACCAATCCCGGTAGGGTACCTTCTCAGGATCACCGCGCCAACGCCCACCACCACCTTACCAAGCTCGGAGATGCAGATGATATCGAGGCGTTTCTTCACACGTTTGAGGTAACAGCTACCCGGGAAGCTTGGGATAGGGCCGAGTGGGTCCAAATTTTGACGCCGTTTCTAACGGGGGAAGCCCAGCGGGCGTATTTTTCCATGCCGGTCCCTTTGAATAACAGCTATGACGCATTGAAAGAAGAAATTCTGGCCCTCGTTGGCATGTCCCCGACATCGGCAGCACAACAATTTGGGGAGTGGAAATTCCAAGAGATGGTCCCAATCCGTACCCAAGCGGCTCACCTCACACGCCTCGCCCATCTCTGGCTAATCCAGGGAGATTCCTCCGCCACACAGGTAGCCGAGAGGGTGGTCATTGGTCATTGACAGACTCCTGCGAGCCCTTCCTAGGCGGTTGATGGTCCGGTGAGCATGAGGAACCCCGGGACGTATCGGGAGGTGGTGGAAGCGGTGGAGCTGGCTGAGGCGCCAGCCACCCGTGACATGGGAGAGAGAGGAGTGGATCCGCCCCAGAGGGTGACAACTTTGTGGCGATGCATGGAGGGTACCTCGCGACCGGTAGACAGACCAGCGGCCCCTTCCCCCCGCGACGAACCCATGCCAACAGAACCTGCCACTCCAGGACTCCGGGCATGGTTAGTGGGCTGTGTCGGACACCTAGACCTTCCCCCAGGTGCTCCGAAAAGGACGGTCCAGCTGGATGGAAGACAAGTGGTTGCTGCGCTGGATTCTGGAAGTTCCATCACTTTGGTTCAGCCTTCGGTCGTCCGACCTAGGGGAAAAATGACCATACCCATCACCTGTGTTCACGGCGACACCCGTACCGTCCCAGCTCATAGGGTGACTATAGCGGCCGGACCTGGAGCCTGGCCCCTGGAGGTCGGGATATTGACGGAGCTGCCCGTCCCAGTTCTCCTGGGGAGAGACTAGCCTGGTTTCGAGCAGTTGCTGAAGAAAGCAATACAGCCAACTGGGGAAGTGGGTCGCTACAGCCGTCGTCGGCAGACCATTAGGACCCGGCCGGGGTCCACCAATGTTGGCCACCAAAAGTGAGCGGGAGGGTGAGTCTGGACAGGGAGTAAATGATATCTTTGCGGATCTTTTCCAACAGGTCACTACAGGAGGGTCGTTTGGACGGGAACAAAGAGAAGATGAACGACTAAGGAACTGTTGGTCCCAAGTTCGAGTAGTGGACGAAGAAATCCGCAAGAACCCGCCCCACCCGCTCCCTTATTTTGTCGTACGAAATGGTCTGCTCTACTGTGTTGCCAAAAGGAGAGGGGAGGATAAACAGCTGTTGCTAGTCCCAAAGTCCAAGGTGGACCCCATTCTAGAATTGGCCCACACCCATCCATTAACCGGACATCTAGGACCAGCGAATAAGATCCAACGAATAAGGGATCGATTCCACTGGCCAGGATTGGCGGGAGATGTGAAAAGCTTTTGCCAAAGCTGCCACACTTGTCAGGTAACAGCACCGAACAAATTGGGGATGGGCATCTGTCGGTCATCTGGACATGGTGGAACTTCTTCCTACATCCCGAGGCAGAGGCGGAAAGAGAATAAAGAGAATAATTAGCTGCTGTTCATTAACTATGCATTAAGTGAAAGCTTGGCTGAAAAGATGTGTCTTTAATCTAGATTTAAATTGAAAGAGTTTGTCTGACCCTCGAATAGTATCAGGAAGGCTATTCCAGAGTTTAGGTACGTATGAGAAAGCTCGTCCCCCTTTGGTGGATTTTGTTATTCTAGGTGTTCTCAAAAGTCCTAAGTTTTGAGATCTTAGAGAGCGTGATGGGTTGTAACGTGATAAAAGCTCGGTTAAGTAAGTAGGTGCTAAACCGTTCAGGGCTTTGTAAGTAATTAAAAGAATTTTAAAATCAATACGATACTTAATGGGTAGCCAGTGAAGCGATGATAAAACTGGGGTTATGTGATCGTATTTTCTTGACCTAGTAAGAACTCTGGCAGCTGCATTCTGAACTAACTGTAGTTTGTTTATCGATGATACAGGACAACCACTAAGTAGAGCATTACAATAGTCAAGCCAATAGAGGTCACAAATAGAGGTCACAAATGCATGAATAAGCTTTTCTGCGTCTGCAACACATAAACTATTTCGTAATTTGGCAACATTTCTAAGGTGGAAGAAGGCTGTTTTTGTGATATTTGAGATGTGATTTTTAAATGACAGGTTGCCGTCTAATATAACGCCTAGGTCTTTAACTGTATTTGTTGGAGTAACAGTGCAGCTTTCAATTTGCAGGCTGTAATCGGAGATATTCTGTTTACTTGATTTTGGTGCTATAAGTAATATTTCTGTTTTGCTAGAGTTTAAAAGGAGGAAATTACTAGTCATCCAATGTTTTATGTCCTCGATGCACTCTGCCAGTTGGATAGCTTAAAGGAATCATCTGGTCTTGATGAGATATATAGCTGAGTATCATCTGCATAACAGTGGAAGCTAATTCCATGTTTTCTAATAATGTTGCATAGGGGCAGCATGTATATGGAGAAAAGCAAGGGTCCTAAAACCGATCCCTGAGGTAATCCATAATTTACTTGCGGAAGATTTGACGATTTCCCATTTAAATGGACGTATTGATATCTGTCTGTTAAGTAAGATCTGAACCATTGCAGTGCCTGTCCCTGAATACCGATATAATTGTGTAAACGATCTAGTAGTATTTTATGGTCTACAGTATCGAAAGCAGCACTAAGGTCAAGCAGGACTAAGAGTGAGATGTTACCTTTATCTGAAGCAGTCAGAGTCATAGTTCTGTCGGTCTCTCGACGTTGTGTGGAACCGACAGACTGAGTTCCTATTGAAAACGCCACAGCACCGTGTCACGTCACAATCTCTAGCGAAGCGACGCTAACTGGCCTGTACAAGCTGTACATGCGGTCCAAGTAGTGGCGGAACACGCGTACTGGACACAACACGGATGGGGTTGGGTCTTCCTCCCCAGTTTGGAGCGCCTACAAGTGCACCAACTTGTGGTAAGTGGTGGGAACTTTGTGCACGAAGCCTTGCCGGGATCTCAGCATCACGTGAGAGTCACCATACCCAATTTCTAGACAATTGTTGGACACAGAGAGTGCCTGCAGATCCTCTACCCTCTTGATGGAAGCTTGCACCACTAGGAGAACCATCTTCACCGTGAGATGGCCATCCTGCAGGCTAAGGCATTGAAGCAGCTGGACGAGGGTAAGCACGACCCAGCGTTTATTCAGGATATGCGTATCGCCACTGACCCCCAGATGGCGTCTGCTCCCCAGCAGCCATGTCCCTACACACCTCCTGCCCCGGCTCCGTCGCCCCCATCTCAGATGGCCCCCTGTGGATGGAGGTCATCGTGGAGGAGAGCAACGACTGCCCGTTGACAACCAACCAAGAAGAAGTGGCCCTGACAGGGACAGCCCAGGGAGAACTAGGACATCGGGCGTGGCTCCAGCCATACCACCCCTGTCGAGCCGCATTGGGATGGCCCTCCCATGGCCTTGCCACGTCCCACCTCAAGCCAGGCCTGAGACTGTTCATGGTATTAAACGAAACACGAAGGGTAAGAGACTACACTGCTGATAATATTTGAGTAGTACATTATTTTTTCAGTGCATTATGGTAATCAGTCTGATGTTGTTCGAACATACATTTATGCATTGTCAAACCAGACTTCCTGTTTTTTCAATCTGGCTGCCTAATGGTTGCCTTGAGTTCTCGAAGCTCAGAAGTATACCATGGCGAGGACCTCTTAAGGGTAACAACACATGTTTTTAGTAGGACAAACTCGCCAAAAATGGATGAGAGTGCAGCATTATAATGATCAATAGAGGCCACAAATGGTAAGTCACCAATGGAATGTCCATGTCTCATATTTTTCTAAAACGAATGACATGTTTTATAGATGACAGACAAGGCGGATAAAGACTAAAAGTTAAAAGTTTGTGATCACTTCAGACATCAGAATAATCAAACTGGAAGTATATTTGAGTGGCACAGTTCCTGAAAACACCTGAGGCTAAAAATGTAACTGTGTGTTTTCGGCGGAGCGGAGAGAGATGGTGACTTTTAAATTCACATTTTATACATGAGAGAACTGCGGGTTTTCGGAGGAGCTGAGAGGACGGTGTCTTTTCAAAGAATATTTAATACCTGAGAGAACCGCACATTTCCAACGGAGTTGAGAGAACTTTCCCGACGGAGCTGAAAGAACCTAACATTCTTTTAATTACTTACAAAGCCCTGAACGGTTTAGCACCTACTTACTTAACCGAGCTTTTATCACGTTACAACCCATCACGCTCTCTAAGATCTCAAAACTTAGGACTTTTGACAACACCCAGAATAACAAAATCCACCAAAGGGGGACGAGCTTTCTCATACGTACCTAAACTCTGGAATAGCCTTCCTGATACTATTCGAGGGTCAGACACACTCTCCCAATTTAAATCTAGATTAAAGACACATCTTTTCAGCCAAGCTTTCACTTAATGCATAGTTAATAAACAGCAGCTACGCTAATTATTCTCCTTATTCTCTTTCCGCCTCTGCCTCGGGATGCCCATCCCGAGGTAGGAAGAAGTTCCACCATGTCCAGACCCCGACAGATGCCCATCCCCAATTTGAGATTACGCCAGCTACAGCTGCTGACTGACTGACCATCCCAGCTCCATCTAAGGCGATTCCACCACCAGCCAAGAGAAATATGACCATCGGACCATCCCAGCTCAGACCACTACATCCCTAACCAAGAACAAAGACGGACTATTTGTCTTATTAATGCTGAAGTTACAATATTTGGTATTAAATGCTAAACAAAAACGACATGTCAGCAGTCAGAGTGCAGCTATGACACATCAGAGGGAATCTGGCCCTCCCGGTTGAGCCTGTTTTTTCCCGAGGTTTTTTTCTCCATTAATCAATCATTGGAGTTTGGGTTCCTCGCCACAGCAGGGCAGTGTTGGCCTGCTCACCGGGAGACTGCATTCATTCATTTATTTATTTATTTATGAATTAGATATTATTTATTAGAATGATCTTACTCGTTGTATAAATACCAAGCACTGTGCTGTGTTTTAACTTTTCTGTTTTTCCTGTTTGCCCCTGTAAAGCTGCTTTGAAACAATACACATTGTGAAAAGCGCTATATAAATAAACTTGAATTGAATTGAATTGAACATTTACAACGGAGCTGATAGAACTGCACTTTTACGACGGAGCTGAGAGAAACGTACATTTTCAATGAAGATTGTTTTCCCAAGAAAGAAAAAAGCAAGGTAAAGTATTATTGCTACTTTGTTGTAAGCATTCCGTGAAAGACTGCCAGCAATAGGTATTTCTGTAAGGTTTGCAACCTCAATACTGCCAGTTTTAAAACTTTTTTGCCCATGCAAAAAGTCATATAAACCTAGCTAATTACACATTTTCATGTGACATAGAACATTGTCCTTGGAATTTCAGACCGTTTTCTGCATTGAAGTCTCACATGTACAGAAATCACACACCTGGTCTGTCACAGAAACCAAGCACGTTTCAGTACATTGGTAACCACAAATACAAGTGTTCAAGGATGTGATTATGTTGCTGATAATGTTTCCTCGTTGTGTATTCATTTAAGAGTACATATATGGAATGGTAAAAAAGTTACTTGTCCTTTTGTGGGATCCACAATATCGTCTTGGTTACGTATGTAACCTCGGTTCCCTGATGGAGGGAAAGAGACGTTGTTTCGAGAACGACAGATGGGGGTTCGCCCTTGAGAACCAATCAACTCTGACTACTATAGGAAAGGCCAATGAAATTTGGCGAATGAAATTTGCATGCCGGGCTCCGCCCTCGGATATCCGGTATAAAAGGAAGCCGGCGTGCATCATTCACTTACCTTTTGTTCTGAAGAGCCTGAGAGCCTCTCACGACTGCAGCAGAATACGATACGTGTTTGTGGCATAAGGGACACAACGTCTCGTTCCCTCCATCAGGGAACCGAGGTTACATACGTAACCAAGACGTTCCCTTTCTGTCGGTCTCTCGACGTTGTGTCGAGAACGACAGATGGGGTTGCCCATGGAAAACGCCACAACGCTGTATCGCGTCACAATCTCTAGCGAAGCGACGGTAACAAGCCTGGGCGTGTCAGCTCGATGCTTTCGCGAAACTGTAACCTTCCAGTGTGGTGGTCAGGGGGTACCAGAGCTTTCTTGGAGAAAGATGGGTACAGCCCTGACCGATAACCTTTCACGGACGGGGGCCTTAGCTCTCTACAGGCGAGAGGCCGTCCGGCTCGGGTTTACACCGGGTAAGCGCCACTTCCTTAATCAGGAATGCGCTGCAGAGGCCACCTCCTACCCGTGGGGAGGAATATGGTGGATATAGGTATGTTCTCGTCCTTGGAGGAGAACGCATGGAATGTGCGGACTGGGTAGTTAACCGCGAGGTGGAGGTCCACCTGGGGAAGTTCATGGGTTACCAGGAGTGGGAACCATTCTCATGAGGATACATCAGACGGAACAGCCCACGCAGGGGGTGTTACAGACGTCCGGTAGCACTAGGTCAGGTTAGAGCTATCTGTGATAGTTCATATGGAATCCCGGCCTAAGGGGGAAGGCTGCTCTGCCCAGCCAACCCCCAGGGGGTGCTGCTTAGTGATGGATGGAATGCCTATTCTTAACCAGTGTCTGGGTAAGAAGGGAGGCAGATGAGGTACCAGTTTCTTAGCCATGGGTTTGGGTAAGAAGAAAAAGGTAGATAGCACACTGACCCAACCTGTTAGAGGGTGGAATGGTGCTTTCGCAGGCATACGCCCCCCCGGATGCCAGTCCTACATGTCGCCACGCAGGACGTGGGCTGATACCGGGTTTACGCGAAGGTTGTGAACCTTTGCGAAGGTGTTTGGGCGTAGCCCAACCCGCAGCTCTACAGATGTCTGCTAGAGAGGCGCTTCTGCCAACATGGGAGATTCTGAGATCGGAATGCCGTCGAAACGGCTACCACGACCCAGTGCGCCAGCCTCTGTTTGGAGACAGCCTTCCCCTTCTGCTGTCCTCCAACAAACACGGAGCTGGTCAGAGCTTCAGAGCTCTGCGTGCGGTCCAGCACCTACTGGACACAACACTGATCAGGTTGGGTCTTCCTCCCCTATGGGGAGCGCCTGCAAGTTCACCACTTGGCCCCGGAGGGAGTAGTGGGAACTTCTTGGGCACGCATCCGGGCCTGGGTCTCAAGATAACGTGGGAGTTTTCAGGGCCGAATTTAAGGCAATCCGGGGACACGGAGGATGCTCGGTGGTCCCCTACCCTCTTGAAGGGAGTGAGCGCCGTCAGGAGGGCCGTCTTACCCTGTGAGGAAGATCGGAATCTCCGAGGGGCTCTTGGGGGGCACTGAGGCTCCCCAGGACCACTTAGGGTCCCAAGAGGGTATGGAGCGGAGATGAGGCGGAATCCGCCCTCTCGCACCCCTTAGGAACCTGGTGACCAGGTCGTGTTGCCCTAGAAACTTTCCACCGACTGAGTCGTGATGAGTGGCAATAGCGACTACATACACATTCAGTGTGGAGGGGAGATGTTAGTCTCCAGTCTCGTAAGAAGGAAAACACAATCCTGATCGAGCACCTCAGTGGGTCTTTCTCCTTGAGAGAGACACCAGGACGAGAAGAGGCACCATCTAGAGGCGTGTAACCGCCTAGTAGATGGGGCCCTAGCCTGGGTGATGGTCTCTGCCATAGAGGGGGAGTAGCCATCTCAGGATCTTCTCGTCCTGTCTAGAGACCAGACATGGGTGTTCCAGAGGTCTGATCTGGGATGCCAGAACGTGTCCCTCCCCTGATAGAGTAGGTCCTCTGTCAGGGGAATGGTTCAGGGGGAGTCGCTGTCCAGAGCATCAGCTCTGAAGCCAAGTGCGGTTAGACCGGTGTGGTGTAACCAATAACACTTGGTGCTCCTGCTCCCTGACCTTGCACAGCGTCTGTGCAAGGAGGCTCCTGGGGGGGAAGTTGTGCTTCCGCCCATCCCGCGGTCAGCTGTGCGCCAGGATATCCGTGCCGAGGGCAGGGAATACCAAGCGGGTAATACCTGGGCCTACCCGAACAGCCACCAAATGAGCTGGACTGCGCAGTGGTGGAGTCGCCACTCTCCACGAGGCATAAACTGGCGAGAAAGCACGTCGGCTGTCTAGTTCAGTTTGCCCGGGGGAAACGGGTCACCTGTTGACTTCACCGGAGGAGGTGTCGAGCAAGTTGTGTTAGCTGCTGTGAGCGAACGCCACCCTGACGATCTGTGTACGCTACAGCTATAGTGCTGTCCTCGGACCAGCACGTGCTTGTCTCGCACGAGAGGCCGTAGCCTGCTCAGTGCAAGTAGCACAGCCCACAACTCTTGGCAATTGATATGCCAGCGCAGGCGGGGGTTCGTCCAACGCCCTGCCTGCGTGCCCGTTACACACTGCACCGCACCCCTGCAGGGAGACGTCAGTCGTCACCACGACCTGTCTCATAACCTGCCCAGAGGGACCTGAGTCCGTCGAAAAAGTCATAGAAGACTAGGGGTTATGGTGCGTCGGAAGCAGGGCGTCATCACCATGCGCCTGCTGCCGGTGTGCCACGCTCTCCTCGGAACTCGACTCTGAAACCAGTGTTGGAGCGGTCTCATGTGCATCAACCCGAGGGGTATTAACCTACGAGGACGCCATGTCCCAGGAGCCTCTGAATTATTTCAGGGGGACCGCTGTCTGCCTAAAACGTTCATTTCAGACAGTTCAACACTGGTTGGGCGCATACTGCGGACAGGTGCGCCAACATGGTGACAGAGTTGAGTTCCATACCGAGAAAGAGGATGCTCTGCACTGGGGAGAGCTTGCCCCTCTCTTGGTTGACCTGGAGTCCCAATCGATCTAGGTGCCGGAGCACCAGGTCCCTTTGTGTACATAACAGATCTCACGAGTGTGCCAAGATAGGCCAGTCGCTGAGATAGTTTAGTACCCACTCGCCTTCCTCCCCTCAGGGAGAAAGGGCGGTTTCCACGATCTTCGTGAAGACCGTGGAGACAGGGACAAACCGAAAGGGAGGACTCTGTACTGATATGCCCGCCTCTCGCACGCGAACCGTGGGAACGGCCGGTGTCGAGGAGGATAGAGACATGAAAGTAAGCGTCCTTCAGGTCGATTGCCACGAACCAATCCTAACACCTGATAGATGTCAGGACGCGCCTCTGCGTGAGCACCCTGAACGGCAGCTTGTGAAGGTGCTCTGTTCAGGGTACGCAGACCTTTGCAACCCGCCGTCTTTCTTTGGAATGATGAAGTGCGGGTCGTAACCCACTGAACATCTTGGTTTTGAGGGACGAACTCGATGCCTGTTCTGCCAGAAGGGCGGAGACCTCTACCGGAAGTACGGAGGCGTCCCTGCCTCTGACAGAGGGAGAGATGATGCCCCTAACTTGGGAGAGTCTCTGGCGAACTGGATCGAGTAACCAAGACGGACCGCCCTCATTAGCCAGCGAGACAGTGTGGGCAGCTCTCGAGCTCCCAGGGACTGTGACAGGGTGACCAAGGGGACGGTCTGCTTCATCATTCCCACGGGGGGGTTCGTTGGCTGGCGGAGCTAACCATGTCGCGGGGGTCCCCGGAGGGAAGGTTGGCTCCGCCTTTTTACCTGCCTGGCGGAACAACGGCACACACTGTCGGTTTGAGAGTGGTGACAGCTGTCGTATGTGTACGACCTCACGCCTCGCCAGGGTGTGAGGTCGGTTCGCCGTGCACAGTCCAGAGGAGTGTGCGATAGGCTGTAAGTACACCCGGGGAGAACAGAAAACTCTGCGAGTAGTGGGCGCCAAGCCCTGAAAAGGGCCCGGCTTTGGTGACGAGGCAGGAGTCGTCCCGTACCGACCGATCAGAGCCGTGGCTGTGAAGGTTCGGGCCCAATGTTTTTCTCCCCTGGGTCTTCCCATCAGTGTCCCTTCTCGAGAGAAGGTTGCTGACGGGGTGGAGGTTTCCCCCTCGACCTCTGCTTCCGGGGTGCCGCCTGTGGGGGCACAGGAACCGAAGCTGATGTCGAAGGGGTCCTGGGTTGCAGGGAAGCAGACATCACGTGAGATCAGGGAGGCCTGTAGGCGGACGAGTCGCGGCGTGAGGCTAATTGCCACTATCTGCTTCGCCGTCAAAAACTGCTGAGCGCAGTCCTCGACGGTGTTACCAACAACCCACCCTGCGAGATGAGTGCATCAAGAAAGCGGACTTCCTTGGTGTCACTCTTCTGCACAAGGTATAGCCGGGGGTGTCTCTCCTGGACCACTACCGTGGACATCGTCCGACCCAGGGCCCGCGCCGCCACCTTAGTCGCCCGTAGAGCGCTGTCAGTGGCAGCACGGAGATCCTGCATTATACCCGGGTCGGCCTTACCCTCGTTGAGCTCTCTCCACGCCCTGGCCTGGCGGACCTGCAGGATGGCCATGGCGTAGAGGAGGCAGCCTGGCCCGCGGCAGTGCAAGGCCTCGACACCAGTGATGCCGAAGTCCTACACGCTTTGGACAGTAGGCGTGGCCGATTCCCCCCGGGTGGCTCGCCGGCGCCCGAGCCACCCGGGGGATGTCGACGTAGCCTTTGGCTGCCCCACCAACGAGGGAAGTAAGGGAGCCGGAGCTAGCTTCACTGGAACGGTCCGTGAATGGAGCGTTCCAAGTTTCACACAGCTCCTCATGCACCTCCGGGAAAAACATGGCACCCGGGGTGGGCGCGGTTTACACCGCGCTCCGACCTCAGGAACCACGCATCTCCGGGTTAGCATGGATGACATCACTTCTGCTTCCTCCTGAACTTGACCGCTGTGGGTAGGGCTCGGATTCGTCAGAGTCGGATGTCAGTCTCCCTCCGATGCTGCGAGCGACATCTCATCTACGTCACACATCGTTTCCGAGTGTGTGCGTGAGAATCCGGACGGTATGCCACCGCCGGTTGGGGGACGTTCAGAAAAGCGAATCGGAGTACGATCGGCCCGTGAGCACTTGGCTGGCGGGTTTACGTTCGCAGAGTTCCCCATATCACTAACGCTGCTAACGTGGGTGGTCATCGGGGCCGTAGCCACAGATGTCACAGCCCAGGTAGCAGACGAAATGGTGGCTGGTTCCCGTAGGAAGACAGCCACCCGTGACCGCAACTTCTGAATGACAATCTGCCCGCAGTGCGAACGCTGCTTCAGCGTGCTGGGCGCCCAGACGCCTAACGCAGCGATCGTGTCCATCCCCCTCCTCGATGAGGGTGCCGCACCCAAGAGAACAGCGGGACTTGCCGCGCTGGAGAATGCTCAGTCAGTCCTGAAAAGGACTTTTTAGAAAAAATCTCTAACACCTCCGGAACCGCCGAGACGCCCAGGGGAAGGTCGCTGCAGGTAGGGACGATCCGCTGCAACACGTCGTAGATCCGGCAGAAGAAGAATTCATTGAATTCGTTCTGTTCGTAGTCATGAGCGAACACTCTGAAGAACAAAAGGTAAGTGAATGATGCACGCCGGCTTCCTTTTATACCGGATATCCGGGGGCGGAGCCCGGCATGCAAATTTCATTCGCCAAATTTCATTGGCCTTTTCTATAGTAGTCAGAGTTGATTGGTTCTCAAGGGCGAACCCCCGTCTGTCGTTCTCGACACAACGTCGAGAGACCGACAGAAAGGGAAAGTTAGATACACCCCTTGCGAAAAAAAAGTGCACTTTAATATACTTTTTAAAAGTGTACTTTTTACTTAAATAATGTACTTTAAAACAGCATACTTAAGTGTGAATTAATTGTAATGTTTTCAACCATCTAAATACGTATTATCTGTAATTTACTACAAATAAATTACAGTTTTATTTTGTATTAAAGGCATTAAGCTGAACTTTTGAGAGATTTTTTTGAACAACTTAAGTGGCACTTTAATACATGTACTTTCAAATTTGCTTATAGTGTCTGAAAAATATGTTTAAAGTGTATTGTTAAATGTATTAACAAGCAATTAATATGAAATTATACGTTGGTTAAAAATACACTTAAATGTGAATTTAATGCAATTTTTTAGACAAACTAAATTCTTATTATTTGGGTTAATTATGTCAAATATGTTGCAGTTTATTTTAATATTAAATACAATAACTAAGAAAGTCAGTCATTTTTGAACCACTTACGTGGCACTTTAATACCTCTTGATTTCCACTTTTAACTTCATGGTTAAGATGTGCTTCTGTAAATACTGAAAAAGCAATAACAGTGACTTAAAATGTGCATTCATTTAATTTGAATGCATAGCAAACATAAACCACAATGCTTACACAGACAAGAAAATAGACCATGATTGTTAGTTAAGTGTGTATTTAGCACATTTATTGCAATAAAGGATATGAACGTTGAAATGGCCCACAAAAAAAATTGATAAAGAAAAAAAGCAGATAAACAAAGGCTTAAGTTAAATTACAAATTGTATTTTAAATTTGCAGCTACCCATTCTTTACAAAGAAAAATAAACATTAAATATTTTTAAATTACAACTTTTATTTTAACCTTGCACAATTTCTTAGAAATATAAAAGTTAACAGGGAGTAGATTTGTACATTCCAGAACTACCAACACAAACAAATTAAGAACCGTAAACTATACATTCAAGTGATAGTTCACCCAAATGAAAATTCTGTCATCATTAACTCAACCTCAAACCTGTATTCATCTCTTTCCTTATTCTACTCAACACAAAGTAAGGAGGAATGTTTGAGGGTGCGGAAATGATGACAGAAATATTTGTGTAAACTATCCCTTTTAACTACCCTCAGACAAGTCTATTACATAAAGGTAACTTAATTCCTATTGTCACCTTTAATCAATCCACATTCATGATTTTTTTTAGCATAACTTTCATTGTTACACTTTTGGCGAAGCACAGCCCTGACTTGGGATGGAGTGGTCCCTTGAAATCGATCAATCACTGCATCTGTGAACAAAAAATATTTTTATTATTATGTGATAATCGTTTTTATCAGATTTAAGGTGGTACTACCTTGGGCCATGTGGTCTCAGATTCAAGTCTTGGAGGGTCATTGCTCTGCACAGTTTAACTGCAAACAGTTCCCAATCTTACCTGCTTGGAACTTGTAAGAACTGGATAGCATGATAAGGTGTTTTAAATTATTAGTGGAACAAAAACATTGTAGAGCTGTGGCCATCCAGGAAGTGAGTTTGACACCAGTGATCTAGGACATATATTTGTAAATTGAAGAGACTTGAAAACATGCAACTCAAAAGTTGCAACATGGAACAATGATGGGTTTTATTGAATTTGCAATACTTGATTCATATATCGCCTGTGAGAAGAATAACAGTGCTGTAAATAATAGAACTATGTGCAAACTTTGTTATTGTTTGTTTGTTTGTAATAATGACATTCAAATAATATTATCAACAATTGAAACTATACGTTAGAAAACAACATAAAGGACTGATTTTGTACATGTAAAGAAAAACTGGTTAGTCAGACAAAAAAGTTAGAAATAGCCTTACCTGTTTCTGTATATAAAAATGGTGGAAATACTTAGTATAACATTGATTTCTCCCTTTAACCACACTGGTTAAACTTTTTTCTACACTGTAAAAATTGGTAACCAGCAGTTGTTATGTTGAAGAGCTATTTTTTATCAGATCCCAACCTAGTTTTCTTGGTTGTGGCATAATTTATTTTGGTTGAGTCTGCAACGTTGACACTTTTCCCACCACTAACAGATTGGCATTGAAGGCAGAGGCACTGATCTTTATGTTCATATCTTGTTTTTGCAAATATTCATTTGACAAAATATTCTGGGTGGCAGGAAAGTTCGGTGGACAACAAAATCTATTTTATAACCTACTGAATAAAATTAATTGATTCACAAACATCCACATGAACCAAAATGTTAGGTTACCAAATCTTCCAGTGTAGCACATCAAGAAAACAGCATACATACCAATGAGTGAATTGACTTTGATGGAGTCCAGTGGTTTTGTTTGTTTTCTGCCCTGTTAGACTGGACGTGGCCAGAGCCTCACGTCCAAAAATAACAACCGCTAGCTCCTGTGTAAACACAGACATTTTGGTCCTTGACAATCGGTCAAATGTCCTTTTAGGGATTTTTATGCCTCCACCCAGGGAGATCTATTTTGACCAGAGGAGAAAAAATATGGTATCAGAATTGTTAGTTTGAATCAATAACAGTGCCATAATTATACATAAAAATGTAATGATACTACGTTTATGCGAATTTGAAAAGATATTGTGATGACAAACTTTTGGTTTGTTTTGTAGCTTTTAAACTAGCTTTTAAACTACAAAAGTGTTTAAAAACTACAAAACAATGTTTTGCTTTTTTAATGACTTAATACACGTCAAAGTGTGGAACAATCTTTAAAGGTATAGCTCACCCAAAAACGAAATTGTGTCATGATTAACTGAATAGCTCACCATCATGTTGTTCCAAACCTACACTATTTTTTTTGCAGTTCCACTTTGAAGTCGCCAAGAAAATTAAATCGTATTTGAGAACGATCTATTTTGATTTCATGATGACTTCAAGAAACTAAAGGTGGTCGCACCAATCCACCATGAGCCCGAAAACTCTGAGTATGCTCAAACTAAACGCAAACTTACATGGGTAAAAACTAAAACCGGCTTTGTGATACAGCCCACAGGGGTGTATTGCTAGAAAGCAGAGTTCACTTTTCATCAGCTGAACCCCTACCTTTTTTTGGTTCCAAAACAGCTGATGTCAACACAAAAGTTACCCATTTATGCATGCTCAGGGCAACAAAGTGAAAACATTGTCAATGGATCACAGATTTCACAAGTCACCATGGAAATGGCTCAGAAGCTTAAAGTTTCTGAATCTGAAATAACTTTATTATATATTTTTAATCTAAAGATACTTTAGATATATGTACTATTTTTATGATAAAATATGGCTATATTACTTACATAAAGTTTAGATTTGTTGAGATGATTGTAACCGTTATTTTACCATGTGTATGCTTCTTTACCAGTGCATTTCACCAAAATAGTGTTGTGTATTTGATTACATTGACAATTGTGTAGGCTGATTTAACCTTGATTTTTTTTTGCCTTCTCTGTAGCCTATGTTTCTTTAAAAAAATCTACCTTTATATGCTTTTGTTAAAAGTGACATTGTTTTGTATCTGCTATCATATTAATGGAGACTTTTTTATTCATAGAAACAGCTAGAGTTTTCATAATTTCGAAAAACTTGCATAATGCCTTTCAGTATACTAACCTACACAAAGCATAGTAATTATTTCGCATTTAAGGATGAAGGTCTCCTGTGGCAGTGACAAATAAAATGTTTAGGCCCACAGTACATGCCTAATATGCTCTTTAATAGTTTACAATACATAAAATATATACTATATATATATATATATATATATATATATATATATATACACTGTATATATATAAAATATACTTAGAATATATAGATTTCTTTTATTGTTTGCAAAAAGGCCATTGCTTTCCAAATGTTAAACAAGTCATACAAGGCCTATCTTAAAAGACCAAAAACAACTTTCAATACTATACTTTTTTTCATCCAGTTTGTGACACCCTTAATAATAACTTGGAACACTAAATAGACCAATGTACTAACTCTGAACACTTGAACAAAGACTTTTAAACAGATGAGTTTCTTTTTTTGGACTAAGGTTATGTCTTGTGCACAACATTGCCTAAAGCAAATGAATGTAATAGTTTGCTTATATTTAATATGTTACATTAGAATATTTATCTATGCATCCATACCATTTCTGCTTTTAACGTTTTCACAATGGCTGGCAACTCTGGTAATACAAACATGGTAAACATTGTATTAGTGTTGTTCAAGCTTCATCAGCTAACAAAAAGTACACTTCATTTTACATACCTTTTAATGCACTGGTAATGTCATCATCAAGCTTAGGGTATTTTTGCGGACAATGTGATGAGATATCATCCTCACTTTCTGAGTCAAGCTACAAAATAAGTTTTGAGCATTTGCTTTATTATTATATTAATACTTCTATTTTATTTATCTTTTAGTAATACTTACATTTCTTAGAGGTTCCTTCAACGGAGATGATTCTTCATCAATGGCTGTTACATCAGAGTCGGGAGTCATAAAGTGGTGGGGCTGTGTAAAGATCAGGTTCTTTTTTTTCCCTCAGGTCCTCCTTTAGAGCATCAACCATGTGTGTCGCTGCCTTTTTTGTGAGGCCCTTAGTGAAAGAAACACTGGTTTCAGAAAATTATATCTATTCAAAAGTTATAATTGCGTGACTCCGTTCATTACAAGAATAATTCACCCAGAAATGCAAAAACTATCATAGTAGTGTGTAATTTCTTTAAGTTGTGAGTTAAAAGCACTGATTACAACCGTTGAATTGAAAGAAAAAAAAGGGTAAAACTTAGTAAAAAACATATTGGGGAGGTTTCGCAGACAGGAATTATCCTAAACCAGGACTAGTCCTTAGTTAAATTAGGATATTTGAGTTGTTTAAAAAAAATCTTCACAAAAAACATTAATGTTGTGCATCTTGAGACAAAACAACTGCACTGATATATTTTAAGGTATGTCAGTGCAGGCTGTTTTTGAACAAAAGAGCTTAAACATTTCTGTTAGTCTGGGACAAGGTCTAAGCCGTGTCCAGGAAACCGCCCCTTAAACTTAATTAGCGATGAAACCCTGTGTTAAGTCATGTAAATGTAGCTGGTTGTTTAAGATACAATGTAAAAACAAAAAATATTACCAATCTTGAAGAGTCTCTCTTCTGTGATTGCCTGCCTTCAGCTGTTGAATCCATTAGTTGAATTGCCTGAAATTAAAAAGTAAATTACACTATTTTTAATGAATGTTACAAATCTCTTAGTCAAATGTATTTTTATATTCTGAATGACTATGGAAATGCTAATAAGATAATCAAATTAACTAGTTATCCAACGATTTCCAAAGTTAAAAACTGTAATATTCTTTTAATGAAGGTTGCATGCTAGTATAATGAAGATATTACTATTTATTTGTTGTTGTTTTTATCCCATTTTAGATGTGGCTAGGTTACTTAAAAAATAAACAGATAATTAAAGTTTTTGTTTAATATGGTATATGTATATTTTTCTGACTCGTGACGCAGCGCACAATAACAGTTATGATTTTCCCTCTCCACTTCAGATGATGATGTATCGATGTTACTTTATTCCCTACTCTGTTTGCTGTCCTTCAAACTAAACATGTTTGCTCCCTTCGGACTGGATACACATTAAAGATGGCAGAGTACCCTTTGAAGTGCACCTCACAGTCCGCTTAACACACCTTCGGTGAAAAAGTACCTCAGAGCTATGAGAGCAGAAGTGGCTTTGCTGGCTGAGATTTTTGCGAAAGTACATCATCACCCTGTGTGCATATACCCACATGGAATTTTTTTATCATTCGTAGGGAACCTTGGCTCATAAATGACAGAATTGTCCGTCAATGGAGGGGATGAAGATACCAATTTAGCACCACCTTGCAAATTTGGAAAGGCAGATTGCTTTAAAGTAATATTTTTTGGTATGCACCAAAATGGTATGCACCAATGCACGTACCTTTGCTGATTTCTTTGGATTAGTTCTTAGAGTAGTGGCTCCCGTACGTGAAGTTTTGAAGGGAACCTTAATAAGAACAAAATGTTGAAATCAGTTTTAGCTTACTTAGTAGTAGTTATTTATGAAAACCTTATTATTCTCTCAAAAAAGGTATTAGATCGCATCATGAATTCAATTAATTTTCAATGCCTTGGGAGTGATTATACACACTTAATTACTACATACACACAAACGTAAGCAATCGTTTTGATACACTTATTTTGATGGATAGATGGTTAAAGCTCTAAAGAGACCGCTTGATCAAGTTACAAGATGTATGATGCTAACCTTACGCGGGACCATGCGGGGGAGGGATTGTATTCATTTCTAAAAGATAATAATAAAGATTTTAACAAACCTTTCCTTTCTTCTGAATCTTATTTATGTCGACACGTAAGTAACAGTCCTTCAGGTTCGAGATGCTGGAAATTTAGTCAAAATCTTTCAGTAAAGCAATGAGCAAGTTCGCCATTTACCAGAAACAGAAGAATATGCTGACATCTTTCGCATTTATCGTTTAATTGAAGCGTAAGTTATTACATATAATAGATATTTACCTAAATATGTCGAATGGTAATCAAAACTTCGTCTTCAGTCCGTTGATCTGATCCGATGTGTCGGTCAAGTTACGTGACTTTAGCCCTGCTATTACTTCTTTTAGCGACGCAAGGAGTCAAGGACCAACAGGTGGATGACATCACATTACTGCGAGAGTTTTAAAAAGCATATGGAGCAGTCGGCTCTTGATCCTCTCTCGCGTGAATATGATGTCATCCGCTTGTAGATTCTTGCTGCACCGTGAAGTGGAAGCCTATTGGCTGATTTGTATTCAAAATTTGTTCTGCGAAATTGAAGCGGATTTTGCCGCCATAACTAGAAGTGGGTTTAGTAATCGTTCCACTAAAGTTAACAGGCGATTATGAATCCTACAAAAAGGAAGTACAAAACATACTTAAGCAATGATGACACTGAACAACCAAGGTCAAGCAAGTATTTACGAACAAAAGCGGTAAGTTATGTTATTCTTGTTTTACTGCTGTTAGTATTATTATTTGTATTAATATAATAACAATAATAATGATAATTATTCTTCGGGTATTCATGTTATTGTTGGTGTTATTTATTCAGTTATACTAATATTATCATTAGATGGCTAAATGCTTTTAATTAATGTTAAAGTGGGTTTCTTATGTAACTATAAGTTTAACTCTTACTAATACTTTATCTAATATCTTAGGGTTCAAATAGAAGGACCTACAAAAATTTCTTAGAAAAGAAGAACATATGTCCAGACAATTGCCACACACAGTCAAAGGTAGTTTTTTTAATTACTGAATTACGAAGACGAAGTTTTGATTACCATTCGACATATTTAATTAATATTTAATTAATATTAATATTTAATTAATAAATGTGTTTAATTTTTAATGTAGGCACTTATACTGTTCTCATTGTTTGATACACATTGATATGTAACTAGTAGTACAATGTTAATGTTACTGTCATTTAAAAATACCATAAATTGAATTTATATCAAAAAGCTGCAGGTGAGTTCACCAGTCTTCAGGCACAATGGAAAGAGTCAGAGAAAGAGTAAGACGAGGAGGAAGGTGAGGAAGAGGAGGAGAACGAGGAGAAGAACGAGGAGGAAGGAGAGGAAGAGGAGGAGAATGAGGAGGAAGGAGAGGAAGAGGAGGAGAACGAGGAGGAAGGAGAGGAAGAGGAGGAGAACGAGGAGAAAGGGGAGGAAGGGGAATCAACAGAGGAGGAATCAACAGAGGTAGAGGAAGACAAGAAGGTGCTCAAAGAGGACCGAATCTGACAAACGAGATCCGTGCAACACTGGTTGACCACGTTGTCAACCACGGCCTGACGCTGAGGGAGGCTGGACTGCGAGTACAGCCAAATCTAAGCCGATACACAGTGGCAAGTGTGATAAGAACATTTCGACTGGAAAATAGGTATTGTAAAAATATCATCATATCAAAAACATCTGCACAGTTTCACTTTAGTAGTGTGATCTTGCATACTGTCTCATAATCTTTTACTGTACTGTAATATGTATACTAGATCTACACTGAACTACACAATTTTGCCTGACACAGTTCTCCAGGGAGTTTTACGAATGGATGGAGAGGAGATCCAGCATGAGTTCATTTATGTAGATGAGGCTGGGTTCAACCTGACGAGAACACGAAGGAGGGGAAGAAACATCATTGGTCACAGGGCTATAGTCAATGTCCCAGGGCAACGTGGGGGTAATATAACACTCTGTGCAGACATTACACAGAATGGGGTCCTCCATCGCCATGCCCATATGGGCCCTTACAACACAGCACTCATACTTACATTCTTGGACCAATTGCACAACATAACAGCAGCAAATCAGATCGATCATATGCAATACATTGTTGTCTGGGACAATGTGTCTTTCCACCGCTCTGCTCTGGTTCAGAACTGGTTTCATCCACATTTCACCGTCCAATATCTTCCACCATACTCTCCATTCCTCAACCCTATAGAAGAATTTTTCTTGGCATGGTGGTGGAAGGTATATGATCTCTGTCTCCAGGCTGAGGTACCCCTCATCCAAGCCATGGAGGAGGCCTGTGACCAGATGGAGGGAGCAGCAATGCAAGGATGGATTCGTCATTCAAGACGTTTCTTCCAAGGTGTCTTGCTAATGTCAACATTGCCTGCGATGTTAATGAAATTCTCTGGCCAGATCCAGCTAGGCAAAGAGACAAGGTCTAGTTTATTTTTACAGTAAACTTACAGTACAATACGTAAAGTGACATTTTTTTACAGTATTATGAATCTCCATGTCAAGATTTAGGCCTGTTGAGAAATAAATGAGTTTCTTCAGTCTGCAACATTGGTCACTCTTGTGTAGTGTTTGGTGGATTTACATTATATTTGTACTGTGTTGATGGTAGCCTACTCTAATCATAAATAAGTAGAAGTGCTAAAAGTGTTTTAGGTTTATCATAACAGAGTGTAACTCGTGCAAACAGATGATAGTAATGTGAAACGTGTGTGTTTCATATGGTAACAAAGTGTGGTTTTTAAACAGAAGTGTATAGTTTTACAAGAGTGTTTAATTATGCAAATGATCTGTAGTGTTTTGCTAATTGGGTGTGTGGTTGTGCTAATTGTGTGTAGTGTTTTGAAAACACGGGTCCTGTTTTGAAAATCGTGCTTAAGCAATCCAAAAAAACTGTAAGCAAACAAGTGTTTGCACACCTGATGACTGTGTTGAACCAATTGGTAGGACGGTGTGGTAATGTGACAGTCAGTGCTTTGGTATTGCAAGGAAGTAACTTCATGATAGATTTTTGTGTGTAATCTATGTTAAGTGTGTTTAGTGTTTTGCAAATCACTGTGTGTAGAGTTTTGCAACAAGTGTGAGGTTGACAATGTGCTTATATTTGTGCAAATATGGGCTGATGTTTTGCTTCTTGAGTGTAAGGTTTTGCTAATAGTGTACAACTTTTAATTTTTGTGTGTAAGCAATCCAAAAAACTGTAATTGATCAAACAAACAAAACCATTGATAATCTGTCACACACAATGTTTGTTTACCTTCAGTACAGAAGACCACACACAAGCACAGCACCATTATTGAAAAGTATTTTTTTGTGGAATTTTTGTATAATTTTTATACACTTAAATAGTGATAAACTGTATATTTTGATGTATATGTGAGATGGTGGTCTAGTGGGTTAAACCACTGAACTGGTAATCAGAAGGTTTCTGGTTTGATCCCAGCAGCCACCACCAGTGTGTCCTTGAGCAAGACACTTTACTCCATGTTGCTCCAGGGGGATTGTCCCTGTAAGAAGTACACTGTAAGTCGCTTTGGATAAAAGCGTCTGCCAAATGACTAAATGTAATGTACTTTTTCATAAAACCATATTCAATCATACAGGCAGAATTACCAGAGCAGGAATGCAATGAGTGGAATTTCACTTGTTCTGATGCTACGCAGGAACAGCCAGAGCCCTTAGATAGCTGCACATCACAGGTAATGTTCAACGTGTTGGACAGCATCAGCTTTATTTGGAACCATTATACATAATGCATTCATGTTGTGAAATTTTAACAAACATTGCACTGTCATTTTGTTGAAGTGATAAATTGTTGGCTTTTTATGTAGTTTTTCACGAATCTATATTCAATACAGGCAGAATTACCTGAGCAGGAATGCAATGAGTGGAATTTCACTTGGTCTGATGCTACGCAGGAACAGCCAGAGCCCTTAGATAGATGCACATTAAAGAGTAATGTTCAATGTGTCAGACAACATCAGCTTCATTTGTCACCATTACACATATATGCATTAATGTTGTTAAATTGTTGTTGTAAAATTCACACTGAATTGTAAAAGCAGCACATTACAGGTATCGTGACTTAATTGTGTTGTGTCTGTGTGTGTGTAGGTGCGTATGTGTGTACAGTATGTGTGTGGACTTTTTGTTGTCTTAATGTCTTCGAGACTTTTGTAATTTTGAGATTATTGAAATATTACAACAGTCGTACAGTACAACAGATCATTAGAGCCAAGCTGCCATTTTAATTTCCTTAAAAGCTGCTGTAGTCTTATAGGTTATTCTTAGTGGTGTGTTTTATTACAGCGCGTAACATTCAACAGACTTTTTTTATTACTCATGTAGACAGTCTTAACTGACCTCCACTGTGATGAGACAACTTCCAGTCAACCTGATGCCACCCAGAGACTATCAGAGAGTGATTTTCTGAGCAGCACATCGCATGTAAATCCAAATGTTTATAAATTAACAATAAAAAGAGCTTTACTGGGGGGCACGGTGGCTTAGTGGTTAGCACGTTCGCCTCACACCTCCAGGGTTGGGGGTTCGATTCCCGCTTCCGACTTGTGTGTGTGGAGTTTGCATGTTCTCCCCGTGCCTCGGGGGTTTCCTCCGGGTACTCCGGTTTCCTCCCCTGGTCCAAAGACATGCATGGTAGGTTGATTGGCATCTCTGGAAAAATTGTCCGTAGGGTGTGAGTGCATGAGTGCATGAGTGAGTGAGTGAGTGAGTGTGTGCGTGTGCGTGTGCGTGTGTGTGCCCGTGCCCTGCGATGGATTGGCACTCCATCCAGGGTGTATCCTGCCTTGATGCCCGATGACTCCTGAGCTAGGCGCAGGCTCCCCGTGAGTTCGGATAAGCGGTAGAGAATGGAATGGAATGGAATGGAATGGAATGGAATAGCTTTACTCTGAATCATCCATCCATCCATCCATTTTCTACCGCTTATCCGAACTACCTCGGGTCACGGGGAGCCTGCGCCTATCTCAGGAGTCATCGGGCATCAAGGCAGGATACACCCTGGATGGAGTGCCAACCCATCGCAGGGCACACACACTCTCTCATTCACTCACACACTCACACCCTACGGACAATTTTTCCAGAGATGCCAATCAACCTACCATGCATGTCTTTGGACAAGGGGGAGGAAACCGGAGTACCCGGAGGAAACCCCCGAGGCACGGGGAGAACATGCAAACTCCACACACACAGGTCAGAAGCGGGAATCGAACCCCCAACCCTGGAGGTGTGAGGCGAACGTGCTAACCACTAAGCCACCGTGCCCCCCTTACTCTGAATCAGATTCTAGAAATGCATTACAAGCAATTTTTGTCTTAAGGCAATGGATGCTAAATGTAATTACTGTAACTATATTTAAAATCCAAATAAATGTAAATAAACTGTTTGCACAAAGAAATGTGATTAAAAATACTTTTAGATTAATCTAAAGCATACTATTAATTTAAAAATGAAAAAAATAGACTAATAATCAATGTGTATGTTCTTTTTAGGAGCCCCATGATGGTGATGAGTTGTTGTATCCAGGATCATCACTTACCAAAGCACAGAGTTTGCTACTGTTGATGTCATATGTGCTGCGACATAATCTGACAGGGGTTGCCTTGGAACATCTTTTACAAATTTTTAATGAGCATTTTCCAGGGCTGGTACCCGAAACTGTGTACCTATTTAATAAATCTTATGGTGAGTTTGGTCATTATGAACCTCATTTTTACTGTTCCTCATGTGGTAACTATTTGGGAACAAGAGAGAAAAGCCCAGTACATTGTGATGTCTGTCAGGCAGCATTTAATCCAGATGATAATTTGAAAAATGGCAGTTTCTTTCTAGTATTGAGCTTGTCATCACAACTCAGGGACATTCTTGAAAATCCAAGTTTATCTTTGTCAAGGCAGACTACAGATATGAAAGATGTTCTAAATGACATACAGTGTGGAGCTGAATATAGGAAACTGAGAGAAAATGGGCAATTAGGTGAGAGTGACATAAGTTTACTGTGGAATTGTGACGGAATTCCCATTTTCAGAAGCTCAAATTATCAGGTGTTGCCCATTCAATGTCAGATCATCGAACAACAGCCAAAGGACAGAAAAAGCAACATTTGTGTCCCATGTATTTGGTTTGGTGGAAAGAAACCTACAATGTCTGTTCTGCTAACCCCTTTTGTGAATGAGCTGTGTTCTCTTGAGAGGGAAGGGTTAATTTGGAAAGACTCAAAAAATGTAGAGCATATTACCAAGGTGTATGCATTAATATGTAGCTCTGACTCTGTTGCCCGCCCACTCTTAAGAAACACAAAACAGTTCAACGGACATTATGGGTGTGATTTCTGCTATCACATTGGTGGAGGGCCTTACCCATATAGAAGACCAGGGCCCGTATCCCTAAAGATTCTGAGAATCCTCTCAGAGAGCTCCTAACTTAACCTAAAAATTCCTTGCCAGGAGTTTTAGCTTAGAAGTGATTCCAGAACATTTTCAGTGAACTCTGAGCAAGGAATGGATGGAAAATCCTATCTTAGTGAGGAGGTGTGGTTGACCCCGTTGCTAGGTATGAGTCATCATTTCAAAAGCCGTGATTGGTTGATCCTACAAGTTTGATGAACTTTTGGTGATAATGAGCAAAGGATGTACCCTCAAATCAATAAACATAATTATACACTCTAATCTTATGCAGACTGTAATTGTAAATAATATTTCACTTTCAAGAAAATATCTGGGAAATGAATAGTAAGCTGTAGGGGTTATAGCCTAACATTAGAATCTAAAATATGTGAAAACTTAAGCTCATTACACCCTGTTCAAATAATGATTCGTGTCTTATTTGCTCAGATTAATATCCTAGCTGGCATATTTTGTACTTTCACTCCCATATGGACCCCATTGAAAACAAGATGGCCTATCTCAAGGGGCTGTCCGTAATGAAGTAGAAATTACAACGTTACAACTCAGTGTGGTCTTAACGAGGGTAACGGCTCAGCTTTTATCAATGTCTGTGATTGCTGGCTGGTCTATTTATGAAGGCTTGTTAACAAATATCCTACAAACACAGAAAATGGAGAAAAAAAGGAATCGCAAGCCAAACTGGACTGAGGAGCAAGGTTTGTTGCTGGCCCAGTTGGTGAACGAACATAAAGGTATGTTACGAGGAAAATTTGGCCCAACTGTCACTAGCCAAGGCAAGAGGCGCGCCTGGGACACAATATCCCAAACAATCAATGCCTCTTTTCCACTGGTGGTGCGGACAGGCGACGATTGTGAGAAAAGGTGGTATGTGCTGCAGTCCAAAGCAAAAGATGAGATTTCAGCACACAAGCGGGAATCCTCACTCACAGGTGAGCAAAATACTATAGCCTACCACATAATCTGCTCCTGCTGGCAAAGTTAATTTACATGCCTAAGTACTGTGTTCATTGACTGTTTCTTTCTAGGGGGTGGACCACCTGCAAAGCGGCTGTCCCAGGTGGCCGACACTGTCTTTCAAGTCCTGGGACACTCTGAGGTCAGTGTCACCGGGCTGCCAACAGGCATTGACACGTCAATGATGCAGGCCCTTGAAATGCAGCAAAGGTAGGACACAGGGTTATTCATATCAACAGTGTTTATTCATTGCAGAAGCCATTTCATGTGTTATCCATGCTCATTGTATTAAATTAATTTAATCAAAACAATAAATACACTAGGCCTATGTATTTCTGTAGCATGGAGACATCACAAGAACCGGGCCCATCAAGTTTGCCGACAAGATTGCCGCCTGAACCATCTGCAGCTGCTACTCAGGATAGCCCGGCGGATCAAACACCATTCCCATCCGAAGCACCTGCTCCGTCAGCATCCCTGCAGGAGAGAAGATTGCAACTCACAATTGATGTGTTTGAACAACAAAAAAAAGTCCTTTCCCTTCAGGAGCAATACTACCGCCTTAAAATTGAACACCTAAAAAATAAACCATTTACAGATTGTGTTCTGTGTCTTGCATTTAACAATTGCAGGTGATGTGCAGTAAAACTGTGGTAGTTCTTAATACCATCACAAGTTCTCAAATGACATGGGGCTACAGCTTGCCTGAAATGTAAATTTGTGAAGTTTGCCCTGTAAGGCAGTCCACTCTGGGCTAGGTTCCCCTGTGGAATGTGAATATCTTCTTCACCACCATCCTCATCATTGTCTTAATCCTCATCGCCATCCTCCAGAGGTTCTGCAATTTGTCTAACCTTGCAAATATTGTGTAATATTGCACAGGCTATGATGACTTTGCTGACTTTTTCAGGCCTCAGCCGCACCTCTCCGTGGAGAACATGAAAGCGCCTCTTAAGCTGGCCTACGCCACCTCCACCACCGCTCTTGTTGTATTGTGGGCCCTACAATAGAATACAGGGGCCGTATTCACAAAGCATTTTATCTTACCACTAGGAGTACTCCTAAATCGCACTAAAATATTTTAGCTAGGAGTTTTCTCTTAAAAGTTATTCACAACGCCTTTCAGACCTACTTTTACTAAGGAAAAATGACAACTCCTAAACTAAGAGTGAGTCTTCGTTGCTATGGATGACGTCAATTCTCAGGCACGAGGTTGTTAGATGACAGGGCCATCATGCGGAACATAACACATACGCACCAAATCATGGAATCACGACATCTAAATATGTCTGTGTCCTACATTACACAAAATAATAATAATAGTAATTTCATCGAATTGCATATACTGTATAATGACATGTTTGTGCAGGCCCCAGTGAAGTGTAATTCTAAAAAGGCAGAGACAGATAGAAAATCGGGAATTAAATTAAAATAAATCAAGGTAGCTTAATACCCTAATGAAAACCGCCACTTGCCTAATAATGAAAAACGACACTTGCATTAACTGTTGCTTGGTTAATTGACATCCTATTAGCCTTAATAGACTACTTAAAGCAATGAAATGTTGCTCCTATTGAAGTAATGTAATAGTTGAATGACGGTGGATTATGAACTCGCCAAAACGTAAAAGAAAGCCAAACTGGACGCAGGATCAGTTACTGCTGCTTGCCCAGTTGGTGCTGGAAAAAAAACATAATAAAAGGGAAATTCGGCACTGGGATATCAAGCAAAACTAAGCGTGAGACATGGGAGAGGATTTGTTTGCAGATCAATGCAGCATTCCCGCTTGTGTCGCGGACCACGGACGACTGCGAGAGGCGGTGGTATGCGCTACAATCACAGTCGAGGGTTGAGATTGCAGCCTTTAAATAGGTATGATGACATCGTAACCACTCGCGGCGAAAATTCTGACTCAAAAATGTGTTCCAAACCGCGCGGTACTAAAATGTGTATGTCATTCAATATCTTCTCCTGGCCGCCTGGTGGGAGTATGTTTTTCCTGAATACGGCTGTAACTACATAGAGTTCAAGCCCCTGAAGCGTTGGACACTTCGGGATTTCAGCCCTAATGTGATTTCAGGTCACCGCGGCTTTCAGAAAATTTGCGTTGCGTTCAACCGGTCGGTGGGCTTCATCTAAGCTTTGGACACTAATGAAATGTAGGTGGACCTAAATACACAGCTTTTATCTTGTTACTTACGAAATTCCATCGAAATCCATCGACTAGAAAGTATTTAACTAAATCGGGGAAATTGTGAAGTCACATTTGTCGCGGGTAGATTAGCGAATTTACTGCAGGCGCAGTTCTAAAAAAACCATCGTCTGTATTCAACTCATTCTGACGGTGTTTTTCTAGAAATTATTACTCATGCTTTGAATATGTGTTGTATGAATATGAATGAACAATTAATTTTGATGTGTATTGTTGTTTTCTCTTGTATTCTCAAAATAAATGTTTATGAATATGAATGAACGCTTATTAATTTTTATTTGTTTTGAGTGAGGTACCATGGGTCTGATGCCCATTCCAGCTAAAACAGTATATTTTCATGATTTCAATTGAAAGAACTAACAAAATTCTACATTCGTTTCAAATTTCGTGCAAATATCTGATAAAATAAGGAAGTTACAAGCAAAAATGTGTTAATTATAAGCATTTTCGGTCACACGACTTCCATTGGAGTTAATGCTAACTATTTTAGTATATTCCTCGGTATTATACATATCATAACTTTCGCAATCCTCAACTGATTTTCACAATTCAGATATCGTCGGAAAGGGAATTTTCAGCTCTGTCTCGTCATGTCATCCATTTTGAGCTTAGGGGTGTTTGAAAATTTTGTCATCATACCTACTTTAAACGGGCAAACATGGCAACAGGTAGGCATATAGTATTAAATAAATAATATCATTATTGTTTCATGTAATTTTAAAAACTTCCTGCTTGTCATGAATGTAATGAATTATGAAACAAATGTCATAAACAATATGCTTACATTAAAGTGTGCTTTTAAGTGTTATGTAGGCAATGCTTTTGAGTTGGTGAAACTTTCCATGTATGTGTTAAGAAGGAGGATCAGCACCTAAGCCACTGAGCCACATTGCATCGGTGGTGTATAGTGTCATTGGGTCAGACATCAGCATAATGGGCCTTGAGGGTGCAACTGATCCGTCAATGCAGCTGCTAATGGAAATAGAGGGGTAGGCTATGTTTATGAAATGATTGCAATACTTACATTTTTGGTGATATTTAATGAAGAACATAAAATATCATTATGTGCAAACCACCCACACACACAAAAAACTGTTCACAAATTATAAGTGGTTTAACAGGCTATAATTTACAGGCCAAATGGAAACCCAGGTCCTTCAGATGCAAGTAATTTTCCTCTTCCTGCGCGTCTTGCACCTCTTCCTCTTACTGCACCTCTTCCTCTTACTGCACCTTTTCCTCTTACTGCACCTCTTCCTGCACCTCTTACTGCACCTCTTCCAGCACCTCTTCCTCTTACTGCACCTCTTCCAGCTTCCTCTTCCACAATCCCATCACCTGCCTCTCCCCTCAGTCCTGCTGCTGGTGCAAAGCCATCACCCCTGAAAGAAAAGAAGATGAAAATGGAAATGCGTGTGTTAAAAAGGCAGAAAAGGGTTCTTGATGCAAAAGAGAGGCTAATACAATTAAAGTCTGAATATTACACTCTAACGATTGCAAAAATGCAAAGGGAATAAACACACTTAAATTGAGCAAAAATGTGTCTTTACTCATTTGTGCATGTGTGTATAGACAAAGTGATCCCTGAATGCCAGTCCACATTGTTCCACTTCATCAACAAATTCTCTGTGTTTATCATCATTATCATCATCATCATCGTCAAACTCATCACCATCTTCTGTCTGTGGTATGTTCCTTTGCCGGCACAGGTTGTGAAGAAGCGCACACACAGTGATCACTTTACTCGTCTTCTCTGGACTAAGGCGGATTTCACTATGTAAAACGTGGAAACGTCGCTTTAGCTGTCCAATCCCCCTTTCCACCACGCTGCGTGTCTTCTTGTGTGCTCTGAAACATACACCAAGGAACAGTAAACATTATTGATTTAACCAACAACACCAAGAGCCACCATTATAATTTTTAAAAAGCTTTGACATTGTGGTCATGCTATTGAATTATGGCATCTAAATAATATAGCCAACATGTGCACTTACCTATTGTAATTTAACTGTGGTCCCACTTGTGGACGGAGGTAAGGTGTAAGGAGCCACGACTTACAGGGATAGCCACTGTCCCCCACCAAGTGACATCCAGCTGGCACATGATGTCTCTCAAACAGTTGCCTCAGACCACTTTCCATCAATATCCTCGAGTCATGAGTGGATCCGGGCCACTTTGCAACAACATCGAGAATTGTGAAGTTTGCATCGAACACAATCTGGGTATTGATGGAGTGGGTTTTCTTTCTATTCACAAACACGTCCTCATCCTGACGTGGTGCAATTAGTTTAATATGGGTCCCGTCTATAGCACCGACCACTCCGGGCACACCGGCAATATCCATAAAGCTGGCTTTGTTTCTTTGGAGTTGGCGAATGTCCAAAGGAAAACTTATGAACTGTCGAATAATATGGGGTCTACAGAGTGCATTGATGGTTTGGTGGATGGATCTGCTTACCGATGGCTGGGATATCGCTAGATCGTCGGCATTACACAATTGCATTTTTCCCGTTGCCAGGTAGCGAAGTGTTGTCAAACATTTCAATTCGGCCCTGATTGGGTTGTTGCGAATAGTTGGCGCTGTTATTGCATCCCTCACAAGATCCACAACAATCAGTATTCCCTCACGGTTAAGGCGGTATCTTTGTATTAACTCCGTGTCATTAAGTGTCTCCAATACACTGCGTCGCACGGCCATTTTAAGATCCTTTGTGAATAGGTCTTAGTGAGTTAGGAGTCCTCTCGACTTCTTTTAAGCTGTCCCAGACTTAGGTGCTACTTTTAGGGCTAAAATGCTTTGTGAATTACTCTTTAGGAGTCCTAAAGTTGGGAGTGACACGCCCATTATTTTTAGGTGTTGCTCCTAAATTCGCCAGTTAGGACCTACTTTTAGCCTTAAAATTCTTTGTGAATACGGCCCCAGCTCTCGTGCAACAAGGCATCGTGGAAAAACGGCCTCAGACTAAAAGGCATCAGGTGACTCTAGAAATGGAAACGCCTGACGTCATTGCGCCAAACCGTTTTCAAAAAGCACTTTTACGGCAGACAAACAGGTACACGCGAAAGGTACACATTTTCCATGAGTTTTTACTAGTTGTAATCGTTACACTTATATATATGCAACATGTTCTAGTCTAAATTGCTTAATACAGTTAGCATGCTTAAATTAATGTTAATTATCTCTCTTATATGTTTGTGTGTGTGTTTTTATGACAGTCAATCAAGAATGGAGGCAGAGAGAAGTATCCGTTTTGAGCTTGTTTGAAGGCTAACGTTACTATTACTACACATTACAAAATTTACTGTACATACTATTTATTATATTAACTTTTGTAGCTACTATGTTTTTCTTGTAGCCCAGAATTGATCAATCTTGTTTATTTGAATTTTAACTTTCAACGTTAAATGTGCTAGGCAGATTATAAATTAAATAAAATTTCCTTAACTTTAAGTGGATGAAATGATAAAATTGCTTTTTGCCAATGGATGTAAACAGAAAGAAATTTGCTCTGTTCTGGGTGCTTCTAGATTTAAAATCAGGTGATTTTTAAATTGTTGTTTGTTACTGTTACTGATAATACTAAATAGGCCTGTAAATTCGTAATACAAAAATACATTGAGCTTTCTTAAAATGCTTGTTCACAGGATTCTTTTTCCTCATACAGTGAAAGGCATTTAAGACGAATAAATAAATCTCTTGGTTTGAGGCGGAGGAGTAACAACCGGCCCCTTAACAAAATACGGCAAGCTATAATGGTGTGCATTTTCAATTAACCTGCATTTAAAAAATACTTTTTATAAAGTTCCTTTGTATTTAATTAATGGGTCTAATGCAAAAAAAAAAATATTTTCAGGGTGAGTTAAAATACTGGTCACCTTGGCAGGGTATCCGTGCAATGCATAAGCGGGTACGGGATGTCAGAGGAATTCGGCCTTGCTACAGGTACATGTATTTAAACTTAACTAACATGGTCAGATTTAGCCCAGACACATTCCTTATGCCAATACGTATATGGTTTTGTCTATTTCTAGGAATGATGTGGGTGTAATAATGGCAGAGCTTGATGCCAGTGGGCTTATCAAAAGATGTCCTGGAAAAAAGAAAATTGAACGAAGGAAGTACTTTAGTCGTGGACCAAATCATATTTGGCACATTGATGGTAAGGATTATTAAAGGGATAGATAACTGTAAAAGGAATAGGCATGAGGCCAGGCTGGCACCTCTAACAGAAAACAGAGCTTCATCGCAAGGTACTTCTATGATGCTGTTCGAGAACACGGTGGTAAGTTTTTTTTTTGACTGCTAGAAATTTTAATCTGAATGGGGTTTAAATATCTTGCATATCTTTTATTTATTTTATTTTAGGTTGCCCACGGATCGTTAGGACAGACAGGGGAACAGAGAACCTTATTGTTGGACAGATGCAAGTGGCATTTCATTTCAGGCAGGCTACTGATCAAGGACGAGACTCAAACAAGTGTTTTTATGTGTCTTCGGTGTGTTATAAGTTGCCCATGCATGTATTAAACACGTGAAATTGCAGAAATGAAAGTGTGGGAACAAATGATGCATTCTATGTAAAAGCGAATGCTCACCAAGACCTGCCTGAAACACCTTGTGTAACACCCCCACAAATCTACATCAGTTGGTGGTCTGATTTGACTAAGAACGCACAAATTTATACACAAGTAAGGTAGGTGTACCTGTCAGTAAAATTGAAGAGGAACCTGATGTTCAAAATATGGTCAGAGGCGTTTCATTTCCCTCACACGCTTGCAGTATTCAACCAATCACTACACACTGGTTAACTGGCCAATCACAGCAGACCTCGCTTTTCAGAGCGATGAGCTTTGTAAAAAAAATCTGCGCATTTCATAGAGGCGGGACAAATAGGAGATACAAACATGCACTGTATGAGGAAAATACAGTGAAATTGCAGAAAAATGGTGAAATTGGTGAAACTGTACATATGTAAGTTAAATAATTTTACTCAACAGACTTTAAAACCTGTGTGATTTGCAGTAAACAAATTAAGTAACCAATGGATGCTGTCCAACAGAAATTGTCTGCAACACACACACCTTCCCCTTCTTCAGAGAGATCTTACCTTAGAACAAAGACTATGGAACACTCATGATATTCGCAAGCAAAAGAATGTTGCAGGTCCATTTGGGAAGCCAGGCATTCTGTTCACATCACCGCCACAAGGTATGTATTAATTTGATTAAAGGAATAGTTCACCCAAAAATGAACATTTTGTCATTATCTGCTTACCCTCTAGTTGTTACAAACCTGTAAACATTGTTTTGTAATGCTGAAAACAAATGAAGGTATTTTAATGAAAGTTTGTATCCAAGTAATTTTGGGTCACTATTGACTCTCATAGTAGGACAAAAGACAAAGTTACATACGTTAATTAAAATTTCTTCACTTGTGTTTAGCACAACAAATAATTTTTACAGGCTTGTAACAACCATGTTCATTTTTGGGTGAACTTTTCCTTTAAAATGCTTCGATGCAAACTGGTAGTCTATGTCTAAAAAATATTTCTCTTCGATGTAGGTTTTGGTGATATGCTTTGCACAGTGGATGATGACCTTCTCCAATATGCAGAACAATTTGTGTGTGCTGCAGATGAACCACTGTTGGTTGCAAATGAAGCATTCAAAACAATATCTGGGGCCATTCTTCGAGATACAAGCTTTCCACATCTCCAGATGGGTCTCTGTCAGCTTACATCATGTTGGTGGAGAAATTCACTACATGTTTGGAGAGAAGAGACATTCCCATACCATCCACATTTGCAGAAGCAAATAAAATATATGAGTTACTGGCTAATGAGAGCTTGTAGTTAAAATGATCTGGTGTTAAGGTACTTAAAAAATCTGTAGAGATGCTGATATAATACAATATATGAATGAATAAAAATGACCAAACAAAATATGTAAGATGTAATCTTTACTGAGTATTTTTACATGGTACTTTCTCATCCAAACCGCAGAAAATATTTAAACTTTTAACATCAGGAATAAGCAACACCCTGACAGATAAATAACATTGGCTAACGAGCTGAACAGTTCTTATGTTTTGTAAGCTCTGACCTGAAAAAGAAACTCTTCAACAGCTATAACAAATAACTGACATTAACTGTTCAGTTAACATTGTACAGTAGAAAGAATCAGGTGTGTGGAAAATTTTGAACTGGCTTATTTTTGTAAGTTAAGTTATTAAATGTAAATAATAAATGTTTTTTTTTAGGTGTTGTTGACTATACGTAAATGTCTGCAACGTTTTCCATTTTCTGCAGGTTATATGTAAACTTTTGACACAATTGTTATTTACCATTTGTAACCATAACGGCTCTGGAGATCTAGCCCCTCAACAGTTTTTAAGGAGAGAACAACAGATGAAGCTTCAGGTCTTGATGCTGGGTCATAGTGTACAGTCATAGAGATGAAACTGTATCTTTCACATAGATGTTCCATAGATGCATTTTTGTCAACAGGCTGCACAATTGCTTCTGTTTTTTTACTGTCCAGGGCTTCAACTTTGTAAAAAGTTCAAGGTATGTTACTCCCAAAGACCAGATGTCTCAGCTTCTGGAAGCCTCTTCAAATTCAATTAGACATTCTGGAGCCATGTAAAGAAAAGTCCCACCCCTGCTTCCTTGCCGCAATAAAACTGTGCCCCTTATGTTGGCAAGTCCCCAGTCAGTAAGCACAGCCTTTTTGGAGAACTGGTCAATCTGTTTTAAAAAAACATGGGAAAAAATAAGCAGTTTGGCAAATGTCTTAGGAGATGAAAATCCTGCCATTGTTCACTCACCCCCATGTCATTTAAAACCTTGATGACTTTCTATCTTCTGCAAAACACAAAAGAAGATCATTTGATGAATGTATGTAACAGAAAACCGCTGGTCCTGAAAGATATTACTGTTGTTATTACATATTTTATTACGTATTTCTTATAGTGTGAAGATATATTTTTGTTTCATACATTCATTCATCATATAATCTGCACTGGGAAAACATTGAAAACTGTATGTGATATTGAAGTGCTTGCAGCAGGGGAATGTGAGTGTGTGGGGGAGAGGGGGCATCTTCGGCTGCAGTTGTTTAGAAGAGTGGGGCAGGTGTTTGGAATGTATGTTGTTTTTTTCAGGAATGTTTTCCAGGAACCAAAAAGGACAGTTGATTGGTGGAGAGAGGACAAAGCAGAACTTGATGATTGGTGGAAACAAGGGAGACCCCCGGCCCCCCTGCAGAAGAGAGAACGACGAGACATACCATATATATATTGTGTGATGATGTTTTTCCGGGGTTGTTCTTTGTGAGACGTTGTGTCTGAGACAACCCAGCACTGTATTTTGATACTTTCTGACCAATAAACTTCAATACTTGTTAGAGATTGCCTTCCTTCGATTTTTGAACATGCTGGACACCTTTTAAAGTCCAACAGTCCCCATTCACTTGCATAGGTTTTGTGTCCATTGAATATAAGTCAATGGGGACCATTCGGCCTTTGGTACCAACATTCTTCAAAATATCTCCATTTGCAGAAGAAAGTCAAACAGGTTTGAAATGACACGAGGTAATGATGACAGAATTTTCATTTTGGAGTGATGTATCCCTTAAAAACATTTAATAACTTATTTTAACATCCCCATAAGCAGGTGTTAAGCACATTACCTACCAGGATATTGTCAAGCTTCAGATCCTGATGGATGACATTTTTTGAATGGATGTATTCAACAGCCATTGAAATGTCCAGGGCAACAAAATGACTATCGTTTCCTTCAAGCTTGGAAAATAAATTGAAATTACAAAATATTGAAGTTTTTTTTATTTGCATCACAAATCTCATGACAGTTCACACGGAGTACATGTTAAAAAAACTCATAGGAGCTAAGATAAAAAGCTTATTGAAGAGTGTAAATGTATGTACTCAATAGCATGTCAAATGCTGGTTAAACCCAATATTCATTAAAAAATGATTGCATGATTACACTTAGTTCTACGATCTGTAACTTCTTCGAAGAGATCCCTGTTTAAACCATAGATTGTGGGTTTCTTTATATGTGTTTAAGTGAAATAACCTCCACATAACAGTTCCCATGTAATGAACACCACCTAGGCACAACTTACTGTTACAATTACTGTTATTAAGCTAACCATTATATCGTTTTAAACACTTTATATACTTGCTAAATAACTAATTTTTGTTCTTTTCAGTTTTAAGGGAACAACAACTGTGCTATAAATATAAACAAAATCTACCTTTTTTCACAAATGTTACATGCTGAAACAGACTCACCTTAACACAAACATTGTCACTGTGTAGCACATTATCCAGGGTTGTACCGTGAATGTATTCATTGGCCAGCAAGAACGTGTTTTCAGTGTGGGCTGCTGCCATAAGTCGTACAATATTGGGATGGCTCAATCGCCTAGAAATTACATACATGCATACATGTTAAATTGTCATATTATAAATGTATAAAAGTCATTTTGCAGGCCATTACCAGCCTATGCAAAAAACAAGATAAAAAAATATCGTACATTGCGACGAGAATCTCATGCTGTATGTCCTGATCTTGAAGTCCTGCTATGCCATATGGGATCCTCTTTATGGCAGCGGGGGTTCCCTGAAAAGAACCTCGATATACGTTCCCAAATGTTCCTTCACCCAACATGTTCTGTTCACTGTAATTGATTAGTGATTTCGTCCACTAATGGCAGGCGTTGAGAATACAATGTAAGATATCAAATAACGAAGACACAATCTACATCAACATTTAACCATTTTTGTATTTTTAATCAAGGCATGATTCCAGCTTTAGAATTTTTTTTAACATAGAGTATTACTTGACTAGTTGTATTACTTACATGATGGTAAAATGGTGACTACATTAGATGACACATAAAACACCTCATTTTGTGGGCAAACACCTTCTTCCATGGGCCTCCCTGGATTAGGAGTTGCAATTTGGATCTCTGGAACTGAGGTCTCCCTTGCACCCTGATCTGGAATTAAGAAAATATTCAAATGAAAATGATGTCAAACTTACACTTTATACAAAATACTTTGCCTAATTCTCCTACATACTGTTCTTAGGGTCATGTTTGTCAGGCATCCTATAGAAAGGAATCCATACAACATTTTTCTGAATCCTCAATAGATATATGATAACATATCTACCATATTATTAACTTAGTATCTTCCCTTCCTCTGGAGCTCTGTTTTATTCATCCATACTGAACAGCTTACAGCAGCTTAAATTTAATTATTACAAGACAATATTTAGCGTCTATTTATTTATTTTTAATGTAATGTCAGCCAATCATTAATGACCTGAGCTGTTCACAATTTAATTTAGGTGCATAAAGAAGTGTTTCAAAAGCCTTTTAGTGTTCCACACTAAAAATAACAGAATGCTACTATGAACAACATGATGACAATGCCTAATTTCAGGGTGAATTATTCCTTTAAGGATTTACCTGTACCTGAATCAGCACTAGCAGATCTTGCTCCACCTTGATCTGAATTCGTGGATGTTCCTGTGCCTCCACTCAAAGATCTCTCTGAATCAGCACTTGAGTTTCTCCTAGAACTTTTACCTAAACTTAAGGATTCTCCCTGAACCTCTACCATATATCTTTCTACACTTCGTTGTAATGATCTTCCTAGACATCTAGATCTCTTAGGTTGGAAATCCTATCGTCAAAAAAACCACTAAATAAGTATCAGGGCCTAATTAAACATCTTCTTAAGACATTGTTTATAGAGACAATATTGACAAAATTAACCAATTAATGTTGTTTTACCATGTCTGAGTCTTCCATTTCATCATTTCCTTGAAAAAAGGAGCATTTAATAGATATATATATTAATTTCAAATCATTAGCAACAATAAAGTAGTATTAGCAAAATGCATAATGTTGTTACTGGAACTGAAAACATACCTAATGTTGAACTGCTTTCACCCAGGCAGATAATATCTGTAGACACAACAAGATACGTTATAAGAACTAAAGGGATCATAACTCAGACATTAAACATCTCCTTTCGAAATCTACAGTACAATACCCCTTTCTCTACGTCCAATATAAATTGTTCTCTTCCAGGGAGTTGGAATCTCAGAGACAGATCCATATTCTTGGCAAAACTGCTCCTTTGTCCACCTTGTGCCATCTGAATGGCAAAGATTAAATGTACTTCCCTCTCTTTCCTTTTCCGTCCAAAATGCATCCTGAGCAATACGTATCAGTTAATCATAATCTTCTGTGCCTGCCACTAGGATCCTTGGGGGGGCTTCTTCAAGAATGACTTTTTGATATCTGATTGTTTTTTTGGATGTTCGTGGTTTCCATTTTTATCTTGCAATACAATAGAAATATAAGGTTGGTAACATTCCTTAAAGCTTACACTAATCATGTTAAATAGTTATAACAACACCATAAGCTCTCACCTTTAACAGGGACTTTTCTTTCCGACAAAGGGGAAACTGACATTTTTTCACCTGGGGTTTTATTAAATGTTTTGCCTTGGTAAATACTTGTGCTGCATCTTAATAAAGAGATTGATTAATATTTCCTACAGTACAGTAACACACAGTAACAGCACCCTGAAATAAAAGAACTGGCAACTGAGCAACAAAACAAACATTTTTATGATGCATTAACTTCATTTAATTGTGTCTCCTTACCCATAAATGCCTTCTCATTTTTTTCTTTTGTCTCTATAAAATTAGAAGAAAATATTTAAAATACAGAGCAAAAGGAACAAGGAAAAATAGGTCAATAGGTGAATAAAAAGTGGAATACCCGATGTTCCTTGACTTCCTTCACTGTGTGCGTCTTCTCCACACAATAAATGTCTAACTCTGGCATCAAAGCCCTTTTGTGTAAGTTCATCTAGAAATAAAATTGAGTGACAAATCAATTTCAAGCATATTACAACCTGTAGTATGCATACAGTCACAAGCAAAGCTATTATAATGTAATATTACTGTTTGCATTACATACCATTTTCCAGTTGTTTACGTAATTCATCGTATGCTTTTATCTTATCCCTTCAAAGAAAAAGAAGTTTGCACATTTCACTTTGATTAGCAGAACACCAGTTTATACTTAACTAGTTTATTTTTAACGTTTTCATCAAGTCATAAAGTGTATTTATAGAATGCCGTAACGTATCATAAAAATTTTAAGCTATCAAACATTTGTAACTTTTAAGACAATACAAGAAAATCGAATAATGTTTTTAAATTGCAATACCCTGCCAACATTGGATTGTACATAGTTTACAATCCTAGTATAAGGCAGTTTACCTCCAATTAAACTCGCTGAAAAATGTCCCAACAAGTTCTATCAATTAATTAACAAACTCATGGAAATGTGTACCTTTCGCGTGTACCTGTTTGTCTGACGTAAAAGTGTTTTTTTTAAACGGTTTGCCACAATGACGTCACGTGGGGGGCGTTGCCATTTCTAGAGTCACCTGATGCTTTTTAGTCTGAGGTAGGGGTTGGCGATACTGTAAAATTTGGTACCGATCCGATACCAAGTAAATGCAGGGCCAGTATTGCCGATATCGATACCAATACCAATACTTTTAGAAGCAGTCACTTGAATTTACATTTACTTTCCTGTGGATGAAATTTCATGAATTATCTGATGAATGCGTCATAAATTTGCTAAATCTGAATACATTTTCATGACCACTGAAATATTTTGTAATTTGTGCTCTTAATGTGCCTAATGTGCTACTTCTCTAGCTTTAAAAAAAAACAAAGTGCACAAAATGATTAATGAAGAACAAAGCTTTAAAAACTGCTTTTCCGTTTTTGTTCAGTGTTTAGACACAATAATATTAAAAATTAAATTTCCCTTTCATTACATTTTTAAGTGAATTTATAAACAAAGCGCACACAATTGTTTGAGAAACAAAGTAAATGAAGTGTTTAAATAATAAAGTACTTTTAATATTTGGCCTTTTATACCCAAAGGCCCACTGCCACACATCGCTGTCCGCAGTTTTTATTCTTTTCGCTGGATGCAGCTGCGTCTGCTTGCTTGCGCTTGGTGCTGCTGAGTCACGTGATAGCGGACTACATAAGATAGCAGGGCAGGGAGAAGCAACGAACGTGTGCAAAACTAGGTGTATGGGAAATAAATAGTTCGTCTTTATTATACAATTATTAGCTACACTACTAAAAAAATTTAATCTGTAGTAAAACACATTAGTATCGATGTTTTGTGTTAGGATCGATCCTTTTCGATACAACCTCAGCATCGGAAGTATCGATATTTCAGGATCGATCCGCCCACCCCTAGTCTGAGGCCGTTTTGCCCGATGCCTTGTTGTACGAGAGCTGATGCTTTTTAGTCTGAGGCCGGTTTGCCCGATCCCTTGTTGTTCCTCGACGCTGTTTTGTTGAGAACTGATGCCGCTTGGTCTGAAGCGCGATGCCGTTTTATCTGATACCGGAGTACTGACGCTGAGGTCTGACGATTTCCTAATATGTATGCCGTACTACGGGTCGCGCAAGCGTGGTAAGCGATCCGGCGCGCTAATCAGGCTCAGAAAGCGTGGCTTTAAAACTGCACTGCCTAGCATGCATCTGGCGAATCTGCGCTCTTTGCCAATCAAAATGGACGAACTTCTTCTACTCTGCCGAACAAATAAGGATTTTTCAAACTCTGCTGTTTCGTGGAATCGTGGCTGAATGACTTTATCCCGGACAGCGCGTTACATCTGCCCGGCTACCAGCTGTTCAGAGCGGACCGCGACGCAGAATCAACGGGAAAATCGCGCGGAGGTGGGGTATGTTTCTACATCAATGAAAAGGGGTGTACAGATACACCAGTGATGAAGAAGATGCGCTGTCTCAACCTAGAAGCACTCTTCATTAACTGTAAGCCCTTTTCCTCGCCAAGAGAGTTTTCCTCGTTTATTCTCGTGTGTGTTTACATTCCTCCGCAAGCGCACGTGTACATACAACAGCTCGCCGATCACATCACAGACACATAGAAACAACGTCAGGAGACAAACCAGAGCCCTACCAGAGACAAAAGTATTTTAGACCATTGCTACACCACAACAAAGAATGCATATCGCTCTGTCCCTAGAGCAGCTTTAGGACTGTCTGACCTGGTTCACCTTTTCCCAGCCTACAGGCAGAAACTAAAATCTACCAAACCTGTGGTAAGGACTGTTAAAAGATGGACCAGCGAAACAGAGCAGGCCCTACAAGCCTGTTTCGAGTGCACCGATTGGAGTGTTTTTGAAGCTGCTACCACAGATCTGGACGAGCTCACAGAGACTGTAACATCATCAGTGTTGGGGAGTAGCTAACTACAAGTAGCGACGCTACTAACTTAACTACATTTTTCTGTAGCTTGACGGTAGTTAAGTTACTTTTAAAACAGTGTAGCTTTTCCGGTAGTTAAATACTTTTACAAGCAAGTAGCGGTGTAGCGTGCCCAAACGCTACTCGCTACATTCCATTGTGACGAACTTTAAAGCAATAAGTAGTGCAGCGCACTGAGCACATGCGTCGTCACCTTACTTAATACTGAAAATGTTTGCATTACTAACAGCTATTGTCCTGTGACGCATCTCGCGGCTTACGCACAGTATTCAGATGCGTCTGATGATTACGTCAATGTGCCGAAGTTAACTCGACACACACACATCCATCTAGGATGGAGCAAGGCATGGCGACTGAATTTCAGATTCAGAATCGGAAGATGTATAATGTTTCTATAGCCTTTTAAAGTGGAAAACTGGGTATTTTTCCAAAATGCTACAGTAAAAAAATCCATATGGTGTGCATATATTGTGGGACGGCCCCAACTGAAACCCACCATCCGTTTTTTCTACTTAAAAATAGGTTATTGACAAGAGACATGGATCCTCTACATTTAAATAAAGCTTTAAAAGCAGCGTTCCTGGAATTTACGGTAAACCACTCAATATCTGCGCATCTAAACGGCGGATGGCTTGACCCTCAGTGATTAATTGCCCATGGCCTTATTTGTCCAAGTTCATGTCTCTTAAAGACGCAAGCAGTAATGGTTACACGTTTTTATGTATTCTGTCCGAAACTAAAAATTAAATCGCAGTCTGCATCGAAGACTTTAAGCACAAATTTAAGGAAACACATACAGGTGAGTTATTTGGCCCAACATTTGTTCTTTTTGTTGTTTTAATAATTCACATAGTCTAATTTTAGCAAACTTGAGATAAATTTGAGTTTAACTTTAACTTGCGTACTGTGTAGTTTACAAAATAAAATAACATTGAAATCATAACTGTATTGTATTACATAGTTTTCTTAAAATATTTTTCATTAACAATGAATCAGTTATTCTTTATATACAATGACACTCTAAAGTAGTTTCAATGTAGCTAGCTACTTTTTTATAGTAACTTGTAGTGTAGCTAACTGCTTTTTCAAATGGGTAACTAAGCTGTAACTTAACTACTTTTATTGATGAGTAGCTTGTAGCTTATCTAACTACAGTTTCATAGTAGCTTCCTCAACACTGAACATCATACATCAGTTTCTACGAGGATTTGTGCATTCCTTCTAGGACTTCCACAAAATACAACAATGATAAATCATGGTTCTCAGCAAAACTCAGACAGATTCGCCAAGTCAAGGAGGATGCTTACAGAAAAGGGGACAAAGTCTTGTACAGGAAGGCTAGGAACACATTGACAAAGGAGATCATAGTGGCTAAGAGAAACTACTCTAAAAAGTTGGAAAAACAGTTTTCAGCCAATGACCCTGCATCTGTGTGGAAAGGCCTTAAAGACATCACTAACTACATGCCACCATCCCCCAATTTTACAGGCAATCAACACCTGGTCAATGATCTGAATGACTTTAACTGCAGATTTTAACAAAAAAAACTTAACACCTCACACCAACTCTGACATTCTCTCTACACAACACCAATCACCTTCAGTCACCCCACCTCCTGCACTTCAGATCAGTGAAGAGGATGTGTGCAGAGTCTTTAGGAAACAAGAAAAGCACCAGGCCCAGATGGTATCTCCCCAGCCTGTCATAAAAAGTGTGCTATTCAACTGGCCTTCATCTTCTCAAAGATCTTCAACAGATCATTGGATCTGTGCACAGTTCCTTCCTGTTTCAAGTGCTCCACCATAATCCCCATCCCAAAGATACCCAAAATCACAGGACTGAATGACTACAAACCCGTCGTCCTCACATCTATGGTCATGAAGTCATTCGAGAGACTGGTATTGGCTTATCTGAAGGAAAACACTGAACCCTTACTGGACCCCCTGCAGTTTGCCTACAGAGCAAACAGGTCTGTTGAGGATGCAGTTAACATGGGGCTGCATTTTGTCCTGAAACATCTCGATAGACCAGGGACCTATGTAAGGATCCTGTTTGTGGACTTCAGCTCCGCTTTCAACACCATCATCCCATCACTGCTCCAGACAAAGTAAACCCAGCTATCAGTTCCTGGCTCTATATGTCAGTGGATCACCAGCTTTCTGACAGACAGACAGACAACAGTTAGTGAGAATGGGGAAACTCACATCTAGTACTCACACAATCAGCACTGGCGCCCCCCACCTGAAGTGGGACAATCAGATTGGCTCTATTGCTACAAAAGCCCAGCAGAGGCTATACTTCTTATCAGCTGAAGAAGTTCAACCTAGCACAAACTCTATTAAAACAGTTTTACTCAGCAGTCATAGAGTCTGTCCTCTGCACATCCATCACTGTCTGGTTGAGCTCAGCCACAAAGTCAGACATCAGAAGAGGATGGATCATTGGTGCTCCCCTGCCCACCCTTCAAGAACTGTATACATCCAGAGTGAGGAAAAGGGCTCAGAAAATCACCCTGGACCTCTCACATCCAAGCCATAATCTCATCACAATGCTGCCGTCTGGTCGGCGCTACAGAGCACTGAGCACCAAAACAACCAGAAACAAAAATATCTTCTTCCCTCAGGCCGTCTACCTCTTGAACAGTTAAATGTTTTTTACATGCAATTAAGAACTTGCGTGCAAAAAATGTATGTGCAATTAACTCTGTGCAATAAAAATAAAGTGCATTTTTTTATATATCCTGCAGATAATTCCATTCCATTCCATTATCTACCGCTTATCCGAACTACCTCGGGTCACGGGGAGCCTGCGCCTATCTCAGGAGTCATCGGGCATCAAGGCAGGATACACCCTGGATGGAGTGATCCTGCAGATAATACACTATCTATTTTTTTTACAACTTTTTTTGTAAATTATATTTCATTCTGCTGTATATAACACATACCTTTTACTGCACTAGTCTATTCTTATTTTTTACTTGTACATATTTTCATACACACATAACCTTACTCTCTATAGCTTTACTCTTATGTTTATTGTATTCCATTCCATTCCATTCCATTCTCTACCGCTTATCCGAACTACCTCGGGTCACGGGGAGCCTGCGCCTATCTCAGGAGTCATCGGGCATCAAGGCAGGATACACCCTGGATGGAGTGATCCTGCAGATAATACACTATCTATTTTTTTACAACTTTTTTTTTAAATTATATTTCATTCTGCTGTATATAACACATACCTTTTACTGCACTAGTCTATTCTTATTTTTTACTTGTACATATTTTCATACACACATAACCTTACTCTCTATAGCTTTACTCTTATGTTTATTGTATTCCATTCCATTCCATTCCATTCTCTACCGCTTATCCGAACTACCTCGGGTCACGGGGAGCCTGTGCCTATCTCAGGAGTCATCGGGCATCAAGGCAGGATACACCCTGGATGGAGTGCCAACCCATCGCAGGGCACACACACTCACTCATTCACTCACACACTCAAACCCTAGGGACAATTTTTCCAGAAATGCCAATCAACCTACCATGCATGTCTTTGGACCAGGGGAGGAAACCGGAGTACCCGGAGGAAACCCCCGAGGCACGGGGAGAACATGCAAACTCCACACACACAAGTCGGAAGCGGGGAATCGAACCCCCTCTGGAGGTGTGAGGCCAACGTGCTAACCACTAAGCCACCGTGCCCCCCTATGTTTATTGTATTGTATTTCTTAATTTTTTATATCCATAGGCCCTTATTTAAATCATCTGTGTAACTGTTTTGTATTGTTTCAAGGTCTCTGTGTGTTGTTGCTGATTCTGTGTATTGGATGCTTCTGTCACCAAAACAAAGTCCTTGTATGTGCAAACATACTTGGCAATAAAGCTCTTTCTGATTCTGATATTGCAGTTAAGGACGAGTTATGAGAAACAGTAATTAATTTTTTTCCTGACAGCCATATAAGCTCTGCAAACAAACTGTACAAGAAAAAAGATGATTATAGCTCAACTATAGAGACTTCATGCCCGAGTCATTCGTTATTTTGCCCATATAGCCTGCATTTACAGAAAACATAAATGATTAGTTCACCTGCAAAGTCCACGGGCACGTGATATGACAGATAAATTACATACAAAAATATATTATTTCCTGACTTCCTTTACAAATGGTAATGTAGTTTTTAACTCTTGCTTTTGATGCATTTCTGTAGTGTTATTTATTTATTATTCATTAACAATATTGAGTCATTCAGGTATATGTAATAAAGGTTTACAGGGTTTTTTAAACTAAAAAGTATCATGCAGTTAACACAGTATATAATAATAGGCTTATGATATAATTGAAATCTGTAATTATTTAATAAGAGATCACTTATGTAATATATGCATTATACATAAAAACTTACTGTACTAGGGTTTCTTATGTTTGTATTTTGCCAGCACATTTATTATGCAAAATAGTTATTTTTCAAGATAAATTAAAAACACATGCAGAAATCCTCAAGAAACATTGTTTAAAATGTTGATAGAAAAAAATATAATACAAATGTATACAATACAATGTAAATCACTTTGTTTAAAAGCGTCTGTAAGATGCGTAAATGTAAATAATAACAGAACGGTACGTTTTAGAAAAGGTTTCATTGCACATATCTTTTGATTATTTTATATTTCCTATACCTACAATAGGCCTACAACATATAACACGCACAACTTGCATCTGACTGATGATCCGGAAAGCGGTCACTTAAGGTTAAACACTTGGACACTGTTTTTTGTTTGGCTAATTAAAAATTTGCCATTACAACAGATAACTGTTCGAACATTACAAAAAGATAAGATGTTACAAATGTCTAGAACATTAGCAAGGGGTGAATGTGAAACAAAGTGTGTAGAACAAGAAACTGAAGTCATTTTCTGTAATCAACCACATATTCATTCTTTTATCAATTACACATATATTATAGTGCTGTATGTTCGCTTTTTTAAATCAAGAACAACCTAACGCCTTAATTCTTGCAAGACTACATGGAACTGAATTATATAAATCAAATGACATCATTGCATTTCTACAATATATCAGTACACAGACAGTACATTGTCACGAAGCGGTAAGCAGTTTTTCAGCTACAGCGCCCAGACTGTTTGCGTCAGTGCATTATGGAACGCGAACGGGGACAATATGTATAACGCTTAACGCGTGAAATTTGAACGCTTCAACGTGACAATTTTGAACGTGACTTTTTTTTCCGTGTATAAACGCGATCGTTTCTTTCGTCTTAACGCGAAGTTTTTGGGCGTGTTATGTAGCTGTCGCAGATAGTGTAGTTTCTTGCTGAATACTTTTCACCTTTTTTGAAAGTTTTTTGTTGTTGTTGGTTTGTTTTATATATTATGCAATACTTAATACTTATTTGGGACAATATTTGATTTGCATGATAGTATGGCAATAGTGGGGGGGCACGGTGGCTTAGTGGTTAGCACGTTCGCCTCACACCTCCAGGGTTGGGGGTTCGATTCCCGCTTCTGACCTGTGTGTGTGGAGTTTGCATGTTCTCCCCGTGCCTCGGGGGTTTCCTCCGGGTACTCCGGTTTCCTCCCCTGGTCCAAAGACATGCATGGTAGGTTGATTGGCATCTCTGGAAAAATTGTCCGTAGGTTGTGAGTGTGTGAGTGAATGAGTGAGTGTGTGTGCCCTGCGATGGGTTGGCACTCCATCCAGGGTGTATCCTGCCTTGATGCCCGATGACTCCTGAGATAGGCGCAGGCTCCCCGTGACCCGAGGTAGTTCGGATAAGCGGTAGAAAATGGATGGATGGATGGATGGCAATAGTGACATCTACTGGAGAAAATGAGTACCATGAGACGTACTGGTCATGTGATTTGATTTTTGCGTGCACGCCAGAAAACCAAACAGAGAAACACGAGGTGTCGCACACGAATTGAGAGGTGTAAAATTGAGAAGATTGTTGATAAAAAATATCTCCTAATGTCTCCTGAATCCTGATTTGGAAAGCACACGGTATGTTGATGTATCTTGGTTATGGTTTATTTGTATATTTGTTCAGTTTAATAAGCTATATTGAACGACGTCATGGCAAAATCACTTCATCACGAATTTTATTGTAATTTTGGTTTATTTTCAGTTTTTCACGGTGTACATTTGATGTTTGTGATGTTGATTGTCCTGATGCAAGAGAGGAAGACATTAAAATAAAGAGGACATCGAAGGCATCAGTCGAATCGTGGTTTTTCTGCTGAAGGAGAAAACATTCAGGAGCCGTTATAGTGAAAAACGTTTATTTCACCCCCTGGAAGATTGCAAGAGTTTGTCGTGGAAACGGAAAGATCGCCAGAACCTTGATGTGAAGAGCATACTCTAGAAGACCCCGGTGGAAAACTGCAGCCATTGGTGAAAGTGAAGACGTTGCCATTCAAGTGAGCAACGCGATTTCATCGCATTGAAACTTTATTGCGTTTTGCGTGACTGCATTCCTTGCCGTGCGGAAGTGGAGCGCAAGACGATATTGCTACAGTGACGACGAACAGCCACAAGGTCAACGTTGCGATGTTTTTTGGACAATTCAGCTTTCATTAAGAGTTTCTACCTTTGGATTCACAGGTCAGACTGTATATTTTCAGCTTGAATTCTCATTTCTTGGTTCACTAACATTTATTCATTTAAAATTGTTAGCAAATGGTTGTAACAAACATTTGCTTTTGTTAATTTTGATAGAAGTGTGTGACTTGTTTAATTATTGACATTTTGCAATTTTCTCATGGTATTACAGCTTGTTTATCAGTGTTTAAGGCTGAATAATATTGTGGTTTAAATTAAGTTACCGACATGGATCAAAGTAGATCAGAGAGCTCTGTCTTAGACCAAGTGATTCAAGCTCTTGAAGAAGAAAAGGCACAATTAGAGGGGAAATTAGAAACGGAAATTGATGCCTCTGACAGACAAAAATTTGAACAACGCTTAGCTGAAATTAATGCAGATCTGGAAGTTAATAAGACAAGATTTCAGGAATCATCAAAACAAGTTGAGCAAGAAGTTAGGCGAACAGAAAGAGAAAGGCGTCCAACCGAAAAAATGCTTGAGTTGAGACATGACGAATTAGCAAAAAGAGAACGGAAGTTTATGTTCACATACTTAAATTTCAAAGCTGAAGCTCAGTTCGTCAGATCTAAGCTGAAAAAAGAGTGCTCTAAAAACGAGTTAGATGATATGATGGTGACGGCTGAGACACGTGAAGCAGAGTTAAAACAAATATATGAGAGTATTCACGCACTGAACGTCCCATCTCAAGATATAAGAAGGAGAATGGATAGCTGCACTTCAGTAACTAGTGAGATAACTGCACTACTGAAAAGATGTTGCGCTGAAGTTGGCATTAAGGAGTTTGATGCGGAGGCTGTAAAGGAAACACTCTTTCAGTTACTGCAAAGAGATGACGCCAGGTCAATTTATGGATCAACTGTGTCGAGAGCTGAAAGAGATAGTCAGCAGGGAAGTCATATGTCCACATAAAGGGCGGAAGCAGCGGCACGCTTAGCTGCGAAACGTGCTGAACTAAAGAGGGAAAAGGAAATCTCAGCTCAGAGAAAAGAGATACTAGCCCAACAAGAGAGGTTAAAAATGCTGGAGGAGCAAAGGGATCTTGAAGTAATGGAAGCTGAATACATTGTATATGCAGAAGAGGAATCAAGATTGAATGCTGAAATAGGAGATGCTAAAGAAAGAAGCAATATGCCTCCAAGTCAGTTTCCACTGCACTACAATAACCCTTCATGCGTCAAGGTTTCCCAGCAAACTTCAGCTCAACCTTGCTCTGAAAATGAGCTAGAGACAAAAGTAGATGAGGTCTTGTTAGTGAGAGCACTGAAAGAATCCTTGGCAATGACCAAACTTCCAGCTCCAGAGCCATTCATGTTTACAGGTGACCCACTCATGTTCACTGAATGGCGCACCTGCTTTAAAGCTTTGATAGAAATGAACTGTACAAGCCCAGCACATCGGTTGTTCTATCTGAAAAGGTACATAGGTGGGGATACGCTTAGTGTACTAGAGGGAACATTTTATAGGAGTGATGAGGATGCATACACACAAGCTTGGGATGCCCTGAACAAACGTTATGGACACCCCTTTGTAGTTCAAAGAGCATTTAGAGCAAAGCTAAATAACTGGCCAAAACTTGGACCTAAAGAATCACTGAAATTAAGGGAGTTTAGTGATTTCCTCATCTCTTGCAAAAATGCAATGCCCTCATGTACATGGTTTGAGAGTTTTGGACGATTGCGAAGAAAACCAGAAATTGCTGCAGAAACTTCCTGACTGGATAACAACTCGCTGGAATAGGTATGTCACTAAAGCACTTGATGAAGAAAGGCCATACCCAAGCTTCGCTGACTTTTCAGAATTTGTGGCAGAGGAGGCACGTATTGCATGTAATCCAGTTTCGTCTCTACTTGCTTTAAAACATGCAGAAGAAAGGCCTGGGAAAGAGCAGAAACGTAGTAAGGCCAGCACTCTGGCGCAAAATGTTAAATCCATTTCAAAGAGTGCATTGGAGAAAGAGAGAGGCACCAAACTAAGCCCTTCTGACACTCAGGATAAGAGACAAATAGAATGTGTCTGCTGTCAGCAAAATCATTTTATATACAAATGTGAAAGGTTTGCAGCAATGCCTCTTGAGGAGAAGAAAAGGTTTGTCATCAACAACAAGATGTGCTTTGGTTGTCTCAGAGTCGGCCATGTCTCCAAAAACTGTAGGAAGCGAGCTACTTGCAACATCTGCAGGCAGAGTCACCCCTCTCCACTTCATGAGGAACGCTCTCAAGGAGGAAAGCCAGAAGCTTCTCTTGATGAAAGGACTTTCACTAGCTTATGCAGTGTGGATATGGATAATGGTAATCACTCTTCGATGATTGTTCCAGTATGGCTCTCTTGTGCAACAAAGGACAGCCCAGAAATTTTAGCCTACGCATTGCTAGACACGCAGAGCAGTAATACATTTATCAATCAAGACATCTGTGATAAACTGCAAGTAAACACAGAACCTGTGAAATTAAAGCTGTCCACAATGACTGATAGAGCTTCAATAGAGAATTGTCAAAGAGCAGTTGGACTAAGAGTGAGAGGTTATAGTCTGCAAGAGTACATCGAGTTGCCACCTGTATACACTCGAGAATACATTCCCTTGGAACGAGATAGCATTCCTACTTGCAGAAAGGCTCAGAGATGGATTCACCTGCTCAGTGTTGCAAACCAGATGCCAGATTTGATGAATTGTCCAGCAGGGCTTCTAATTGGCTTTGATTGTCCAAGGGCTCTGAAGCCTACCCAAGTGATATCAGGGAAGGACCACGAACCATATGCAGTCAAGACAGACTTAGGCTGGAGTATAGTGGGAGCCATAACACCCCATATTTGCTCTAGAAATGTAACAGGATTCTGTCAGCGAATTTCTGTGAAGGAACTCCCAGCAATAACACCTGCTAATGTAATCAGGACGTTAGAAGCGGATTTTCGGGATACAGACTCAAGAGAAAAGACAATATCTCAGGAGGACATTCAATTTCTTCAACAGTTGGATGAAATGACTCAACACAACAAAGAAGGACATGTGGAAATGCCCTTACCTTTCAGAGAGCGTCCTCAATTACCGAATAATAGGCAGCTTGCTACCGTTCGTTTGAAACATTTGAAAAGAAAACTAGAGAGAAATCCCAAGTACAGAGAAGACTATGTAAGATTTATGGATGGTGTCTTTAGAGATGGTGATGCCGAAGAAGCAGACACCACACCAAAAGAAGGCAATGCATGGTACATTCCACACCATGGGGTGTATCATCCTAGGAAGCCGGAAAAAATAAGAGTGGTATTTGACTGTTCGGCCAAATTTAAAGGTACATCTCTAAATGACCACTTACTCACAGGTCCAGACTTAACAAATGCTCTAACAGGAGTGTTGTGCAGATTTCGTGAGCATCAGATTGCGATTGTTTGTGATGTGGAGAAGATGTTCCACCGATTTCACGTCAGTCCAGATGATCGTGATTACCTGAGATTCCTCTGGTGGGAAAACGGGAACACCGAAAGGGTACCCAAGGAATTCCGCATGTGAGTGCATATTTTTGGAGCTGCATCCTCTCCAGGTTGTGCAAACTACGGCATGAAATATCTTGCCAGCAAATATGAAAAGGACTACCCACTAGCAGCGAGCTTCATCCGCAAAAATTTCTATGTGGACGATGGACTTGTCAGCGTTGATTCTATCGAGAAGGCCAACAAGTTGGTTAGTGAAGCGCAAGAAGCCTTGGTTAAGGGAAAACTGTGTTTGCACAAGTTTGTGTCCAATAGCAGAGAAGTCTTGAGTGCAATTCCAGAAAGCGAGCGTGCCACTGTAGTGAAGGATGTAGATCTAAACTACAATGAGCTTCCAATGCAGAGTGTACTAGGAGTAAAGTGGAACATAGAGACTGATACATTCTCTTTCAAGGTTGACCTTAATGAAAAGGCTGCCACTCGGCGTGGAATTCTGTCTGTGGTTGCAAGTGTGTACGACCCATTAGGGTTTCTCGCTCCCTATATCTTGACTGGGAAGAGAGTGCTCCAGGAGATGTGCAAACGAGGGGTAGGATGGGATGATCCTCTTCCCTCTGATCTGAAGCCAAAGTGGGATACATGGATCAATGACTTGGAGAATCTCCAAAGGGTTAAAATTCCAAGATGCTTCATTCCTGGAGATATGGGCAAAATCCAGAAAATAGAACTGCACCATTTTTCAGATGCCAGCTGTGAGGGTTATGGGCAGTGTTCATACATCAGAATTGTTGCTGATGAACTAGTACATTGTGCACTGGTTATGGGTAAGGCCAGAGTAGCCCCTACGAAGGTTTTCAGCATACCACGCCTTGAGCTGACCGCAGCCACAGTGTCTGCGGCAGTAAGTCATGTTCTTAGGGAAGAGCTTGATCTGAAGGTAAATGAGGAGTTTTTCTGGACGGATTCCCAGGTAGTGCTAGGGTATATCAAGAATGAAGCCCGGCGCTTTCATGTCTTTGTTGCTAATCGTGTACAGAAGATAAGAGACTCTACAGATCCAAGACAATGGTTCTATGTGGAAACAAGTCAGAATCCTGCAGACTGTGCGTCTAGGGGTCTCAAGGTGGCAGACCTGATGGACTCAAGTTGGTTGATAGGTCCCAAGTTCTTATGGGAACGAGAGATTAGCGCTCATGAAAAATCTCCAGTGCTTCTTGTAGGTGACCCTGAGGTAAAGGTCCTGAAGACAGATGCTTGTGTAAGAGGTAGCTTTCTTGAAAGACTCTCAAGATTCTCAGATTGGAATACAGCCATCAATGCTATTGCTAGGATCACAAGACTGGTGACCAAAGACGAGTCAAGGTTCATTAGTGTAGAGGAGAAAAAGAAAGCAACTGTTGTGCTCATCAAGGCAGCACAAAAGGAAGCCTTTGAAGAAGAACTGAAATTGCTCAGTCAAAACCCTGCTAAGCTGCCTAAGAATAACAAGTTATACCAACTTGATCCCATCCTCCAGAATGAACTGCTCAGGGTTGGAGGACGATTAAGAAAGTCTAGCGCAGCATTTGAGTTGAAACATCCAGCAATTCTTCCTAAGGAAGGCATTGTCACTCAACTAATACTTGACCATTGTCACAAGAAAACTCAACATCAAGGCCGAGGTCAAACCTTGAATGAACTCAGAGCCAGTGGATATTGGGTATTAGGTGCAAGCAATGTAGTGGCCAAGAGCATAAAAAATTGTGTTACTTGCAGAAAGCTGCGTAGATCAGTCGAAGAACAACGTATGGCTGACCTTCCAGCTGACCGAGTGGAACCCTCGCCTCCATTCTCGTATTCTGGTATCGACTGTTTCGGCCCCTTCTACACAAAACAAGTTCGAAAGGAATTCAAGAGGTATGGACTATTGTTTACGTGCTTGAGCTCCAGGGCTGTACATTTAGAGATGCTAGAAGATCTTTCCACCGATGCATTTTTGAATGCCTTAAGATGTTTCATAGCAATCAGAGGAGCCGTGAGACAGATTAGATCCGACCAAGGCACAAATTTCGTGGGGGCTAAGAACGAGCTGGAGAAAGGTTTGAAGGATCTGGATCAAGAGAGGATCTCTACCTATCTTGCAAGCAAACAATGTGACTTCCTTATGAATGTTCCTGAAGCAAGCCACATGGGAGGTGTGTGGGAACGCCAAATAAGGACGGTTAGGAGTGTGATGAATGCTGTTCTAGCACAAGCTAAAGGAAGACTGGATGACGCGTCATTAAGGACATTTTTTTATGAGGCAATGTCAATTGTGAATAGTCGTCCGCTTACCACTAAGACAATAAATGACCCGAAGAGTGTTGAGCCTTTGACACCTAATCATCTGCTCACGATGAAAACCTCAGTGCCCCTTCCTCCTCCCGGCAAATTTGTCCGTGAAGATTTGTACGCTAGGAAAAGATGGATGAGAGTGCAGTACTTGTCGGAACAGTTTTGGAGCAGATGGCGCAAAGAATACCTGGCCAACATCAGCCTAAGACAACAGTGGCACACGCCTAGAAGAAATGTTCACGTTGGAGATGTAGTAATTCTCAAAGAGGACAATGTTCCCAGAAATGAATGGAGGCTAGCTAGAGTCGTTGAGACAAGTGCAGACGATGATGGGTTGGTGCGAAAGGTTAAAATCCAAATGGGACAAAGTAAGTTAGGAAAAAAGGGTGAGCGATTGACACACATATCCTTTTTAGAGCGTCCAGTCCAAAGGTTAGTAGTAATAGTTGAAAACAACTCTTGAACTATGTGTAAACCACAAAATGGGATTAGACAAATTAGTTTGGACATCTAAAATAGTGTTATTCAAATAAAGGTAAACTAACACTGGTTGTAAAAGTGTTGAAAGAGGAGTAAGTTAAGTAACAGCTTGTAGGAAAATTGCAAGATTTATTTGATTTGATCAAAATATTACTAACATATATCCTTGTAATTTTGGTGGCAGTGTAGCTGTCGCAGATAGTGTAGTTTCTTGCTGAATACTTTTCACCTTTTTTGAAAGTTTTTTGTTGTTGTTGGTTTGTTTTATATATTATGCAATACTTAATACTTATTTGGGACAATATTTGATTTGCATAATAGTATGGCAATAGTGACATCTACTGGAGAAAATGAGTACCATGAGACGTACTGGTCATGTGATTTGATTTTTGCGTGCACGCCAGAAAACCAAACAGAGAAACACGAGGTGTCGCACACGAATTGAGAGGTGTAAAATTGAGAAAATTGTTGATAAAAAATATCTCCTAATGTCTCCTGAATCCTGATTGGGAAAGCACACGGTATGTTGATGTATCTTGGTTATGGTTTATTTGTATATTTGTTCAGTTTAATAAGCTATATTGAACGACGTCATGGCAAAATCACTTCATCACGAATTTTATTGTAATTTTGGTTTATTTTCAGTTTTTCACGGTGTACATTTGATGTTTGTGATGTTGATTGTCCTGATGCAAGAGAGGAAGACATTAAAATAAAGAAGACATCGAAGGCATCAGTCGAATCGTGGTTTTTCTGCTGAAGGAGAAAACATTCAGGAGCCGTTATATGTTATTTGAAGACACGATCGTTTGTGCGTCAGCGTATGACATCATATTAACACGAGAGTAATGTTCTCGCATTACTTTCAGTGTTTACGCTAAATGATATGCGCAGCACTTCAACTCCGTAAACTCCGACACATCTTAAAACTGCTTCGCACAACAGATGTGGCCAGAGAGCTACATAGCTACGCCCCTGTAAATACACGCAGTTATAGTGTAAAGTTTATTAGTTTACCTATTTACATTATCAAAATTATTCAAAATAAAATGTATAAATGTTGTCCTGTTATATTTTTTTATTGTGTGTTTTAACTGAACTGAACTGTTACATACTGTAATACAAGTGAACAAAAAAGCTTTTCTCCATTTATATATTTTCTGTTTTGAAGACAGGAAACAAATATAAAAACACAATACCCATGACACAACATGTTAACAATGAGTCACTTTTTAAACACTTGTTATCCTGATTTATACTGCAACGTTGTCTGACAAAGTCACCATACATCGACATTAATGAGTGTTTGTTATTTTCCCCTGTTGTCAGAGAGCCAACACAGACACCACCAGCTTCACCCTCTGCAATCAACAGATCTCACTCACCTGAGTACTGATCACACACCTGCCACCAATCACCAACCCCACACCATAAAGTCACACTTCCCCGGTTTACTCACTGTCTGGTCTCAAACCGACTATGAGATTATACCCTACCACATTATCTCCTGAGGATTCGCCAAGGACTTTGGACTCCACTCAACCTCTGTGTGTGCCTTCAACTCCTGGCTCTCCTGTTTCCCGTCTGCTCCAGTGGACTGAACAATCTACTCTTAAATCAGATAAGACTCATAGACTCTCATAACTCAAGCCCGTCGTCTCCACTGTGTGTGCTGTACCCATATTCTGTTTTGGTATTTCAATAAACTCCCTTGTCATAGTACTGACTTCCGTGTCCCGTGTCTGCCTGCTGACAGAAGACCAGACCTTAAAACCATCTGGAGATGGAGCAATCCGCTTCTCCGACGGATAATCCATACGAGGGGTTGGTCAGCGCCCTGCGTGCAGCTTTGTCTCTGGATCCTCGCCAACAATCTGCCTCTGCCAGTCCCATGGGCCTTCCCCCCAGCTATTTGGGTGAGGCGGCAGGATGTACAGGTTTTCTGCTTCAAGTTTCCCTATACATCGAGATGCACTCTCAAAAATTTACCACCGAACGAGCTAATGTGGCATTTCTCATTTCCCTCCTCTCTGGAAGAGCGCTGCTCTGGGCTCAAACCCTTTGGAGCTCACAATCCCCCCTGATTAACTCTTTTTCCAACTTCTCGTCCCACTTCCAGGAGGTGTTCGGTCTCAGTACCGGGGACCTGGTTGTCTCTGACCAGCTCTTCTGCCTACGTCAAGGAAATTCTTTGGCAAGTGACTACACTCTACATTTCCGTACGCTAGCCGCTGCTAGCGGATGGAATGAGGCTGCACTGATGACAGCTTATCGCCAAGGTTTGAATTCCCAACTCCGTAAAAAGGTAGTAATCTACGATAACAGCATGGGGATTGAGAACTTCATGCAGAAAACTGTGAAAATCGCTCAGTTACTCACCGCATGCCAAATGGACGAATCACCTCGTTCACTGCTCTCACCCGAAGCCTATCCTTCAGTACCTGAGCCCATGCAGGTTGATACCCACAGACAGATTATCTGTGGGTATGAGCTCATAGCAGATTATCATCACTAAATGGCTGGTTGTCTGAGTGGTGCCTGCAGAATAATATAGATTTTATAAATAACTGGAAGAGTTTTGAGGGCAGACCTGACCTGTTGAAACGAGATGGTCTCCATCCTTCCTGGGATGGGGTTTCCCCTCCTCTCTAGAAATTTGGCACACAGTCTTAATAATGCTAAAGGCTGACTACCTAGGGCCCAGGTCAGGAAGGAGACAGAATGGTTTAACCAACTGTCTGCTTGCCGTCTCATGTTACAAAATACTCAGAATATACAACATGTAATAACCCCTTCTTACAAACAACATAAAATAGAGACTGTGTCTGTCCCCCGGATTAGCAAACATAATATATTGCGTAAACCTCTTGAAAGTAATTTAATAAACGTTAAACAAATCAAACATGAACAAAATACAAGTAATCAACATTTAGGACTCGGATTGCTTAATATTAGATCTCTCTCAAATAAAGCACTTTTTGTTAATGATATGATAACCGATCATAAAATAGACCTGCTCTGTTTTACAGAAACATGGCTAAAGCCAGATGATTATATTACTCTAAATGAATCCGTTCTCCAAGATTATTACTATAAACACGAGCCTCGTCTAAAAGGTAGAGGGGGAGGTGTCGCTGCACTTTACAATAATACTTTTATCATCTCTCAGAAGTCTAATTTTAAATACAATTTCTTTGAAGTCATGGTACTTCACGTATCAACACCTAAAACTAAGGATAAAACATTTTTTAAATTTATTCTAGCTATTGTATATAGGCCTCCAGGGCACCACACAGATTTTATTAAAGATTTTGGTGGGTTCTTATCCGAACTAGTACTGGCCGCAGATAGAGTCCTTGTCGTTGGTGACTTTAACATCCATGTAGACAATGATACAGATGCCTTGGGAATGGCTTTCAAAGACACTCTTAACTCCATGGGCGTTAGTCAACATGTGTCAGGACCCACTCACCTTCGTAATCATACTTTAGATTTAATACTATCTTATGGTATAAATGTGGACGATGTTAAAATCGTTCAGCAGAGTGAAGACATTTCGGATCATTATCTGATATTATGTTTGCTTCACTGGCCTACGGCTGCAAATCAAACTCCTTGTTACAAATATGGTAGAACGATTACTTCAACTACCAAAGATGCGTTTCTCGATAATCTGCCTGACTTGTCTAAAATATCTAGCATGAGTAAAAACGTTGACGATTTTGACATTACTATTGAAAATTTTAACACTCCCTTCTCGGAAATATTAAACATAGTTGCTCCTCTGCGTTTAAAGAAAATAAAAAAATGGCAGCCCAACACCGTGGTATAATGAACACACTCAGACTCTAAAGAAAGCGTCCCGGAAAATGGAGCGCAACTTTAAGAAAACTAATTTAGAGGTATTTCGTATAGCATGGAAGGATAGTACAAGAAAATACAGGGATGCCATAAAAATGTCTAGATCCGCCTACTTTTCATCACTAATAGAGGAAAACCATCACAACCCTAGGTTTTTATTTAACACCGTGGCTAAATTAACAAAAAATAAGTCGTCAGCGACGTCAGATTCTGATTATCAGCATAACAGTGATGAATTTATGAACTACTTCACTAGTAAAATCCAAGATATAAGAGAAAAAATTATAACAATGCAACCTGAAGTGAAACCCGCTGAACAAACTAACTACAGCACCCCTAAGGAGAAATTGCAATTATTTTCTACTGTAGATCACAATGAACTGTCTAAAATCATTAGATCATCTAAATCAACAACATGCATGCTAGACCCTATACCTACAAAACTACTGAAAGAAATGCTCCCAGAAATTATAGATCCTCTTCTTAGTATTATTAACTCATCTCTGATACTAGGACATGTGCATAAAGCATTTAAGGTGGCTGTTATAAGGCCCCTTGTCAAAAAACCCAAACTCGACCCTAAAGAACTAGGGAATTACAGGCCTACATCGAATTTACCTTTTATATCTAAAATTCTGGAAAAAGTAGTTTCAACTCAATTATGCTCCTTCCTCCAAAGGAATGACATCAATGAAGAATTCCAGTCTGGATTTCGAGCATGTCACAGTACAGAGACTGCTTTGATAAGAGTTACAAATGATCTGCTTTTAGCGTCTGACCGTGGCTGTATTTCGTTATTGGTGCTGCTAGACCTTAGTGCTGCATTTGACACCATTGACCATAGCATACTTCTACATAGACTCGAAAATTACGTCGGCATTAACGGAATAGCATTGAAATGGTTCAAGTCTTATTTATCCGACCGTTTTCAATTTGTAGCAATAAACAATGAGGTGTCCCGCAAATCGCAAGTCCAGTACGGTGTACCACAGGGTTCAGTCTTTGGGCCTCTGCTCTTCGCATAATACATGCTACCTCTAGGAGATATAATAAAGCGACACGGAATTAGCTTTCACTGTTATGCTGATGATACTCAACTGTATATTTCCTCGAAGCCTCACGAAACCCAGCAGTTCGATCGAATAAAGGATTGCATAGTTGACTTAAAAAACTGGATGAGTAACAATTTTTTACTATTAAACTCGGACAAAACAGAAGTGTTACTTACGGGACCGAAAACCGCTATACGTAACAACCAAGAATACTGCTTAACGATTGACGGATGCTCCATAAAATCCTCGTCGTCAGCTAAGAATCTTGGCGTTGTATTCGATAGTACTCTGTCATTTGAAAGCCATGTCGCCAACACCTGTAAAATTGCATTTTTCCATCTTAAGAATATATCTAAACTACGTCATATGCTGTCATTGTCAGATGCAGAGAAATTAATTCATGCATTCATGACATCAAGACTAGATTACTGTAATGCACTTCTAGGTGGTTGCCCTGCAGGCCTATTACAAAAACCGCAACTGGTTCAAAACGCGGCAGCTCGAGTTCTTACACGTACTAAAAAGTATGAGCATATAACCCCGGTTCTTTCAACCTTGCACTGGTTACCTATAAAACATCGCATTAACTTTAAGATCTTGCTTATTACCTATAAAGCCCTGCATGGTCTAGCGCCGCAGTATTTAAATTAACTTCTATTGTATTACAGACCTCCACGTGCATTACGCTCTCAGGAGTCCTGTCAGTTGGTAATACCTAGAATTTCAAAATCAAGTGCAGGTGGTAGATCCTTTTCTTATCTAGCGCCTAAACTGTGGAACATTCTTCCCTGCAATGTCCGGGAGTCAGACACACTCTGTCAGTTTAAGTCTAGACTAAAGACGCATCTTTTTAATCTTGCATACACTACACTTCCATAATATTAATCCTCAGAGGATTTAGGCTGCATTATTTAGATCAACCGGAACCAGGAACACATCCAACAACAAATGATGTACTTGTTGCATCAAAGAGTTCAGGACAGTACTCTACTCTCAGCCAGTCTTGTCTCTTTGTTCCAAGGTTACCGCAGGAGGCAGTTCATGCCCAGACCTGATGGCAGAGCTGAGAATGGGAAGCGGTGACCTGACAAGAGCTAAGAGGATAGAGCTGGATAAAGGACGTGGCAACTTTGATTTTCCTACAACATTTCAAATGCTTTTAGATTGTTAATGATAATCTTAAATCTACCATTTACTTTATTAAGCTTATTTTTTATTTTATTTAGCCTTGTTGTTCAAGCACTGTTGTGCTTGTGCAGAGGCAGCAGCTTTTGCCAGAGGGGAACTGGAATCCCCCGGTTGGGCCTGGGTTCCCCTGAGTTTTTTTTTTCTCGATTAGAGTTTTGGGTTCCTCGCCACCGTTTGCATATTGTTTCTGCCTGGCCGGGGGGGCTGCTTTAGAATTCAGAAATTAGAAATAATTAATATATAAGAATTTATAGTCCGTTTAATATTTGACCTGTGGTTCTCTCTCTCCTTTTTTCGCAAATGTGTCCTTTCACTGTCCTTGTGTGCAAGTGTGTTTGTGTGTTTGTGTGTGAGTGTGTTTGTGTGTGCGTCTATGTCAATGTGTGTAAGTATGTATGCATATTGTGTGTGTGAAGCATTTGTATGTCTGTCTTTTGTTGTTTTCCACCTTTTTCTTGTTTTTACAGGTATATGCCTTTAGTTGTTTTACTTGTAATCTATTGTGTCTCATGTACAGCTGCTTTGTAACAATGAAAATTGTAAAAAGCGCTATATAAATAAAGTTGAGTTGAGTTGGGCAACAAAATATCAAGTGTCTATTTAAAAAAAATACCAGAGTTATGAATATAGACCATAGGGTTTGAGAGCTGCAGACATTTTAATTTGGGTTTTTCGTTTTCAGAAAATGATCAAAAATAGGGACGCTTGTTAAAAGCATATTATATTAATTTATTGTTTCTTGACTTTATTCAGCCACCTTCCAAATGAAGAATGGTGAAGCCAAGGATTCAATGTCTGGATATTCTATTAGATAACAAAAAAATATGACAATATATACATACTGGATCTTAATTTATGTTCAAGTTAATACACTGTTCTGTTTACTCGGATATTCATACAATTAAGTATAAAAAATTGGTTGTTGGTTATTTTTTTATTGCAGAACATGCATTGAAAAATGTCCGCAACAAATAAAGAAAATCAGGAAACCAACCACACATGCTAATGTTTACTTTCCATGTAACATGAACAAACACAAACCCGTTTGTACTTTTACGCCACCAGATGGCAGTGTTATGCAGCAAAATTAAGCGCTACAAAAGAAAGACTAAACTACATGCCGTGTGTCACAGACAAGGTTTAGGACTGACGCTGACATATCTTTAATTATTATAATATCCTTTGCTCCGTCTTAAGACGGAGATGTTTTTATATAAGGCATTTTAATAAAAGCAATTTACTAATTTACTAAAGGCATAGTACTGGTTTAAGTTACGCCTTGTCTATGAAACTGGGCCACAGTGTGTCAGCTAATAAACAGATTACCGTAGGTAATAGTTGGTAACGATATCTCAAGTCTTTGAAGAAATATTAAAAACTATTAAAATTGTGCAATTTGCCTAAAATAATGTTTAGCTCCTGAAAACAACATGAATAAATGATGTCTGGTATGTATGCTATGTATTTTATTATTTTAAGCGTTATTACAGAACGGGCACTTAAATAATTCTCTAAAAATATTCCACCCCTAAGAGGAACTGCATATTCCAAAAAATTACACGCAAGAGACACAGTTTGTGCAACCACCCCATCACTGCGCCCTTGTCCATGCAATTAGCCTTTATCTGTAAGCAGTTTAATTTTCTGTGACATGGCGCGAGTGGCGGTCTGATGGATGTGACATTAACGGAAGATGAAGCTAGGGAGATTGGACGCTGCAGTCACATAGTGACATTTGTCAATGCCCTGGTCATGTAGATTGCTCCAGCACCGGCCACTGACTAAGATTAATGACGACGGCTCTCAGTCTTTGTTTCTTTTTGTGCTTGTGTTGTGCTGTACTTAAATATTCAGTCCTGCTATTTAATGCTTAAAACTCGTTGATAATACGTATCACACACACGCACACACACACCTACACCCACACACACACACACACACACACACGCATATATATATATATAAAATGTACATTCCATTTTAGCTACTATTGGCTGTTAAGGAAATAGTTACTGTAGAATTTTAGCTTTTTATTTAATTTTTAAGTGAAGTGGGCTTTTGTTGTTAAGCACTTTTTTTTGGTTGTTTGAAGTGGGTTAAAGGGGTCAATATCACTGTATATATGCATTTGAGACTTACAAACTTCCATAATAAAAATCAATTTGTTATATTAAGGAGATTTTAGGCTGTTAGAAATATATTTAGGTCAAGCTCTCACATTTTTTATTAATTAACTGCAAGCCTACACTGTACATGCAAGCCACAAAAGATGTCCACCCTGGACAAATTCAAAGTAGAATAAATCACAACATATCATCAACAAGATGATAATGCTAATATTGCCAAAAAAAGTTAATATCATCCTCTCATGTATAGCATCTACAGTTATATTATGTTTTATATTGGTTATATTCTTTGATATTTAATATTAAATGATATTTCTTGGTGACAGGGCGGACACTGACAGGGTGGACATTTTTGGCAAAAGTTAGCATTTAATTAACAAATTGTGTGCCTGCAGTTAGCAAAGCCATTCACTTTTGATGCTGACTGTGCAGTGTTTTAACTATATGTAATAAGGTTCAATTAAAAGGAAGAAAGGAGACGGGAACCGGCAAACATTTAAACATTTAATCAAATAATAACAAAGTAAAAGACAGCCGGCAGCCCCTCACGTACGACTGCCGGCGAATAACAAACCACAACATAAAGCCAGGCCTGGTCCTCTCTCCTCGACGGTCCGGTCGCTCGTTTTCTCTTATGCTCCCGATCTTCTCCGTTATACGAGACCGGTGCGCGCACAGCTGACACTCATTAACACTCACTCACCGGCCTCGACTCACGGTCTCGCCCCGCCTGCTCCACTACACTATATATTTTGAATTTCTGCAATAAATTGATATGAATTCAATTGAATTATGTTAGGGTGGACATGTCAAGCTTGACAACATTCAATTACAATTACAATTTGATGGTAATTGAGTAGTTAGTGTGTGCAGTAGATATTTTAACCTGACTGAAGAAAGGCAAAATGAAACCATAATGAAAGTATAGACGACATTTTCAGCAAAACCTGCAAAATGTTTAGTATTATCATGAAAATCGAATGTAAATGTTAATAAATGTAAATTCATATAAATCATATAAAAATTATCAAATAACTTGAGGACAATGAGATATAACTTGAAATAAAGTGAGGACAAAAGGAACATTTAACAAATATTTTAATTTTACTTAATTTGTGTTTTCATTACACTCCCCTGAGCAGTGTGTGGGACATGCCAAAATCACATTCATCGAATCAAAGAAAATGGTATAAAAAGATAAATAAATATTATTCTTATTGTAGTTGTATGTATGTAAATATTTGGCCATTTATAATAAAACCTCAAAATGTCATTATTCTGAATTATGTTCATGATGGCTCAGTGATTCTGACGAGGACACCAAAGACACTTTGTATTAACATTTACTCGAAATCCCATAGCCCTATTGAAGTATGCAAGCCAAATATTTGACCAGAATATGTTTGGCTTGTTTTGGCCAGTGCACAACCACCTAGCAACCACCCAGCACACCATACCAACCTAGTAATATGCAATGCTTTGACCACACAAAACACCCAAGCATTAGGGAAAGCAACACTTAGATTTCTAGTCAAAAAGGTCTCATGAATTTTACCTTCCTTTTTGTTTACTCCATTACACAAACTCACTTGTAAAGTGTGTAAGTATGTAAAAACATATTTCATTTTCCAAGCGGAAAAAGAGGATAAATAAGAACTGAGGGATATTACCCGATTAAACAAGAATGCAATTCTTAGAATATCTTGCAAAAACGCTGAATACAAAGGAATTTCTAAGAAGCATACAACCTCCACATATCCACTCGGTTGTAATAAGCAAGAGAACTGTAACCCCGAACTGGCTGCTCGGCTGCACAGAAAATGGTTTCTCTTGACAAATGAGGTGATGCGGACAAGGCTCAGATGGATGGGGGTTTGGGCTGGTTGGATCAGGGCTCTTGGGATGCTGGGTATTTACTCAGTCATTCATCATCCTCTGGCACATCCACTTTACAGAATCTGCAATACACACCCATACTGATGTAATTCTCCACATGGAGAGCTGAAATACCATGGTCTGTCCTCAGTGTGCGTGTTATCTATTATATATTGTTATGCACCATGGAACCCAAGAACATTTATGTATGTTTTAAGCATCAGTAAATATCTAACTGCATTTTTGTGTTTAAATTCTAGCATGTTTACATGCTAATATAGATTAATTCAACTGAACTAATTCGTTTTTCAAGGTGGCTGGAAACTAAATCTTGAAGTTCTTAATGAGCCCAGACCAAACAGTCATTGTCCCATGGTATGTTACGTATTTTAATTTAAACACCTATGCTCCCAATTTTCAGCATCTGTGAAGTAGCATTGTCATTCTCTCCTTCTATGATGAACCTTGCTTCTGCACACGTTATCTTGCTGTCTTCCTCTAGATCCTGCAGTGAGGGACTACAGCCACAAATCCCCTTCATGTTTGCCTATGTACCTTTCGAAATGATGAACAGTTATATGGACAGTATATCACATCATGCCCCTGATGCTTGCTTGGTTCACTGCATGGGCACTAACCAGGTCACTCAAAAATGAGTGACATTTGGTCCAGCAGAACATTGTATTTTCAATCAAACGACATGGGTCTCGGGTGTAGTTTTTCCTTAAAACAGTATTGAGAGAAAAGACAATATTTACCCCCACATTAAAATCCCATGTGAATTCGGCCGCAGTCGGTTTGTGAGTGCCAACTGTCTGCTCTGGAATCCCAGGGTGCACTGAGAACAGGCTGGTAATGTGGCAGAGTGTGATGATGCAAGCAGCCCAAAGCTCCCTGGGGAGCATGAATGTTGATTAAACATGTGCTCAGCCTTGGCTATTGAGCAATGGGACGTGGAACAAATGTCAAACGTTTGTTAATTTCTCTGCAGCAGATGACTTATCAGTGGAGGGGGTGGAACCCACAGCAATGAGGCATGACCCCAAAGAGAAACCAATTGGCCAGCCAGACAAGATCAAACTTCATGAATAAATTTTAAAGGGAAAGGAAGAATGTGTCCTGTTAGTGTGTACTCATTCACAGAGGAACAAAGTATACCTTTTAGTCATCCAAATAATAGAGTAAAAACATTAAATCATTACATTTTATGCCAGCTTTTATTAGCTGGTATCTGATAATAATGTGAATACATATATAGCGTTACCAGCATTGGTATATGGAATAAAGAGGTAAGAGTCAGAAATTCAAAAAATATTTATACTGTAAGTATTTTTAAAAATAAGAGGTCACTGTTATTACGTGGTATGCATGACCTGCGTTAGCCTCTGCTAGACAACAATATTAGCATGAACATACACTACATTTTTGTACCCATGAATAGCCTTTAAGCTACGGTGGATATAAGTGAATAAAGGTGTTCTTATTGTATGATTATTGCAAACATGAAATATTGGGATATGATGTGTTGAGTTCAAATTTGACAGAGTTTGGACTTTAGGATTAATTTTATTTGATTTATTTGAGGATTCCTGTTCACAAATAATTTATGTTAATGATGAGTTATTCCTGTTATTACGAGTTATTAATTTAGATATGTTTTAATGTGTAAAATCAATGTTGATCTTAATCAAGTATTTCAAATATATTATATGACACACATATTCATTATATTCTGTTCCTTTTTTGCATAGGTTTTTTAGAGTTTTAATTACTTATATATAAGTAATTAAATGAACTAATTTAAGTAAATTTAAAAGTGAAGTTTTCAAAACTGCATTCAACAAGTTCAGCTAAAGTTGTGTTTTTCAAAAGTTTAAAACCCTTCAGAAGTACCAAGGCAACGTTTCCAGGTAATGTTGTCTCTTAGCTCGCTACAAAGACTCTAAAGGTACACCTTAACTAAAGTTATATTTTTCTGGACGTGTTTCCCGAACTATAAAGGTTTCTTTCTTACGTCCCACTTCACCATGTGCAGTCCATGGCTCTTGTGCTGAATTATTGGATGTAAATCGTTTGATAACTAATTATTCACTCCATTCAGGGACTGCTTCACTGCGTTATGTGACATCGTTAAAAGCCACCTTTATCCTAGGTTTTCTGTCACTTAAATTGTATGGTCAGCGGCACCAAAGGGTAGTTCACCATATCCCCATGTACACACCTTACCTTAACCCTGCGGCTTGTATCCATTGCCACAAATTGAATCAGGCTTTGGTGAATTGACGTTTGGTTACATCCTGAATCCACCAACGCCTGATATGTACCCCCCTAATACCCCCCTAATACTCAAAGTTATTTGGTACAGCCCATCCTGACCGAGGGCAGCCTGAGAGTTGTCCGGAACCAGGATCATCATACCGACCTCCATCATAGGACATCGGTCGATAAAATGTCCAGGGTCCCCACAACGCCAACAGGCCGGCCCAGGAGTCCCCGCCGCCCCAGCGGCAGGAAGCAGACCCAGGTTTGGTAGAGGGGGAGGGAACAGTTGAGGTAGAGAGAGAAAGGGATGGAAGGGTTACGCCGACCCCGGGGCACGCCACCAACTGGTCCTCGGCCAGCTGGATGGCCAAGGCCATCGGGCGGTGACACTGGACCCATTGGTCGGTTTTCTTGGGTAACCGCGCCACAAACTGTTCCAGTGTCACCTGGTCGATGATGGTATCGACGGTGCTGGCGTCGGCCATCAGCCATCTGCGGCAGGCATCCCGGAGCTGGTGAGCAAAGGCAAAAGGCTGGGAACGCTCCCCGAAATCCAGGGACCGGAACCGCTGCTGATGCTGCTCTGGACTACGGCGTGAACTTCAGCAGGTTCTCCACTGGTAGCTGTTGAGCGGCCATCTGGGCTTCCCCGGACAAGAGCGGGATGAGGCGGACTCCCATGCGGTCGGCTGCCACCCGGATAGTTCCGCGAACCTCTCAAACAGATCCAGGAAGGCCTCCGGCTCGTCCTGGGCTCCCATCTTGTGCAGCTGTACCGTCGGGGAGACAGCTGATGGTGTGGTGCCTTTCTCCTGGCTCAACCAGCTCCGGTAGGACTCACGGTCTTCCTGTTGGATCTGGATGAGGGCCTGGAACCGTCTCTCCTGATCTTCTCGGCGACCCAACAGGGCCTGATGGTGCTCCTGATGAAGACCGGCGAGTGAGCTGGATCACAAACGGCGATCCTGGCGCGATCCTCTTTTTATTTGCAATACTTCCGGGTTGCAAACACCCGCTCATTCACTTTAACAAATCTCTCTGCTTTGAAGATTCTTTTCTTGTGGGGGAATTCCTGGACGCACAGTCTCTCTGGCTCCCGACACTCTTTTCCCAGCCTGGTTTCTCTCTCCCACCCGCTTCCTCCGTCGAGCCTTAAATGCGTCTCCTCGCCAATTACTAGAATGAGAAACAGGTGTTTTCACTAAACCGTTGATCTTCGTACTCACCTTCTTTCTCGCGACACTCCCTCTCCGCGCAGACCGCGCTGAACCACGCCCCCCTTGCCACAGGTGCATGATGATGAGATGATGTTCCCTGCAGGGTGACTTACTAGGCTGTGGAATGCACTTCCTCTAACCATCAAGTGTGCTCCCACTTTAAGTAGTTTTAAGAGACAGTTAAAAACTCATCTTTTTATGATTTTATAATTGTGTTCTTATAACTGATAAATAGTTTTCTTATACTCTTACTCTTATCATCTTATCGTGTTATTACTAGTTAGTTATTATTGTTTGTTTATTTGTTTTTATCTATTTTTGTTGAAATTTATTGTGTAGAGCTTTTCATATCGTTGGGTCTGTCCCTGTCCCCACGAGTCTTCACGAAGATCGTGGAAGCCACCCTCACTCCCCTCAAGGATTGAGGTGTGCGGGTACTAAACTATCTCAACGAATGGCTATTCTTGGCACACTCGTGAGATTGGTTATGTACACACAGGGACCTAGTGCTCCGGCACCTAGATCGATTGGGACTACAGGTCAACCGAGAAAAGATCAAGCTCTCCCTGTGCAGAGCATCCTCTTTCTTGGTATATAACTCAAGTCTGTCTCCATGACAGCGCGACTAACTACAGTACGCGCTCAGTTAGTGTTTAATTGCTCTGAAAAATTCAGGCAGTCAGCGGCCCCCCATAAACAATTTTAGAGGCTCCTGGGACACATGGCATCCATGGCGGGGGTGATACCCCTCGGGTTGATGCACTTTAGACCGCTCCAACAGTCGAGTTCTCTGGAGAGCGTGGCACACCAGCAGCAAACTTTTCTGTTTTTCCAACTTTTCTGTTTTTCCTGTTTGCCCCTGTAAAGCTGCTTTGAGACAATACATATTGTGAAAAGCGCTATATAAATAAATAAACTTAACTTAACATATGGTCATTACGCCTCTCTGCCGTCGCACCCTAACCCCTTGGTCTTTAATGACCTTTCTACGGACAGGGGTCCCTCTCGGGCAGGTCACAAGGTGCGTACTGGTGATGACATACGCCTCCCTGCAGTGTTGGGGTGCAGTGTGCAACAGGCACACTGTGTCGGGGCGATGGACGGGCCACCGCCTGCGCTGGCATATCAATTGCCTAGAGTTGTTGGCTGTGCCACTTGCACTGAAGAGGCTACAACCTCTCTTGCAGGACAAGTACATTCTGGTCCGGTTGGACAGCACAACTGCCGTAGCATATATCAACCACCATGGTGGCATTCGATTTCTGAGGCTGAATTTAATAGTGTATTGAACGTGCAGTATTTGGTACTGTCTTCATTAAACTTCACTTGCCAGAAACCCTGAGAGGCATCCAAATTGCTGAAATACTGTGCAGCAGTCATTTCACTTGTGATTTCTTCACGCTTCGGAATCTGGTAGTGATCCTTTTTACGTTTGCATTAAGGTCTACAGGATCCATGCATTGTCTCAGATCCCAATTGTCTCCCCCAGAGAAGAGCCCACCACGGTGGTATCATCAGCAAACTTGATGATGGTGTTGCTGGAGTGGACGGGGGTGCAGTCATGGCTGGAGAGGTTGTAAAGAAAGGGACTCAGCACACAGCTCTGGGGAGAGCCGGTGCTGAGGCTATGGCATGAGGAGTAGTGGGGATCTACCTTCACCCTCTGTGGGCGATCGGACAGAAAGCCCTTAATCCACAGGCAGATATTGTGAGATATTCCCAGATCTGAAAGTTTGGTCACCAGTCTGTCAGAGAGTATGATGTTAAATGACGAGCTAAAGTCTACAAAGAGCAGGCGCGTATAGCTCCCCCGCTGCTACTGGTGACATAGAGCCGAGTGGAGAGCTGTGGCGAGGGCGTCCTCCATGGACCTTTTTGCTCTGTAGATAAACTGGTAAGAATCGAAACTCTGTGGTAGGGTTGAGACTACGTAGGTCAGGACCAGCTTCTCAAAACACTTCATAATGATAGGTGTGAGTGCAACTTGTCTCTCAGCTCGCTACAAAGACTCTAAAGGTACACCTTAACTAAAGTTATATTTTTGTTGTCCAGTGTATTTGCTCCCTTGGTAGCACTCTTAACGTGCTTATGAAATTTATGGAGCACTGCCTTCAAATTCACATGCTTAAAATCCCCTGCAATGGTGTGAACCGCATCAGGATACATGCTCTGCTGATTACTGATGGTGTCATGTAAATATAAAATGGCCGAATCTGGCAAATATACACAGCTGTTAACTGTCATGATTCCGCCATCATGGCTTGTCTATTCTTGGTCTTGGGGCGGAGTCATGGTATAGCCTTAGGTTGTGTGCGGAAGGAGGGCTAGTGATCCTATCGGCTTGCTATACTCTCTCTCCGGTCTGTGTCTTTGCTACCGCCATCTCGTTTCCTTGTTACCGTCCTATTAGTGTTTTATCCCTGTCACCTGGTCCCTGTTAATTATCCTTTGTCTGTCTCCTCCATTAAACATCTTCATGTCTATTGTCCTTGGCTCGTTCGTTGTATGTGTTTCCTTTGTGCCACTATTGTGCTACCATTGCTATACTACCGTGATCCTGTTTCCTCATTCTCGAGTTCCTGTTACCGTTCCCGTTTGTTACAAGTCAAGTCAAGGCAAGTCTTAGTAAATGTTAGTTTAGTTTTTGTCTAGTGTTGTTTATTCTAGTGTGAGTGAGTCCCGAGTCAGGTGGTCCCTATATGTTTAAAGTGGCCTTCACAGGTCATGAAAACTTGCCATAGTTTACATCAGAACATCCATCAAATGTACACTGTTATATTGACAACATGACTAAGCAATGTGACTGTCTTATCAGTACACAATGACAAAAGGACTTGTTATTTTGATGACACTGACATGTTCATTGACACAGATATTAAGTTTTGATAGACGAACTAAGGATTTTGAGCAAAAGACTGTTTTTTGCAGGTAATCCATGGTGTATTGCTATTTTCATGAATTGTTTTGAGAAATGCACTTACTGTTTTGCAAATGTCAAGGATGATTCGAGAAATGTACCAAAGCGACTAAGAAAAACAGTATAATGAATATTCGCTTGCAAAAGATGTGAAATGTGAACAGCGCCTTAGGAGTGTTAGCACTCCTCTCGGGGGCTCACATCCACGCAATGTGGATCGGGACCTCACGTCACGCACATGCTTCACAATGTTTTTGTTTCCTTTCCTTTGTTTTTTTACATAAACACGGTGCATGTTTCCACATACATTTACACATTGTGATTATATACCAATATTGCATATGATAGTTTATATCTGTGCAGCTATTAAGGATAAAGTTACCCTGCCTTTCTGCAACCTATTGCGATAATATATGTTAAACAAATTGTGATAAAGTGGAGACAATCAGCAGGCAATTATCTACTCAATGCATCACTGATTTCTTCGTACCCCTTGTTTTCCTTAACTCCCTTCTTTCCCTCCTCTCCTTTCCACCTGGCCTACTACCTGTCCGCTCGATCCAATCCTTTCCCACCTCCTACAGGCTATCTCTCTGTCTCTACTGCCTCAACTTGCACACACTATAAACACCATCACCACTGGTACTGTCCCCGACTCATTTAAAAATGCCCTGGTAACACCGTTAATTAAGAAACCAACACTCGACCCCTTGGTGGTCAGCAACTACAGACCAATCTCACTCCTGCCTTTCCTTTCCAAGGCCCTCGAAAGGGTAGTATTTAACCAACTCTTTGCCTATCTCTCACAGTATGAGCTTCTGGACAGTCAGCAATTCGGCTTCAAGAATGCTTTGGAGACCACTCATGTCTGTCGTGGAAACCTATGGCATGCAAGGGCTAAATCCTTGTCATCTGTCCTTATACATTTACAATAGCATAATGCTTAAATATCACATTTATCGTGTTTAAGTATGATTTGAAGAAGTGACGATGTGCAGGGGGAGGGGAATTTATATGCGCGTCAGGTTTAGTAAGCAAAACACTTCCGTAAACGAAACACCTGTGTATCCTGGCTCATGTCTCCTCAGACAGCCTCCTCTCTCCTTGATCCTTGCCTACTCCCAGTTCAATTAGAGAATTGATATTTCCTTAAAGATGGTAGGGCTCTATCGGTTTCCGGGTCATAGGATGGAGGACGAAGGAGTGAGGAAACTAGGGATATTGAGAAGCACCTAATGTGGGCAAGGAACCTGGGGGGGATGTTCGATGACCAGCTGAAATTCAGCTCCTACATCTCAGCTGCTAGTCCAAGCTCTGGTCATAAAGACTGGACAACTACAATTCTCTAGTTGCCGACCAATTGTCTGTCTTAAAATGACCAACGCCTGGTTGTTCCATCACAGCGAGGCATCAAATTGATTGCAAAAACCTTTTCACATTCGGTTCACCTGTGGTGGAATGAAATGCAGCATCCTTCACAACTTTCAAAAAAACAACTCAAAACATACCTGTTCCACATTTTTTACAAACCAATAACTCTCCTGCTTGTAAGTCGCTTTGGATAAAAGCGTCTGTCAAATGAATAAATGTAAATGTAGTTGTCTCGAACTGCTCTGAGGCTTGACAGGTTGAGGATCTAAATGCAGCTTCATTAAAAGGAGAACAGGTACAAACAGGCAATAAGTTCAGGGCAGGCAGTCAACAATCAGAAACGGGGTCAGAGGCAATGGTCGAGGCAGGTAGCAAATGTTCATACAAGACAGCAGTACAGTCCAAGGCCCAAACATAGGGTAATCCCATACAATCAGAAAATACTCAGAGATGCAGTTGACACCAACAAGACTTGTGAGACTGAGAGTACAAAGCAGGCTTGTATGGACTGAGGTAATGAGATACATTGGTAATGCAATGACAGTACGGCTTATGACGGGAGTGCCCTCTAATGGATTTGAGAGGGCACTGCAGCTGGTGACTGTGACAGTAGTGCTGCATTAACACTGTAGTCATTTCTGATAAATAATATGGAAGAAAGATTAAGGAATCAGTAGGTAACAGCATACTGATGTTTAAAGTAAGTTACAATTCGATACTTAATTATTTAATATTCATTTATAACAACTAAGGCCCCGTTTACACTGCCAGATAAAGTCGACCCAATTAGATTTTTTCCTTCAATGTGACACAGATTGGCTATGACCTAACATAGTGTTAACGGGAAAAAAACGCATGCATTCGGATATTTCGAGATCAGTTTCAGGCCTCATTCATATTGTCACGGTACGGGAAATGATAGAACCCAAGTGCAGGCAATGAAGGGGTTAACAAAGCTTCTTTACATACAAAGAACCAAACAAAAACACACGTGGGGGTAAAACAATAATAACAAAGGATTAAAAGACAAGTAAACAGGAATGGAGACTAACTGACACTAGACTAGAACTTATATAACTCACGGACCGGAAACAAGACGCAACGTCTTCAATAAAGATCACTCTCTGGAACAGAGTGCTGGAACAAAATGCTGGGACACAGCGTAGAAACAATCTCTTGGAACAAAGCAAACACCAGGCATACAAACCAGACTGAGAACAAAACAAATGAGCACAGGACGGAGCATACAAGGGCATTAAATAGTTAGAAGAACAAAGGATTATTTACAATAGGCAGGTGTGGGTAATGAAACACTCAAGGGCAGCTAACGAGGAATCGAGAGGGGCGGGGCCATAGACGAGACACAAGAATTCAGCCAATATATAAACACAGCCATGTCTATCTCACACTAAACACCTGATGCTATCATGGTTCTTCCCCAAGGCTGGAAAAGTCTGAACAGAAGTGGCAGAACCATGACACATATGTGGAAATAAATCAGATATAACTCAGACATGTGTCAATTCGACTGTCATGTAAACAGGCAGATCGGATTTTCTGTACGTAATTACACGGTGACAATTTGGTACTTGCCCACAGTTTTATGACGTATGATCAGGAGGAAGTGGGGATGCGGTTAAATCAAAGACATTAAACAATTTGATTAAACAATCCCAGCATATGCTCAGGCTGCAATGATAGCTCTTTTCCTCCTCCTCCTCCTCAATCAAAAATATATAAAAAAATCCCCCTGTTAATCACTTTTATGTCACAAATGTTTTTGTGGCAAAATTGGAAGTTTTTCTGGTCAATCAAGTTTTTAAACCCAAATAATGCACTGTTACTTTAAGGGGGAGGGGCCTGAACATGCCGTCAAAGTAATGCGCGCCCCCGTGGGTGGCAAAACACTCCGCCAAATGACTGCTAACAATATCAGAAAACATTTCAGTGTCCAGGAAAACATGTTTGTCATAGGCAAGTCGTAAGGATCCTCGTCGAGTGCAGCTGCTTGTAATTTCAGCAAATAATTGTGTGTTTTAGTTCCGGTTTCTTGTTTCTCCCATTCTCCTCAGCCATTTTCCCACCCAGAGATACATGTCCCAGGGCGTATCCCGTCATGTGCATGTGTAATTACTAAAAAGTTATTTCTTAAAAGTAAATAACGGAAACACTACCCTTCAGCTTTTTTCCATCAGACTCACAAAAAGCAACAAGGAGAGATTTCAGATATGTTTGTGAGATATTTCTTTGGTTATATAAAATAATTAAAATTACTGTAAGTAAACAAAATTTGTTAAAATTGTACTTTTTAATAGTTATCAAAATGTTATATAACCAGTTTATTGAAATAATAATCTTTAGCAGCGGTTAATGAGTATTTAATAGATAAGTATTAGTTAACAGTTCTTGTACAGTTCTCCAGGAGACATAAACTAAAACATGCGACGCAGACACCCAGCAAACAATTTTTGGTTCCCAGAACGTTCTGGGAACGTTAGCGCATGGTTCCCAGAACGTTCCCAGAAAAAAGATATTCTAACGGTCCCTGTTGGTTTTCCAGGAAAGTTTTCTTAACGTTAATAGAACGTTCCCTTTAGGTTAGGGGAACGTCCCCCTATCTTTGTACTAACGTTAGCGGACCGTTCCCCTAACGTTAGGGGAACGTTCTCCTAACCTTAATGTTATGATTAATGCAAATAAGTCTAAAATCATGCGTTATAGATTTTTTATTGCTCACAGAACAAGAACAGGGTTTAAATAAATCAACATTTATTAAATTAAACTGCATAAACAACCTTAAAAAACATACAAATAAAACAACTGGAAAGAAAATAATAACTTTAAGCCGTTACACTAATTGGTAATATCAAATTTTATACATTATAATTACTATTTATTAAATGTAGAATGAGAAATATATAGGCTACAAGTAATTAAAATACAGAAGCACCATCAAGTCCACTATCTTCACTTCAGCATCATCTGAAAACAAAACAAAAAGGAAATGAATAAGACGGATATTAAACATTGTAGTTGAAGTGAATAATTATTATGTGAAATAGTTATTAATTGCGGTGTCGCCACTGAATAATGTTGATCGTTAATACTGCTTGCAATTAATTTACAGTATAGGCATTTAGCAGAGGCTTTTCCTACTAAAGCGAACGTACAATATGGAAGACTATTAAATGATTGGCAATAATATGAAAAGTTCTATACAAAGTGAATTATTTTAAAATAATTGGTACTGCAGAACCAACATTGGGAAACACTGGGACAAAATAAACATCTGTTAAGTATGTTAATTTAAATATTTATGAGTGTAAAATACATGCTGTGGCTTAGATCTGCAAAAACTGAGTAACTGCTCTATTTTACTGTGGCAACAGCCAAAGGAAATCAGCCTGCTAGGTGAGAGGTCTTCTGTCTATATATGAATTTGGCGTGTGTGAAGGAGCCAGCTCTCGCGCTCGCAGCCGATCTGTGTGCGAGTCAAGGCTTTTCATACAATAATTTGTATTTATTTTCAAGTAACGTTACCATGTTGGGTGTAACTTTGAAAATAACATGTTTATTAACTCCGAAGAATTTGCTCCATGAGCACAAATGTGACGTTAACGGAGGTAACATTTAACACAGTCTTAAGCTAAAGACGGAAAGCCGCATGTGTTAGCAACAGATGTGGTAGGCTAATGCTAGGCTCCATGAACATGTAATGTAACGTAAGTTTGGCAGTCAATTTTATAAGTTAGTAGTTTTATAAGTTAGTAGTTTTATAAGGTAGTTATAAAACAATTTCTATGGATAAACGTTTATTACATTTGTAGTAGGTTTATATGTTTAACTTAAATACATTACAGGCTGTATTTACCTCAGGAAAACTGTCAGAGATTCTAGATATTCTTACCCTTTTCATAGTTTTAAATGCTTTTTACATTTAAAACGTAAAATATCACCACACATGTCTTTTTTATAGGCTGGTTAAGTAAAAATAATTTTAGTTATTTTACCTCAGGATAACTGACGGGATCGGAGGTTCCTCTCAGAAGGGAGTCGCTCTGTGCGCGCGGGGGCCACAGACCAAGTCAGCTTCAGCGGCCTTGCACGAGACGAGAGCAAAATGTTTACTCTTCTGATGTTTTTTTTTATTTTCGTAAATTTAATTTCGTTTTTTGAGGAAAATAATGTGCATTTATGTTATGATACCCTCTCATAAAATTATGAATATAAAAAAGATATATAAGTGTACACTTGGTGATTAGAATCTGAAAGAGAGTTGGGAAACACTAGATTTTTTTAGAATTGAATGCCAATAAAAGACTAATGTAAATGTTTTAACTGGTAGATGTATGCAGTTATTACAAGCTTACCTAAACTGTTCTTCAATAACATTATCTGGTTCTTAAGATTCTTCTTAATTGTTCTTAAAAGATCATTTTCATCATTACCTCTAGAATGCATATTGATTTAAAATCATCTTAGGGTTTGCTATTTACTATTTTGCTCTATTCAAAACAGTTGTTATGCCCTAAAACAATAATAGCTGTTTTTTATTTTGTCTATGTGGTAGACCCAAAAAAGTTTTTTTTCTTTAAAAACATACTGCCTATTTTTCCATTAAGCAGAGTACAGAAGTGTTTGCCTCTATATATTGTCACTAGTTTAGTCTTTAGACTCCCTGTCTTTCAGAGATATGGCAGTATTCTACCTTATGTACTGTCTTACACTAACTGAACTCATGTTACACTCACAGATGGCAAAATCCATGATTCAACAATGTAAATCAGTCAATAAATACATACAAAAAACACTGATGCCACACATGGGATTTATATGTTTGTGATAATGATAATCTGCTTGTAATTGGTCCTTGAATGTAAAAGTGGTCCCAGTTCTATACTTTACATAATCTCACTGATTTGATTCGTAATATGCTTGAAGACCTGAATGCAGACTGCGGGAAATGGTGAGAAACTAATAAAATGTTTTGCATATTTAAAGAGTTAAATAGCGTTACGTTTTCATATGTGTTTATACTGTATGCTGCTTTGAAAAATTTACATTTTAATGTAGGGTCACATTAAGTCTTAATGTTAATTAAGTCTATTTTAATGCTACTAATTAAAAACCTAAAGGGAACCTATACAGAACGTTCCTTCCAGGTTAATTTTTGGTTTTATTGTTACCCCCAAAAAATAACCTGAAGGGAACGTTCCGGGAACGTTAGCTGTTGGTTAGAAAAAACGAACCTGCAGGGAACGATCCGGGAACGTTAGCTGTAAGTTAGAAAAAAATAACCTACAGGGAACGTTTCGGGAACGTTAGCTTTTGGTTAGGAAAAATATAACCTACAGGGAACGTTCTGGGAACGTTAGCTGTTGGTTAGAAAAACATTAACCTGCAGGGAACGTTTCGGGAACGTTAGCTTTTGGTTAGGAAAAATATAACCTACAGGGAACGTTCTGGGAACGTTAGCTGTTGGTTAAAAAAAACTAACCTGCGGGGAACGTTTCGGGAACGTTAGCTTTTGGTTAGGAAAAATGGTTCTCAACAAAAAAACAAATGGGAACCATAGGGGAACGTTAGGGGAATGTTCTGTGTTTGCTGGGATGGAACTCTTGTGCCCCAGAGCACAGCGGCGAGAGATGTCCGAAGACAATGCATGCTGTTGAAAGATCGAAATATGCTCTTTCAGACACCTGGGGCCCGTTCTTCGTACGTCGCTAACTAATTTAGCTGGATTTGATTGTTGACGATTTGGCATAATCTTGTATTGTTTGGTTCTTCGAAGCTCATCCTAGACTTGCTGTCATAGCAACAGGTGCGCAATCTTAAACCTGCTCGCGAGCAGGCTTATTTCATGTTAACAGGATTAGATCCCGGCTTTATAAACGGAGGTGATATGGGAAGTCTTTCGCAGCCATGTCTTGTCCGTTTTTACGTCAGGAATCCGTTGCTGAAGGTGCCAGAATAATTCGAAGAGCTTTTCGAATTAATCGCGTTTTGCGAGATCAACAGTATCCTTTAGCGCAGCGCGATAATCTACTGATTGAGAGATATCGTTTTTCTCGGGAGGGTGTAATCTACATTATCAACTGGTTTGATCCACACGTTAAATGTTTGACTCCTCGGAGTCGGGCTTTAACAACTGCACAAACAGTTTGTATAGCTTTGCGATTCTTTGCGAGTGGCACTTTCCTTTACACTGTTGGAGATGCAGAAAACTTGGGTAAAAGTGCTGTATGTCGTGGCATTCGCAAAGTTTATCCGTCACTCAAACAGTTTTTAGGGGGCTTTGTGGTATTTCCAAGCCACTTAAGACCACAGGCTGTGAAGCAGATTTTTTTGCCATTGCAGGTACATTATAATTGTTAATGAAGATCATGCAACCATGATCATGCCAAAAAGTAGCCTAGGATTTACAGTATTTGTTCTTCAGGCTTCCCTAACGTTATTGGTGCCATAGACTGCACACACGTCCCCATCAAGGCCCCACGTGGCCCCAATGAAGGGGATTTTGTGAACCGAAAGGGATCTCACAGTGTAAATGTGCAAGTAAATTACTATTACGATTATTAATATTCCAGATTAGCAATAAATAAAATAAATAAATAAAAGTAATGTAATCAAAAAGTATGTAGTTGACTGATTACACATATTTTAGATGGTGTGTGACTTCATGTTCCACATCACAAATGTGGAAGCCACATGGCCTGGTTCTGTGCATGACTCATGGATTATCAGAGAGTCACATTTATGAACATAATTTGAACGTGGTAAGGAAAAAAATATTTAAAACTCACTGTATTACATAATTTTATTCTGAGCCTAATAAAACTGCATTTTTCCAGGTGCTTACGATGGGATCCTGCTTGGTGACAGAGGCTATGCCTGCTGGCAGTACTTCATGACGCCATTCCCTGACCCAAACCCTGGACCACAAACCCGTTACAATGCAGCTAGCCAGGACAAGGGCACGCATTGAAATGACATTTGGCCAACTAAAGGGAAGATTTCAGTGTCTTAAAGGTCTAAGGGTTGCACCTGACAGGGCCTGTGACATTATTGTTGCATCAATCCTCCACAATATTGCCACCATCAGAAAGGAGAGGACCCCTGTGGTGGAGGTGCAGCCTGATGATGACCTCCAGCCAGTGCACTTGGACCAACCAAGTGGCAGAGCTGCACGGGACAGAATTGTGGAACACCATTTTTGAATTCTTTTTTTTTTTTACACATAAACCTTCATTAAATTAATAATAGAAGACAAGACAACATGCTTAGTTCATGGAGTTTTATTTCAATTATTGTTTCTCAAGAAAAGCCAGTGATGGTCATCTTTTGCCTGCAATAAGATATATTGTTATCCAAGGGCAGTAATAGTGCTCTTTGTGAAAAATAGTGTTTTAGCACTTACTCTGAAGTTCCTTTTGAAGCAACTCAATCTCTAGTGCCAGTTTTTTCTTCTTTAAGGTGTCAAGTTCAATTTCTCCCCTTATTTTTTGATTTTTAAGAGCAAAATACTAAATTTTCTGTTGAAGATTCCGTTTATATAGGGTACGGATATCCCCCTGTGCCAATAAAGTTATTTGTGCGCTTACAAGTACTTCCTCCAAAGGACAGTCATCTGAGAGGGTTTCTTCACTGTCCTGTGCAAAAGAAAAATGGGTATTACAAAGTGTTGCACTTTCTTTCCTTTTGATGTAAAGTTAGAAATGTCCACTTACTGCACATATTTCAGCCACCACTTTCTTGGGAATAGGTAAAAGTGTTGGTGTATTATGTAAAACTACACAAAAGAGGAGAACTCAATGGCATTGCAATACACAAGAAAAAATATGATCAATAACATATTGCTTAATATTTTTACATTTGTTATGCAGTTTTCACCTTCACAAGTCAAAGCAATTGACTCAATATTTATCTGTTGAAATGACTGTACCAGCAATTTGGATTATAGACATAATTTAACGCAGCAACAAATTATTTACAGTGTAGCAAGATGATTTAAAACTCATTTACCTGTAATTAAGGTGTTGCTGTTACTGGTCCCTGGCTTTATGTCTAAGGAAGAGCTGCCCTAAGGGATGCCCTTTACTGTCATGGTTCCACTATCATGTCATGTTTTATTCTTGTCTCAAGTGGAGCCATGGCATTGCCTGATGGTTTTATGTGGGGAGAGATGTTTTTGACACCGATGGTCTTCCATACTCTCCCCGAGTCACGTCATTGTTCCCTACCCTCCTGTTTCATAGTTAGTGTTAATTACCTTTCCCTATAAAGAGTCCTCATGTTTCTTTGTCTCGTTGCTCGTGCATTACTTGTTGTACATGTATGCTGTTTGTGATACCTGGTCCCCGTCTGAGTTTATCAAGTAAGTGTCAGTTTAGTGTTTGCTCCTAGTGTTTGTTTTGTTAGTAATAGTTATAGTCAGTCAGTGTCCTTGTTTATTGTTTAAGTATATATATATATATATCACAGTATTGTTTACCCCATCGTGGGTCTTTGTTTTGCATGTTTTGTTTAGTGTTTATTTGTTAAAATAAAAATCTGTTACCATCAATACCGTCTGTGTCTGCCTGCACTTGGGTTCCCACGCCATGTCTCACTGTGAGATTCATGACACTTTACCATGGGTCTGTTCTCATTTAGCCCAAGGATCAGCTCTTCTGCTGGGGTATAATGTGGGGGTGCAGGACCACCACCTGTTTTTTCTGCTCCGCCTTTTTCTTGATTGCTGATTATAAACAGACAAACACATAATTTAAAATGTTTTTGGTAACAGAACCTAAACAGTAGAAGTAGAAAGGATTACCAGTTTGAAGAATATTCTTGTACTTCACTTTTACTTGTTCCCATGTTCTAGTGGGTCCTGAGCTGGCTCTGACATTAAGCAATTGTTAAATTATTAAAATAAGAATATATACTGTAATAATAAGTGATATAACCATAACATGGAACACTTACGCATTTAATTTGTCTGCTACTTTCTGCCAGCCCTCTCTTGTGGCTTTTGCACACTTTGAAGTGTTCCCTAGCGTTTTAATTACTTTTTCAAACTCCGCAAACCCTTCCAGTAATAATTCTTGCTCTGGTGCGTTGAAAAAGTGAGCGCGCTCTTTTGCCATGGTGAGCAGCCAATAGCAGCGTTGCTGATCAATGTTTCTACTATCGATACATATCCCCTTTTAAACAAGCGCATGAACGCGCAATTATCTCGCTAACTCAATCCAGCGATACTAATCATATCCGGCAGGTGTGTTCGAAGAACCTAATTAGCCAGATCATGATTAGCACGATTATATCATCTTGGATGTCTGTTTGATCTCGGATGTTTTAAGCAACGTACGAAGAACGGGCCCCTGGGTTGTATTGCAGAAAGTAGGGTTAACCTACAGTCAGATAAACCCTGAACTCTCGGTTGATTAACCCAAACCTTGCTTACTCGGGGTATGTCTGTTCCAAAACACCTAAGAAGAGTTAGTTTAATCAACATCCCGAAAGATGCCCTGAGTTAACTCGCTCACAGAAACCACTTGAAGACTGTGTCAATGGATCACAGATTTCACGAGTCACCATGGAAACGGCCTGGAAGCAAGTTTTTGACTGTAAAACAATGTTATAAATCTGAGGCTTTTTTCACAAAAGACTGAAATCTGCATCAGAGTATAAAGTGCAGGATAAAATTCATAAAATGTAATTATTTAGGTTATATGTTTATAAACTATATACGCTGTAAATTAATTATTTAATTAAATATATGAATATTTAAAATATATGCACAATTTTTATACTTTAATTTTTAAAATATATACTTATTTTGGCTATCTTTGTTACATACACTGTAGATTTGTTGAGATGTTTGTAACTGTTATTTTAACGTGTTTACCATAGTATTTTACCAAAATTGTTTTGTTTATATGTATTTGATCATATTGGTAATTTGGAAGGCAGTATTAAACCTCCTTTTTGTTCCTTCTCTGTACGTTCCTTTAAAAAAATCTTCCTTCATTTGGTTTTCTGAACTAATTGCTAATGCAGTCATATTAATAGTGTCATGGTTCCGCCATCATGTCATGTCTATTCTTGGTCTTGGGGCGGAGCCATTGCATAGCCTTAGGTTTCGTGTTGAGAGAGAGCGATAGTTTACCTAGCGCTCTTATATAGTCTCTCTCCGGTCCGCGTCTCTGTTCCCGCCATCTCGTTTCCTAGTTACCTTCCCATTAGTGTTTCATTAACCACACCTGTCCCTTGTTAATTATCCTTTGTCTGTTTCCCTATTTAATGCCCTTGTGTTTGCTGTCCTGTACCACACTGTCCACCTCGCCCCGTGCGGTTTCCCCAACACCCATCAGCCTCTGTGGACGGCGCCGACGGAGGGAGTCGTGGGACTCCCCGTCCGACTCCAGCACGTAACTAGCTGTGCCCCCCACCGCTTCTCTGCTGCCGGCCACACTTCCCGTGGGCCACTCTCGGAAGAAGAAGCTGAGGAGGGGAGTGCAGTCCAGTCCTGCCAAGCAACCGGTGGTCCCAGTTCCGGTGGTTCGGAGTCCAATGTTTCCGAGTCTGTTGGTTCCAGTTCCGATGACACCCAGTCTGGTCCAGCCGGGTTTCCAGCCAGATGTCCAGCCCAGCATTCCAGCCAGGGTCCAATCAGGCATTCCAGCTGGTTGTCCAGCCCTTATCCAGTCCGGCATTCCAGCTGGGGCCCAGCCCGGCATTCCAGCCGGGGCCCAAGACAGCTCCCCCCAAAACTCCTCCTGTCAAGTCCTCCGGGGCTTCGCAAGTGCCACCCAGGGCTAAGATTGTCCGGCTCCCACCTAGCCAAACCCCTCTGAACCCCCCATGTACTCTTGTTTGCCCCCCACCCTCCCTTGTTTGTAGTTTTTGTTGTCACACACCAACCCTATTATCATGTACTCTTGTTTGTGCTAAATCTTGTTTGCCATGTTTGGCCTTGTTTTGTCTGTTACCCAGTCTGTTTTGTCTCGTTAGTCTTCCCCTTGATGAACACCTGGAGGTGTTCATTTAAGGTGGGGCTTATGTCATGGTTCCGCCATCATGTCATGTCTATTCTTGGTCTTGGGGCGGAGCCATGGCATAGACTTAGGTTTCGTGTGGAGAGAGAGCGATAGTGTACCTAGCGCTCTTCCATACTCTTTCTCCGGTCTGCTTCTCTGTTCCCGCCATCTGGTTTCCTTGTTACCTTCCCATTAGTGTTTCATTAACCACACCTGCCCCTTGTTAATTATCCTTTGTCTGTCTCCCTATTTAATGCCCTCATGTTTGCTGTCCTGTGCCAGTTCGTTTTTTATCGTACAGAGTCGTGTCGTTTCTTGTCTGTGCAATACCTTATCTGTGGATATATTACCTTGCCTGTTGTTTTGTGACATTGTGTCTGTTTGTTTTGATTTGATTTAGTTTTTACCACTCGTGGGAAGTCTTTTGGTTTCTTGTTGTTATATATATTATTTAGTCTTTTCTTTGTCACCCCCTTTCGTAGGCTTTTATTTTGATCCTGTTTTGTGTATAATTAACCTTTGTTAGGTCAGGCGAGTTTGCTGGCCAATTAAGAACACGGATGCCATGGTCCTTAAACCAGGTACTGGTAGCTTTGCTACTGTGTGCAGGTGCCAAGTCCTGTTGGAAAATGAAATCTGCATCTCCATAAAGTTGGTCAGTAGCAGGAAGCATGAAGTGCTCTAAAACTTACTGGTATACGGCTGTGTTGACCTTGGACCACAGAAAACACAGTGGACCAACACCAGCAGATGAAATGTCACCCCAAACCATCACTGACTGTGGAAACTATACACTGGACCTCAAGCAACGAAGATTCTCTGCCTCTCTTCCTACAGGCTCTGAGTCCCTGATTTCAAAAGGAAATGCAAAATTTACTTTCATCAGAGAACATAACTTTGGACCACTCAGCAGCAGTCCAGTCCTTTTTGTCTTTAGCCCAGGCGAGACGCTTCTGACGCTGTCTGTTGTTCAACAATGGCTTGACACAAGGAATGCGACAGCTGAAACCCATATCTTGCATACATCTGTGTGTAGTGGTTCTTGAAGCACTAACTCCAGCTGCAGTCTAGTCTTTTTAAATCTCCCCCACATTTTTGAATGGGTTTTGTTTCACAATCCTCTCCAGGGTGCGGTTATCCCTATTCCTTGTGCACTTTTTTCTACCACATCTTTTCCTTCCTTTCGCCTCTCTATTGATGTGCTTGGACACAGAGCTCTGTAAACAGCCAGCCTCTTTTGCAATGACCTTTTGTGTCTTGCCCTCCTTGTGCAAGGTGTCAATTGTCGTCTTTTGGACAACTGTCAAGTCAACAGTCTTCCCCATGATTGTGTAGCCTACAGAACTACACTGAGAGACCATTTAAAGGCCTTTGCAGGTGTTTTGAGTTAATTAGCTAGAGTTATTAGAGTGTGGCACCAGGTGTCCTCAATATTGAACCTTTTCACAATATTCAAATCTTCTAATAATACTGAATTTGGGGTTTTCATTAGTTGTCAGTAATCATCAAAATTAAAAGAAATGAACATTTTAAATATATCAGTCTGTGTGGAATGAATGTATACATTATACAAGTTTCACTTTTTGAATGGAATTAGTGAAATAATTCAACTTTTTGATGATATTCTAATTATGTGACCAGCATATGTATATGTGAACAAGCATACAGACAACAACCCAAATTACTCTTCATCAATCTACACACAAACTCCATCAGAGAATAATCGAAGTTCAGCGCGTGAGAGGCATGGTCGCGTTGTTCTTTTAGAATGGTGAGACTGAGACAGAGCTGGAGATCTACACAGAAACAAAGTTATAAACTGAGTTCAGGGTGAGCTGTAACGTTACCCACAATGTCCTCGACCCTGAAACTGTCCACTCAAAGAGTCCAGGATGTGTTAATCACTTGTTCTGGACGTCAAACCGAAATTGCGTGGTCGTGAATCAGGGGTGTACTAGAGACGAGGGTGAATCTCGGGTAGATATTGTAATGCTGCCAGGAAATTTGGGTGTGATTTGACTCCGGTTCCTGATTGTGTCGCTGCCGGTGGCTAGTTTGTATCCTCTGACACTTGCTTCACCTCACATTTGTTCTTGGTCTTAATATTAGTGTATTTTACTATCGTTACCTATCACTGTCGTTGCCAAATTATTTATAACTTTATATTCTAAACCTATATTAATTGAAACTTAACGCCGCTAGCATAGTATTAGCGTATTAGCTTGCTTTCTGTTTACACTGTGGAATATCATCTCCCCCTATTTGTCTAGCGTGCTAACTGTTTCTCTTTTTAAGCGTATATACTAAGACTCATCAAGCAAACTTGGTAAATTAGTATTGCACTTCATACCCGGTGAGTCATGGCTTCTATTCCTATTGTTGTTACTTGCACCTCATATCATATGTTTAGCTTAGCCTTCTCAGTCAGCGGCGAGGGTTTTACATGCGATAAATGCAGGGAAGTAGTTTGGCTGACGTAGAAATCTTAGAATTAGAGTCTCGCATTCAATCTTTTTTTGTGGATAGTAAGATTGTTAGGACCGTAGAAAACACTTTGGATGCAAGCAACGTTAGCGCACACCGCTCGGTTCCGGTTGAAAATCCCCTGCAGCTAGGAAACTTTGTGACGGAGTCGGCATAGTCGCAAGACAAAACATCACTCAACCGTTCCGATTAAAGTCTCCAACAGGTTTGCCCCACTCAGTGACGCACCGACTGAGAAACATCAAGTCAAATTTGAATGTGCTGGATAAGGCTAATCGTAAATTCGGTAAGATTGTTATTCACGTCTGCACAAATGATGTTAGACTCTGTCAATCGGAGATCACTAAAGATAATATTAAAGAGGTGTGTGAGCTCGCAAGCAAGATGTCAGACACTGTAATATTCTCTGGCCCCCTCACTGCTTACCGTGGTGATGAGATTTATAGCAGATTATCATCACTAAATGGCTGGTTGTCTGAGTGGTGCCTGCAGAATAATATAGATTTTATAAATAACTGGAAGAGTTTTGAGGGCAGACCTGACCTGTTGAAACGGGATGGTCTCCATCCCTCCTGGGATAGGGTTTCCCTCCTCTCTAGAAATTTGGCACACAGTCTTAATAATGCTAAAGGCTGACTACCTGGGGCACAGGTCAGGAAGGAAACAGAATGGCTTAACCAACTGTCTGCTTGCCGTCTCGCGTTGCAAAATACACAAAATATACAACATGTAATAATCCCTTCTCACAAACATCATAAAATAGAGACTCTGTCTGTCCCCCGGATTAGCAAACATAAAATAATGTGTAAACCTCTTGAAAGTAATTTAAAAAACGTTAAACAAATCAAACATGAACAAAATACAGATAATCAACTGTTACCACTCGGATTGCTTAATATTAGATTTCTCTCAAATAAAGCACTTTTTGTTAACCATATGATATCCGATCATAAAATAGTCATGCTCTGTTTGACAGAAACATGGCTAAAGCCAGATGATTATATTAGTCCAAATGAATCCGTTCCCCAAGATTATTACTATAAACACAAGCCTCGTCTAAAAGGTAGAGGGGGAGGTGTCGCTGCACTTCACAATAATTATTTTAGCATCTCCTAGAAGTCTAATTTTAAATACAATTCTTTTGAAGTCATGGTACTTCACGTATCAACACCTAATTCTAAGGACAAAACATTTTTTTAATGTATTCTAGCTATTGTATATAGGCCTCCAGGGCACCACACAGATTTTATTAAATAATTTGGTGGGTTCTTATCAGAACTAGTACTGGCCGCAGATTGAGTCCTTGTCGTTGGTGACTTTAACATCCATGTAGATAATGATACAGATGCCTTGGGAATGGCTTTTAAAGACACTCTTAACTCCATGAGCGTTTGTCAACATGTGTCAGGACCCAGTCACCTTCGTAATCATACTTTAGATTTAATACTATCTTACGCTATAAATGTGGACGATGTTAAAATCCTTCAGCAGAGTGAAGACATTTCGGATCATTATTTGATATTATTTTTGCTTCACTGGCCTACGGCTGCAAATCAAACTCCTTGTTACAAATATGGTAGAACGATCACTTCAACTCCCAAAGATGCGTTTCTCGACAATCTACATGAATTGTATCAAATATCTAGCATGAGTAAAAACGTTGAAGATCTTGACATTACTATTAAAATCTTTAACTCAACCTTCTCGTAAACATTAGACACAGTTGCTCCTCTGCGTTTAAAGAAGATTAAAAATGGCAGCCCAACACCGTGGTATAATGAACACACTCAGGCTATTAAGAAAGTGACCCGAAAAATGGAGTGGAACTTTAAGAAAACTAAATTAGAGGGCAGCATGGAAAGATATTACTCGAAAATACAGGAATGCCATAAAAACGTCTAGATCCGCCTACTTTTCATCACTAAAAGAAGAAAACCATCACAATCCTAGGTTTTTATTTAACACAGTGGATAAATTAACAAAAAATAAGTTGTCAGCGACTTCAGATTCTGATTGTCAGCATAACAGTGATGAATTTATGAACTACTTCAATAGTAAAATCCAAGATATTAGAGAAAAAATTATAACAATGCAACCTGAAGTGAAACCCGCTGAACAAAATAACTACAGCACCCCTAAGGAGAAATTGCAATTATTTTCTACCGTAGATCACGATGAACTGTCTAAAATCATTAGATCATCTAAATCAACAACATGCATGCTAGACCCTATACCTACAAAACTACTGAAAGAAATGCTCCCAGAAATTATAGATCCTCTTCTTAGTATTATTAACATATCTCTGACATTAGGGCATGTGCCTAAAGCATTTAAGGTGGCTGTTATAAGGACCCTTGTCAAAAAACCCAAACTCGACCCTGGAGAACTAGGGAATTACAGGCCTATATCGAATTTACCTTTTACATCTAAAGTTCTGAAAAAAGTAGTTTCAACTCAATTATGCTCCTTCCTCCAAAGGAAAGACATTTATGAAGAATTCCAGTCTGGATTTCGAGCATGTCACAGTACAGAGACTGCTTTGATCAGAGGTACCAATGATCTGCTTATTGCGTCTGACTGTGGCTGTATATCGTTATTGGTACTGCTAGACCTAAGTGCTGCATTTGACACCATTGACCACAGCATACTCCTAGATAGACTCGAAAATTACGTCGGCATTAACGGAATCGCATTGAAATGGTTTAAGTCTTATTTATCTGACCGTTTTCGATTTGTAGCAATAAACAATGAGGTGTCCCACAAATCACAAGTCCAGTACAGTGTACCACAGGGCTCAGTCTTAGGGTCTCTGCTCTTCGCATCATACATGCTACCTCTAGGAGATATAATAAAGCGACACAGACTGTAATGCACTTTTAGGTGGTTGCCCCGCAGGCCTATTACAAAAATTCCAACTGGTTCAAAACGAAGCAGCTCGAGTTCTTACACGTACAAAAAAGTATGAGCATATAACCCCGGTTCTGTGAACCTTGCACTGGTTACCTATAAAGCATCGCATTAACTAAGATCTTGCTTATTACCTATAAAGCCCTACATGGTCTAGCGCCGCAGTATTTGAGTGAACTTCTATTGTATTACACTCCTCCATGTGCATAACGCTCTTAGGCGTCCTGTCAGTTGGTAATACCTAGAATTTCAAAATCAAGTGCAGGTGGTAGATCCTTTTCTTATCTAGTGCCTAAACTTTGAAATATTCTTCCCTCCACTGTGCGGGAGGCAGACACACTCTGTCAGTTTAAATCTAGACTAATGACGCATCTTTTCAATCTTGTATACACTACACTTCCATAATATTAATCCTCAGAGGATTTAGGCTGCATTATTTAGGTCAACCGAAACCAGGAACACATCCAACAATAAATGATGTACTTGTTGCATAAAAGAGTGCAGAAAAGTACTCTACTCTCAGCCAGTCTTGTCTCTTTGTTCCAAGGTTACCGCAGGATGCAGTTCATCCCCAGACCTGATGGCAGAGCTAAGAATGGGAAGCGGTGACCTGACAAAAGCTGAGATGATAGAGCTGGATAAAGGATGCGGCGACTTGACACGATTTCATTACAAAATTTCAAATGCTATTAGATTGTTAATGATAATCTTAAATCTATAATTTACCTTATTATTAAGTTTATTTATTTTTTATTTAGCCTTGTTGTGCAAGCACTGTTGAGCTTGTGCAGAGGCAGCAGCTTTTGCCAGAGGGGAACGTCTCGGTTACGTCTGTAACCTTCGTTCCCTGATGGAGGGAACGAGACGTTGTGTTGAGAGACAGACTGGGGTTTGATTCTGAGAACCTATCATCTCCGATATAAAAATAAAACGCCAATGGGGATTGGCGAATGACCCGCCCACGCCAGTCTCCGCCCCGTACATACGGGTATAAAAGGAAGATGGCGGCGGTCATTCATCACCCTTGTGCTGAGGAACCTGAGCGGTGCTCCTGCAGCGGATCGGCAAAGCGTTGTGGCATGAAGACACAACGTCTCGTTCCCTCCATCAGGGAACGAAGGTTACAGACGTAACCGAGACGTTCCCCTTCAGTCGGTCTCTCGACGTTGTGTTGAGAGACAGACTGGGGATATATCTTAACACGCCACGGCGCTGAGCCGTATTACGACCTCGAGCTGAGCGACACTGACTAGGCTAGCGAGTCAAGTGAGCGGTGAGCGAGATGTAACCTTCCAGTGAATAGTAGTGGACATACTGAGAAGCCTGTACTGACAGTCATACGGGCGGGGCGTTCGCCTTGTAAGTGAGGCGCCATCCGAAGCCGTCGCACTGGGAAAACACTGTTCTCGTTAAGGAGAGTGCGTTACGGAGCCACATCCTGCCGTAAGGGAGGTAACATGTGGAAACAATAGGTCTCCTGTAGGGGATGACCTGGAAGTGGTTGGCCATAGGAGGCCAGCTTCGGTGGCTGTGCCACCAGAGGGGAGGTCACAGATTCGCCAACAGGGGAATCAAGAGTGAGTAATCGTCATACGGGACTACCCAACGGGGGAGTCACTGCGTATGGAGCAATAGTCCTAGTAAAGGGGTCCACCTAGGTAGGGGTGACTCTACCAGTACTGGACCTGGTTCCAACAGATCGTCCGTTCGGTCTGTTACCAAATGCTTAGTGATGGATGGAATGCCTATATTTCACCCAAGGGAGGGGGAAATAGGGAGGCATGATAGCGCACTGTACTTACCCAGGAGGCAGTATGGCGCTGTGCAGGCGTACGCCCAAACCAGATGCCTGTTTACACTAACACACGGGCTGATACTGGTTCCAGTCGAAGGTTGTAAAACCTAGCGAAGGTACTGGGTGTAGCCCAACCCGCAGCTTGGCAAATATCTGTCAGAGAGGCACCTTTGGCCAGTGCCCAGGAGGAGGCCATACTCCGAGTGGAGTGGGCTCTCACTGCAAGAGGGCACGTGCGATCTAAGGATCGGTAAGCCATAGAGATGGCGTCCACGATCCAGTGTGCCAATCTCTGTTTGGAGACAGCCCTCCCCTGGTGCTGTCTCCCGAAACAGACAAACAGCTGCTCGGACCTTCTCAGGTCTTGTGTGCGGTTGAGGTAGAGGCGCAAGGCGCGTACCGGACACAGCACACCGGAGGTTGGGTCTTCTTCCCTAGGGGGAAGCGCCTGGAGGTTCACCACCTGGTCCCTGAAGGGAGTAGTGGGAACCTTGGGCACGTAGCCGGGCCTGGGTCTCAGGATGACGTGAGAGTCGCCAGGCCCAAATTCTAGGCAACCCTGGGACACGGAAAATGCCTGGAGGTCCCCAACCCTCTTGATGGAAGCGAGTGCCAACAGGAGCGCAGTCTTCATAGAAATAAAAGGAAGAGTGGCGTCACTGAGGGGCTCGAAGGGGGCCGTACCAAGGCCCTGAAGGACCACATTAAGGTCCCAAGAGGGTACGGGGTGCGGTCGAGGTGGGTTCACCCTTCTCGCACCCCTGAGGAACCTGGTGACCAGGTCGTGCCGACCCAAAGACTTACCCTGCACTAGATCGTGATGTGCGGCAATAGCGGCAACATAAACTTTCAAGGTGGAAGGGGAGAGGTTACTCTCTAGTCTTTGCTGTAAAAAGGCCAGCACGGACCCGATCTGACAATTCCGTGGGTTCTCCCCGCGGGAAGAACACCAGGACGAGAAGAGCTGCCACTTATAGGCGTATAAACGCCTAGTGGAGGGGGCTCTAGCCTGGAGGACGGTCTGTATGACTGCCTGGGGCAAGCCGCTCAAGGTCTCTTCGTCCCGTCCAGAGGCCAGGCATGGAGGTTCCAGAGGCCTGGGTGTGGGTGCCAAAACGTGCCCTTCCCCTGCGAGAGAAGGTCCTTCGTCAGGGGAATTGGCCAAGGGGGGGCAGTCGTCAGAGCAAAGAGGTCTGAGAGCCAGGTTCGGGTGGGCCAATAGGGCGCAACCATCAATACCTGATGCCCCTCCTCCCTGACCTTGCACAGGACCTGTGCAAGGAGGCTCACTGGGGGGAAGGCGTACTTCCGCTTGTCCCGCGGCCAGCTGTGTGCTAAGGCATCCGTGCCGAGGGGACCCTCGGTCAGGGAAAACCAAAGCGGGCAATGGGTGGAGTCCTGGGAGGCAAACAGGTCTACCTGCGCCTGCCCGAACCGCTCCCATAAGAGCTGGACTGCGCGGGGATGGAGCCGCCACTCTCCGCGGGGCGTCCTCTGACGAGAGAGCATGTCGGCTGTCTGGTTCAGGTCGCCCGGGATAAATGTGGCCCGCAGGGATTTGCTCACCTGCTGACTCCATAGGTGGAGGCGTCGGGCGAGTTGTGTCAACTGCCGTGAACGTATGCCGCCCTGGCGATTGATGTACGCCACGGCAGTCATGCTGTCCGATCGAACTAGCACGTGATGGTCCCGCACTAGAGGAAGGAGCCTCTCCAGTGCCAGGTGGACCGCTAACAACTCGAGGCAGTTGATGTGCCAACGCAGCTGGGAACCCGTCCAACGTCCCGCTACTGCGTGCCCGTTGCACACCGCACCCCAACCTTGCAGGGAGGCGTCTGTCGTAACCACGACGCGCCTCAAGACCTGCCCGAGCGGGACTCCCGCACGTAAAAAGGTCAGCTGTGACCAAGGTGTAAGGGTGCGCCGGCACTGGGGCGTGATCGTGATCCGCCTGGTGCCGGTGTGCCACGCCGTCCACGGAACCCGACTCTGGAGCCAGTGCTGAAGCGGCCGCATGTGCATCAACCCGAGCGGGATAACCCCTGCCGAGGACGCCATATGCCCCAGGAGCCTCTGGAAGAGCTTCAAAGGAACTACCGGAGACTGTTGAAGCAGCCTCAGGCAGTTCAGCACCGACTGTGCGCGCTCGTTGGTGAGACGCGCTGTCATTTGAACAGAGTCTAGTTCCATACCGAGATAAGAGGAGCTCTGCGCTGGGGAGAGCTTGCTCTTCTCTAGGTTGACCCGCAGGCCCAAACGGTCTAGGTGCCGGAGCACAAAGTCCCTTTGCGTACACAACACATCTCGCGAGTGTGCCAAGATAAGCCAGTCGTCGAGATAGTTGAGAATACGCACGCCTTGTTCCCTGACGGGAGCTAAGGCGGTCTCGACGAGTTTTGTGAAAACCCGTGGAGACAGGGCCAGACCGAAGGGCAGGACCTTGTACTGGTACGCCTTCCCCTCGAACGCAAACCGTAGGAACGGTCGGTGTCGAGGAAGAATAGAGACGTGAAAGTACGCGTCCTTTAGGTCGATTACCACAAACCAATCCTGGTGACGAACGGATTCCAGGATGCGCTTCTGTGTCACCATCCTGAACGGCAGCTTGTGCAGGTGCCGGTTCAGTAGACGCAGATCCAGAATGGGGCGCAGCCCTCCGCCTTTCTTGGGCACTATGAAGTACGGGCTGTACAGCCCGGAAGACATCTCGGTTACAAGGACGGGTTCGATCGCTCCTTTCGCCAGAAGGGCGGCTACCTCCTCCCGAAGGAAAGGGGCGTTCTCTCCTCGTACCGAGGAGTAGAGAACGCCCCGATACACGGGAGGGCGCTTGGCGAACTGGATCGCGTAACCGAGACGGATCGTCCTCTCTAGCCACCGCGACGGGCTGGTACACTGAAGCCAAGCGTCCAAGAACCGCGACAGAGGAACCAGAGGGACGATCTCCTTCACCGTGCCCCGGAGGGTTGGTTCGGTGGTGGACAGGGCGGTCACCTCGCACAGGGTAGGACCCCGGGGAGGTTGACGGCTCTGTAGACTTACCTGCTTTGTGGGGACTACGGGCGCAACGTCCAGTGGAGGTTGTAGCCGGTGGTCCGTTCCATCCGAGACACTGTCGAGTAGAGAGTGCTGTGGAGGAAAACCCAGAGAAATCGTGTCTCTTAACGAGAAAGTGGGCGCCGGGCCCTGAAAAGGACCCGGACTTGATGGGGACGCAGCAGGTAGCGTCCCTCTCCGACCCGGCGTTGGTATGGCCGGAGTCGGGCCCGATGTTGATTTCCCCGGGTTCGTCCCGTCAGGGCCGCTTAGAGGTGCTCTTTGCGGGCTGCTGACGGGGAACAGATGTCCTTCTCCGCGACGGTCTGCGCCTCGGGTGGGCCGTCCTATGGGAGGGTCCTGGTACCGGAGGGGGCGTCGCAGGCGGACGGGGCTGGTGGGAAGCAGGCTGTGGCCGAGATCGTGTCAACCTACGGGTGGCCACGTCGCGGCGAGGCAATATCTGCTTTATTGCCTCAGTCTGCTTCTGTACCGCGGAGAACTGTTGTGACACGCTCTCCACGGTATCACCGAACAGCCCCGCTTGCGAAATGGGTGCGTCCAGAAGGCGGACCTTCTGTGCGTCACTCATTTGCGCAAGATTGAGCCACAAATGCCTCTCCTGGGCCACCATGGTGGACATCGACCGACCCAAGGCACTTGCCGTGATCTTAGTCGCTCTGAGCGCCAGATCCGTGGCCGTGCGGAGCTCGCTCATGCGAGTTGGGTCGGGCTTCCCATCCCCCAGGTCCTTCAGGGCTTTGGCCTGATAGACCTGGAGAATCGCCATAGCGTGAAGGGCGGAAGCAGCTTGTCCAGCAGCATTGTAGGCCTTCGACACGAGTGTCGAGGAGAGCTTACAAGCCTTGGACGGGAGTCTAGGCTGACCCCTCCAGGTGGCCGCCGTCTGCGGGCACAGGTGGCCCGCGACAGCACGCTCCACCTGGGGGATGCCAACGTATCCTCTAGCCGCTCCGCCCTCCAGGGAAGTGACAGCTACAGAACTACCGATTCTAGAACGCGTCGAGAAGGGCGCGTTCCAGGACCTCGATAGCTCCTCATGTACCTCCGGGAAAAAAGGTACTGGGACGGGACGCGGCTTTTGGTCGCGCCCCGAACCCAGAAACCAAGAATCCAGCCGCGAGCGCTTGGGTGAAGGCGGCGTACCGCACGACAGCCCAATGCTCACGGCCGCTCGGATTAACATGGCTGACATCTCAGCTTCAGACTCCTCCTGACCTCGACCGACCGAAGACGGGAGATCGGAGAAGTCTTCTGCATCTGATGCCAGAAGGTAGCTGTCCGATGCATAGACAGATACTTCGTCCTCATCCCTTTTTCGAGTTTGCCCGCTATGGGACGGTCGACCGCCGCCCATCGGGGACGCACCAGGTGAGCGTACCGGGGCATGGGTGGTCTGCAGAGCCGGAGCTGGCAGAACAACATCCATGGGAACCCCCAGATCAGCCCCGTCTCTCACAGGTGTCGACGCCGCCGTAGCGGCGGACGCCTGGGAGGAAGACGGGGTGGTGGCAGCATTCAGAAAGAATGCAGCCAACCGTGACCGCAACACCTTGATAGACATGTCCTCGCAGATAGAACATGAGGTATCAACGAAACCAGCCTCAGCGTGTTTGACCCCCAAACACATGAGACAGGTATCATGGCCGTCTGACTCAGGGATGAGTCTGTCACAACCCAGGACACAGCTACGAGACATGCCCGCAGCTGTGGGAAAGCGGCCCTAAAAAGGGCCTTTTTACTCTTTTGGTGATGTGGCTCTCTGCCGAAACGCCGAGGGGAAGTCCACTCTCAAGGGGGGAAGGTCCGCTACTCCGCGTTGAATATCCAGCAGGTTGAAGAGAAGATACTTGTAAGCAAAAATAGCTAAGCATCAGGTTCCGAAGAACAAAGGGTGATGAATGATCGCCGCCATCTTCCTTTTATACCCGTATGTACGGGGCGGAGACTGGCGTGGGCGGGTCATTCGCCAATCCCCATTGGCGTTTTATTTTTATATCGGAGATGATAGGTTCTCAGAATCAAACCCCAGTCTGTCTCTCAACACAACGTCGAGAGACCGACTGAAGGGGAACTGGAATCCCCTGGTTGGGCCTGGGTTCTCCTGAGTTTTTTTGTTCTAAATTAGAGTTTTGGGTTAATCGCCAGCGTTTGCATACTGTTTTGCACTATTTGCCTTGCCGGGGGGGGGCTGCTTTAGAATTCAGAAGTTTTACATAATTAATATTGCATATAGGAATTTATAGTCTGTTTAATATTTGCCCTCTGGTTCTCTATGCTTTATCTCAAATGTGTGCTTTCACTGTGCGTGTGTGTTTGCGTGTGTGCGTCGATGTGTGTAAGTATGTATAAATATTGTGTGTGTGGAGCATTTGTATGTTTGTCTTTTGTGTTTTCACCTTTTTCTTGTTTTCACAGGTGTATGACTTTAGTTGTTTTACTTGTAGTCAATGTGTCTCATGTACAGCTGCTTTGTAACAATGACAATTGTAAAAAGCGCTATATAAATAAAGTTGAGTTGAGTTGGTTGCCCACACGTGTGTACTGTCCAATAGCCTTTTTTTGACTATATTGACAAATGGATAAAGAAAAACATTTGGCAAAACGACAAAGAAAAGTAATTGGCAAATAGACAGAGTAAAGCATTTGGCAAATGTTTTTTTTAAAAACGATTTAAAATCTGCATAATAAAACTTTTATTTTTTTACGTTTTAAAGCATGAAATAAATAAACAGTTTTAAATGTATCTTTTTAAATTTTAAAACACAAATTACATAAAACATTTTAAGTAAGTCTATTAATTTCTCAATTTAAAAAGTTATTTATTTGTTAATATTTTCATGTTTTAATTATAACATTTCCTGTAGATTGCACATACCTATGTGTAAATGTATAGGACTTTGCAATGTAAGTCGCTTTGGATAAAAGCGTCTGCCAATTGCATGAATGTAAATTGATGGATTGATTCTTCATTTCATTTCTAATCGGCACTCCCGGTCCTCCATACTACATTGGTCATAATCACAATGTATGATCATTAATTTACAGCAGAGGATGAAGGTCTGCTGTGACAGGTAGAGGATTACAATGTTAGGCCCAGTCATATATACATAATAATAATGTAGCCTTCATATATCCCTTTGAAATAGGCATACATTTTGTTTTTTTGTTTGTTTCTTTTGACTTTGTTTGCTTGAAGGCCATGGCTTTCCAAATGTTGAAAGAGGTGGAAACAGCCTATCCTGAAAGGCTAATTGTAATTTGGAGAAAGCCTTTCAGTACTAAACTGTAGGAGGAGGCTGAGGATCAGAAATACATTTTAAGGAATACAGTCATTGAAAAACCTTAGGTCAAGTTTTTTATGTATGTTTTAATGTAAATGAGTTTAAAATTATATTAAGATTAAATATGTGAACAATAGGCCATGGTGATCCCATTCTGGGGTCATATTATAAAGCCTTGGAAACCAAATTTGCAAGCTTTGAGTTTAAATCTGGTTCTCTAACCATTAGGCCACAACTATCTTTGACCCAATGCATCAAATATTGCCTAATAAGTGGACAAGAGTACTGATATGCATTCCTCGGGAGTTTAAATATTTCATTATTAACATCCATTAACTGTTGGAAATTGTAAGATGTTTATATTCTTCCAGTAATGTTTTGAGAGTTTTTATAGAAATAACTCAAAGTATATACAATATTTAATATCAATACATAAAGTTTAACAATAACAGCTTACATTACTTTATTTAAAGATTATTTTATTAAAAAGGTTAAATAATAAAGTTAATCAAATAATTGGGATTAATAAATAAATAAATAAATATTTTACATTATACGTAATATTGCGCCACTTGACGCTCATCAAAAGCGCACACATGCACCCCTAAAGCTAAGAAACATTATCTTAAAATAAACTAACCCTGCAACATAACCTGCTCGGTAGCAGCTTATCCTCAGAGAGTGAGTTGCTTTAGTTACTTACATACCCTGAAAGTTATCTCCGTTTTTGGAACCGAAAGTTGGGGTTACCAGCTAACTTACCCTTAAACTCACCGGGTATGTCACATAACCATCTTTCTGGAATACACCCCAGGTCTACTGCTGAAATGCCCACGAGAACATTGCATGCTGATGAGGGGGTGAATCCGCTGCCGAAGAGCAAAAGCTGAATGAATGGGCAAGCTATCTTCTTTTATGACCGTATGCTCTGGCGGAATTGGTATGCACATGCCATTCGGCAAGTTCATTGGCCTTTTGAAATTACGATAAAAGATGAAAGGTTCTGAAAAACAAACCCCATTCTATCATGACACAATGTTGAGAGACCGACAGAAATGGAATTATGAGATTTGGAGGTATATTCCCTGATAGCACACAGACATCTGGTTGACATCTATTTGACGTCTGCATTTACATCTGCAAGACATTTACAATACACAGTTTGCTCATCTGCAATGTCAGACGTCATATAGACATCTAGAAGATGTCTGTAAGATGTGTATGATTTAGAATGGATGTACAGCTGTTCTTTTTAAGATGTTAAGCAGATGTTTTTACACAGAAGATCTCCAGATCTTTAGCAGACGTCTCCAAGACGTATTGCAGATGTCTTGCAGATGTAAATGCAGACATAAAATAGACGTAAACCAGATGGATTGTGCTATCTGGGTTAAGTTCCGTAAAGCAGGGTAAGTGATCTTAGTATCCGGTAGATTCCTTATTTGAAGGGGAGACCGGACATTATGGCTGTCCATGTGCAAAGCATGGCTTTTGTATTGCAGGGTGAGGTGATAAACAGCTGTTGACAATGAACGTATTCATAACGAACGTTGTAACAAAGTGATGTACTGCTCTTCAGATTAGATTAGATTAGATTAGATTCAACTTTATTGTCATTACACATATACAAGTACAGTGTAACGAAATGTAGTTTAGGTCTAACCAGAAGTGCAATTAGCAAGTTTAGGATATACAGTGTGAATAAATACAGAATACAATATTAGGAAAAATACTATACAATAGGCATGTACTATGAAAATACTTTACAGTTATATATATATGAGTTAATGCGGTTATTAAGGTTACAGTGCAGTAGATGAGTTAATGCAGTTATTGAAGTTATAGTGCAATAGATGAGTAGATGCAGTTAATAGAGTTACAGTGCAGTAGATAAGTTAATGCAGTTATTGAAGTTATAGTGCAATAGATGAGTAGATGCAGTTATTGAAGTTACAGTGCAGTAGATGAGTTAATGCAGTTATTGAAGTTATAGTGCAATAGATGAGTAGATGCAGTTAATAGAGTTACAGTGCAGTAGATAAATTAGCGCAGTTATTGAAGTTACAGTGCAGTAGATGAGTTAATGCAGTTATTGAAGTTATAGTGCAATAGATGAGTAGATGCAGTTAATAGAGTTACAGTGCAGTAGATAAGTTAGTGCAGCTATGAAAGTAGTCCATAAGTGCAAATGAGCATTCAGTATAATATTCCTGTTGTGCAAGTGAGCAGTATAGAGTGCAAATGATGCTATGTGTGTAAACAGTCCGGTGGAGCAGATAACATGAAGTACTGGTGTGTACAGTTCAGTCATGCATGTCAGCCCTGTAGTGCAATGTAAACAATGTAATAGCAGCATTGAAGTTAAAGTTAGGAAGGGGAGTGGAATCAGTGGGGGGCAGTGTTCAATAATGAAACAGCTCTGGTAAAAAAGCTGATTCCTAGTCTGCTGGTTCTTGTCCGGGGGGCACCTGAAGCGCCTACAGGAAGGCAGGAGAGTAAACAGCCTATGAGCGGGGTGAGAGGAGTCCTTGAGAATGCTGCAAGCTCGACGCATACAGCGTTTCTTCTGGATGTCCTCAATGGAAGAGAGATTAGTCCCTTTGATGCGCTTGGCTGTTTTCTCCACCTGCTGCAGTGCCTTGCGCTCAGCAACAGAACAGCTCCCGTACCAGACTGTGACACAGTTGGTCAGGATGCTCTCTATCGTGCAGCGATAGAATTTCACCAGGATAGTTGAAGACAGTTGGTTCTTCTTCAGTGTCCTCAGAAAGAAGAGACGCTGGTGAGCCTTCTTGACCAGGCATGAGGTGATGGTGGTCCAGGACAGGTCCTCCGAAATATGGCTCCCAAAGAACTTAAAACTGCAAACACGTTCAACAGCCATCCCATTAATGTGGATGGGGCCGTGTGTGCCTCCTTTCGCCTTCCTGAAGTCCACGATGATCGCCTTTGTCTTGGAGGTGTTAAGGAACAGGTTGTTGTTTGAGCACCATGTGGCCAGGTGCCAGACCTCCTCCCTGTAAGCAGTCTCATCGTTGATGCTGATGAGACCAATCACTGTTGTATCGTCTGCAAACTTGATGAAGGAGTTAGGTCCGTTCATATGCCTGCAGTCGAGTGTGAAAAGGGAGTAGAGAAAGGGGCTCAGTACGCATCCCTGTGGTACACCAGTGTTGAGGGTGATGGTGGTGGAGCAGATGAGGCCTACCCTAACAAGCTGAGACCTGTTCGTCAAGAAATCCCTAATCCAGTTGCAGGTAGAGTTGTTAATGCCTAGGTTTCCAAGTTTGATGATTAGCTTGAAAGGGATGACGGTATTGAATGCAGAGCTGAAATCTACAAACAGCATGCGTGCATAAGTGTCCTTATTGTCCAGATGTGTGAGCACGGAGTGCAGCGCCATGGACACTGCATCATCTGTGCTCCTATTGCTACGGTAGGCAAATTGGTATGGGTCCAGTGTAGATGGTAGAGAGTCTTTTAGGTGTGCCAGGACCAGCTGCTCAAAGCACTTCATAACAATGGGTGTGAGTGCTACATGGCGGTAGTCGTTCAGGCATGTCGGGCTGGAATGTTTTGGAATGGGCACAATGGAGGTGGATTTAAAACATGCTGGAACCACTGCTTGGGCGAGGGACAGGTTGAAGATATCCGTGAAGACCCCAGCGAGCTGCTCCGCACATGCCCTGAGTACGCGACCAGGGATGCCATCTGGGCCAGCAGCCTTGCGCGCGTTTATCTGGCTTAGTGCAGTGTAAACATCTGTGGAGTTAAGTGTGATGATTGGGTGGTCAGTAGAGGGTGTGAGCTTGGTGGCGGGTTCCTTATTGTCTCTCTCAAAGCGTGCATAAAAGTGATTAAGCTCACTCAGGAAGGCGGCATCTGTGGCTATGGGGGTGGAGTGGTTGGGTTTGTAGTCACTAATGGCCTGGATGCCCTGCCACATGCGTCGAGGGTCAGAATTTTAAAGAAATGCTCCTCTAGCTTCAACTTGTAGCAGTGCTTGGCCCTCTTCAGATTTCCCCTGGAAGTACTATAGGCCTGTGCATCACCTGATCTGAAGGCAGTGTTGCGTGCTTTCAACAGGAGGCGCACTTCCTTGTTCATCCATGGCTTCTGATTGGGGTATATGGTGATCTGCTTCTGAGTTGTGTCACTATCAATTGTGGTATTGATGTAGTCCAATACAGAGGAGGTGTAGCTGTCTATGTCCTTGTGAGAGCCACTGGTGGCCTGAGAAGCAAACATACTCCAGTCTGTGTGTAGAAACCTTTCCTGGAGTGTAGTGTCAGCCCCCGCAGGCCAGACCTTGACGGTCTTCACTGATGGCTTCACACGATTAATGAGAGGTGAATTCTTGGGGGTGAGGAACAAAGAAAGGTGATCAGATTGACCCAGGTGGGGGACGGGGGTCGTGGCGTAAGCTTCAGCCATGTTTGTATAGACATGATCCAAAGTTTTGTTTCCTCTTGTGTTGCAGGAAACATGCTGGTGAAATTTAGGGTGCACTGTCTTTAAGTTAGAGTGATTAAAATCTCCCGCAACAATAAATGCAGCCTCTGGGTGAGCAATCTGTTGTTTACTGATGGCTGCATGAAGTTCTTTCATAGCAAGCTTGGCATCAGCATCCGGTGGAATATAAGCAGCCGTTATAATGGTGGAAGTGAATTCCCGTGTTAGATAAAACGGTCTACATTTAACCATGAGAAACTCAAGGTTAGCCGAGCAGTGTCTCCCGACAATAACATAGTTTGTGCACCAAGCTTTGTTGACATAAATGCACACTCCACCTCCTCTTGTCTTACCGGATTCCTCTGCCGTTCTATCCGCCCAGTGTGTGTTGTTCAGATAACCTGGACACTACAGTGCTGTGTTGAGTTTTATAATTGTTATACTTTGCTTTATATATTTGAATAGAGAATAACTCCAATTGTGCATAAAATTCTATCTTCAATGCACATATTATATCACAAATTAATTTAATCCACCATGTGAGGGATCATAATTGTTTAAATTAAATAAATAACAATTTTAACAACATGACTGTTTGGTTATTAGGACATATTGTCGCTGCGACAAATATGGTTAGTCAGAGGTATGTCTTCATGAGGTAATCACCATGTCCCAACAACGTCCAATGTTACGTTGTCACGATGAATATGGGAATCACAAAGTTATGTCGCTTGAACGTTATTATAGTACGCCTTGGCAATGACTATGGTCCGATCCAGGTACGTCGTCACAACCTACCTGTGTTAGCTGGGAACATACTAAAACATTTAATCATAAAATTTAATTTGTATTAGTAGTTATCAAACATTTATTTTATTTATTGTTAACTTGCATGTGCTTTGCAAGGATTAACTGGTTTTATCATGGTAAATCACTGTGCAAAACAACCCTGCTTCATTGATATGTTGACATTACTTTGCGTTTATTATGTCTGTGACATAAAATAAACACATCTGTGCCTATAACATTGTTTCAGTAGCCATTTGTGTTAATATAATGATAGCCGCGTCCACCGCGCCTGTCTCTGTTTAACGTTAATGCAGATATGAATCCAAATATGACCACTTCTAATGTTCGGTATTAGCTGTAATGAAACATGTATTCTAAGCATTGTTTGCCTGCAGATCCTCTAGTGGGTCATGGTAGTTTTACCATGGTTTTACCCTGTTTGATGTTTTCTGTTATGTGCAGGTTATCTGTTATGTGAGTTTAGCTGTCATAAAGAAGGAAAGCCTGGTGGTTAAAAAAGTAGTGATAAAGGAGGATCTTGCAATTATACATTCATAGATCTGTGAATTACAAATCATCAGTGGTCAACAATAAGTGTGCTCTGACAATAAGACCAGTTTTCTTTATTTCCTCTAGTCCAATCTAACGGGCATCCTCTGTGTGCAGGGATGGAGGTTCTCTCCTTTGTGAGTGCTGGACAGGTGTCTAACTGAATGATGAATGTCCTTGCATCCTTCCATAATTGGCTTCTCTCTGTCTGGGTTCAACCTGGCTGCGTGTCTACCGGGCGGCCACCCCATCTGTCAATCAAGTTTGCCTCATTGCCGACTGGCTGGCCGTCTTATAGCTATGCTAATGCAGTCACTGGTTTCTGATTGGCTGTTGCTTGGCCAGCCTAGGCTAATCCATTATGGGCCTGACAGTAGTAATCTTCCCCCCAACACCGGGTCCTGTGTGCTAAACGTTATTTGACCGTTCCTGTCACGCTCCTGCTGGCAAGGAAAGTGATGGATGACCCTGCACCGAGTATGCTCGTTTATCACTCCCTCAGACTTGTTTGTGTGGCACTGAAAGAATTAGGCACTGTGATTTTTTTTCAAGATTACTTTTTCATTAAAGCATGCTTACACGGTCCAAAAAGGTTGGCAACCTTTATCAGTTTGAGAGCTAGGAAGCTTAATTTTAATAAACAGAGATTTTGACTGGCTGTTACGCTGTGTGAGCCTGTAAGCACGTTTAGTGGATTTAGTGCAACAGATCTCAGCCATAGATTTAATCCTTGTCCAGCATCTGAAGATGATTAAAGTAAATATACAGTTATGGCACTGAGGTTTTCCCCCATTAACTCAAATGGTTTGTTTTCTTGCCTTTCAATGAGACTTTCGAGGGTCTTACCACACACTTTGTGTGAAATTTGCATAGACGATCGTATAGTGACCGCACACATGAGGTGTCAAATTGCTGACATGGTGGTTCAAAATACCAGGGTTGACGATGTCATCACTTTTTAATTAAGCCTCTGTCTTCTAGACCACGTAACTGCAATTTTACAGAGATGCCTATTGCAATGGTACTCAACTGGTTTGGCCATGGGACCCATTTATGTAGGAAACATACATATGAGACCTGACCTGATTTAAAGGCACCAAATACAGGGGCCTCTAATGAACTTTCTATATACACATACAGATCCCCTTTATATAGCAAGCTTTCAAATGAATTAAAGATGTCAAGCAAAGACCAATTATAGCACAATCGCAAATTTATTTCTTTATATTCCATGTTTAAATTGTTGAGCTCCCAAATATTATACAATTCTTAAAAATGAGGACAATTGGAAGACTAGACACTTGACATAAACAAGGACAGGTTTAGAGAAAAAGTAAGGGATATGACGAAACTAGAATGAGTCAAAATATGCCCAAAATATTTACAATAGAAAAAAGATATTCAACAAACACCCCGAAAACAAATAAACAATCATATAATTTAACAAAATGCAGCAACAAAAGATTTCAAAAGATAGGTGTTTCTTCCTTTTAAAGAACTGTTTTAGTTATACACAACCCCCATGAACCCCAAAACACACAACATAAAAAAATAATTCTCAGCCACTAAATGGGCAAAATCAATCCAAAGCAAAACAAAGATGTTGCATCACAAGGTTCAGGCAAACACCACCTTAATGAACACAAATCAAACCAAAAAGAAACAAATAAATATAGAATATTGGCAAATTACCCAAAAAATCAGCTACCCGAATATAGTTTAACACCTCCACAGCAAAGCCAAGAGCGTTAAAGCCAGTCAAAAGCAATTCATATTTGTATAAGAGGACTAGAACTATTGTTGGCCGGTCATAAGAGCGTACAACTACCATCCAGTACCTTCACAGTGAACCCAATAACTGTGTTTCAAATAAAAGCCAAGCAGCAGCTGGCGACTTATTCTCTACACACAATGGTGTTCACATACCAATAACAGAATTGGAGGCAGTTTACTAATCTGGGAAGCAAGGAGATGCCTATACCACACCAACACAAATCACATACAAATGATAACAAGAGGAAGTTAAGCATCTGACCTGTGCTTAAATAAATTCCCAATTACTCAATCAATAGCCACCTCCCCCACTCTTAAAGTCACATGCTACATTATATATATATATTTTTTTTAAACAAGTTACTAATATGACTCTTACTGATGAATGAACGCCTATAAGGCGGGGCTGTTACATAGCAATCGATTGCCACAGTAATATAAACTTATACAAAATAACAAAGTGAAAATAATATGCCATTTAGGGGTAATTGAAACAGGAGTTACCATTGTGAATACACAATATTAACATGAACTGATAATGAAACATGAAAACTACTGCTGAATAGAATCAATATCATACCTTCATGCATATCCTACCCAGTTAAAGGTGCAGTTTGTAAAAAAATCAAAAGCACAATCAAAATAACAAGGTTGCCGTAGCTTGATGACGCTGTGAAGGAGCGTGGAATGATGGAATCTGTTGTCTACAACTCCACCGCTGATGGCCATCAATCAGATGAGAACGAGAAATCATGTTAGCAGATGAGGTTAAGTTTTAGAATTGTTGCGAATAAATGTGGTCCATAAATAAGTGACTGCTTGAAAAAAGTCAGTAGCTTGATAGACGCTAGACTCTACATCCGCATTTGTCCACAACGCTGTTGTCATGCGGTTTCTACTTCAGTAAAAGAGGTTACAAAGGGGAATGCGGATATGACACCATTAGCAGGCGACTGCACAGCCCTGTGTCACTATTTAGAATTAAAATTTTCTCACTATTTACAAGTAATTGGAAACATTTGAGATATTGTAAGTACTACGCTGAACAAGATATATAACACTAGCTCAGTTGTTTTTGGATATTATACTGCAAAAATTGTTACAAACTGCACCTTTAACACATTAAGCATTAGTTACGTGATTTATTGGTAGTTTACTATTATTTCACACGTTGCATGCTCAAAGTCTCTTTAGCGCTTTAGTGAAGTGATATACAGTGCGGGCTGTTGCATTTGCTTGCCGTGAGCACAGCATGATGTCTGAAAGGAAGTGAGGTGAGAGACTTTTTTTAATGAAAGAATACAGACACAACCTGACAACATCTCACCTGACCACAGATATTGAATCAGGACAGCACTCATGCACTCTTTCCATGAACTGCATTTGTCAAAAGCTTTCAAAATAAAGTCTCACATTAAATCTTTTTATAAGTATATATTTTTTGTTGTTTTTACCAGTTTTGGGTAGTTGAGACTCAACCCACCAGTTGAGAAACACTGGCCTATTGAAATGAAAAAATCTTGAAATCCAAAATATTTTCTCCTGCTTATCAAAATGCTGTCCACATAAAACTCAGAGACATACTCAGAGGTGGACAGTAATTGAATAAATTTAGTTGAGAACTGTACCTTAGAACACTTTTTAAGTATATGTATTTACTTTAAATGTGTGACTTTTATCAGACAAATATCATACATTTTACTCCACTACATTTATTATAAAGATCCTAAAGTAGAAAGTCGTTATTATGTTGTTGTTTTTCCTATGTGTGCATTTACATATTCACTGAACCATTTTTTTCAGCAAAAGTCCGGTCTGCGATCTGCCAGGCTTTTCCAATGTTGCCAAGTCTTTCAGTATTTCTAACTCCATGGTTTTGCGGCTAAAAATGTTCCATTGTTTTGACAGAAAATACCAGCAGCTGTGGTTAGCAGTAAAATTCCTTATAAAATACTAGAAAATCGCTTAAAAGGCCTGCAGTTTAAAGCATCGGGGCAAAAACTACTAACTGTATGAAAACTTATGTCATTTTAGTCTAACAAAAAGAGTTTTACTTAAAAATAAAATTAAAACTATTACTTAATGTCTAAAAATTAAGACATTACATTAAGTTAAACTTTTGCAGTTCATCATTAGTACAAATTTACCATTAAACAAAGCAATTTATGCATAACTCATTGCCTTATCTTTACTTAAACACAGACTCCCCTCTCCAGCATAGTGGTGTCCCACAAAACTTTAAATGGCTGTTAATAAAAATAATTATATGGAGAAATACAGGCAGCTGTGGTTACCAGTAAACCACTGTAAATGAACATGAAAAACATTTACACAGCTTCTAAGTTTAAAACTGTTTTAATGTCATGTTCCCTTTCTGTCGGTCTCTCAACATTGTGTTGAACCGAGAGATGGGGTTTGACTTGAAAACCTATCACCTTCTGACTAGTTTTGAAAAGGCCAGTAAAATTGGCGAATGAAATGTGCTGGACTCCGCCCCCGGATATCCGGGTGTAAATGGGAGACGGCGTGCTGCATTCATTCACCTTTTTTTCTTCAGAGCCTTCGATCCTATGATCCGTTCGTCTCCGACTTTCTACGACGTTCCAATGCTCCATAGCTTTCCTGTAGCTCAGTGGTAAGAGCATTGCGTTAACAACGCAAGGTTGTGGGTTCGATCCCAGGGGATTGCAAATACCTATGTAAAATGTATAGGATAAAGCAATGTAAGTCGCTTTGGATAAAAGCGTCTGCCAAATGCCTAAATGTAAATCTAATTGAAAGAGCTCAACGAGGGTAAGACTGAACCAGCGCTTATGCAGGTACTCTGCACCGACCTTGCTCTACGGGTGACCAAGGTGACCGCGCGGACCCTGGGTCGGACAATGTCCACACTTGTGGTCAAGGAGAGACCCCTCTGGCTGAACCTTGCACAGATGAGTGACGCGGAGAAAGTCTGCTTTGTTTACAGTGCTGCAGGTCAAGCTGCTTCCACCCTCCACGCTAATATTCACAAAATATTCACTTGTGAGTGGAGTTTTGTTTACAGATCCAGGACGTATTGAATTTCGCTCTTGCTTTGAGAAGGTCTGTCCTCCCAAGTCTCTCTCAGGACGTCCAAAACCCCACTGGGCTGGCGTCCATAGATAAATTCGAATTGGGCAAACCACACGGATGCTTGCGGGACTTCCCTTAGCTAACAAGAGGGTTTCTAAACATTCATCCTGATTATTGCCATCCTCTTGAAGAACTTACGAAACAAGGTTTAAATGTGCGATTAAATCGTTCTACCAGACGTCCGTTTTTGGGTAAAAGACACAATTATGAATCGATTTAATGCCCAATAATTTATAAAGTTTGCGTATCGTACGTGATATGAACGCCTTGATCTGTGAGGATCTCATGGGGGATCCCCACACGGGAGATTATGCGAAACAATTATGCGTGTCCCCAAGGCTCTTGGCAGAAATGCTATGGAGCGGTACTGCCTCGGGATATCGGATTGCATAATACACCAGGACTAATGCAAATTGATGCCTTCTCGCTGATCACCTGGATCATTGTCCCCACCTCCATCACAGGGCACCAATAGATAAAATAGATAAAATGCCCCAGTGGCATAAAGTGGGACAAATGTATGGCATGGAGAGAGCTTCGAAAGCGGTGGGATCTGTTCCCAGCATCGGCCCCGCCCCCAATCAGGAGGTTCTGCACGGGGTGGTTTTCTCGAAAACAGTTTGAGGAAGTCTTCGGGGTCGTCCTGCGGCCCTATCTTATTTGGCGGCAGTAGATTAACTGGAGTTGGCCACGCTGCCTGATAAGGGCCCACCTACCACTTGGAGAGGTCGATGAATGTTTCCTTCCAATGCTTGTTAGCTCTCTTCGACACTTGTGTCGAAAGTTTACAGTGCTACGGGTCAAGCTGCTTCCACCCTCCACGCTACGGCGGTCCTTGTTTTTTTTCATGCCGAGGCTTTAAAAGACTTGGATGATGGCAAGACGACCCTGCTCGCATTTAAGCTGTGCACCACCACTGACCTCGCGCTTGAGCGACGAAGGCCACTGCGATTGCCCTGGGTCGGACAATGTCCACGTTAGTGGTGCAGGAAAAGACATTGTACCTCAACCTTGCACAAATGAGTGACTCTCAAAAGGACGGCCTTCTGGATGAGCCCATCTCGCAAGCTCGGCTGTTTGGTGACACCGTGAAGAATGTGTCACAACACTTTTCTGAGGCAAAGCAGGCGGAGGTGAGTCATTGCCTGCCGCGACCCAGCCACGTATCGGTCGTCAAGGTCCCGACCACCACCTGCCCACCAGCAGCCCTGCCTCCTCGCGGTGGCCCCTCCGCTATCCCAGTCGACTCCCTTCCCGCTCGAACAAAGGGGGAGATCCGTTGCATGCGTCTAAAGTCCAGCAGTGTAGTAGTTTTCACGAAGAGAATAGTTGCCTGACATCCAGTCACCCAAGTTCCGAAGAACAAAAACATGAATGAATGGGCGCCGCAATCTCCTTTTATACCCGTATTCACGGGGCGGAGACTGTGGTGTCCATTCCATTCACCAAGGTCATTGGTGTTTTTTACTTCCTCTCAGAGATGATAGGTTCTCAAGATCAAACCCCAGTCTGTCTCTCAACACAATGTCGAGAGACCAACTGAAAGGGAACTCTTTTAATATTTAAGTTGGTAAGGGGTCTAATGAGTATGTTGTAGGTTTAAGTATTGCAATAAGTTTAATTAAATCTTCCTGTTTTATAGGATAGAATCACTGTAGCTTTTCTTTTGGGCCGAAGGTTGATACTAATTCATAAGTCAGACTTGGAGGTTGATTTCTTACCATTTTGTCTAATATGTTTTCGATTTTCTCTGTAAAAAAATCATGAATTCATTCTTACCAAGGTGCGGCGGAATAACCAGGTCAGGTGATGTCAGTTTATTTCTTAGCAATTGTACTAAATAAAAACCTTGGATTATTTTTGTAAATTTCTATGAGGTTTTGAAGGTGCTCAGCCATTGCTGCATTTAGTGCCTTTTTATTAAAAAATGTTTGCAATTTTAGAGACCTCTAATTGGGTTTGTTTCCATTTGCGCTCCAGTTTACATGTTTCTCTTTTAAGGGTGCGAGTGGTGCCATTGTACCATGGTGCTATGCTTTCTCATTAATCTTTTTTGACTTCATATATAGGTGCGCTAGTTTCAAATGTGTTAGAGAAAACAGTGGCCAAATTGCTGGTCATGTCATCGAGCCATTCTGTATTTATTGGACGGTTATTAAAGGAGTCCGATCTGGCAAGCAATTTGTGAATCTATGTTTAGTAATGATCTGGTTGAAGGTTTGACAGAGAGAATGCACAGAACTTCATGTTAAACATTAAAAGATAGCTCTCCTGGCCTCATTCTCAACTTTGACCTCTCATCTATTGGCCCTAGGGTGTAAATAAAGCGAAATAGGGCCATAGAGCCACAGAGATGACGTAGTTTTGAATGCAAACCCCTCTAGAAGCATAGATGCGGATTCATTCATGGAGATTTTACTAGGGACACATTTTTAATATAGTTGTCGGAGGCTTGGTGGTGGTGACCACAGTGTAGTCAGTTTTTATACCCTCATAACACGGTGCTGCAACCAACAAAAAAACATAAATTTAACTCAACTCAACTTTATTTATATAGCGCTTTTTACAATTTTCATTGTTACAAAGCAGCTGTACATGAGACACAATAGATTACAAGTAAAACAACTAAAGGCATATACCTGTAAAAACAAGAAAAAGGTGGAAAACAACAAAAGACAGACATACAAATGCTCCACACACACAATATGCATACATACTTACACACATTGACATAGACGCACACACACAAACACACTCACACACACACACAAACACACTCGCACAAAAGGACAGTGAAAGGACACATTTGAGATAAAGGAGAGAGAGAACCACAGGTCAAATATTTTTTATATTTAGTATATAGAAAACTAATTTTATACAAAATAAGTCTTTAAACAATTAAACATATTTACATACTGATGCATATACACATATTTATTTTAGATTAAGCTACAGTATTTCAATTTAAGCATGTTAAAAAGTGATATTTATCTTATTATTTGGTGCCATGGAGTATGTGGCTTTGAATCCTAAAAGGGCTGCTCCACTCCAAACAAAAGACCTCACCCACTTCAACCCCTCAATTCATTGAGCAGATTTGTCAGGTGATATTATATAAACTTTTTTTAATTACAAATTTATATATTTTAAATATTTTAATATTTTAAACAAGACATGCCTAGGAATGTCATTTTCTTGCAGTATCCAGTCTCTTCTTGCTCATTTTGACTCTCAAAAGTAAAATAGTTTTAATTTTGATAAAAGTTAAGTTTAACTAAAAGTGAAAACTGTACTAACAAGAAAGTAGTATTAAGTTGTGAATTCAATGTACAATAAGTTACTGGAAAACCTGCTGCAAAACTTCAGCAAATTTGTAAACTTCGTCCTATTACTGTTTATGTAGTTGAAATAAATAAGTGTTATATGGAACCATCACACACCATTGGAAATGGCAAAAATGAAAAAGCTGTAAAAATTAGATCATTAAATGAACTAGAAGAAATATTTAAAGATAGTAAAATAAAATAAGGATTGAAACCATAAATTAGTTTAAGGGCACAGCTCCCCTTATGAAGATTAACAATTATTTTTTGGAAGAAGTGTAGTAACCCCCAATAATATATTATTTACTAATTGTTTTGATATTAAACGTTGTTAAACAATCTAGAAAATCCTTATTTTGCGATATTAGTATAGACTTTTTAAACAACGCAAAAAAAAACAAGCACAGCAAGTTGAGAAAATACAGCGAATGCTCCATTTTTGTTATGTTTCTTCTTTGCTTGATGTTCCGCACTGAAGGAAAATATGACCCATATTTCACGTGGTTGTACTATTCTAGCCGACAGCTTTCACAACGAATTTAGCTCTAAAACATATCCACTCAGCATCTGAGTTATTTGTGTCAACATTGTCTCTGCTCAAAAGGATCTTTTACTGTTCCATTCCATATTTGATTGTTTGCATGTTGGAGGAACACAAGTGGCTTAAAATATTGAGCAAAATTAAGAATAATTAGAATATGTTGGTATGTAGGACTAACTTCTTAAAACAAAGGTACCATAAAATAACTATTTGTTACAAAGGATTTTAAAATAACCATTTGTCTTTCTTACATTTCAGGCTGTATAACCTTTTTTTAAACTACAACGAAAATATTGTACAACGGAAAGGTTATGTACGTGAAACGTTCTTTTTTTAAACATTCCACGAAACCTTTAAGGAACCTTTATTATTAACTTTTTAAATGTACCTTAAAAATGTATTTATCCTACCACATATTTTACACGCAACAGAATATTAATTTATATAACCGACATAATAACCGATCTAATTATATAAATTTTCCAAGCTGATTTTGCCTATACCTACAAAAAAATCATGCCATTTTGAACGAATGTCTTGGTAATCATAGCATTATTTTTTCTCAAACAGGAAAGAAAAAATCATTACAACAAGTAATTTATTATTAAAATAAAATTCAATGTCCCTTACGTTATTCCAATCTCTCTCCCCCCTCCCTTGTGTGTGTGCCTGTGGGTTCTCATCCAGCGCCAATGTAATTCTCCTCATCAATGCTACTGTGGAGATCGTTACAACGGTGACACTGATAAATGACCACGAACATACAGAATCTTCTCAACAATACTGCAGGCTACATAAACTAGCCAATGACTGCAGCGACACGTTTGTAAGAGCAGTCTTACCTAACTTATCAAAGAGCACGAGAAAAGCTATTTTTAAATGTCAGCGCGAAAATGCATTTACAAGTTCTGTGATATTAATAATATGCATGGTTTGGCTGTAGCTATGATCTTAAATATTATGCGAGGAAGATACCGTCGAATGTTTTCGAAAACGTGAATTCATGTGGCTTCTTTCCTTGCATACCTCCAACCAAATCTTTAATGATTTAATGTTTTGTTCGCTAATACGATTATCATTTTCCTGCTCACTGACGCCCCTTTCAGCAATAGGCTACATAATTATGTGCTATTAAAATTCAGAGCTTTTATATTTATGATTTTACATATACGAATAGTTTTTAAATAGCCGCTTCTTAGTGTTTGTTTCAAGAAATACATATTTCAGAAGCATTGCATAACGACAATAATAAAATCAGCAGAGATTTTGAAAATGAAGCATTTATTTCAAGAACTCAGTAGAAATACTGAATAACTTTAAAAGACTTTTAAAAGGAAAATGGACTGCGCAAAGATGATAAATCAAACATAGCAAAAAATCAACAAACATATAGTCGACATTTTCATAGAAAAAAACAAAAGTGAAACCAGACCAAAAATGTACATCAATAACCTATCTTCGTTCTTAAATGATCACTGGTTGGTTTTACGAATAACATTTACATAATTATGTACAATTAAATAGCTCTAGTGGTTCAAAAAGTCTTCCAGACAACTTTACAAGAATACTGTTGCTCTCCAATTTAACAAATACAGCTTGGCAATTACGTTCCTTAATAATACTTTTCAGAACAACTACCTGAGGAAGACTACACATTGTTACAGGCATTTGAGTCAAATGTTTCATTTTACTCATGTAGAATTATAAATGTTAGAGGCTTAAAACTAGTAAATGACACAAACCAAAACATAAAACATTTCCGTAGAGAAAGAGCATCTTCCAAAAGAAAACAAATCATCACATTTTAGAGTTTGTGATGAATTTGAGCACTTTTTACTATATAGAGTCTTGTGTGTTTGGAAAACATACATTTAATACAAGTTTGTGCACCTATGCATGAGCAAATATGGATTTTTTCACCTCAGGCAGCCCCTCTGTTGAACAAAAGTGCACAACTGTGGTTCCCATTCTTCTTGACAGTAACAAAAGTAAATAAATAATTTAAAAAAGAAGAGATTGTGATCCCCAAGTGTCTTAAGAAGTCTCTTCTCCTAAAATGCTTCAAGTTTGTCGTTGTTATGTTGGTGCTCCTGTGGGCAGTTCTTTGGCTGGGTATACCACTTTGATGAGGTTTGAGAGGTTCCATAAATAGAGGAAATAATTGGTAGCTGGTGTGTGACAGGGTGTGATCCGATCCGAACGAGTGTGAAATGGACTCATTTGCTGCTCATTCTATCCTTTGAGACTGGGGCAGAGGCCACTATCAATACCAAGAACACTGGAAAAAAACTGGATAGTGTGAAATTAATTCATCCCTACACTCAGTTTAAATAAATATTACATTAGGCTCAGATCAATTGCTTTCAATGCAAATACACACTTGACTCCAAAATTATAATTGTGGCTCTCTCCACTTTATGCTTTAAAGCATCACACATTTCAGAAGAACAGATCTGGATAATGATCCACCAGTTTATGGAGTATAAGCAGAGACAATTAAAAATGGGAAACAGTCCTCTAAATGACGCAGTTACTACTCAATAAAGAACAATCATTCAATAGAAAAGGTATGGTTAAATAGTGTGGAAATTATTTAGTCTGCATGTATCACTCATGATCTCTCTATGTGTCTGTGGTTTCATCGGGGGGTGTTTCATCTCTCCTCTGCTCTTCCTTCATTAGCAGAGGCTGAGGTTGTTATTTGAGGGTAAGGGCTGTGTTGGCGCAATGGAGAACTGGATGTGGTGCCTATTTACATATAAAGAGCTCTATTAATCAAGGTAAGTGTCATTAAGGAGGGGTTCATTGGGCAGCATAGTGTGGGTATTAAATAAAATTCTCCATGCCAGGCCGCCTGCGGCAAGCAATACGTCTTGATTTGTGGACTGTCAGAGACAGGCGCTGAAGATGGAGCCCCTGATTGAAGGTGTGTATGTGCTGGGGGGATGTAGGAGGGAAAATTGCCATCATAATCAGATTTCACATGCAGAGAGAGATAGAGAGAGAGAGAGATGGATGGATGGATGGATATTCTAAATAACAACCCGTAACCTTACTTTTACGTTTTTTTTCCAAATAAGGGTGGAGTTTACATGTAGTGCCATTGTCCGTCCATGCCCATGTTCATACCCATACCTCCAATTGGACCTGTGAAACAGAGACATTTTTTTAAAAACTGTAAAGGAAACAAATATTAAGAAGCTTTCATCACACTCTAACAGAACACTTTGAGTTATATGAAGATATTTAGTTTGTTAGTATTATCTAAGGCATCACATACCACCAGGCCGAAGACCCATGTGTTGTTGGCTGTCTAACACAAAGCCACCCATAGGTTGACCATCAGGGCTGTATGCGGTTCCTTGATTTACTAAAAATGACAGCAAGATTATATATGTGATATACTGTATGCATACATTGTGTACTTGGAAAATGTAAAGCATTTCAGAATACATGGTAAAACATATCTTTACCTGCTCTGTTAGACTGATCAATCATGGGTTGCACAATTCTTCTTCGAGCATTGATAAACCTTTCAAAAAGAAATAAACAGACAACATGTTCTTTAGTACATCAGTTAAGGTGATGTCACTTTAAATCTGTGTTCATATGTATCGTTGGTAATCCCGCCCACTGCTGGTATGGTGGGTATTCGTTGATGATGCGGCACATATGGTATGTGCAGTTGTTTAATACAGGCCTTAACTGATGAAGCTGGTTTCTACAACAGTTCTTCACGTTATGTGAGTCAACATGTACTAAGGCTATGTACATTACTGACAGCACACAGTATATCTTATTGTCAATTTAACACTTAGCTCTTTAACTATTATAAGCTTCGATGGATGACGATATATTCATTAATGCATTGTGATTTATTCCAGGTCTTTGGGTTAATGAACCTGTCAGGAATCCAGAAAAAAAGCAATGGACTCGTTTAGTACTAGATTGAGGAAATACTCTGATTTATGATGTAAACAACCATGGGCCTCGTGACGTACGCAAACAAAAGGGATATAAATGAGCGCACAATTTCCAAAGCACGTATCGATATTAATAACAAATAAACGTGGCGTAAATACGCACTCTTTTGGTGATAGGTGAAGCAGTAATATAAGCAGACTGATTTTAAACTCTCGATATAGCACATTTGATTAAATATTCCACTCGCATGAATGAAATTGAGCACTAAATTACAACAACAAAAAAAGATACATTTATTGGGAATGCGCTGCTTTTAAAAACTTGTGACATGTTGCGATTTATTGTTTTAATGGTAGCGAGAAATGCGAGGTGCATTTTAATTCCTCTAATTTGTAAAACTAAAATTGTTCCATAAATAATTATGACCATAAAAACATTTCTAGCGAGAACAATTATCAACAGTGTCCACATTTATATTCATATGGATCGGGTGGTGGAGCGGTCCATTGGCTCATATATTCCCAGAAAACCCAGTACGTTTTGACGACGTCTGCATTTGGTAACTGTGACATTACTTTGTGATCACGTTTTGAGGACGTCTTGGCAACGTTCCATTTCTATACGTTTTTGTTAACGTTCCAAAAACGTCCTGGCCGTGAATTAATCCCACTGAGAACGTTGTAGCGACGTGATGTACTGGTCTCCGATTAACCTGGACACTGTTTTTCCACCTCATTTCCGCGGGTTTTAAGGATGTAACGAATGTATCCTTCACAGCTTTGGCTATCCCGAGATTCATTGCGCGCCTGTAACAGCTTGATTTTTTTCAATAATCATTCAAATCTTTAGTTAAAAAAAGTATTTAATTCACAGAATGGGTCAATTTCCCGGTTTTAATATTATAAACTCTAAAAAATCAGTAAAAATAGGGCACAATATAGTCTACTGTATTCATATGAAGGAATTTTCCGTATTAATTGTTTACAGTTGTTTTACCTTTATTGTACATTTTGCACTGGGTTCTATTAAATTTTAGCATTCACAGAAATATCTGTAAAATAAAAGAAACTGTAGCCTACTGGTAATAAAAAAAGGTACCGATTTTCCAGACCTATTTGATTAGGAAGTATACTCCCATTCTGGCGTAATAATCAAGGAAGTTTGCTGTCATCAGTGTTATCACGCCGCGCGCAGGCTAACTTCAGTCAACATACAAGTAACCTATCTTGGGACTATTTTCAGTCGCTGCGTGATAACACCGCGCCTGCTGCGTTGATGTTACGGCAGCAAACTTCCTTGATTATTACGCAGAAAATAAGTCTGAAAACAGCAAAATAATGACAAAACACCAACAACATCACATTCACATCCGCAGAAAGCCGTCTGCATGCATCGCACTTGCAAAACCCCAATTGTCATTTACTCTGCTGAGCATCAATCATAGCACTAAATTAATAAAAACACAATAAATTGATCCGTGTTATGTTTTCTGCCATATGCCGTGGACATTTTTGATAACGTAAGGCGAACGCACCAGGATTCGACAGAATAAAGTTGACTGTGAAACCAAACTAACGCTGCGGTGGGCGCCGGGAAAAATCGCACTCAAGTTCAGACCGCACCAAACCGGCCCAATCTGAAAACGTCCTAGCTCCGTAGCACGCTAAGTGACAACATTATCGGGAAACGCAGCATCCGGTCCAGTTACGTCGTCACAACGTAATTGTGATAGTTGGGTTCCACGTCTCATACCGTCATGTGAATGGCAAATATATGGAAGTTGCTTCAAAGCAAAAGATGTGGCTTTTGCTGCAATGTAACATCGAAATACTGGGTTCATTGCTCAATAAATCTTCAGTTGGCATTGGGCCAGTTGCCGTAGGGTATTATTATCTTAACTATTTTTCTGACTAATATGCTTGAACAGAGAGATAGGAATTGCCACTGGCATGTATTGAGTGAATATATTACTCATAGACAATGGTTGTCTGCAGAACTTTGCTGCAGGGCTAGCAAGTAATTAATAATTATATCATTAACTAATTAATATGAAAGTATAATAATAATTATTAATTGTGAATATAATACTTTATAATTAGATATATAATTATATGGGTAAAATGAAATGAGCTGATGCACATTTAATAAGTGAAGCTTTTCTAATCATTTAAAAAGTAGTATAGACAGCTCTTGTTTAATTCAGCAATAGACAACTAAATTAATTTGACAATATATCTAATAAATAGACTCTGTGCACGATCGCTTACGCGTTTTGTCTCGGCTCGCTCAGTTACATCCAGCTCACATGGCGTCCAAAGAAATCAATGGCGTTTTCACTCATTAATTTGGGATAAGACAATATTTGGACGAGATACAAATAGCCTATTTAAAACCCTGGAATCCAATGCTGCAAAAATTATGAACTGAAAAAACGACTTTTAAATTGTTAACCAGAGGAGCTTTAGTAGATGCTCCCGAAAGCAGAAACATAAATACCAAACTTGAGTGGATAATTCCCAAATAGCGGGCAGCAGCGAGTGACGTTTGTTGAGGTGTTTCTGTTAGCGTTATTGTTAGCGGTGTTGCTGCATCTACTCACAGAAATAAAGTTTTGATTTATTTACGGTATAGGAATTTAAAAAATATCTTCATGGAGCATGATCTTTACTTAATCTTTACATAGTTCACTTAAAACTGAGAATTTTGTTATCAAACACTGTATATTGTTCCAGACCTGTATACATTCCTTTGTTCTGCTGAACACAAAGGAACATATTTGGAAGAATGTTGGTAACCAAACAGAGCACGATCATTCTAATAAATAATATCTATTTAATAAATAAATAAATGCAGCCTCCCTGCAAGCAAGCCAACACTGCCCTGTTGTGGTGAGGAACCCAAACTCCAATGATTGATTAATGGAGAAAAAAAATTGTCAGAAACTAGGCTCAGCCGGGAGGGCCAGATCCCCGCTGAAGTGTCATAGCTGCACTCAGTGACCCCGACCAAAAGCCACCAATCAAATATCCATGAGGAAGAGGGAGAGCCCACCATCCGCAACCCAGAAAGTCCCACGCCGAAAACCGTGCAGGTTCAACCCGGTCAAACTCCACGATCGACACCAGAAAACAGAGGAACAACCAGGGAAAGTAGTAATGGCATGTTGTAACTATATTCCTCCGTTGTCCGACATCGACCACAAAACAAGACCAAACCGGACCCACACAGCCCCAGCAAATGATTCCCCATAATCACAACCACCGAGCCCCCCCACTCCCCACAAACACCCACCCAGGAACCTCCAATGTAGAGCTGTCAGTTGGCTGAAATGTGAGCATTTTCTAGTAAACATATCGCTATCGCTTGGGGGCAAATTACCTCAGTGCAATAAGAGTGGAAGTTGCTTAGCCAGCTAAGATTTTAGTGGAAGTACATCATCACTCAGTGTGCATATAGTCTATTATAGTAAGTTAAATAGATGTTAGACAGTCTAAATAGTACAAATGTAAATTAACATGTTATGAAAGGAGAGAAACAATCTCTGAATTTATGACAAACTGCACAGAATAGTCCACAATCAATATAAATAATTTAATATCATTTAAATTCCAACAGTTTACAAAAGCATTAGTTGATTCACACCTTAGATATACTTTATGATATAAGAGTTGTTCTTCTAAAAGCTGTGTTGACGATTGTAGAGGTGTATTCAATTATGCAGTCCAAAAATTCATGGATGTCTCATATCTAATTAAACGTACACTAGAAAAAAATGTATCAATCACAACATAACATTTCGCAGCCGGTTCATTATTGCTTTTCTTTTCTTTTTTAATTTGTTTTGTTTTCCTCATTGGGGCTTTAAACCCAATCTACTGGATATAAAATGGAAATGTTACAGAGAACTATTCTGAATGATGAGTGGTCGGGCAAATTACTAGGTAGTCAAAGGTAAAAGGTTACTCACCAGTTATTTACTTGTAAAATGGTAAGTCCCGTGTCCTGTGCTAGTTGCTTCTTCTGCTCTTCAGATGGATAAGGGTGCTTCAATTAAAAAAAGGGGGATAGAGAAAGAGTGAGGAAACAGAGGAACAGAGAAAAGAAGAAGGTTACTGTGAGTATTCATCAAGGAAGCAAATATAAATAGCTTTATTTTAGGGAGTCATGTACTGTAATGTCTTTGCAGTTTCCATTAACTAAGTGAAGGAAAACAACCTTATTTATAAAAAAAAGATGTTTAAATGGCTAATCCCATATCACCAATTTGTATTTTGTGGGATCAAAGGCAGAATGGCGAAATCCACATGGCTTTCAGGAAATACATAATCTATGATAAACTTCCCATTTACAATCCTTAGTTTGAGAATATTTGTCGTATACTTCCTTTTGTTGTCAGAGATATTGTGTTTTCGATTGACATCATTTTACATTATTTGATAAATGATCGAGTGGGTGTGAAAGAGAGACAATGTAGAGTTTTGTTTAGGGTTGAATAGGGCTTGGCCCTCAGTGGCCCCATGGTGGCCCCTGATCCTCTTGCTCTCACTGTGAGTGCAGAGGGAGGGCAGCAGATGGCAGGCAGGGGTGAATGTATAGACAGCACAAGGTCGTGGATGTGCACCGATTTTGGCACTGGCATGGCTCCACCTCCTGTGGTCAATTGTGAACAAAGAGTCCTGTTACATGTATTCTTCTACCTCTTTCTTTATCTGTTTAACAAAACATGACGGTGCTGCAGACATTTTCCCTGCTCACCTTCTGGATTGGTAGCTGTCATTCATCTTATAAATTACTGTAAGCCCCATCCTCTTGAATCAATACCCAAATGACAGTCAAAGTTTTCCTGTAGCTCAGTTGTAAGAGCATTTTGTTAACAACGCAAGGTTGTGGGTTCGATATCAGGGGATTGCACATACCTATGTATATAGGTATAGGATAATGCAATGTAGTTGCTTTGGATAAAAGTGTCTGCCAAATGCATAGATGTAAATCTGAGCTGTGCTCTGGGATCCATCTTTAAACCCTTATCAGGACCTATGATTACGTTGATTGTTGCTATTAAGGACATTTAGATAACGTTTTGAGATCTGTATTGAGAATCTCATGGGCCCATCAGCTTTTCCAAAATGTTAAAGAAAAGTCTTTAAATCTCTAAGTGCCTTGTTATCTAAGACACAGTCATATTTGCGTTAATGACAAATACATCTATTAGGAAGCTCACTCCCTGTCCAAATAAGCATGCCAATGGAGATCTCTCTATCTTGTTCGAGCCAATCTAAAAGATATAAACTGTAATTTTATACTGAATTTAATGTTCCACCTTTCTTTATGACTGGCACCACAGGGGGTCTTTATCACAGATTTCTGAAGAGGTCACAAAAGATAGAGGCTCAGACCATATGTAAAAGCGCCATCCCCAACCCCCCCCCCACCAATTTAAAATGTGTCTCAAATTAGACTGCCTCAAAGTAGAAACCGACAAAATGTAATCCACAGCTTTTATTCAGCCCCAACCCCAGATGAATGCATGATCGCCTGGGTGTTGCAATGGGGCCATTCAAAGGCCATAGTCCTCTTTACCACTGTTTTTGTCAGAGGACACATTCTGCAATGGGAAAGACGTTTGCTTCACAAATCACTATGAAAAGGATCTGGGAACAGTGGAGGATAATTCAATCAGGCACTCCTCTTCTCTAAACTCTAAAGGTGGGTAAAAGGGAAAGGATTGATTTGTGTACAATACCTGTGTAGCTCTTAGAAGGTGTAGGAATTCCGAAAGTGAATGAAAGATATGAGAGAGTGGTGGAAAATTTGACATTTTCACAATGTCCAGATATTTAAGACAATTAGAAATGCCACAAAAATTGGAATCTTGAAAATTGTGATGTAACATTCATGCCTTAAAGTGTAAAGTGCGGTAGGGTGACTACAGTCAACAAACTACAACCAGTTTTAACAAGCAAGATGGTTGGGAGGTCCAAGAAACAGATAAAAACACACCCTGCCACTTTTAATACAATTTTGATTCAGGCCGCTGAGCTGAGTACATTGAAGTTCTAATTCTCAAAGAGGCACATAAAACACAGGTCAACACTTGGTCCAAGACACACTTGGATTCTCTGGCCAAGCTAAGATACAATGACATTTTCTTTTTCCTGATATTACCAGGATAAGGAGAGTTGAGCATGTCTTACCGTGAGATGTTGGAAAAGCCATGCCCGCATGATGTTGGTTGCAACTTTTGGGAAGATTCCTCTTTTTTTCTGCCGCTTCTTGTCCTGGTCATCCTCATCCCCTGTGCCTGGAGATGCCAAACTGTTATCCAAGCCATCCCCTGATAAACAACAGCATGAAAATGGGGCGAGAAAGCAAGAAGAGCAGAAGATATGTAGAACGTTTATAATGAGAAAAAACATCCCCTTCAGCATTGCACAGATGTCTATTCAGACCGATCATAGTGCCACTTACTAACACAATGTGAAACAGCAATGCAGGGGTCTTGATTTGATTAGTAACAGTAACACAAGGACCACAGCAAGCAAGAGTATCCATGCAGTGTCAGGGAAGAGTAATAAACAGAGTGAGATGAAGGGGCATTTTATGCCTCTCTCTCGCTCTGTATCAGCGTGAGAGATCTTAAGGAAAGCTCTGCACCATCTCCGATGCTATTAATTCAATGTAAGTTCTGTCTTTGACATGGGTTAACGAACGTCCAGGCTCCATGCCTGAATGGGGAGTGGAGACTTGCACTGTAAAGAGAATATCTTATCTGCATAATGCAATAGAAAATACTTAAAACACAAGGCAAACACATTGCAATACCCTTGGTAAATTCACCATTAGAGAATGCTTACTGCCTTTCAGTGCATGTATTGTACATATGTTGCAAGGTGTGACTGTTAAATAATCACTGGCTAAATAAAACAACTGAGCAAACGCGAACCTTTCAAGGTGCAAAAGAAACTATTAAACAAGGAAACATGACCACACACTCACTTCAGAAAACTTTATTTTTTATTGGTTAAATAAATTTAGCTAAACTTAATAACTTACAGGTATTAACAAACAAAACAACTAGTTATTAAAATAGCTAAAGTACTATATTTTTTTGAACAGCAGCAGGAATCTAATCCAACACTGTGGTTATCATTACAGCAGCCATCACAACTTAAGGAATGATTCCTGTACACACTTGATTAACATGCGTTTATCACTCAAACTTTGCAGTGTATTTGTGGCCTGTAAGAATTGTGTATATTGCTTTATTATAAATTGCTTTATGTATTCTTAATCTCCATTCTATTTTGAACTGTCAACTTTTTGATAAGATTAAGTTTATGTGCATTCCATTTACCTTAAGATCACAGTAAGAACATCCATAGACTAGGGCAGGAGGCTGATTTTAAACTAAGGATTCCGTCTTGTCCTCCCTCCCTACACTTTTTTCATGCTTTCCTCCTATCTCTTTTTCACTTTTCCATTAACTGTGCATAAGGCAAGATGATTTCCTTTTAACCATCATGCTTATTTTTCTTGCCCTGAGGGTAAAGATGCCTTGAAAGCCTGCCCAGAGGGTGTGTGAATAATGTATCTGAGGAACTCCTCCCCGGAGGCGGAACAGGAACCCTACTTTTCTTGAGATTGGCCCTGCTGTGTCTCTTTGTTTTGGGGGATGCATCAATCAAAGGCGACTGTATGCACCATATTCACGCATTAATATTTAAGTTAATGAATAATGAAATTTAAATATAAGGGAGGGGCAGTGGTAGGTGGAATTTAGGCAGACTGATGCTGTGGCTGCAAAATGCCAAGAAAAGTCAAGAGCAGGGCAATACTATTATAATTTTTGTCCTCAAAAGACAATTATTTTTCTTCACATGTTTGGAGTTTATGTGGTGACCAAATGCCAAAAAAGCAAAGAGAGGAGAAGGATTTATGATGTGGTTCTAAAAACCTACAAGTTGTAAAGTTAATTTTTGGAAGTTGTAAAAACGCTTTTGTAAAATAATTAAGAAGAAATAAAGAATGACATATAGAAAAAAAACAATCATTCAAATGAAAGTAAAAGAAAAATAAGTAGATTAAAAGATAAATAAAGAGATAAATAAAGCCAGGATCATTATATCTAAGGAAGGGCTGAAACAGCCCACTTCCACCCCATGCCTTTTCTCCTCCTGTTCCAGAAAACGAAGGCCGCAGGGCTGATCCAACTCAACGCTAATTGTTTCTGACTGTTCCCTGGCAACTCGGCCTATGCTGCCTGAGCGACTGCACTCTCTTTAAAGACTGCTGTTCTCTGCTCCCAGATCCCCACGTCACTCCCTGGCCAGGCAGCTTGCACACGCAGCACAGAGGGGGGCCATAGCAGCCTAGAGGAAGGCTCTAGGCCCTAAGGCTGTTTAGGAAAAAAACATTACCCTAAGACATTGAGAAGAGACTTATAGCTTCCATTTCTCACCAATTTTTCATAATCCTGCAGTTCAACTCCATGTCACACCAGTATCTTCAGACTCATGGAAAAAAGATTTCAAAAAAGATCCCAAACTCAAATGGTAATTGTTATACTGATGCTGATAATTAGTTGAATTTGATATAGATGAATGTCATGGAAACAAAGAGGTCAAGTGCAAACTAACTTGCTCTGATGGCTGCCACCCCACACACATCAGAATAAATCCTGTTTGCTTGCTTAATAAGCTCACTGTGACCTCAATCCATCACTAATTTCTCCAATGGGGGCCATAATTCCGACTACTGGATGCAGCAGACTGGATAACTACTAAATGTTCTTGACAAATACAGATGATTTTTTCCTCGCTAATCACTTTGCCTTAAGCATATTGATTAGATGCTCTTGTCCCCCATGGCCATGCTATCATGATCTGATAGACCATGGAATCGGTACACACGGTTAACACATAAAACACTGCAGCAATGCATGGTATTGGTTATGTTGTGTTACACAGAGGCATCAGCTCTTGCCACTTGTTGCACACCCATGCTCATGCAAACACCATGCCGGGATTTAACCTTTACTGAGGGTTCAAATATAGATGTAAACATCCTGTCTCAGCCTGTGTCTTTCAGTGCCCATAGAGGTGAACATTGGGTTGGAATGTCCTGCAGCTTCCCTTTGTTCCCTTTTTGGCCTTTGTGATGGTCATTCCTAGGCTCTACACCAACATACACGTTTAGGATAGCTGTGTAACCCCCCCCCTCAAAAAAAGAGGCGCACCAACAAACTTAGGTCATTGATGGCCTCACTCTATTCGCTTCTTCTGACCCAGTAACCTAACCTGACATACAGAAGATCCTGACATGTATCAACAACAAGGGGATCCCTCTTTAGGAGACAGGTGCTTTGAAGACGGCCAGTAATTTCTGAACTCGAGCTGAGTGACTAATGTAAGATCCCACCCATTAACTTGTCATCGAAAAAGATGTTTGCTTAACCCATCTGTTGAATGATGAAAGCAGGGACAACAAACCAAAGTCACTCCTGGAGGAGCACTGGCATGCGTTAACTTCTCTTCTGGTGAGGCACGAATGCAAAGCCCGTCAAACCCGTCGTGTGTGGCCCTTAATGTAAAAATATGTGTTCGGTGTGTGATGTGAACCTATGTGCAAAGTCTGCATCATGTCAAAATACGTGCCTGCTGCAGACGTATTAAGTGAGTATTTTGTGAACATGAGCATCTCTTTTATCATAAACGCTTTCAACGCGTCTGCAACAGGCATGTATTTTGACATGATGCGTGATGCACAAAGGTTCACATGACACACCAAACACATTTTGATATTACGAGCCACACACATGAAATGCCAAACACATATTTTGCATTACTGCCTCCCCGGAAGAGATGTCACTGCCCACCACTGTGAAGGAGTCGTATGCAGACGTTCCTGATCCCAAACTAAATTCTGCCTCTGATCACCCCAGATATTACCTCTCCATTATGACTAGTATTTGAAGTGTTCTGTCCTTCATGCTGGCAGGGGTCATTCATCTTCCCCTTTCTCAATGGAAGGTCTTTGGCATCAAAAGGTTGAGGTCTTTGACTGTTCCCCCATTTTTAAAAAAAAATCCTGGTGATGCCACCACACTGATGCTTTTCTTCAATTCAGATAAAGTAGCAATACAAAACATTACTAGCATTTAATTAAACATAATTTCCTGCTATTTCAAACATCTATTGAGGGTGTTTAAAAGACACTTTGCGATGGGACTTCATACTGCTTCAGACTAAGTGTATTATAACATAAGCAGTAAGATGTAGTTGAGTAGTATTACGGTTTACACTAATACTCTTTAAACCATGTACATTTTATAAATATACATTCTCCTGAATATTTTTAATAACTCAAAGTTCTCAAATTTAAAATAATTGATTAAAATGAATTAATTAAACTGAAGGATTATGCCCTTAACTGATGCCTTTTCTACCAGGTATAGTATAATAGTAAATCGAGTAAAATCTTCCTACCAAGTTCACTGCTGTTATCTCCACTCTGGGAAGCATGTCCCCCGCTTGAAGGTCCTGGGGTGCCAACTGAAGGAGTGGAGTGAGTGTCGTCCATGTCTCTCCAGGATGTTGGATTCTGAGGGTCGGGTACATGCCAAATTATGAGTCTCCATCGCACATCAAGAACAGATACATAACACAATAGATCCACAAAGAAACAGGCTAAATTAGTAATGAATATAGAACAAAGCACAGCAAGTTTGTTTAAACACCTTACATCACCCTGTCTGTCCCATGAGACTCCTTTTCAAAATTAGAAAAAACTAAACAATTAGCTTTCCTTAATATCAAGACAACCCAGGAATATGATTCAAAATGCAAGCCTTCACGAGAACAATATGGAGCCACGGCTATTGTAAATGCTTCTTCCAGAGTCTGACAGTAAATGTGCACAATTGCAACAGAAACCCCCTTTTAACCAGAAAAGGATGTAAAGCATGTAATCATGCTCAACATGAATGGCAAACAGCAGACACTCCTCTTCTGACCCTTAACGTCTCAGAATAAGCTTCTACAACAATAAAATTGTGTGAATAAGCCCCTTCACTGTTTTCTCATTAGGATACACAAAAGCAGTCTCTGGCTGTTAATGTTTCTGAAGTATACTGTCTTTTCCCATCACCTAATTTAGTGTTTTGGGTCACACAACACATTTGTAAATCAATAAGATATTACAGAAACATCAATACAAGATTACAGTTATTGTCAAGTGTACAAAGGCACAAGCTCATGAAAAATGTGGCCGAGCAAGTGAAGATAGAATGGTTAGAGCTCACCATCTAGCCTCCTCCGATCTTTGCAGAAATGTGTACATGGGGCAATTTCTCATCTGTTATACATGATTATACACAAAGAAGTGTAGTAAGTGGCAGAGCTGTTTATGACGTCGAAAAAATCTCAGTTTTTAGTGCCACAGAATATTTAAAAGAAATATTCACTCTAATCTTAAGCCTTCCCCTAAAATAGTTTGACTTGTAACAGAACTAGCAAAATGTAAAGTTATTTTCCACAAATCTCTGTTTTGTTCCTGTGACAGGAGGTGGTGTGTTGATAATGGGAAGCACATCTGTAAAGAACACACAGTTGGTCTCTGAGTAAAAGAAGACTCCCCTTCTGCTTGACAATAACAATCTTATCAGTTCAAAGACAATGGTGCATTCACGTGCAAATGTAACGTTGATCATTAGAGCTAACAGAGGGGTGAACAGTTAGGGGGTAAATTCTGACCCTCCGCAACACCTGCACCCAACATGATGTGCATGATCATTGCCATCCTCATTGCTTACTTCTTCTTAAATAAACATGTCCTAGGGCTATGCCTTAATGATATTATGAGGGCAAAGAAAAATGCATTTAGATAATATTGTTTAAAAAAATTGCATTTGCAATAACTAATTTTCACTCTTTGTGTATATGACTAAAATAATTCTGGAGATTAATAAAGCAGAATGCCAAGAAAACAGACCTGGAAAATGCACAACTGAGACAATACAAATATTGTGAAAAATACCAAGAACATATTTTTGGGAGGTTTGTTCCTAATTTTGAAAACAAAAACATAAATGCTATTTTACCTAATTGTTTGAATCAGTGAAACATCATTAATTATTATTATATATTTTTTTATGTGACATACAGCCATTTAAACCTGTTACAGTTATTATTCGAAGCAAACAATAATGAAATAACAAAATAACAAACAAATGAATATTAACATAAATGATTGAATACAACGTTGAAACGTTGAAAACGTTGAATACATTTTGGGGGCAAAATATGGGCTTTTAACATGGACATCAGCAGCGCTTACTGCGTAAACAGCATAAACAACTTCGCTCATGTGTCAGTCTAGCTTGGAATAATTTCATGATGATACAGGCATGCAATTACAACTCACGCGATCTGCAATATTTGTCGAGGATCCTGAGAGGTCATCGAAGTCTGATTTGCATCCATCACGTTCATCAATTACCAGGTCTATGGGCATTTTCCCCTTTAAGCAGCTTATATATCGATGACAAAAGTTGTCGCAAAGCTCGTGCACCTGATATGAAATAAATTAAAACTAGTTAAATTATAATAGAAAGCATGAAATCATTGGCCTACAGTTGACTTTGAGGTCTTCATTTGTACAAAACGCATAAACACATACCTTTTCGAGTTCCAAGAGATGAAATCGTAATACTTGTATTGACTGTATCATCTATAAAAATAAATTAGATAATTAAACACATGAAACAATTAAACAACTAAAAAAACAATAATAACCGGCTAGATATATTATTATTTGTGTTGTAGCTGTTGTTTCATATTATTATTAGTGTTGTTGCTGTTATTTTAAACGGTAATTAGTATTAGAATTACGAGCTATGGCGTTCAAATAAAAAGTTTTGCTTTTTTTATTGTCATGTTATTACAATAACAGAAGTCTAAATAGGTTTCTCCAGAGTCGATGCTTTGAGGGTGCCCTAGGCAAAGACCCCCACGCCCCCTGATAACACGCGGCCTCATAAATCACTAAGCTTCCATTATTTTCCACAAAGAATCCGCCAACAAAGCTTTGAAGCAAACATGCACATTCACGTACAACTCCTGCGCGAGATTTATCTAACAACAATTTACACTCACCAAATTGTCCAACTCTGGGTTAGAGGAAAATAACGGCTTCTCTGCCCGTATCTAAGAGACATTTTAATCACAAAAAGTATATTTAAAAAAAAATCACAGCTTCAGAAAAATATATCATAGCCAGTAACGCATTTTCATAATTTTGAAAGCCAATTTCACCTCAAATTAATCAGTGTTGTCCAGTAAAACCATATCTGTAAAACTCAAATGGTATTTCGCATAGTTTGTTGGTCTATTACCTGTTTGGCAAACACAGCGATGTCTTCGTTAAAAGAGTCAGATGAGCACACATCTCCACCAGCGACACCGGGCTCTCTTGGTGTGCATGTGGCAAGCTCACACTTCTCAAAAACCAGCGCCAAGAGGGGAAATAACGGGTGCCTTAAAGAAATGGCTATTGTTTTTGGTAAATGCGCACATGATACAAACGAACAAAAAAAATCTAATAAAATATTGGATATTAATGATGATGACAGCACTATATTTTATAAAGTTATTACTTTCACAGCTCTCATTGCCACACTGTTGTTGCACTGTGCATGTGGGGTTGAGTGAAAGATATACACTCATTACATTAAGTGCTGGGTTGTTTTTGACCCATGCTGGGTACATTTCGGACAGAAGACTGCTGGGTCAAAAATTACTCAATACTGGGTCTTTTCAACCCAAATGCTGGGTTGTTTTCACTCAATTTTGGGTAAAGATAAACAAACAATTAGGTTAAAAATAAACCAGTAATTTGTAGAATGTAGGTATTTATTAGAATAATAATTCTGCACATTATCAAACAATATTGGTAGATTTACCACCGTTGTGTAATATACCTCTTAAACTGGCCTTTGTAGTTCAGTTTTAAACAAAGTTTAATAATACGGCATACTATTTAAAGATCTAATTAAACTAAAATCCACTAGTGAATGTTGTTTATGAAATAACAACCGTTTCCGTTTTAATGTCTAGATCATATGTACCGTATTGCAAGTAGCCTACCCATAAATTTGGTCCTTGTCTCGTTTAAGTGCATCGTTGACAGCTGAGCCCATGCTGCTGGGCATGATACTGTGTGGTGCATGGGCTCCGTAGTGCTGGTTGGCATGTGGTGGTGGGCCGTGGTTCAAGTGGTGAATTTGCGGCAGTGGCCGCGGCGCGTGTGGATCACCATATATCGATGTCGGAACGCCGACTCCTTCCATTCCCCCTCCGTAGTGAGCAAGGTCTTCGTACTGTCAAGAAGAGACATAATTGTATTTTTAGATAACTTAAACGGTTCTATAACTTAGGAATATATAGCAAATATTTAAAAATTAAGGAAAAATTACAGTTTAATAAAGTTAGTTCACGTGTACAGTTAGACAAAGTGTTTGTAAGTGAACATACCCGCTGAGCCATCAGCATATGAAGATTTTGTTGATGTAATCGAATCTATGCGATTATCCCGCAATGAAACAATAAGAGTGTTTTAATTCCTTTTGTGCATCCAGTTTAAGAGCAATGAGCTGTGGGTAATCCGTCGAAGTGACAAACCATGTCCTGTAAAGAGTTTCTGGTTTACTTTTGAACTGCTTTTAAACTGTATTGCTAGCTACGCTTTGAGGTAAATAAATATTGGTCACCACAAATTCCTTATATACAAATGTCAAAAATTGTGTTCTTGTTGTTAGATGCAGTCTAGCATTCGCAAATACCTTTAAATCAGAAAGAATTTTTATATCCTGAGATGTTCGCATTTAGCATGGCATCACAGCTTGGTGTCAGTAGAAAGAAAAACTATCCGCATCTCATGTTCATTCGTGACCCACGCTGGAGTTAAGTTGATGGTCGGCGCCGGTTCCACTTAAAGCAACTGATCCCCTGATGATGACTGGGGAACGTGGTGGGTGTTACCAACCCGACACCTCTACATAAAGCAAGAGAAAGAAGAGAGCATTGACTACGAGCAGCCAGCGAGGGTTCACATTGGATATGCGCTCCATGACGCACTGTAAAATCCTTTACCAGTTTTGTTACTATGGGTGGAGTCTCTATATTTTTGATAAAATCAGATCAGTGCACTAAGTGGACGTTTTTTAACGAATTCAAAGCATCACAACATTTGAACCTAAGAAGATAGACCTTAAAAAATGTATACTTCGTTTAAAATATAGACTAACCGCCCGAGTTTCATATAAAATAATATTGAATCTCATTGAACCTACAGTCGACACAAATAAATCCAGCAGTATCTTTTTAAATAATAGCCAACAAACAAATGTCTGTATTTGTCTACATTTAGCCTTTATTAATAATCTCTTGCACTTGTCTTTATATGTATGTATATAAATGTATGAAATATAAGCAATTGTATTTTTGGAACATTAAAAACAATTCTTGTCGGTCGAAAGCAAAAAAGTGTCCAAATATAATTATTATTATTATTACTATAATTATTATTATTATTATAACAGTATTACTATAAGTAGTGGTTTAATTATTACTGTTGTAGACCAAATGATCTCCGACTTCTCCTAACTCTGCTTTATATTTAATCTTATTGAGTTAATAAAATCGACAGAGGAAAAACCTTAGCTAATTTTACGTGCCAAAGCATTTACTCTGTTGTAATGGATTTCAAGTTTAAATATGTGTTTGACTTTATTTTGCAGTAAAAAATAAAATGAAGAGTTTATTTCCAAAACTCCGTTTTTTATTGTGCATTCCAATTAAAATCAATCAAACTTGGTTTATTTTGATTTAAGCCATAATAACTATACAAATAACTAACACAATAAATCAATGAAAACATGATAATGTAGTTCAAAACGGAGTTCTCTTTTTGAAAAAAAAATGTATAATCGATTATACAATGATATAACCCTGATATAAAATCTGAAAAAGTCTTTAAAAAACCTAGTTAGTCTTTAGGTTTTCTAAATAAAACCTTCCACATAATGTTAATAATAGTCAGTGAAATATATTTTATACTAACTGTGTAATGTCACGCCAAAGATTGAAATAAATCATGGTTTAAATCAAACTTTCTAGTGATTTATTTGGGTTCCTGCTTCGTCATTCATTTAAAAAATCTAAATTTTTAAAAACATCTCAATTTCCGAGAGGAGCCCCATTTAATTATATTTAAAAAAAACTACGTTAAGAGGGTTTGTGTGTGTGTTATCAATAATCTGAACAACTCTCATCTAGACTAAGAATTCCTGCAAACCAAAAGATTAAAAAACTACAATAAGGTTTACAATGACTGGGGAACGCTACTGACCAGCAAGTACATAACTGCATTAAGATATTTGAAAGCACGTGGAGTAAAAGCGAAATACTTATATAATAATAATAATAAATAAATAAATGATTTCGTAAACTATCTTTGCTGATAGGGTGAGGATGTGTATCTAAGCCGAGCGTTTCTTTCCAGTACTTCAGATCCAACCAGTCTTCTGCAAACCTGCAGCTAGGCTTCAATACCACGCCTCCTGTGCGTTCCACTGCAACAAAGTAAGTTTACCTTATACCACCACCTAGTGGTGCATCTTTATTTAAAAAACAATCTTTTTATGTAGTATATTAAAGAGGTTAGAGCTGAGTATCACAAACATAAATACACTCAAATACGCGATCCATGACCATATTATATGAAAAAATCCCGAATACATAAAATCTCAAATAATATTGTAGGCCTACTTAAAATAGTTATAAGTGAATTTAAATGTTCCAAAGCAAAGGATGAGAGTTTATATGTTCCAAAGCAAAGGATGAGACGTTGTTTCGAACCGACAGATGGGGTTTGACTTGAGAACCTATCATCTTCTGACTAGTTTTGAAAAGGCCAATGAAATTGGCGAATGATATTTGCATGCGGGACTCCGCCCCCGTATATACGGGTATAAACTGAGACGGCGTGATGCATTCGTTCACCTTTTGTGCTTCGGAGCCTTCCATCTATGATCTACTTTTTTTTAAAGAGCAAGGAGGGGGACGGACACATGTCATGAGATGTCACTTGCAGCATCGGAGGGCGACTTCAGGTCATGGGTTTCGATCCCAAGGAATGGACATACATAGAAACAATTGTATAATACACTGGAATGTAAGTTATATTGTCTTCTCTCTCTTGGTCATGAGGTGACAGATGCTAATATTCACCAAGTTTCTAATACAGAATAAAATCAAACCGCTAACATCTTATTATTGTGTCAGTATGTTCCCATAATTTATAAAGTATATGATAATGGTGGATAAAGATGTCTGAATAAGTTTGAACAGTCTTAAAGAAGGTCGTTTAAAGCTATGATTTAATGCATGTTTACCTTGAACAGACGCTTATCGAACGCATTCTTCTTTTATGGCAGACAGGCTTGCTGGCTTGTGTTAATAGGACATACCGCCATCTACTGTCCTATATTTTACTTTTATATTTGGAAAACGTGTGTGCTTCGCTGTGACATTAAGAGAATGGATTTAGGTTGTTACCATTTGACGACACAGAAAAATGGCGGCCTCAGAGTAAAACTATTTTTTAAGTTCATGAATACTGTGAAAGTTACACAGTTTTTTATTTTACATTCATAACGTAAATGCCATTGTTAATATATTAAGCAGAGATGGGAACAAGTCACATATGGTCAAGTCCAAGCAAGTCTCAAGTCTTAACCATCAAGTCTCGTGTCAAGTCTCGAGTCACAGTTTAGACAAATCAAGCAAGTCAAGTCAAGTCAAGGGTTCACCCCAAGCAAGTCAAGTCAAGTCAAGGGTTCACCCCAAGCAAGTCAAGTCAAGTCAAGGGTTCACCCCAAGCAAGTCAAGTCGAGTCCTGATAAGTGTCAAGTCAAGTCGCAGTGCTAAAATAAACAGTGGTTAATTTTTTAGATTCATGTTTATTTTTGCACTGAAAAGATGAACTTATATACATACATTATGTATCTTATTCACATTGCTATATATGAATTATATGCATATCTGTGCAACATTAATATCTGAAAATAAAAGTGTTGCTTACACAACAGAAATCCAGTCTGAAATGTATAATACAATCTAATTCAATTTATTTGAAACATCTACTCAGAAATGGAAATACTCGTATCATACAGAATGACTTAAGACTTAAGCATTTATACAGACTATGCAGCTTATAAACTAAGAATTGTGACTGAAAACTTGACTATTGTATGTTTTAAGTATATGATGCTGTAATACTTGTGCTGTCCATTAAAGTGCACAAATAGGCCTATAGGGAATTTGCATCTAGTTATGGGAATCCTGGATCATTTTATTGCCTTCGATATTGAATCTTGTTTATCAAAATGAACGGATCTTTTTCATTTCGGTAGAATATAAATTAAATGTATGTTAATATAGCCCAGTGATGAAGTTATGATGCTTAATCGTCATCTCTGTGGTGGACGCGCAATATGCAGTTTCATACGTAATATATAATCTGAGAATATTTGTTTTCTATTTGAACTGGTTTCATTATTTTACAGCACAAAACGTTTTGTTGTTATTTTGAGTATAAAAAAATGCAAACAGTTAACAGATTCAAACTATGAAATTATTCTCGTCAGTATGACCAAAATTTTTTTAAAGAGTTTTTTAAGTGCAAGTGATCTCACCGGCGCATCCATGTCAGCCGGTCATGCAGTATATAAGCGAGCAGCTATTCAGCTTCCAGACGCAGTCCACACAAACACTTGAACATGCGCTCATTTAATATAGACATTAGCCCACATGTAATACAGAGAATCTCTTCTGTATTTTAAGATGATTTTAATGTTTTAAGAACATAATAATCTGGGCTGTGGATTCCCCAATTCATCTACTCATGAGATGAGATGTAGGCCTATCAGTGATGATCGATGATCACATTTCTAATAATAAAAAACAACCAAGGCAAAATTATGACAAACAGAAACGATTAATTCATTACATTAGTGATCGTTTTATTACACTGACTATAAAGAAATTACTTTCTTACCTTGCGTCGTGGTTCTAGTAATGTCGGATGACATTCGACATTGTGTTTATCAGAAATCCTTGCGTTGCATACTCTGAACTGGACCGTGAAAATAAAAAAAGATTTGCCAGTTGCAAAGTCCTTGTAGCCAAACGTGACTATCTGAGGAGCTCGACTGTTGTCTGCCATTGTAACGGCCACAACTGTTTCAAGCCGCCAGGCGCGAGAGCAGTTTCCTCTCTATCGTAACTGCTCTATAGTAATTGGCCGTTACCTTGTTTGACGCGGTTTGAGTTGAGCAGCGTTAAAGGCACAGGCGCTGTAGTGCTGCTGAGTCACAATAATTATTTTAGCTAATTTCATTACTTTACAAAGTTCAAGTCATTGTCGAGTCTTCCATTTAAAGTCAAGTCTCAAGTAACTTGCTCTCAAGTCAAAGTCAAGTCAAGTCATTTTCTTACTTCAATCAAGCAAGTCGCAAGTCCTGAAAATTGTGACTCGAGTCAGACTCGAGTCAAGTCATGTGACTCGAGTCCCCCACCTCTGATATTAAGCCATACATCTCTCCTTTTAAATGTTGACATCAAATGGGATAGCAAATGGGTTCAAAACATATCAGGTCGTAAATACTTGAAGATGACACCCCATCGCTTTTTTGCGCGACTATCAATTTTAACGAGGAAGGACCCAAAGCAATCGACTCCGGCAGAGAAAACAGGCGGTTGGTAATGTCGCAGCCGAGCAGAAGTCAGCCATAATGGGTAAAGTCGCCTTGGCTCTCCACTTCTTGCACTCCACACATACTCTCTGATGTTGTTTGATGGCTTGTCTGACTTTCAGGATCCAGTAATGGCAGCGGAGTTCTGTGAAAACCCTATCCGGGCCTGCATGTAGTAGACGCTCATAAAAGTGCCTTATAAGTTTAGTCAGCCTATGGCGAGGGTCCACAACCACTTGGTTCGCAATTTGCCACACACATGGATCAGTCTCAATGCTTGGAAAAAATCTGGTGCGAGCGTATTCAATTGGCTAGCTGCGGGCACATGTTTTGCTGTTCTCAAGGCCTTAAATTCATCTGGGAAAGACACTTCCTGGCACCATCTTACTATGAGCACTTCTACACTCCGGTGATCTGGGTATTGCGTACCTATGTCTTGCGTGGCCACCCTGTGAAGAAAGAAGGTCCTTCATCAGGGGAATCAGCCAGGGGGAGTTGCCCGCAGAAGTGTTAGCTCTGAGAACCAAGTCTGGTTAGGCCAACCAACAGAACTTAATGCTCCTCTTCCCTGACCATGTACTGGTGCATGGACCAACTACAGGTTGTGTGCAAAGGCATCCGTGCAGATGGGGGCCTCTGTCAGGGAGTACCAAAGCGGACAATGGGATGTGTCCAGGGAGGCAAACAGGTAAACCTGTGCCTGCCCGAAATGCTCCCAAATGAGCTGGACGGTGCGGGGATAGAGTCGCCACTCTCCACAGATCCTGTCCTGCCGAGAGAGTGCACTGGCTATCTGGTTGAGGTCACCCGGGATATGAGTTGCCCACATGGATTCCACCAGCTGCTGACTCCAGAGGAGGAGGCGTCGGGCGAGTTGCGACATCTCCTGTGAGCTAATGCCCCCCTGTTGGTTCACATATGCCATGGCAGCCGTGTTGTCCATGCGAAGCGCCACGTGCTTGCCCTGCATGAGAGGAAGGAACCTCTTCAAAGCAAGCCAAGCATCCAGCAACTCCAGGCAATTGATATGTCAGTGCAGGATGGGTCCCATCAACCGCGCAGACCCCTCATGGCCGTTGCACATAGCACCCTGGTCGAGCAGGGAGGCATCTGTCGTCACAACGATGCGCCTCGAGACCTGCCTGATTGGGACTCCAACCTGGAGATAGTTCATGTATGTCCAAGCGGCTAGGGTGGTTTGGCAGTGAGACGTGATGGGAATACGCATCGTGCCCGTATGCTACGCTCTCCAAGGAACTCAACTCTGAAGCCAGTGCTGAAGCGGTCTCATATGCATCAACCCGAGAGGCATAGAGGACGCCGTATGCACCAGTAGCCTCTGAAAAGGTTTCAGTGGGACCGCTGAGTGCTGCCTGACGAGAGTCAGACAGCGTGGCATTGACTGGACGCATTCGTGGTAAGGCGCGCTGTCATGGTAACAGAATTCAGTTCTATACCGAGATAAGAGGTGCTCTGGGCAGGGGAGAGCTCGCTCTCGTCCCAGTTGAACTAAAGGCCCAATCTGTCGAGGTGCCAGAGCACAAGGTCCCTCTGCTTACACAACAAACCTTGCGAGTGAGCCAAGATATGCCAGTCCTCGAGATAGTTGAGGATAAGCACGCCCTCCTCCCTTGGGGGAGAAAGAGCAGCCTCGGCGACCTGGGTAAAGGCACGGGGAGACAGGGCCAGAACAAAGGACAGGACCTAGAACTGGTATGCTTGACTCCCGAAGGCAAACAGAAAAAACGGTCTGAGCCGTAGGAGAATCAAGACATGAAAGTAAGCGTCCTTCAGGTCTATAGCCACGGATCAATCCTGACGAGAATTGAAAAGTCAGCCGCCCACCTTTCTTGGGGAAGGTGAAGACATCTCAGCCAGAGGGACGACCTCGACCCGAAGGACGGGAGGATTCTCGACCCTCCCGTTTCCAGTTGCAGAATATCCCGAGACTTTGATGGGTGCCTGGCGAACTGGAATGCATAGCCAAGATGGATCGTCCTTACTAGCCACTGCGACGGGCTGGGGAGCTGTTACCAGGCCCTAGACACCTCGACAGAGGAACTAGCGGGGAGATCTGTATCATCTAAGCGGCGCCCAATGTCCTTGTTCTCCCTGGGCTTTCCCTTCAGGGTCGCTTCTTCTTGGTCGGTTGTCGACAGGAAGTCTATGCTCTCCTCTGCAATGACCTCTGTCCACGGGTGGCTGCCTGAGAAGGGGGTGCCGGGGGGGGCTGCTGGGGAGCATACGCCATCTAGGACCTCGACGCCCTGAATAGGGCCGGGTCACAGTGGGAACCGTCTACTGAAAACTGAAAACATCTTAACGGTGTCACCAAACAGCCCAACTTTCACCGCAACCCAAGGCTCGCAGCGGCTTAGGCAAGCATGGCTAAGATCTACTTGTTAGATTCATCCTGGGCTTGACCGACCGAAGCCTGGAGCCAGGGAGACATCAGAGAGGGAGCATGGATTTACATTTACAGTGCGTCCGCATTTCCAGCATCTCTAGCCCTCCTTTATCATTTTAGAATCTGTTCAAGTGAGCACTCTGCGATTTCATCGCACTGTGACAAGTAGTGCTCTTCACTTTTGCAGAACAGCCACAAACGTTTCAGTCTCTTAAATGATGGCTGGGCAGTACCTACGTCTTTTGGCTGGTCGCTGCCATGATAAACTGCAGTGGGATCAGCCTGCCCATTCGAGACAGGCTGACGTTCCCTATGTGACTCAGCAGAGGATGCTAGCAGGCCTGTGTGCGCTAAGAGTTCCTCAATAAACAAACACCACACAGAGATTTATGCAACTAACCGGTGTACTGCTGTGTTGTGTACTGCCCAATTTGTCAAATTAACCCCCTTTTTCATGGAACTGATCGGTTTTATTGTGTTCTAGCCAACACCCCATTGAGGAAGGCTAGATACAGACCTTCACCTAATACAGTCCGATATCAAATAAATGGTCCCTCCAGCCGGATCTGGCGTTTCTCATGGTCAAAGCATTGATCAGTGTCCAAAATGCAACCTGAAGGAGCATCGGAACAGATTGTAAGACACAAACATCAAGTTCAGTGAGAACAGTGAACAGTGAGCCAGATGGCATTGTCATTCACAACACAGCATGCACAGGGGCTTGGAGATGTTTCAGAGAACAATCTTTCACCTTCTACCAGAGAATCGACTACCATAAGTCAAGGTCCATGGGATACATTGGATAAATGGTCCATAGTTGGTGAAAGGGCTCCTTCCTTTCAAGTAATGGATAACACTAGTGCCATTGATACCCTAGTGCAGTCTATTTATCATCTTCAGTATCCACCATATCATCGGTCGTGGGAAGAACATCAGTCTACACCATTACCTCTGACAAATTATACTCCATCTAGGCTAAGCACACATTGTGAACAAGCACAGATTATCCACAGACTATGTTATATCCAGCCTTGGCCACACGTACATATGGTCAGCCCGCAAAGTACCAACCCTTAAGGTCTCAGCAACCCTTGCCTACCACAACAGGTGCTCGCCGCACTCCGTCCCAATCAGGGGACTGATTATTATACTCTGCCCAACCCAGCTAAGGAGAGAAAAGTAGAGCCTCGAAGAGACACTAACATGCTAGACATTTTGGGATCAATGATTGGTAAACTTCAGATTATGAAAGATCAATTCTTGGCTGCTGCACCTACTCAATCGCAAATTGATCCAGCTGAACATGAATACCACAACTTCCCACACGGGCAGCCTCCTGAGAAACCTGATCACCCGGTTTACCACAGAACAGTTCAACCAAAAACTGACCTTTGACTGCCAGTGAGGGACAGGAATCAGCATAAAGTCATTATACCAGTCCCTTAACAAGACGCTAGGAAATACTGAACAAGGGCGTCATCAATACAAGCAACCCAAGGGGCTAAAGTCGGCACCAAGAGCTCCCTTTTTCCATTCTTTAAATCCTGCTGGACAAGAAAGTAAATATTGTGGTCTAGTGCCCAGTATACATAACTTCTGTACTAAAGACCCCAGCGAGTTTAACCTGTTAAAAATAGCCTTGGAGAACCTTTTACCGCCAGATGCCACAGAACTGTTCCGGTACCAAATCCTGCTGGATCACTTAAAGCTAGATGAAGCACGTTTATTGGCAGATTCCTACCTCAACTCACCATTCCCATACTCTGATACAATGTGTGCTTTGAACGAATGGTTTTGCCAACCAGACAAGATGGCGCTCAAGAAAATCGCCAAAGTGATGGATTCCCCAGATATCCTAAAGGGAGATTTCAAGGCCTTTGACAGATTTGCTCTCGAGATGGGGGCTCTTATTGGTATGTTGGAGACTCTTAGAGATGAAGGAGAAGCTGAGCTGAGATGTGGGTGAAATATTGAGAAACTGTAGAGTAAGTTGCCTGCTGAAATGAAAGCAGGGTTTCAAAGAGAGATGAACCAACGTCCTGGGTCCGTGTACAACCTTTGTGATATTTCTGAGTGGCTCCAGAAGATGCTAGCGGGACTGTGTGTGCTAAGTGTGTTTTAATAAACAAACGCCACACAGAGATTTATACAACTAGACTGTATACTACTGTGTTGTGTGCCGCCCAATTTGTCAAATAAACCCCCATTTTCATGGAACTGATCAGATTTATTGTGTTCTAACCAACACCCCATTGAGGAAGGCTAGATACAGACTGTAATAAATCTCCATAAAAGGGAAGGAAGGAGTCGGGAACCGGCAGACATTTAAACAGATTTTAATAAAAAATAAAAACAACGTATATAAACAGCCAGCAGCCCCTCACGGACGACTGCTGGCAACACAAACATGAATATAACTTAACATGTGTCCGGGCCCGGTCCTCTCTCTTCGACGGTCCGGTCGCTTGTTCTCTTATATGCTCCCAATCTCCTACGTGATTCGAGCCCGGTGTGCGCACAGCTGGCGCTCATTCACAATTACTCACCGGTCTCGAACCACGGTCTTGCCCCGCCTACTCCACTACATACCCCCATCACCCCTCACAGGCCGGGGGTTACCCCCGAGACTGTGCATACTCCCTCCCTCGGGGGGGGGGTTGTGGTGGGGGGTATGCAGCGACGAGACGAGACAACGGAGATTGGAGCACTCGGAGCGACCGGAAAGAGAGAGGGGAGAGAGGGAAAAAAAATTACAGTCCGGTTCCCCGACATGCTGGCGCTCGGCCTCAACCAGCCGGAGTACTCTCCTTCGCGGTGCCTTGCGGTGGCCCTGGTGGCCGGCGGTGGCTCCTCCTTTATCTGGGAGTCGTCACCGGCTCCTCCCCCTTGGGCGGACGGACGCAGGCTCCGGCCTCTGGCAGGCGGTGGCCGAACTCTGCACTTCCCGCCCCCTGCTCCTCCCCATGGGGGGACGGACGCAGGCTCCAGCCTCTGGCGGACGGCGGCAACTCCCCCGCTCCCGCTTGGACGAAAGCCACCCCACCTCGACCCAGGGGCGTGGCAGCAAAGGTCGCCGTTCCACCGAAGCTTTGACGGTGGCCACACTGTGCACTTCTGTTTCCCCAGAGCCACCGCTTCGGGCAGCCACTGGCGGATGCCCTTCGTCCGCGCTGCCCGAACTCTCCGGCACCGCGAGGCCACTCGGTGGCAAGGACTCTCCGACAGCATGTCTCTCCTTCCTCCCAGGTTTCGGCACCAATTTCATAAATCTCCATAAAAGGGAAGGAAGGAGTCGGGAACCGGAAGACATTTCAAACATTTAATAAAGTCGTATAACAGCCGGCGGCCCCTCACGGACGACCGCCGGTGAACAAAACATAAACATAAATACAAATACAATCATAACACAAGTTCGTGCCCGGTTCTCTCTCTTCGATGGTCCGGTCGCTCGTTCCTTTTATATGCTCCCAATCTCCTACCTGATTCGAGCCCGGTTTGCGCACAGCTGGCAATCATTCACAATTACTCACCGGTCTCGAACCACGGTCTCGCCCCGCCTACTCCACTACAGAGACCTTCACCTAATATAGTCCGACCTTCACAAACTTGCTATTGAACAGCAGGTGCTCGATAAAGCTATCTCGGTACTGCTTGGCAGTCTTGTGTAAAGTACTTGAAAGCGATACTTGAGTAAAAGTACAAGTATCTTAACAGAAAATGAATTTGGTAGAACTAAAAGTCACCCTTTAAAATATTACTTGAGTAAAAGCCTTTAAGTATCTGACATTTAGTGTACTTAAGTAAAAGTAAAGGTTTAAAACTTTGAATGGTTTGAAATTTATGTGGAAATTTATTGTGGCTTCCTTACAGTGAAAGCAAGATATCCAGGCACAAGAGAACGAAGCTTGAACTTTTTCAACAAAAAATAAACATAAAAAAATGGTGACTAGCTGTCTCTCTCTCAACTTCCCTGTTTGTTATAGGACACACGGCCCGTCTTTCAATTGGCATGAAGTTAGTCACTGAAAAGGTGTCTGTTCATCTTCAGAAGAAGTTGGTTTTCAAAGTTGCAAGAATTCAATCTCGCTCTTCTTGGACTGAAGACAAGTCCTGCGATGCTGAACAGCCTTTCACAGGCCGTTGAGACAGGTAGAGGAATGTTCAGCTTCACGGAAAGCTTGCACACCGCTGGGATGGATTTCAGCAAGTCCATGTGATCAGCTGAACAGGCCAAGTATCCATCCAGTTGTTTGACACCATCTTGTGCTTGAGACGACTGCAGGGCACAGAAGAAGTCATCGTCATCAGACGAACTGGACCGGTTGGCATTTGCTAGCTGAAGGTAGGGTTCTTCGATGTGCTGTCTGATGTAGTCAATTCCTGAAATAGTGACAGTGAAAATATAAATTCCAGATCTAATGCAACTCTCTAACATGTTATGACCCCAGATTTAAGTTTTAATTTAAGGTTTGTTATTTTAATGGTATGTACTTTCCATGCAACCATAATTCAAGATTTATTTATTTGTAACCAAGGAAAATTTTGTTGTGTGGAGAGATTCAAAATATACACTTATTTTTTCACTATCCCCATGAGGTTTTACCTGTTTTGATTGTGGATTCATCCTTTGTCCACTTTGTACGGAATTTTGGAAGTAGAACTGCAGCTGCGATCAACTCAGGGTCTCCTGACATGTGGAGACCACAAGCCAGTGCCGGCCCGAGCCTCTTGGGGGCCCTAAACAGAATTTGATATTGGGGGCCCACTCCCAGCACGCGGAGTCACCTGATTCAAGATTATTGACACAAATGTCACGCTATAATGTTACATTATAAATGAATAAAGTGAGGTTATGTATTAATACAAAATAAATAAATAAAAATACTCAATACGATACTTAAATAAAAGACTTTACTCTTAAACTTCTGAATTCAAACTGTCACAAAACAAGAAATAAATAATTTGCAAATATGCAAATGCAAATGTAAATGAAAGGTGCAATCTTTTAAATAAAACCAAAATAGACAAACATTCATATAATGTTTAAAAAAATAGATAATTAAATAATGAAAGCAAACATAAGAACAGCAAGGGTTCAACAATGACAATTGTACAACAATGACCTCAAAATCGTTCCTTGCTAGCTTTTCTGGAGGCAAAGTCACTGATGACATCATTGTACGGTATTGCTTGGCCAACTTTGTTATTAATACTAATGACTGCAAGTCCACTTAGTCTTAGTATATTTTAACATTCACTTCAACACACATAGCAATACTAGCGGGCATCCCTATAACTTAGAATGTTAAGTTCCCCTTCGGCTGTTTTCTCCAACTTAAACTGATATCTATAATCAATACGTGAAATACACCTAGATAAATGTATATTAATAATGCGAGACATTTCACTGTTGATGGCGGGGATTTAACGTTAGCTCTGGTGATGGCTTATGTAAGATCACGAGTCATGACTAGCCGCTACCTTAAGTGACGTGAGAACAATTTGTCACTAATCATGCAAACATACCTTTATCTTGCTCTTATTTCTCCTCCTCTGTCCTTTTCTTTTTTCTTATTTCGGCACCAGAGGGATACATCCTTTTTGTGACATGGCTTGTCATTTATTAATTACAGTGACACGCACTTGCACGCCGGCGCGAATTGTCAATGCACGCGAAATGTGTCTAAGTGCAATTGCGCATGACTCAACCGCTAGCAGTCACAGCAGCAGTTGTCGGCAAATCAGAATTTTATTTTCTTGAATTATTCATTTCATTTATAAGTTCATATTCATTCATTAATTAATTAATTCATTCATTTATATAACTTGTTTTAAGTTATTTAATTGTAAAAAAAAAACGATTGGGGGGCCCCAAGCAGCCGCTTAGTTCGCTTATGCCTCGGGCCGGCCCTGCCACAAGCACTGACACAAAGTGGCAAAGTAACACTGAAACACGGTTCAAAGTAGGGAAGGAAGGAGGCGGGAACCGGTGAACATTCAAATAAAGTTTTAATATAAAATAATAAAAAAACGGTCCACTGCCGGCCATAAGATAAGATACAAACGTAAAACATATGTCCGGGCCTGGTCCTCTCTCGCCGGCAGTCCTGTCGATTCGTCCTTTTATGCTCCCTAACTCCTCAGTGGGAAATGCAGGACCGGTACGTGCACAGCTGATTTCGACTATCACTCACGCCACCGACCCCGCCCCACGGCTCCCGTCATACCTTCCTCGCTACAAACACATTTTGAAAGGGACATTTGAGTATAATTGAAATAAATCATTAAAGGGGAACTTAGCGACTATTTTAACTTAATTAACCCATTTAGAAATCATTTGGATGGTGAAATGGCCTGTTCCGGTGAATATTATGACTTTCCCTGCTCTCCCTTGCGTCCCCAGGCAGAAAACCAACCTTGCAACTTTGGGACTTCCGTCCCGTTAAGTTGGAAATAGGAAGTATCGTGAGAAGCGAGAATGAGCGAGAAACACAAACTGCTTTACAGCAATTCCACATAAACGCACACGCCCCCCTCAATACCGGTTAGCCCTGCCGGCTATAAGAACAAGCAACGATTAATGTATTACCCACCTCAGAAGACATTGCTCCCCATGAAAAAGTTGCCCGGCAACAAATGCACATCAGCAGCGGTAGAAAGGTGGAGGAGGGTGCCGCAATTGAGTTTCTATACGACAGTTTTGTGAAATACACGTCCCAGAGCTGTAGGGGGAGCTCGTTGAGAAAACATGCGATGACAAAAGTAAAAACCAGCGAAGAAATGGCTAGAGTTGCCAAGTTCCCCTTTAAAGAGTTAAGATAATATAAAATAATAACATATTTTTATCTTATTCTTAACATGCCACTAAAACGCCGTCGTATCATAAAATTAAATAAAAAATATATATATATATATAAAATTTATTAAATTGATTTATTAAATTAAATTGGAACCTTCAAGTTGGTGCATATGCCTCTGATGGCCCCCTTTCCCTTTTCTTTCATTATTCTCAGCAGTCTTTCCAGTGCAAGGAACAAGGAGTTCCACCTTGTAGCATTTGGGCGCAGCAGCTGGAGGGAGCAAGCATCTTCGTCTTCAAGATATGGTCGACTCCCCTCATGGCCTCAGTCACGGCCTTCCTCATTCCCATGAAGGCATCATCAATCATGGAGCAGAGGATCAGCCATGATATCATTTTTGCATTAGGCTGCAGTTCCTTCACAAAATCTTGAAATGGTAGTTGTTCAACAACATGGAATGGCTTGAGCCCTTGGACCACATCAGGATAGCTTTGTCAATGGACCTCTGAGACACAGTCCTGTTGTTCACCAGTGTGGTCCGCCTAATGGTGGAGGTGGTGGGAAGAGTCTCAGGAGCCCTTTTTCTCTTTCTTAATGTCAGCTATTCATAAATTTTTGAGGTGGCCTACATGCTTTCTCTGAAACAGTGAGAGAAAGATATTTTGTTAGCAAAACAACAGTGCCGCCACTTGTGCTGTACTAGAAACCGTTGTTAAGCATTTCAGAGTGGTAACGTTAGCAGCAGAGCCTGCCAGCAGCTGCTTCCATGATGGCATCAATAATGTGACATATCTGGACAAGCAGGACTTCTTCTTTGTGCTTAGCAGTTGACATGACAACAAACAGGCATTACTGTGTAGTCTTTCAACATGCCCCGTACAGGTGAGTTCTCGTCCTTCTGGACCTTCGAGTGACATCAGCTTGCCTACAATCAAGTCAACATTGAGTTCAAAACTCTGGAAAGAATTTTCATTCCCTGCTCAAATATCTGGAAAAATACAACACAGCGGCCATTTCACTTTGTTCCAGCTGATGAGGGTGCCCGTGCTGACGTTGTAAAGCTGCTGATGCTGAACTACTCTGACTAGTTGCACACTTTCATGAATGATGTACATCCAAAGCGCTTTACAATCATATGTGGGGGTTCACTCCTAAACCACCACAGTGTGCAGCATCCTGGATGATGCGACGGCAGCCACAGTACTACGGATCCAGTGTGCTCACCACACACCAGCTATAGGTGGAGAGGAGAGAGAGAGCCAATTCAGAGGGTGGGGAATATTAGAAAAGGGGAAGGACGAAGGACGGATGAGATAATAAAAGTTATTTAAGTCCAAACGTACAGAGGAAATTTAGAACATCGTTATCTTTTTAGATTTTTTAGATCCACAATTTTCCAAATATTTCACCTAATCAATAATTTAGCATCACATGTGCAGCCAAACAGCATACTTTCCAAGAACAGTGAAAGTTAACTTATAAACTGCTCAAACTCTACAAAACAAAATAATGGAGCCTTCCAATAAAGCAGATTGTTAGTTTAAATGTGCATGTGGCGCCTTCTTGTGGTAGCAGGCCAGCAGTAAAAGGCAATGAATTGTGCATTTACGAATTCAAGTAATTCTTCAAACAATAAACATATTTAATAAGATGTAAAGAGTGGTGGGTTAAAATCTGGTCTCCGTATTGCAAAGTAATGTTCAATCAATCAAACAAACAAATACCTTGTTAACAAAAGCAGTGGCAATATTGATTAGTTTAGGCTTTCTCTTATTTCAAGAGGTCAGGTAAATATTGTATCTGAATAATTAATCAAACGGATGCAGCTATTTCTTGTAGCGATATTCTACAGGGAGTGATTTTATATACTTATATACTATTGTTGGGTAAAAGGTGAATAGAATAGAAAAGTTTGACCATATTTTTCTGCATTTTTAGCCATTAACTTTTATAAATGTCACATTTTCAACAGTTATTTCAATATATTCTAACTTTAGTAAACTGCATATTTGCCCTATAAGTATGTGTGCTGTGACAAAAGTCAGGAAGTCTTAGTATATAGAAAGATCGAATTGAGAATTGGATTTCAAAAGTTTCTGGAATATATATTAGCCACGAGATGGCAGAAACTATATTTCTATTAAAATCAGCAATTTTGGAAATCTTAAAAAGTGTTTTTTTTTACCTCATTTGAAGTCATATTTATACAGTACAGAAGAGCAAAGTATAGTGACCTATAGTGACCTATAGTGACATTCAACTTTAGACAATTCACATCTTTGTTCTTCATTCAAATTTTTCAAAAGATGCATTAAACAATTATGCATGTTACATTGGTTTGATTAGAAAATAGAATAAAGCTATTGTTTAAGAAGAATTTAGGCATGCTTGGCAAAAATGTTCACACAACACATATTTAGGAAGTCATAGCCCAGGAGACTACAAAATATTCTGTCTACAAAATTTTCGATTAATTAAATGATATTTGAAATTTAAGTCTACGTTTTATTTCCTTTGAGTTTGAATAAAATACCTACATTTAAATAAAAAAAGATCCAAAGAGGCCCCAAAGATGAAAGTGAAAAAATTGCAAAGTGCAACAAGACATTTTTGGGGTCAGTCCTTTAAGGATTCTGTTTTTTATTTAAATAAATTCCCTGGTTGTAACAAGGTTACACGGATGAGGACAAACAGAGATGCAAAAGGTATAATCCAAGGGTTTACTAAAACAACCACAGGAGCAGGAGAACAGTGGAGATACAACCAGGTTTACAATACAATAACCGACAAGGAACTGATGAACACACAGGGCTTAAATACATAGGGAAAACAGAATCAGGTGTGGGACTAATTAACAATGACGAGGGACAGGTGAAAACAATGAACAAGGCAAAACACATAGGGAACACATGCAGGGGACAGGCTGAAGTGTTACACTGGTATGGTGTACTACAACTCATGTTTTGATGGTTTAATCTAGCGTGAAAATTATATAAAAAGCAAATATTGTATAAGTATGCCCCTGGACATCAATACTCCCAATTACAAATAGAGTGTAAGGCTGTGTTAAATGTCATGTTACCAAACCAGAAAACTGGTGCATTACTTCTGCTTTTGCTTCTGGGGTAGCTGGCTATAGAAAGGCTTGCAGGTTGACCAAAAATATAGGTTACAATCTATCCTTGCTCCACATCCTTTTTCACCAACAACTGCTGGACTAGGAATAGGCAAGTGAAAATTGTATAAAAGGTTGAAAAGTTCTCACACATTGACAACCCCGTCTTTTTCAAATCTCACAAATGGTGTGTTGAATTTTCTTCAAATATATGTGTAGCATTTTTGCATCAACCTTTTTAAGTAAATTCAAGTTAAGGAGATTTTCAGTTAAAATAACAAGAAATATGTGAGTTCACGTGTCATTCTTTTGATTAAAAAATTATGTAACACCAGTTATCTCAACTTGTAGAGCTTATATAGGGTGTACATAAATTGTTAAATTCATTTAACTTTATGTTCATGTAGCATAAAGTATATTATTGTAACAAAGAGTTTTAAAATAATTGAAGACTTGTTCTATGTCAGTCATTGAAATAACTTGATTCTCCACAGAAGCACACAACAAATTGTACTGTTGACGTGTGTCTTGCTTATAGCCTTTATGGTAACTTCACAGAAAACGGTTACTCACAACAGAACAAAAAGTCTTGGTTAAGGATGTAACCTCTGTTCCTTGGTGGAGGGAACGAGACGTTGTGACAATAGATGGATGTTCTTCGGAGCCTTTGATCCTATGATCCAATTTATGATCTACACTGATATTCTGAATTCTAAACAACGTGGTGCAGCAGACTGTCCCTTCCTCATCACCTACCGTGGGTGTCTCGGCAGTTCCAGAAGTGTTCAGGTTTTCTAAAACAGCTAATTTCTCGAGCGCGGCATGTCCCGATGTTCTCATGGGTGCAACACACTCGGCGAGGAAGGTGGTGGACACGATGTCTGCCTCAAGTGCTTGGGTGTCTGGCCCGCTGCAGCAGTCGAGAGGCTCTCAGGCTCAGAAAGGGAACCAAAAATACTAAATAGATCTTAAATCTCTTTGTACATTTTATTAACAACTATATAAATGCCCTAAAAAAAAAGCATGAATAAAGAAAATGTTCAGGTGGAATGGCTTATGTATATATTCCTTTCAGCATTTTGTACTGATAATTTTTAGGTCATTGCACTATACATTTATGTTGTGATTACTTAATTTTAAATGTAACTTAAATTTTTCATTAAGCTACAAATGTTATAAAATATTTGTAAAAGCTACTGAACACCATATGCTTGGTGTGACAAGAAATCTTTTCACTTGAAAATTCCAGTGACATTTACATGGAAATTCATGGTTCTAGCATCTGCTTAGAACCAATTAGGATACTAGCTGTTAATAATGAGGAGGCAATACTGGTAACATTATCTGGTTGTAAATTGCGTTCACCACATGATGTCGATCAAGACTCCGGGAGACAGTATCGAGTTGAACAAGTTTACTCCATTTTAGACATCAGTACAACAGCATGGTATGGCATACAGGTTATATCCAAATGCAATACACAGTTGAATATTGAAGTAGGTTTAAGTAGGTGGGTCTGTGAGTGAATTAGTGGTTCTAGATAGAAACAATACAAGAATAGTCACTCATTACATTCTAGCACAACCTCAATACCAAACATATTCAGAAGAAATTACACAAACAAAGGAATACAACAGTATTTAAAGAGTTCTTATAGCAACTGTAGCCTGATTTACCGAGCTCAAAAAACAGGTGCTCCATACAGCCGTAGCGGCTACTATATGCTAATAAGCTTATATCAAGCGATACATGGTTACTTCAGAACTCACAAGCTTACATAAAGAAAAGAGAACTTCGCACAACAGATAGAGCGGGTTAGACTATATAGATGAGCAAACTACAGGCAAATTAAACATATTAATGAACCCAATTTATATTTTCTTTACTACCATTGTTTCATTTAGAAGATATAAGGACATTTTGAAGTTATAATAAAAATGAATAGTTGTATGAGTTATACAACGCACATTTGTTTAATGAATAAAAACTCCAGCCAAAGGATTTACATTTAAGGGCCTCCAGTGCAATTCCGTTTTTCAATATACAGATAATATTTTCCACATGCAGATAATGCATCATTTTAAATAAACTGACACAGAGACACATTGTAACATTTGAGCAATCCAGGCGGGAAGTAATCCTCATGCAGTATACATTTATCACTAATATTCATAAGACAAGTTCAACCTAAAAATAACAAACAAAGAAAAAATAATTATCCGACTAAACTGTTATGCAGAGTACACAGACAACACTCGCAGTTCTGTTTCACAACTACCAGTCTCTCTGACTGGCACACTTTATTTAAACAAAAACACCTGCATTCATTCAGTCACTGATTAGGTCACATGAGAGCATAATATTTATACATCTTAATACCCCCACTTGCTCGCACATTTCTATTTTATCATTTTGACATAAGTATACAAAGTTCATACACCAAACATAAAGGAGTTAAATTTCATTAACTTAAGCTTTGTTGCTGGTTTTGTTAGCACATCTGCAACCATCTCATCTGTTGGACAGTACTCCAGACTAATTCTGCCCTCCTTTATTACAGACCTCACAAAATGGTACTTAATGTCCACATGTTTACATCGTTGTCTATACACTGGATTTTTTGCTAAAAAGCTATGGCACACTGATTGTCTTCATAGACTCTAGATTCATATCTCAGACCATCAATGTTTTCTAGCAATTGCTGTGGGTATAAACACTCCTGTACAGTCGCAGCCAATGCCATATACTCAGCCTCACAGGTGGACAGTGCAACTGTAGGTTGCCTTTTGGTCTTCCATGAGACCAATGGACCATCTTTGTTTAGGCTAATGCAGTAACCCGTAGTACTTCGTCTATCAGTAACATCAGCTTCCCAATTCGCATCGCTGTATGCATGCATCAAGTTCTCATTTGCACCTTTTCTGTAGCACAGTTCTTTAGTTTGTGTCCCTTTCAAATGTCTCAAAACATGTTTTACAGTATTCCACTGTTCTGTGTTTGGGCTAGAAAAATACAGTGACAATTTACTTACTACAAAACTCAGGTCTGGCCTTGTACATGTTGCCAGGTAGATCAAGCTACCTACTGCCTCCCTGTATTTCCTGACAACACCCATTTCTTCGGTATCAGTGTAATTTAGTTTTTGTTCGCAGGGAATAGCTATGGACTTACAATTTTTCATTTCAAATCTCTCAAGTATTTTCCCAATATACTCGTGTTGTGACATTTTAATACAATTGAAATCTTGCTCATAATCAATGCCAAGAAAATGTGTCAATTTCCCCAAGTCCTTCATTTTAATTTTCGCACTGAGCATCTCTTTTACACCATCAAGCACAATCATACTGTTGGCAGCAATAATCAAGTCATCAACCCATATGACTATGAAAACTTTCTCAGTTTCTGTAACCTTTGTGTAAACACAATGATCAGCTGGATTTTGAACAAACTTGATTTCACATAAATACTCATGCAACATTCGGTTCCAGTTCCTGCCCGACTGTTTAAGTCCATACAGTGATTTTTCCAGTTTATACACCAGTTTTGCATTACCTTGAGATTCTACCTCATAACCGTCTGGCTGTTTCATATAAATGTCACACTCTATTGGTGCATGTAAATATGCAGTCTTTACATCCATCTGATGAACAATCAAATCTTCCTGTACTGCTTTTTGTATCAACACTCTGATACTTGTCGTACTGGCAGTTGGAGAAAAAGTCTCATCAGAGTTCACACCTCTCTCCTGACTGTAACCATTGGCAACATATCTTGCCTTGTACTTGTCTGTTCCACCATTATTCTTCTTGATTGCATAGACCCATTTACCCCCCAATAATTCTTTACCTTCGGGTAGATTGCTCAGGGTAAAAGTTACACTTTCCTCTAATGATTTCATCTCTTCATCTATAGCCTTAACCCACTCATCTGCATACACTGATGTTACGGCTTCTTTGTATGTTTGGGGTACAAGTCTGTAACAATAATCAATGTCAGCTAGATCACCTTCAAAACCACAAACATTATCACTTAAATAACCTGGCCTTTTCCTCTCTCTGACAGGATTTCCCATCTATTCAGGTTTATCCTTATCTATTTTTGTTTGGTTCTTGCACACTTCTAGCTCTTTTACTGTGACCTGTTCCTGAGAACTTTGCAGATTAACTTCGGGGTCTTTTCCTGATTCTCGAAGATTATTCATGACCTCTAAATCATTATAATCGTCATCAATCATTATCATGTCTGCCTCAGTTCTCACTTCGGGTACAAACTCAACTAGTCTACGTTTCTGTATTTTCTTGCTATCTGGATAGTAGATCATGCATGCTGGACAATTCCTGTCATATCCACAAAAATGCCTTTTTCACACCTTGAGTCCAGCTTTCCTTTGTCATGTTGGTAAGCGTAACATGCTAATCCAAATGTCTGCATCCTCGAAATGTTCGGTTGCCTGCCTGTTAACATGAAGTATGCTGTCTGTTTAGTTCTGTTGTTGAAACATCTGTTTCTTACTACAGCAGCTGTCTGGACTGCAAAGGTCCACAGTATTTTTGGTAACCCACTTTCTATTAACATGCATCTGGCCATGTCGAATAAGTTTCTCCAGTTTCGTTCAGCAGTGCCGTTTTGGTGTGGAGAGTATGGTGCAGAGGTCTCATGTCTAATACCACTTCTACTCAACAATGCTTGGTACTCACTTCCTGTGAACTCTGTCCCATTGTCAGACCTGATACACTTAACTTTCCCATATGGAGCCATATCTGCCAGGAATTTTTCTGTGGCAGATTTAGGTCCCGCTAAATCTGTGTGTACCATTTCTAGACCAGCTTTGGCTCTCGCATCTGGCCTTCTATTTCTAGTCTCAATAAACTTCCCCTGCGTGCAAATCTCACAAAGTGGGATAGGTTTCTCTCCTCTACTCTTAATTTCCATACCATCAACAACATTCTCCAGCTTAATTATATCCCCATAATTGCAATGACATAATATTTCATGCCATGTCTTCAAGTCATAACATTTTTTACATTGGTCAACAGATTCATTGTCTATTGTGTGCAAATAGTACAGTTTGTTGTGCCCGTGTATGGGGAATTCGGTACCGTCTTTATGTAGCAAAACGTTCTTCCCTTCTCTGAAGATCACTGTTGCTCCGTTCAAGGTGGCCGCCCTCACAGAGAAGATGTCCTGTGGATATGTCGGGATGTACAGCGCGTTTCTTTGTGTTGTTTTGAAATGTCGTCCTCTGCTGTCCACCAAACATACTACTGTGTCACCTCTGTTATTTGCGACTCCGTTGCACCTCGTGCCATCAGCCAATTCCATGCAGTGTGTGTCAGCCTGGAAACTGCTGTCAAACCTCTGGAACTTTGCGATGTCCGTAATGACGTGTGAAGTTGCACATGCGTCCACCATTACGCCTCTTCTCTTATCCTCATGCCTCCACATTTCAGCGTCGCTTACCCGAAAAACATACTCCTTGTCACCTGTCTCCTCGGACACTTTCCTTGCGTTATCCCGCTGCTTTCTCCGCCTGCAAGTTGCATCGCGGTGAGTGGTTCTTTTTCATTCATTGCACCACTGTTTACGCTGACATGTTCTTGCTTTATGGCCTTTTATGCCACACCTGTAACAAACAATGTCTGCACTTACAGCATAGTCAGCAAAAGTGGATTTCGTTCCAAGGTGCGCTCTTGCTTATATTCCGTAATACTCTCACTGGCCGTCTTTTGCAGTGAAGTAAGCTCTGTGTACAGGCTTATTACCCGGGGCTTCCCTTTGCCAGCATAATATCCACACAAAATCTCCAACGCCGCACGTCCGTCATCTGCTGCTTTTCTCATGACCAGCGACAGACTCTTGTCATCCAGGAACTGTATCAGCTCCGCATAGGCCTCGGCGTTTTTTCGCCGTGTCTTCCTCATCGTCAGAAGGCTCATTTAAAATAGTCTCTTTCAGTCCCTGCAGACAAAGGTGACCCAAAAATTTAGTCTCCCATAATTCTTCTCATCTCCGTCGAAGACTAGTCTTGACCAGCGGCTCGTTGTTACCGCTGCATTTCTCCTTCTACTCATGTCAGTATGTCACTTCTCTCTTAAACTTAAACTCGGGTACACGCAGTACTCGTTGCGACTTTCACCTGGCGCCTTAATACCCAAACTATAAGGTATCTGGGCCCATAACCTGTTACGCAGAGTACACAGACAATACTCGCAGTTCTGTTTCACAACTACCAGTCTCTCTGACTGGCACACTTTATTTAAACAAAAACACCTGCATTCATTCAGTCACTGATTAGGTCACATGACCTGGGTCACAAACATAACAAGACTGAAAACAGGTAAAACAAATACAAATGAGTGCATAATATTTATACATTCCATTCCATTCCATTCTCTACCGTTTATCTGAATTACCTCGGGTCACGGGGAGCCTGCGCCTATCTCAGGAGTCATCGGGCATCAAGGCAGGATACACCCTGGATGGAGTGCCAACCCATCGCAGGGCACACACACTCCCTCATTCACTCACGCACTCACACCCTACGGACAATTTTTCCAGAGATGCCTACCATGCATGTCTTTGGACCAGGGGAGGAAACCAGAGTACCCGGAGGAAACCCCCGAGGCACGGGGAGAACATGCAAACTCCACACACACAAGTCGGAAGCGGGAATCGAACCCCCAACCCTGGAGGTGTGAGGCGAACGTGCTAACCACTAAGCCACCGTGCCCCCCAATATTTATACATCTTAACATAAAACATCAGGGATTCCGAAGGACAAACTGACCAATGACAAATGTAACACATAGGGATATATAAACACATGTGATTACAAGCGGGCAAACAAGGAACACTTGACAATAATTAACACTGAACCAATAATCAAAGAAACTATAAAGAACTATAAAATGATATGGGGAAACAGGAACTCAGGAAAACAAACTAAAAGTAAAAAAGACATGGGAACACAGATTGAATCGTTACACAGAATGCAGATATTTGCTGTACTGTACACACCTACTTTAAGGCATGGGTCCTCAACTCTTGTCTCCTCAACTCGAGATCCATTTTCCTACAGAGTTTAGCCCCAACTCTGATAAAACACCTGAAGAGGCTAATCAGTGACTTCAGGAACAGACGCGTTCAACTTACTGTTGGGCTGCGCAGATTGTTTGGCATATCGCATTAAAGTACCGCGAGAGCAATTCAAATGCGTACACTCTAAAAATGGCTGGGTTATCTTTTAACCCATACCGCTGGGTTGAGTCCTTTGGGTTGTTTTGTTGGGTTATTTTTTCACATGTTAAACACTTTTTGGGTAGTTTTAGTTTTCAAGGTGTTGGGTTAAACCCGCTGGGTTGTTTCTGCTCACCGCTGTGTTATTTGAACTTACCGCTTACCGCCCTGAAGACGTTGAGTACTACGCAACTTTCATTTTTATAAAGAACAAAGGGTCACTGGTTGGAGCAATTTAAAGGTAAGTTTTTTACGTTTTTAAGTGAATATTTATTGAAATGAGCAGAATTTGTAACATTTTGCAAGGCTAAAGTGTCTTAACTAACATTAGTGATGTAATTTAGACGACCAGCAACTGTTACCTCAGATATAAATTGACCTCGCAAAGTCCTATGAAGATGCGCTAAAATGCGTATTAATACAATTTTAGTGAACCCCATCACATGTAAGCTAAGTTATGAACTTTAGTGAGAATTTAACAAAATTTGAGTCATCCGGCGAGTCCCGCGCGAGCGCGGTCAAGCATTCATGGTTCAGGAACGCCTCTCTCGGTGTCCACTCTGGATATTAAGCGGCCAGTCAATTACATTGCTCCCTCTGTTATAAAACAAACATTTCAAGGTTTGTGCATATGATAAAGAAAGACAAGTGTGGTAGCCTGTATTTAATGAGTTGATTTGCTGCACGTGTGGTTTCTAAATGTATTAATTCATAATGTATTATACATGATTTATATGTCTTTAGTTTTTTTTATTAATTGACATTTGTTGCTACATATTGTGGAGTATGTTTATTAGTCATTTATAATGTTATTTATTATGCTTGTTAATGTTTGATATGAAACATTTTTATGTATTATAATTACACTATTTTCTTTTAATTATGCAAATCTAAAAATATTGCTGTTACTGGCTGTAAAAGTAAAAAAAAATATTAACAATTATTTTTACAGTCAAATAAAAATGAATTTTAAAAAATAAATGTCAATTGTCTTGATTGACTATGAAGTACAGAAGAAATTAAGAATAACCCAGCATGAATAACCCAGAATTAAACACATGAATAGTTAAAATGACAACATTTTGGGTTTTTTCAATAACCCAGCATGCTCGGTTAACATGTGTAACCCAGTGTGCTGGGTTACTTTAACCCAGCATGTGTTCTGTCCAATATTTACCCAGCGCTGGGTTGCCAATTGGGTTGTTTTTAACGCAGCCATTTTTAGAGTGTACCGAGCAATCTGCCCTTTAATCGCTCTCGCGGTACTTAAATCTCATACGCTGATAGATTTGCCCAGCGTCGCATTAAATTGATCGCATCTATTCCTAAAGACGCTGATTAGCTTCCCAGCCAGCAATGAAATGTGGGGCCCAGATGGGTTAACTACGGGTTCCATGGATACTGTGTGGGCATGGGCTTTGGCTGGGTGAAATCAACGGGTCCCATGTAGGTTTTGTAGTACGAGTCCCACATAGGAAGCCAATATGAGCTGATTACATGGGCCCCTTAAGGGACAGGCATGGGCCAAGTGGGCATGGGTTTGATCTGGGAACACATATATGGGTCTTGCATGGCATATTTATGGGCCAAGTCGGCATGGATTTGAACTGGTAATGCACATATGGGTCCTGCATAGAATTTTTATGGGCCAAGTGGGCATGGGTTTGAACTAGGAATGCACATATGGGTTTTGCATAGAATTTTTATGGGCCAAGTGGGCATGGGTTTGAACTGGGAAGACATATATGGGTCTTGCATGACATATTTATGTGCCAAGTGGGCATGGGTTTGATCTGGGAACACATATATGGGTCTTGAATGGCATATTTATGGGCCAAGTGGGCATGGGTTTGAACTGGGAATGCACATATGGGTCCTGCATAGAATTTTTATGGGCCAAGTGGGCATGGGTTTGAACTGGGAACACATATATGGGTCTTGCATGACATATTTATGGTCCAAGTGGGCATGGGTTTGATCTGGGAACACATATATGGGTCTTGAATGGCATATTTATGGGCCAAGTGGACATGGGTTTGAACTGGGAATGCACATATGGGTCCTGCATAGAAATTTTATGGGCCAAGTGGGCATGGGTTTGAACTGGGAATACATATATGGGTCTTGCATGACATATTTATGGGCCAAGTGGGCATGGGTTTGATCTGGGAACACATATATGGGTCTTGAATGGCATATTTATGGGCCAAGTGGGCATGAGTTTGAACTGGGAATGCAGAAATGGTTCCTGCATTGAATTTTTATGGGCCAAGTGGGCATGGGTTTTTACTGGGAACACATATATGTGTCTTGCATGACATATTTATGGGCTAAGTGGGCATGGGTTTGATCTGGGAACACATATATGGGTCTTGAATGGCATATTTATGGGCCAAGTGGCCATGGGTTTGGGTGATTGGTTCAGGTCCAGCAATATTATGTAATGCTCATCTACTAACAAGCATCAAACATAAAATAAACTTAACTTAGGATATCAAGGGGAGCCTTATCATTCAAGCTCCTCTTGGCAAAGCAAAATCTGCTCGTTACAACATGGCAGACAGAGCATCATTCTGCTTGCTTCGATGCTGGACAGGACAAGAGGAAAAAAGAAAAAAAGAAAAAAAAGGACTTTCAGGAAGCCTCATCATCAATCTGTCTGCCACTTCTGTGTTGTTAGATGTCCTTGGACCAAGGAGTAGCATGTGTTTCTATCAAGGTGTAGCTCATACACCAACAATGACTGATGTGTTGGCTGTAAGAGGTACAGTAGATCTGTTTGGTTAGGCTATCTGAAGATCTTCAGGATGCATTGACATATACATGGTTTATGGTTTAAGATGGTAAAGGGAGGGGCTGAGGTAGTTAAAGAAGTAGGCCTGTAAGGACAGAGGCCCTTTCAATTTAAGTAAAAGAATAAAGCTGCAGAAAGCCTTCCGACAGTGCATGGAGCATTCACATAAATCTTTCATTGGTGCAGTGACCCAGATTGGGACAGATTTATGGGGATAAGTGTAAAGGAGACAGCATTGCTACTGCTGACATTTGAATATTTACAATATGTATATTGTATGAATATTTTGCTAACTTAACATAAGTTGCTTATAACATATAGTTGCCTGTAGAATGTTGGGTAAATCCCTCCCTGATGCCTCATAGGACCCATTTTGCTACTCAATTGGCTTTTGGTCAGTTTGCACATCCATCTACCACGCCGGATACCCAGATTCAAGACCCGCTTGTGGAGTGGTTTCTGGTATCAGAGGTGGAATTCATTAGTTACAAATACTCAGATTACTGTAATTAAGTAGTTTTGGGTACTTGTACTTTTATGAGTAGATTTTCAAGCCTGTACTTTTACTTGTAATATTCATTAATCCATGTAATCTACTAAATTACTTTTAAAATCACAGTTGATTACTGAGTACAATTTTAATCCATATCCAAACCTTTTATCTGCATTTTTGTAGCCAGTAAGGTGATTTGATAGCAAACAAGCCGATGAAAACCGGGTCATGAGGACGGAAAACAAAACAAAAGAAAAAAAGGACGTTAATGATTGATCTTTCATTCTGAATGAAGAATTTAACCAGTTAAAAATGTATTCATGGATATTTAATCAATAGTCGTGGCTCCTCATAATTTAGTTTTTTGTCTGCCGGAGACATTTGCTTAATAAGGAAATAAAAACTTAAATGAGAAAAAAATGAGGGAAAAACACTTGTTTTGCATCTTATCAATTATTAATGATTAATAGATTGTTGGCATGTTAACTTCTGGTAAAGGAAAACACACAATTTCCAGCCCTAGTCTGGAGAAGTGACGGTGACATCATTGGTTAAAAGTAACTAATACTCTGAATATTCTTTTTTTTTACAAACTGTGCTTTTACTTGAGTATTTCTCTAACACCGGTACTTTTACTCGTAATTGAGTAATATTTTAGCAATACACTTAATTGTACTTGACTACAGATTTTCAGTACTCTCCATCACTGCCTGTTATGCACAACAACACCTAATTAGGCTCATTCATAATGAAGCCAGCGAAGCAGTTAAGTCGTTCGTTAATTCTCTCACATATCCTTAATTTTCGAATTTTACTGTATTAAATTGTTATTTGGTCAGGCAGTTCGGACATCTCTGGGGCCTGTATGCAAATGCCGTGTTTCGCGCTCAAAACGTTAACGGTCCATTCGGAATCGGAAAGCAAGCTGGCTGTGACTTGGAGGTGAAGTGTATTTTTCTTCCGACCAACGCCGAATTTCCATAAAATTAAGGTAAGTTGAAATATTATGTTGCCATAAAAATAACACTGCAGATTGTACAGTAGTCTGTATTTTTGGTTTGTGCTGTTTAATCTGATGTAGAATCTAACCAAAAGGAAAAACAGCAGGCTTGGTTTAGCTATAGGGCTGGACAATAATTCAATATCAATATATCACAATATACTTTTATTCAATAACGGTGATATGATATAAAATATATTCATAAGGCTGAGACATTATATTCATAATATCATAAGGCTGATATTAATTCAGCTCCATCAAATTGGCTGTGCTTGTTTTACTTGCATATACTTAAAATGTAGGTAATTATATTATTATTATACAATTATCATTTATTTAGCTCCTTTGTCAGAATATTTTACGAGTTTTAATAATTCTTATATTTTTATAATAAGATATCTGCAGCTATATTTGCTCTTTGGGTTATGCAAGCAAACAAAATTCAACCTTAGTCAATATTTATCCTTCATTTTGTATTAGCTGCTAGTGCAGTTGTAACTGCAACACTACAACTAACAATAGGAGCCAGCAAGATGCACAGGGAGACCTTTTTATGTAGGTAAAACATGGCCGAGAGGGGAGAGGAGGGAGAGATAGGCCGATTCATACAAAAAGTAAATAAAAATGTAAATCTAAAACCAATTAGGCACAGTGTTCGGTCAGTATAAACATAAATCCACAAACAAATAAACATATTCATTTTTTAAGGACAGGCTAATGTGTTTTATAAAAAAAAAATCAAGTGAACATGTTTCCTGTAAACCAAGGGCAGGCACATAGCAGCAGTTAAACAGTGAACACAACAAATATTAAGTGAATTTTGTGAAGTACATTCAGTGGACAACTGCACAGTCTGTTGCAAAAGAACTTTACAATTCTCACCAGTCTGAAATTATTCGCTGTATCCAGGCTAAAAAGCTCCCAAACTTTAGCTGCTGTATAGGACACCGGCATTACTGTACGCTACCGCTCGGCAGAGATGCTATTGTGCATGTGCAACTCACCGCAGAGATTGTAGTGAGATGCCTCACTCCATTGGAAAAACATGTCTGGCGACAATTGTCCACAATGGTATTCATTGTCGACTATTTCTATTATCGATTTTTGTCGAAAACATTGACGAATCATTGCAGCCCTAATACGCATATTGCTGAGTGACACGTGAGCCTTGCTTATCGTGGACGCTTGCACACACTAATGTCCCTGTGTGCTCTGCACGCATACACATGCACACAGACGAACACTGATTTGCTCAATTTTTGTCTAATTTCATTAAGGTCTTGCAAGCCAGAAGACAGGAGCCAACCAGACAGGAGGAGGTGTACCCTATTGTTCATAAATATGGCGTAAGTTTCCATACATCAACCTTAAAGTTTCCTTTAAATGCTCCTGATATGTTACAAGACGTTGACAAATTATGTTAATTTCAAATGCTTATGACTTATATCACATTAGTTTAACCAGGATATTCTCATTTCAAAAGCAGAGGTGCAGCCCATAACTGATATTGTTTACATTTGATATTTGATGAAAGTTCCCAATCAGGGAGAGGAGGGCTCCAAAGTATTCAGAATTTTGGTGGATATTTTATTTAACCCATTTTGCCCATTTTTATCAATTTCTTACATGAAGGGTTTTTCCTCCATAGAGATTTCGGTGGCGGCCGCCACCACATTATTTCTTGCCGCCACCGCCTCACGATGAGGAAATCCAAAAATAAATACTTCAAGCGCTGTCTGTCGGGTGCGCTGGGTTTTCTTATTCTGCGCGACCCATGCTATTTCTGGATCTTACAGTTACGCTAGCACCCCCCCACCGTCGTAGCTTTGTTCGCACCATGCCGCGTGCTCCGCGAGGGGTTACCGCCACTCTCCTTTTTTGGCCAAGGAAAAACCCTGATATTGCTCAATTAAACATGATTGTAGTATCAGTTCTGTCCACAATCTTACATATGACTCCTTTAAACATACCATCACAGATTAGTGATGTGTCACAATCTTTGGATATTGGAATATATTATCTCTGAGCCACTTTTAATTTCACACACACATGTGTGTGACAGTCAGCAGGTCTTAAACTTAAACACCTCAATATGTCTGTCGGTTTTATATAGCACAAAAGCTTTGTCTGTTACAGATCAAAAAGAAAAATGGATTATGATGACAGTCGTTGGACTAAACGAAGACGTGTTAAAATGAAAGTACAGGAGCACTTTTTTTGGAAGAAGTTTTTGGAAGACTGCCATAATGACGAGGACATTGTGCAAACAAATATGGATTTAATTGAATCAGAGGAAGAGTTGGAGTCTCATGGAAGTAACAATTCAAATGACAGACAGATCTGTGGACATCATAGTGAAGAGTTGGGGTCTCAAAGTGATGAATCACATTCTGAAGTTGTTTCCAAACACAGTTTTGAAGCAACAAATGATCAGACTGATTCGGAAAGCACAGGTGACAAATCAGACCCTTGTAGGAAATTGGGAGACTGGGCAGTAAATCACAATATTTCACATATTGCCCTGTCAGAGTTGTTGCACTTATTAGTGCAGTGTGGCTTAGAGTTACCAAAAGATCCAAGAACTCTTTTGTCAACCTCAACAACCTACGAAATCAAAGACATCGGAACTGGATGCTATTGCCATATTGGAGTGTCTAACTTAATCATTTCAGCGCTGTCAAAGGAAGCACATTCCTCAGTAGACACTATAACACTGCGCATTAACATTGATGGTATACCCCTCTCAGGCAGCTCAAAACAGGAGTTATGGCCTATTCTGGCTAAGATCAAGGAACTTCCCAGAGCTAATGTTGGTGTCATTGGTCTGTTTGCAGGCCCAACAAAGCCTTAATCGGTTCATGAATACCTGAAGGATTTCATTGAGGAGTTGAAGCTATTAATGCGTGATGGTCTAGAATACAATGAAAGACATTACAATGTTGCTCTTCCAGATGCATTTATTTGTGATGCACCTGCTCGTGCCTACTTGAAATGCATCAAAGGTCACACTGGCTACAGCTCCTGTGAGCGATGTACTGAGTATGGGGTTCATTTAGGTACAGTTGTGTTTCCAGAATTGACTGCACCGCTTCGGACAGACTTGACCTTTGATCAGCAGCTTGATAGTGAACATCACCATATTGATATAGTCTCACCGCTACAAGAGCTTGGCATTACAATGGTCTCAAGCTTTGTCCTTGACTATATGCATTTGGTATGCTTAGGACATGTTAGAAGAATTGTACATCTTTGGACCAAGGGACCTTTAAGTAGTTGTCTTTCTGCTTCCACAATCAACATGATTTCTGATCACTTGGAATCAATCAGAGCAAATCTCCCACAGAATTTTTCACGTAAGCCAAGGTCACTTCGAGAATACAGATATTGGAAGGCCACTGAATATCGGCAGTTTCTGTTGTACACAGGTCCTGTGGTACTGAAAGGACGCCTACCAACAAGGCTGTACAAAAACTTTATGCTAGTTTCAGTTGCAATGAGGATACTTCTCAGTCCAGCCTTGTGCTCTAAGCACTGTGAATATGCAGACAAGCTACTGAAATGTTATGTGACAAATTTTGGACGGATATATGGATCAGAGCAGCTAGTCTATAACACTCACTCACTCATCCATCTTGCTGATGATGCCAGAAACTTTGGAGCCCTAGACAACGTGTCATGTTTCCCTTTCGAAAACCATCTGGGGACTATGAAGCGGCTAGTGAGACGGCCCCAAGGTGCAGTTCAACAACTCGTAAGACGTCTCAGTGAAAAGCAGCGTTCACTCTCCCTTAAAAGTGGAAAAGAGAGGGCAAATAAGCATCTACAACCACATTTCTCAGGTCCGACTCTCCCTGATGTTCCTGTCCGCATGCAGTACATGAAGTACAGACATGAGGGCAATATCATTTCTCGTCGTGAAGGCAGCAATTGTTTTAATGTTAAGGGCAAAGTTGCTGTGGTGCGGAACATTGTTGAGTTGGTATCAGGGGGTATTTATGCAGTCTGTCAGTTTTATGAAAAAGAAGGCAGCTTTTACAACTACCCTATTGAGTCAACGTGTGTGGGGATTAGAACAGTGACACGGCTGTCTCACCAGCTGCACGGTGTGTCAGTCACAGATTTAACTGAGAGACTAATACTTCTGCCATTGCAGGATGGAGCTGTTGCATTTGTCCAATTACACAATCAGTAACCATTATGAACTTTGCAGCATGCCCCTGTTCTGTGTTGTCGAGTTTATTGATGAGACCTACGATGGCCAATCTGTGGTGGATATAATTCCAACATGTTGGATGACCGAAGAACAAAATAAGTGTTTCTGGCCATCAGGACGTAATGTAACCAAGGCTGTGAAGGACCGACAGAACCCAGAGGAATCGTGGCCGAAATACTCCATCAGGGTACTTGGATGGGCAGGTAAGAGGTTATTTTCTGAATTTGACAAATACTCTGTCTGTCATCTATCTAGCTCAATGTGCCAATAATGTACTTTTCAAATTTAGGCTGTAAAATTGTGATTTCTATATTCAGTTGTCTTTTTCTGAACCAAAATCAGTCATCATAAATGGTATACAATATTTTTTCATGTTTACTCAACTCCAGGCATTTGAGATTATTTATAGGTGCAAATACCAAAATGATTTTTTTATCACGGTCAGTATAGATTGCATACTAATACCCTTTTTCCTTTTGTTATTAAGACACTTTCGAGGCTGCTCGCAAAAAATGTAAAAAAGCGGAGGCAACGTCTGATTTACAGACAGATGGTGATGATTTGCATGAAAGGCGAAAAAGGAGGTAATGTAATACACAGAATATATAATGTTATATAATGTTATATAATTAACGTTGCAGAATTTCTGGCATTAAAGGAAAAGTACTGTTTTTTAACCTGTACTGTTTTTTTAAACCTTGTTTCTAGCATGTTTCTTTCATAAACTTACCCGAGGAAGTTTGGAGTGACTTTTTGTCCTTCTGGAGATATTTAGATCCATGTCATTCCAGCAAAATGGTAGAGGTTGGGGCCAGGAAGCCTAAATAAAACATTATCACTGACAAAACATCTTCTTTTTCACCAGTATGTAGTTATGCATTGCTAGTGCTATCCCTCGATGACTTAAGAACAGCTTGTTTGTCATCCAGGCATTTTAAAAAAGATTTGTCAATACGAGCCGATGACGTCATTGCCGTTTTTCACCACATGATTATTTTATTTCAGCCTTGTACACTACATCCAATGGCCTGCTAACTTGCTACTGCTAGTACAATATAGCAGAATATCCGATTTTGAGGATATGTTGGACATCTTCATTGTGCACAATTTTGTGGAAGTGACGTCATCAACGTCTTCTGTCAACCCAAAGCTATCTAGAACTAACCTAAGGCTTGTTTGCTGAATTTTTTAAAAAGCCCTGGAAGACAACCAAGCTGCTCCAAAGTCAACGAGGGATAGCACTAGCAATGTGTAACTACATATTGGTGAAAAGAAGACGTGTAGTTACTGATAATGTTTTATTTAGGCTGTAATGTTACTGCCCCTGACCTCTACCATTTTGCTGGAATAGCACTCACTGAGATGGATGTAAATTTCTCGCGAACAACATCAGGCTACTCCAAACTTCTCCGGCTGAGTTTAGGAACTTATTTCGTGCTAGAAATAAGGTCCAGGTTCAAAAAAACTTTTCCTTTCCCTTTAATTTCCATTTTTCATTTACGTCAAATATGGCAGTTGTTAGAAAAATTCCTTGAGCCACATACAGTATAAAAAACTCCTTTCGGTGGGAATATATCATAAAAAGCAATATTGATGCCAATATTTTAGTGTCCAAAACTGGATCAGTATGCCTCTTATGCCGCATTTCCACCTCAACACGGTACGGCACGGTATGGCACGGTACAGCACCACACGCTTTGGACATCCAGGTCGGTTTTTGTTTCCATACAGAAGGTAGTGTCGTTACGACCTGGAAGTGGGTGTAGTTGATGTGGCGACACTGCTGTGATGTCGTTTTTATTAGACGGCATATGTAATGTCACACCGTGGTCCTTAAAGTAAACACAACAATGGAGGCATTAGAGGTGTTACTGCTGCTGTTGTTTGCTCTGTGGTTTGTAGTCAGCAAAAACGCCAAAAGACAGAGCCAGGAACATTTAGAAGAGGCGAGGCTGTTGTGTTGTGTGTTCTGTTTTGTTTTACACACATGGCGCACTCGCTAAAATCACGCTCGATCTGCTGCCCCCCTGTTTACACCAGACACGTATTTCTCTGCGACGGTCGGCAAGCGCTTCTGATCAGCTGTTGTCCTTGTAGAACATGTGCTGGGGATCATACAACTCCCTGTACTTCTCCACTTCTAAGATTAATTTTACACCGCTCATCTGGACTTGTCATCAACTCCTCTGCCTCTCTCTCACTTCCTTGTTTGTGTGTTTCGTCGCGCTTATTTTCTCTAACCAATCAGTGGACAGCAGCCTGTTACGTCACGTTTTGTGTTGGTTCAGCACGGTTAGAGCCACCTCTGAAACGGGTGCGAAAAATCGTAACGGGTCCCGGGTCTCCCAGTGAAAACACCAATAAAGCCTGCCGTGCGGAGCCGTTACGAAAATGTGCAGGGGAAAAGGGGCATAACAAACACCTCTAACTGCTTTTTTCAATGTATTCTATTGTAAAAGTTTAAATGTATGCTTTTAACTGAATATAGAGGACCACAACCCCTGCTGGCTTCCAGTGAGGAGGAAACGGACATTGAGGGAGATGTCTTGCCACCTCCTCCCGAGGCGTTTGTGTCTAAGCAAATGTGGGCTGCAGGTGAAGCCCGGACAAAAAACAGGGTTAGTGATTAAGTGTGTGAAGTGATTAAGTGAAACAAGACCTACAATAGGTATATTGGCCTACAAATGGAGAAGTGAAAATGTCCCTCCTTCAATGAGAAATGTAGATATGCTATATGGTCAGGATTTAATTTATTTTAAATTTAATTGATGCACTGACCCATTCATTGACTTTCGAGTGATTGCCCGCTTATCGCCTAGCCAGTGGTTCTTAAAACTTTTTTGTCAGAGAATAGCTTATTCATTCAAAAATTAAGGTGAATCTGCAGCATTCTGTCACAGAGGGGAAATATCACATGCTGAAAACGTTGCCTACGATAAAATAAATTCTCTCTTTGCATTCGATTGTTTATAGTGTCAGACAGAAAATTCTTAAATGCTTTTTCATTCATTCAGTAGGCTATATTGTAAGACATTAATATTTTAAGACACCTTATTCAAATCTTCATTTTCTCTTGCTCTTTTCTCAACAATATACATGGAGAGCATCTCACGACCCATCGGAGACGTCTTGCAACCCCCTTGGGGGTCGCAATCCCTAGTAGTTTGTAATTTGTAGTAGTAATTTGGTAGGTTTCGTTCTACTGGCATGAGTGTAGTGCCCATTTTCGTGTCTTGTCAAAATATGCCAAATTTATGACCTGAATTATTACATTAATTTGCCTTCATGGCTGAAAAATCAACTTCAAGAATTGTTCTCCACAGAATCAGGATTCTTTTCTGCAAAATCCACACTTTAACAGTTAGTCTTATCTTTGAAGTATACTACAACTTTTCTCCAATACACTGTGTTTAAAAAATTAAAAAATGTGTAAGTGAACTGAACTAGTCCAGTGATACTTTAATTGTTTCTAAGGGGGGTCCGTCAACACTTTAGCAACATCGTGTAGGCCTATACTGTGTGCAGGTCTCCTACCTAAATCAATGGCGAATAAAATGTAGGCCTGTAGACCCATTTTGGACCTATGTCATTGTGACGTTCCGATGGCATTTAGTAACGGAAGTAAGAGCCCCTCCATAGACTCTCGATAAGATTAGTTTAAGACTAAGGCAGTCAAAATCAAAAATGTTAACTTTTTAAAACAATATTCATGGTCTTGGAGAGATAAGATAAGAAAAACTTTAATGTCTGTCACAAGTGACCGAAATTTGTCTTCGACAGGCTCAACAATATATAGATTTGAAAAAAAGAGAAAACAAATACACTCACTACAGTAGCCACACAGTGGTACACAGTAACAAACAACAATAACCAGACAACAACAACAATGAACACAGGTCGGAGTTAAGGTGCTGGTTTCAGAATATTCAATTTAGTGATGGCCGTGGGAATGAAGGACTTCTTATAAACATTTTTACAGGCTAGTGGGACCTTGTAACGGCGACCTGATGGCAGTAACTGAAAGGATTGGTGAAGAGGGTGGGTGGGGTCTTGTGTGATGGTGGTGGCTTTCCTAAGTACTGAGTGAGTGTAAATATCTGATAGGGGGGTTTAGGGGGAGCCAATTATTTTGCAAACCTGTGTTATTATTCGTGTGAGGTTTGTTTTGTATTTAGTGGTGAGTGCATTGTACCAAGAAGAGATGTTAAATGTGTGAGTGGATTCTATCAGTGATGTGTAGACTGTGGTTAAAATGTCCTTGGTGACATTAAAAGTCCTGAGCTTTCTCGGGTGGAGGCGCTGCTGGGCCTTCTTTTACATATATTCTGTGTGTTCGGAGAAAGAGAGGGATCCATCTATTTCTGTTCCGAGTTATCTAAAAGATTTGACCTGTTCTACAGGTTGGCCATAAATGCTGATCGGCTGGAAAAGCTGTGTTTGTGTCATGGTAAGTGTTCCTCTGCTACCACAACACGGTTCCTTGGTCTTTCCAATGTTGAGCTCGAGGAAACTTTCCTTAAAAGTCCTGGCCAGATTGCTAACTGCCTGATGGTAGTCAGACAGCGCATTGGCACCTGTCAGATGGGCTACTAAGGCCATGTCGTCTGCATATTTAAAGAGTCATTCCTTCACTGCTGCAAGAGATGGACAGAGAAGAGATTGGGAGATAAAACACAACGTTGTGGGAGTCCTGAGTTTAAAAACAGCTTACTGGATTTAAAACCATTTACTAAAACCTGGTATTCTGTAAAAAACCCTTAATCCATAAAATCAGTGCTGGATGGATCTGAAGCTCCACCAGATGGTGCAATAGTGTGTCTGTGTGTACAGTATTAAAAGCAGAGGAAAAGTCCATAAATAAAATCCTGGTGTGAGGGTGCACTGAATCCAGCTGCCTGGTCACCCTGTCCAAAAGAGTACTGAAGGGTGAGAGTACTCACAATCACAGGTCTACTAAAATCTGCATTCTTGTGAAGTTTCACAAACCTGAAGTTGTCACCAAATATGAATGTCAAGCAGAATATTTTAAAATATTTCATTTTCAATTCAATTCAATTCAAGTTTATTTATATAGCGCTTTTCACAATGTGTATTGTTTCAAAGCAGCTTTACAGGGGCAAACAGGAAAAACAGAAAAGTTAAAACACAGCACAGTGCATGGTATTCATACAACGAGTAAGATCATACTAATAAATAATAGCTAATTTCTAAATAAATAAATAAATGAATGAATGCAGTCTCCCGGTGAGCAGGCCAACACTGCCCTGCTGTGGCGAGGAACCCAAACTCCAATGATTAATTAATGGAGAAAAAAACCTCGGGAGAAACCAGGCTCAGCCGGGAGGGCCAGATCCCCTCTGACGTGTCATAGCTGCACTCAAACTGGTGACATGTGATTTAAGTTTAGCATTTAATACCAAATATTGTAACTTCAGCATTAATAAGCCAAATAGTCCGTCTTTGCTCTTGGTTGGGGATGTAGTGGTCTGAGCTGGGATGGTCCGATGGTCATATTTCTCTTGGCTGGTGGTGGAATTGCGTTAGATGGAGCTGGGATGGTCAGTCAGTCTGCAGCTGTAGCTGGCGTGATCTCAAATTGGGGATGGGCATCTGTCGGTCGTCTGGACATGGTGGAACTTCTTCCTACCTCGGGATGGGCATCCCGAGGCAGAGGCGGAAAGAGAATAAAGAGGATAATTAGCGTAGCTGCTGTTCATTAACTATGCATTAAGTGAAAGCTTGGCTGAAAAGATGTGTCTTTAATCTAGATTTAAATTGGGAGAGTGTGTCTGACCCTCGAATAGTATCAGGAAGGCTATTCCAGAGTTTAGGTGCTACGTATGAGAAAGCTCGTCCCCCTTTGGTGGATTTTGTTATTCTAGGTGTTGTCAAAAGTCCTAAGTTTTGAGATCTTAGGGAGCGTGATGGGTTGTAACGTGATAAAAGCTCGGTTAAGTAAGTAGGTGCTAAACCGTTCAGGGCTTTGTAAGTAATTAAAAGAATTTTAAAATCAATACGATACTTAATGGGTAGCCAGTGAAGCAATGTTAAAACTGGGGTTATGTGATCGTATTTTCTTGACCTAGTAAGAACTCTGGCAGCAGCATTCTGAACTAACTGTAGTTTGTTTATCGATGATACTGGACAACCACTAAGTAGAGCATTACAATAGTCAAGCCGTGAGGTCACAAATGCATGAATAAGCTTTTCTGCGTCTGCAACACATAAACTATTTCGTAATTTGGCAACATTTCTAAGGTGGAAGAAGGCTATTTTTGTGATATTTTAGATGTGATTTTTAAATGACAGGTTGCCGTCTAATATAACGCCTAGATCTTTAACAATATTTGTTGGAGTAACAGTGCAGCCTTCAATTTGCAGGCTGTAATCGGAGATATTCTGTTTACTTGATTTTGGTGCTATAAGTAATATTTCTGTTTTGCTAGAGTTTAAAAGGAGGAAATTACTAGTCATCCAGTGTTTTATGTCCTCGATGCACTCTGCCAGTTTGGATAGCTTAAATGAATCATTTGGTCTTGATGAGATATATAGCTGAGTATCATCTGCATAACAGTGGAAGCTAATTCCATGTTTTCTAATAATGTTTCCGAGGGGCAGCATGTATATGGAGAAAAGCAGGGGTCCTAAAACCGATCCCTGAGGTAATCCATAATTTACCTGCGTAAGATTTGACGATTTCCCATTTAAATGGACGTATTGATATCTGTCTGTTAAGTAAGATCTGAACCATTGCAGTGCCTGTCCCTGAATACCGATATAATTGTGTAAACGATCAAGTAGTATTTTATGGTCTACAGTATCGAAAGCAGCACTAAGGTCAAGCAGGACTAAGAGTGAGATGTTACCTTTATCTGAAGCAATAAGGAGGTCATTTGTAATTCTAACGAGCGCAGTTTCAGTGCTGTGATGCGGTCTAAAGCCAGACTGAAACTTTTCGTGCATGTCATTATTTTGTAGGAAGGTACACAGTTGAGTTGACACTACTTTTTCTAGTATTTTAGACAAGTACGGGAGATTTGAAATCGGTCTATAGCTTCCAAGTTCATTGGGGTCCAAGTTTGGTTTTTTGATAAGAGGCTTAATTACAGCCAGCTTAAAGGGCCCTGGGACATGTCCTAGATTAATTGACGAGTTGATGATGTTACAAATGGGCTCAATTACAGCAGGTAGTAACTCTTTTAATAAAGTAGTCGGAATGGGGTCTAATAAGCATGTCGTCGGTTTGGATGTTGCAATAACTTTAATTAATTCTTCCTGATTTATAGGAGAAAAACACTCTAGCTTTTCTTTTTGGGTGACGGTTGAGACTAATTCTTCCGACACACTTGGAGGTTTGGTTTTAGCTATGTTGTCTCGTATTATTTCGATTTTATCGGTAAAAAACTTCATGAATTCATTGCTACCAAGGTGCGGCGGAACCTGCTTTCAACTGCTACCTATTATGCCTGAACACAGTGGGATTGCATTTAGCCTACACAACAGTGTAATTCTCACATTTGAAACAGTTTCCCTGTATTTGATATAGCCTAGTCAAGTGTAGGAATGTAAATGCAATAAAGTAACGAGCATTCTATTTTGCGCCGCAGCGGTTTGGCATTTCTTGTGACACATCCGATGAAAAAATGGCTGCAACACGTGCTTTTCTCCCTCGTTGTCATGGTGAATTGCTGTATCCGAGCTCCATTGATGATAACTTTCCTTAGGCTTCGGACACAAGAACAACCTAGGGTTTTTGTTTGCAGGGTAAATCAGCTCAGAGATCAGGGTTGGTTTTACAATTTGTTAAACCTTCTACTTGGAATGGGGCCCAGGACTTTTGACTGATTATGTGTAAGGTTTATATAGGTAGTATGTTATTCATTCTGTTATATTGTTGTGATTCTACAGCAAGGGAATAATAGAATTTAATCAGAACATCAAACGATTTATAACACACCATTTACATATTTTGGGCTCCTGTGAGTTTTACTCGCACACAGAAATCAAGAATCAGCATATGAATCTCAACAATGGTGACATGCTTCAATGGTGCAATGCATTCTGTGAGTCATGGATAAGTTTCGTATGATGCACTCAGAATGCATTGCACCATGAAGCATGTCACCATTGTTGAGATTCACATGCTGATTCTTGTGTGTGAGTAAAACTCACCTGTCTGTGATTCGACTGGAAGTTATGTGATATGACATGATATATTCATTAATTGACGAGTTGATGATGTTACAAATGGGCTCAATTACAGCAGGTAGTAACTCTTTTAATAAAGTAGTCGGAATGGGGTCTAATAAGCATGTCGTCGGTTTGGATGTTGCAATAACTTTAATTAATTCTTCCTGATTTATAGGAGAAAAACACTCTAGCTTTTCTTTTTGGGTGACGGTTGAGACTAATTCTTCCGACACACTTGGAGGTTTGGTTTTAGCTATGTTGTCTCGTATTATTTCGATTTTATCGGTAAAAAACTTCATGAATTCATTGCTACCAAGGTGCGGCGGAACCTGCTTTCAACTGCATATAAATCTCAACAATGGTGACATGCTTCAATGGTGCAATGCATTCTGTGAGTCATGGATAAGTTTCGTATGATGCACTCAGAATGCATTGCACCATGAAGCATGTCACCATTGTTGAGATTCATATGCTGATTCTTGATGTCTGTGTGTGAGTAAAACTCACCTGTCTGTGATTCGACTGGAAGTTATGTGATATGACATGATATATTCATGGAAAACTGTTTCTAATGTCGCTCAAATCTGGTGTGCATTTGAGGCTAAATTTCAACATGTAGTGGAAAAAGGGTTATAGGTTGGCATAAAACTCCATGGTAAATGTCACCCTAGGGGTAACATTTTAGCTTACCACATGTGGAAATGTGTTACTTGAATGAATGATTTGAAGAGTTGCAAGTTGGAGCAAAAAAGAACCTTGCTAAATTGACTTATGCTCCCTTGTTTTTAGGTGCACTGAAGAGTAACGCTATAACTCAGAATGTGAACCGAAAGGATGTGGAAATGGCACTGGGGAAATGGTTCACAGGCGCACGTGACCGTGGCGGGGAGAGGGCTGCAAGAGCCCTAAGAGAAAAAAGAACATCGACAACACAAACGCCATGACTGTTTTGGATGTATTTTTTGGAGAGATGTTTTGTTTTCTTTTTTTCAGACATTTTTTAAAAATATTTTTTATTTATTTATTTACTGGTACGTGGTAAAATTTAAATTGTTTAAGATTATGTTTGTTGTTCAATGTATTATATAATGAGTGTATTTTGTATTGTAATTTTGGAGGTTTTTTTCAGAGATTTTTTTTAAATATATTTTTTAGTTTAACGTATGTTGTGACATTGTTTTTTAAAGATAATTTTTGTTGTTCAATTTAATATATTTCTTGCAGTTCAAAGCATCAAGTGTCTTGTATTTATCTTGCACTTACATTCATTCTTCGTTTTTTATTTTTCTTAGATTGTTTCCTTAAATGAATGGTTGGGCTTACCTTGCATGAATTGCCCAGTTAGGACCAACATAAGATCCTTACAGAGCCCACTTTAAGCCCATATGGGCATTCACGGTTGAATCCTGGTGCAAGCGCACTTTAAACCCCTTTGGGCAGGTGGGGCCCAAATGGGTCTGTCATTAATTGCCCGGTTAGGACCCACATAAGACTCTTACAGATCCCATTTAAAGCCCATCAGGGCATCCACGGCTGGCCCCCATGTGGATCCATGTTGCAAAGCCCACTTTGGACCCCTTTGGGCAGGTGGGGCCCAAATGGGTCTGACATGAATTGCCCAATTAAGACCCATGCAGTACCCTTACAGGTCCCACTTTTAGTACGTCTGGGCTTCCACGGCTTGCTCCAATGTGGATCCCGGGTGCAAGCCCATAATGGGGCCCACATTTGCCGCCCATGAAGCCCTCACCTGGGCCCCACATGTCATTGCTGGCTGGGTTGTGCAGGTGTTTTATATCAGAGTTCGTGCGGGCCCGAGTAGAGAACCACTGCTTTAAGGTATAGTCAAACACACACTGATGATACCACTGACATTATTTTAGTGTATGGTGAAAAATTTGAAAAAGTTAAACTGGAATGTTGATCACATTTATGGATCCCCTGTAATGAATCACAACACCAAAACTACAATAAAAAACACACTATATTTTGTGGTATGTAATTATCAGTTAGTAGTCAAGATTTGTTCATAATATGTGTCTAAATGTAATTGTGAACAATGAATTTTCATTTGGATGCTTATTGCAATGACAGATGAAATCATGAAATCTACAATCAAAGATTGTAGTAGGTTGTAAACCAGAAGTATCATTATACAATAAAGAGGAAAGCATGTAGGCTACTATATCATTCAAGTGATGGGTAGCCTTTAAAACACAAAAAAATGCTGGGTTATTTGTTTAACCCAACAGCTGGGTTGAGCCTGTTGGGTCATTTTGTTGGGTTATTTTCTAAGTATTGGGTCATTTTTTAGTAACCCAAACGCTGGCTTACCAGTCGGGTCCAATTGAGTGACAGTTGAGAGAGTAAACCCCTCCCACTCCTCGACGCATCAGACAAACTTTACCTTCGCGGGCATTTTGATCCACCTCATCTCGGAAATCTGTTATTCGGAAAATAAAAGGTATGCTTCACGAGTTTTCAATGTATAAAACTATAACTGCAAAAGTATGCAAAATTCGGCTGTTCGCATTAGATTTGAAAATCAAGCTTCGTTAGCTAGTCTGTAACGTTATGCCCACGTTGTTCTAACTTACAGCTTTTTAATCATTTAAACTTCCTTTTTGGTCAACATTTCACTTTGAAATTTCTGACTCGTGTGAGTCATTTAGTTCAGTAACTTACGCATCTTGATATTAGTTTAAGGTTGACACGAGAGAGCGTCGTGTAAAAAGCAAACATCCAGCTCATTTTTTTTTTAATACCACTAATGTTCGGTGACGGAACGTAGTTTTAAGAGTCTTTTAGACGAGAATGTAGTAGTTAAGAACTCAAATACGTGATTTATACGTGTAATACGTGTAATTTTGGGTATATCAGACGAACAAGTGTTGGTCTTATTATTCTTCTACGTATTCCCGAGTGTGTAGAATTAGTTAAGAGTTGTGTTAACGTTTATAATATTACTTTTTTGAGACTGTATTTCACTTTCTGTACTAGATCCAAATCTTCTACACCCCCCCCCCCCCCCCCCACTGACAGGTTGCAGAATAACAGCTAATATTAATGGATCATTCTATTCAGGGGAAAGTAGACTGGAACTTGGATGTCCTGATACCAAGCTTAAAGGTAAACTTTATTTAGGTAAAATGCTAATGTACTTCTTTATATGTTTGTTTATTATAATCCATTGTGGATTATAATAATTGTGTTTCCTTACATTCTTCTCTTGTCTCTTTATAGATGAACAAATTGATAAAGAAACCCTCCTGCTGGACATCCACTTCCAAAAGTGCACGCCACACTATTGTCTACAAACTCCCAGGAATAGAATCCTCTTCAGTAAGACTGCTCCGTGGATATGTCAGGTTAAGCAGTACTGGAACCGAAAGAACTAAAGCTAAAAAATTGTGAGTTTATATGAAGAGGAAAGTTCTCGGACTAATACTTTCCTTGCAAATGTCAACCAATACCATGAAAAGAGTTTTTACCAAAGGTTTTACTGCACTAACTGCACCTTATCAACATTTGGTGGTTGAATTACCTGTGTGAGGTCTCTCTTCAAGTTAAGGTATTATTGCTTCAGGTTTGTACATTTTAGTTCACAGTAATCCTACAAAGTTTGTTGCCTCCCGAATACGGTGTCCCTTTTTCACATCCATAACGCTTGTTTATTTCCTTTCTTTAAAATAGAAGACTGATATTTTATCATATTAGTGCAGTTCTATCAACAAGGGTTTAGTAAAATAAAATAAATGATTCAGTATATTGGTAACAAATACATTCTCTGAGTGTTTTTGTCACATCCATAATGCTGGAATTGCCCTAAAGCATTTTACTTGTGCAACTTTGTTAATTGTATTTTGTAAACAGTTATGAGTTTCGAAATGGAAAGTTGTCGAACTATTTTTATTTTCTTGTGCGACTTTATGTATATGTTCAAATCTAAACTGTAATTTATGGATGTTTATTTTTCTTAATATGTATAAACATAAATTGAATCGAAGTGTTTTATATGACATTTTATTGTTCATCGAGCATTAAAATATTGCAAGTTTTTATGAATTCCTTTTGTCTTGCATTTCGATCCTTACTAAAACTTCAACTTTTGATTCTTACTAGTGCCTCAAGTAATTCTGCTTGTTACTACTAATTACTTGTTACTAAAAAGACAACTAAAGTTGGTTGAAAAGAAAATCACGAAATTGTTTAAATGCCTTTCCCCATTGTTTGAAGGAGATCCCATAACAACAATTGTTCATCTCTGGTAAATGCTGGCAGACTTATAGTGAGTGGTATACGTGCTGAATAATTAATATACAGCCACAATACTATACACTATTTAAAGTACATATTTTATCAAAACTTCAAGCAGATGTCATTATGGCTTTTTGGTTAATTTAACTGTAATGTAATAGTAGTTGTCCCCAGCTCGTCAAGGACATTGACCAAATAAGGTAAGCTGATGACTTCATGCTTGTGTTCAGTGCTGTGATGCTGCTGACGGATCGGTGCTTTGCTGCACTACCCGCAAACTGTCTAATATTATGCTGCGTGTCTGTCCACATGCTATCGGTGCCTGCGTTAAAAAACCTTGGCAGCTCAGTTAGATACCAGACTGCGTAAATCGACTGCTGCTCAAAGCTAAACTTCGCATGTCACAAAATCAATCTTGGCGCAACAGTGCGGCATACGCGGGGAAGACAGGAGGGGAGCAAAGATATTGCTGGATTCCTGTCTGCGGTGCCTCCATCATGAGGCAGTATAAAGAGATTTCCAGATGCAATCGGTTCCCCGAACAGTTCGTGACCCACTGCTGCATCTTCACTGTTTACCTCTCACAGAGCGCGTCTGACGCGTGGAAAATGGTGCAATTGTCAAAAGGCGGATTGATCTGGACTCTCAAGTGCCACGAAGAGGCAGAATCATGCTAGTCTTCTATCAACTCCATTCTTCGTCTCGTAAATCTCAAAACCAACCAGCCTAAAGATGAAGATGTTTGCGCCCATCTAGGATACATCCCTGTCTCGTTTAAAGATAATGCATCAAGGGAAATTTGCTACATTTAACTGAAACATTTGAATCTTTCTTTACTTTTTAATCGGAAATGTTTATTTCATTAATTTAATTGCAGCTCAAAATGAAATTTCCAACGGAAAACCCAAGAAAACCAGGGAACTGGAAACCCGCACCAGGTGGGTACATTCATATCTATAATGCGTGTTCTGTATTTGCCTTGCCTGCCATACATCTTAGTACTGCATCTTAGACAGAAGTTATAGAAAGCATAATGAACCATACACACACAAGGGCAGCTTAACGTTATGAAAGAGCGATTGCAATAGCCTATTAATTTAAATAGTGAACCCAATTAATTTAATCACAAGGCGAAATTATATATCAGGTAGCCTACTAATAGGCGGTGTAGTTTGTACATGTTTACATTGTAATGATATGCTTTTATCAGTGGCCATTCCGATGAAGATTTATATCCACGCATTTTACATTCAAAGAGGTGTTCCCCGGAAGAGGAATCAGTCACGACATAGGGAGCTTTCTAACCTTTTGGTTGTTTGGTGCAGTATCAATAAAGTCGTAGCGACGCTATGTGGTAAAATAAAAAATAGACCTTTTTAAGCGAATTTTAACAAAATGGAACCAATTCCAGCTACGAGTACAATGCAGTGATAGGATAAATTCCTAATAAAACGTAAAAGAGACTCACACGTTACCTAATATTGCTGTGTTGCGATAGATAGCCTAGTTCGATCGGGTATTTGGCATTCAAGAAAATGTTTAATAATCCACATGCTTGCCTTAACTGATGCGTATTTTACGAACAGTATTATCAGCCAATTTGTCTATTGCAACCACACGGTTGCGCAATATTCAGAGAATATAGATTTTTAAGATTTTTAATTAAAGTAAGAAGTACACTTTACTCTTAATATGTTATTCCACTTGTTGTCTTTATATAAATATTTAAATAAAGTAAACACCCCTTTTTATGCCTTATATAAATTTATCTAGATAGTTTTCAGCAGTAGCCTAACATTGCACCCTATTACTGTACTGCTGCCTTCTGTAATGAGCCCCAAAGTGTGTGTGTGTGTGTGTGTGTCTGTGTGTGTGTGTGTGTGTGTGTGTGGTATGCAGCATAGATTGGAGACTGCATTTGGATCCATTAACTGTGAAAGATTATATGCTTACACATCTAATGTGGTTACGTTCATTTTATCTTCTGCGATAAAAGGCCACCAAAATAACTAATCAAGTGCAAACCGAAAAAACAGGATAAATAGCATCATCTTTGACCATTTTTACTTGTTTTGAGTGAAGTTAACTATTTTTCAACTTATGTATATACTGTATGTGAAAACTGTTTTTCTTACCTTTCCAACAGTGTCAGTGCAGACCAACCTGGTGCCACCAAAGAAGGTTCAGCCAGGGATGTTGCAGTCAAGCCTGGTGCAGGCCAGCGTGGCCACCATGCAGAACCCAATGGGGTGCCCATTACCTCGCCTTTCTGTCTCACGTCCCTCAAGTGTGGTGGCCAGTATGGAAGCAATTGTAGATGGCTCTGCCCTGCTCACAGTCATGAAGTGGAAGACTGTTCTAGCTGTGTTTGTGGTGGTGGTTGTATATCTGGTAGCCGGTGGTCTGGTTTTCAGAGCATTGGAACAACCCTTCGAGAGCAACCAAAAAGATGCCATCACCTTTAAGAAAGCTGCCTTCCTGCAGAAACATCCCTGCGTGACCCCCATTGAGCTGGAAGAGCTCATCAAGGTAAGACTGTTGCTTGTCAGTGGTGGAGCTAGCAGTGTCTCTAGTCGGATCACGGATCTATTGTAACAATAGAGCTTTATCGATCTGTCTGAAATGTGAGCTTCACTCATGCAATAGAAGGGAGGGTACATTGCGTGCACAATGCTAAGAAGAGCAATAGATGGAAATAAATGTGAAAGAAACTCACTCAAGCCAGTGAAGTTGGAAGAATTTGTTAAAAAATATTTTGATGGCAAAATTATTGGTGTTGTAGTGTTGTAGCACTATGCAAGATTCATTTTAAATTTTAAAGATTTCTCATTCTCATTATAGGACCTTTCCGAATTGGTTTCAGCAAGAAAATCTAAAAAAAATCTGTAAATTTCTTTTTACCGTATTACATAACTTCTATTTTAGAATGAAAGGAAAAAGAAGGACATAAAGGTTAATAGGTTACAAAAGGTTAAAAAAGTTACCTTTTGTGGTCCATTTGGAACCTTACCTTGAAGGTCCATCAAAGAACCAGCAGAGTTCCTCTTAGAACCCCTTTAGATTTCATTTCAGTATTATTTATATTATTGTTGTTATTATTTTTATTGTTATTATGATTATATTATGATTATTATTACATACACTATAACATAATTTCAAATAAGACACAACACCATGATTTTCCATTAAATGTTTATTCATTACATAACATGCAGAAATTTCAGACAAAACACCATTATGGACTGATTAATAGACTGAAAACAAAGAAATATTTTCAGAAAAAAATCACAATTGATTTTTTTAACAACTGGTTGTGATATTTATAACATTAACAAAGTAAAATAATTTTGAAAAAGTATCTCCACCAATTAAAAATGCCCATTTTCATTTGTAATATGTGATAATTTACTCACCATCATATTCCAAACCCTAATGACTTTATTATAGCTGAGAACGAGAGGAAAATTGTTGCTTTTGACTAGTGTAGTGTATGGTTTTTTGTACTGTATGATAGTGAATGATGACTTGTATAATAAGTTTTAATTCTCATTACAAATAACAGAAAGAGGAATAGATGTATAAAAGACATACACTGAATAGCTATTATGCAGTGCAGAGCTGTGTAAATCCCAGTTGTGTGATCCTTCAGTACGGGAGGGCAACAGTTTCAAGACTGCAGTCAGTTTTTGAAGTGCAATAATAAATAACACAAATACAGAATAAATAATAACACAAAGAATTCAAAGGCCCCTGGGCACAAGTATTTTATGGACCCCGTCATACATACACACAAATGTGCACCATTACGTTTTCAATTAGCCTACAGGGTACTATGTGTATGAAACACCTCTCTCTTATACAGGATAACATTGACACGTTACAAACTATGGTCACAACCTGAAGGACAACATCAACACCTGTACACATCCTCCATCATACAGGATTTACACCACATGATTGCAACAAGACCAGCAATAACAATATTAAGGCATTCCCCAGCATACTGTAACTCACTGCCACTGGCAAATGCAAGCCGCACACACTACCACACCTCTTCCAATTCAGTTCCATCAGATTCTTTCATAATTCACACACAAACACACTGGATTCACAAAACATTCCATAGGAGAAAATATAAGAACTTTGAAAAGGGGACATTTCATGAAAACAGGCTTTTTCAATGTTTAAATGCTAAAATCAGGTCTCTTGTGCATCTGGCAACTCAGAAAACGTAAAAAGACAAATCATTAACTTTTTTTATGTGAGCCTATCTCTGCAAGCCTTTGAGAAAACGAGCGCTTCAGAAATCGCGCTGTTACTGATGTAAGTAGCCGTTCTAATTATAATATTTCCGCCCCTTGTTCTGAACGTGTCCAATCGCGCCGCCGCCATTTTTGTTTTCACATGTGTGAAGTTCGAACACGATGGCAATGTAGCAAAGCTTACGAACTGTTATTTTGTTGGCTGCACAGAACAATGTTCCCAGACTCACAGGAGACAAGAGAGCGATGGATTTATTTAGTTTTCAATCGAAATCATCCACACTGAGCGAGGCAAAGCTACAAATAAAGACATTGTAAGTACCTGTATTTTTTAAGTAAAACCCCAGGGACCTGCGGCAACTTAAAAGTAGATAAAATGTCACTGTGACACGTTTGTCCGTTCACTATTAGAATGCGATGTCTGTGGCTTGTAAACATGCGGCGGGATTGTCCTGTGTAACAGTAATTTGACTTGGAGAAATAGCGATGTGTTTGTCTCGAGTATCTTCACTTCAGAAAACTGTGTGTATGGTTTGTAAACACGCAATGCGGTTCTCTCTCCCTAATGTGGTCGTGACCGGACGGGCTTCGCGAAGGGCCCCGGGGGAAACTGGTGTGCTTATCGGAAACAATGTGTTTGGTGTTCAAAGACGAGACCTTGTTTCTCGTTAGCTTACTGCACAGTTTCTGCTGAAAAGGGGGCGGAGACTTGCAGCTCTCTTGCATTTAAAGAGACACACACACCAAAACAGCGCGTTTCTCCTCACATGCAAAAGTGGGCATGTAGCGCATGGTATATTAAAAGATCTGTGGTGTTTTTTAGCTAAAACTTCACAAACACACTCTGGGGACACGAGAGACTTATTTAACAACTAGTAAAACCATTCGAACAACCTCTCCTTTAAGATAAATTGTAACACAGAAAATTAACGTTCTTAAGAATATTCTTAAGTGCGATTCTCAAATATTTTCATCTTAATTTTTTCTAAGAACAAACAGGCAGTCTTTGTCAATGATTATACACAAGAGTAATTTGTTACGGATGCCGATAGGTGTCGCCGCGCCACAACGGAAGAAAACATATGCAAACAGAAAAACACCATCAAATTCACAAAGCCTCTTCATTAGTTTGGTGACACATGGCCTGCAAATACTCGCAACAAAAACAAAAACGCGTTGCAAATCCTCGCAACACAAACAAATACAGTAATGTGTTGCAAATTCTTGCAACACAAACAAAAACAGAAACGCGCTGCAAATTTGCAACAACACAACGAAAGTGTTTCCAAGGGACTCAAAAAACTGATGCACAATGGCTGGAACACGCTTCATTTCACTGTGGCCATATTCATGTGTGGAGTTATAAACAAAGATCTAATATTACAGTAAAATAACATCTGCCTTTACAGGTATCATTTCAAGCCATAGGCTACCATGATAAGTAACCATTATTAGTATTAATAGGCTACAGTAAATAGTTTTAAACATTATAGATGCATTTTTACATTTTACATAAGATTAAAAAAGACAATGGCATGTTTTGATTATTTTATAGTGATTACCACATTTAAAAACCACTGATTACTTTGAACAGTGACCCTCATAACATAACTAAACTACTTCAGTGCATTGCAGAAATGATTAACATGAAAAGGTGAGCCTTTTTTTGTTTTTTTTGTTTTGTTCTACTCCCCAACTGTGATAATAGCTGTGTTTATTCAGTAGAAAAAAATCATCACAGATATCCCTGTAGTGTACCATAAAATGTTATTCGTAATTAAATGGATCACCATATCATTCACTTTTACTCCTACATTCAGCTTCTGCTCATGTAGGCTTATATACAAATAATGACATACATTATTCTTGTGAGGTAAGCTAGTCTCATCTGGACTGCTAAAGCAAGGGATAAAGTTTGATTGTGTCATTGGTGGGGATATATAATTGGTCTGCAGAGCCGCATTGTGTCTAAAGTTTAGCACCGTTTACTTGACTTATTTAAACAATAGATCAATGCTCACAATAGTTTTATTTGAGAAAGTTTTCTACACTGTTCTTCATTGTTGTCACTCTCATTGTTACACTGTCTATTGCTGTCAACCGCAGTATCAGTTTCCTTAGAAATACACCAGAATATACAAATAGCTATTTATTTACATAGGTATTCACGCCTATATTGTTAAAACTACTGTGTGTATGACAGAGTGCTTAATAGACCTCTATAGCAGTGCACATAAGTAATGCACATAAGATAATCATGTTTTATAAGCCTAATCACCTCTGACCCTGACTGCATCTGCCTTTCCACATAGGATATAGCTGCTTTTGCCACAAAATGACACAATTGGTGGTGTGTGGCATCTAAATACTTCAAAGCTCTCATTTTAAACACACACTAAGGTTCCAGAATCAGTATGTGACGCAACTTTACTCGTATTTTTATCAAAACTCTTGGTAAGAATGTTTTTTTACCAGGTAAGCAGCATAAGAGAGCCCTTTTTCTATCTGAAAATGCGTGCTGTTTTTTTATGTTGCTAAGAACTAAACTTTTAAAGAAAAAAATATATTTCATTTCAATTAAATAATTACTGGATAAATAAATGTTGAATATAATAAGTAATAAGTACAAAACACAAGACACAGATGGACATCAGTGCATATATATTGTCACAGGCTTCACGAAGACAGAGATGGATGCATCCTTATTTGAGGGTTAATCCCAAAGTCAAAATCCAAAAACAGGCATATATCCAAATGTTGTATCTTGTACTCAGGAAACGGAGATGCGTTCAAATTTGTAACTTTACTGAGTAGGCTTAGTAACAAAACACAGAGGCATTCAGCTCAGTACAGCACTTCGACATACACTGAACAGAATAGGACATATTTAATAGTGACCACTGCTGGTTATTCATGGTTAAATAAAATCCAACAGAGAAGTAACTTTACCCATTTTCAGAACACACCCCTGTTAAACTGTTTGGGAGGGATCATGGGCGTAAATCATTTAAACTCGCATTCTCTATTGTCATAAATATATTTATGTATACCTAAACTAATTGTGTAATTGGAAGAAAATACAAACACAAAAATGCGTTTTAAGTTTAGAAACTGTTGAGTTCCTCCTCCCCTGCCTCTCACAGGGGTTTGGCCCACTGCCTGCTCTCCCTGTTCATCTCACCTGCGCATTGCGCAACACATTCAAGTCATCTATGCGGCTCAGTTCATCAGTGGTTGTTGAACTCCAGTAAGAAGGCTATTTTATTCTCTTTAAATGAAGTGATTCTCTTTAATGTTGTTGATCCTGATTCATTAATAAATTAGTTGTTGCAAAAAATGCTGATTACTGGCGTATTTTTACATGAATCTGCTAGTTTAGCGATTAAAATGAAACTTAGCTAGTAAACGTTAGCTTATTACAGAGGACGTCACACACTGCAACTAACACGCCGAAGCCGTTTCCCATGCATTGTTTTCTTTTTGGCGACCTGGAATGATGTGAACATTAACGGCCACAATTAGCCACCGATACTGCTATTGAGGTCCCGTGTCACACACAGCCGCGAAAATACCAAAAATACTAAATCTAGCGTCGACAAAAGGTGCACAGCTTTCATTCAGTTGGAGAAGGTCGTTTTCTCAGCATCTATTTTGTGCAGTATGTGCGCCGCGGATAAGCTAAACATTCAGTTTACTGAAACTCGGGCGATTCATCAACGAGTACATCACAGAATTTAAGCGTCTGTCACTGTTACTGACTGTTTGTTCGGGTACACGAACATGAATAAAGTTTGTTGGCGGAGGCAGTGCACTACAGGGGAAAATAACAAACACTCATTAATGTCGATGTACGGTGACTTTGTCAGACGATGTTGCAGTTTATATCAGGATAACAAGTGTTTAAAAAGTGACTCATTGTGACTCATTGTTAATGTAGTATCAGGGGTAGTGTGTTTTTTATATTTGTTTCCTGTCTTCACAACAGAGACAAAAAATATATAAATGGAAAAAGATTTTTTGTTCACTTGTATTACAGTATGTGACAGTTCCGATCAGTTATAATATGACTGCAAGTCTGCATGATAAACCTATGAACCTAATGTATTTTTTCACCTTGTGTCGTAGTTAGTTCAATTTTGACTGTATTATTTGTGTCCCCTCCAAAAATTGCTCTTGAGAAATTTTATGTGTATGGTCCCCCCTATTGTTAAATGAGATTTACGCCCATGGGAGGGATGCAAAATAAATAAAATTTATGCGAAATAAAGTTGCAGATACTTGTTCCCCAGAAGGAATTTACACATGATAGGAAAGAAGCTAGACAGATGGTGGGCCTCTTCCCTCTTCCTCGTGGATATTTTCTCGGTGGCTTATGGTCGGGGTCACTGAGTGCAGCTATGACACGTCAGAGGGGATCCGGCCCTCCCTGCTGAGCCTGGTTTCTCCCGAGGTTTTTTCTCCATTAATCATTTACATTTAGTCATTTGGCAGACGCTTACAGCAACCTACAGTGCACTTATTACAGGGACAATCCCCCTGGAGCAACATGGAGTAAAGTGTCTTGCTCAAGGACACACTGGTGGTGGTTGCTGGGATCGAACCAGCAACCTTTTGATTTACCAACAGTGGTTTATCCCACTAGACCACCATCTCCACATAATCAATCATTGGAGTTTGGGTTCCTCGCCACAGCAGGGCAGTGTTGGCTTGCTCACCAGGAAACTGCATTTATTTATTTATTAATTAGATATTATTTATTAGAATGATCTTGCTTGTTCTATAAACACCATGCACTGTGCAGTGTTTGCACCAATGCACATTGTGAAAAGCGCTATATAAATAAAATTGAATTGAATTGACATATGATAGTTACAGTCACCCAAGTGAATGCATTCTTGTTAGGAAACTTAGAAGAGGATGTAGGGAAAACATTGAAAAAATGGAAAAGGTTTATTACAGAACAAATCAAAGAACGTCTTGGTTACGTCTGTAACCTCAGTTCCCTGATGGAGGGAACGAGACGTTGTGTCGAACCGACAGATGGGTTTCGCCCTTGAGAACCTATCAACTCTTACTACTTTTAGAAAAGGCCAATGAAATTGGCGAATGGAATTTGCATGCCGGGCTCCGCCTCCGGATGTCCGGTATAAAAGGAAGCAGGCGTGCTTCATTCATTCACCTAGTGTTCTGAGGAGCCTGAGAGCCTCTCACGACTGCTGCAGAGGGCAATACGCGTTGTGGCATAAGGGACACAATGTCTCGTTCCCTCCATCAGGGAACTGTAGTTACAGACGTAACCAAGACGTTACCTTTCTGTCGGTCTCTCGACGTTGTGTCGAACCGAAAGATGGGGTTCCCATGGAAAACGCAACTACGCTGTATTGCGTCACAATCTCTAGAGGAGTGACGGTGACAGGCCAGAGAGCTTTCGCTAAATTGTAACCTTCCAGTGTGATGGGTTGGGGGTCCCAGAGCTTTCTTAGGGGAAAGGTGGGAAGCCCCGACCACCCGTTTACGGTCGGGGCCTTATCTCTCTTTATCGGCAAGAGGCCGTCCGGTCAGGGTTCACTGGGTAAGCGCTGCTTCCTTAATTAGGGATGCACTGCAGAGACCACTTCCTACCGTCGGGAGGAGTTTAGTGGGATACCAACATGGTCTCGCCATTTAGGGGAGATCTCATAAAATAAGTGCGGACTGAGGCAGTTAACCGCGAGGTGGAGGTCCACCTGGGGAGATCATGGGTTACCGGAGATGGGGACTGTTCATGAGGGTACGTCGGACGGAACTGCCCAAGAGGGTTGTGTTACAGTCGTCCAGTAGCACTAGGTCCGGTTAGAGTTATACGCTAACTGCTCTGCCCAACCCGCACGCAGGGGGTGCTTGCTTATTAATGGATGGAATGCCTGTTCTTTACCACGTGGGGTGGGAAAGAGGGGAGGCTATGTAGCACACTGATCCAACCTACTGGGAGGGTGTGAAGGTGCTTTCGCAGGCAAACACCCAGCCGGCTGCAGGTCCTAGACGTGGCCATGTAGGACGCGGGCTGATACCGGTTCACGCGGAGTCGTGAGGGTGTTTGGGCGTAGCCCAACCCGCAGCTCTGCAGATGTCTGCCAGAGAGGAATCCCTGGCCAGGGCCCCTGGGGGCAACCGTCGTGACGGCGTCCATGATCTGGTGCACCAGTCTCTGTTTGGAGACAGTCCTCTCTGCTGCCCTCCGAAACAGACAAAGAGCTGATCAGAGCTCTGGCGTGATGGACACAACACGACTGGGGTTCGGTCTTGCTCCATGATAGGGAGCGCCTGCAAGTTCGCCACCTGGCTGGGGGAACCTTGGGCACGTGTCCGGGTCGGAGTCTCAGGCTAGCGTGTGACTTACCCGACCCTAATTCTAGACAGTCAGGGGACACGGAAAATGTTTGTAAATCCCCTACCCTCTTGGAGACGAGCGCCATCAGGAGAAGTGTCTTCATCTCCTGTCTGGCCCCCCTGGGGTCCGACAGGGGGGCTCCAGAGGTCTGGCCTGGGATGCCATAACGTGCCCTTTCCCTGAGAGAGCTGGTCTTTCGTCAGAGCTGGGACAATTTTGGATGACAATTTTGGATGTTTAATATGAGCCGCGCGTCTACACAATGGAGAATCACATCACATGCGCTCTCAGGAACAATTTATGTAATTGATTTTTTGCCGCTATATCCTCAAATATCTTTATTAAGCGACAAACGCACTTGATTTGAACCCTTTCCGCTCCACATGCGCTGCTTATCTCCCACCAAAGAAGCGCATGAAGAGCATCAAACACGTGCTTATTTAAAGAACACTAGTGCAGACAAGCAGAGCAGGTAAATTGACACACAACAAGCATTTGTATCCATTAGTCTGTTTACTGTTAGCTATATGTCTCCAACCTTTCAACCAGATTGGTGATATTTTATTAACCATAACATTTTTATCAACATTTAGCATTGGCATTATTGGTCAGCATTTAAACATTTGTGACCCTGTGAAAACCCTCACGATCAAATTGATTCGCATACAATAAGCATCAAACATTAATTTCAAGCATTAATTTGGAGATTAAGATTTTGGTATTATTCGGTCAATATTGAAGATATTGTCATATTTTCACAGAATATTCTCAAGGATGGTTTTATGAACGACATTTGCTGGTTTTTTCAAAAGCAGGTTCACATTTTGTAATGAACAACATTTTATTTGGGAAATTATTTAAAGATAGAAGTAGTTCTGGTATGAAAGTGAAAATGTGAAAATGGCATGCTAATTTATTAAGTAACTTTGTTTACTGTTTATGATTTTAATTGTTATATAGCATTTTAATTGTCACATTACATTTGCTGTTTAAAAGTTGTCAGTAGTTTTTTTATTTTCAAGTATTAATTATCAGACTTCTATTAAGAGGGCATTCCCCTAAGCCACAGAGCCTATACAAACAGTGCATATATCAAAATTATAAAATATATGGCCTGATTAAAGATCATATCTATTATATAGTATATCCAACTGGGCTAAATTGATTAAATATGTATTTATTTTCCAAAAACATATTGACCAGACCTCCGTTTGGTAGAAAATATAAAGACTGGACCTCTTGGAACTTGGATTGAATACCCCTGGTCTAACAATTCCATGAATACACACAGCTCTATATATAGGATAATTTGATTGTAAACTTGGACAAAATTAAGTTTAGTTGATATACATCACATTGGGAAAAATGCATTAATAATATGTTGTTTAATTCTTCATAATCTGTTTTGTACATCTTTCATAACTGGATCTTTCTCTTTTGTTACTACTATTTATATGTATGTTAAGCTGCTTTTCAACAATGCAAAAGTACTCTGTATAGATAGATTTTATTTAATATAATATTCTTAACTAGTAATATTTCATTTTCAGCACTCTGTTGATGCGGTAAATGCTGGAGTCAGTCCTATTGGAGACACATCATACAACTCCAGTCACTGGGATCTGGGAAGTTCGTTCTTTTTTGCTGGAACTGTGATCACAACAATAGGTAACCTATTTCATGTAAATTTCCCTGTTTATCACACACCACACATGGATGTATCCCATTTAACAAACGACTCATACAAGCCAAATTCATATTTTTATACTCGAGCCAAATAAAATGCATTTTCTTTTTGTCATAAACTTATGGTCACACTTCCTGTCAGTTCACCAGACCACATGACCAACAATGAAATGTGAGCAAATTATGGATACCTTTTTATATGTATATGTTGTGTCTGAAATATGTCCTGATTTGGGCTGTGAACAAATGCTATGTAATGCTTTCTATGCAATTGTTTGTTTTTGTTCGGCACATCCTTGCTACAGTTTGAAGCATTGAAGAGATAAAATAAATTGCTGGAAAATAAATAATTCTGTAAGTTCTGTAATATTATAAAACACATCAAATGTATGTGCATTCTCTAAAAAGACAAAGTCAATGATTCCAAAATGTTTTCCCTTTGACCTTTTCGCGAAGCATTTCTTACGAGGACTGATGTAAGTCACTTAAAGGGATACTTCACCCAAAAATGAAAATTCTGCAATCATTTACTTACCTTCGAGTTGTTCCAAATCTGTAGAAATGTCTTTGTTCTGATGACCACGGAGAAAGAAATTTGGAAGAACCAAATATATACCAGACAGATTTTGCCCCCCATTGACTACCATAGTATGAACAAATATTAGAAAGTGCCCCAGAACGATTTGTGCTTCATTCTTCAAAATGTCAATTTTTTCCTAATATGATAGTTAAAAGGGAGCAATATATGTACGGTTTTACGATTTTTTTCATATATCTTTCTCTGTATTCATCAGAAAAACAAAATTTATACAGATTTCGAACAACTCGAAGGTGTGTAAGTAATGACAGAATTTAGATTTTTGGGTGAAGTATCCCTTTAAATCTATTAGCTCCTTGCTGTGTTACCTGCAAGGGCCCATGATTTACTACTTAAAGTAGCAATTCAGATGCAATTGGTCGTGTGCACTTACATGGTTTTTATGATGTGCTTTTATGATGCGGCTGGAGGGCTGCGGGTGATTTTCCTCCGTAGGAATTCACTATCACAAACTCAAAGTACCTATGTTTAACGACCTGAACAACGAACAGGTAGGCTTAAATTTCTGTCAAACCTTACTTGTAATAAATACTATCTTACGTTGAAAGAACGAGCCCTTATCAAATGGAGAAATAGAAAAATCCTATGTCAAGCGTTTCTTCCCTATAGTTACGTACCAAAACAACACCCACAGAAAACCAAAATAAATACATATAAATTAGTTAATCAAACATAAAAATGATAACAGAAAAGTTTTATGTTCTCAGTTTGTCGCTTCCTTGAGCCATGTTGATTGGATTCTTTATAAAGGACTTTAAAGGGGTCATATGGCGCAAATATGTGTGTAATGTTGCTGTTACACTGTTAACGATTTCCTTGTATTTTTACAGTAAGTTACTGGCAGCACAGACGCCAGTAAGTTACTGTATTTTACTGTCCATTTTTACTGTATTTGTATTATACTATAATTTGCTGTAATACCTATATTGCCCCATTATTATTATTTAATTACAAAAAATATTGTATATCATAGCTAGTTTAGATATAAATCTATAGTTATTCATATTACAAAACTGCTATACTTGACATTATAATTCAAAAGACAATCCAAGCAATGTTTGCATCAAACATATTTTTTATTGATACATATGACACTAAAATGATTGAAACTTTCTCAAAAGTGCAAGGGCACTCAGGTATGCCACATATAAAGCGGTGATTAGCCACATTCCTGTGTTCCTCTACATGTGAAAAATATTTTAATATTGTTGTCGAGAAACTACATGACTTGCAGTTGTAACTGGACATCCTGGGATAACTTTCCTGGTTCAAAAATGACCAAATCCAGTCAAAATATCAATGGTTAGACTGTAACACAAAGAAACAAATAACAAAATCTGTAAGCCATATAAATAAGTACAAATAGTGAACTAAATGGTGAAAGAGAATTCAGTAACACTTTACTATAAGGTTTTGTTCCATAACATGTATTAATGGTTTAGCTAAAATGAACTAACAATGAACAATATCTTTTTCAACATTAGTTCATTCATAATGCTTTATCAAATATTAGTAATGTGAACAGAGATAAATTGATTGATTTAAAAGTGCATTGCCAAATTTTAAAATGTATTAACATCCTATGTTAACAAATATAACCTTATTATAAGTGTTACTAAAAAGTCATTAGTAAAACCAAAAACAAATTTGAATTAAAAGTTGTATTATTATGGTCAATACTTACAGAAACACCATAAACCCAGGATGCAAAAGTGGACCAAACTGTCACGTTAGAGCTGTAAGAAAAGAAAAAAAATATGTTACTTGCTGAAATTTTGAAACCATTCTGTTTATTAAATACATTTAAGATAGCCAAGCAAAAATGAAGCAAAATGATCATTTAAATGTTTTCCCTTTATGCATTAATATTAAGAGTTTAGATATTTGGGATTGCATTTTTGGTTACATACCGAAATAGTATGGGTGTAGCGAAATTCAATGTGGTTTTGAAAATGCATTTTCAAGCTGATCGCGCTCCTCTCTCCGACGTAAAGTGTCATTACGTAAAGGCCGAGCCAGCATTGCTCGTTACCAAAGTACGTGCAATGATTTGAGTCTTTGAAACTTGTTTTAAGTGTTGTAATCAACATTGCTATAAATAAGCATATATAATATGCATATAATACTTACTGGCCAACTGAATGTAAAACACTCGAAAGAACATAATATCTACTTGTGCTGATATACCGTAATAAGTAAACAGTAATAACACCGCAAACCCATTTATTCACATAGTACCTTAATGAAAACAGCAGTAATCTGTATAGATCGCATTCATCTCAGTTAAATATTACGTTTCACTTCGTTTGGAGCAGTGTGGTGCTGTGTAGACTACTTACAGTGCCTTCGTTATTTCGGATGCGATTTGGGCCGAGTGAGAGCGTGAGATAGAAAAAGACAGCGTGTGTCAAGTCTGGTCTGTTAACAGACAAACTATGTTGATATTCACATATCCAAACAGTATTTTTACATTTAAAAGAAGACGCAAATACCGATTAGTGATTGATATGAAAATGTTGTTTTAGCAGGTTCACAGCTATTTCACGAGTCAGCCTGTCATAAGGTCGAACTGAATACTGCTGCTACTTCTCCCTGCCCGTTACTGAACAGAAGAAAGCCAAGATAAGCGACCATAAGCTGGGACAGCAAGACCGAGCTTGCGAGGAGTCTTAGTTCAATGGGTTAACGGGAGTTTATCTAGTGCCAAATACAAGTCATTTCCTACCTTGCCATTGTAAACGAGCTTCAACAATTCGCTAGATTTTGATAGACAAAACCCTCATGATTAATTAAGTGGGTTGTGTAAATCGGGTTGAAGCAGTGGGTGGACATCTAGTTTAATTTATTAGAGAGACTGCAACGTTTGTTGGCGACCTTTTCTCTCTCAGTCCACGTTTAAAATAACATTGTGACAAACAGTTGTGCAGAATACTAAAACTAAATAATAGCTTTCCATGAAATACATAAAAGAAACCAGACTGCAAACTTACCGAACTGCCCGAAATCGAATTGAATATCCTCCTCTTGCTGCAGCCAGGAGTTGTGCTCTGTGTGATTTGACGTGATTTGACGTTGTGGCGCACTTTTTGCCTTGCACATTACAGCAAGGCTACAGCGAGGTTACAGCGAGACCAAAATATACTGTAAAAGTTTCCCGCTCAATCAAAATGACCCAGAATGCATTATGAACTGCAGTATTTTACTGTAATATACAAATACAGTATTGTACTGTGGATTTTTACAGTAATGTGCTGCTAAATCTACAGCGACATCTAACAGTGTAGAGGATAAATAATACCTGCAAAATGTTCAGTGCCGAGATATTGTCTTTAACAGAATTCGCTTTTCAAGGACTACAGAGAACGGCTGGAATCGGATTACAGACCTCTACTTCCCGGGTACATGATGTAACTTTTCCCGAGTGCTTTTAATAACCTCTCCCCAAAGGAATACGCCTTCCTTAGAGAATAGAAAGAGCCGCTGTAGTAGTGTTTGGTTATCAGAGATCGTAAACATTTGACTGAGCTATGTGCCAAACTACTTTCACCTTCATCACAGTCCTACAGCTGGTAATAAGAATTCAGCTACACACATTCTAAGATTACCAACAGTCAAATAACAGCTTCCATGACCTTAACATCGACTGTGTAAGCTGTTCTGTGTAAAACACTGATATTGTGTGAGTGTGCAATTACCTCTTAAACACTTTGAAGTCCTGCTTGCAAATGTCTCCTGTTCAAACTGCTTGTTTTATATTCCAACTCGGGTCCAATATAAAAAGGCAAAACTAACGCTTCTTTTTTAGTGTTAATTAATATACTCAGTCTGACGCCATTCGGTCCGGTGTCATTTCCCTCGCCATAGTAGGGATCACTAACAAAGATTGATGTTTGCACATGCACTAGCAGACCTCCGTTACACTTCGATGGATCCGCATGTTTTTAATTGATAAAGTGATGTTGACCATTGTTACTGTTTATTGCTCAAATCCAAAGTTTATGAATACACATGCACTGAGAGGGGGACCGACCCACCACAACAGCCTGAAGGGCAGAAGCTCACTGATATGGTATGGTCGGGACGTCTTCACACACACACTCTAAACAGGGGAAACAATCATGACAGACCGTGTCAGCTTTACAAATCAGAGCGTTTCGGAAGGAGGGACTTTAAATAGACTATTGCTAAAAGAGGGACAGTGTTGAACAATAGACTTGAAATGTGTGAAATATAACAGTTTTTTTTTCTTATTAGAAACATGAACATTCATTGTTAAACACCCAAAAAACATAATCAAAGCCCCAAAAACAGCAAAGACTGGCTCCTTTAAAATCTACTCAATACTTTACTGGAAGTGCTGGAGAGCTGGCGAAATTTGCACAGTAGAAGGTATTCTAGAAAAACATGAGCTGCAGAATTCTGAAGCATCTGGAGTTTTTTATATCGTTCAGATTCTCCCTATGCTCTTGGTCCTTAAGTGGACTTTCCTTAATTGAACCCTTTTCATGCAACTGTTTATCACTAAGGGTTATCTTAGGGCTGGGGTTAACGATTATTTATTAAATAATTTGTTATTTGTTATACAAAATGAAAGACCAGCCTGTTTACTCTTTACAGCACCAACATAAGTCTCTTGTTCAAAAAATTCAAAAGTTTTAGTGCAAAAAAAGGCACTGTACAGTGCACAGTATAGACATTCCTGAGAGTGTTAAACAAAATATAAAATTCCTGTTTTTGCGTATATATTTTGTGTGCATTGCATCTCTTTCCCAAAATAGGAAGCCAGGGTTCTTTGCTTTGTCCTTGAAAACACGAAAGCAATGCATATTAGAACAACAGCTTTGACAGTGGGGTATTTTAAATCTACCTCATTGTAGTGCTATGCTATGATTAGTTTATTTGAATGCTAACGTGGCTATCTAGCAGCTGTGCACTTTGGTGGTGCACAGCTGAATGGGAAGCGGTGACCTGACGAGAGCTAAGAGGATAGAGCTGGATAAAGGACGTGGCAACTTAGATATTCCTACAACATTTCAAATGCTATTAGATTGTTAATGATAATCTTAAATCTACCATTTACCTTATTAAGCTTATTTTTTTATTTTTATTTAGCCTTGTTGTGCAAGCACTGTTGTGCCTGTGCAGAGGCAGCAGCTTTTGCCAGAGGGGAACTGGAATCCCCCGGTCGGGCCTGGGTTCCCCTGAGGTTTTTTTTCTCGATTAGAGTTTTGGGTTCCTCGCCACTGTTTGCATATTGTTTTGCACTATCTGCCTGGCCGGGGGGGCTGCTTTAGAATTCAGAAATTAGAAATAATTAATATATAAGAATTTATAGTCCGTTTAATATTTGACCTGAGGTTCTCTCTCTCCTTTATCTCAAATGTGTCCTTTCACTGTCCTTTTGTGCGAGTGTGTTTGTGTGTGTGTGTGTGTGTGAGTGTGTTTGTGTGTGTGCGTCTATGTCAATGTGTGTAAGTATGTATGCATATTGTGTGTGTGGAGCATTTGTATGTCTGTCTTTTGTTGTTTTCCACCTTTTTCTTGTTTTTACAGGTATATGCCTTTAGTTGTTTTACTTGTAATCTATTGTGTCTCATGTACAGCTGCTTTGTAACAATGAAAATTGTAAAAAGCGCTATATAAATAAAGTTGAGTTGAGTTGAGTGCTAGGCTAACCAATTAACCAACGTATCTTAGCTCTCTGTGCATAGTAGCTAACGTTCACATTACCTAAAGTCAGCTACTATAGATAGTGTTCTGCAGCCATAAGCTAGCTTCCATTCAAGCCAACATTAGATGATAACTAACGTTAGCTAAACACAGCTGTCTAGGCGCCAGTAGCTACCTAGCATGAACAAACTGCACGGAGAACTAAGATAGTTAGCTAGCACCACCGAAGTGCTCAGAGCTCAAGCTACACTACATAAACAAACATGTAATTAATTTAGCCAACGTTAGTACTTACTTGTTATTGTCTCCTTCACGAGTGATAATGGGGTGCCTCCGTTTCAGATGCTCCAACATTGCTGTTGTGCTGGCGTGGTATATCAACTCCATTTGACAAAGAGCGCAAATAACGACACCTTTACATTTAGGGCTAAATTTGACTAAATTTCTTTCAAAATGAGCTAAAACCCAATTTAACCCCTGCTAATAACAATATTTCTGTTATGGGTCCTAGAAGATTTAAAGTCAATTATTTTGTCAATTCGTTTATCAATAAGGAACTCGCATAACACCATTTTTCCAATTTTGAAACCTGTTCTTCATACTCAGAGTCTTTCCATAAAGTGACATTTCATCAGCAATTCGTATTATTTACAAGTCTCACTCTGGATTTTTATTCTAATTGTATAAAACAGAAAACAGCAGTGGTGACAGGACACATCCTTGAGGTGCTCCGTAATTAAAAAAAATAATAGATTTAACCCCTCGAGCACAAACTTGTTGTGGTCTATTTGTTAAAAAGAATTAATCCAATGAACAACTTCACCAATTACCACTAATCCAAAAGCCTTTCTAAAAGTGAATGTATCTGCATTGTATTAAAATCTTCTTGTTTAGTCAAAAAAAAGAACACGCAGATAAGCCTTTGCTTGTTGTAAATGGCTAGCAATAGTATCAACCATAGTACGCCTTGTGTGATTTTATGTATTTTCAAAATTCAAAATACTTTTTGCCAATCAACCTCTTTATTAGACTGCTGATTTTTTTTATTAACTAGGCTACACAAAAATACCAAGATGAAATGCACTTAAATACAAAATACTATTACAAAAAATTTGTATTTTGTATTTCAAATTGATGTATTTGAAACACTGCCCATCCATGCAGTCTAATAAGGAGTTGATTGGCAAAAATTATTTTTTCAAAAATACTAAGATTAGGGTTATATTTATTGCTATATTTAATTATCTGTATTGTTTCCAAGGTATTGTATATTTTTTTTGTTCTGTTGAACAGATTTTTGGAGATTTAGGGAGGCAAATAATTCTGTGTCACATTTGACTACCATTACAATTGGTATTCAATGATGTCAGAGAATTTTCAGTTGCTAACATTTTACCAAATATATTTGTGTCCAACCTACAAAAGACTTTTATTCAGGCTGAGTAATCGATAACAGAATTAAAATTTTTGGGTGGAGTGTCCCTTTAAAAAGATCCCATGTGTGCTCGAGGCTACGCACGGAAATGGACGAGAAACATGTTTTCTCATCGTAAGATATGCAAAAACTTGCTTAAGAAATAAGCATAGTTAAATTTATAACATTACATACACTGCCCTCCATAATTATTGGCACCCCTGGTTAAGATGTGTTCTTTAACTTCAAATAAATTCAGTTTTGTTCTAAATAATACAGGACCACAATGAAAAATAGATGAAAATCCAACCTTTAATTCAAGTGCATTTATTCAGTGGGAAAAAAAATCCCACATTAAAAAATAATTATTTTACATCAAATCATGTGTGCCACAATTATTAGCACCCCTGATGTTAATACTTTTTACAACCTCCTCTTGCCAACAAAACAGCACCTAATCTTCTCCCATAATGTTTCACAAGATGGGAGAATACAGAAAGAGGGATCTTCGACCATTCCTCTTTTCACAATCTATCTAAATAATCCAGAGACCTGGGTCCTCTCCTCCGCACTCTCCTCTTCAGTCACTCCACATATTTTATATGGGGTTGAGGTCTGGGGACTGAGATGGCCATGGGAGGAGCTTGATTCTGTGTCGGGTGAACCATTTCTGTGTAGATTTGGCCACATGTTTAGGGTCATTATCTTGCTGAAAGACCCAGTGACGACCCATCTTCAGCTTTCGGGCAGAGGGCACCAGATTTTGCTTTAAAATGTCCTGGTATATCAAAGCATTCATGATGCCATGCACCCTAACAAGGTTCCCAGGGTCTCTGGAAGAGAAACAGGCCCACAGCATCACTGATCCTCCCTCTTACTTCACAGTGGGCATGAGGTGCTTTTCTGCATACTCATCTTTTGTGTTCCGCCAAGACCCACTTAGAGTGTTTGTTGCCAAAAACCTCTATCTTGGTCTCATCTGACCAAAGCACACGGTCCCAGTTGAAGCCCCAGTACCGCTTAGCGAACTCCAGACGTTTGCGTTTATGATTGTGAGTTAGAAAAGGTTTTTTTCTGTGCATGTGCATGCCGAAACAGCTTGTTGGCATGTAGATAGCGCCTGATGGTTGTTTTGGAGACTGTGACCCCAAGTTGCTACCATTTGTTGCAATTCTTTCACAGTGAGCTTTGGAGAACTTTTTATTTCTCTTACCATCCTCCTCACTGTGCATGGAGGCAAAATAAACTTGCGTCCTCGTCCAGGCTTGTTTACCACAGTTCCAGTTGTTTTAAACTTCTTAATGATTCCTCTGACAGTAGATATGGGCAGGTGCAGGTGTTGCAGGTCCCGCTTTCAGAGACCCAGCAGACAGATTACTGTAACCTGTAAAATAGGAATATTGTCAGAAGAACGGGAGAGTCGCATCTGCTCTTTCACAGCTCCTCTGCAAATTTTTTTATTAAATGTACAACCAGTACAATTCCAGCACAAACAATTACTTTGAAAACATTTCTTTACATTCTTTTGTCTGTGTACATCACTTGAGAACCATCAACATCAAAATAAATCCCATTTCTGACACTTTCTTATCTCCTTTCTTCATATTACCATTTTCAGTTAACAACTTAATGCTCAACATACACTTTTATAAACTGCAATGAATTATTAATAACCACAAAGTGATTTTATATGACTTTACTCATATTAAATGTAAATTTGAGTATTTCCAACTACTCTTCATTCTCAAAACCAATGAGAAATGCAAATCACTGTTCCCCTCATCAGTGTGTAGTTTATATTGGATCATCACAAATCCAGCCACTTTCTATGCTTTCTGCGGCGAGTGGTCACGTGACCATAAAGCGCGCCAAACACGGCCACAGAGTGAGCCTCCCAGAGATACTTAACATTATTAAACAACACATCAACATGAACAATCAAACATTTTGTAACCCAAAAATAAGTAATGCAACACAATAGTCAGATATAATGATCACTGGGCATACTTAAATTATATTTCTTCACGTTAGTGTGAACATAACATATTACACGGACAACAAATTCTCAAACTGCATGACAATTAACACTTAACATTCACCATTCACTGTAACAATGCAACCGCAGTGCTATTAGTATAGGTTTGTCTCTAAATCTCTGTTGTTTTACCTGTAAAACACGGATATTGTCAGAAGAACGGGAGAGTCGCATCTGCTCTTTCACAGCTCCTCTGCTAATCTGAGGACACATGCGCAGTTCGTAGTTCTGTCCGCGACTCTCCAATCAGAATGTCAAAATAGGAGTCCCTTATTTTCTCTTCTTGTCGCTCAATATACAATAGTTAATAAACACTGTATCAGGAAATAAGGTGGTGAATGCACTTAACACAATGCAAAAAAACAGAAATACAAATGTGAACATACTTTGTGTGTATCACACTCTCCCTGACAAAATAAGAAAAACCCCAGTGATCAACCTTTCACTTTCCTTAACCACACACTTTAAAACCACTTAACAAACAGCAGTGGTAACCCCATAAGGTGTGTGGACTGAAGGTAAGTACATGTGAGGGTAAGTATTGGGTGTGGTGTAATGGTGTAAACCCCAAACAGTCATGTGTGGGATGGAGTAAGCAATGACGGCGTTCAGTGTGGGGGTGTAGGGGTGGATCGCCGGTAGGCCCAACATATCATATGTATAAATCTGTCTTGGCCTCAGCTCTCTAACTGACCTCCTAACTCTGGTATCTCCTTCCATTTCCAGAGCCTCTGCTCTGTCGACAAAATCAGGCTCACTTTCTGTATTTGCTCCGTCTCCGTCATTGTCATCGTCAACTGGATGTAATGCCTCAAGGTAAGTAACAGTCCTTCTCTCGACTGGACTCTCACATGTTCTTTGAACTTCTCTGTCCTGGATCAGGTTCCCGGAGTTTTCCCTTTCCGGCATGACCGCATTGTTTTCCCTCACAGAAACTTGATCTGATGATCGGTGGCTTCCTGATGTCGGCCAGTTGACTGGAACTCTTATCCAGTACCTTTCTGTACTACTCTCTGCATCAGAGTTTGCCAGGTCACCGTCTCTGTCATCCATTTTCTCATTATGTGTGTCTCTCACAGTCTTTTTCTGTCTTTTAGGTCTTGTGAACTCAGGTGTTGTCGTTGGATCTTCAACAGGTTGGTCGTTCACTAGTAGCAGCAGGTTTCGATGTAAAGTCCTGGTCTTTCCACAGTTATTGTTCTCTGGATATACAATATAAACAGGGTTATTAGATATTTGTTCCTTTACCACATACACAACCTTTTCCCAGTAGGACCGTAACTTTCCTGGGTCTCCTCGCTCTCCAAGGTTCCTGACTAGCACTCGGTCTCCTGCCTTCAGCACAACCCCCTTCACTTTCCGGTCATACTGCGCTTTCCCTCTCGCACTCGACTGTCGACTGTGGCTCTCCGCGATCTTGTATGCTTCACTCATTCTGTGGGCCCACTGCTTTGCATATCCCTTTGGTTTGATCTCTTCTGTTGGTTCCACCAAGCCGAAGATGAGGTCAACTGGAAGGCGCGGATGCCGCCTGTACAACAAGAAAAAGGGTGAGTATCCTGTTGATTCATGCCGTGTACAATTATAAGCATGTACAATTTGAGGTAAGTGCTCTTTCCACCTCTCCTTTTCCTTGTCCACCAGTGTTCTTAACATTTGTAGCAGGGTCCGATTGAACCTCTCAACTGGGTTGCCCTGGGGGTGGTATGGTGACGTTCGAGAGTGGCCAATTCGAGCAAACTGTTGAAGAGTGCGGAAGAGTTCATTTTCAAACTCACGGCCCTGGTCGTAATGTAGTTTTTCTGGGTATCCGAAGCGTGGAATGTAGTCTTGGAACAGGCGTTCTGCTGGAGTCCGTCCCGACTTGTTCTTGGTTGGGCAGGCTTGGGCGAACCTTGTGAAGTGGTCCATGACCACCAGGATATATTCATACCCTCCGCGGCTTGGTTCCAGGTGCAAGTAGTCAATGCATACTAGTTCCATGGGTGAGTGTGTGGTGATGCTACCCATAGGTGCTCAGACATGAGCTGCGGGTTTCTTTTGCTTTATACAGGGACACTTCCTGGTCACATACACTTCTATTTCAGCCTTCAAGTACGGCCAGTAGAATCGATCCCTCGCCAAGCTGAGTAGTCTCTCTGTCCCAACGTGTCCCATCCTGTCGTGGAGGTGCTCAAGGGCCAGCTTCTTGTATCTGCTTGGAAGAACTAATTGCTTTCTTCCCATCGTCTTTCGATAGATAAGTCCCTCCTCCACATCCAGTTTGCTCCACTCGTACATGAACTTTCTGCTGGTTCCACCAAGCCGAAGATGAGGTCAACTGGAAGGCGCGGATGCCGCCTGTACAACAAGAAAAAGGGTGAGTATCCTGTTGATTCATGCCGTGTACAATTATAAGCATGTACAATTTGAGGTAAGTGCTCTTTCCACCTCTCCTTTTCCTTGTCCGCCAGTGTTCTTAACATTTGTAGCAGGGTCCGATTGAACCTCTCAACTGGGTTGCCCTGGGGGTGGTATGGTGACGTTCGAGAGTGGCCAATTCGAGCAAACTGTTGAAGAGTGCGGAAGAGTTCATTTTCAAACTCACGGCCCTGGTCGTAATGTAGTTTTTCTGGGTATCCGAAGCGTGGAATGTAGTCTTGGAACAGGCGTTCTGCTGGAGTCCGTCCCGACTTGTTCTTGGTTGGGCAGGCTTGGGCGAACCTTGTGAAGTGGTCCATGACCACCAGGATATATTCATACCCTCCGCGGCTTGGTTCCAGGTGCAAGTAGTCAATGCATACTAGTTCCATGGGTGAGTGTGTGGTGATGCTACCCATAGGTGCTCAGACATGAGCTGCGGGTTTCTTTTGCTTTATACAGGGACACTTCCTGGTCACATACACTTCTATTTCAGCCTTCAAGTACAGCCAGTAGAATCGATCCCTCGCCAAGCTGAGTAGTCTCTCTGTCCCAACGTGTCCCATCCTGTCGTGGAGGTGCTCAAGGGCCAGCTTCTTGTATCTGCTTGGAAGAACTAATTGCTTTCTTCCCATCGTCTTTCGATAGATAAGTCCCTCCTCCACATCCAGTTTGCTCCACTCGTACATGAACTTTCTGCTGGTTCCAGTTAAATTTCCTCTCATTTCCTCTGTTGGATTGATCCCATCAACTTTCCACTGCCTTACTTGCGAAATCACTGGGTCCTCCTTTTGGGCTGCGACCAACTCTTCCCTTCCAATTGTCGGCAACCCAGTGTGGAATGACTGTGCTTCATCTTCCACAGTGGACATGTACAAAGCAGTGATCCAGGCCACATCCTTTTCACCAGATACACGACTACCGTCCCATGCTGCTTGAACAATGCTGGTAGGTAACTCTTCTGTGCATTTTAACTCAAAAGCTTCAATGTCCAGGGGAAGACGGGACAGGGTGTCAGCGTCGATGTTAACTCGCCCTGGCCGGTATTTGATGTCAAAACGGAAGTCAGAAAGCTCCCCGACCCAGCGATGGCCCACCGCATTCAGCTTTGCCGTGCTCATCACGTATGTCAGCGGGTTGTTGTCTGTGTACACCGTGAAGTGTTCGGCATAGAAAAGATAGTCCCGCAAACTGCCCACTTCAGGGCCAGGAACTCAAGCTTGCCGCTGTGCAACCGATAGTTACTCTCAGCCTTTGTCAGTGTCCGGGATCCATACCCAATTACCCTTGGTTTTCCCCTCTTGCCGTTGGTAGAGAATCGCCCCCAGGCCCTCTTCAGATGCGTCGGTGTGGAGAGTAAAAGGTAGATTAAAGTCTGGATATGCTAGTACTGGTGGTTCCTCTAACATGCCGACTAATCTCTCCAGGATCTGTTGATGATCTCTTGTCCATTCTACCGGAGTCTTAGAGGGAACTTGGGGTCCTTTAGCTTTCCTTCGGTTGTGCATATCTTTCTCAGCCCCTGCCTTTGCCTGCAGCAATTCGTAAAGCGGTTTTGCCATTCTAGAGAAGTCCTGTATAAATGTCCGGTAATAGCTGAGGAAGCCCAGTAACCTTCGTACATCTCCCACCGTCTGTGGAGCCTTGTGTGCGAGAGCTCGAACAGCCTCCAGGTCCCTAGGGTCTACCCTTACTCCTTCGGCTGATACTAGGCGCCCCACATATCTGACCTCCCCCCGGAACTTCTCACATTTCTCAGGTTTCAGTTTCACGCCGTGACATCGGAGGGCCCTTAACACTCTCCTTAGGCTCTCAACATGCTCTTCAAATGACTTAGCGTAACACAGGACATCATCCAGGTAGGGTATGCAACACTCATCCCTTAAGGAGTCAAGCATCCCTTCCATGCTTCGTTGGAAAGCAGCAGGCGCATTTGACAATCCAAAAGGGATCCGGACCCACTCATAAAGCCCCCAAGGTGTAGTGAATGCAGTCATGTGTCTGGAACCCTCGTCGATGAACCCCTGGTGGTAGGCCTTACCCTGGTCTAGGATGCTAAACCAGGAATATCCCCCAAGTGTGTCAATTAACTCCTGTATCCTAGGCAGTGGGTGTCGATCTGGGATGGTCTTTTTATTTAAAAGGCGGTAGTCCACACAGAGACGGAGTTTACCATCTTTTTTCCTCACGCAGACAACTGGAGCGGCATATGGTGACTTCGACTTGACAGCCCATCCTTTGGCCAGGAGTCCTTGTATATAGCCTTTTACTTCACTGAACAGCGGTTTTGGCACAGCAGAGTATGCTCGTTGAACTGGTATCGTATCTTGAAGAGTAATTGACATCTGCAGGCTGGGGATACGTCCGATGTCATCGTCGCCTTTACTGAAGACGCTAGACTCCTCGTATAACATCTTCTGTACAACTTCAAGTTGGCTGTCACTTAGATGCCCCAAGTCAACAGGAGGATGCCACAAGCCTGTGTTCATATCTGCCTCTTGTGTCCCGGCAGTCTGGACCCTCACCATTTGCCTTGCTTCACTTGATTGTCCAGGATCCACTATTCCTTCTATCCGCTGCAGTGTCCCGAGAATAGTACCCTGCGGTAGAGCTACGTCACATCCGGTGCAATTCCCTATGGGTATAGATACACAGGAGTCACCTCTATTAGGTATCTTCAGAAGCCCTTCTCCAAGATCCAGACATTTTAGATGGGTATTATCCTCTTGTGGTTCAAACAAGACTACAGAGCCCAACTGTTTTAACTTTGGCGTGACCCGGCATTGGACCCAGGCAATCTGCCCTGATGGAATGACGACTCCTCTCTGACCGACCTTCAGACGAGCACATTCATCTTCTTCTGTAGTACGTATTACCTCGATTAGGGTTTGGGCCTTCTCGTTTGGGACATCAATGGCTCCAGCCAATAGAGTGGTGAGTGTTGGCATGAGCTTTTCGGGTCGACCCTGAATCAGTTCCTCAATCACGTTGAAGCCCAGGACAGTCTCTCAATTGGCATTTTGCTTACCAGGAACGGTACATTGAGGGAAAGGCTGGGATCCTCATTTCCTATTAAGTTGACTGTAATGACTGTCCATCCGTCGAATGGAATAGGATCTCCATTAACAGCACATACCTCCAGGTTGTTCCCAAATCCCAGTAAGTCTTGCAGTGGTCTCACCTCAATATCAGGTAGGTATTTCTCTTTCCATACGCGATCAACAATGCTGACCTGTGCCCCTGTGTCCAGCAGTGCCCTCACGGTGAGTCCGTTCAAGTTGCACTGGGTTAATACCTTGCTACCTATTAGTTTAATTATGGTGTCAGTTTTGGTCTGGCACGTCCTGTGGTTCACATTCAGGTCTGTTGATTCATCATTTTGTCACTGGTTGATGCGTCTTTGATCTATGTTTTTTCTTCCTCCATGGCTGTCCAGCGCTGAGTAGGTTGAATCAGTTTGGGACATTTGCTCTGCGGTCACTGGTTGTCCCTCTACAGTGGCCGGTTCCCGTTTCCCTGCCACTGAGGTCGTCTCAAGCATCCAGCTGCCCGGTGTCCCTCCTCACTGCAAATGAAGCAGTGTGGACAGTCCTGTCGCCCTTCTCCTGTGCACTTTGGACAGCACTGTGAGCGGCTCACTTTGCGGGAAACAAATTGACTGCCCAAGCATTGGCACCCTCTCTCCACCTGTGCCGTCATCGAGCGTTGTAGTGCATCAACCATGTTGGTTAGGGCGTCGAGTCTCGAGGTCAGTTGCTTGATCGGATCATTTTGGCTTTTTTTCGCAGCAGCCTCTGTTCTCCCCCCCTCGTCGCTGCCAGGTTCACTGTGAACTTGAGCGCTACTTGCTGTGGACTGTTTTGTTCTGGTCGGTGGGCCCAGCCGTCGAAGTCTCTCATTTTCATCGCTTGTGACTTTCATCACGTGTCTGAGGATGGCATCATCGGTCACATCACTGTCAGCAAGCAGTGGCTTCAATTCGCTGCGAATGTCTTTGCATCGGTGACTCAGGCCCTGGTACACTGTGTGTAAAAACACGTCTTGCACAGTTGCTGCACTATACTTGCGGACTGAATCAGCTTGCCTTGCTGCAAAGAGTATTTTCTGTTTCAACCCCATTACACCGTATAAAAACTGTTGTGGGGTCTCGTGGTCACTTTGCTTGGTGCACATCAATTCTTGAAATAGCTCTGTGCTGCTCCTATCTCCCAGATGTGACTGTAGGAACCCCTTTAACTCGTTTACCGTCATGTCGTCTTTATTTATCAGCATGTCTTTGAAGATGCCGGGTTTAATGATTCTTAGCACACCTCTGACAATGTCGGTATTGCTGAAGTTCTCTCTGAGGCCAGCGTCCATCTGTCTGCATACATTGTTATATGTGATGTCCGATGAGTGGTCACCAATCTGGCCTCCGTGTATCTTGAACTCACGGGGCTGGATACATGGAAGGCCAACCATTGGGAATGTACTTCCGTGAGCAATCCGCTGAGGTTGTTCAGTCTGCTGCAGGGGTGGTGGTGGAATGGCATTCCCCTGCTCTACACTTTGGGTCAGGTCGGTGAGTCCGTTCGGTGACATTTGTTGACGTATTCTCTTTCCAAGTTCTTCATACTCTGCAAGCATTTTTGCATATCTAGGTTAGTCTCAGATCCAACCCCTCCAGTGCCCCCTTAGCTTGTGTGGTGTTGGTGCGATGGTGGTGGGTAGGTGTCGTTAGTAGGTAGTATGTGTGAAGTATTTGACTTATTAGTGTTTGTGTCAATTTCAGTTGTACATATTACAGTGTAAATCTGTTTTGCTGATCGTACAGCCTCTTGCAATGACAACAGTCCACTCATACCTTGATCCTCAGTCTCAAGCAATGATTTACTTGACATGAAGGCATCGATGTACTCGAAACAACAGTCACTGTCCTCCAGGTCCAGTTCCGATGTATCTTTACCTTGTACCGGCTCGATGGCCTTGGCAATGCAATGGAGAACAAATCATCAGCCGTTATTGTGACCAGATCTTTTCGGATGTCCCACACCAAGCGTTTCCTCGTATGATCAGCCATGACCTTGTCCTCTGTTGTCCTTTTCGTTTCAGCCTTTACCTCAGGATGGAGATAATCGTCTCCAGATCACCTGGCACACACCTCGTGTCTCGTCCTCAGTGGATGTAGCAGCCGCCGGCGTCTAGCCAAATGCCACCTGGTCCAGACGGTTCTGAGATGATTGGATCAGACTCCCTGTGTCATGTGAAGCCGATCCCGGACGAGCCCCCAAGAATCTGTTGCAGGTCCCGCTTTCAGAGACCCAGCAGACAGATTACTGTAACCTGTAAAACAGGAATATTGTCAGAAGAACGGGAGAGTCGCATCTGCTCTTTCACAGCTCCTCTGCTAATCTTTTTATTAAATGTACAACCAGTACAATTCCAGCACAAACAATTACTTTGAAAACATTTCTTTACATTCTTTTGTCTGTGTACATCACTTGAGAACCATCAACATCAAAATAAATCCCATTTCTGACACTTTCTTATCTCCTTTCTTCATATGACCATTTTCAGTTAACAACTTAATGCTCAACATACACTTTTATAAACTGCAATGAATTATTAATAACCACAAAGTGATTTTATATGACTTTACTCATATTAAATGTAAATTTGAGTATTTCCAACTACTCTTCATTCTCAAAACCAATGAGAAACGCAAATCACTGTTCCCCTCATCAGTGTGTAGCTTATATTGGATCATCACAAATCCAGCCACTTTCTATGCTTTCTGCGGCGAGTGGTCACATGACCATAAAGCGCGCCTAAAGCGCGCCAAACGCGGCCACAGAGTGAGCCTCCCAGAGATACTTAACATTATTAAACAACACATCAACACATCACGTTCAGAACAAGTGACGGAAAATATTATAATAAGAACGGCTACTTATGTCAGTAAGAGCGCGATTTCTGAAGCGCTCGTTTTCTCAAAGGCTTGCAGAGATAGGCTTACATAAAAAAAGTTAATGATTTGTCATTTTCAAGTTTTTCTGAGTTGGCAGATACACAAGAGACACGATTTTAGCATTTAAAGATGGAAAAAGTTTGTTTTTCATGAAATGTCCCCTTTAAATCCTGAAAGACAGCTCCCACCACTGTCATGAAATAAGTTTGGATAGAGATGTGGGGGAATGAACAATTTATTAAATAAAACAGGCAAAAGCAAAAGGCACAACAAAACACAAGACAGTCCTAGACTGGGGTAACGGGCTTGGTCGGGTAAAGAGAGGTGACGAGGCAGGGGCTGTAGGTGCAGTTCTGGGTAGCACAGAGAGTCTGGGATAATCCTATGTAGTTTAATATCACTCACTTCTCCCAAATGTAAAGTAGGCGAATTGAAGTTTATAGGTGCAGGTAAATCGATTGGTCAAGGAGCCTACTGAACTAAAGAGTTTGTACAATCTATAAACTAATTGTTAAATGCTTCTGCCACTTTATATGGATCATTGATATTATGTCCTTCCATGATTAATTCTATTGTTTATGTTTAATACCATTTCCAGTCAATTTATTTAGATTCTGACATCTTTCTTTAGTATTTCCTCTAGCCTCACTACTAGTTTTTATAAAAAAAGGTAGCCTTTGCATTTCTAAGCTCTTTTACAACCTTATTTCTTAATGTAGTGAATAGATGCCTGTTATATTCCATTTTAGACCTCAGAGCTAATTTAAGAGCATGATCTCTCTGTTCATTAGTGAGAGATTATTTTTTAATTTTATCCACGGTAAATAATCTCTTTGTCCTGGTTTATATTAAACTTTCCTTGTTTAATGATCTATAATTGCTTGAATTTCGTTATTATCAATACCCTCATTTGTTAAATGATCATTCCAATCTTTAGATTCAACTGCATTCTTAACATTTTCTAACTGGCTTGTAGGATTTATATACTTCTAGCTTCTTACCAGATATTTTGATATTTATATTTAGTAAGCTTTCTAAAAAGCAAAATCATATTGTGATCAGAGAGACCCAGGTGCGGATTAACACACAGCCTTGCATTATACCATACATTTGTTTCTAAGTATGTGCAATCCCTGGGATCGTACGTTGCTAACGCCATGCTATTACAATGGAGCTACATGAAAGTCAACAATGAGTAACTGGGCCACTGGCTCTGGGGAGGATAACTGGAACTTTGACTCAGGGAAGCTATGGATGACTGGAATGCCGGCTCAAGGGAAACAGTTTTAAGGATGCAACTACTTACAGGGATGCTGGCTCTGAGGGGACTGACTAGGCCTTTGGAAAAACAATTACTAACTGGGATGATGACTCAAAGGGTTACTGCAGCTGGCACAAATGCTGGCTCAAGGGAAGCGGCTGGTGACTTAGGAACTGAAGCTGGGGATGCAGCCGCTGATTTGTAAGACAAATCTGGGAGTTCTATAGCTAACTGAGATGGTAACTCATGGGAAATAATGACTACTTCGGTCATCGACTCTGGGAGTGATCATGGCTAGCTGCTGACTTTGAGGCCAACTCTGGGAGTTCGGTAGCTAAATGAGACTCAGGGGACACACTGACTGACTGGGACTTAGGGAAAACAAGAACTATCTGGGACTCTGACTCTGGGGGTGCTGCAGCTGACTCAAACTCTGGGGAAACAGCGTCTAACAAGTGCATAAACTCTGGAAGGCTGCTGCTGACAAATAGGTCAGCTGGGGAGAAGCAGCAGCAATTGGGAACTGGCTCTGGGTAGGCTGTCTTGGAAACTGGTTCAGTGGGGCCTGCAGATGACTGTAACACCGGCTCTGTGAAAACTGCAATTGCCTTGGATGCCGGTGCAGTAGGGTCTGCAGCTGACTATAACACCGGCTTAAGGAACCAGCCGTGGACATGTTGCAGCAGACATGAATGCTGATTAAGGGAAGGCTTTGGCTTTTAAAGGACTTTGGACACCGTATTGACCAGCCTTATCAAAATACAATCAGACGACCTGCCCGGCTTCCCAGTGGAGTACCACAATCTTTGTGCAGTGTTCAGCAAGTCTCGAGGCACCTCTGCATCTGCATTGCTCTTACGACTTTGCCAATGATCTCCTCCCAGGCACTTCTCCGCCAAAGGGTCGCTTGTATTCCCTGTCCGGTCCTGAAAGAGAAGCCATGTAAAAACAAATACAACAATCACTCCAGTCTGGACTCATCTGCCACTCCTCCTCTCCCTCCAGCACAGGGTTCTTCTTCGTTCAGAAGAAGGAAAGCTCCCTGGGTCCTGTATTTAATATAGGGGTCGGAATGACATCACTATTAAGAACAGGTATCTCCGACCTTTCATATCTTCTTTCTTTGAATTATTGCAGGGAGCTCTGGTCTTCACCCAATTAGACCTCTGCAATGCCTATCATCTTGTTCGCGTTTGGGAGGGAGATGAGTGGAAGACGGCATTTAACACACCTACGGGACATTATGAGTATTTGGTTCTTCCGTTTGGTCCTAACCATTTTCCAGGGTCTTGTCAATAGCATTCTGGGTAATAAATTTGTCTTTGTGTATCTGGCTGATGGACTGGCTGGCAGAGACAGTGGGAGAGAACTGGTAGACAAAGGATAGCTGGACGGGACCAGCGGGGAGGGGAGCAGCCTTAATTCCTCTTCATTGTGTCGTGGGGGGCTCATGCTCTCCCTCTGCGGTGGGCAATGGCAGATGTTTACTTACACCGTAAGCACAGGCTGACAGAGTATAAAACACAGAGCGAGCCATCGAGGAAATGGGTAAGGCACGCCAGGTCTGGTGTTTTGTAACGGTATGTGTATGGTAATCAAATTGCTAGACCTGGGAGACAAAGGATAGCTGGAAGGGACCAGCGGGGAGGGGAGCAGCCTTAATTCCTCTTAATTGTGTCATGGCGGGCTCATGCTCTCACTCTGCGGTGGGCTCTGGTAGATGTTCTGTGCAGCGCAATGATGGCTGGCCTCTGGATCGAAAGTGGGGCTGGAGAAGTCCTTAGATAGGCAAACAGAGAAAAACAGTCCCTTTCTCTCCAGCACCCACTCCACAAAAGCAGGGAAGTTCTTTTGAGGACCATCCGCTGGCAGGCGTGCCTTACACCGTTAGCTCAGGCTGAGAAAGTAAAAAACACAGAGCGAGCCATCGAGGAAATGGGTAAGGCACGCCAGGTCTGGTGTTTTGTAACGGTATGTGTATGGTAATCCAATCGCTAGACAAGAACGTAATCCAAACTAGTTTTGATATAATTCCAGGAGGTAAACACAAGAATTTCCACACAAAAAGAAACGTATGCAATTAACACAAGAAGGGAACAGATTAACAAGGTAAACTCAGGAAACATGAATGCAGAGCATAACCAAAACAAAACATGACCGTGACCAGTGGTGTAAAGAAACAGGGATTACTTTTATGTTGCCTCAATCTGTATTTTTAACTTTTAAAGACATGACCATGTGGACTTGCATTTTATGAAAAAACATGGACCACAACATGTAAAAATCATTATTGTTCTACCTAAGAAATAATGTCACATACATTTTGGATAGTTAGAGGTTGAGTAATAGATCAGCCAGCTCCTCTACAGATATTACTCTTAATACTAATCCAAGGCAATTTAGGTTACAAATGTTTTGCTTTTTTTGCATGCATATTTATTCAATTCTGCATTGTGGGGCCTAGTATACATGACTGAACAGTGTTGGAAGTGCATAAATGGTTTTAACTGGAAAACTGAGCTCATGATACACAAACAGACAGAAAGAACAACACATTTTAATGGTTATTTTGTCTGAGCTATAATCCAGCTGTATCCAGCTATATGCTTTATCAGTAAGGGAAATATGTGTTTCGTTAAAAGTAGCTATTATCTATATCTCCAAATTTGAATATTAATAATTATTTTTATTTCATTAAATAACACCGCCTAAAAAGTGTCGAGTAACTAGTCCTCGCAGTAGTTTTTGAGAAGAGTCATTTTTATTTTTATTTTTACTTTTACTAATTTATTTTTTAACACCAGTACTTTTACTTGTAATTGAGTACAATTTCATTAATGTAACAGTACTTGTACTTAAGGACAATTTTCCAGTACTCTTTGCCATCAAAAGTTGGCAGCCCTGAATAAATGAATGTTTAATAAGTTACATGTCACAATTACAAACGTTAATTATTTGTTCAAGAATAGTCTGTGCACAAAATATCTATAGACTATGTTTACGATAACAGAACAAATAAATTCATTTTATTTTCTATATTACCATTCATTAAACTAGGCTACAGTTTTCAGCAACCTTTTTGCAGAAAAATTGACAGTGTTACTGTTGTATATTTACGGCTGCCCGCTCTCAAGAGCAATGCTGCATCAATAAAGCGTCACCACAGCAAGCATCACGTTGAAGAAATCCCGGCCACTGAGAGGAGTTCTTGTTGCATTCTAGTTTCAGACTGTTGCTGCGCTCAGTTTCATCAAGTAACATTACAGACAGTAGTCATCTTTCAAACTGTGGGTGAGTATATAATTAAATTGTTTAAGCATCATAAAAGCCTATTTAACCTTCATGATAGTCACTTACCTTTTTTGCTCATCTGCTATATAATGTATGTTTAAAGTTTCTGTGTGAGCATCAGACTCTCACCCGATATATTGCTGGGGTTTGTTAACTTGAGACCTTTAAATGGCATGATATAGATCAAATCGGATTATGAATGCTTTCAAGTCTTGCATCACATTTGTGTTCAATGCGATTGCCCCACTGACGGTCAAAAATACAGCCGATGAAAAAAGTCACCTTACTCAAACATATGACTATTGTAAAAGAGTGCATCAATAAATAGGTTTATAATATATTTTAAACATGTTTTCTTGTACTTTGTTTTCTGGGTTTCGCATCAGAGAGATAAGATATAGCCTGCAATCAAGCTATGTTTCACGGATGTGTCGTGTTGATGTTGTCATGTAAGTATGAGATCATCTTGAACTACATCTATACATGTCTAAAATGGCAGAAGTATTATGTACAACCTAAATCCTAATTTAGAGACTCCTCTTTACTTTCTGAAAATTAACATCTTAACCCTCTTCGTTTAGGGGTCACACTTGGCTCCTTCTTGGTCAAAAAGACTGAAGCCTTAAAAATGTAACTTTTGAAAAAAATACATTTTCTTTTTTATTTCACATTTTTAGAGAATTTTGGTTAAAACAGAGATCAGGCTATTAAAATCATTTTTGGGGAAAAAAAGCAAAAACGTGTAGTTGCATGTGTAATGCAGTATTCACTAGGTTCCATAGCCCTCTATAGAGTAGTTTTTGAATTACCTAGTTATTCAGATGACATAGGATTTGTGGATTAAGACAATCTCAAATAAGGGTTTTTTTCCAACCTTTTCGTATTTTTTTTTAGATAACTACTAAGTTTTGCATTATGATCATATTGATTCGCCCATTAAAATGTTGTTATAAAAGGAAAACATGGAAAGCCTTTACTTAGTATTTGACAATTATGATATCTAACAAATTAGGGAATGGATAATGATAAGTCAAACATTTTGCAATTAATTGTTATTTCATTCAGTTTTCTGGGCCTCTTCATTAAGGGGTCACACTCGGCTCCTTAGCGTTCACACTTGGCTACTGAAACTCTTTCAGGAAAATGTATGTAATACGGTAACAATATCGTAAGATGAGGAACGATGACACAAAGCGAGTTGAAGTAGTAAAGGGTGACTTTAATGAGTCCAGGCAAACTGAGTACTGTTCAGGTATTCTTTGAGTAAACATCCAAGGGAACAAAGTAATAATCCAACAAATGACTGACATCCATGGAATAGGATGGTGCAAGATAATGCAAAGAGAGTTCCAAGATAGAGCATAAACTAAGTCAGAATACAACTCGACTTGACATATAACATAACAAAACAATGGGTATAAAAAGAGTCCATGGGATGGGGTTCAGGTGGAGTGTCAGGTAATCAATGAGGTCCGAGGGGTGCATAATGGGAAATGTAGTCCTGGGGTTAAAAGTCCTGTGATTGTAAATGACTGTAGCGGAGTGGGGCGTGGTCAACAAAGACGGGCAGATGTTACAGGACCCCCCTCCCACAGGCGCATCCTCGTACCTCAACGAACCTCAAGGGTTCACAGGTGCTGGACAAGGTTCTATTTTTTTTATGTATCCTATATTTAAGCAGGATAGTCCCATTGAGATACAAAATCTCTTTTCCAGGGAGTCCTGGCCAAAATGGCTACACAAAAAGTTTCACAATAAAACAGTTTCAAAAACAGAAAATAAACAAAATTATTTGCCCTAAATTCCAGATGATTACAAATGTGTAATTTACTTATAGCAAGTACCAGTTTCCTTCAGAGTAGACTTTTTAAAATATTTACAGAAGGGAGTGTTTCCAGCATAATAATACTCTGCAACTCGTCCCATAACGAAGGAGCAAAAAAAAGAGAAGGCAATTTCGACAAACTCAAAATGTACTCTGGGAATATTTAAGATCTGGTACTGTAATTACAAGTGTAAAAAGATAAAAGACTGCAGATATAAGTAGGTAATTTTCCCAACAATAAGCCGCAACATGTGTACTTTCCTTCTTTGAAACAAAAAGGACAATCCCACCAGTTAACACAATATACAGTGATGGGTGCGTGAAGAGGCACTCGTCACAAAACGTGAAGCAGCATGCTATACATACTCCAACTTTTAAGGTGAAGATAAACTTGCATGCATATAGATCACATCGCCATAATCTTATATTTAAAGGAAACAACTCTGTATAATTCTCTTTCTTGCTTTAAAAGGAAAAACTTATTTAAACGGAAAAGAAAACCCAACTTTAATCTAAGCTTTTTTTTTAAGTTTTTTGATATGTATCTGAATCCTAGTTTGTCATCCAACCATATACCCAAGAATTATTAACAATTTACTCTTTCAATAGATTCTCCTTGTAAAGTTAAAATAATATGATCTATTTCAGTACGACAATAAGTGAAAAGCATTCATTCTGTTTTCTTTGAGTTTAAAAGCGGTTTAAAGTTGGATAATGATAATTGCAATAACTGCAAAGATTCTTGAAAGAGCTCAATGGCTTGATTCATCGAATGTGCTAATGTATATATAATTGTGTGATCAGCATATAAATGAAATCTAGCAGAGGTTATCCCACAACCAAGGTCATTAATATAAATAGAAAATAAAACTGGTGCTAAAATCGAACCCTGTGGAACACCTTTTATTGTTTTTAATTTATTTTAAGTAAAATGTTCGAAATTTTTTCGACTGTTATTCTGTTAGATAATTATTGAACCAATTTAGGGTGACCGACATACAAAGGCGTATGTCGGTCATTTTTGATTGTAAAGGAGTCAAGAGTGTCTTCCTTTTTTGTGACCCTTTAACATATACAAAGCATGTCCATATATTGTTTGGTGTTCACATGCCGTAGCAAATGTGACAAAGGTCATGAAGTGTAATCTCATTCCGATGAAGCTCCTATTTTTAACATTTCAAATTTAAGAAAATGTTTCAAGAAATTACAGAAGAGTCCCCACTAAAGGTTAAATGTGGCTAGACTTAGAATCCAGAGAGAAATTCTGACAAGCAAATTTAAGGACATATTGACCAACACAAAAGTACGTTATTTTCTTTCACACTTTCATTAATAGCTTGAAATGTTGAATAAGTTATAATATGTTAAAAAAATAAGCATTTGCAAAAAAAATTTAAGTAAAGTATGCTGCTGCAATTCAAGTACAGATTACTAACCAGAATAAAGCATATTCTATTTATTAACTACCATTTATTTTTTGTTAAAATATCAAGTAAATGTTACTTAAAGTTTTAACCCTACACTCTTGACAGAGGAACGATGCCAGAACCGGATAGTGATGTGAAAAGGTTTCATCCAAAAACAAGGCAAAATCCAAAAATATAATCCAGGGTGTAACAGATGACATGTAAAAACAGGTACCAATGGCAAAAGATAAATCAACACAAAACACGAACAAGTCTTTATTTTTACTGACAAACACTTAAAATGACAGTTAATCTCGAAAATGTATCTCCTAATGCACTCAGATACAAAGCATGCTGGGAACTGCAGATCAACTGCCATGGTGATTATATCTACAAAAAATATTTATGAAGTCTCAACACAAAATAAATAAGTAAACTTAATTTGACCAATTCAAATAGATTTAACATAATACAATTTAGTTGGATTTACTTAATAATTTGTTCAAATAAAATTACTCAAATAAAATAATTAAAATCTAAACAACCAAAATTAGAAGTTTGTATTCCCAAGATTTATACGTTATTTTAACTCAATATAATTATATTCCTGTTTTTAACAAAAAAATAAGTGATATAATAAGTATTTAATAATTTCTTTTCCAAAAATCTCTGAAGGCACATAATCATTTTAATGTATAAATGTATAACTGTGTTTGGTCTGAATGGGCAATGCACTTGGATGGAAATGCACAGAACTGGGAATGCACTGGAAGTGAATCAATCCGGATTTATTTTAAATACAAATTATTATTACGTATACAGGTGCATCTAAAAAAATTATATCATGGAAATGTTCTTTATTTTTTTGTAATTGAATACAAAAAAAGTTCTTTATTGCACACAAAGTGAAGTATTTCAAAAGTGTTTTAATTTTGATTGTTATGACTTACATCTTTATGTTAAGATTCTCAAAACTTAAGAATGTCTAAATTTGAGCTTAATTGATTTGATTATTTTTGAGTATAAATGCCTGGTTACTCATGGCCTAGTTCAATTTCTGAAACCCCAATTATGGGGAAGACAGCTGACTTGAAGACTGTCATCCACACCTTCCACAAGGATGCCAAGCCACAGAAGGTCGTCACTGAAATGGCTGGCTGTTCACAGATTGCTCTTTCAAAATATATTAAAGGGGTAATATGACGCGGCTGAAATATTATCATTCTGCCCCCACCCCCTCTGAAACACGCAGATTTTTTACAAAGCTCATTGTTCTGAAAAACTAAGTGTGCTAAATTTTTGCCAGTTTACCATTGCGTATTGATTCGTCGAATACTGCAAGTGTGTGACGGAAATGTAACGCATCTTACGATATTTGGAACATCAGGTTCCAAAGCAATTGTACTGACAGGTACGCCCATCTTACTTGTTTATACATTTTGTCGGTCTTTGTCAAATCAAACCACGGACTGACGTAAAATTCGCGGAGGTGGGGTAACACAACGCGTTTCAGGCAGGTCTGGGTGAGCATTTGCTTATAGATAGGATGCATCTTTGGTTCCAACACTTTAACTTTTGCAATTTTACATGTCTAATACATGGATGGGCAACTTATAACACACCGAAGATACATAAAAACACGTAATCGCGCCTAATGAGCCCTGTAATGGAAAGATGCACAAGCAACAGGGATGACTGCAGCCTTGAGAAGATTGTCAGGAAAATACATTACAAGAATTTGGGAGAGCTTTACAAGTAGACTTATTCTGGAGTCAGCGCATCAGGAGCCACAACACACAAAAGTCCTAAGGAAATGGGCTACAGTTGTCATATTCATAGAACCAGGCCACTCCTGATCCAGAGACAATGTAAGAAGTGTCTCACCTGGCCAAAGAAGAAAAAAGTTGTCCAAAGTTCTCATTTCAGATGAAAGAAAATGTTGCATGTCATTTGGAAATCAAGGTCCCAGAGTCTGGAGGAAGAGTGGAGAGGCACAGAATCCAAGTTGGTTGAAGTCGAGAGTGAAGTTTCCACAGTCTGTGGTGATTTGGTGTGCCATGTCATCTGCTGGTGTTGGTCCACTCTACTTTATCAAGTCCAAAGTCAATGCAGCCGTCTACCAGGAGATTTTCAAGTAATTCACTCTTCGGTCTGCTGACAAGCTTTGTGGAGATGCTAATTTATTTTGCAGTAGCAAAGTAGGACTCGCCTGACCTGAACCCCATAGACACATTTTCCGTGTCTCCTTTGTCTGACTCACCCATTTCAGATCTTGGAGTCTATACTAATGAGCTGATGATCTGAATCAGGTATGTTTGTTTGAGGAGACATGAGCTATGTCTCGTTTCAGAAGGCTGCGTCCTGGTGTCCTTCAGAAGTCCTCTGAAGGATGCGGTATACAGAGGATCCTCAACTTTAGATGTCCTTCGTTGGACACACTGGCATAAAAGGAATCAAGAAGTACCCTGTTGCTATGACAACACATTGAGCTGTCAAATGATTTAACTCCTATCAAATTAATAAAAAATATTTAAATATGATTTTAGGAGGTGAAAAGTTGGTTTCTTTCTACCCTAAACAATCCTAGAAGAGTTAAATAAATTGAAGTTTTCTTGCTCTACTGCAGCGGTTTTCAATCCTGGTCCTCGCGCCCCACCGCTCTGCATATTTTGTGTATCTCTCTTGTTTAACACACCTGATTTAAATCTCTAGCTCATTAGAAGAGAGCTTAATGAATGAACCGCGTTCCGATTGACGACATGTTCCCTGAACGCTGTTCATTGCTCTCTACTCCCTGCACACAGGAAATCGGCTGACGTTCACTTAAGAACACGAATTTGCGCAACACTACTGCCTGCAGCGTCTTCACACAGACAGAACCTACTACGGAAGATTGAAGGGTTATTTAACCGTAATCTTGAGATTTGCGCAACATTATGCCCATTTCGAACTGGAATTATGCCAGAATATATCTAGTGATGTTTACTTCGCAGGGCTCTTACAGACGTATTAAACAAACCTCAGAAGCGGTTGGAGAAGCATACAAAATATGCAGAGCAAGGGGGCGCGAGGACAAGGATTGAGAACCGCTGCTCTACTGTATTAAACATTTAAAAATCACTAAACACTTTTAATCCTATTTACTACGTATGCCTGCTGTGGTAAAAAAACAGGTAACATGTCTTTGAAACGACTACAAGTTTTAAAGAACTTTTGACTAGTTCTAGCAAGAGGTCCCACAATAACCCTGTTCTTAAGGACCTTCATTCGCTACCTATTGCTTTTAGAGTGCAGTAAAACATTTAAGTAATTACTTATAGAGCCTTGCATGGTCAGGCACCTTCCTATTTTCAGGATCTATTTTATGTACATTCTCCTGATCCTATGACCCGGGCAAAAGGTGACTTAGCTTTCTGTGCTTTGGCTCCAAGGCTATGTAACGCTCTCCCTCTATAACTGAGATCAGTGGGCTCTGTACACTAACACTGTAAACACCTAAAGACGCACCTCTTTGGACAAGCTTTAATTAATAAATACAGGGTTTTTTCCAAAAATTCAAAGACATTTGGTTTTTCTGATATTGTTGTAAAGCACTTTGTGCTTTACAACACAAAGTGTCCTTGGGTTCCATCCTACGGGCACACGGCTTCCCATATCACTGTTATGCTGATGACACCCAGATCTACATCTCTTTCACCCAGACAATACCACTGTAGCAGCTCGCATTACAGCCTGTCTAGAAGACATCTCAGCTTGGATGAAAGAGCATCACTTCCAGCTGAACCCCTCCAAGACGGAAATACTCGTGTTTCCGGCACACCCCACGGAGAGAAAAAACAGATCTCACCATCCAAGTTGCCAATACCACCATCACTCATTTCAAAACAGCCAGGAACCTCAGAGTGATATTTGATGATCAGCTGTCCTTCAATGATCACATTGCAAAGACAACGCAGTCATGCCGATATGCTTTTTCAACATTAGAGAGATTAGACCCTTTCTCACTAAGGGTCCACGAAACTCCTTGTCCAGGCCCTGTTATTATCAAGCGTGGACTAATGGCTATAAAGGCTATAAAAACACTCTAGCTGGTTCAAAATGCAGCAGCACCCCTCGTCTTCCAGCAGCCCAAAAGGACTCATGTGACAACCCGGTTGAAGCCTGTATCAGATTCAAGTCACCAATGCTTGCCTACAGGACTATCACTGGATCTGCACCGGCATACTTTTACACCCTCCTAGACTCCTACATCTCATCAAGAACCCTGCACTCAGCAAACCAGTGGCGTCTTGTATTGCCTTCTCGTAATGCCAGTAAATCACTTTCCCGCTCATTCTGCTTCACAACTCCTTCCTTCTGTAACATTCTTCCTAACTTAAAAAACTACTTAAAACCCATCTCTCCTTTGAATACTTGACAGCTAAATGAAAAAAAAACCCACTCCTCTCTCTTTCTCTCAACAAGTAGTGGTCTAGCTTTTGTTGAAACTAGTAACTTTGTATTAGCACCTTTTGTATTATTGCTCCTCTATGACATATCTCTTAATCCTCCCTGAACACTCTGTAAGTGGCTCTGGATAAAAGCATCTGCTTAATGACTGAATGTATACATATTAAATAGAGGAAATTACTTAAAAATTATAAGTCTAACTTTAAAATGTATGCTTTAATGTATCCTTCTTACATTTGAAATGCTTTGGTCAGTTAATAAGAATAATTTATGTAGTCATTTAACATATATTTGAATGAATTAATTAAGCCGTTTCATGTCTATCCTTGAATCAATTCTAATTAAGGTTGATGTAGGATTTAGAAGGTAAATAGTAATAAGCAATTAAATACTTTTTGGAGATTCATTTGTACAGTAATCCAATTACACTATTGAATACGTAACTAGTAATGAATTACTTTTCTAGAGTTACTTACCCAACACTCGATGACACAACGTCAAAGTGACTCACAGAAAGGGAATGATATGATTCCTCATTTTAGTAGTACCGGTACTTGACGAATGATAGCTGTAGTTTCGAGTGTTCGACAGTAGGGAGAAGTGTGGGCAGCGCTCTGCTTCTACATCACATTGAGTGCGTGCCAAATTATTTTTTCCTCTCAGAAGCTCTCCGGCTATCATTGTGATGAAACTACCATGGCTGCAATTATAGGTGTTCTTCTCGATCGCCCACAGTTTGTTGCCAAAGTAGACACACAAAGTTAAATATGGGATTATTAGGCTCACGTCGTTGACAGTAAGGGCAAGCCAACAGACATCACGAAACCAACTGTTAGAAATATTACAAAACAATGCAAAGCGTCCAACTTGGCAAAGCATCTTGCTGACAGGCATACCAACTTGTTCAAAGAATTTACAGAGCAACAGGCTAGGACATATGACACCAGTATTCTGCTTTTGTTCCCATATATTATATAAATGAATGTGATTTATTTTGTACCACAAAGATTTGTGTTGAGTCTAAGATTGCTTCATACGTGATCTGTGGTTTTAAATATAGAGTTACAATAATTAAAACGACTTTAATATTAGATGTTGATCTAATTATTTACAATTCTATTATATCTTAATGTGTGCCAATGTTGTGGCGAATTCGATCATCAAATGTTGAGAGAAATCACGAAGACCAAGAAGCCAAGTTTCAAGAGTTTCAATCTTTAATTTGTTCCAACAAGTCAAAGAGGGACATACAGAGTTCATCTGAAGATGCCCAACGAATACACATCTGACTCAATTTTTTTTACATTGTTTCCAAGTTGTTATCACAGTTTAAACCAATCATGTTTACCTGACATCATCTTCTTCCAATCAGTTTTTATATGATATCCCTTTTTCGTTAGCCCATCCCTCTGCGCTTGTAGTTCCGGCATACCATATTAAGATTTAACGGTATCGTGCGCCTCTCAAAAACAAGTGCCTCTTTATCTTGACACTTTTCCGGGGGTTTCGGACGATACATGATTTAACCATGTTTTTTTTTTTAATGAGCTCATTGTTTAGTGATAGTGAGCTACGAGTGTCCTTGCTTGTATGCGATTAATTAAACTTCTCTACAAAAGTGTACGGGGAGTTCGTCTTAGTGTTAAAAGATATTTAGTGTGTGCAGATGTACAAGTGTTCAAACTCGTAACATTAGCTTTGTTAAAAATGAACTCACTGTTAAGAGATACCAGCGTCCTTGACTCTATGCGACAAACCAAACTTCCTTATTAAAAATGATTTGTGGTGTACGTGCAGTTAAGATAAGATGTTTGTTGTTCATGCGGGTGTTCAAGAGCTCATACTTATACATGAGGCCCAATATTATTTCATAAGAATACATGAAATAAAATAAAAACTGACTTCACAGCAAGATATGAAAGCAGACCTCTCGACACTGTCCTTAACACTGCAACATTCCTCGATCACAAATTTACGGAAATTTTGTTGGAGAAATGCACAAATTTCTGGTTAAGGTTTACAACAGCAAACAAGCCTGGTCCAAAGAACAATGTAGGAAGATCAAGGAGGGTCCAAAAGAGAAAAAGAAAATAGGATTTGAAAAGCCTGTTGTCCACCATCAAGTTTGAAAAGTCAGTGGAAGCAAAAGGGGCTGAGAGAGGTCATTCTGCATCCCCTGCTGACAAGCTTGCAAGTGAATTCCTATTGTACAAACAAATGACAGAAATACAGTGCCCTCCACTATCATGGGCACCCTTGGTAAAAATTAGCAAAGAAGGTTGTAAAAATATCTACAAAAAAAAACGTTTTTATCTTTTATTTTAAAAAATCTACAAAATTTCAACATTTCAAAAACAATTTGAAGTGGGGTGAATATTACAATGTGAAAAAAAAAAATTAACACACCCTGGCCACAATTATAGGCACCCCTAGACATTCTTAAAATATCTCCCAAGAATATTCCCAAGGTACAATATACACCAAGGTGACTAGAATTGATGATGTCAAGTCATGAGTTCTTGTTTCACATGAGAATAATATTAAGTAACACAAAGCACAAACCCCCTTAATCATTCATCACAATGGTTAAAACCAAAGAAAATCGTTCTGATGTGCAGCATAAGATTGTTGAGCGAGACAAAATAGAAAGTGGATTTAAAATGAAATGGTTGAAACAATAAAAAAAATCCCATTTCAAACATCGGGTCAATTATTAAGAAGTTTTAATGGACTGGAGATGTTGCAAATCTGCCTGAAAGAGTATGTATGTCTATATTGTCTTAATGCACAGCGAAGAGAATATTTTGAGTGGCCAAAGACTTTTCAATGATCACAGATGGAGAATAACAGTAATTAGTTGAATTTAAGTGTAAGAAAAATTATATGAAAATAAAGGCAAACTGCACCTCCATCCCCACATGTTTTTTTGGGACACTGTTCAAGAAACAAATATTCTGCTCTCAATCAAAAATAAAATCCACCATATCAATCTGCCATACTAGAACTTCAACCAGGAATGGGGTCTAACCCTAACCCTTTTTGGCAGCAATAACACAAGATAGGTTTGGTGCACACAGGGAGAAAAAACACCTCATGTCAACAAGTAAATATCCACCAGATCTTCATTGTTGTGATCCTACTTTTATACAAGAGATTCTGGACATCTTGATCAGATACATGGCATCATGTATTATATCAAATACTAACAGTTTAAAAAAAACCTGACTTGTTCTTATAGGAAAATTTTATATTGGGTCGTGGTTAGATCTTCGATTAGCACCATGGTTCAAACAAACATCCAAATAAATAAAAAATGGGTCACTGAACGCAAAATCAAGATCCAGCCATAGTCATCCCAGGGAGCTCCAACATTAGAAAAGATCTCGAGAAATTCTTTACGGAGGAATGGACTCGGATGACTCTCAATGTATTCTCAAACATCATCAGACTGAAAAAAAGCAGAGCTGTTTTTCTTATAAATTTAGGTTGCATGTATTAAATTCAAGAGTGCCAATAATTGCGGCCAACATGTATGGAAGTAAAGTATTTTTTTATAATGTGATATTTCCCCCTACTTCAAATTGTTTTCCTTCAATGAAATGTTGAATTTAATCTCAAATTTACCTACACAGGACACAGAAACTACTGAAAATGGCTAAAGAAATGTATAGGAAATAAGTAAAAATAAAGTAACATGTTCTAGATCTGCATGTTAGAGTTCTATCAACAAAGAAACGTTTAATTGTGAACCAATGTTGATTTAAACAAAGCTTTAAATATCAGCAGCAACAACAATCTTATTTTAGTTCCAACATAGCTTAACAGACAGCTGACAAAATATTTTGTATTTATTAATTTATTTATATGTATATTAGTGGTGGGCCGTTAACGGCGTTAACGCAGCTTATCGCGCGATAAAAAAATTTCGCCGTTAATCTATTCTAAAAATTGGGTTGGGAGCTGTGTCTATACTACACAAGCTATGATGACTTTCACCTTGATATTTTAGCGCGGATGTATACCTAGTTTAATTGCACTGTAGGGGGCGAGAACGAGAGTTTTCAACTCGCGTGATCCGCGTCATTCACTCCGCCTCGTCATCTAATAACCAGGGCTTCATTCGCGTCATTCGCGGTTCATTCGCGCCGCCTCATCATCTCATAACCAGGGCTTCATTCGCGCCACCTCATCATGTCATAATCAGGGCTTCATTCGCGTGATTCGCGCCGCAAGTAGGTCTATCGCGTCTTTGCATTGACTTAGATGTAAATCACTCGCGCTTGACGCGCCATTCGCATTTGGTCTGAACACAACATAACGTTACTGTGAAATGACCACATCAAACGTGACGTGCTAACATGGATGCAGGTATGAAGCCGCCGGGTTTGCTTCAGGGAAAATTTATTTTTAAGAAGCTTCCCAATGGAAACCTCGACAAGACTAAGGTTGTTTGCACCTTGTGCAATGTGGAATTGGTTTACTGTACGGAATTGGTTTACATACAGTTGGTTTAAAAAAAAAAAAACTTTCTCTCAACAGGTCTAGCTTTAGTTGAAACCAGTAAATTTGTATTGGCACCTAATGTATTATGGCTCCTGTATGACGTATCGCTTGTTGCTCCCTAACTCTTTGTAAGTCGCTTTGGATAAAAGCGTATGCTTAATGTGAAAGTACCGTAGGAGCTCTTCTTCCAGTCTCAAGTACCACCTAAACGCAAAGCATCCCTTAGCTAATGAGGAAGTAAACACAAGTTCATCTTATTGAACATAATTAAATTTTCATCACCAATTATCATAGTAGAACAGCTTTCTCAAGCAGTTTGTGATGCATTTTGGAATCAGGAGATGAGCCCCTGGTCTCGTGCGCCACCTGGTTTGAGAAACCCGTTCTCAAAGACTTACTTTTAGTCATTATTTGGGTAGCACACATATTCTGAATGCCTTCGGCAGAATTCAAATGAGCCATTTTAATCTAGATTAATCTAGATTAATTCCAAGATTAATCTAGATTAAAAAAATAAATCTATGCCCACCACTAATATATATATACATACATGCTGTATATATTTTTTGTTTAAACAGTTCTACTCTGTTTCAGTAGAGAGCAAATACTGGGTGTTTATCAATAAATAAAACAAAGTTAGGTTATTCAGTTTATTTTGTTATTTTTCTTCCCATAGTCTAGTTTTGGTATTGGTATCGTAATATTTCATTTAGGTATTGTATCGAAGTCAAAATGTTGGTATTCTGACAATAATAATGTGACCAAACAATACAGAAAAGCTGATGCTTTCAAAGCCATCTGGGCTTCTGTAATGCCTCATCAGTGCCACAGGCTGATCGTCTCAATGCCATACCGCATTGAAGCAGTAAATTGGTGCAACCAAAAATTGAATGCATTATTTAACATACTTTGAAGATCTTGAACGTTTCTGTTTTGTAGATATATTTTTGATTGATCTTTGAGAAAATATTCTGATATTTCGAGATACCGAATTTTATTATTTTACTAAGCTGTAACCATCAAAATGTATATATATATATATATAGATATAGATATATCAATATATATACAGTGGCAACGGAAAGTATTCAGACCCCCTTAAATTTATCATTCTTTGTTATATTGCAGACATTTGCTTAAATCATTTAAGTTCGTTTTTTTCCTCATTAATATACACACAGCACCCCATATTGACAGAAAAACACAGAATTTTTGACATTTTTACAGATTTATTAAAAATGAAAAACTGAAATATCACATGGTCCTAAGTATTCACACCCTTTAATTTGACACTCATGTTTTTAACTCAGGTGCTGTCAATTTCTTCTGATCATCCTTGAGATGATTCTTCACCTTCATTTGAGTCCAGCTGTGTTTGATTATACTGATTGGACTTGATTAGGAAAGCCACACACCTGTCTATACAAGACCTTACAGCTCACAGTGCATGTCAGAGCAAATGAGAATCATGAGGTCAAAAGAACTGCCTGAAGAGCTCAGAGACAGAATTGTGGCAATTCACAGATCTGACCAAGGTTAAAAAAAGATTCTGCTACACTTAAGGTTCATAAGAGCACAGTGGCCTCCATAATCCTTAAATGGAAGACGTTTGGGACGACCAGAACCCTTCATAAAGCTGGCCGTCCGGCCAAACTGAGCTATCGGGGGAGAAGAGCCTTGGTGAGAGAGGTAAAGAAGAACCCAAATATCACTGTGGCTAACCTCCAGAGATGCATTCGGGAGATGGGAGAATGTTGTAGGAAGTCAACCATCACTGCAGCCCTCCACCAGTCAGGGCTTTATGGCAGAGTGGGCCAACGGAAGCCTCTCCTCAGTGCAAGACACTTGAAATCCTGCATGGAGTTTGCTAAAAACACCCGAAGGACTCCAAGATGGTTACAAATAAGATTCTCTGGTCTGATGAGACCAAGATAGAACTTTTTGGCCTTAATTCTAAGCGGTATGTGTGGAGAAAGCCAGGCACTGCCCATCATCTGTCCAATACAGTCCAAACAGTGAAGCATGGTGGTGTCAGCATCATGCTATGGGGATGTTTTTCAGCTGCAGGGACAGGACGACTGGTTGCAATCGAGAGAAAGATGAATGCGGCCAAGTACAGGGATATCCTGGACGAAAACCTTCTCCAGAGTGCTCAGGACCTCAGACTGGGCCGAAGGTTTACCTTCCAACAAGACAATGACCCTAAGCACACAGCTTAAAAAACGAAGGAGTGGCTTCACAACAACTCCGTGACTGTTCTTGAATGACCCAGCTAGAGCCCTGACTTAAACCTAATTGAGCATCTCTGGAGAGACCTAAAAATGGCTGTCAACCAACGTTTACCATCCAACCTGACAGAACTGGAGAGAATCCCCAAATCCAGGTGTGAAAAACTTGTTGCATCTTTCCCAAAAAGACTCATGGCTGTATTAAATCAAAAGGGTGCGTCTACTAAATACTGAGCAAAGGGTCTGAATACTTAGGACCATGTGATATTTCCGATTTTCTTTTTTAATAAATTGTCAATAAATTCTGTGTTTTCTGTCAATATGGGGTGCTGTGTGTAGATTGAGGAAAAGAAAATAACTTAAATTATTTTTGCAAATGGCTGCAATATAACAAAGAGTGAAAAATTTAAGGGGGCCAGAATACTTTCCATACCCGATGTATATATTTGGCGGAAGCTATTATCCAAAGTGACTTAAATTGCATTGTATATTTGTTTCTGACTATTAGCAATGCCCTGGGATCGAACCCATAACCTTGGCATTGCTAGTGCCATGCTCTAACCACTGAGCTACAGGAAATAAAAACGGCAATGAATCTGGAATAAAAGAAATTTATATATTTTTTTATTAAATTTGAAAAAAATAGATGCACCTGTAACTGCTTGTTGAGTGAACTTGTTGACTGTTTATTGTTCCTTACAGACCCCCAACCTTTTAGTTTATCTCAAACTCTGTGCCAATAACTTATGTTTTGTTTAATGTCTACAGTGGTATTGCGGATCTGGAGAGAAATGCTGCACTCCTCATTTTACCATCCCCGAGAACATAGCATTATTCTCTTCAGTGTGGTCAATGTAAGTATAACGTTGACTACTTCCTGTGTTTTCAAATTATGAGAAACAGAAAATCTAAATGGGTTTTATTTGTATTCTCTTTTTTTCAGCAGATGTTTTTCTAACTTGCAGGATTCGAAAAGCTAACACCAACATTAATTCTGTATGGCACTTCAGGACCCTTTCTTGAGAAGAACCAGGATTCAAATAGTAATAATAATACCTTTTATTTAAAGGCGCCTTTCAAAACACTAAAAGATACTGTACTTTTCAGTGATAATCATTAACATCTAGTCAACAATGCAACAAACAACAACTATTTAACTGTTAAAATTAGTCAGACATTCACTTTCTCGTATAGATTGAGAAATAGAGTTCCAAAGATCAGGAGCAACCCAGCTATGTTTTAGACCCCATAGGGACTTAACAAACAGAAGGTTCAACATGGCACGGGAAACAGATAAGTATGATCTAAGAGTATGCTTTGGTTTGTAAATATGAAGCAAATAAGAGAGATATAAGTACGGCAAGATTGTATAGAGCTTTAAAAGAGATGTGGGCAATTCCGTGAAAATGTCAACCTTACCACGAAAAAACTATGTTTTCACAAGCGGTTTTTACTATGCTTACCGCACAGATTTTAAAATTTGGTGGCTCAAATACCCATTTGAGATCTCTCTTCAAATTTGTAAAGCATTTGGTTTAATTTTAGTGCAAGTAGTAAGTGCCATTTTCAGGATTGTCACATCCGCAACGCTACATATTCCTCCTAAATGGACACGTATATAAATTAACTATTAAGAGGCATCCCTTCTCCATTCATTGGATATTATTGCTTCAGGATTGTGCATTTTATTTTACAGAAATCCCAGTTTAACGTCTCCCAAAAAACGCGTCCTTTTTTGTCACATCGATATTATTTGTTTATTTCCCTTTTTTTAAATATATATTTTTTCATAGACTGACTATTTTTATGTTTAGACTCTTTCAACAAGGGTTCAGTAAAATATAAACAGATGGTTCAATATAATCGTAACAAATTCATTCTCTGACCAATTTTATGTCACGTCCATAACGCAAAATGTCATGTCCATAACGCTGGAATTGCCCATATGCTCGATGAAGAAGGCTCCAGTAATTTCATGGGCAGCTAAATTGGTGAGGTTACCCAAACAGAAGAGAGTTACAGTACTTAATGTGCGAGAGGACTAAAACATGTACAAAAATAGCTGTGGAATTGGGTGTGAGGAATGGATTAAAACGGATGATATTCCGTAGGTGGAAATACGCAGACCGAATAATATTGTTCACATGCTTTTCAAAAGACAATGCACTGTCAAGGACAACACCTAGACTCTAACCTTGAGAAGAGGAAGAGATTATAGAATGAATGGCGTCAATATCCTGACTGGAGACATGGTAGGGACAGAGACAATGAACTTTCTCTTAGTTGTCAATTCTTCAGTGTGACATATACAAAAAGCCTGTGTGGGGGATTTTCAGGGGTGTGTATCCAAATCTTATTAATTGACAAACTGTAAAATGTAGGATGTAAATTGAGTGATCAAAATCATACTAGATGCCAGCACTGTACAAAGCTTTATGTGATAAGAATAAAATATTTCTGTCTAGCCCTGTGCCCTTTCCTTGTGTCAATATCAAATATCTTTATTTATTTATGTCCACACAATTTTATGTATGACCTGTTTATTTCCATTACTTTTCTGTCAAAACTTCTTACAACATTTACTGTCATCGAGATTAAATTGTGCATCTTTGCTGCAGCATACACTATGAATAAAATCGCATTTAATGCTTGAATTTGATTTCTGTACAAACAACTAATTATGTCTTGAAACTTCGTAAAGACAGTGCGCACCGGACTAGAAGCACAGGGTTGTGTCTACAACTCCCAGGTACATTATGCATGCACATGGTTAATGTGCGTCTACGAATTGGGTTACGTTGCAATATAGACACTGACAAAAAGGTAAATTGTCATATAAACCCCGAAATTTGTTAGAGCACATGTTAGAGTGTGGTGTAATCATCTGTGGTTTACGATCAGTCAAAGATCGTAGAAACATTGTCATGAAAATGATCGGCACAAGGACTAAACGGTAAATAAGCATCACATACACCTAGAGCTACGCATGCGTGTTAACTTCTGATCTGCTGCTATATCATTTAAAGCAATTTGGAAAATGAATGAGGTTTTACAAGAACTTTAACACTTACTGGTAAAGGGAATATACAAAATAAAGAAAACAAATACATATAGGCCTAGGGAGCTAATGAGGATAACGAGGCTAAATTATCCTATGGGATTATTTCTAAACTAAACATATATGTGCTTAACATATATATCTCTTAAAGGAGTTGCTCATTGAATTAGTTGTATTAAAGGTGTTGTTTACTTCAAAAATTGCAAAATTTTCAAAAATGGGGGAGAAATTTTGAAGTGAACTACACCTTTAATACAACTAATACTTTGAGTTACGCAGTGTATACAGTAGGTTGATTCAGAGGCATAAGGTACAGTATACAACAATAAAACAATGCACAACTGATATAAAGGATATTAACTTTTAATACTTGAGAACTTTAAAAGCACGTACTTCTGTTCTTTTACTCAAGTAAGAATCTGTCTTTACAACTTTTACTTGTAGGACTAATATTAGCCCAGTAGTATATGTACTTTAACTCAAGTAAGAAAGTTGTGAACTTCATCCACCTCTGATTGTTTTGAGTGATTAGGAGTAGGGTCTTTGCAAAAACAGATTTTTGTTGTCATGTACTTAATATGCTGATTTATTAATTTTCTAATCTACCCAAAATGAATGAATGAATTAAATCATTATTGATTATAAAATGAATGCGTTTGTCCATTGTGAAACATTTTGAGACACTGTGCTTTCCCACACTTTCACCAGCGAAGGTCATAGTCAAGCTCTGATTCCAAAAGCTTTGAGTAATGAACCATTTTTCGATACAATTTTGTTGAAAGCTTCAGTGGTTCAGGAAGCTTCACTTTGCCATCACTAGTTGACAGGACAAGAGAAACACAGGGAATATAAAGGGAAGAAAAGCAGGACACGAAACCGGAGGGGAGAGAGAGAAAACAATGACAAGGAAAAGATAAGGAGAGTGAAACAATAATAAAATCCTGTAATTAACAGGTAACGAGGGGGCAGGGTCCCAACACTATGGCATGAAAGCACATGGCAGACTGTCAAACAGGCCATGTGCTCACAACTAAAGAAAACATCAACACATGTGTTACAGAGAAAAAACATAGACAGGCTAGACAGTATCCCTGACAAGGGATGAAAAGGACACGTAAGATATGCTTTGGCTCTCTTGAGTTCTCCTCTTGGATTCTGCCTGTACTTCATGCTCTGCTTCTTATCCTAAGCTCTGGGTTCAGGCCATAAGGCCATGCTTCCAGGATCACCTCTTTCTTCTACATGTTCTCTCTTTTCTATCCTATCTCTCAGGTAATATCTCAATTTTACTCTTTAATTGAATCATTTACAATTTTATATATTTACTTTTAAACCATTTTACATGTTACATGATTTTACTCTTATGTTTATTGTATTGTATTTCTTAATTTTTTATACCCATAGGCCCTTATTTAAATCATCTTTGTAACTGTTTTCTATTGTTTGATGGTCTTAGTGTGTTATTGCTGATTCTGTGTACTGGATGCTCCGGTCACGAAAACAAATTCCTTGTATGTGCAAACATACTTGTGTAATGAAGCACTCGTATCTTGAGGATCCATGTGCAGCTTTATTGAAACCAAAGTTGTACAAGCAGAGTCAATCACCAGCAAACACAATATCAAAGGCAAGACAGTTCGTAATCCAATAGCAGGCATGGGTCGGGGCAGGCAACAGATAATCTTAATATCCAGGAGCAGGCGTAAATCGAGGCAGGCGGCAAACAATCTTGAATTCCAGTACCCAGAGATAAGAGTCCAGGGACAAGCAGCAAACACTCACGAATGGTAAAGACAGTCCAAAGGAAATACACAGAAAGGCAGGAATAGGAATAGGACATACCGCTCAGAAATGTTAATCAAGGCCAAACAAGACTTCGCAAAGATCCAAGGAAGGCGCATGACTAAAATACCTCCCAAAATGAAGTTCAGGTGTGCGAGTAATCAGCAACAGGCATGTGGGAAATGGAGTCCAAATAGGTTCAATATTCTGGGGAGGGAGCCCTCTGGGGGCGAACGGAAGAGTCTGCAGGAACCTCGTTCATGACAACTTGGCAATAAAGCTCTTTCTGAATCTGATTAAATCTGCAAACTAGTATTAATGTCAGTATTTAAGTGCTCCGCACGCACTGCACCGCCAAAAATATGATTTATGATGTAAAGAACATTTTAAGGGTTGGTACCGAAACCCCGGTGCATATGTGACCCTGGACAAAAATAACAGTCTTAAGTAGCATAGTAACATTTTTAGTAATCGCCAAAATTACAAGGTATGGGTAAAAATGACCAATTTTTCTTTTATGAAAAAAATTATTGGAATGATAAGTAAAGATCATGTTCCATTATGATATTTTATAAATTTCGTAATGTAAATGTATAAAGACGTTATTTTTGTGAGTGGATGGCCTGCAACAGTGCCTCAGATTAACAACTTCAAAGGCGATTTTCTCAATATTTTGCTTTTTTTGCAACCTCAGATTCCAGCTTTGTAAACAGTTGTTGTTCCACCAGATAGTGTCATATCCTTACAAACCATATATCAATAGAAAGCTTCTTTCTTCAGCTTTCAGATAATGTAAAAACCTGAGTGTAGACAGCTCTAAACAAAACTCTAAATCCCTCGAGGGGGGAAACAACAACAATATACTTTAACAAATTAAAACTTGATTAAAACTTAACCTAAAGACAGATCAGGGGTAACAGGACAAGACATGATGAAGACAAACAATCCAGCACATGACAGCAAACACAAAGGCTTTAATTAGAGTGGAACAAAACAGGCATATCGAGGGCAACAGGTGAAGGGTGTGAACTGATAACAGGATAATGAATAAGGAAACAAGGGGGTGCGGCTAAGACTCAAAACAGGATGGCACATGTCATGAACGTTCGAGGAGAACCCAAACGCAGGCGGCGACGCAGGGGTAAACAAAATGATTTTTTATACAAAATAACAGAACAAAACAAAACACCCTTGATGGGGTAAAGAGGCAAGAACACCGGATGACACGAAAAGAAGACATGACGTAGACTCACTAACACTGGACTAAATAACACTAGACAAAAACGAACACTTAGTTAGACTTGACTTAACTTGTAACAAACGGGAACGGTAAGAGGAACGCGGTAATATAGCAAGGGCAGCACAATAGTGGCACACAGGAAACACATGCAATGAACAAGCACAGGACAATAGACACAAGGATGTTTTATGGGGGAGACAGACAAAGGATAATTAACATGGACCAGTTGACAGAAATAAAACACTAATGGGATGGTAACAAGGAATCGAGATGGCAGGAACAAAGAAGTAGACCGGAGAGAGAGTATAGCAAGCCGATAGGATCACTATCTCTCCCTCTACACACAACTTAAGGCTATCCCATGACCAAGAATAGACATGACATGGTGGCGGAATCATGACATAAGCCCGCCCTTAAATGAACACCTCCAGGTGTTCATCAAGGGGTAGACTGACAAGACAAGGCAGACTGGGTGACAGACAAGACTAGACAAAACATGGAAAACAGTATTAAAGGCAAACAAGACATAATCACGACAGGGTTCGAGTGAGACAATAAAATTAACAAACAAGGGAAGGGGGGAGGCGGAACAACAAAATTCATGGGTGGATGTCCAATGGGGTTGAGATAGGGGGAACAGTCCTAGTCCGGGGTGCTGCTCAGGAGCGCGAAGCCCCGGACGGCTTGACAGGGGACGTCTTGAGGGGAACAGGGACAGGATTGGCTTCTGGCTGGAAGGCCGGCAGGACAGGGCTTGACGCCGGCTGGAAGACGCACAGACTGGATTGCCGGCTGGCACACGGACTGGATTACCGGCTAGCAAACGGACTGGATTGACGGCTGGGCAGCGCTCTCTGGCGACTGGGAAGGACTGGGTACCGGACTTGGGACCAACGGAACTGGGACCACCGGACTCGGGACCACCGGACTCGGGACCACAGGAACTGGGACAACCGGAACTGGGACCCCCTGGTTTGGGACCCCCTTAGTCCGAGCCGCCCTCCGTTGCCTCTTCTTCTTCAGCCTAGCCACCTGTCTGGTGGAAGTCCAACGGCCTCATCACTCTCATCTCCGATCGGGAGAGTGGGTCTCTGAGACCGGTGTTGAACAGCACCGCCAGCTCCTTCTCCCCGAAGACGCCTTGTTCGGCAATGTCAAGGAATCTCTCCACATACTCATCCGCAGTCTCACTGCCCTGGCGAAGACGGCAGAGGTGACGGGGCAGGCTAGACCGGCCAGTGTTCATGGCTGCCGCCGGGTTCCATTCTGGCTCGTTCGTTCTGTCATGAACGCTCAAGGAGAACCCAAATGCAGGTAGCAACACAGGAACGCAAGGGAAAAGGAAGGATTTACTATACAAAATAACAGAACAAAACAAAACACCCTCGATGGGGTAAAGAAGCAAGAACACAGGATGACACGAAATGAAGACAGGACGTAGACTATCACTGGACTAAACAACACTAGACAAAAACTAAACTAACGCTAAGACTTGACTTAACTTGTTACAAACGGGAACGGTAAAAGGAACACGAGCATGAGGAAACAGGATCACGGTAGCATAGCAAGGGTAGCACAATAGTGGCACACAGGAAACACATACAATGAACAAGCACTATTGCATTCCTCCTTTACATGCGGTTAATAAAGTAACTTTATTGGTAGTTCATTGGGTATCCCCGTTTGTAAAAAAATTATTCATTCTAATCGAGTAGTTTTGAGAATAGTTTTGAGGCATATCTGGTCTAGTAAGTGGCACAGCATTGTAACGTGATGTTAAAGAAAAATATAAATTAATTATAAAATTTGTGGCTTGTGCTTTGAATATGTTCTCCTGGATTTCAGACATTTTGGCTAAACAAATTTATTTTGCACATTATTGTGACTTGAATCTGGTTTATTTTGTTTTTTCGTTTTTACATTTTAAAGGTATATTCTGTCTTAAACAAATTCTGTAAATTAATGTTTGATTGTTTTTTGCTGCACTACTTTTGTGCTGCACTTTACACTGTAGAATACCCTTGTTATAACCATCTGGTGTCATACTTACATGTAAGCATGCACACACGTGCAATTCGAATATCAGTCGACTAAGCAAGACCTGAGAGTTCTGACTATGTAAATCCTTCGTCGAGGACACCCTAATTTGATGCAACAATATCAATTTGAATAGGAAGTGTTCCTGATTCCAGTTGATGTAACTAGTGCAGCCTAACAATCCTGTAAGAGAACTGGAATGTGAAAAAGAGTTTAAGATCAGTCTCTCTGACACATTCCACCCAAACTAGCGGTACACTTTGACACCAAATTACTGAATTAAGCGTTTTTCATGTTAAACATATAAGAAATTCCCCTCAGTTGCGGTGCGGGGGACAGAACTACACCGGTCTGTTTATCGGTAGTATATAAAGCTTCAGATTGTTTTTTTTATTAGATGCAGAATACCATACAGCAATTTTTCGACATTGCACCAAGCAAAAAACAAATTGTAATAATTTCATAGAGCTAAGATCAAGCACCTTATAAGGTTTACCCAAGTTAATTTGGGTTTGTTTTCCCCACGGAATAATTAGATATGGCGTTCTAGTGTTCCTAGAAATGCCAACCAATTTAGTACAATAGTGCAGTGATACTAATGTAACGCGGTTGTTTTTAAACTTTATGTTTTTACAAGTATTACACTAGCTTAGAACATGGCACAACCAATCAAATGTAATGGAATGACTCAGAAAGCAGGCGAGTAAAATTCTTGATAACGTTTATTGATGCAGTCAACAATATATGAAGCAGAGTGGATGATAGCAATAGCAAACGAAGATAACAATACCGTCTTTGATGCAGGAGATTGTGGACGTTCATGAAGATGACGGAGGGAGAGACACATACACTGAAGGGCAGGAGTGAAGATGATATGGAGAGAAAGAGATGGAGGTAGCAGGTAAGTTATCCAGGTGGGTAACAAATGAAAATCCAAATCACAGTCTTGTGGTAGGAGGCATAGTGATGGGTCCTTACTCTCACTAACACAGACCAGAAAATGAATGAAGGTGATGTGCGTGATCACGTAGTAGTGGTGGGGATGAGCGACAGGTGTGAGTCATTGATGGTTTGGGTAAATTGCTCGTTGGATGAGGAAGGTGAGAGAGCCTTACCAATCTGTGACAGCTGAAGGATGAGTAACCTGCTGTTTGAATGTGATTCGTGGAAGGTGATGAGTAAGGCCGGATCAAGGATGTCATCTCTTGGTACCCATGAACCCTCTTCAGGACTATAGCCCTCCCAGTCCACCAAATATTACAGAGTGCCACCGCAACATGCTGGAATCCACAACAGATTGAGAAAAGTGGCAGACAGCCCTCCACTGCCAAACATTCTACTTGAACATGTCTTATTCTTGGAGAATAAGATGGACGGTCTTAGAGCAAGTATACATTTCCAATGGGACATTAGGAACTGTAATATCCTTTGATTGAGGCTCGCGACCTTAGTCACGGATACTGCTGTAACATCGTCTAATAACTTCTTTGTTTTACGAATGGATGGATGGATCAGCTGAGGCTGGTGAATCCAGATGTGGTGTAGAGTATTCCATGATCAACAAGAAATGGTGTGACCCCAGGAATATCTCCACTATGTCGCATTCCTGCTAGCTTCATCTGGTTAATTTACCCATTACTTCCCGCCCATTCTATCTGCCCCAGGAGCTCTCATTGATAATCGTTACTGCGGTTACATTTCAACAGAGGCAGACATCTGTTTGGCTTTGTATAAGCTTAAAGATTGTGCTCAGTGGCTACATAAACAAATATTCTGTAGCTGCTTTTATCATCGCGGGGGACTTTTACAAAGCCAGTCTCAGGCAGGTAATGCCAAACTTTTATCCACATGTCAGCAGCATTCAACGGCAGTCTCCTGTTTGGGAACACGAGCGAGTACAAAGCATCGTGCTATGCTCTCGGTTGCATAGTAAAAGATACCAAACTCCACTCCAACGAAGAAGTGGAGTCTCATTTTCAAATAAATGACTCCTGTAGTGGAGTAGGCGGGGCGAGACCGCGGTTCGAGACCGGTGAGTACTGTGAATGAGCGCCAGCTGTGCGCACACCGGGCTCGACTCATGTAGGAGATTGGGAGCATATAAGAGAACGAGCGACCGGACCGTCGAAGAGAGAGGACCGGGCCCGAACATGTTTTACGTTTGTATTTTTGTATTTATGTTTTGTTCGCCGGCGGTTGGCCGTGAAGGGCCGCCGGCTGTTATTATTTATATTTAATCTTTATTTTAAATGTCTGCCGGTTCCCCCCTCCTTCCTTCCATATCTTGACTCTTGTTACATTGGTGCCGAAACCCAGGAGGAAGGAGAGACATGCTGTAGGAGAGTCGTCGCCGCCGAGTGGCCTCGCGAGGCCGGAGAGTTCGGGCAGCGCGGACGAAGGGCGTCCGCCAGTGGCTGCCCGAATCGGTGGCTCTGGGGAAACGGAAGTGCACAGTGCGGCCACCGTCAAAGCTTCGGTGGAACGGCGACCTTTGCTGCCGCGCCCCTGGGTCGGGGTGGGGTGGCTTTCGTCCAAGCGGGAGCGGGGGAGTTGCCGCCGTCCGCCAGAGGCCGGAGCCTGCGTCTGTCCGCCCAAGGGGGAGGAGCAGGGGAAGGGGAACCCGCCCCGACTCCCAGATAAAGTAGGAGCCACCTTCGGCCGCCCACCGAAGCCCCAGGGCCACCGCAAGGCACGGCGAAGGAGAGTACTCCGGCTGGTTGAGGACCGAGCGGCATCATGTCGGGGAACCGGACTGTAATTTTTTTTCCCTCTCTCCACTCTCTTTTTCCGGGCGCTCCGAGGGCTCCCGTCTCCGTTGTCTCATCTCGTCGCTGCATACCCCCCACCCCAACCCCCCCCCCAAGGGAAGGGGAGGGAGCATGCACAGTCTCGGGGGTATCCCCGGCCTGTGAGGGGTGATGGGGGTATGAAGTGGAGTAGGCGGGGCGAGACCGTGGTTCGAGACCGGTGAGTAATTGTGAATGAGCGGCAGCTGTGCACACACCGGGCTCGAATCATGTAGGAGATTGGGAGCATATAAGAGAACGAGCGACCAGACCGTCGAAGAGAGAGGACCGGGCCCGAACATGTTTTACGTTTGTATTTGTATTTATGTTTTGTTCGCCGGCGGTCGGCCGTGAGGGCCGCCAGCTGTTATTATTTATACTAAATCTTTATTTTAAATATCTGCCGGTTCCCGCCTCCTTCCTTCCATATCTTCAATCTTGTTACAACTCGCAAAAAATGTGGCAGGGACTGAGGACCATCTGGGCTTGAAACTAAATCCTGCAATGCTGATAGAAGATCCGTGGCTGGCTAATGGGTTATCTCTTTAAATGGAAATGAGCTTCTACTTACCTCCCAGTGTGGAAAATATGATGTGGAGCGCTTACGCATGTGCTTTGGATGACATCAAGACAAGCAATATGGTGGAAAACGAAATTACACCTGTATTACACTAACTGCAATTAAAATCAACTTAATGCCTTGTTCATTAATGCGAATTAAATGGAGAAGACAAAAACATACACTTATTATAAACAGACATAAACAGGGAAATTGGCAAAACATGGATTCAGAGTACTTGTAAATGTCAGACAGATATATAAAGATCAGCAACCAGGTTGTCATACAAATGCGCACTCTGCTTCTATCCGCTCTAAGTATTGTCACACTTACGAGATACGAGAAAAAACTGAACTCACCGAGAAAGTCACTACTTTACCTTTCTTTCATTGTAATGAGTAAGCTTTACAGAAATGATGTTGGTCACAAGTCTTCTGAAACGATGGGCGCCATTGCGTTTTACCACTTACATTACGACATAACACCTGTCTTTGGACCAATGTAAATCTCAGGTATAGCCGCGAACATGTAAACAACAGCCGCCATTCCAATTATGTGCTAAACACATTATTTAAGAAATGCGATTTAAAAACGATGTGTAATACTTACTTCTTCCAGAGATGAATCTTGATTGCGAACAGCTAGTACTGTTCCACACTTGAGATTTTTTTTTTGACGAAACCCATGTTTTACAGACAGACCACCGGGTCCCGGAGCGCAGATTTTTCAACATTTCTGGCTACTGAGAGCTCTAGCTCCCGACCTAGGGATCGTATAGAATTACGGTCAGCATCGTTCGAATGCCCCGGCGGAGACATTTCCAACGAGTCCTGGCTCGTTTCGTTTATTTCTGGACCGGAGATACGGAATGGTGAATTCTGGTTTGTCTATCCAAAAAAAGTTAATTCTTCCCGAACGTTAAGTCATCATCGACCCGCCCGGGACTTTCGATTGTTATAACTCCGACCCGCGAAGTCACAGCAGGACGAACCCGGGCTCGTCGGAAAGGTCCTCCCAGCCTACATTTATGTTCCATTTTATATCCAGCAGCAGCACACATTTGTTGCTTCTTAGACATTTTGTCGCTGGCTAGTGGCTACATCTGCACTTGCCTGAAAATGGCTGACAGCATGTCTCTGGCCGAAGGTGGACCTAAACGTCTGTGAGCGGTCATGGGCAGGCGTAAACAATGTGACATCAGATTAATAAGGGATTCTTCAACAGCCTGTTTTGTGTCACTGTTGTGGTTTAAAGGAGATTGCAAAAAGAAGAGTAGATGGATTTGTATAATTACAAGGTGTTTCTGCACACACCCTGGCGACTCAATTTCTTGTAGATAAACATTTAAAAGTGCATTTTCAGGGATTGCGGCCCTTAAACGAACCGATTTCACCTCATGTCAATAGTTACACAACGTCCTGTTGTCATCGGTCCGCCAGAAATACTTCTCCGTACTTCTATGCATCCTCTCAACTGCCAGTTCCGCTGTTTCACATTTGGATGTTTTTTTGCAGGTTTAGCATATTGCATAAATTATGCTCATTTCAAGGTTTTCACCATTTCTATAGTTCCTGGAAGTTACTAGTAAAGCATGGAGCTGCGACTTAACAGACCAACTGATGCAAACTTCTAACCCATTTAAAGACGAAAGCAATTTAGTGAATGGGCAATTCCGTGAAAATGTCAACCATACCAAGATTTTATTTTTTTACTATGGTAACAGCACAGATTTTAACATATGGTGGTTCAAATACCCACATGAGACCTCTCTTCAAACATGTAAAGAATTTGTTTTATTTTTTGTTAAGTGCCATTTTCAGGATTGTCACATCCATAACGCCACATATTCCTCATAAATGGACACATGAAAATGAATATAAAGTGACTATTTTATGTTCTATAAAAAGGCATCCCTTCTCCATTCATTGGGTATTATTGCTTCAGGATTGTGCATTTTATTCTACAGAAATCCTACAAAGTTTATCCTCTCCCAAAAACAGCGTTGTAGTGATTGGATCATTGAGTGGAAAGCCATAAACCCCCTCACTCCCTTTTGTCCTTCTTTCTAGATACCATCATCAAAAGACCATAGTAAACCTGGCTCCAGGAGTCTGGTTTAAGGTTTTGAACTCTCACCGAGAGTGTGACAACCCATTGGTTTCTCTGTGGGATATTTACGACTCCTAAGCTTCAAAGCATTGTTGAGAAGTCTCTGTCTTATCTCTAACTTAACATCTGACGCTAACCAGAGAAACTTATCTGACAAATAGGAACTTTTGTGATTTAAACTATCCTTTTCTATAAATGTATCTAAATGTCTAGGTTGTGTGTTGGCACTCGTGCCATTTTAAATACTCTGTAACTGTTCGATATACAAGTTTTGATATAGGGTTCATTCGATGTATTTATACGTTAGGATGATTCACAGCTCAAAGCTTAGCATGTTTCCTATGTGACTACTCCTCTCTTCATTCCCAATATGATGAGGTATGTTATAAAAACATAGCATGCATCATACTATGTCCACAACCAAGGTTAGGTATTAAATGCAAACTGACCATATTTTCAGAGCTATGCAAATGAGGCGCCATGAGAAATAAAGAACTTTCTCTGGCCCACTTATCACTTTGATGGAATTGGCCCGCAGGCCAGCTGGGGACAGGGCAGGTATGCATTTAAAAACAACATCAGCGATCCACTTCAAAATTAGGATTTGTAAGGAAAATGAAAGAGAAAGCGAAGGACAATCGAAGGGACACCCCGGCTTACGGCTCCCCTCTGGGGAGTCCGATTAGGCCATGGAACTTCGGACTCAGAACCTAAATTCAGCGTTTCAACACGACTGCATTCTGAAACCATTCATGATTTCCATCCACGCGCATACGGATATTGGTCCAGCACCGAGATAGCAAGTATCCGATTCTATATATAGAATAGCTGCGTTAAGAGCTTACCTCTTTGTAAAAGATGATTTTATTGGTTCTAGACATGTTTTACCTGCCTCGCGGCCATGACCTCTCTCTCTCTCTCTCTTACTCATTCTCACTCTCTCTCTCTGCGCTTCTTAGCACGTTTGTGTTTCATGTTTCATGTATTTGTTCGTATTTATGCGATCGTCATTATGTTTACCATGTAGAGTAGAGTTTAATAAAAAAACACAAAGGTATGTGTGATGTGTTTTCTGTGCTCACGCTCACAAATGGGTCTCTTAAACTGTGTTTCGATCTATGCTACTTCTGCACTACGTCTTGCTAAAGTCACGTTACTTATGGTCATGAGATAACGTTAGTCTATAAATCATTGATGCATTTGCTGGACGAATACATATAGGATTTTTATCATTATACTGCTAATCAGAGATTGTAAAATATGTACAGTCGTGGCAAAAAGCTTTGAGAATCACATAAATATTCGTTTTCAAAAAGTTTGCTGCTAAACTGCTTTTAGATCTTTGTTTCAGTTGTTTCTGTCATGTACTGAAATATAATTACAAGCACTTCATACGTTTCAAAGGCTTTTATCGACAATTACATGACATTTATGCAAAGAGTATTTGCAGTGTTGGCCCTTCTTTTTCAGGACCTCTGCAATTCGACTGGGCATGCTCTCAATCAACTTCTGGGCCAAATCCTGACTGATAGCAACCCATTCCTTCATAATAACTTCTTGGAGTTTGTCAGAATTAGTGGGTTTTTGTTTGTCCACCCGCCTCTTGAGGATTGACCACAAATTCTCAATGGGATTAAGATCTGGGGAGTTTCCAGGCCATGGACCCAAAATTTCAACATTCTGGTCCCCGAGCCACTTAGTTATCACTTTTGCCTTATGCCACGGTGCTCCATCGTGCTGGAAAATGCATTGTTCTTCACCAAACTGTTGTTGGATTGTTGGAAGAAGTTGCTGTTGGAAGGTGTTTTGGTACCATTCTTTATTCATGGCTGTGTTTTTGGGCAGAATTGTGAGTGAGCCCACTCCCTTGGATGAGAAGCAACCCATCACATGAATGGTGTTAGGATGCTTTACTGTTGGCATGACACAGGATTGATGTTAGCGCTCACCTTTTCTTCTCCGGACAAGCCTTTTTCCAGATGCCCCAAACAATCGGAAAGGGGCTTCATCGGAGAATATGACTTTGCCCCAGTCCTGAGCAGTCCATTCACTATACTTTCTGCAGAAGATCAATGTGTCCCTGATGGGTTTTTTTGGAGAGAAGTGGCTTCTTTGCTGCCCTTCTTGACACCAGGCCATCTTCCAAAAGTCTTCGCCTCACTGTGCATGTAGATGCGCTCATACCTGCCTGCTGCCATTCCTGAGCAAGCTCTGGACTGGTGGCACTCCGATCCCGCAGCTGAATCCTCTTTAGGAGACGATCCTGGTGCTTGCTGGACTTTCTTGGACGCCCCGAAGCCTTCTTTACAAGAATTGAACCTCTTTCCTTGAAGTTCTTGATTAACCTATAAATTGTTGATTTAGGTGCAATCTTAGTAGCCACAATATCCTTGCCTGTGAAGCCATTTTTATGCAAGGTAATGATGGCTGCACGCGTTTCTTTTGCAGGTCACCATGGTTAACAATGGAAGAACAATGATTTCAAGCATCACCCTCCTTTTAACATGTCAACATTCTCACCTGAGTTAACAAGATGATTACTGAAATGATCTCAGCAGGTCCTTTAATGACAGCAATGAAATGCAGTGGAAAGGTTTTTTGGGATTAAGTTAATTTTCATGGCAAAGAAGGACTATGCAATTCATCTGATCACTCTTCATAACATTCTGGAGTATATGCAAATTGCTTTTATAAAAACTTAAGCAGCAACTTTTCCAATTTCCAATATTTATGTAATTCTCAAAACTTTTGGCCACGACTGTATGTGTAATGACGATTATTATATGTATTTTCCTTTGAGCTAAACTAATTGAAATTGAAACTGAAATTGACGTTTTAAATAATAGATCTGGTGGAGAATTATATTTGGTGAGTTAAACTCATCCTTATTTTAACATGCAGCTAAAATCGCTACATACAGTAAATTGGTGGAGTATGCGGACACAGATTTAAACCTTGTTTTGTTAGAACTCAGTGACTATTCATTTGTTTCTCTATGTGTGTTTATTGAAACCGAATACTCTTTTAAATGGCACTTTGTTATGTAAGAATGAAGGTGTGGAACCGCCCACCTATCCTTGGCATACTCTTGAGCTTCTCACAGAGAAAACCTCAGCCTCTGTCAAGGATTTAGTGACAATATAAAGACGAATAAATCTCCTTATAGCGCAATGTGTTATTATTTTACTGCCCTAAATTTAGCGCGAAGAAGACAGAGCAAGCGATGTTCCTCTCTCGTCTTACCAAGGCCTAATTGTTAATGCATAGCTAGGTGTTCCTGATGTGTATTCCAGTGCTATTGAACTAAGCTATTGCGCTCCCTGGGGTGAACAATCAGCGCAGCTGACTGATAATTTTCCTCCCATTCGCTTAAACCAGCAGATTCCATTAGTAAATAACTCCAGGTCAGTTTACTATTTAAGGGGGAGTTTAACAAAAATCTTGATCAAGTTGCGTTTTTGTTTTTGTTACGGTTGGCGAAAAATCCCGACCAAATACACAAATAACTTTCAGGACGGCGAAGAAATTTTGTTAGTCAGTTATAGTGTAGTGTGTTTATTGTTTGTGTAGGTTGGAAAGCCATGTACACGTGTTCAGTAAACTGACACGAGCCATTAGACACACGATCAAATTACATTTGTCGCCATCGAAAATTGCGCGTAAACACAAGTGTAATTCCCCACAGAATTGTGGAACCGGAAGTCCGGCAGAAGATGAATAACCTTCTATTAACACTAGAGGTCAGTTTTTTCTAAAGTGTCTAACACTTTTCCTGTCTCATCTCTGCCTGACTTCCCCCTTTTGTTTGGGCAAAGCTATGTGTGAAGTCTCAGCCAGTCTCTTCTTTTGTTTGATTTCATGATCTCATTATTCTCCTATTTTACCGTTTACTGTATTTGAGAAAATGTATTATTGTTTTGATGATTTGATTTGTTCAGGGTTTCTTAGATTCTTTACCTTGCAGTTACAATTATATTTGATAGTACTTAAATTTTAATTAAATCAACTTAATTAAATTAAAATTTTATCAAAACAACCAAATTGCACTCTTTAAGGTGTTTAGGATTAACTCACAATTGCCTTATTGTTATTATTTCAGTTATTCATTTAATGATTTTACTGACTTTACTATGACTCCATAGCGCCTCCTACCTACGGGCCCTGTCATAGACCTTGGAGCCAGTTCACCCCCGCACCAAAAAGAAGAAACCCTCATTCTCTATCCTAACCTCTCTTTCTCTCTTTCTCTTGACTTATGTGATTTTGTTTTTCTTCTTATCAGAGACTTGAACCTGTCTGAACATCAGTAAAATTATTGGTAATTATGTTGATGAACTGAATAGCCTAAGTCACAGAATCACCTCATAGGTAACACTCTTCAGCAACATTATTCATAGATTTCCTGTGTTCACCCACACAATTATCCGCCCCCGCCTTCACGGCTAGGATAATAAGTGTTTAGTTTGCGTCACTAACTGACCAACTCAGTTAAGCATTCAACACATAGCCCACATATTTAGCTCAGTAGATCTGTACGGACTTGCATCTTGCTCTTTGTGCCTTTCTCTCTCCCCTGTGTCTCAGTATGTCCAGACCATCCAATTCTATCACCTGCCAGTCCAGCTAGAGACCAGGAAAAGCGCTACAAAGGACTCCTGCCTGGGACCAATATCGGCACACAGCAACTGTGCTGAGAGCATTTGGTCAGACGACCTATCCGGCGAAGGGACCACGATCTAAACCAGAGCTACCACTAGAGTGCCAACAAACTCACCTGAAGTGCCCCCAGCTAAAAGCCCAAGGCTGCGAAAGGGGGGGGGGGGGGTGAAACACCACTGTTCACATCTTACTAGCAAGCAAACACAGAGGGGTGGGGTAGGAACCATCCAGAAGAACCTGCAGACACACACACTGCATGGCGTCCATCAACTCAGGTAAACAAAAAGTTCCCACACACCTGACCATTCGCTCCACAAGCAGGTACACCCCACATACACACCTGCGGAATTCTTTTTGAGCCTCTAAGAGACCTTAAGCATTATAATGGAATTGAGGTCAAGTGCGGTAACTTCCGCTTTCCAGCCAGTCAACTCGTCTGAAATGCATTGCCAGGTCACAAAAGTTTTGGCATGACATCTCAGCTGGTCGCGAAAACTCAGTCTCAAGTTCGAACCAGCCCGATGACCCAAACGTTTCCTGCCCTTACATGCCAAAGGCACATCACCAAGTGACATAATGAAAGCAGGCACCCTACAGGAACTATGGGCAGATATCTCAGACATCAGCTTTACACTGTTCACACACTCTCCACAACAACACCAGCATCAGACATTTTCTCTTCTGTCAGGTTCGCGCAGTTTCCCTTGAACTAATGCCTGTCAAGAACGGCAACGGCCATGGACACCTGTGCCTTGAACTTGAAATGGAATAACCAATGCTGAACCTGCTACTTCCTGGTTCTCGTGAATCAGCCAAGAGCTTTGCACTCTGGTGAATAAATGAGACTGTTGCACCTCCATTCAGCAAAAGTGGTCACTGTTCAGCTCAACACACAGAGTAACCAAGCCTTCAACCACACATATTCAATGGAATACGTCGAGGATGGCCCACTTTGGAAGCCACAACCCCTTTTTACTGATTAAGTCATCTTTTGCAGCGTGCATACTGTACAAGTGAGTACATTTACCAAAAGATTTTGAACAATATCTTTATGATGAGAATGACAGTGGATTACCACTCAATGGAGATTGACCACGCCCTGCACCTGCCATCTACTGCCAGTGCTAGAGCTGCTCGTCACAAAAGACAATGATGCAGAACTAATGTCAACTATGTGGCCCCACTCACAGAACCACATGACATTACATCCCAAGCTAGCTGCATCCTGGGTTACACAGAACACCACCTACAAGGTTTGTGAACTATTAAAAGAACTGCCCACTCTTGTAAATGAGCGCTCAAGACGGTGCGATGTACACACCAAATGGCACCTGCGCTTCACCACATGCCTGATTTACCCTTGCTGAACGGAGTTCCATCTGCATGGAAGCCAATCATGCCATCCAACCTGCTGTATCATCCAGGACTGCTGCAGTGCATCTCCGTGGAGACGGGGAACATCCTAACCAACCTGTTGCAAGAACCAGCAAACAGGTGGCGAGGTGCTCTTCCTTGATGTCTAAGAAGGATGGAAAAGATGAAAGGTACCCAAGTTGAGACTGTGCCTGACCACTCGGGAGCATTCTCTGCTTGTATGTCGAGATGTTATGGAACAATAGGAACCTCCAGTCATCCCACCATCATGATCCATCTATCCATCGTCAGCTGAAGTTTACATTTGCACTTCCCCTTCCATAAGAGGTGATGCAGTGACTGGATCATTGAGAGGAAAGCCATAAACCCCCTCACTCTCTTATGTCCTGGTTTCTATATACCATCATCAAAAGACCATAGCAAACCTGGCTCCAGGGGTCTGGTTTTAGGTTTTGAACTCTGACCGAGAGTGTGATAACACTTTGGTTTCTCTGTAGGATATTTACGACTCCTAAGCTTCAAAGCATTGGTGAGAAGTCTCCGTCTCATCTCTAACTTAACATCTGAGGCTAACCAGAGAAACTTCTCTGACAATTAGGAACGTATGTGATTTAAACTATCATTTTCTATCAATGTATCTAAATGTCTAGGTTGTGTTGTGCATTTTAAATAGTCGGTAACTGTTAGATGTACAAGTTTTGATATAGGGTTCATTCGATGTATTCATTCGTTGGGATGATTCACAGCTCAAAGCTTAGCATGTTTTCCTATGTTACAACTCCTCTCTTCATTCCCTATATGATGTTATAAAAACATAGCATGCATCATACTGTTTCCATTACCAAGTTTAGGTATTAAATGCAAACTGACCATATTGTTAGAGGTGTGCAAATGTGGCGCCATGAGAAACAAAGGAACTTTCTCTGGCCCACTTATCACTTTCATGGCATTGGCCCGCAGGCCACCTGAAAAACGTTACAAAACGCTGTATTTTCCACATACTGTGCATGTTTTTATCTGTTCTTTGCCCCGCCTCTCTGAAATGCACAGATTTTTCAAAAAAGCTTGTCGCTCTGGTGAATTATGGTGAATGAAAAATGGTGAATTAGTCCAAAAGTGACAACCCGGGGTGCTCGTGGTGAGATCTGCTGTCCGTGCTCGTGTAAGTTGGCTCCTTGTTGGTCATTCGCTAGACTCTGCAGGATAGAAAAGACACAGTGTTAGTCTGGGTGAGACACAAGCCCCAGAGTGGTGAGTGCAAGTGGCTTTTATGCCCGATCAGCGATCAGGCGATCAGCATGAGCTGCCGGACCGTTTCCTTTACCCCCGCCACATTGGCCAGTTGACCACTGCATAGTGATTGGTCGGAAAACTGTAAGAGTGTGAGGGAAATGTAACGCCTATAACAGACCAGTTGCGCAGAACCAGATAGAGCGAGCAAGCAATAAACAAACATGCCGTTAAAGATAGCTTAATATTTTGCCATCCCTGTTTGTGAAAAATACAATCCCTGCATAACCTTCCTTCGGTTTCCGATAGTAGGAATGCAGGGTTAAAGTTTATTTTCAAAGATGTTCCAGCTCATGTGGGAAAAACATGGAGCAATTGTTTGTTTCCTTTCTTTGAGGATTCCTTTGTGAACAAGGCACAGGTTGACACTGAATTTGTGGAGAGTTTAAAATTAAAAAGCAGTGCTGTGCCTTCAATTGGATCCGATAGGAATGGCGCAGAAATCTTATGTGAGTAAAACATTTTTGTACTATGCGTCACTATTGCGTTGTTAGAGATCGCTTGATGTGCCCTGGGTACTATTCGGACCTCTACAATGATACACAATGATACAATGAGATTTATATCATATAGATTTTATCATATAGAGATTTATGTCAAATCATATCATATCATAAGTGACATAGATTCGCCGGGATGTGATTACAAGAGTCCTTTCAGTGAGGTCTGGGTTCGCATTTGCTTTTACATAGAATTCACCTTTTGTTCCAACACTTTAATTTTTGCAATTTTACATGTCTAATACATGCATGGGCAACTTATAACACACCAAAGACACAGAAAAACATGTATTGGCGCCATATGACCCCTTTAAATTCCTCCAACTAATTGAATTCTTTCAACTTAATTTATCCCAATCCATGACCTTCCAGGCCATACAGGCTGGGGTTCTTATATTTTTTCGTTCGTGGACACTTAAAAGGTCAACATTGATTTCACATATTTTACACATATTTCATAATAAGCATGATTTGCTAATGCTAACTTTCTCCCATTGTTGTCTAGAATACTGTAGATCATGCTTACCACGTAATATTAAAATAGTTACCCATTAGTCTTAAAGTGCTTACAGAATAAATATGTATTTTTTTTATTTCCTGACCCTTACCCCTTTATTCCCCAAACTTTGCACATTGTTCGTCTTTACCTACTGATATGTTGCCTACTGTAGACGTACATTATTGTTACAATTAGTTAATTATGCTGTACATTGCGGGTTGTTTTTAAATAAAGGTTTTAGAGTCAATGATATCAGATTGTGTGTATATTGATTGTTCTTACCCTGTAACTTCGTGGATCAGAAACAGTCCCCACTTATATCTGGTTGCTTCCCCTTTATTACCCTTACTTAAAATATTGTTTCCTTATACCAACATGTAGGAACACTGTCATTTCTTTGCAGGTTATATATCTGGTTGATACCCCTTTATTACATAACATAACATATTAATCCCCTATACTTTCCAAAAATGTATTTCCAAAATTGACACTGTAAATTCAGTTTACTTACGCAGTTCTTTGCGGGTCTTAAACTAAAGTGTTACCTACAGTATTGTAGTTGTTGTTCAATTTTTAACCACAATGTAATATGTCATGATAAGTCGTCACACCCATAAGTTTTAGTGTAAAAATGTAAAGTACCTGCACTATGTGGATGTTTATGAGAGCCAAGTTCACACCACTAGTTATTCATTTTTGATGCAACAAACATTATCCGTCCTCTCAGTTGGATTTTACACTGAGGAGGAAGAACAGGACCCTGGAGGAGGGCGAGGAACAAGAGAGAGGCAGGGACTCATATAGCAGGGTAATGGCTGGCTGGTCTCTGAGTCGGGTGTGGGGCTGTCCTCCGGGGTAAGCGGAGAATCATAGTTCACCAGGACCCACGAAAGCGGCGAAATCCTCTCGTGGAACGTTATTTTATGTGGACATATCTGATAATGAGTTTTTGAAAAGCAGATCTAAAATCGTGATTTAAAGCACATGAGCACATTAAGGTATTCTGTTTGGTTGCTAGGGTGTGGCTTGGCAGCTGACAGTGATGATACTCCAAGCCATGAGTAAAATAAGCAGACCCATATGTTTCTACGACACTTGTATCCGAAGATACCCTTTTGAAAGAGTCTATGGATTTTTTGCTCCGATTCTTTAAATGGTTGCTACGGAGTGGATAGACAGTTGCCAATAGTTGTAATATGTAAAGACTTCTTGCCAGTCTGATTCAGTAGGGCCAAACTCTTGTCTCTACAATGTTCGGATCCAGTGATATTGCCCTCATAGTTTTTCAATGAAAGTATGCAATGGGCAGTTGCTAAAGTGCTCAAGATTGCCCACCTCCATATCTCTAAAATGTTCTGATGCACAGTTGCAGTCAAAAGTTTACATTACCACTGCATAATCTGGAAAATTTCAATTGTAAGATTTGATTTTAATTAGATACTGCCCTGAACAAGTTGTTTCACACAACAGATGTCAATTGTTATTATTTTTGTAGCTTCTGGAGGATGTTACTAAATATTTTTTAAATCTTGTTAAACGGTTGCTAGGGTTTTGTTTTTGGTTGATGGGGTGTGGCTTGGCAGCTGCTAAAGATGACCCTCCAAAGGCTGCTTGTCACAACCCTGCTCCTGGATATGCAGCTCCCACCCTCCTTCAGGACACCTGTCTGTAATGATCAAGCAACCCTGAACACCTTGGTTAGATGATCCAGGTGTGTTGGATTGAGGTTGGAGCGGTAGATCTCAAGGAGCAGAATTGGTGACCACTGATATAAGGCAACCCCCATGCCCATGTTACATTCATTAAGATATCCTTAAGGTTTTAGGCTGCTACGGTGCTCTAAATGGTTGTGAGGGCGTGGCTTGATAGCTTCATGTAGATCCTGGGAGACTGTTTTGTTCAATAAGTGAAATGAGCCCACACCCTTGTCTCTATGACACGGTGCTGCAAATAAATAAATTTGGGCCTTTTAATAAGGCACTGTATTGCATCGGTTGCTAGGATGTTCTAAATGGTAGCTATGGCGTGGCATGATAGTTTTATAATGATCCTGATATACTGATTAGTTTCCTTAGTAAAATGAGTCTCCCCCTTGTCCCAGATAGCACAATTCATCTGGCTTATGTCTATTTGATGTCTGCATTTACATCTGCAAGACATCTGCAATACATAGTTTGCTCATCTGCAATGAGCTAGGCGACAACTGAACGTCTGTAATACGTATGCTAAATTTTGAAGTATGTTCCTACAGATACCCTTCTCGTAAAATGTGGTAACCTAGCTATCCTGATGCTACTGTATCTTAAGCTTTATTCACAGCCCATAAGTAAATATTGCCATAATCCTATGGCAACCAGTTATGAAGATAATTTATATTCTATACATTTTGCAACAAAGCCCTGAGTAGTGTAATTTTCCAGGATGTTAATACACATTTCTAAAACATCCTCTCTTGAAGCTACGATCCGTCAAAGTTTGTTGCAATGTTAAATCTATGGGACTTTTCAACTAAGATTTTTCAGTAGACATTTACAATCACCATTAAGAAGTTTAAATTGTAGATCAGTACGTTTGCTTGACAAAGTATGCAAGATAACAATACTGATGATTTGCTTCACAAGCACTACAAATTAAAAGTACGCAAGATAACAATAGTGGTGCTTTGCATTCGAAAGTGTCAATAATTATGTGGTGGACTTTCATTGCAATACATTTTTTTATTTCTTAAATAGAAAATACAGCGTATTCTCACCAAAAATCTAAAGGATTTTACAAGGTGGCTAATTCGTATCACACACCATCAATAGAAAAAGCAATACCTATGGCCCACTGATAAACCTCACGATAACTTGTGAAGCTTTAACAAGTTTTCTTAGTGAGATATGCTATAAATTGGTATTGCCTCTTTAAGAGGTGTCAATTTGTGTATGGAGAGCGGACGGAAGTACTGCATACATTGAATGTGATGAAAGACTATATCAAGCATGTCGGAATAGATCTGATTTACTTGACAAATATGATTGTTAAAGTATGTCTGTTATTGAGAATTTTCATTGGAACAGTTTTGTTCCCCAAAATTTGGACTTCATTTCTTTTGTGTTAAAGTTGTACTGAATTTGTTATAAATTTTGAAGTGCATTTATTTTTGGGGATTTTGTCCATTGTACAGTGTTATCACACATTTTATTTTGAAGTTCCAGGAAATAAAGCATCTAAAATAATTTGCTTCACAATACATTTAGTTGGTTAGCATTACTTTTCTGTTTGTGGAGTTATCTTACTTAACCATTCATTCATATTATCCTCCCCATTCTTGATTTTTTTAATTTTCCATTTCCCAAATGTGTCTTTGGTCTACAGAAAAAAGCAAAAATTACATCATTAATCTATTGTCTTTTCTAAGGGTATGGCAACATTGCTCCAAGCACAGAGGGTGGGAAGATTTTCTGTATCCTCTATGCGATATTTGGCATCCCACTCTTTGGATTTCTGCTGGCTGGTGTCGGTGATCAACTGGGGACAATTTTTGTGAAGAGCATTGCAAAAGTGGAAAAAATGTTTAGGGTAAGTAAACTGTGGAGAACAGTTTTTATGATACAATCTGTATAGTTATGTGTACTGTATTAAGGTCCTGTTTTATGTATTCCAAAAGACTGGGTGAATTGGCTGAAAGCTCAAAGTATACAACAGTAAAACGTCTCGGTTACGTCTGTAACCTCAGTTCCCTGATGGAGGGAAGGAGACGTTGTGTCGAGCCGACAGATGGGGTTCGCCCTTGAGAACCTATCAACTCTGACTACTATAGAAGAGGTCAATAAAATTTGGCTAATGAAATTTGCATGCCGGTCTCCGCCCCCGGATATCCGGTATAAAAGGAAGACGGCGTGCAGCATTAATTTACCTTTTGTTCTGAAGAGCCTGTGAGCCTCTGACGACTACAGCAGAGGACGATACATGTTGTTGCATAAGGGACACGCTCCACGAAAACGGCACAACGTTGTATCATGTCACAATCTCTAGCGAAGCGACGGTAACAGGCCTGGGCGTGTCAGCACGAGGCTGCCGCGAAACTCTAACCTTCCAGTGTGATGGTCGGGGGTCCCAGTGCTTTCTTGGAGAAAGATGGGTACAGCCCTGACCGGTAACCTTACACGGATGGAGGACTTAGCTCTCTACTGGCGAGAGGCCGTCCGGATCGGGTTTACACCGGGTGAGCGCGACTTCCTTAAATAGGGATGTGCTGCAGAGGCCACTTCCTACCCGGGGGGAGGAATACAGTGGATATAGATATGGTCTCGCCCTTGGGGGAGATCGCATGGAACATGCGGACTGAGTAGTTAACCGCGAGGTGGAGGTGCACCTGAGGGAATTCATGGGTTACCAGGAGTGGGAACCATCTCATGAGGATACATCAGAAGGAACAGCCCACAGAGGGGGTGTTACAGACGTCCGGTAGCACTAGGTCCGGTTAGAGCTATCTGTGATAGTTCATATGTTCTCCTGGCCTAAGGAAGGCTGCTCTTCCCAGCAGACCCCCAGGGGGTGCTTGTTTAGTGATGAATGGAATGCCTGTTCTTAGCCATATGATTGGGTAAGAAGAGAGGTAGATAGCACACTGACCCAACCTGCTGGAGGGTGGGGAGGTGCTTTCGCAGGCATACGCCCCACCGGAGGTCGTAAAACCTTGCGAAGGTGTTGGGCGTAGCCCAACCCGCAGCTCTACAAATGTCTGCAGAGAGGGGCCTCTGGCCGGTGCCCAGGAGGTGGCTATACTCTGTGTGGAGTGAGCCCACACTGCCAAGGGGTAATGCTTGTGATCGGTATGCCGCCGTGGCGGGATCCACGATCCAGTGCGCCAGTCTCTGTTTGGAAACAGCTTTTCCCTACTGTTGTCCTCCAAAACAGACAAAGAGCTGGTCAGAGCTGAAGCTCTGCATGCGGTCCAAGTAGAGGCGCAGTGTGTGTGTACTGGACACAACACGGATGGGGTTGGGTCTTCCTCCCCAATTGGGAGCGCCTGCAAGTTCACCACTTGGTCCCGAAAGGGAGTCGTTGGAACTTCGGGCACGTATCCGGGCCTGGGTCTCAGGATAACGTGAGAGTTGCTTGGGCCGAATTCAAGTAAATCCAGGGACACGGAGAATGCTTGAAGGTCCCCTACCCTCTTGAAGGGAGCGAGCGCCATCAGGAGGGCCGATTTACTCAAAAGGTGAGGAAGATCGGAACCTCCAAGGGCCTCGACGGGGGGCCCAGAGAGGCCCGCCAGGACCACATTAGGGTTCCAAGAGGGTATGGAGCGGAGACAAGGCGGATTCCGCCTTCTCGCGTCCCTTAGGAAACCTGGTGACCAGGTCGTGCTGCCCTAAAGAGTTTCCATCAACTGAGTCGTGACGAGTGGCGATAGCGACTACATACAGCTTCAGTGTGGAGGGGGAGATGTTAGTCTCCAGTCTCTTGTAGGAAGGACATCACGATCCCGAACGAGCACCTCCGTGGGTCTTCTCTTTGAGAGAGACACCAGGACGAGAAGAGGCGCCATTAATAAGAGTATAACCGCCTAGTAGACGGGGCCCTAGCCTGGGTGATGGACTCCGCCACAGAGGGGGGGTAGCCAACACAGGATCTCCTCGTCCCGTCTAGAGACCAGACATGGAGGTTCCAGAGGTCTGGTCTGGGATGCCAGAACGTGTTCTTCCCCTGAGAGAGCAGGTCCTGAGATATATAGCTGAGTATCATCTGTATAACATTGGAAGCTAATTCCATGTTTTCTAATAATGCTGCCAAGGGGCAGAATGTATATGGAAAAAAGCAGGGGTCCTAAAACCGATCCCTGAGGTAATCAATGTTTTACTTGGGTGAGATTTGACGATTTCCCATTTAAAATGGACATATTGATATCTGTCTGATAAGTAGGATCTGAACCATTGTAGTGCCTGTCACTGAATACCTTACTTGTGTAAACGATCTAATAGTATTTTATGTTCTACAGTATCGAAAGCAGCACTAAGGTCAAGCAGGACTAAGAGTGAGATGTTACCCTTATCTGATGCAATAAGAAGGTCATTTGTTATTCTAACGAGCGCAGTTTCAGTGCTATGATGCGGTCTAAAGCCAAACTGAAACTTTTCGTGCATGTCATTATTTTGTAGAAAAGTACACAACTGGGTAAACACTACTTTTTCTAATATTTTAGACAAGTACAGGAGATTTGAAATCGGTCTATAGCTTCCAAGTTCATTGGGGTCTAAGCTTGTTTTTTTGGTAAAAAGGTTTAATTACAGCTTAAAGGGTACTGGGACATGGCCTGGATTAATTAACGAGTTGATAATGCTATAAATGGGCTCAATTGCAACAGGTAGTAACTATTTTAATTAAGTAGTCGGAATGGGGTCTAATAAGCATGTTGTCGGTTTGGATGTTGCAATAAGTTTAATTAAATCTTCCTGATTTATAGGTAGCTTTATAGGTAGCTATAGTCTGTAGCTTTTCTTTTTGGGTGATGGTCGATACTAATTCTTCAGACACACTTGGAGGTTTGGTTTTAGCTATGTTGTCTCGTATTTTTTCGATTTTCTCTGTAAAAAAAATCATGAATTCATTGCTACCAAGGTGCGGCGGAATAGCCAGGTCAGGTGAAGTCTGTTTATTTGTTAATTTAGCAATTGTACTAAATAAAAACCTTGGATTGTTTTTGTTAGTTTCTATGAGGTAATGGAAGTCCTTGGCGTTTGCTGCTTTTAGTGCCTTTTTGTAAATGTTTGCACTCTCTTTCCATGTATTTTTAAAGACCTCTAATTGGGTTTGTTTCCATTTGCGCTCCAGTTTATGTGTTTCTCTTTTTAAGGCGCGAGTGGTGCTATTGTACCATGTTGCTATGATCTTTTCAATAATTTTTTTTGACTTCATAGGTGCGACCGCTTCTAATGTATTAGAGAAAATAGTGCCCATGTTGCTTGTCATGTCATCGAGCGATTCTATATTTGTTGACAAGGTTATTAAAGGCGTCAGATCTGGCAAGTTCTTTACGAAACTATCTTTAGTAGTTGAGGTGATTGTTCTACACGGTCGATAACAAGATATACAACTGATTTCGGCAGTACGCAGTGTACATGTTATAAGATGGTGAACATCGTCGCTTTGAGGTATAATATCAATATTGGTTAGATCGGCTCCGTGAGATATAATCAAGTCTAGTGTATGATTAAGTCGATAAGTAGGTCTATTGATGTATTGTGTGACACCAAAAGAGTGTAGTAACTCTTTAAACGCCACTGCTAATGGATCGTTTGCACTATCTATGTGGATATTAAAATCTCCGACAATCAGTACTTTATAGACGTTAACCAATAGGTCCGATAGGAAGTCTGCAAACTCTATCAGAAAATTAGTGTAAGGCCCAGGGGGTCTATACAGTGTAGCTCATGTAAGAGAGAGCAATGGTTTTTTACTTTCGTTTGGAACAATTATGTTCAAGATACTGTAAGAAAGTCTCTAAAGATTGTTGCAAACCCACCACCTCGACCGACCGGACGTGGCTCATGCATATAACTGTAGCTTGGTGGAGTAGACTCATTTGGACCGAAATAATCATTTGGTTTAAGCCAGGTTTCAGTAAGGCATAGTATATCAAAACTGTTGTCTGTGATCATTTCACTTACAATAACTGCCTTTGGATTTAGTGACCAAATATTAAGTAGCCCAAACTTTAGGCGTTGATTTTGCTCATTAAATATGTTGTCATTTGGTTTAATCACGATAAGGTTTTTTATCTGACTTTTACATACATTATTATTTGGTTTTATTATTCGGGGGACAAACACAGTCTATGCATTTGGAAGCAGTAACATTCTTATCTGTTGAGTGAGAGGAAAACAGATGGTTAAAGTTTGTACTTACTAGTCAAATGGTGCGTAGTGTCTTTGAGATGTTGTAAGACAGAAATTCCGCTCCAATGCTGCTGGGGTGCAGGCCGTCGGGGTGGAAAAGCCTTGGTTGCTCCCAAAACAGATCAAAATTATTTACAAAGAGCAGCTTCTGTTCAATACACCATGACATAAACCAATTTTTAAGCGTAAATAGTCAACAGAACTATAGTCTACCTCATCTTTGACAATGCGTACCTGGTCCCAGCAGTTTCGCAAGCGCTCATCTTCACGTTGTTCTTTTCCAAAAGACCCCCCCGGTGATCTGTGGAAAACGGTCAGAGAAGAGGTTAGGATTGCGACTCTCACCCTCTGGCTCCCTTCCGGTGGCCATCCAGGCCTGGCGGGGTCTCTGGGTCCTCCGAGGGTGGTGTCTCCGGGGGCGGCCCCCTCTCCCGGTTTGCTGTAAAAAAGTTGCCTGGAGTTGATCAAACCCTGGCCAGTCCAGACCCAGCAGCACGGGTACGGGTAGAATATCCACAATCCCTACATCCAGAGGCCAAGACCCCTGGGTAGCGGTCACGGTGACGCGACGGGCGGGAAATTCCCGGCTGTCCCCATGGACTCAGGTAATCGGGATTGTGAATTTTCCACCCGCACAAGGAGCCACTATGCCAGGATGGACCAGGGAGATAGCGCTAACGGAATCCAGGGACACTGTAACAGACCGTCTGTTTACCTTGATCATCCGTTGGGGAGCTCTGGGGGGTGTTTGTCTATGTATCAGCACCACTCTCTCTCCCATGTCGCCAGCTGCAGATGCCTCTGCCAGCTCAACCGAATGTATCAGTTCTCTCAGTGTGGTAGGACCCCTCATGCTGACCACAGTGCGGTACCGGTGCGGTAGTGCCTGTCAGAGGCAGTCCACCACCACCCTTTCTGCCACTTGGGAGGTGGAGGGTCCGTCCCAAAGAAGCCATAGGTGTACCAGGCATGATAGTTGCGCTGCCTGGGCTCGTACCGAGCGTTCTCGTCATATGTCCACTTGCAAAAAAATTGCGCTGCACTGACGGCTGACAACCCCATTCTGGCGAGGATCTCTGTCTTTAGTACATAATAGTCCTCTGTTACAGCCGCGGGGAGAGCATTATAGGCCCGTTGGGCTTCTCCCGTCAGAAAGGGTGCAAGGACCTTTACCCACTCAGACTTATCCCACGCCTCCCTAGCGGCAATGACTTCAAAGCTGTGGAGGTATGCCTCCACATCATCCTGGTCCGTTAGCTTAGTAAGGAGGTGGTGGGCTGCTGACCGAGCCTCCGGGAGAGGAATCCGGGCCGCAATCGACTCTCGCATCTGCACCATGGCTACGTCTATGCGATTTTGCCTCTGTGTCAGTTGCTCAGTCAGCTGATGTTGGCGGACTGTAATTTCCGCGAGCCCGTGAACGATCTCCTCCATCTTGGAATGCCACTGGCAGAGAGAGAGAGGGTCTGAAAGAGTAGAAAAATACACGTTGGTAAGCCCTTGTGTATGTGTCAAATCTCTCTAGATTGCCCGCATTCTCCACCAAATGTAGCAGGTGGAGAGACGACACATACACAAAAGGTGTTTTCATAGCCCCAGAGGGGAGGTGTTCAATAGTGAGAATGCTCGGTGCGCCGTCTGGTGGGTGGATGGATGCCTGGCGTGGTAGTGTCTCTGGAAATATTCTACAGTGTTTCGTGACCTCCGTGCCCAGGTGCGTGTCCACACACCATGTGTGTGTCTCCTGTGTGAATCTTTCCCAATGTGCTGCCGGTCGTTACTCGTCCGAGCCTGTGGGACATAAGACACATGGGTTAACTCACGTTTGCATTGGAGTCGTAGCTCCCTGTGTCTTCTGTCCCGCTGGCTTTTATGCCCAGATGATTGGCAAGGTGATGATCATCAGCTGTGTCTTCTCTGTTTCCCTGGCGACGCTGATTGAGCAAGGGGTGACACGCCACTGTGTGCTTTTCTGTGTATGTGTTTGTGGCGGGTGGAGGAATGACACGTACACCAGAGCCTAAACACACACACCCCGGAGGGGAATTTGTTTAAATGAATATGGGCTCCCGTGGCCGTGAAGGATCTCCCAAGTATCCGTGACTGGGTGACTTCGGTCTGGGAGGTGTAGTGGTGAGGTGAGCGGGACCTTCCCCGTGTTTCTGTGCGACTATATCCCAAGGTGAACTGCCGGTCTTTAGTCCGAGCCTGTTTAGGAAAAATGGAAAGACACGTTAAAGCCTGCATGTCGTGGAGTCGTAGCTCATCCTGCATTGGGTGTGTCAGGCTTTTATGCTGCCTCTCATTATTTCCCAACGACCGGCAGCTGCGCCTCAATGAAACCCTCTGTTTCCATGGCGACGCTGATTGCGCTAAGGGAGACTCGTCACATCCCCCCCCCCTAAGCGTCGTCATAGGTCGACGGGACGTCCTGTTCATGGAAGACTGTTGTTGTAAGGGGGGTGTATGTCGCTTACCTGACCGGGACGTCCAACCTGACCACATCCTCGACAGACCGTCCGCATTGCCATGGGAGGCCCCGGCTCGGTGTATCACGGTAAAGTGGAAGTCCTGGAGCTCAGGAAATACCTTCAGGGCTGAAGCTTCACGTTGGTGACAGACCATGCTCCACTTCAATGGATGGTCAAGGCAAAGGACACAAACTCGCGGATCACTCGCTGGTTCCTGGCGCTCCAGGACTTCCACTTTACCGTGATACACCGAGCCGGGGCCTCCCATGGCAATGCGGACGGTCTGTCGAGGATGTGGTCAGGTTGGACGTCCCGGTCAGGTAAGCGAAAAACCCAAATCTGCTGACGCCAATTAGAGTTCCACTGAGAGGTCAGTGTGTTTTACGATGTCCCAAATGGTCCTTGTTGTTTCAACACCCGGATCTCTAATCACTAGTGTGACCCCTATTGAGAGGTCAGGATATTTTACAATGTCCCAAATGGTCCCCTTTAATCTGAATACGATCCTACATATTCCCCCCTTCCGCCGACGGGGTTCGCAAAGAAGCTTAGGCGGGCGACGTTTGGTTGGATCGTAATAGTCCAGGCGGCAGGTGGGTCTTATTCGTTCTCAGTGCTGTGGTGCACTTACAGTGGGTCGATCTCGATCAGGTTAGGTTCGGGTTCAGCTTGCGTGTCCCTCTTCTCGCGGCTCCCCTTGAAGGTCCGAGGAAACACCGCGGTACACTTGTTTACTGACTCCTGCATTCCATTGACGCTTCTGTAAAGGACAAAAGATAGGCCAAGGGAAGGGCATATCCTAACGTGGTGGTTAAACATAGTGCGGTGTCCGCAGCGGTCCAGGATCTGACCACAGGGGAGTTGGTAAGAGCAGACATCCGATCAAGAGTCAGTAAGGCCTGGTCGATGGGGGTGATATCGATCAACTGGAGCCCCCTCTCTGCAATCCTCATCTCTAGTTCAGGACCGAGGGTGAAATTGTAGTCCTTGAAAAAGGTAGAGACCTTCAGGTCTGGGTGTAGGTGACTTGGACACGAGGTTTAGCCTCCGCTGGGCAGCGGGTGTCGCTTCTAATGGAGTGCATACCACAGATTCCCTCTGTGTTGTCCCGGAGGAATGGCTTACTTGGACAAAGGTAATGGATGTCTTTGGTCAGAGTGCACATGCGCAGGTTCTGGGCTAGGTACAGCTGGTCATTGCTGACGTGGTAGGCCACCACGTCGGGTGTGTGAATCCGGATGTGGGTGCTACCTTGCCAAAACCAAACATTCACCATGTCCTTGAGTCTGTAAATGTTGTTAGACTCAATAATGGGTAAGTTCAAAAGAAATGCTATCTCGCCTTGCTCGGGGGCTATGTGTAGAGGAATGGCACTACACAGAGAATATGCCAGATGTGCTTGAAGGGGGTTGGTTGGTCCTGAGGTGGCAGAGGCCAGCTCAGTCTGTACAAGGCTCAGCGGTACCAGGTATGGAGGAATTCTGCCCATGGCGAGACTGTCCACAGATGAGCTCACTTCTCGCAGCATGTCTGACATCAGTGCTGTCACAAATTGAGCATGTGCATAATCCTTCTGAATTACCGAAAAGAGCTGCTTCATGGAATTTACAGTCTGGTTAAGGAGGACACTGTGGTTGTTGAGGACCACTACAGTGCCCTTTAATGACTTGCCTATGGTCTGCAGGGTTTCGCTTTGAGTTGCCAGTTGTGCTCTTAGCTGGGGAATCTCAGTTTGGATCTCCTTCACATGTCGCCTGACATTAGCTAGGCTCACGGCGTTGACACTGGTGATTCCGAGGTTGAACCGACTGCGGCGGCGGCTCCCAGTAAAGCTCCCAGGAAACGTTTGCTGCGCCGGTTTTGCCCACTCAGGTCGGCTTGAGTGACGGTCATTTTCTGAAGTTGGGTGAGCATGTGGCTGATGTCGGCCTCAGCGTGGTCCAGCGCAGTTTGTGTACATCGCCCTCAAGCCCATCCAACCTGTGGTGCTACAACAAGGTAGTGTGCTCTGTAGACATCACAGGAGTTGAGTCGGACGTAGACCTTTTGAGTGTGTGTCCGGCAGTTGGTTACCAGAAGGCCAGGTTGCTCCCTTAAAACGATGCCTGACATGACATCCGGCTGGGACAGTCCTCCAGTTAGGCAAAGAATCAGGGTGGCAAGCCCCAGCAGCATCCTGGTGACAAAGAAAAGAAAGAAAGCAGTGGATAAGCAGTGACATTCTTTAGCTGATCAGCCTTTGTTCGTAGCTTTCTCTAATGGTGGGTTCTCTGGCATTGATTCGCTGAGGATGGAGTAAAATCTGGTTAGTGTTGGCCCCCCCTTCTCTCTCTCGCCCAGAAGCTGAGTGTTTTTTTTATCTGGTTGCGATGGACCCATTTGAGGATTGGTCCTGTCTGTCTCCGGCTAATCCTTATCCTGTAGGCAACAGGGGAGAGTTTGTCAACAATCTCGTAAGGTCCAGCCCAGTGTGGCAAAACCTTTTTGGATAGCCGATGTGAGGCTGTCTGCAGTGGTCTGGCAAAACTGTAATACCAGACCCTATCACCCACATCCAGTTCCTCTCGTGATGCTTTCTGATCGTAGTATGCTTTCCGGCCTTCCGCACTCTTCTGGAGCTGCTGTTGGGCGAATGCAAACACTTTCTTCAGATGCCTGTGCAGCTCCTCGAGGTACTGGTGAGTAGTTTACGCTGTGACCAGGTTGGAGTCTCCGGGCTGGTATAACAGGTGTAACGGCAGAGTCATCTGTCGTCCAGTCATCAGCTCGAAGGGAGGCACACCTGTTGACCGATTCAGGGTTGCTCTAATAGCCATAAGCACAAAGGGCAGTTTCACATCCCAGTCCTTCTGGTTCACTGCCACAAACTTTTTCAACATACCGACCACCGTCCGGTTGGTCCGCTCCACTTGGCCGGATCATATTGGATGATGACTGATATGGAAATGGGCTCGTACGCCCAAAAGTTTCCACATCTCTTGCATAATCTCAGCTGTGAAGTGTGTTCCCCTGTCTGAGTTAATCCTCAATGGCAATCCGAACCAGGAAAAGACGTGGTTCATCAAAAGGTATGCTGTTGTTTGGGCTGTGTTGTTGGGTGCTGGAAGGCACTCTACCCACTTGGTAAATTGACACACAACCATCAAGAAGTATTTGTTGCCCCTCGTTGACCTAGGTAAGGGTCCGACATAGTCGATCTGTAAGTCTGACCATGGGAATGTTATTCCTCTGCGTTGCAGTGGGGCTCTGTGATTTGGATTTGCCGGCTGGAACTGGCAGCAAACCAGACATCCCCTGACATACTCTGTAACATCCTGCTGCATGCCGGGCCAGTATGCTACCTGTTTTAGTGTCTCATAGGTGCCTATGATACCGTGGTGTCCGGCACACGGTGCGTCCTGGGCATACATTAGCATGACCCCCCTTTGGCACTGGGGAACCACAAGCTTTGGTGTTGTGAGTTCATCAGGGACGTACCAGAGGATGTTGTCTGTCACACGCAACGTGTGCTTTATGTCACTCAACCGTTTGAGGCCTGGTAGCTTAGCGAGGTCAGCAGACGTGATGGGGTAGGTGGAGGGGTCAGCAAGGTGGTTCAACATAGCTTGTATGGTGTCGTCAGAGGCTTGGAGAGAAGCTATGTCGTCTTTAGAAATCTGAGGAGCCAGTGACAGAGTTTGTGATGCTGGTGAAACAGCGTCAGCGAGACGCTGGCTGCGTGTAACAGCTTCCACAGAAAGGGTGGGTGGGGGGGTTTGAGGTGACCACGGGTCGCCAAGGAGTGCACCTGCTTTTGCAAGGGCATCTGTCTGATCATTCAAGTCTTTGTCTTGGCCAGGCTGTTTTGAGTGCCCTTTTACCTTTTTCCAGTAGACAAGCATATCATGTTCCCTGATGATGGCGTTGCATGATTGGAACAGGTGTTGATGCTTGACTGGCTTGTTGTTAGCAGTTCTGAACCCATTCTGTATCCAGCCAGGGAGATGGCATGTGAAGCTCAGTCTGGCGTAGTTTGAGTCCGTGCAGATAAGGAGTTCTTTGATGCCGTTAGCCGAGGCAATCTGGAGGGTGATCAGAATGGCTGCCACTTCTGCCCACTGTGATGACTGTGGTCCCAGGCTGAAGTGTTTGGGTGGGCAAGGATTATTGTTCACCCATAAGACACCTGCTCCAGCCTTTAGGGTACCCTGGTGGTTGTATGAGCAACCATCGACGTAGGCCGTATGGTACCTATGACTGGTGGGTTGTTGCAGCTGGGTTTCCATTATCTCCAACGTTGCGGTTGGTATGTCATCAGAGCAGTTTTGACATGCGGCAAGTCCATTGCCCAGTGCAGACCTGTGATTTTGAGCATACCGTGCTTCAATGTTACGTCCTTGGAGGGCCATCAACCACATGGCTATGCATGCATTGGTCACGACGCCGTCTCTGATACGTTGACTATTGAGGAACGTGACAGGTTGGTGGCAAGTCTCTATGATCACCTTTTGTGCTCCAATGTAATTGGAGCATCGCTGAATTGCCCAAACAGTGCAGAGAAGGGCTTTTTCACAGTCTGAATATTTAAGCTCGGGTGGAAGCAGAGTTTTGCTGGCCTAAGCGACCACTCTCTTGTCCTGATCGTGTAGTTGGTACAGACCAGCGCTGAGGCAGTGGCTAGAGAATCCAGCTTCGAGGTAGAACTCCTTATGAGGATCTGGGTAGGCAAGACATGGAGCTGAGCAAAGATGTCGTTTGAGCTCAGTCACAGCCCTGTCCTGGGATTTCAGTCCACAGAATTGAGCAGTCCTTTTTAAGAAGTTAGGGGCCGTGCAATGTCAGAGTAATCTTCAATGAACTGTCGTGAGTAATTGCACACTCCTAAGAAACTTCGTAGTTCTGTGATGTTTGCAGGAGTTTTAATGTTCTGTATGGCCTGTATTCGGCTAGATTGGGGTTCAATACCATATTTTCCTATGAGTAGTCCGACGTAGTTCACCATGGTTCTACCCCATTGTCCCTTATGGAGAGCAATCTTAGCACCTGCTGTGGTTAATTGGTCCAGGACGTGGTCTATCTCTAGGTGGTCGGCTACAGTATTACTTTTCATTAGGACGTCATCTACGTAGATGAGATTGCCTCTTACTTTGGCATCCGGGCACGCTTTGTTGAGGAAGATGTTGAATTCGGCTGGTGAGTTGGCATAACCAAAGGGGCACCGTGTGAAGATGTACTGTCGGTTTCCAAAGGTGAAAGCCAACTTGTGTTGATCTTCCGGGTGCACCGGTATAGTCCAGAATCCTGAGGCTACATCAAGTGTAGAGAAGATGGTAGCCCCCTTATGCTGGGGATCTCTTGATCCAGCTGAGTCATCGGCCATCGTGACAAGGGTACTTGTTGATTTAGTTTCCTGTAGTCAATTGTTTGTGCCCTTGCTACTGCGGGTCGATGGTTCCTAGGTCGGCGATTACTTTCCCATGCAGCACCGCCCCTTGGGTCATCCCACGAACGTGGCCTGCACCAGGGCCTCTCGGGGTATCCTGTCTGACGCTTAGGTCGAGCACCAGTGTGGTCACGCCGTTCTTGGGTGACAGGAAAATCCCTTGCCTCTATGTGGACAGGCCTAGCATTGTGACGTGGTTGGGAGCCCTCCAGAGTGAGCTTGGGGTATTGCTCAGAGACAGGAAGAATGACAGGATTTTTCATAGTCTTTTCAGAGGCAGACTTGACCTTTACATAGGCCTTATTGGCTGTCCCGCAGCTGTTGAGTTGTCATGGTGCGGGGGCATGCCGTGACTCCTACGTGGTGGCTCACGCTAGGATGCAGGTTACGCAGGAAAAGAGTTCTGAAGTTAAAATCCTCCATCTCTGGCTCATTTCTGGCACCAAAATATGTTCGTCTCAGTCTGTTGTAATAGGCCTGTGGGGTTTCGGGGCGGCCCTGTTTAAGGTCCATGGCAGCAACCAATCCCTGTTCAGACCCTGGGTCTGAAAACTCCTTTATTAGAGCCTGCTGCAGTTGCTTGTAATCCTCTTTTACTATGTCAGACTGCAGGTCTAGGAAACTGGGCACCTCGCGACTGGATGTAATCCTGAGCAAATACAGTTTGTCTTTGGTGGGAACATTTGGCATGGTTTGCAGATGAAAGTTAATCCTGCAGGTAGGCGTGCACGTCGTGTCCTCCAGGGTTTGGTGTAAACGTGGGAATGTTTCTGGCTGGCTTGTCCAGGTCCTTGGGAGCCATACTGTGGTTTGTAGGGATTCTCTGGAGACGCTCCCATCCCGAGGTGGCAGTTAAGGGCTCTTGGATGCTGACAGGGGATGTTTTAAACTGCAGGCTATCAGCTTCCCCTTTCTCGGAGGGTGCTTGGCAGGGAAGTCTGGTCCTGCTTGCCGGGGGAAGGTCAGTAGTGTAACCCTTCCGCTTTCGTTCAGCTATAAATATATAGGTGTACTTTAGTTCTCTTTGTACGGCATCTAATTCAGACTGAAGTTGGTCGTGTTGCTGAGCCAAGTTTTGGGCTTCAGCTCAGGCTTATTGAAAGTGTCTCTCAGAGGCTTTGAGTTTTGCATCCCTCTCTTTCAATTCGGTTTCAGCCCGTCGTAATAGAGTCTCTGCTTCCTGGAGCTTGCATTCTAGGTCATTGCGGGCCCGCTTTTCCAATCGTTCTCGGGCTTCTATGTCTGCACGGAGGTCAGTCAAGGCGTCCTGAAGCCTTTCCCTCTCTTCCTTTAGCTCGGCGTCGCACTCCTCCTTTACCAGCTCCTTGGTCTCTAGGGTCAGTTGATCTAGGCTTTTCTGGGCGTCTGCCTGGTTCCTGCGGGCCTCCTCAGCCTGAAGCTTTAATGCCATTGTCTCCTGCTCCAGGAGGGTGATTTTCCCATCGCTCAGCTTCACCTGGGCGATGTGGTTGTGGGTGAGGGTACCAATGGCCTTGACCAGCTCCTTGTGGGTGTAGCTCTGTGTTGGATCTTGGGCCATCAGCCGGTCCAAGTTGTCATCCAGCTGCTCACGGTCCAGGCCACATAGATCCTTGGTCGCCTCGGGCAGGAGTGCTTCCATCATTGCGCTCAACCAGGTCTCTAGCTGGTCCCAGTGGGCAGCAGGGCTAGGCAATCTGGACATACTGGCACACTGGGGTGAGAGAGAAAAGCACAAAGGGCCAATGCAAGTCCTTACAAGTTTAGTGAGCTCTATAACACTTATATAATATGTGTTGTGCAGCTAACTTGGTGAACAGTCAGTGGCGTAACTCACACACCTATTTATCCTAATCGGTGAATTAGCATGGTGGATAGAAGGTGTGTGAGTGAGTGTGTGGGCACGGGGAGTTTGAGTAAATGTGTTGATGGGTTTAAACTGAGGGTGTCATTCTAAATAACAGGGGAGTTTGCTTCATCAACATATTACTGGGAATTCCCTGATGGCTCATGCAGATTCAGTCTTCCAGAAAACAAAAAGTAAAACAAAATTAAATCAATACCAAAACAAAAAATAAAGTAAAAAGATAGAAAAGGGGCAAGAGAGGGTTGCTTAACTTGGCTCCGCTGGTTGGCAACCCTAGGGTTATGACGGGGCCTGCAGGTAGGGGGCGCTATGGTGTCATATAGCCTAGGGCGGCAGCTAAATTCAAAACAACAAGGAATAACTACACAGTTTAAAAGCGGGGGAAGGGAGCATTCTTTCTTCCCTTTCTGCCTATAGAAAAATCCGTAGGGGCTGTACCTTATTTGCATAGACCTGGCGTGAAGTGAGGGCTTCCAGATGGATCCCAGGTAACAGGTCCAACTCCCCGGCCCCTCCGGACACACAGCGGCAATCACCCAGACCCACCGCCCTACGCGCCACTCAGGTGCGACCACTAAAACAGTTACAACTCTCAGCCCAACCTGACCGTACCGAGTAGGTTACCGGCTGGTGGGCACAGAGAAACCTGGGGTTTTACCCGGGGGTTCCACTCGCAACAGACATAGCCCGAATGGCTTTTCTTCCCGCTAAATGAGGCACTTCCCGGCGTTATATACCCCAAAATTTACGGCAGTGCACCAACCAGCGCTATTGGTCCCCCGCTAAACAAAAGGAGTGCCAGTGGAAAAGTCTCCTGAAAGTCTCCCTGCGTGCCGTCACCTAGAGTCGGGGACAGAGGTATCTGAGAAATCCACCACCAGTGCCAGACACGCCAAGAGAGCCATATCCGCTGACCAGGTCCACTGAGGAGAGCCGTCACTTCGCTACCCAGGCAGCCTTAGGGTTAGTATTAACCTATAAGGAAACATGGCAGTCGTGGCCTAATGGTTAGAGGGTTGGACTCGTGACCAGAAGGTTGCCGGTTCGATCCTCAGGTCCAGCGGGTAACGATTGAGGTGTCCTTGAGCAAGGCACCTAACCCCTACTTGCTCCCCGGGCGCTGCAGCGATAGCTGCCCACTGCTCTGGGTGTATGTGTGTTCACCACTTGCTGTGCGTGTGTTCACTACTCTCTGGATGGGTTAAAAGCAGAGATAAATTTCGGATATGGGTCACTTTCACTTCACTTTCACTTTCACATGTAGGCTGAACAGGGGTAGAATTAATAGCATAGCTAGAACTACACAGAGGTGAGCAAACCAAATTGTTAACGGGGGAAGACTTAAATTTAGATCAAATTTAATAAAATTAACAACAAATTGTGAATTAATTTGAAATCAAATTGTCAAATATTCAGTCCATAAATTAAACACTTGACCCTTTATTCAAATTAAATTAATGATGTTCCTAGGTAGGGGGCAGTCTAGGAAGTGACGAGGAATGAAAAACCAATAAACATACAATGTTGAAAACTGCAAAACAACAATAAAAACAACCTGAGAATTAATTATTATTATTATTATAAATATTAATTAAACTGAAAATCAAAATCAAAAAAGAAAAGGAATAAAACTAAACTGAGAAATCAAAACAACAAAATGGAAGTGAGAGAAGGAGAAGGAAGAGACTGACTGAGAGGACCCACTAGGTGGCGTGGTCGAGCCACGCCAAAGGAAGTCAGGGAGGAAGGGGAGGAGTTAGGAGAGTGTCAGTCACTCACACTACACTGCCCTCTGGTGTTAGTGAGTCGTAACACCATATCCTTTGACTTCAACGTGATTAACGTCTCTCGTTAACAGAAAGACTTTAACAATCACTTTAAATTTGATATTCAAGCAGCGATTGCTGTAGAAAAGAATTTACATCTAAAATAAACGTCAAAACACACGTCAGCCAATGACGTCAACTTTATATAAATGCAAATGCAATCGCCCGCTTTGGGGGCGTCACAGATGGTGACGTTCGATCTCGGCGGATCTAAGCTATGCGTCAGTTCACTACCTGCATGCGTGCGGCAGGATCTCTTCGCTGCCCAAACACTGAGTTTAAAACACACAGTCATACAAAACAAACACACAACGGGATTTCTTCGGCGTCGTACAATTAACTTGATAAAGATTTTAAACACACTTCCCTTTTAACGTTCGTCATCTATTGTTTAACTCAGTAAAGTAAAGTACAAAAACAACATCCTTACGCCTTGTCTACGAGGAAACAAAAAGCACGCATTAGCTAGCTAGGCTAATGGTTCAACTTCGGGAAGCGGTGTATATTTAGTTGAACACTCATTGGAACATACATCAATGGCTTTACATCAGTCTGAAATACACAATATTCGGCCGTATACATGAAACAGGGAGGAAATCCACTCCACTATTTCCTTCGCGCTAACAGAGGTTTTCTTCGCTCAAAATTAGGGCGGTCAACAATATCTCGTGACTCACTATAAAAGGTTTCCTCGTTCAAATTTGAAATAGCAGTTAGCTCGACCATCATTGACAGTGATGGCTTTTATAATGACTGGAGATTCCTGAATTGAAACTCGGGGGGGTGTTTCGGCGCAGTAACTTCACTATTCAAAAATTCATACAAAGAGCGAGTTTTAAGTTTCGCTCAGCGCGTTACACACAAATGCCAACACAAATGAAACTGAAACTGGGCTTTTGCTCACAAACAACGTTTAAAACTGCCCGCGCATTCTCCACCAATTATGTAGTGAATTCAATGAGGAACAGTATTATTTAAACACTATTCTTCATCAAATATGTAAGAATTATCATGAGCTTTGATCACAATTATAAGTAATATATTCAGGGAAACAAATATCAACCCAAATTGGGATGAATTTAATTAATAATGATCAATTATAATTATCTGGATCAAATTCATGATTTGGGGAAATCACTTAGCATTACTAGCAGGTAGCAAGAATCGGCATGTTCAGGGACTCCGGATTATGAGCATGAACTACAAACAACATCACGTGTGAAATAAAACAGTACTTTATTACCTAGACTAGACACATACTAATCTAACACACACACATACAGTTTAGCATTGGAAGAAGGTTGAAGTTGAAGCAGAGAGAAGAACAGAGTATGGATGTATGGCAGTATATGATATTCAGAAGATCAATAGCCTGAACTAAACATCAGTTTCTTCTTGTAAAGCACCTTTGTTAAAAGGATTAATAATGCCCTATGCATCCATTAATAAGACTAAGTTTGATACTTTTTGATACCATCAAAAGAAAGAAAGTGTCCTGATGCAGTTTCTTAAGGCTCCAGGTGATCTTGGCTGAAAGTGATCAGAGAGAACCAGTTTTATGGAGAGGATCTGTATCTGGAAAGACGAGGCCGCAGCCTGGCACAAACTTATGGGTCAAAGGTGAAGTCTTCTTCTAGTCCATCCTTTGGAGATGCACAACGCAAGGAGAGAAAGAACAAACCCCCACAAACTGCAAACCTGAAGAACAACTCCTAAAACCCTGACACAAGAAAACTAAAGACAAAGAGACTCTTCTCGTGGTCTCTTTTAAACTGTAAGGATTTCACATCCTACAGACGTGACTGGTCCAATCAGGAGATGGCAACTTTGGAGGGAAAGTTAATTGTCTTTGTCTTTCAGATGGTGTTTTGCATGTGAAAGCTGATTGAATGTTCACTAAGAAGACTTCTAAGAGTTTGATAAAACTATTATGAAAAGAGTTACCAAAACACAACAAACATCAACATTAAGAAAATCACAAATGTAGCTCATAGACACCAAACATGATCTAAATATCATCTTGGTGAAATGAGTTACTACAAATCTAATAATTCCAGTAGTTAAACACACATTCATGGATACTTTGGATTAATGTTTAAAACAGACGTAACAACAAGAACATTAATACATGGAAATGGTATAAAATGAATATATGCACATTTCCATATAAATGCATTTAGAATTGTATGTCTGTCCCCAAAGTGAGTAAAGAGAGTTCAGCTCCCTACATTCCATTCGGTCGTAAAAAACTCTATCTTGATGATTTGGTGTGAGTTGCTATAGTCACCAGAGATCTTGTCCTGCTCTTGGTGTAAGTTACAGATTGGGGGTAGACCCCCAACCGACTAGCGGTATAACGCGCTATATAAATAAAGTTGAGTTGAGACTGAATTAAGATGTAGCCTAACCTTAAAAAGTAGTAGTATAACTTACACTGGAAAACTTTCCACAACATCTCGTGAGATCCGAGCAAAAAGTCGCATGATTTATATCCAGAATGCGATACATGATGAGATACTCCTAGATACCGTAAACCAAAACGACAAATGTATTTTAAATGAGTCTCATTGAAATCGACCAGATCACAAAGTCCACAGAAGTCCTGAACAAAATCCTCATTGGTACGTAAACCCTGACAAGTTGCAAGAGGCAAACTGCTGGTTTCAGTTTTTGTGTCTAGCTTTCTGTAATGTATCCAGTTAAGGCAGGTTTTAAGAACCCATGTGCCGTTTAATGGAACATGAACAAAACAAAAACAAGACTTCAACTGCCATAACATAACTTGAACTAAACATGAACATAAACAAACTCACCAAACAGGGTTACAAGAACAAAGCTAGCAGCAGTGAACCGTGAAACATAAGGGCTACTTGTACAGAGAGTGGACTAAAGACTAAACAAGACATACTTGTGAACAATGAGACAATTAGGGCAGGGCTACACAGAAACTACAAAGACCATGGACAAGGACTACATCTAAAACTTCTAAATATAAGACATGACAGACCCACACATAACTGACAATAAAGCGCTACAAGTTGTCTATTTATGACAGTATATTGGCTATGACTACAACAAATGCTAGATAATAATTATTTATTTATTGCCAAATAACTATTTTGATGTGCTCAACAAAAATTAATTTACTAAGACAACAAACAACAAATGCATATTTTTAACATGTAGTAGCACAAATATATGCACAAATTATTTCTACAAAATTATACAAGGTGAGATACAGATTCAACAAAACCAAATGAGTTTAAAACTTTGTTTTAATTGTTCTAAGGCGTCTGCCTAGATATTACATTTACATTTTGTCATTTGGCAGACGCTTTTATCCAAAGCGACTTACAGTGCACTTATCCCCCTGGAGCAACATGGAGTAAAGTGTCTTGCTCAAGGACACACTGGTGGTGGCTGCTGGGATCGAACCAGCAACCTTTTGATTTACCAGTTCAGTGGTTTAACCCACTAGACCACCATCTCCACCAGATATCTGGCTGGATATACGCTCCGGAGGCCTGGAGGGCGCTGGCTGCTCGGGAAACTCGACGATCGGACTTGCCATCGCACCCGTATTGCTCCCCCCCAAAAAATATAAAAACACCCTGACAAAATTACGTTTAAACCCAGTTTGCACAGCCCACTTCCCATTTTGCAGGCCGATTTTGAGTTATGGGTTGCAGAGGATGCATCAAACCTCTGTGATATGACAAACTTGGCTGGAACTGTAGAGTTTACAGCATCACCCCATCACTTTGCTGATTTAGGCTCCTTTCTGATGCTAAACATTTGAGTTATAAAATGGTTACAATAGCATATTAAGGTTACAGCAGAATGTCAAATAAGATCATAGAAGAGTATTCAATATCTTTTTTTATCATCTTTATCTGGTAGGCTATATTTGATCATTACCTTGTGATAGGTTGGTTCGACCCTACCTGGCTGGTTAATTAGTAGAAAGCTGTGGCTTCTGAAACCAGAAGGATCCAACATGCTGTGATATTGGCTTCTAAATGTAGATACTCAAATCACCCCACAAAGTCACAAAGTGTCTTTTCATGCCACATGTGGTTGCTGCTAGTAGCGAGGTCATCCAGTGGGCGTCACTTAAAATTGCCTTTATACTATATTTCTTCATTTATCATGTTGTTGTTGCTTTGTTTCTATTTCATCCTTGCAGCGCAAACACAATCAGATAAGCCAGACAAAGATTCGAGTAGCCTCTACATTGCTGTTCATCTTGGCTGGCTGCATTCTCTTCGTCACAATACCAGCTATCATCTTCAAACACATTGAAAGATGGACAGGATTAGAGTCCATCTATTTTGTGGTTATCACCCTGACTACTGTTGGCATCGGGGATTATGTTGCAGGTACGTACAAAACAAATATTAATTGATACAGTATGTATAGTAGTGATGTCCAATTTTGTCCACTCTCTCTCCAACTTGAGCATCTCTAGAACTGCACTCAACTGGTTTGACTTGTATCCCACAGGCAGATCCTTTAAAGTATGTATGTCAATACATTATGTGCGTTAACAACCAAAATCTCTGCCTCCCGCTGCGCTGCAGTATACCTGCCTTCAGGAGGGATTCCAAATTTGAGGTGTTCAGTCGGACGAGGAAGGGCGCGTGTCGGGCCTTTCCCCGGTCCCGTCGCGTAGGGCTCTCCACCGGGGGACGGGACCCCGGCTATCCGTGGCCTATCGAGCTTCCCGCAGCACTGCGGTATCGGTTCCTTCAGGAGGGATTCCGATTTAGAGGCATTCAGTCATAATCCTGCAGACGGTAGCCTTGCGCCAGCCAAGTGCACAAACCGAATGTCTGAACCTGTGGTTCCTCTTGTATTGAGCAGGATCACTGTCGCTCGCAACAACACTGCATCAGTAGGGTAAAACTTTCCTGTCTCACGACAGTCTAGATTTGGTTAAAAACTACCCTTTTTGGGACCACAGTCAAAAAAAGTTAAAGTGATTTTGGGAATTATGAGAGAACTGGGTTTAACAGACGTTTGGTGACATTTTCATCCGAAAGAGAAGGACTTTATGTTTACGTTGCATGTAAACGGTAGTTATTCCAGAATAGATTATTTTTTCACAGCCACAGTAGATGAATGTCATATAGACCCCATAACTATATCCGATCATGACCCAGTTAGATTAAAGCTCTAATTAGAACAGGGCAAACTATTTAAATATTGGAGAATAAATCTGTCCATAATAAATGAAAGCACAGCCAAAGAAGAAATAAGACAACAATTGACTGAATACTTTGATATCAATGATAACGGACTCGTAACTCCATCTATTTTATAGGAGGGGGCTAAAGATGTAATTAGAGGCAAATTAATAGAAATGAAATCTAGGAGGAAAAAATTAAGATTAGCCAAACAAAATGAGGCTGAGAGAGAAATCAGAAAATTAGAAACGGAACATAAACAAACAGGTAAAACTGAAACTATAGAAAGTTTAAAGGAGGAAAGAAAGAGATTGGATGATATGTTTACATAAAGAGCTGAAGGGGCACTCAGATTCATAAGTAGAAAATACTAGGAAATGAGCAACAAAGCCAGTAGGCTTTTGGCCTTTCAGCTAGGCAAGGCCCAAGCCAGCAGGGTGGTCCCAAAAATCAAACACCAAGATACATCAAGGATGCTAATGCAACCAAAGGACATTGTCAAGGCTTTTGAAGTTTACTATAAATAATTAAATGAAACACAGAAATTAATAAATAAGGTAGAACCAGTTAAATACTTCTTGCAACAGATTGAATTAAGTAAATTAACAGGAGGGAGATGAAATTATATTCCCTATTACAGTAGAAGAAACAAGAGAAACTATTGTGAATATAAAAAATAACAAGTCACCTGGGGTTGATGGATTTTCAGGGGAATATTATAAGGAATTTGTAAACGAACTAATTCCTTGAAACAAAGTTCAAAGTAGGGAAGGAAGGAGGTGCGAACAGGCGAATGTTAGACACCTCATGGTCAACTGCTGGCCACAAGAACATAAATACAAACTAAACACATGTCCCGGCCCAGGCCTCTCTTCATACACTCTGCCGCTCGTCCTTTTCTGTTTCCGATCTCCATCATGAGAGATACAGAGCCGGTGAAACATTCAGCTGACACTCATTATCGCTCGCGTCTGCGGCCCCACCTCATTCCCTCATGGCTCTCGTCCCACCTTGCTCGTCACATAACCCCCTTCGCCCCTCGCAGGCCGGGGTACTACCAGTCTTGCCGGCTCCAGCACCTGGGGATATGGACAGATGAGACGAGAGAAAAGGAGACGGAAGCACAAGGAGCGACAGCGACGAGAGAGGGGGGAGAGGAAAAAGAACCAATATCTGGTCCGGTTCCCTGACACACTGTCGCTCGGTCCTCAGCCAGCCGTGAGGCTCTTCCTCGCTTACCATGCCTTGGTACTGGACACTCGGTGGATGGCTCGATCCTTCTCCAGCCCCTGGATGCCGGCGATGGCTCCTCCGGCTGAGGGCAGCTGGTACCGAGTACCCCATTTCCTGCTCCTCACCTTTATGGCTGTTGGCAGCAGGATTCCGGCTCACGACCAATGGCAATGACTCCTCTGCTCCCTCTCAGACGGTCGCCACCCCACCCCACCTCGGCCCAGGAGCATGGCAGCGAGCTCTCCATCCCAGCCGATTCATCTCGTTCCAGCACCAGCACCTCTGGCAGCTGCTGGACGTCCCTTGTCTGTGCTTCCTGAACTCCTCAGCACCGCGATGCCCCTCAGCAGCGAGTGCCCTCAGACAGCTTGTCTCTCCTTCCTCACAGGTTTCGACACCAATGTAACAAAGTTCATGGTAGGGAAGGAAGGAGGCGGGAACCGCCGAAAGTTAGACAAACTTAAATAAAAAATAAACAAACAAAAATACGGAAGTAAAAGGCCGGCAGCCACCTCACAGTCAACTGCTGGCCACAAGACCATAAATACAAACTAAACACATGTCCGGGCATGGTCCTCTCTCGTCGTACACTCTGCCACTTCCGATATCCATCGTGAGAGATACGGACACGGTGCAACAATATTAGCAAATAGAATTGTAAAAAATTTGGTTACACCAGATCAGACGGGATTTATTAATGTGAGATATGGGACAAATAATATAAGAAGAGCTTTAAACTTACAGCAAATTGGAAAAAATAGCCAAATGGCCACAATGCTTCTCAGCCTAGATGCTGAGAAAGCATTTGATAGGGTAGATTGGGTGTTTTTAAGTCTTAGAGTCTTAGTTCTATTGGTTTTCTTGATACTTTTGTAAAATGGATAAAGATTTTTTACAAAAACCCAAAATCAAGAGTTCGAGTTAATGATCAATGCTCAGAGTTTTTTTAATTAGGAAGGGGGACTCGTCAGGGCAATGCAACGTCTCCAGTCTTATTTGCTCTTAGCATCGAGCCATTGGCAGAATTATTAGGAACAACCCTAGAATACAGGGGATTATGGATGGAGTGAAATGTCATAAAATATCATTATACGCAGATTATGTACTTCTATTTATTTAGAACCCCCTTAGATCTATCGCGGCTCTGTTAGAGTCCCTCAGAGACTATGGATTAGTTTCCGGATAGAAGATATTTTGAGGCAATGATGATCTCTGGACACTGGCCCACCCAACTGGACAGTGTTTTCTCTTTTCGATGGTCCATGCAGGGCTTTAGATACTTGGGATTTCATCCTTACCCCTAAAATATCATGCTTGTACCATGCTAATTATCACAACTTTTTTAAAAACGAAAAGAGAAAGAGATTTGGCAAGATGGAATTTATTACCTCTCTCCATGTTTGGTAGGATAGAAACAGTAAAAAATGAATGTACTACCAAGACTCCCCTTCATGTTCCAATCCCTTTCAGTCTGGGTTCCTATCTCAGCATTCACCAAACTAGAAAAACTGTTTTCAAGGTTCATTTGGCAAGAGACTAAATGAGACAGAGGGGTGGTCTGAATCTCCCTGATGTAAAATATTACTATTTGGCTCCTCATCTTAGTGCCATAGCTGCATGGCTTGGTACTGACAGGGAGGCAGAATGGGTTGACATTGAACAGAATTCAATTTCTGGAGTCTCCCTGACAATCCTGCCATTCATGGATTTGCAAGCTCAGAAGGGAGTAAAGAAAAAAAATAGGTAGATAAAGCATACTGTTAAAAGCTGGTCTACAATACAAAAAAGTTTAGAGGAGTAGCAACCTTATCACATGCTATACCTATTAAAAATAACCTAGATTTGATTCCCTCTATATGGGATAAAGCCTTTGGGAGATGGGAAGAGAATGGTTTAAAGATAATAATTCAGCTTTTTGAAGGGAAGATCATGAATCCTTTGTCTAAACTACGCGATAGGTTTAATCGAAATCCAATGATTTCTTCAGATACTTACAATTATAAAACTGTCAGTTCTGGTCCTTGATTCTGATTGGCTGAGCGGAGTTCTAAAATACCCCGATATATAACGGCTGACCGCACCACATAGCCTAAATATAATTTTATTTACTTTATTTAATGAAACCTTGCTAAGCATATGGAGTAACAGTTTTATAAAAGCAATAAGCCCCGCGAAGCCGTGGGTTACAGTGCATTTTATAACAGCTAAGGGCCGTTGTTAGGCACGACGCGAAGCGGAGGCTTCTTGGGGCTTATTGCTTTATTGCGACACTACATTAAAAGTCATAAACATTGGGATATAATAAAAAGAATTCCAACAAATGTTGAAAAATATTTTACTAATATTAATGAACATGGTTTACCAATTAAAAATCATATAGCACACATTTATAGAAAGTTATTGCAAGACCAGTCTGATGACACATTTCATAATAAAAGAGCCTTGGAATTAGAGTTAAACACAGTAATAGTAGAAGAGAGTGGACTAAAGTATGTACTAGCTGTCATAAAGAGACTAGAAGCCAAATGTGGAAAGAATTGGATTGGAAAATGAGATTTTTCATGTTTCCTCTGGCAATTGCTAAATTTGAGAGTTCATCAGCACTATCACATTGTTGGAGGGAATTTGGAAAGATAGGGGACACATATTCTGGGAATGTTCAAAAATACAGATACAGTTGAAAGAAAAAGTATGTGAACCCTTTGGGCTTACTTGGATTTCTTCAATTGGTCATAAAATGTGTTCTGATCTTCATCTAAGTCACAACAATAGAGAAACACAGTCTGCTTAAACTAATACCGCACAAACATTATATGTTTTCATGTTTTTATTGAACACAACATGTAAACATTCATAGTGCAGGGTGGAAAAAGTATGTGAAACCCTAGGCTAATGACTTCTCCAAGAGCTAATTGGAGCCAGGAGTCAGCCAACCTGGGGTCCAATCAATGTGATGAGATTGGATGTGTTGTTTAAAGCTGGCCTGTCCAATAAAAAACACACACCAGTTTTGAGTTTGCTGTTCTGAAGAAGCGTTGTCTGATGTGAACCATGCCTCGCACAAAAGAGCTCTCAGAAGACCTACGATCAAGAATTGTTGACTTACATAAAGCTGGTAAGGGCTACAAAAGTATATCTAAAAGCCTTGATGTCCATGTGTCCACGGTAAGACAGATTGTCTACAAATGGAGAAAGTTCAGCACTGTTGCTACACTCCCTAGGCGTGGTCGTCCTGTAAAGATGACTGCAAGAGCACAGCGCAGAATGCTCAATGAGGTGAAGAAGAATCCTAGAGTGTCAGCTAAACACTTACAGAAATCTCTGGCACATGCTAACATTTTTGTTGACAAATCTACAGTAAGGAAAACATTAAACAAGAATGGACTTAATGGGAGGACACCACGGAGGAAGCCACTGCTGTCCAAAAAAAACATTGCAGCCTGTTTGAAGTTTGCAAAAGAGCACCTGTATGTTCCACAGCACTACTGGCAAAACATTCTGTGGACAGATGAAACCAAAATTGAGTTGTTTGGAAAGACCACACAACGCTATGTGTGGAGAACAAAAGGCACAGCACACCAACATCAAAACCTCATCACAACTGTGAAATATGGTGGAGGGGGCATCATGGTTTGGGGCTGCTTTGCTGCCTCAGGCCCTAGACGGATTACTGTCATCGATGGAAAAATGAATTCCAAAGTCTATCAAGACATTTTGCAGGAAAACCTAAGACCATCTGTCCGCCGACTGAAGCTTAACAGAGGATGGACGATGCAACAGGACAACGACCCAAAGCATAGAAGTAAATCAACAACAGAATGGCTTCAACAGAAGAAAATACGCCTTCTGGAGTGGCCCAGTCAGAGTCCTGACATCAACCCGATTGAGATGCTGTGGCATGACCTCAAGAGAGCGATTCACACCAGACATCCCAAGAATATTGCTGAACTGAAACAGTTTTGTAAAGAGGAATGGTCCAAAATTTCTCCTGACCGTTGTTGTCATGGTTCCACTATCATGTCATGTTTTATTCTTGTCTCAAGTGGAGCCATGGCATTGCCTGATGGTTTTATGTGGGGAGAGATGTTTTTGACACCGATGGTCTTCCATACTCTCCCCGAGTCGCGTGATTGTTCCCTACCCTCCTGTTTCATAGTTAGTGTTAATTACCTTTCCCTATAAAGAGCCCTCATGTTTCTTTGTCTTGTTGCTCGTGCATTGAATGTGATTACGTGTTAGATACCCTGTTTGATGTATGCTGTTCATGTTCCTGTTACCATTCGTCTTACCTTGTTCCTGTTTCCCGTGTCCAAGTGAGTTTAGTCTAGTGTTTGTTACCAGTGTTTGTTTTATAGTTTAGTTAGTCAGTGTTTTTGTCCTTGTTTAAATTATATATATTCCTGTCTTGTTTTACCCCACCGTGGGTCTTTGTTTTGCATGTTTTGTTTAGTGTTTATTTGTTAAAATAAATATCTGTCACATCATACCGTCTGTGTCTGCCTTCATTTGGGTTCCCACGCCATGTCTCACCTCGAGAATTATTGACAGAATGCACGAGCCTAAATCGAACCCAGTAGGCAGCATGGACGGCACGACGTTGTCCTTGCGGTCTCGACAGGCCCACTTGCTGCTTGGATTCCACCAGGGGTCTTACGGTGACCAGGAGTTCGCCAGGGCATTCTCGGCGGTGGCGGAGGTGACCGAGTTTGGTGAGGCGGAGTTGAAGACGATCTTCAACTGCTGCCTCACCCGGCGCCTCACACCGTCGGAGAAGAGGCTGCTGTCTCCCTTGGGGTTTGCGGACATGGTCAGGTACGTGACCAACCGGAGCGATCCCGGGGGTGAGGTTCCACATGGGACTTTCGCCCCACGGTCGAGCGCTACGGAGGGTCTCGTCCTGGCTGCCGCTGCCCTGGGGGATTCAGTACCCTCTGGCTCGAGCTCCATGGCCGCCGGTCCTTCTGGTGGAGTCCGAGATAAGTGGGTGGCTAGAGACTCGAGGACGACATCGCGGGAAACCTCCATCCCGATACTCCCTCGGTCCCCTACTGGCCCGGCTAAGTCAGCCGTGGGCCAGACCGACCTGAGAGGGAGAAGGCCACGTGGAGGACGTCCCAGGCCGAAGTTGCTGTCCTGCAGCGCAGTGCAGCAACCGGCAACAGTTCCTGTGTTCCCGAGTCCTGTGTTCCCCAGTCCTGTGTTCCCGAGTCCTGTGTTCCCGAGTCCTGTGTTCCCGAGTCCTGTGTTCCCGAGTCCTGTGTTCCCGAGTCCTGTGTTCCCGAGTCCTGTGTTCCCGAGTCCTGTGTTCCCGAGTCCTGTGTTCCCGAGTCCTGTGTTCCCGAGTCCTGTGTTCCCGAGTCCTGTGGTCCCGAGTCCTGTGGTCCCGAGTCCTGTGGTCCCGAGTCCTGTGGTCCCGAGTCCTGTGGTCCCGAGTCCTGTGGTCCCGAGTCCTGTGGTCCCGAGTCCTGTGGTCCCGAGTCCTGTGGTCCCGAGTCCGGAGTTCCTGAACCCGGAGTTTCCGAGTCCTGTGGTCCCGAGTCCGGCGGTGTCATACCCCAAATATTTTTTGGGGGGGCGCTGTGGGGAGGTGACGGTCCGAGCATCCAGCCCGGCCGCGGATCATCTCCAGAGACCGGAACCCAGGCTGGTCCAGCACCCGCCAGAGAGCGCTGCCCAGCCACCACCACAGAACGCTGCCCAGCCGCCGTCTAAGGGCGCTGCCCAGCGGCCATCAAGCCCGGTCCAGCCACCGGCACCAAGCCCGGTCCTGCCACCGGCACCAAGCCCGGTCCGGCCACCGGCACCAAGCCCGGTCCGGCCACCGGCACCAAGCCCGGTCCGGCCACCGGCACCAAGCCCGGTCCGGCCACCGGCACCAAGCCCGGTCCGGCTGCCCAGCCGCCGTCAAGTCCGGCTGCCCAGCCGCCGTCAAGTCCGGCTGCCCAGCCGCCGTCAAGTCCGGCTGCCCAGCCGCCGTCAAGTCCGGCTGCCCAGCCGCCGTCAAGTCCGGCTGCCCAGCCGCCGTCAAGTCCGGCTGCCCAGCCATGGTCAAGCCCTACAGTCCTGCAGGGGACAAGAACAGTTCCCCCCAGGACTTCCCCTGTCAAGCCTCCTGGGGCTCCGCGCCCTGGCGCTTCCCCCAGGGCTGGAACTTTCCCACCCAGCCCTCCCCCTTCTGGACTTCCCACGTTTCCTCGTTTGCCCCCACCCCCCCTCCCTTGTCTGTTGTTTTTGTTGTCCCACCCCAACCCGTGGGTAATTTTGTCTTGTATGCCCCTGATCATGTTCACCTTGTCTGTTTGGTTTTTGTCTGTTTCCCAGTCGGTCTTGTCTTGTTAGTGACCCCTTGATGAACACCTGGAGGTGTTCATTAAAGGGGGGGCTTATGTCATGGTTCCACTATCATGTCATGTTTTATTCTTGTCTCAAGTGGAGCCATGGCATTGCCTGATGGTTTTATGTGGTGAGAGATGTTTTTGACACAAATGGTCTTCCATACTCTCCCCGAGTCGCGTGATTGTTCCCTACCCTCCTGTTTCATAGTTAGTGTTAATTACCTTTCCCTATAAAGAGCCCTCATGTTTCTTTGTCTTGTTGCTCGTGCATTGAATGTGATTACGTGTTAGATACCCTGTTTGATGTATGCTGTTCATGTTCCTGTTACCATTCGTCTTACCTTGTTCCTGTTTCCCGTGTCCAAGTGAGTTTAGTCTAGTGTTTGTTACCAGTGTTTGTTTTATAGTTTAGTTAGTCAGTGTTTTGGTCCTTGTTTAAATTATATATATTCCTGTCTTGTTTTACCCCACCGTGGGTCTTTGTTTTACATGTTTTGTTTAGTGTTTATTTGTTAAAATAAATATCTGTCACATCATACCGTCTGTGTCTGCCTGCATTTGGGTTCCCACGCCATGTCTCACCTCGAGAATCATGACAGTTGTGCAGGTATGATCTGCAACTATAGGAAACCTTTGGTTGAGGTTATTGTTGCCAAAGGAGGGTCAACCAGTTATTATACCCAAAGGTTCACATACTTTTTCCACCCTGCACTATGAATGTTTACATGTTGTGTTCAATAAAAACATGAAAACATATAATGTTTGTGCAGTATTAGTTTAAGCAGACTGTGTTTCTCTATTGTTGTGACTTAGATGAAGATCAGAACACATTTTATGACCAATTTATGAAGAAATCCAAGTAAGCCCAAAGGGTTCACATACTTTTTCTTTCAACTGTATACTGCGAGGGAATTAAAAGTGAAATTAGTCAAATGTTAGGAAGAGACATACCAATGTTTATTTTGCTGGATTGTTTCCCCCTGGATCAGTTTTGTAAATCCCACGTTTTGTACTACACATATGCTTATGGTAGCCAGAAACATAATCACTGTGAATTGGATGAAGACACATGAATTCACTATAGCAGAATGGATATAAAGATTAAAACAGATGTTTTTATATGAAAAAGTGCCAGCAGTTTTGCAATTGAAATCAGACGTCTCTCAACAAAGATGGGCACTAATTGAAATACATTTGTTCCCAAAGAAATAATTTAGGTATATGTCAATGAAAGAATTATACAGAATTAGGGTATCAAGCTATTTTTAACATTTCTTGGTCAGGTGCTTACAGAATGTTGATATCTTTCTAGATAAGACTGTCAGGTGTTGGTTCTTTTTCTGATTAATGCATTTAATTATTTTGAATTATGTCTTACTGTTGTTTTGTTTAAACAACTGTTAAACAACATAAAAAGATAGTTCCAAAAAAACTACCCTTTTGAGGGTCTTGGAAAGGAAAGCCAGGTGTGAGAATGGTCTGTAGTTGCTGACCACTGAGGAGTTACCAGGGCTTGTTAAATGAGGTGGGGACAGTACCAGTGGGGATGGAGGTGCTTGTAATGTGCTCGAGTTGAGGCCATAGAGACGGAGAGAAAGCCTGTAAAAGATGGGAAGTGATCGGGTCAAGGGGACAGGTAGTAGGGCAGGTGGAAGGCAGAATCTAGGAGATATCAATCAAAAGGGAATTGAGGATAAACAGGGGTAAGAGAGATTCAGGGATGCGTTGAGCAGAGAATTGCCTGCTGATGGTCTCCACTTTATCAGTGAAAAAGTTGCCAAAGTCATCAGAAGTAAGCAAGGTATTGGTGGGAGGTGGAGGGAGACAGATAAGAGAAGAGAAGGTTGAGAAAAGTTTTTGCGGGTTAGATGCAGTTTGGATTTCGTTTACAAAGTACACTGTTTGGCTGCAGATATATCAGTAGCCAAGGAGTTAAGAAGATGTTGATACTTGGTCTCTAGATTTGCGCCACTTCCTCTCTGCAGCCCTTAGCTTAGTCTGATGGTCAAGAAGAGTCTCAGAAAGCTAGGGACAAGAGACTGTAGCACGTGAAGGCCAAGAAGTAAGAGCGCAGACACTGAAAAGACAAGATGTCAATGTTGTACGGAGACTATCAGTTGCTACCTCAATGTTGAGAGATGAGTAAATGGTTATGGTGGGTAGGGAGGAAGATGAAAAGCAGCTGGGAGAGAGGGAACAAAGATTATGACTGAAAGAAACAGGGTTAGGGGGGGAGGTGAGATTACAGGAAGTGTTACAGTGAACATTATAAAGAAATGCTCAAAGACGTGCAGGAGAGTAACTACAATATTTTTAGCGGTGATTGCATGGAATATAGGGATGTATGTTGAATATAGTGAAAATGATTGCATGTAATTTGAATGAGGAGTTCTTGCAAGTAAAAGACAGAGGAGAAGGAGCACACAATACATCATGGGCCTGTTCTTCATACGTTGCTTTCTACATCCAAGATCAAATGAAACATTCAAAAGGCCCAATCCTGCTAATCATAATAATAATAATAATATACAATATTTAATAAAATACATTTTATTTGTAAAGCACTTTGCATTTCCAAGAAAATCTCAAAGTGTTAGAATGCATAACCAGAAGGTTACAACAGTTAATTAGAAATTAAAACATAACAAGGTAATCTAAACATTAAAATACTTTTTATAAAGGTGTGTTTTAAGACCCTTCTTAAGACTATCAATGGCTCGTGGGACCTTTAGATGTAAAAGGAGGAAATGGGAAGCCAGTGTAAGGATTTAAGAATTGCCATGATATGTTCATGTTTACGTACTCTCATCAGGATCCTGGCAGCACTGTTCTGTATGTGCTGGAGTTTCTGTATTCTCTTGCCAGGGATCCTAATGAGAAGAGCATTACAATAAACCAAACTGTAGGAAACAGAGTTAATAATTAATGGCGAGATACATGTTATAGTGGATTTGTTGGTTTGATGAGGGGAACCAATGAGGATTGCTTCTGTTTTAGAACTGTTTAATTGGAGAAAGTTATAAATCATCCACATGCTAATCTCCTCCAGACAGCCTGTGAGTAGGGGTAGGGTTATTGGAAAGATATTCCGAAAGGACTGATGCCTATGCCAAGCATATAGAAGATGAATAAAATAGGTCCAAGGATTGATCCCTGTGGAACACCGCAACCAACAGCATGTCATTTAACTTTATTTATATCGCTTTTTACAATTTTCATTGTTATAAAGCAGCTTAATTGACTATATATATTGAATATAACCAAAACAACTAAAGTTATAGACCTGTAAAAACAAGAAAAAGGTGAAAACACAAAGGACAGACATACCCACATACAAACGCTCCACACACACAATATGCACACATACTTACACACATCGACATAGACACATACACACAGATGGACACACAGACAGACAGACAGACAGACACGCAGGCACTCACATTGAAAGCACACATTAAATATAAAGGAGAGAGAAACTCAGGTCAAATATTAAACGGACTATTCATTCCTAAATGCAATATTAATTATGTTAAACTTTAAAATTTGAAGTCTAAAATAATGTGGATGTAACCTTGAATTTCCCAAAGCCACAGATTCCTGTCTGTCAGTGAGATATGATGTTATCAAGTCTAATAAAGTGATGTAGCCGATGAAGGAGGATGCCATGGTCAATGGTTTTAAATGCTGCGGAAAGACCCAGGAGGACAAGTTGTGATGGTCAACCAGCATCAGCTGTCATCAGCAGGTCATTTGTTACTCTCAATAGAGCTGTTTCGTGGTGTGGATGGAACGGAAACCTGACTATTGTTCAGTTTGAGGTGATCCTGAAGGTAACTGACAACTGACTATTCAATTACTTTCGAAAGAAATGGCAGATGTGATATGGGCCTATAATTTGCAAGGGTTTGAGGATCTAGTGAAGGTTTCTTGAGAATTGGCCTGATTAAAGCCGTTTTTAAAATTGACGGCACATAACCAGCCTGAAGGGACTGATTTATTGTTGTGGTGATAAAGAGACTGATGACAGAAATATTTGCTTTCACCAGCGCTGTAGGAAAAGGGTCAAGAGCACAGGTGGAACGTCCCATGAAAATTTTCTGCATAATTCATGAGTACGCATGTGACTTTGGTTTTAATATCGTTCTTAAAGATCGGGTAACACACTCAGTTTCTGCCAATCTCATTTTAATCTTGAGTGCCTATAAAGTATAATTGCATACATCTTCGAATAGTATTTAGAGACAAAGCTGCACAGTTATTTCTGGAAAAACACAAGCTGCAGGAGGCAGGCAGATGAGCATAAAACATACACTCAAAAAAGATTTGCTACTTGTTCAATTTACTTAATTTGCTTAAGTTAAATAAACACAAACATGTTTTTATGTTTAGTCATATACAGTTGTGTTCAAAATTATTCAACCCCCACTGAAATTGATTGTTTTGGTCGGTTTGACATTGATTATGATCATTCAGTCATCCTGCTTACAATTAAATCAAAGGGGCACGTGTAGGTCAGACAAATATAACATAACATTTATAATGAAATAACCACAAATGTCTTTTCTGAGCTCACATCATTATCAGTTTTATTTAACCCCCAAGTGACATTCAATCTTAATACTTAGTACAACATCCTTTTACAGTTATAACAGCTTTTAAACGTGAAGCATAGCTTGACACAAGTGTCTTGCTGCGATCTACGGGTATCTTCGCCCATTCATCATGGGCAAAAGCCTCCAGTTCAGGGACTTTTCTCCACTCTACGCTTCAGGTAGCGCACAGCAGTCGAAGTCAGCATCTTCTTTCTGCCACGACCAGGTAGCGTTTCAACAGTGCCCTTTGCCTTGAATTTGCGAATGATGCTTCCTATGGTGTCTCTTGGTATGTTTAACATCTTTGCAATCTTCTTATAGCCATTGCCCTTCCTGTGAAGAGTAATCACCTGTTCTCTTGTCTTCCTGGACCATTCTCTTGACCTCACCATGTTCGTAACCACACCAGTAAATGTCTAGAAGGAGCTGAGTATCACAGTCGTTTTAAAGCTGCCTAATTGGTGCTTATTAGGCTTTATTGCTGCTCCCTGATATCCACAGGTGTTTTCAATACGTGATTGAAAACACTTCATTGAACCTCTGTTCTTCAGAGTGGTAGTCTTTAAGGGGTTGAATAATTATGTCAATGAAGAATTCACAAAATAAACATTTACTACTGTATTACAAAACTAATTGATGTCATTTTAGTTGCATATGGTTCTTTAAGAAGTCTTTGTAGGATTTCATTCTGAATACAATTACAAATGTACACTAAATTCCCTAAAACCATGTACAGCATTGGGGGTTGAATAATTTTGAACTCAACTGTAACTGAATCCATTCATGTTGGGACAACATAAAGGAGTTGTGTTGTCTTAAAGGTCCAAGTCTTTGAAAAGCGAATTCTGCTAAAGACAATATCTCGTTTGGCACTGAACTTTGAGCTCTACTTTAACATAAAGTAGTTATTATTGGGCAGAAAACTTATTTTACCCAGCATGCTCTCTAAACTGCATTTAGTTATTTTCTTAAATAAGTGTTATTTTATGCATTTTTTTGTAAAAATAAACAATTGTTAGTGTTTAATGTTCATTTATCTTTAAGGGTTTAAAGAGTTTGTTATATTTTTTAGTTTTGTGGTTACCATTGTTCAGAAAAGCGTTGCCTTTGATTAGCTCATGGCTACAACCTTTTATTTGCAATTCTGTTCAGTTTTATTGACTCAATATCGTCTTATTGAAGATAAGTGGAATAATGTCTAATTATTGTTTAAAATATGTAACAGATTTTTTTTAACATATCACGTAAGATACAAATTTGTTTAATCAAGACTACTTAAAAAATTAAGTTAATACAACGTGATTATAATGAATCGTTTTAAACTAATTATATTTTGTTGGAGAAATGTAATTCAATTTCTTGGAAAACTTTTCTTAATTTAGTTAAGTTCGTTCAGCAACTTTCTTTTTGAGTGCATCATTGCATTTGTCCCTTCGAGTTTTTAACACCGATGCACATAAACACCAAATTTTTCCTTACCGCGTGCGGTTCATGACCTGCATCCTTTAGTGCTGGGACCGCTCCATCTATCAATATCAAACGATCTACATATCCAGCTTTACATCCACCGTTTATATAACATTCATCACCAAAATGCAGCGAACTTCCCAAACGAAGCACATTGATGGTGTACTCTTGCTCTTGCTGGTTGACTTGTGAATGTGCTCTTTCCCCCTTACTCTTGCTGGTTGACGTGCGGGCGTGCTTTTCTGGGAGGATTGTCCAATAATGGTCTAAGAAAAGTTGTAACTTAATGGAATTTCATGTACCAGAAAAATCTGGCACGCCTACATTGCGGCATTGAAGTGCAGCATCTCGTTCCCGCTTGTTCAGGGAACAGGGCTAAAGCCAATTAACCCAATACGTTCCCTAATAAAAGCTACACTCGATGCTGCATTTCAAACGCTATGGGAATGAGAATACCAACGCTGCCGCACTGGAAGTGTCTGGACCCCCCCAAGGTTGTGTGGTGTGACTCTAGGTTGTAGACTCTAGGACGTGTGAGCCTGGAGTAGGATGGACATCCAGACTATAAAATCTGACAAATGTGTGGGGAGAGGACCAGCCCGCCACATCACACACTTGCTGCTAGGGTACTGGCTAGTGCGGTGGACGTAATTCTGAAGAGCACGTACTGGACACAGTAGGTGTAATTGTTCCTGCTATGATGTCATGAATGGCAGACGACAGAAGGCCTCAAGAACAAACGGATGCACGGTGGAGAATGTTTCTTCAGGCAGATAACTCAGATCAGGATGCAGAATAGACTTGACCATCCCAGGGGCAAAAATTAAGCAGGGTGGCAAGGTTGAGAGCGCCTGCAAATCTCAAATTCTCCTTAGAGAGGTGATTGCCTTTAGAAAAATCATCTTAAGGGTAAGAAGCCTGACAGGCACTGACTCCATAGGTTTGAAAGGGGCGCTAACCAGACCCTCGAGCACTATCGCTAAATCCCATGAAGGGACTATCTGTCTAGAAGGAGGTCTCAGCTGCCTCGCTCCACGAATAAAACGGGCGACTAAAGGGTGGCAGGCCAAAGTAAACCCTGAGAGTACCGTGGCTTGTCCCTGAGGACAGTTTCTCTTGCAGAAACTCCAACACTGAAACAATCTGGCAGTAAATTGGATCTTCATGGTGTGCCATGCACCATCTGTCAAAAACGCTCCATCTAAGGGCGTAGCTCCTTTCGGAGCCTGCTGCCGTCCCAACCGATGCATACTGCTCCATCACTACCGCCTCGGGCAGCTGCTGGCGGACATCCCACCGAACTCCTCAGCACCGCAATGCTGCTCGCCGGTTAGGGCTCTACGACAGCATATCCCTCCTTCCTCCTGGGTTTCGGCACCAATGTTATACAGTTCAAAGTTGGCAAGGAAGGAGAAGGGAACCGTTGAACATTTATCAAACTTTAATCAAAATAAACAAACAATAACGCAGAAGTAAAAGGCCGGCAGCCACCTCACGGTCGACTGACGGCCATAAGAACATAAATACAAACGTAAACATAACCGGTCCTCTCTCGTCAGCAGTCCCGTCGCTCGTCCTCTTATGCTCCCGATTTCCTTTGTGAGATGTGTGGGACTGGTGTGCTCCTAGTTGATTCCAACTATCACTCACGCCACCGGCCCCACTTCACGGCTCTCCTCCCGTCTTCCTCACCACATTTGAATAAAACAAGGTTTTATATGGTTTAATATTTTTTTCTTTGAATTTTAGATGGAAGGAATTGTAAGGAAATCTGAACTTCTACACATTTCTGTTTAACGAAAAACAGTTTTGAAGAGATTTGACAAGAGATTTTTATATATGCCTAAGTGTTCCCAACTTTAAAATAAGTGTTATTCTCTTTTCCAGGAGGAAACAGAAGAATAGAGTACAGTAAATGGTACAGACCTCTGGTGTGGTTCTGGATCCTGGTTGGATTGGCTTATTTTGCTGCAGTTTTAAGCATGATTGGAGACTGGCTGAGGGTACTTTCTAAAAAAACAAAAGAGGAGGTGAGGATATTTTAGTTTGTACTTTGAGTATTAAGGACAAAGGTTTTATTAGGTATAAGGTATAACAATTTTTGCATGGACAGCTAAAGACACCCAGATTTATTATGTTCTTCTTCTGCTTAAGGTTGGTGAAATTAAAGCTCATGCAGCTGAGTGGAAAGCCAATGTTCAGGCAGAGCTCCGTGAAACCAGGCGTCGCCTAAGCGTAGAAGTTCACGACAAACTGCAGAGAGCTGCTACTATTCGCAGTATGGAGCGCAGGCAGCTAGGTTTTGACCAGCGGGCACATTCGCTTGACATTCTGTCCCCTGAACGTCGAGCTGCTTTCAACAGCTTGGATGGGACAAATTTTAAGACATCATCCCAGGAGAGCATTGAGAGCAAGCTCAATATCCTACGTTTACGAGTTGAGCAGAGTGAACATCCACAAAGCGACCCGAGCCAGGCACATTCAGAAGATAACATCTTCAACCGTCTCAGTTCTGTCACAAAACTAACCAAGAGGAACAAGAACCGAGATCTGAAGAAAAATATCCCAGACGATGGTCGAAAAGCTTTAGACTCCTTCAGTTGTAACAACCCCACAATGGATGAAGAGAAGAAAGAGGTAGATGATGGTGAACTTGATAAAGAGGTGAATGCCAGTCTGACCAACTTAGAAAGCCCCAATAAACAAAATGGAATAATTCCTCTACCAATGAAGACCAAAGATGAAGAAAATGAGAACAAAATTGAAGACAAGAATTTCAGTTTGCAGATGGAGCCCTAGAGTAAACATAAAACATAATGTATACCAAAAGTGCCTTGTGTCACCCTTACCATGTTCAGCTGTTGATTTAACTGTTCACTGTGCATTGAAAACTTGATAACGGTAATTTGACAATAGTAGCACATAGAAATAAACAGAAAAAAAAACGTATTTACAAAACAATTTTAATTAAGTAATATTAATGCAAATTAACCATCACAATAAATACATGATAAAGAACAATATTTTTTGTTTTTGCAAATTAACTTTATGTTCATATAAAGAATATGTTGAGCTAATTGTAAGCATTTTCCATGTCTTCATGTGAGTTAGCAGATATTAGCAGTGTTTATTGTTTAAGCTGCAGTTCCGAACATTAACCTCTTTGTCGCCATCTCAGTTTGAAACATAAAATGTCAGTTATATGCGGAGTTATTTTCTTTACGTGCGTTGTGCTTTTGCATTGCTGCTCTGCACAGATGAATCCGAGACTGACTGCTAAATGACTAACTGCTTCAACCGCATCGGAGCACATCTGTACGTCAACGTGACAGTAACATGTCACCATGTCTATAACAGATACAACGCGAAACTTTTAAAAACATCACTATAGATATACAATCAATTGTATCATTTTATATCACGTCCCACCTTGACAAAAACTTAAAATGGCCTAACATGCCAAATAGCTCCTACCGTACATCCATCAAGTATATTTTCTGAAACACGTCGACTGAACACATACAATATCTGCCACTTTAGTTCGGACTACATAAAACAAAGACTTTAAAAAAATAAATCACGATAGGGACGTCATTCCTGTTCATGCAATCCTTTCAGATGTCAGAGCCAACTCTCAAAATCCCTGTCGATATTGGCTGTTACTTTAGCTCTCTGTAGCACAAGGTTACTTTGTTATTAACAACAGATGATTATCCAGATATAATCAGCATCAGAACTTATTTTTTAAGATGTGTACATGACATTCCCCAGATGTTTGCTTTTAAACACAGCCATCTAGATGAGGATTTAAATTCCTAGCGACCTTTATACATTTCTACAAATTTTCTTAGAATTCTGTCAAGCACTGCCCGTATTTATAAAATATCTCAAAAATAATCTTAAGAGTTGTCTCAAACGTTGACTTAAGTGTCGAAAAATTCTTAGTAAGAAGAAGGACTTTTTTCAGAGAATGAAACGTTTATAATGAACCTAAAAGCAACTTTCAGTAAAGTTTAAGACTGATTCTTAATTTCTGACTTAAGTGTTGTCAACTACATAGATTTAAACACAAAATGGTCGCCCTTGATCTCTGAATCAGCCAATAGGGAGCCTGAAAGGGTGAAGTCACAGTAGCATGGGACCATTTATTCATGACTTAGACATTACATTAATATTTTATAGTTTATATTATCACAAAATTGTGTTGTCAGTTCTTATGGTCAGTCAGTCTTGAAAACTGTTTGCCTGCCTTCCCCTGATTTAAACGGTAATCATATAATATTGATAGTAAGATTTTGTGGGAAATGTAACATCTGTTTACTTCAATCTATATGAAGATAAATACATAAAGCTACCTGCAATTTCATTTTTCAAACAGAGAGGGTGACAGAGTGGCAAAAGTTAAAAATTGCAGTTTCAAAAAATATTTTGCATTATGCGCCAAAAATTACAAATATGTGTCCATTTTGGCTTGGTTTCATACACTTTTAATTGAGTTTTAACAGTTTATTGAAATAATGAAGCTGCTGAATCACATCCTATTACACCAAGCTGTATAGGTTATTTTATTTATTATATTATTCCGATTATTATAACTCCCTGTCATCTTATCATTCCAACACACTGTTTCTATGTTCTAAAGTCCATGGTCTCTGCAACTGTACTGCCATCTTGTTACTCTTTACTAGGTAAGGAGACCTCTTCCGCTCTCTTAAATATTTTTTGCGCTGAGACCTATTCTTAACACTTATGAACTTTTATGATTCATTTTATTCATAAGTGTAAGCATTTTGACAATTTTGACAAATACATACGGCCCTGGTCTTTTTTCAGACCATTCAATTATAATGGTTGTATTCAGTTGAGAAATTCAGTAACTTGAAAACCACAGCAAGCTATGTGGATTTTTTTTTAGCAAATGCTCCGTACTTCTGGGTCATTTGGTAGAAAACTGAAGTTCTTAAAAAAACAATGTTTTGGGGCCCACTCATTCAAGAAGAAACGTACAATTCCAGGAGACTAAGCCTAAAGATGATAAATATGGACACTGTATATGCATGCAGCAATAATGTCCTATACATGAAGTGCATTGATATGTGATAGATTTATGAAGTTATCCCATGAAATCTCAAGACATGTAGTCTTACTGTAGAAATTAAATTATTTGTTATGTCTGACATACACATGCTGCTCTCGCTCCCTCTCCCTCTCTCGTTTTAAAGTTCTTGTTGGTTTAATTGAATGCTACTACACAATCTCTGATCATGTGGATAAGGTAAAACCTTATATTAAGAATTATATGAAGCAGACATATGTAAAATACTTATGTTTCAGCCTAATAGAGCCTAAGCTGTCAACAGAATTGAGATACTGTTCCATTTTGAATTACCAGAATGTTATTCATGTGCAGTCGTACACCCTTTGTCTACATAAAATACCTGTGCAGTAAAAATATCATGACATTTTTTTACAAGTTTGTTTCTGTAACGATTATATTCCTTTTACCTTCAAACATATATCATTACTGATGCTCCGATAAGTGATGAAATTTCTTTGCTTCTCACCTAGGAGCATCTAACATGTTTGCTTTGAAAAAAATGTCTCTTTGTATGATGTTTGCTGTCGTGATGACTAAAAAACAATCCCATTAACCCATAAATGCACAAACAAACGAATATAGCTACAGCAATGGGTTCGATATTTGAGGTAAAAAGCCAAAAAAAAGTAAAAAAAAAAATGTAAGCATTAAAACAAGATTCTTAGAAGCATGCTGTTGTTGTGATATGTTATCACGCTATGGTATTAACTATACTACAAACATGGTTTCTGGGATTTTTATTTGTCCAAGTTTGAGTACTACATTGGGCGGCACATGTAAGTAAATTATACATGTATATATATATATATAGAGAGAGAGAGAGAGAGAGATTGAAAAAACTCTGTTTTTTGTTTTATTGTGTTAGCTAGCTGTATTTTTATGGCTTAAATCAATCAGTTTGATTGAGATTAATTGGAGGGCACAGTAAAATTATGATTTTATTTTTTTTTTAAACAGAGATCTCATTTTGAAATCAAACTCTTCATACATATATTTATATATATATACATTCAAAGTAGTGAGTGCCATTTGGAAATAAACACAGTTGAAATAAAATTTAAAAAATTGTTTTCTCATTTCATGATGTATTGACCTTTAAAGTGCTGGGATTTCCTAATTCAAAAGGTCAACCTGAAAAGTGAAAATTTAAAGATTTAACTTTACTGACGTGACGGACACATTTATTAAGTGTTATCAATCAGTGTTAGGAGTAAGGCATTACAAAAGTAACAATATTACAGTAATTTAATTGTTTTTGCAGTAATCCAGAAATATAAAGCATTACTAATAAACAATTATTTATCTTATTTACCAACAAATTCTATCACTAGAGAAAAAAAATACTACGATTATAACGTATTTCCTGTTGCTGGAATCTGATGGTTGAGATGACTGCAACATATTCTACAAAAGAATAGAAACAAATGAAAGTAAGTAAAGAGGTTTTGCGATTTACCGTTTCAGTGGGATAGGTTTCATTATAGCGGGCATTTGACAGCGATTGCTACTTATACTGTGCCAAGAGCCTTCCGTGCCTCTTATATTTTTCACTCAAGTGTTTAAACATGTCTGAAAGTCCGACTGTGGTTACTTGACAACGTATTGAGGCACATTAGATAGGACGGCCAAGCAAAAGGTTACATTGATGAACACAATCATTATGCTACAATACGGTGTGCAAAGTCGTTCCTGTTTCCTGCAAAGTTTAGCTTCAATCCTAATCAAACCCACCTGAACAGCTAATCAAGAGGCTTAAGTAGTTCTACTTCATGCGGCGCCGCAAAATCTGCATCCGTCTGACAACAGCGATGCATTCTGGTTAGAAAATTTGTCCGACTTTGATCGGCGCTGCAGCCAACTTACGATCACATGTGGCATTAAAGTACCTCGAGAGCTATACAAGACCAGCTGCCTAGGTAAGGCACTGCAGTTGAATAAAGTCAGTTTCGAAAGCCTTGGTGACGACACACGTTATTCTCATTTGCCAGAATGTTCACGTGTATATATGACAAGTGTTCCGTTTATTCAGACACACTTGGTTACCATTATACTCACACAAATTTGCTATAAAAGACAAAGCTATTGCTTTTATATTCACTTCATCAGTGATAAAGAAAATAATATCTGGTCTGCTGTAGGTTCAGCTCCCTACGGGAAGCACAAAGTGTCCTATCTTACGGCCATTTTTTGTCCTCCCCGCCTGCAACCGGCAGATCTCCCCAGTCGATGGCAGGCTAGTATGGGTCAACTCGAACAAGCCTAAAGTCTCACAAAGCAGAGTAGAAACTTCCAAACAGGTGTGTTGAGCCAAGTTGGAGCTAAACTCTGCAGGACACCTGCCCTCCAGGACCGACTTTGGACACCCCTGCTAAAACACATCGCCCTCAACTGGAAGTGAAATGAGCAGTGTTTTATGTGAAAAAATGCCTTCTGCAAATTTTTTTTTTAGTTTTTTAGTTGTAATTATACTAGTTTGATTAAAATTAGCTTTATTTCCAGTGTATTTATTAAAGTTGGAAGGAATGAAGCTGTCAATGAGGCACAAAGAGGCTCTTTCAGCTGTCCGACCAACTTACAAACGAACTCAAAAACAACTTAAACCTTTATGATATTTATTGTTTAAATATGTTGCGTTGAAATTAGTAGTTTGTTGACAAAAGGTAGGATTCATTGACAAGGTACATACATGGAAAAATGACCATGAGCTTCAGGGTAACCCCCAGACCAAAATAACAAGCAAAACAATTCTATAAATAAAAACAAGAATAAATAACCTCTAAGGAGAAACCCAAAAGAAAATACAAAAACCTCTAACCTAACTACTCTAACATTAAACAAAGCTATCAAACAGATACCAAAACAAACAAAAGGGTAGGCAACCCTACAATAAATGTTCTTGGCTGATTATGTTTGCATAACCAAATAACAAACGTAAAGAAAATTAATAAAAGTAATTAAACTGTAGGTCTGGCGGGTGCCAGAGCACATGGGTGTTTTCCAGAAAACTGGGTTAATAATACCACCAGCTTACCCGGAACTTTCGGCTGACTAACTCATAACCTGCTTACCCTGATCATGTCGGTTCCAAAACACATGATAAGAGTAAGTTAAGAGTAAGTCAACCTCCCTAAAGATATCCAGAGTTAACACGAGCTCACAATGGATCACAGATTTCATAAGTCACCATGGAAACGGCCGGGAATCTTAACGTTTTTGACTGTAAAACAATGTTATAAGGTTGAAAATTAAATGAAAATGAAAGTTTTTTTTCACAGAAGACTTAACTATAAACACTTTAAATTAATTATTTAATTAAGTATATAAATATTTTAAATATACACACTATTTTTATAGTATAATATTTATATATATACTCATTATGGCTATCTTTGTTACATAAAGTGTAGATTTGTTGAGATGTTTGTAACTGTTATTTCAGTCTATCATGCAGTTTTTCAAAAAATTTGTTGTTTATATGTTTTTAATCACATTGCTAATTTTGAAAGCAGTAAAGAAACTCTTTTTTGTTCCTTCTCTGTATGTTCCTTAATAAAATCTACCCATATATATATATTTAGTTTAATTTGAAAACTGACTTTGCATTGTATCAGCTTTATTTACAACAATTGCTGATGTGGTCATACTAATGAACTCTTTTAATTCTAGAAACTACTACATTGGTCATTATTTAAAAAAAACTGTGTAATGCTTTTCAGTACACTACACTATGTAGGTATGATAATTCATTTGCAGCAGAGGATGAAGGTCTGCTGTGACAGAGGTAGAGGTTTAAAATGTTAGGCCCAGTCACATGTCCAATACATCGTGTAGCCTATCATTTCCCTTTCAAACACACATACATTTTGTTTTTTGTTTGTTTCTTTTGCCTTAGCTTTCCAAATGTTAAAAGAGGTCTCCGACAATCTTGTAGCCAATCAGCAGTAAGGTGCACAGTTCACAGTTTGGACATTAGTCGAGCCGAGCACTTACGAAAGCGAAAGATGGGGGTAGGGGTGTGTCTGTTTTGGTGATTTGAACATCATCAAGGGCTATGAGAAATCAGACATCCCACCTTTAAGTCTAAGTTTTTAATGTATTTTCTTATGCAAGTTAAAATACTTCACTGTAAATACGCCCCCCACATCAGCACCTTCTACCGGCCATTCCCGTTCCCTAACACCTGACTTTGACACCATGAACTACCCTTCCCATAATCCCCAGTACACCACACCATCTTTGATTACACCCGCACCTGAAACCCATTATTACAATCCACCTGGACATCATCCTCATGGACCCTATATATGCTTTGTGTTTTGTCTTTTTTGTTGTCAGGTCTACTCGTTATTTCATGTTTGTTTAGTGCCGACCCAGTAGATATTGTTTACCTGTGGATTTGTTTACCTGTGGATTTGTTTACCTGTGGATTTGTTTACCTGTGGATTTGTTTACCTGTGGATTTGTTTACCTGTGGATTTGTTTACCTGTGGATTTGTTTACCTGTGGATTTGTTTACCTGTTAACTTTGGATTTCTGTTGTGTTTACCTGTGGAGCACTTCCCTTTTATCTTTGGATTTCTGTTGTGTTTACCTATGGAACACTTACTTGTTACCTTCTGAACTTCCAATAAACAATTATACGGTCATAGTGGTGTTACCTGTCTTGTGTCTGGTAAACGAGAGAGAGAGAAAAATCTTCACACAGTATCGCAAAACCATCAAAAATTGGTGTTTAATGTGTAATGAAAACAAAACAAGAAATCAAAAATTACACAGAGCTGGACAAAGCATCAACAATAACATTATCCGTACCCTTTTTATACTTGATTTCCAAATTAAATTCCTGAATTATCAAAGCTCACCGCATGATGCGTTGATTGGAATTAGGCATTTTAGCCAGGAATACCAATGAATTATAATAATTTTAGACAATAACAGGTACAGAGCTTGCGCCAAAGTACAACTCAAAGTGTTGCAGAGATAACAATAGCGCTAACGCTTCTTTCTTGATCGTGCTATAGTTAAGCTGATGTTTCAAAGACTATTAGACTAAAGACAAACAGGATGATCGAATCCGTGTGCATCATCTTGCAAGAGGACGGCACCAGTAGCGCTGGTATCTACTTCCAACTTGAAGGGCACTGAAAAATTAGAGGCATACAATAATGGTGTGCTACACAGACGTGCCTTGACAGATTCAAAAGCTGGATTACAATCATCTAGAAGGTAAATTAACTAAAGACACAACATATGAATACCTTCTATAGAACTAATGATAATACCCCACCAGGCAAGAATGAACCCCCTAAACAAATATACAAATAATAAATAAGAATATACAACTCACAATACTGACAAGTACAAACCGCACAAAATATATACTTAATTTACTATGAGCTGTAGAACCAAAGAGGCACCTCATAATGGGGTTAATAATAGCATAAGCTGAGCCTAGCAAAGACTAACAGCCATGCTTACACCTCCATAACCAGTCTCACATGACCGTTAAATCAATGTACGGGTTGGTTGAAATTTCAACTCTATAATTGACCTTGTTCAATTGTTTGATCACCTTTACTGGACCTTGCCACTTAGGGGCTAACTTGGCCATGAACGCATCCTCTGCACAAGATAAAGGGGGAGTACGAACCCACACCAGGGCCCGTATTTATCAAGCTTCTTAGAATTACTCAAAAGAACACTGTTAAGAAGAATTTTTGGCTGAAAGATGCGCTTAAAAGTTGGTTATAAAGCAGCTCCGTCGTAATTTAAGTGAACTGTAGGACTAAATCTTAAGAGTCAGGTTTAGAGATGATTTACAATTGCGATGTTGCGCGCATAAATACGGCTATTTTTGCATGCATATGATACGCCAATTAGCGTGTTTGCATATTAAACAGCAATTTATCTCATTACCCTGTCCCCTAGCCCAAACCCTAAACCTAATGTTAGCATCCGTGCATATTATAACCCCTACCCTAACCCAAACCCTAAACCTAACAGTATTATTTTAATTATTTCAGTGTTTCCTCTTCATGTACATTTTAAAATGGCTGCTCTCCACCCAGGTACAAGCAAACATTGGCGTATCATATGCACGCAAAATCGCAATTTGGCGTAGGTATTAGACGATAATGCAACAGCGTGTTATTTATACGCAATTGGTGCTACCAGGTTGATTCAACACACATATGACAATAAAGACTTTTCAAGAGAAAGCATTATAATATAGACATGTGAAATGAAAGATAAACACGTTTCCACCATAACTTAATTACCCATTTTAAACCGGTCCTGAAATCAGTTTTAATTGCTTTTGTCGAGTAGATTCGCTTTATATACAATGTTATTTTCATATAAATGATTTTCTTGCGTGTGAAATCACACATACCATTGAAAACTAAATACAGCCTAACAAGCCTAACAAGAACACGCAAAAATAATGCAAATTCATTGCAATAGAGCATAACAAGATGATCCATAGCAATACAGCATAACGAGAACGCCCAACAATACTGGTGACGCATAGAGCATAAATTGAATGCGCGCAGCATTAATGACATTTACAGCGTCTTTTATCTTGCAAACAAAGATGTTTGTTAAATTTAATTTTGATTATGAAAAATTATGTATAGATGTTGTATCATTAATAAATGCCTTTCGCAAATTCATACTTCAAAAAAGTGCCCCTCGCAATTACGCCTATGCAGGAGAGTACCGAATTTATGCGTGTAAAATGTGGAACGATACGGTTCCATTGGGAAACCCCTCTGTCCACCACGTCTCTGTCTCCTCAGTGGCATCACAGGCCCCAGTGGCAACTCCTAAGCACTTGAGAGACCTCTCCAGCTGTCTTGAATAATTGGGAGAGTAAGAATGATTTTTAGCTTTAAGAAATTTGATAAGTTGTTTAATTTATATTTAAGTTTGGTAATATGAGTAAATTTAATGAATTCTCAGCACTTAAGACTAAAATGGCACTTTGAGAAGCTTGATAAATACGGGCCCAGATCTCACTCTTCGAATATTTCCTCACGTCTTTTCTGATTATTGTACTTCCTTTGTCATTCCTGGGCTCTCTTCACATTTTTCTTCACCCTGTCCAATAGGGAATGTTGGCATTCAATGGTCTGTTACGTCCCAGGGGCATGTTTCAATAAGGGGTTCAACCAACTCTGGGTTAAACCTTGAACTCAGACTTGGTTTACTTAGAAATTAGAAACTTTGAGTTTTTGGTTTCAGAACAGCTGATTTGAGTTAGTTCTATCTACTAGGGTAGGCTTACCCTGGGTTAAGCGCATGCACCACGACTGTAAAAAGCCATCATCAATGGAGCTCCGATATAGATTAACCATGGCAATGGCACCCAAAAAAGAAACATGTCGGCAGAAAGCACTTTAGAGTAAGGCACACTTTCCGCTCTGCATACAGTGGGTTTATTGATGTGATGAAAAAGACTAAAGTTTAAATTAATAAATAGATAAATGAACAAATAAACAATAACATTAATCATTAAATGAATGAAACAACAGAAATCGTATGTTCTCTCTCGCCATGAGTGCTCTAGTTATAAAAATGATACGTCATGATATATAGGACACCTGTAGGGCGTCAGACTTTCGTGCAAAGTTAGACTGATCGGCGGTTCGAACCCTGTTCGGAGCAGATTAGAATATATATATATTTTTCCTTTATCGCTTTATTTTTTGCATGGATGTCTATATTTATTAATTTCTTTATTCATGCACTTTATTTATAAACTTTATTTATTTATTTATATTATGCTCTAATGTAACACATGTACACTTTTAGTTAAAATACAAAAAAAGTCAAAAATACATTGTACGTGTCAAAATTATAGATTTTTCCTTTTATGCCCGAAATCATAAGGATATTCAGTGAAGATCATGTTTCTTGAAGATATTTAGTAAATTCCCTATGCTAAATATATAAAAACTTCATTTTTGTGAGTGGATGGCCAGAAACAGTGCCTCTTATTAACAACTTCAAAGGCAATTTTCTCAATAGTTTGATTATTTTGCACCCTAAGATTTTAAACGCTTATATCTCCACCAGATATGATCATATCCTAACAACCTATACATCAATAGAAAGCATTATTCAGCTTTCAAATTATGTAAAAATCTCAATTTCAAAAAATTTACCGGTTGGTTTTCCAGGATCACATATGACATATACGTCACTGAGATGGTCTCTGTGTGATCATAATGTGTGCCATGAATGAATGAGTAAGACCACTTGCGATTTAAAAGGGGGAGGAAATGGAGAGAAACTCTGGGTTTTCCAAAGAAAACCTGCTCCTGACCATGTTAGGTTCACTGAGTAAATTACTATAGATACTGACTGATTATAAGTGATCTCTCTTTTAGAAACAGGCTTGAGTTACACCGCTTCTCTGGTTTGACATACCTCATATTCTGAAACGGAAAGCCCAAAGTTTTCTTCATTTTAGGGTCAATATACTCAGAGTTTTCACTAAACCTCCTTTCTGAAATGGCCCCAGATTGTATAATTACTTTGAGTATACCTGTGTGCTTTTTTCCCCCTTTCTCTCTGTTGTCCTACTCTCTCTCTTCCTTTTCACAGGATAATCATCTACAGCTGCATCTCGTTTGTGAGATCGTGCCTGAATCCAAGTGACAGTAAAAGCAGTTTGGAGATTGCTGTGCAGACACACACTTCTCCTTTGATCTAGACTGAAATATTCTTTGTTTTGTGGTGGTTCTATGTATTTAAGTGAGTTGTCTCTCTATTTAGAACAAGCAACATTGTTTGTAAATTCTGGTGGATTTAACTAATTTGTGGTGTCCTTATTAGCAGTGGCTGCCAGCTCAGTCAAATTTTCTCTTTATGGCACCTTGAGAAGGGAGAGACTTTGTACAATTTTCTTTCAATTTTTTTTAAATGTTTGCTAACTAAAGCACATTGTGAACCTCAATTATTTTTTTTGTTTGTTGTTTTTACTTTCTTTGGAAGCAGTAGGGATTTCTCCTTATGAGATGCTTCTTTGAATAATTTGTGTGAACTAGGATTTAGTAAATCAAAAAACGTCTTTATTTGCATCCAAGTGGAGCATTGTGTTTTCACTTTGGGACAGAGGAACAGAAGTGTGTCAATGTTATTTTCTTTCTTTATTCATTTATCTTAGTTGCAATTGTGGCAGGGTAAGAGACACAACGGACACAAGACGGCAGGTGTAAACAACCCAGGAGGGGAATTTATTGTGACAAATGGTGAACAAGTCCAAAAGTGACAACCCGGGGTGCTAGTGATGAGATCTGTCTTCCGTGCTCGTGCAATCTGGTTCCTTTCATTCACTGGATTCTAGAGGGTATAAAAAAAACAGTGTTAATCTGGGTGAGAACAAGCCCCAGAGTGGTGTGTGCACGTGGCTTTTATGCCCGTTGTTGTTAGGAAACTAGGAAATGGAAACGGACGTTTCCTAGGCGATGCTGATCCTGGATCTGTACCCACGCCACACAACCCTTCTGCCGCCCCTAGACCGAGAGGGGAAGGTGACAAGTGGGGGCTTGTCCCTTCGTATTTCCATTTAACAACAACGTTACATGGCTTTTGTGGGAAGATTTGTGGTAAGTACCCTTTTTTTCTCCTCCTTGAACTGCCACCTTACCGTGGTGGAGGGGTTTGAGTACCCGAAAGACCCTAGGAGCTATTTTGTCAGGGGCTATATGCCCCTGGTAGGGTCTCCCAAGCCAAACAGGTCCTAGGCGACGGTTCAGACTAAGAGCGGTTCAAAAACCCCTATGATGACAAAAAATTGGAGGACCGTGACGTTGCCCGGTATGGCAGACGTTGCTTCATGGGCGGCTGTGTTCCCACGGGACTCAGCCGCCAACTCGACTGCTTCCAGTTCCGTGACAGCAGTGGTTACGGCCCTGCCCTCCGCTGCGGTGAGCAGCGAGGGTGATGTGAGGATTAATGTAAGCGTTAATCCGTCAGCCACTGGCTCGCGGAACGTTCGCACCTCGCCTCGTCTGACCGTTCCACAAGAGACAGTACCACCGTCTAGTTCCTACACCACGCATCGGAAACGGTGCGTGATGATGATATGTTGCAGCTGTGTTCTTGGGTATGACAGACCCATCCTCGAATCTGACAGGCATGGTACCTGCACTGCACGTTGGGGTTCCAACATGCAGTGGCACGGTTTGTCGTTAGGTGTTGCGGTCACAGAGGCTAAATTCTCCGGAAAGTTGCCACAACCCCGTCTGTTTCCTGGTCGCGACTGCCGCCTCAGCGAGGTACAATGCTTCGGTAAGCGGCGGGAGTGATAGGGGGTTCCCGTGGATGTCACTCCGCCAGCTTTGGCTCGCGGGTCATCCATGCATTTCCCGGCACGCTCACCTGGCTCGTCCCCGATAAGCCTTCCCCGAACACTTGCGGCTGACCAGGAGATGCACGTGGAGCTCACTAGACGTGGAGTATGCCGTTCGAGCTGTTACTTTCCTGGATGGTAAAGCAGCTATGGGCAATGTCGACCACCCAGGTGGACTAGCAGCCGTGGTGCACCACGGATGCTGCCACTTGGAGGGGTCAACCAAGTCTCCCTTCCAGGTCATGTAAGCTCTTTGACACTCGTGTTGAGGACTTATGATGCTGTGGGTTAAGCTGCTTTCGCCCCTACACGCTATGGCGGTCAATAAGGTCCAAAATGTTATGTCAACCCTTTGGGTTAAATGCCAGACCGTGTGGATCTGGTTGACGGGAAGGTTGACCTGGCTGCGCACCGCAAATGATGTTTTTATTAACAAAGTTCGGGAGGAACCTAAGCATATAATCAGCATGCCGTTCAATCACCAGCTAATACCTATCAGCCGAGCATGCAATCCCTGCACATCCATCTCGGCTGTTACATCATTAGCAATCACAGCTCCTACCCTATCAGCTCAAGCAAGCTCTACTATAAATAGACAAGCAGTCTTACCTGATGCTTCTCGCCAGATAAACATCGATACGTTTCGTTCAATGTCGTGTCCAAGGAGTCTTTACAAGTTTAATCATGCCTCGGACGTTTTGCAACAAGCGCCGCTAATAGACGCACAAGCAAAACAGCAGCTTGTTTATATTGCATGTTTCTTTTGGCTTTTCATCAAGCTAATTACACATGGAACCCAAACTCTAAAGGATTACATCAACACAGGAAGGACACTATGTATTCTTACGAATCTCTAAATCGTTGCAGCCCCGCGACAGGCCCGATCCGTTAAGTATCTCTCAATACATACATCTTCCCCCGCAGCTGCGGGACGTGATTCTGTATCTCCGCTGGTTTACATAGCGCTCGTCACTCCTTTATTCCCAAATACAAGAGCCGCCGGCACGTTAGCTCGCTGCTCAAGCATGCGCGTTTTATACGCCAGCGCTGCTAGTGCTAGCTCCTTACTATTTGGACAGGAGTGTTTACAAGATCGACACATTTCGACCTGATCATATGATACGCCAGCCAATGTGATTATGTTTCAACGGAAGGCAAATTTTCTGCCAAGTTACAATCATCTTAGGGGAATTACTTATTTCTGTTATTCCATGCAGTCACGCGATCTATTCAACCCCAAATTCATGGTCTCATTTCCGATTAATCGTATCATATTATGTATTGTTTATACTGTGTTTGCTTGTGTTTGAAACGCCGAACTTGCCGTCGCGCAAGAAGCGGGGTGAGTACAATCTTTTTACTCAATATACAGTTTCATCCGCTGTAATGCCGTTGCCATGGCTGCCCTCGAGAATGGGATGTCGGTGGCCAGCCGAGCAGACTTTTCCGCGACCCGTGCCGTACAGCGCACAAGTATTGCCAAACTTTTTCATTTGGAAGTAGCTACAGCCTGCACGAAAAGTCATTTAATGTCGACTGATGACGTTGAATGCTAACTCGTTCATCGGTGGCAACATCAAGTGGGTACTGGCGAGCTAAGCACTTTAGATCTGATCCATACTTGCACTCTTTCAGCGGTCGTATACAGCGTTTATTTTAAACAATATCCCAAATGCGCAATTTGATAGGTTCTTAATGTCTTATTTTCCCGTATATGTTGGCTGACAACAAGACTATGTAATAATGAGTGAACCACACTTTGCAAACCACACACCAGAAATCACTTTTGTTGAGCAGATTTAATGCTTCCGTGTTCACGTGTGTGTGTCCATAACAGTCATCACTTTTTAAATGTTTATGCTAAGTTAGACAAACAGTGGGACGCATCGGCTTATTCGCCGGTTGGCATCCTCAAAATCTTCATGGTCTTTTGACATCAGCACAACCGCATCTGGAATTGAAACCTAGAAGTTGCGTTAAATCACAATTATTTGATGTTCGACCCATGCAGTGTGCAAAACATTTTTAACATAAAACAGAAATGTTATTGAGAACGTGTGGGTGACTCTAACATGCTCACCCTCCACATCTTGCCGCTCGCGCACAAGCTAAGCATCATGCACACTCTGATTTACTTCCATCTGCAAACAGTTATACTATAACGGTGACTGCATCACTTTTGATTTAAACTTGAAACGGTAGGTCTAATCTTCGCTAACAGACCCGTGCATTCATTAAGGTTGGAGAAACAACGTACGTTCACTGACCTTGCCATGCGAGCCAAAAGTGAGCAGTTTTGTATCTTTTCTGTTTCAGATTCCGACTACACAAGCAGCCGACACTGTTAGCTGCCCAGGCCAGGCTGGCCGACAACCATCAGGAACCCCGGCTCACCAACTTGTCTCTAGTGTGAAGACACAAGCACTGGTCTCCGGACCACATTTCTACGGCGCTGTTGCCGCTGCTAGCGTGAGCCTGTCTCCGTTAGACGCACAAGCGACTGCCGTTAGATTTGCCTTTCCCGCCCCAGACTCCTCGCCCGCGGCGCCGGAATCAATTTCTAGCATGAGGCTGCCCCCGCTAGAGTCAAGGTTTCCGGTCTCTGGACCTCATTCCTTCGGCGCCGTTGCCAACGCTAGCGTGAGCATGTCCTGCACGACGCGCAAGCGGCCGCCATACTGTCCATTCTCTCTCTCCAACAGGCAAGACATGCAGTTTCACTGGCTACGGCGATCGCGATGCCCGTGCCCCAGCTTGCGCCTGCGTCTGAACCTCCACAAGATTTTGGCAGAAGTTCAAGCTGCTGGCGCCCGAAGCGGACCCCATGTCTACTCCTGTACCACCTTACAGCCACCTTCGGAGTTGATCTTTCAGTGAATCACCCACGGCAAAACCTTCTCTATGCCTTTCTCAATTCCATCACTCAGGAAGTTTCCCCCAGGACCCTGCAATCATACCTTACAGCGTGGAGAAGCTTCAAATCATTTCACAAGGCTTTCAGCATTCCCTACCCGGATTTTCTCACCATCTCCATCTCATTTCTCAACACTGCGAAAAGCCTTCAGGCCAGCTCCATCAGAGGTTACCTAAGCGGACTCCAGTTCTTCCACAAACCGATTTTCAACTCTACGTCGCCGGCCATAGCAAGCTCTCAAACATCACAGGTTATCCAGGGCATTCGAAGATCCCAACCCACCCGTCAGGATGTTAGGAGACCTATCACCCTGGAGATTCTCACCAAATGTATCTCCACCCTCCGAAAGGGATACCACTCAAAGCATGTTGCCCGCACACTCGACGCCATGTTCACATTGCCGTTCTTTGGTTTTCTACAATGCTCAGAGTTCTCAACAACTTCCAAATTTGACCCCGCGGTTCACCCCACAGTGTATGACCTTCAAGTGCTGGATACAAAGACAATTTCTTACTCGATCAAACAAAGTAAGACTTACCAGACCAGTAGAGGCCATTTCATATATGTCTTCAACCTCCAGTCACCGATTCAGCCGTATGGAACCCTCCTAGCCTATCTTCGCTACAGGCAACCCCGGACAGCATCCTTATCGGATCCCCTCTTTATCAACGAACATAACCGCCAGGCTTCACGATTCTGGTTTCAGAAGCACCTCAAAGCCGTCCTGCTCCAACTTTTCCGGTCACTCCTTCCGCATAGGCGCAGCCACCACAGCCCTCGAAAAGGGCTTATTTCAGCCACAGATCCAAGCCCTAGGCCGGTGGTCATCGGAGGCTTTTAGAAGCTACATTTGGACGGACTTGTCGCTCATCAGGAAAGCCCATCAAACCCTTTCCCATATCGGCAGATAGTCATGGCTGTCAGTGCAACATCGGCCACGTTGACACAAGACTCCCAAGAAGGTCGTAACACCTCATTACATACCGGCTCAACATCTACAGTTTGTTCGTCCAGACTCATCATTCAGGAACGCCTTCGCAGGGGATGTCTCACATCGGAAGCTCTGCTGAGCCGGTATTCATTTCGCACGTCAGCACCGCCACATGAATCTCTCACGAGGCAACCAGCTCCTCCATACCACAACGTTGGTCTCATCATCTCAAGATAGCCTCATCGCAGCGACCGTCCCCTCAGAGGCCTGTCCTTTCAACTATTGCCATGCTACAACATACACCAATCTCCAGGAAGCCAGTATCTGCGCAGCAACCGCCCCGAAAGGACCCGAGCTTCCAACTTGTGATCTGCAGCGCAGTCACATCCAGCATGAAGCCAATGTCGCAGCGCGACCGCCCCGCAAGGGCCCAAGCTTCCAACTCGTGATCTGCAGCGCAGTCACATCTCGTCACGAAGCCAGTATCGCAGCGCGACCGCCCCGCAAGGGCCCGAGCTTCCAACTCGTGATCTGCAGCGCAGTCACATCTCGTCATGAAGCCAGCATCGCAGCAGCGACCGCCCCCGCAGGGGCCCGAGCTTCCAACTAGTGATCTGCAGCGCAGTCACATCTCATCATGAAGCCAGCATCGCAGCAGCGACCGCCCCCGCAGGGGCCCGAGCTTCCAAGTAGTGATCTGCAGCGCAGTCACATCTCATCATGAAGCCAGCATCGCAGCAGCGACCGCCCCCGTAGGGGCCCGAGCTTCCAACTCGTGATCTGCAGCGCAGTCACACCTCATCATGAAACCAGTATCGCAGTAGCGACCGCCCCCGCAAGGACCCGAGCTTACAATCGTGCTCCGCAGCGCAGGCACCTCAACATGAAGCCAGTATCGGAGCAGCGACCGCCCCGCAGGGGCCCGTGCTTCCAAATCGTGCTCTGCAGCGCAGGCACCTCTCAACATGAAGCCAGTATCGCAGCAGCGACCGCCCCGCAGGAGCCCGAGCGTCCAAACCATGACCTGCAGCGCAGTCACATCTCCTCATGAAGAAAAAGGGGCCCACGCTTCAAATCATCCTTCGCATTGCAGACACCTCCTAGCCATGAAGTCAGTAGCACAGCAGCGACCGCCCCCGAATGGGCTCGAGATTCCAACTAGTGCTCCGTAGCACAGACTCCACCCATCATGAAGTCAGTACCGCAGCAGCGAATGCCCCCCAGGGCAAGAAATTCCATCTAGTAATCTGAATCGGCAGACATCACTCATCACAGAGCCAGTATAGCAGCGCTCTGTGCTTTCAGCTAGTGCACCGCAGCAGCAGACACCAAACGACATGAAGCCTGCAGCATAGCAGCAACAGCCCCGCAGTGGCATGAGCTTCCAACAAGTGTTCCGCAGCAGTAGACGATAATCATCATGATGCATGCATCACAGCAGTAACCGCCCCAGCGGGGCCTTCATCCTCTCGCAGTTACCCGCTTCCAGATTGCACCTCCGTAACGCCAAGCATGGTTTTTTGGGGGGGATGTATGCGTACTTCGGCGGATGTTCAGTTTTATCAGCATTTGGGGGGGGTGTTCTGGGCTCGAGCCGGTTCCGAGCCCGGCGCACTTGCCCTGACCAGGGTAGAGTGCTCCGGGTTCGGATAGATCCGATGGGCTCGGAGCCCACTCCCTTCACAACACGCCAATACGCATAACATGCATACCCATGTTTTACCAATCTATCCCCATAACGGAGCTGTTTATCTGTGAGGGCGAACTCGTGAACAGGCCTTGTGTCTCAGGCAACGAAGGTCATTGCGAGTGCCCTGGGTCGGACGATGTCCATGATAGTGGTCCAAGGATCTGTGGCTCAATCTTGCGTGATGAAGCCTATTCCCCTGACGAAGACCATAAATGGTCCTAAAGGGCCTTGGCAGCCTGCGAGCCCCTTGGAGACGCCTCTCATCCTCATTAACGATGTAATTTACATCTCATCCGCTCTTGATGGCACTCGCCTCTACAAAAGGGTAGGGACCTCCAGCATTCTTGGTGTCCCATGGGTGCGTAGAATTGGGCAGTAAATCTCACATCATTCTGAGACACCGGCCTGGTTACGTGCGCAAGGTTCCCACCACTCCCTTCCGGGACCAAGTGGTGAACCTGCAGGCGCTCCCCTCTGGGGAGAAAGACCCAACCTCCTACGTGTTGTGTCCAGCAAACTGCGCCTCTCCTTGGATCGCACGCAGAGCCTTAAGCTCTGAGCAGCTCCTGTCTATTTGGAAGACAGCACCAGGGGAGGGCTGTCTTCAAACAGAGGTGGGCACATTGGATTGAGGATGCCATTCCTTGGTGTACCAATCCCAGGTCGCCGTGCCCACTCGCAGTGAGAGCCCGGTCCACCGGAGTAGGTTTTACAACCTCCGAGTGGAACCAGTGTCTTACACCCTACCGTATAGGACAGGCATATGGCCTGGGCATACGCCTGCGAAAGCGTCTTCTTCCCTCTTCAGGTAAGTACAGTGCGCTATATAGCCTCCTTACTTTCCCCCATTGGTTGTAGTAAAGGCATCCCATCCATCACTAAGCATTTTTACGTAACAGACCGGGCCGAGCGTCCGAAAGTCCAGTACTGGTAGAGTCACCCCTACTCAGGTGGACCCCTATACTAGGACTTTTGCCCCATCATAGTGACTCCCCCGTTGGGTAGTCCCGTGTGTTGTATTCCTTCACTTCTGATTCTGCTGTTGGTAAATCTGTGATCGTATTTTCTGATTTCTTTCTCTGAGTTTGATTCACTTCTTGACTTTCACCATGAAGCAAAGTAGCTGTGTGATATTGAGGATTAGAAGGCCTCGCTTCGCTTGCTGGAAACTTCTTCGTACTTTTAGATTGTCCAAACACTTGGATAGCTAAATTTTGACAATCTGCCTCCTCTTTGAGCCAAACAAAAAAATCTACTAAATTATAAGGCTGGTCTGGTCTTGTGGTTTTAGTGTACCTTGCATAACTAGCAGCATGTTGTGCTGGAAGCTTCCCAAGCAACTGATGAACATGTGATGCACACGCTAACTCCTTTTCTCTTTCTTCGTGACACCATGATTGAAGCTTACCCACAAGAGCTTGAACTCGTACTGCAAATTCTCCAAATCCCACAGGATTGCCTAAACGTACAGCTGATAAATTCTGAATAGCATCAATCTCCTGTATTACCAACTGGTGGGGTTGGCGAAGAAGATTATCTCCAGTTTTTCGGTTTGCAGGGGTTCGTTCTTTCTCTCCTCTCTCTTGCGGTTTGCATCTCTAAAGGATTGACTAGAGGAATTCTTCACATTTGACCCTAAGTTTGTGCCAGGCTGCGACCTCATCTTCCCAAAAGCAGATCCTCTGCGTAAAACTGGTTCTCTCTTATCATTTCCAGCCAAGATCAACTGGAGCCTCAACAAACTGCATCAGGACACTTTCTGTCTTTAGATGGTCAAGACATGCAAGTATCATACGTCTTATTAATGGATGCATAGAGCATTATTAATCATTTTAAGAAAGGTGCTTTACAAGAAGAAACTGATGTTTTGTTCAGACTATTGATCTTCTGAATATCATATACTGCCATAAATCCATGCCCTGTTCTTCTCTCTGCTTCAACCTTCTTCCAATACTAAACTGTATGTTATATTATTATGTTTCTTGTCTTGGTGATAAAGTCCGGATTTATTTCACACGACGTTTGTAGCTCATGCTCATAATCCGGTGTCCCTAAACATCCAGATTTGTGCTACCTGCCTGTAATGTTAAGTGATTTTCCCAAATCATGAACTTTGTTCTAGACAAAGGTAATTGATCATCAATTAAATTCATCCCACTTTACTAATGATTTGAACATGCCAAACAAATCAATATTTCCCCCCTCATTTTTACATGTGTGGGACTTTAAAATTGCCAACTTTGCCTGCCCTAGCAGAAAATTCCCCAGCGTGCACTGTGCTTTCCATTCCTTCTTATATTTCAAGCCCAAAATAAACAGATTTTTTGTAAACATAAACCCGAGTTCAGTAAATATTCTTTCCAACAATTCAAACAAGGGAGTTAATCTGAAACAAACAGAGAAACAATGAAAAACTGTATCAGAAACATTACAAAAAGGACATCTACATGAAACCGTTACATTACATTTTGACACCAAACTATTTGTTGCAACAACACAATGAAGTATTCTCCATTCAAGATCCCCAGATCTCTTAGGAATGGGGGGTTTATACAAACACCTCCATGATGGAGTTAGTTCTTAAGAAATTGATAAATATTCTCTCCATTTGGTATCAGCACGTCCTTTCAATTGAGCATGAAACAAAAATTTCACACACATTCCATACAACATTTTATTTTCCACGTTCTGAAACGTTTCATCTTTAAATCCCTTTAATAACAAACTATTTAAATCCTCATCCAATTCAAATCCTATTCCTACCCTAAGATCTGGAAAGGTCAAAGAATTCTCACCATTTTCCAAAAAAATATTTACATAGGTCAGATTTTTTGAGATCCTCCATTAACCCTTCAATGTATCTTTCTGATCTAAGCCCGACTTGGTCAGCTATTGATCCATTTGAATGCCATTGAACTTTTGTAGAGTCAATCAAGTCCATTACAGTAGCTATTCCAGTTTCTAAAAACTTATCAACTACTTTACTTGACATTGATGAGTTTGTTTTAAAAAAAGGATTAAAGAACAATGGTTCTAAAACACCATAATGTTCACTCTCTTTTGTATCATTCTTTAACAATTGCCAAGCTTTCAACACAGACTAATTAAACTTTAAAAGAGAACAAGTAACTTTCGAGACAAATGATTTTTCAATTAAGAACAACTGCTTATCCATTCCGATTCCTCCTATATCTTGTAAAATAGACAAACTATATGCAATCCAGGGAATCTTATCTGAACAGTATAGCAATTTCTGTAATGCTTGAAGTCTCAATGTTTTAATTCTTGCTTCTAAATTAATGAGTCCTTGTCCTCCTTCAATCACAGGGAGATATAAGACTCCGGGAGGAAGCCAATGAAAACTTTTTGAACTGTAACAAGTAGCTCTTCAGGAGGGTCCAGCACTGTAAACCGGTGCCTGATCCTCATGAATTATAGTTGTTATACATTTCTTCAACCTATTAGTTATAGCTTTTGACAGTAGTTTAAAATCAGTACACAATAATGAAACAGGAAGCAAATTCCTCAAGTGTCCAAGATCCCCTTTTATGGGTATTAGTGTCAACACCGCTCTTCGACAGCTCAAGGGTAAAATGACTTGGTTAAAGGACTCCAGGAAAACATGATACAAATCTTGTCCAAGCACATTCCAAAAACCTTTGTAGAACTCTGCAGACAGACCATCCAGTCCAGGGTATTTCCCACTGTTCAGCCCCAGCACAGCACTGGACAGCTCAGAGAAACTTAGAAAACCCTCCAGCTCCTTCCTCTCAGTCGTTAATAACTGTGGAAGATCTAGAAGTTCTTCAACTGCTCCTTCCTCACAGTGTTCTGACTGATAGAGGTTCTCATAAAAAGAAATAGCAGAAGCTATAATTTCTCGCTGGTCAGTAGTTTCGCTGCCATTAGAAAGTTTCAGTTTATGGAAAAATGTCTGCTCTCTAGGCTTTTTCTGTTATCCAAAAAAGAAGGCAGTTGGAGCATCCATTTTGTTGTGCTTAACATATCTTGTTCTCACAAGAGTTTCCTTCTCCTGTTCATCCAGTAAATCCTTCAAAAGGCTTTTATTCGCTTTAATAATGTCAGCTGACAATAATCCACCTCCTTCATTGATGTAGCTTTGCTGCAGAATTTCTTGCTCCAATATCTTCATTTTCATCTTTAAATTTTCTGTATTATGTGCCCACCACTATTGTTGGCAAAAGTTTTTTATCTGCACCTTTCCCAAGTCCCACCACTGATTTAAAGATGCATAACTAAATCTCTCTTCTCTCCAAGACTTCCACAAGAGATCAAAAGAGTGCACAAAGATGTGATCATGCAGTAATCTGCTATTAAAGTGCCAGTGTGCTTGATAGGGTTTAGTCGACAAAACCGACATAGACATATAAACAAAATGGTGATCTGACATAGATGTTGGTGAGATGCCACTACCATAAAATCTTCCTATGTTACCCTTTTCAACATAAAAACGATCCAGTCTCGCAGCAGAGACCTTATTTGAATTAATTTTCAACCAAGTGTGCTGTTTAACCTGAGGATAAGCCTCTCTCCACAAATCTTCCAGATTGTGTCCATTAATTAAAGATTTAAAAACCGCCGCTGAACCAGAGGTTCCTCATGGTTTCTATCTAATTTATAATCTACAGTACAATTGAAATCGGCGCCTATCACAACAATGTTATTTTGAGGACATTTTGACAATTCTTCAGAAAGTTTTCCAAAAAAACCACTTCGTTCACTTCCTATATTAGGAGCATAAATGTTAAAAAAAGAAAAACTATTATTTCCTATTGTCATTTTAGCGCACAATAGGCGTCCAGGTATTATTTCTAAAAAGTCTGGATTAGTTTTTACACGTTTTGAAATTAAAAATGCAACCCCAGCACTCAAATTTGTGCCATGACTAAGGCCAATGCTACCTGACCATTCATTTGTCCAGTCAGCTTCATTACAGGTATCGGTATGTGTCTCTTGTAACATAATTACATCAGATTTTTTTAAGGTGCAAATATTTAAATAAAGTAGATCTCTTTTGTACATCCCTACAGCCATTTATGTTTAAAGATCCGATGTTAAAGGATGTCATCAGGATTATAAAAAGGAAAAAAGATGCACAATCCATCATGTCTCTTTAGGGCTTTTTTAGTCTTTTTCTGACGGCACTCATAAACTTTTTAAGTCTGTAGCGCCTAGGCTAATCTAAATCCTCTAATGTGGCTTTCTTCATAGCGACTAAAGAGGACTTAATAAAGAGCTTTAAGTCAGAAAAGAACATTTCAACCTCTGGCTTCCTTTGATTTTTTGTAGCATTTAAGAAGTCATTAAGTTGTTCCACAGTATAATAACGAGGATTTGCCAGTCTCTCAGCAGTATTTTCCTGTGAATTAGTTTCAGACAATCCATCGGCAATGGAATCTGAACAATCACTGTCCAAATCACTATCCATTGCTTGTGATTCAGGCACAATACTGCTTGATGCCTGCATCTCAGTCAAAACGTCACTCACTATAGGTCGATCTTCTTCTCTGGATTTCTCCAACTCAACAATAGCCTCCTCCACAATATCATTGGTTTCAATGTGTGTCTGTCCAGCATCGGTATTTCAGCAACAGTCTCAGTGCCATCAACACCAACTATATACAACGGCTCTACTATGTCAGTAAGACATAGACAAGACGCAGACCTTTCAGTGGTCGGATCAGGCTCTGCGTTTCCACAAATCACCTCAGCCGGATTCTCTGGAACATCCAAAATCTGCCCTGGATTAAGTTCAACTTCATTCCTTGCCGTTTGAGCCTCTTTAACTAGGGGACAGGCTGTTTTAATGTGCCCATATTTCCCGCAAAGAAAACATTTCATGGACTCGGTGCTGATAAAGATTGTGTAATCTTTTGCAAGCACCGTGAATTTAACAGACACCTCCAACGCTGCAAATTCAGCACTCAGTATCGTAACAGCCTGACGTCTGAATGACATAACATGTTTCAACTCAGGGGTTTTCAAACCCAGAGGAATCATCTGAATAGGCCCAACCAATTTTCCATAACGAGCTAAAATGCCCTCAAGCGCTTTATCAGAGATAAACGGCGGTACGTTTGACAACATCACCTTTTTCGAGAGGTTAGACAAGGGTAATACAGGAATAAAAACATCCTGAACAGTCAAACCACACTCCACTAAGTGATTGACCATTTCAACTTCTTTCAGAAAAACAACCATTGCTTTATTCATCCTAGAAGCAGACATGATGTTTTGTACACCTATTTCCTTGCCAATTGCAACCAAAACGAGCTATGCTGACAGAAAAGTCAGGACTCTAATTCTCTGTCTTTAATATTCAATATTCAAAAGGAATAAACCAGAAAAGAAGGAAAAAGTTTGAAACTCACTCAAGCACGCCACACACCCTCCGCTCACTCGCTCCCCACAGACACTCCGCACATGCGCACGAGAGAGAGAGAGAGAGAGAGAGAGAGAGAGAGAGAGAGAGAGAGAGAGAGAGAGATTTAACAAGACTTTATTATTGTACATAATAAAAACATTCACAACATCATCAAATACTCATTAATCAAATATAAGAAACAAAACATTTTTAAGACACCAAATATCATCAAAACATCCCTCATTTTTATAAGATTATAATATACAAACTCTATTTTTAACCTTCCAGCTACAAGGTTTTTTAACATTAATTCAGCATCAGTACTAAGAAGATTCAGCCCTTCATTCTTTCTCGTCTTCCAAATTGCTAATTTTGCAGTTCTGATCAAGTAGTTTAACAAACACGCTTTCCTTCTGATTAAGAATCTGTACATCACACCCCCAATAAATGCTTCTTCTAAGAGTTTCTCATCAAATGCTTGAAACCATCTATCAAGAAAATTAAAAAGACCTTTCAGACCATTACATCTTAAAAATAAATGCCCCAAATTTTCTACCATTCCACAAAACCTACACTGTTCAGCCACTGCTGGATTCAGGTGCGCCACATGTCTGTCCGTAGCTATCGCCCCGTGAATAAGCCTCCACTGTAGATCAGCCGTGCGCTTCTCTATGGCAGGCTTATACAGGGCTCTCCACCTGTCTCTCACCAGGAAGTCTGGCTTTAACAAACCTGGCCACCTTGAAGCTTTTTGTACTTTAAGAGAGTCCTGATGTAAAACCCTGACTGTAGAGTAGTATATTTCTTTTTTTGATGCAGACTAAAAGTATTCCAGCTGAGGGGTTTTAAAAGATAGAATTGACCCCACACCTTCATCTTCATGTTCCGTCTTTATAAGATGAGAGATTTTAATTCCTGGGAGTTCCTTTTTCGTTCGTCATGTCCATCAAAGTTCCTCTTCCAATGTACTTTCTGTAACGACTTGGCAAGGCCTTGACAATCTCCTCCATCAACTTTTCAGTAAAGCGTGAAGATCTTAAGCCAGTCATTTCTTTAAGTTCCTCCAGCGATTTCCATCCATCTCTATTCAAGAGGTGTCCCAGCTTGACAATTCCATTTCTCTGTAAGCATGCACTTACACTTACAGAAGACATAAGTCTTGTTTGAGTCATTGGATTAAAAAACAAAGGCTCCTCTAGAACCCAGTTGCCAGGTTCATCAACATATCGTTCAACTTTAAAGACATATCTCCATGAAAGCAACATTGTCCGGTAAAAAAGTGAAAGCTCAGACATGTTTATCTTCTCCAAGTTCATTAAAAATAAGTGTCTATCCAATCCAAGACCCCCAGTTTTTTGAAGAAGTGCCTTTGCAGTCTGAGACCAAACCAAGTCCTTATGGAAGAGAAGTCTCTGTGCTGCTTGGATTCTGAAAGCACAGATTCTGCTCCTCACGTCCACCAGACCTTGGCCCCCTTCAACTGTAGGATTCTCTGGGCCATCATGTGCTGTGTCTTCAAATTGTGAAAAATAACACTCACCTTGTGAGTGGTGTATAAAATCAAATTTTCAATTTTCTCAGCTATAGCTACGCCCACTCGAATCACACAACCTGAGTCCCCAGCCCAGTAGGCTATATGTGAATTATGAGGATACGTTTTATTGGAGGATTTGAATTCAAACATGGCGAGTCAATGCGTGCGCTAAAAATAATTCAGGAGCAGATTAAAAGGTATCCTCATTTGGCGTCCTGTCAGGAGAGAGGGCTCCGAGCCGGGCAGTTTCTTCAGAACACGGATTACTCTCCCCATGTCCGGGAAGAATGCTCCGGCCCAGGTATAAGCCTGAGCCCAGAGTGTGTTGTGGTTACAAATAGCACCCGGCAATGTTCAAAGATAGCACTTGTGCATGGAGGCAGCTTAGAGAGATAGGTTTCATAGGCAGCATAACGGAAGTCTATTTGAATTATAAACAGAAACGTCTTTGCTATAACCAATTACATATTTAAAAACTACAATACTGATTTTTGCTAGAAATGCAATCAAAAATGATTTAAAGTGAAAATTAAATGTACATTTATAGAAAACTATGCTCCAATGGGTGAAAAGGGTGCTTGACAGGATGTTTTTAAGAAAAGTTGAGCATTTTTCCAACCTCAAAAGACACACTGAGCTGCAGAAAAAGTGCTCAGGGCTTTTTTTGAAAACACGGTTTACTCCATAGAATTATAATTTAAAACAGACGCTAGCAGCTTCAGTAAGTCAAGCTCTGAACACAGACAGCTTTGTCTATTTGTAGTGGTTCTCTCTGGAGCTGATAAAGTAGATGCTGAAATTGCTGAAAACAAACCAGCCGGATGGATTGTCTGTTGTTTGATGTGAGATTTGTTTAGTAGGGCAGAGTAAGAGCCTGAAAGCTTGTGCGAAAAGCTTACAACCCAGAGCTCGGTTTGATCACACACCTGATGCTCGAACGCTCCATTGTGTCATCGATCCCACATTTTAGCCCCGCCCATAAAATCCTGAAAAGAGAACTGATGATTACCTGTTTAAAGGTTTAACTCCACAATTCAGTACTACATACTTCTGAGTCTTTGTAATGTGTTTCAGCAAACCATTCAGCACGTACATAGTACGATTCATGATTGGCCCCTCAAAAAATATATAACCTCCTGTTTCGGCTTAAACAGAAAAGAAATAAAACCACCAGATGCTTCTATTTCACAAATGCGTTTGTAAAAGTCTTCAACAGTTTGTTGCATTAAATTTGCATTGGTTACACTAACCAAACGTGCCAAATCAGGATTCATATTATTTAAGCACGTATTTATAATCAGTGAGGACATTTCACCGCCTACTGTAATATGAGCGTCTTCTTCCAACACATTTCAAACTAGAGAAAAAGCAGAAACGGATTCGCCCTTTTTTGGTTGGTATTTGTGGAATGGGTCATATCTTTACAAACATGAGCACAGGCATCTAGAAAATACTTATTTCGGACAAAAAATGCATTTACATTTTCGGGATCGGCCCACCAAAATTCATGAGGGTCTCGCTGTATACCAGAGCCATCAAAGTCATCATTATCAAGACTTAAAGCAGGGATTACCAAAATATACGACCTATTTCTGATTTAATTTTAAGGATGATCCAAAACACAGAAAGAAACATAGTGTTTGAAAGGAACCTGAAGTTTAACAATTAGGGGCTCGTCCTGTTTACTCATCGGTAATCTGGGGAACAAACAACGTGACAAAGAATGTCAGCCCCCTTCTCTATTTGGTCTTGCATATAATAGGCTATATTTATTTGTGTGGGGAACTAAAACCTAACAGTGTGTAAAATAACAAAACAGGAGTATTAACATGAAGGGTAAATAGGAACATAGACTAACTACACTAAACTAGACAAGACTAAATACAACACTAGACATAAACTACAACTAACTAAACTAGGTTGACAAGCATCAAGGCAAAATGATCCAGCACAAGACAGAAAACACAGAGGCATTAAATAAGGGTTTAAATCAAGAGGGAACAGCTGTGGGGCATGAAATAATTAACAATCAATAAAGTGGAAACGAGAGTAGCGGGGCCAAAGACGAAACTTTAGAGAGCGTATACTATATCATGATACCAATACTATGTCTCTCTACACTCAAGACATGAGCTGCTTTACCACATCCACGTGTTGTGGTGAAAGTGCTTGGGAATAGGGAAATGAGCTATAGGCATATGGAGAATGAGGCAGTTTATACACTTGATAGCAATGCCATAGACCATGGGAACTTTTTGGAACTCATCCTTTTATTAGGAAAATATGACGTCTGCCTAAAATAGCATCTTGATGATTGCATTGAAAAGAGCAGAAGGTTACACCAGTCCAGTGGAACAAGGAGAACTACTCTACAAAACAACAGTGAACTCAGTAATAGATACCATTGGTCACCTAATTCAAGGGTGTATGTCCAAAGATGTTCAGAAAGCTGGAATGTTCTCTGTTCAGCTTGACACTACACAAGATATGACCTCTCAGGATCAGTGCTCTGTAATCTTGAAAACTGTGAAAAGCACTATTTAAGTCAATTTTGAAAACAATTGTATTTTTTAAATTCATTTATATGTTATAATTCATTTTTATGCAATGGACAACTATTAAAAAACTACACAAAAAACTACACATTTACTTCATGAGAGTAGGTAAATAATAATATACTTTTTTAATTTAGAAGAGCTGGAAAATAAGAGTTCAAAAAAACATTTTTAACATCTTATATATTTTATACAGTCTTGTTACAGTATGTTTCTGTTATAGGCTGTCAATGGTGCAATAATGGGTTATTCAAACCACAATTAAACTTCATAGCAATCATAATTACACACCATATTCAGAATCAACTATTTTTAATACTGTGAGAAATCATAAAGATTGTATAATGGCTGATCTGTCATAACATATATTTAGATATTTTTAACAGCATGTGTTCTTTTTTACGACCCTTTATAGATTTTTATAATATTTTATATATAATAGTTGCTTACTGATCCTGATAAAAATCTTTAAGGCACACGTTTGTAAAGTTCTTTGCTTTTCTTGCATGCACTACATGTCTGACGTTTCATCCAAAATTACATTTATGCATTTGGCGACTTGCATTCTTTAAGACTATACATTTGTTTCGGAGTATGTGCAATCCCTGGGATCGAGCCTGTGACCTTGGCGTTGCTAGCGCCATGCTCTAACCACTGAGCTTCAAAGCTAAATGAGTTAATGGGCCTCTCCTTCACCCCTTTCCATTACAGCTGAACAAGGTCAGTTTCAAAAGTGAAAGTAAAAGAGAAATAAAACAGTGCACATAGGAATTTGATTGCGCACATATGAACCCCAAGACTTTGAAACCTCCAAAACACTTTCAGTCCCGTCTAATGTCCCTTCGATTTAGGCCCTGGTGCCGGCTCTGGTCTCAACCACAATGACTCGGTCATGTTGAGATGTTGAGGTTTGCTCATACATAACTATCACAAAATACTGCAAGCAAGTCAATGCAAGCTACAGAGGCAGCAATATTCAAAACCAAGGTGTGTAAATTTTGAACAGACCGTGTGTATAATTTATGAATTATTTTGTCTTGCTATCTAATGTGAAGCCAAGCCCTGGCACTCTGTTGGCAGAAAAGGGTCAATAATGATGTTAACACTGAGTTTGAGAGCAGGAGGAGTACAAACAGAGCAGGATGGAGCTATCTATGAGGAGGACACAGTAGAGAAAACGTTGTGTGTGTAAAGTCTGAGCCCTCTGGAAACGTGTCAGCAACACTGCCAGCAAAAGAAAAAAGGTGGCTATATTCGAAATGAGGAATAGCCGTATATACGAGGTGGAGCTAGGTGTGTCCTCAGTTTCTGCTGTAGCCACTATCTGCACTTCTTTAAATTTCCGCCCCTTTATAAATCCAACCTTTCTGCCCTTTCGTACATCACTGTAATCAATGAATGTCCTTGAATCATCATCTCCCTCATCTGGAACCTCATAGGCATGCTTTATTGAAAGTTGTCTCTCCTTCTTTTCATTTGCCTCGATACGAGCAAAGATATCTGGTAGACTGTCAGAAAGGATAGTCTTTTTGCCTCCCTTTCCTTTTCCCTGCTTCTTATAGAGGCCAATAATGTCAAGATTTCCAGCTGTGTTTCTCTTCTGCGAGAATTTTAGCAGACGCTCAGCAGTTTTGTGAAAGTTGTCTGTGTTAAGAACCCGTGACAGGATGTGTCGTTCTAGCTGCTGAAAGACTGGTTTGACATGCTGAAGACTGTCCTCAACAACATTAACATATTCCTCCACTTCTTTTACAGGCTGTTCCTTTATTTCTAATGCACTTTCAAACACCACTTTCTTTTGATCCGTCAACACTATTGCATATGGAGCTTTGGTGGAAACCTCAGCTGTAAGAATACATATGGTATATTTGTGTTTTCTGGTGCCTAGGTAGATGTTTAGTCTTTCTGAATCACCATGCACACTGAAATTTTGCACATCCTCTCCAGGCCCAAAGAAGATGTAAGCCATTCTGCTTGTGGGATTCCTCAATGGCATAGTCACATTCACATAGTTTGATCCATTATAAGGGTACCCCCGTGGGTAGCTCCTATAGCCCACTGTTGCCCTTTCACTGCTGCCCATGTCATCCAACCAGAACATCTTGTACGATTCATTTCCGTTTCTGATCAGAGCGCCATGAACTCCATCTTCTTGGGTGTTTTGGAAGGGCAAGTCTGTGTTGTGAAAGAAGGCACTCATTAAGTGTGTTGGACTGCTAGAATGCAGATGAATATGGTCTACCATCAGCAGCAGTTGAGGATTAATCAGCAACAAGTTTCTCTGAAAATTTTGAATCTTCAGTTCAGAGTTGTAAGCTGCCATGCCCTCCCCACGGATAAAAACCATGCCCTGCTGTTCTTGAGCTACCTCCACCCGACCATGACAATCTGCCGCTTGCCCATGCTTATATTTTAACCATTTAGAGTTGCAAGCCTCTGTAACTTGACCTTCCCATGGAGCAAAGCAGCTTTCAGACACAGCAGGTCCAAACATGACAACATTATTGAGGGAGGTATATTTGGGACCATATAATGCTTCTGTGATGAACGGAACTCCATTTGGAGCAAAGGTAAAGGAGTTCTGGTCTGGGTGCTCATGGCCAGCATTAAAGTTTCGCCACCCTTTTATCCAGTCTTTGTATTTTTTGTGGTGTACAATGTCAAATATAGCACGTCCACCAAGCTTTCCGGACTTAAAAGATAAAAATGAGTGGTTTCTCCCAGCAGGTAGGGAACTTCCGAAAGTAACCACTCCCCAGTCTTCAAAAAAATGCAAACGGGGTGTTCCATAATCACGAGGCGGGGTGGGCTGAAGGCTGGCATCATACCTACACAGTGGAAAGATAAGCACAAGGACATTGTGTTATAAAGCTGCAAAACACAAATCAGTGTAAAATACTTTTTTGATTTTAATAATTAATTATGCACATATATATATTAGTCCTGAGGACAACAACTAAAAAAAGTACACTATGCCAAATACATCCATGGAAGGGATCTTGGAACAACATTTTGGGTTGTAGGGTTATGTGATATAGTTTTGCAAATACATATGCAACAAACACAACCGTTTTTAAAGTTTCAAAAGACTGACATATTTAGTTACATCAGATATCTTTAGAATTTACTATGAGAGACGCAAAATTGGCTATTACTATTTCAGAGAAAAACAGGCTGAAACTCCCCTTTTAATAGTTGTTTTTTAATCTAGGAAAAGAACACAGTGCTAGATAAGCCAAGTCTTGTGACTGTCAGTGTATATTTCTTTAGCCTGATGTTTATTTACAGTGTGAAACCCAGAAAGAATAAGATTTATTTACAAGCAAACCCCCAGGAAAATTCACCCATGAAATCTGCTAAAAATACTAAGCACAATTCCCAACTTTGAGGTAAAGCTAACATTATTGGCTCAAAAAGTATACATATTTTATGATGCCATTTGACAATAATTACTTTTATAAAGTAAAGACATAACAATCAAATTGCAAAGGAGGATTTATCCACACACAAAAAACATGAATTTACATGAAACATCATCAAGGAGCAGCAGCCTGAAGAACAGGTCAAACCTAAATCAATAAAACTAAGCAAAATAAACAATATGATAATTCAATAAAAGAATTTATAAAATAAATAAAACAAAATAAAGACAAACACTTTATGCACTTACAAACAAACAAATGTTACAGAGTTGTATCCTTGAAAAATATGCGAAATATATGCTTCATAAGGTTTGGCAACGCTCTGTAAAGCTCAATGAGGCAAATGTGCTATTTACATAGTATTTCGTACAGTTTGGCAGTGCCGTACAATGCTTAGAAATGCATGGTGAATCACCAGGATTGAAATAACATCGCTCCCTCGCTTTTTCTTTCTCTGACATTTTTCTTATGGCGGCTGCATATTTTGCAGATGGTGCGGCTTTGCCTGTTGTCTGGAGGTTTCTGCTCCACTGTCATCATCTGAAGTGCCATTATTACTGTAGAATTACAGAAATAGATTAGAAATATAATTTGCAAATTTTGAACTTACTCTTGCTCTCTACAACATGCCTTGTTTGCGATACCTAACATCGTTTCTATGTGTTAGTGCTAGGGATACAACTAATATAATTTTATGTTGGCCGATACAGATTTTAACATCAACTAGCGTCCGATTCCGATATTGATCAATTGCATAGTACTTTACAATACTAGCTAGTTTTTTTTGCATTAATCACATTTTACTGAGCATAAATTGGATCCATTTAACATTTTAAGAGAGGCTTAAGATAAAGGAAGTTAAGATAAAGACAACATGACAATCTTCAAAGGTGATTTTTGCTATCCAATCTTTATTTTATCAACAACATTAACTCATATTTGACTTAGCAAAGTTAATAAAGTTAAAGTTAATAAACTTCAATAAAATCTCTGCTGATGCAATTTAATTATTTTGCTCCGAGAAAAACGTTGAATTATTCAGACATTTAACTCATTGCCTCCATGCTGTTCATTAATAAACCATCAGTATTTGCCTTTTTCATGCTATTGCCGATATGCCTATTGTGTTAAATTAATCCAATATTGGTGGCCGATATATCGGTACATTGCTAGTTAGTGCGAATGGCTAACTCAAACAGGATAGGAAATGCACGTTTTAGTAGGGTTGCACGATGTACCGGTTCTATAGCATCACATAAACTTTTCTTTAAACACTTAAAGCCGCCTTTTTGCTGTGTTTCTCTCCTAAATTAATCCGTGTTTTAAAAACCTTGAACAAGATAATGATTTATTGAATCCTTAACATTTTATATTTCACATTTAAAGTAATTATAACATTTCCCTTCATAAACATTGCTGTATAAATTAATTTTGTCACACATAAATTAGTTTACAGGTAAAAAATGTTCACTAACCAAAATTCCCCAGTCTGTTCACCGCATTAATCCGAACACGCTCTGTTTCCCCTGGTCTATTCGCGATTGCATTCCAGAGACGGCACTGCAAAAATTACTTTTTTGCTGTTGTATGTTGTGATTCTATCGTGCAATCAGTAATGCGGTACGTTAGGAAAATAAAGTATTCAAGACAAGACAAGAAACTAAACACAACATTAAATTGAACTTAAACATGATGATAATTTGTTGTTTAAATCCTTATTAATGTACTTAGCATTTATAACAGTATACTTTATAGCTTCTGGTGTCTATGAGTTTTAGTAAAGTATACTACACTTTTTGCTACAATTTATCCAATTACTACAGTTAATACTACAAAATATTGTAGTGAACGGAATAATTGTAAACATTTGGTTTATTTTGTAGAATTCAATTATGAACATTGCACAACATAGTGATACTACAGTACATGGCATAGTGATACTTCCAACAGGTATAGTATCGTAAAATATGTTTATGGTAACGTGACAATCTTACTGGCACAAATTTTTTAATTTTATGACTCAGTTTTTGTTATCTAGATACAACATATTTCTGTTAGCACTTAAATAACATATAAATAACAATATATACCATGGCGGTTAAATATAATCAAAATACATAACTGTCAATAAACTAAAACTGTAACAACTACAAACTAGTTTATTGCAATCGCAGAAATATTTAAAAACTTACCATTCTCAAATAGGCTCAAAATCTTCCCAAAGCAAGTCCTCTTCTTTGGATTTGATGCTGCACACTGTACTTTCCTCATCTGATTCATTACTACCTCACATAAGCTCTTCCAAAGCAGTAGCAAAAGAAAACAACTTCTTTTGGCTGATGCGGATCCAGATCCGTTAAAAATATAACAATTTACAAGTCATATTAAAAAGAAACTATGCTTCTAACCAATATCTTGTGAGCTGTAATTCCACCACACAACTTGAACTATGCTGTCAATGACAACATTTGCAACCATAGTTGATTATACTGTACACGTGTTATGTGTAATTTTTTTTGCAAAGTCTCTCAAAAGATTTCTTAAAATCACCTATTTACCGATTTACTTTTTTGCCATATCATGACGTATATTTGAGTGAAACGGCTTCTGAAAGTAGAAAAAGAAAATGTAGGGTGGGGCTTTATTTGTCCTTCCCTTCTTGATTGGTTTGTTGTAAGCTGGGCCTGGAGGTGAGGGCAAAAATGCCTGGTCATTGGACAGTCAGTAAAGTCTTATATCTTTTTTGTTGCTTATGTCATGTTGTTGTTGAAGGGAGCTTAACGTTTTTGATTAAAGATAAAAAGTGCAAAAGAATTTGAAAAAGTAATGGTGTGCATGGATAAATCATTTAAAATTATCACTGCAACACTGTGTAACACACTTAGAATTTTCCTTTTTGATTTCATGGTGGCCAGATCCCAATAACAGAAAAGCCATACCCCTTTTGTTTGAAGTGAGATCCTGAAAAATCTTCGTTTGAAGGGCTATATGGCCCTTTCCCTTAGGGCTAAGGGGTAGAAATGGGATTGGGCCTTAGTGTTTAATCCAAACTTACCTAATGTGTTCAAAATTTTAAATGCATCCTCATTGGCATATTTGAATAAAGTTGGAGAACACGGGTATATCCCTACTGTAGAACTGTATGTCTGTCGGCTGGAGTGCCCTCGTGGTCTATCATTTAAACTGCACTTCTCTTTGCTCATTATTCGTTATTAGTTTCACCTGCACCTTCTAAACTGGTTTCACCCTGTTTATTTAAACCCAGTCAATTCAGTCATTCATTGCAAAGTCTTGTTAGTGTTGCACTAATCCTTCATGTCTCGAAGGAGTCCGAAACAATAACCAACCTGTTGTTTTATGATTATTAGTTGCCTTTTTAATTAGATATCATGAGCTAATCAGGCTGTGGTCTCCCACTTTAATTTACTTTTTTATTTAACAGCAATATGCTTAATATTCAAATAATTTTTTGCCACTACTTATGAAATGGATCTTTTGATTCTGAATATTGTGTTGATTCTTTTTTCATAAAAAATTGTATTCATACTACATAAAATAAATATTAAATATTTATTTTTGTTTCTTTATTGTTATTGCCTTGTGTTTGAGAAAAAAACTTTCTAAGTCTATTTGAAGCGATAACTGCATCTGTCATTCACTTTCATATGTTTATTGGCAGATGTTGATTTAACAAGAATGGGAAGAGGGAAAAAAATATAAAAAAATCAGCAACAGTCGCAACAACTGACACAACAAATGACTAGAAAACCCATTAAGAACAGGAAATGGGTTTTATTGTCTTTTGTCACACCACATCGATCACATCCAGATGTAGGCAAGGTGTTACTTGTTTCTAAAAACATATTAAACAAGTTAGAACTTTTTTTAGGTTACACTAGTCTTACCAGATAAACTCTGTGTGTAGTGTGCACCAGCGCTGACCCCTTCCTGCCTGTCCTGGGCCCTCCAGAACCCGATTTTGTCTGATTATATCAGCCAGCCAATTCCCGCTGCCATTTCTCATAACATACCGATCCAAAAACACCAACTGGCTCTCCGGTCCATAGAACCAATTGTAGTTGGAATCAGCAATTGCCACACTCCTCTGAAAACCTGCATTGGCAAATAAGAAAAATAACTTACTGTGAATGGCCGTTCTAAAGGGTAGCACTGTAAATTTCATGTGTTCAGTTACGAAATTTTACCGAAAGACCTCCCTATTTTGACCCTCCAGCGCTTTGTGTATATTTGAGTGTAGTCTTTCAATATTAGCTTGAATTCTATAAATATATGTAGTGGAGTAGGCGGGGCAAGACCGTGGTTCGAGACCGGTGAGTAATTATTAATGAGCGCCAGCTCTGCGTGCACGTAGGAGATCGGGAGCATATAGGAGAACGAGCGACTGGACCGTCGAAGAGAGAGGACCGGCCCGAACATGTTTGTATTTGTATTTATGTTTTGTTCGCCGGCGGTCGGCCGTGAGGGGCCGCCGGCTGTTATTACTTTATTACATGTTTAAATGTCTTCCGGTTCCCGTCTCCTTCCTTCCGTTTAATGAACCTTGTTACATTGGTGCCGAAACCCGGGAGGAAGGAGAGACATGCTGTCGTAGAGTCCTCGCCGCCGAGTTGCCTCGCGGTGCCGGAGAGTTCGGGCAGCGTGGACGAAGGGCGTCCCCCGAAGGGGAGGAGCATAGGGTGGGAGTGCCGAGTGCGGCAGTGGCCCAGGGCCACCGCAAGGCACCGCGAAGGAGAGTACCCCGGCTGGTTGGGGACTGAGCGGCAGCATGTCAGGGAACCGGACTAAAATTTTTTTTTTCCTCTCTCCCCTCTCTCTTTCCGGTCGCTCCGAGGGCTCCCGTCTCCGTTGTCTCGTCTCGTCGCTGCCTCAGGCCATCCGAGGTGTAGGTGCAGGGCTCTAGACTGGGACCAAATGGTCGCACCGGTTCGACTGCCAAACTGTTCGATATATAATTTTGCCTATTATAAATTTAATGCGCAGAAATGTTATACTATATAAGCGGCGCATTCAGTCACTGATTTTTGTCTCCGCTCCTTTAACCATTATCAGTGCCCCGTGATGACGCGGAAGGACTGACAGGTTAAACGAATGAAGTGCTCAATCTTGCCACTAAAGTATTGCCGCCTGCAGAATGCAAGAATTACCCCGGCTATGGTACTAAACAGCTAAAATAAGGAAATGTTTTTCTTGTGTTTAAAGCACTATACTATTGTATAAAGCTCTCTAATAATACTGCAAATAATACAAAATGTTAAGATTATACATCATGTTAAATCCTATTTATTTGTGAGTCGCAATTGATAAAAGCCAAATGTGTATCAATACAGCTTTAATGAAGAATGATCACTAAAACCCTTCAGGTCTCGCTGGTAATTAAGATATGTGTTGATATATGTTGTTAAGTTGTTCAAAAAAATAAAGGAAGAAAGTAGCTTTAAGAAAGATGTGCTTTAAAGGTGACATCAAATGAAAACCCCACTTTTTCTGTGTTTAAGTGCTATAATCGGGTCCCCGGTGCATCTAGCAACCCAGAAAACATGAAAAATTAGAACCCAATAAGTTTGTTTTGGTGTGCCTTTCCCTGTAAGCATGTGAGAAATCGAGCCGTTCAGATTTAGCTCCGGTTGTGATGTTCAAAGCAGATTTTCTTATAATGTTACCGCCCCTTAACCTACACAGTTCCACCCACCGCGTTCCGCCGTTGTTGCTTTCACAAGCAACAGGGCTGTACGTGACGCAACGGTTAAAGTTCGTTGACAACATGCAATGTAGTCGCTGCACAGAGTCCAATCCTAGGAAGAGACGTTAAGAGAAGAGAAGGCAACTAAGTCAGTCAAGGTCTAAATAGAGCATTCACAGCCCACATACAAGTGCAGATGGACACTTGGAGTTTGACTGTGTAAATGTTAATACATTATGTGCGTTAATATGTTTAGCTGCGGCAAGCTGTTTGTTTTGCTAATGAACAGGGGCGAACACTGCAGGTAAGTTTTGCTTTGAACGTCTCAAATCATTCGTGCTTTGGCTGAAAAATCATTCACAGCTTACTAGTTAGGCTTTCACGTTGTGTGTGTAACGTTATAACTTGTCAACGACAAACGCTTAAATTACGTTATTCCGCTGAGATCTGCAGGTGCGCAATCCGTGGATTTTTGGAAAACATACACGCACAACGTGATCGCTTTTTGCTGTGACGGATTTTTTAGTCTCCGGACGAATAATTTGAGACGTTTAAAACGATACTAACCGCAGAGGAGTTCAGGAACATAATTTAGCTAGACCATTGTCATGGCAGTACTACATGTGTGCTGTGTTGACACGCAGGACGGAAGGGGGGGGGGGTTTGCTGTAACTGAAGGAGTTTTTTAATAAGTTTTATTACGTTTAAATGTTTATTCTTTATTACAGTTTTGATGAACATAATATGTGTGTGTTTTAATGAGAATGTTTAGGCAGAAAACTCTGAGGAGTTAAGGGCTGATTGGAATGTGTTTGCTACAGGATTTGGTATGTATGTGTGTGAAGCCTTGTGTACAAAGGTTGGGGGGAAGCAGCAGATAATGCAGATTGGTGCCTCTAGGAATGTGAGTGCAGACAATTAATTAAAGGGTCAAAGAGCAAAGGTGGAACAAAGTAGTGCATACACACACATACATTATCTGAGTGCTTAGCTATGCAGAATTTGGGTATTGTGTCGTGTCATATGATGTTTGCAGACAAAGGAGAACAAAGCTGATTGAATCAAGAGAAGGAGGCACCGCCTGAAGACAGAAGATACACCCTCTCACATACACACTATAAATATGTTGTAAAATCATTCCACGGGGCTGATTCTCTGTGAAGACTCTTTTTGTCTGAGACAGCCCAGCGCTGAGATTCAACTTAATAAACTTCAACTTTTGTTCATCCGAAGTCCATAAGTCCAATTTTTGAACACGCAGGACATTATAAGTCCGTCATAACTCATAATCATTTAATGAGACATGCACCAAAACGGGTTGCTGTGAGCAGAGTTGTTTTTGACGAGGCAAGAAGGGTTTTGTTAACACAGCCATTGAGTGTTTTTAAGCAAAATATGTTCCAGACATTTCATGAAGACCCTCATAAATCATACCAACTTGTTGAAAGTTCTCATCTGAGGAAACCTTTAAATATGTTAAAGTTTAAAAGGAGAGTTTAACTATACAATAAGAATAATTAAACCATAAATAATGATTTGTATTTATTTCTAATTGATTTTTTAATGAATTAAGAGATGAAGATATTTACTCACCCTTAGGCCAACCGAGATGTAGGTGATATTTTTTCTTGAGTAGAACCATAAAGAAGATTATGTTTGTTAAATCCGCAGCCCTCTCTGCTTCATATGATGGGAGTCTATGGGGTCCACCTGTCTGAGTTCCTGAAGCACATAATTACAAAAAGCGGCTCCTGGCGACATGTTGACGATTCGAGAAGCGAATCATGAATTATTTTCATAATACTGAACGTCACTTTAAATAATATTAGCCATAATCTGCAGCCTCTGCAAACAATCGCAATCTTCTTCTTCTAGTGTTTGGTGGAGGATGGCATACCAGCGTCTGGTACATTTAGCCCTACCTGGAGAAAGGGAGTGTTGAGGCTGTACAGTATGGCTAATATTATTAAAAATGACGTTCAAATTTATGGAAATATCGAGTGAGTCACTTCAAGAAACATCAACATGTCGCTAGGAGACGCTTTTTGGTTCTACTCAAGAAAAGACTTGGGATCCCATCCTAAATTACACATTAGGTTTACCTCGCTCACCTCCAACTGGTAACGATCCATAACTTTCAATTATTATTAGGTGGTCTTCGTAAGGAACATTAAGCTTATTGTCAGTAATATAAATTACGTATGTATATATATGTAGACATATTTTCTTTCTGTTTTTATTAATTTTGAAACTACTTTGGGGGGTTATCTATGTGAGGGGAAGGTATTTGGGGAAGATTAATACACACAGTTTCTCATATTTAAAGGTTTCATTTATGTGATGCATTGTTGTTCTGTCACTGAAAAAAGCACTGAAATAAATAACGTTTAGTTTTTTCAATTGATTCGCTTCACAAGACTATTAATATTTCTTCCGGAGGCGCGGGGATCAAACTTGTGTTGTATATATGTGTTTTTAGAACTCTTGAAATGATCTTGAGTTCAATCTGCTTCTCCAATAGATTGTAGTTCTGTTTTTCCTGCTCTATGCTCCCATTTCAACACCTTTGGAGATTGGCCCGTATCAATGCATGCAGCACTAAACACGTCAAGTGAATGGCACAACCAGATAAATCGCAAGCCTCTGGTCCAAGAGGTTGTGAGTTCGAAGCTTGAGTGGTGCAAGAATTGCATCTGAACATGAAGTCTAAAATCGCACTTCATTACATTATGATTTCTCAGAAGAATTTCTCACCTATTCTTCAGTGACCTATTTGTTTCTCAGGTATGCTCTACATCCTTCGGTTTTTGCTCTGTGCTGCTCTGGCTTTGTGTTGCTATAGCTCCAGACGTTGCTTATGTGTGCAGCTGAGTGGTGCAATTTGTTAATCCCACACCTTGAGACTTTGAGGTGGGTGTTTCGAACCCCGTGTGTAGCACATGTAACATTCATATGTGAAGCCGTCGATTTGATTTCATTCTCACCTTCTCTTCATAACCTATTTGTTTCTCACATACATTCTATATCTGCAGGTTTTTGCTCTTTTCGCTCTGTGCTGGTCTGGGTCTGTGTTAGTAAAAGTGTTTATGTGGCACCTTTTATGTAAGGGTTTATAAACAATACAGAAATGAAATTGAATCATTCACACAACTGTATTTGTTAATTTATTTATGTTTGAAAAAAAATCATTGAAAATGTTTAAGTTATTGTAATGCCAGTGCAGCTTTGTGTGCCACTTTATCGGACAATAGTACTGGATCTGATTGCATCATGCTAACAAAATTCTCTTGTTATCCCTTTTTAAACCAGGTTAGGAATAGCTGATGTGTCAGCTCTCATTCCTTCCTACATAATATATGGCTTTAGAGCTTTTATGGAATTGGACTTGGCATACATATTTAAGAGATGGTGATATTTGTGATCGCATGTAGTTTTTTTGGTCCCATTCCAGCCCTTGTTATCAATACCAGCTACAGTAAGTAATTCACAAGCCACCAATGAATGTTTGACCCACTACATTCATTCTCTGCCATAATTGTCCCCTATCCGGTAAGCACTTCCTGATGAGTTTGATGGCACTGCTGAGAGATGTATATGATTTCTACACCAGAATTAACTACTCCTATAAATCCGAGAAGTTTTGTCAAGGTTCAAAGTAATTTACATTCTTAATGTCTCTGCTAAATGGTAAAAAGCTTGACTGGGCTTCAGCTGTTGAGGACAATAATTTTAAATAATTTTAGTGAAATAATTTTTTTTATAAAAATGATAACAAATATAGAATTTACATCCCGAAACATGACCCCACCGCGCCAAAAAATAAATCAAATCCAAGCAATTTCCATGGGTCATCCCACCAAGTAAAACAAAATGGAAATACCATCCCTATAAAAGTAATGATTAGAATCAGAGAAAGAGTGTAAATGACAAGACAAGAAAGAAAAGAAAACTGAATAAGGAAAATATACCTCAGCGAATGAAATAACATGAAGAAAAGTGCAAGATATGGCCACATAAGAAGCATTTAATATCCTATCCCCCAAAGAACTTTGCAGAGCAAGGTCTTACCAGGTAACAGTGTCCTGTAGAGAAATGCGAAGTGTTTGTGCAGCCAGGGATGACTGAAGTGACCAATATCAAAGTGCCTCTGTACCAAATACATGTATTGAAAGAGTGAACGAGTAGTGTAAGTTCCATATGCCACACCCTCATAGAGAGAACCATCAGTAACATCTTGGAGAAGAACCATAGACTTTTCCATAATGGCAAGAGCTTGTTTTGTCCAGAGGTATGCTTCCTGAAGGTAACCTGAAATGCACAAAAATTGTTGTCGAAAAGTTGATTAGAAATATTCTATAGGTCTACTGTGGTTTTAATACACATATTAATAGTGTAGCTGGAAGTAATTTTACTGAAACGGTTTGGTACGAATACATGTACCAACACACCTCTACACCTTTAACTGTGATTTACAATTTATACACAAAAAAAACGCTGTGAAAAGAGTAAAGCTGTGAAATCAATTAAATATACTGTTTAAATTGAGTAAATCTGAGTTACTAAATATTTATAGTAAAATTCACCAAAAATATGAAGGGTAAATAAAAAATATTCGTGAAAATTCCCCGTGAAAAACACCTGTCTGTACTGTGCTACTTTTGTGCTGGAGGCAGTGTAAGGGAAGAGATTATGCACAAATATATACAAACATTGCCAAAGTGGAGATACTGTATGCCCTTACGAAAACAAACCTTGGTTTCTTAATCATCCGGATGCTGCAATTTGGGCTGTTACAGATGCTGAATGATTAAGATATTGACTAAGACAACAAATACCGCATGTGTTTATGCTGAAAACGTGTATGTTCAAGCAATTAACGCTTTTATCATCTGTGCAGTACGGGTTTTCAACATCTCAAACAACACACGTAACGAGCGATGCTGGCTCCGCCTTCACGTAATTATGCTTTATCGGGGAGGGGGCGTGGCCAGCTCGAAAAGCATTTTCAAGTCCACACTGAATTTTACAACACCTAGCATGCTGTGTGTAAATGAAGATGGATTCCCAAATGTTCAACCTGTTAATGCATTTAGGGAAAATATATTTTGAATTTCCATTTTGCTATAGTTTTGCTTGACTATCCTAAACATATATAATCAATCCGGGGAATACATTTTACTTTTGCAACTTAAAGAGCGTTAAAAATTTACATTCAAACTAGTGTAGAAACTGACAAATGTAATTGATATAATTTTATTTTATTTTCATTTTGCACTTAATGTTGCACATTTAAATAGACAATTGCATTGTCATTTTGATTTTACATACTGGATTGCCATTTTGCGTATTGCATTTCAAATTGAAAACCGCAACCAATATGCTTCCATAGTATGTTTTGTTGCTATACTTGCCATACTGTTGCTAAACCTTTTGTTTTTAAATGTTATAAATAAATAAAATATGTGAATATTCTGCTTGGACTAACCTTGGTTCATCAGTACAAGACTGCCAGTCAAAAGAGCAACGCAATTGGTTGGTTGATGGTTGTGTAGGTATTGAAATCCCCATCCACGATGATAAGATTTCTCATACATGTAGTGTGAAGCATTCCCAATCACCTGCAGGAAACGCTCCTGCTGAACTGTACTGAGGTACTCGTATAGGAAGTCATATGCTGTTGCAAAGCCAACCAGAGAATGAGCCATCGGAACCTCATCCCACGGAGCGTCTTTCACCAACCTGAAACACATATCACTCTTTATACACTCATACTTTCACATCATAAATTTACTTGATGTCAATCTGGTTAAAAAAGCGTCTATTAAATTACATGTGCTAGTTAATTAAAAGAAATACACAAATAGCTTGTCACGAGTGCTGTCTCTGAGACTCCCTCCCATCACCACCGGACAGTTCCCCCACCTGACTATTCACACTTTTAGGTGAGCTTCATCCTAATTCATCAGTTGTTCTGTGTATGATCCTTGACTGTTATTTCTGTTTGACTGTTATTTCTGGGGCCCGTTTCAGAAAGGAGGTTTAGTGAAAACTCTGAGAATATTAACCCTGAAATGAGGGAAACTCTGGGTTTCACATTTCAGAATGTGAGGTATGTCAAACCAGAGAAAGCGGGGTAACTCAAGCCCGTTTCTAAAGAAGAGGTAACTTATACTCCGAGTCAGTAACCTAACCTGGTCAGGAGCAGGTTTTCTTTGGTTAACCCAGAGTTTATTTCGATCTCCTCCTCCTTTTAAAACGCAAGTGGTGTACCTAATTCATTCTTTCATTAATACATTCACGGCACACATCTTGACCACAGAGACACCATCTCAGTGACTTATATGTCATTGTGCTTTTATACAGTAGATGATTCAGTATGAAGAGGCTGCATTAATTCATTGGGGTGTACTTTGATTTCAGGAGAGGAATTTGGGACCCATGTTGAATTTTGTCATTTCCCTGTGCATTTTTTTTAAAACTGTACCATTTTTCTTTACAGTGAATTAGATATATCAAAATATATCTCATCCATCCTTAAATCAATGTATTATATCAGAGCATCATTTCCTATGGACGATGAGAAATTACTTAATAAAGTGTATAAATGAAGTGCATATATAAAGAAATTAATACAGACATACACGCAGAAATTAAGCGATAAAGGTAATAAACAAGTCAATGTCGACGTGAAGCCATTCTAACTCAAATCTGCTCAGGGCAGGGTTCAAACTGGCACTCGTTCTAACTAAGCACGAGTCTGACGCCCTACATGTGTCCTATAAACCATGATGTCTCAGTTGCGTAAGTAGAGCACTCATCAAAAGTGAGAACATACGAGATGAGATGAGAACATCAAGAACACTGAGTCCATGTTTCATAGTTTATACAATCTATGAAGGAAAGCCAGCAACCATTTGCCTGGCTCGTGGCCCTTTCCCCGACCCCACCCCCTCTCTTTCATCCACTTCGTTTCCGGTCCTCTCCAAAATCACTGTTTGTCCAATAAAGGCCAAATACCAAAAATTAATCAATTAAAAAGAATAATAATAAATGGATGTCAATGGATGCTTCGCCACACTGAATAAATCACTTTTGCAAGGAAACATATATTAATTCAAGCAATCGAATGCCTGTTCATTAATGTTCAACATGTTTTATACCACACAATAATTTCGTTGGGAAGGGTTTGTCGATTTTACTGTAATATAAATGTTATTTTTAACGAGAAGGCAGATTATTGAATGTTGCGACAGGAACATCTCACTTACAGCATTATCATGGATTTTAGCATTTATGAGAAAACATACATGACGCTGAGTAATGGAAAATATTATATTGTAAATTTGGTGTTGAATGTTTTTTTTTTTTATAAAAAAATTTGAAATGTAAGGAATTGTGACTGTTGCATAGATCATGACATTGCAATTTGATTATAAAAGGTTAAATAAATAAATAAAATGTATGGCTATGACTTATATGATTTATACAACAAAAAATACAAGTACAATTACTCATGTCTATTTCAAACTATATAAGGATAATCAACAAAATATATTTGTTGAGCATTATGTATTGGCAATATAAACAAACAAATCAATGCAAAACAGTACAATGTAAACTGTTACCGACTTTTTTTCTAATACCGACTGCCGTAAAACTGAACCTGGCCACTGCACCACTGCATGATTGGCTGAAGATGCCATTCGGAAATATCCGATTAAGGAATAACGGTAGTGTCTGTAAGGAGTACAGAAGATGTACTGTAAATGTACGGAAATATCTTCTTTGGAAATAACGGTAGTGACCGTAAGGAGTACAGAGGATGTACTGTTAATCTAGAGAATTTTCTGTTTAAGAGTTGAAGGAAATGTCCGTAAACATAACTGAAAATGTACTGGTAATTTTCTGCCAGTTTATTATCCGTTTTTTTCACAGATTCTTTTTAAAGTGTATATATGGAGGGGTTTATGAGTTAAGTTCATAATGAATTATTTGTTTCCAACAGAATTTTCTATCAAGTATTTTTAGATGTATGTTGTAACATTTGCTTTTCTGTCAATTTCACTAATTGAACGAAAGGGGTCTCATAGGGTCTACAATTAGCTTCTTCCTGCATTTTTGACATCATAAAGCTCAAAATGTACATGAATTTGAAGAATTACAGATTAAACATTACATAGAAACAATGAAAACAATACATTCTTAAATGGAAAAAATAGCTCTATTTTGATGTTCGTAACTGTAAATAATAATAATGCATTTTATTTGATGCCGCCTTTTAAAATACCCAAGGTCACCTCACAGCCGTCAAAGAGAAAAATAAGAACATTGAATAAAGAAAAAAATATATATATATATACAGATCACTGCACAGGACAAACCATATAACAAACACTCAGCATACACAAATAAATTCACGAGTTCGCCCTCGCGAATAAACACCTCCGTTATAGGGATAGATTAGTAAAGCATGGGTATGCAGGTTATGCGTATTGGCGTGTTGTGCAGGGAGTGGGCTCCGAGCTCACCGGATCTATCCAAACCCGGAGCACTCTATCCTGGTCAGGGCAAGTACGACGGGCTCGGAACCGGCTCGAGCCCAGAACACACCCCCTCCGAGGGTCCAGCTGGACTGAGGAAAGTGAATGGAGCCGGGGTGGAGGAGGGATGTTTATCTGGCGAGAAGCATCAGGTACGACTGCTTGTCTATTTATAGTAGATCTTGCTTGAGCTGATAGGGTAGATGATGTGATTCTGGCTTCATGACGAGAGGTGTCTGTGCTGCAGATCATGAGTTGGAAGCTCGGGCCCTTGCGGGGACGGTTGCGCTGCGATACTGGCTTCACGACGAGACGTGTCTGCGCTGCAGATTACGAGTTGGAAGCTCGGACCCTTGCGAGGGCGGTCACTGCTGCGATACTGGCTTCATGACGAGAGGTGTCTTAGCTACAGAGCACTAGTTATAATCTCTGGCCTTTGATGGGCAGTCGCTGCTGCGATACTTGCTTCATGGAGATTGGTGTCTGGTGTGCTGGCAACATGCTTGGAGTGAAATCCCTTGCGGAGGGTGGAGATACATTTGGTGAGAATCTCCAGGGTGATTGGCCTCCTAGCATCCCGACGGGCGGGTTGGGATCTTCGAATGCCCTGGATAACCATTGATGCTTGGGAGCTTGCTATGGCCGGCAACTTAGAGTTGAAAATTAATTTGTGGAAGAACTGGAGTCCGCTTGGGTAACCTCTGATGGAGCTGCCCTGAAGGCTTTTTGCAGTGTTGAGAAATGAGATGAAGGAGGATGTGGTGAGGAGAGAAAAATCCGGGAGAATGCTGAAAGCCTTGTGAAATGATTTGAAGCTTCTCCATGCCGTAAGGTAGGATTGCAGGGTCCTGGGGGAAACTGCCTGAGTGATGGAATTGAGAGAGGCATCTAGAAGGTTATGCAGTGGGTGATTCACTTAAAGATCAACTTTGAATAAGGTGGTATAGGAGTAGGCATGTGGTCCGCTTCGGGTGCAAGCAGCTTGAACTTCTGCCAAAATCTGCGCTCTGACTCCGCTGGAGACTTGGGGAGCTTCCAATGCAGGCGCAAATGGAGGCGCGGGCATCGCGATTGCCGTAGCTAGTGAAAATGCATGGCTTGCCTGTTGGAGAGAGAGAATGGAGGGTATAGCGGCCGCTTGCGCGTCGTGCGAAGACATGCTCACGCTAGCGTTGGCAGCGGCGCAGAGGAAATGAGGTCCAGAGACCAGAACCCTTGACTCTAGCGGGGGCAGCCTCATGCTAGAAATTGATTCCGGCGCTGCGGGCCAGGAGCCTGGGGCGGGAAAGGCGAATCTAACGGCAGCCGCTTGTGCGTCTTACAGAGACAGGCTCGCACTAGCAGCGGCGCCGAAGAAATGGGGACCGGGGACCAAAGCCTGTGACTCTAGCGGAGGCAGCTTCACGCTAGAGACGAATTGGTGAGCCAGGGCTCCTGATGGTTGCCGGCCAGCCTGCCTTAGGCGGCTAACAGTGACTGCTGCTTGTGTAGTCAGAATCTGAAACAGAAATGATACAGAAACTGCTTGCTTCTTGCCCAGGACTACCTGGGACCCATATGTCTGGCAGGTATGCGATTATGTTGATTGTCGCATGGCAAGGTTAGTGCGAAGGTTAAACCTACCATATCGAGTTTACATCAAAAGTGATGCTGTCACCATTATGATATAACTGTTTGCAAATGGAAGTAAACCAGAGTGTGCATGATGCTTAGCTTATGCTCGAGCAGCGAGATGTGGAGGGTGAGCATGTTAGAGTCACCCACACGTTCACCTAAAATTTTCTGATTTATGTTCAAAATGTTGTGCACACTGCATGGGTCGAACATGATAAATTAATTTCAGAGTTAACGCAACTTCTAGGTTTCAATTCCAAGATGCGGTTGTGTTAATGTTGAGAGACTATGGAGATTGTGAGGATAACCAACCGGTGAATAACCTGATGCATGCCGCTGTTTGTCTAACTTAAGGTAACAGCGGCAGGCGCCGACCACGTTTGAGCATAACGATTTAAAACGTTAAAAAAGAGACATTAAGAACCTATCAAATTGCGCATTTGAGAGTATTGCTTTAAAATAAACGCTTTCTACGACCGCTGAGAGAGTATAAATAGGAATCAAAACTTAAGTGCTTAGCTTGCCAGTATACACTTGATGATGCCACCGATGAGGAAGATAGCACTCGACGTCATCATGCGACATTAAACGGCTTTTCGTGCAGGCTGAAGCTACCCCCAAATGAAAAAGTTTGGCAACACTGGTTCGCTGTACGGCACGGGCGCCGAAAAATGCGCTCAGGCTGGCCAGCGACATCCCATTCTCGAGGGCAGCCGTGGCGACGGCATGACAGCGGATGAAACTAAATATTGAGTAAAAAGATTGTACTCACGCCGCCTCTTGCGCGACGGCGAGTACGGCGTTTCAAACACAGTATAAACAATACATCATATAATGCAATTTGTCGGAAATGAGAAATTGGATTTGGGGTTGAATAGATCCAGTGACTGCATGGAACAACATAATTAAGTAATTCCCCTAAGATTGTTTCCCTTGGCAGAAAATTGCCTGCCGTTAATCGCAAACATAATCGCATTGGCTTGGCGTATCATATGATCAGGTCGAAATGCGTCGATCTTGTGAACCCTCCTGTTCTGATGTAGGGAGCTTTCACTAGCAGCGCTGGCGTATCCAATGCGCAGACCTTGAGCAGCGAGCTAACGTGCCGACGGCTCTTGTATTTGGGAATAAAGGAGTGACGAGCGCAATGTAAACCAGCGGAGATACGGAATCCTGTCCCGCAGCTGCGGGGGAAGATGTATGTAGTAAGAGATGCTTAACGGATCGGGCCTGTCGCGGGGCTGCAACGATTTAGAGATCCGTAAGATCAATCGAATACATAGTGTCCTTCCTGTGTTGATGAAATCCTTTAGAGTTTGGGTTCCATATGTAAATAGCTTGATGAAAAGCCAGAAGAAACGTGTGATATAAACAAGCTGCTGTTTTGCTTGTGCGTCTATTAGCGGCGCTTGTTGAAAATATCCGATGCATGATTAAGACTTGTAGAGAATCCTCGGACACGACATAAAACGAAACATATCAATGTTTATCTGGCGAGAAGCATCAGGTACGACTGCTTGTCTATTTATAGTAGAGCTTGCATGAGCTGATAGGGTAGATGCTGTGATTGCTAATGATGTTCCAGCCGAGATGGTTGTGCTGAGATTGCATGCTCGACTGATAGGTATTTGCTGGTGATAGAACGGCGTGCTGATTATATGCTTAAGTTCCTCCCGAACTTTGTTAATAAAACATCATTTGCAGTAAGAATTCCTTTAAACAAAAAAATATGCCTCAAGACGTGTTTTAAAAGTCTTTATACAGTCGCTGTTTCGGATATCTAAACGAATAGAGTTTCACAGGCAGGGGCAGCATAGCTAAAAGATCTAGCATCCATGATAGTTAATCGAATCCGAGGTACCACGAGAGAAAGTGAAGTTGAACATCTGAGAGCACGTGCAGAAGTGTATATGCAGAGAAGTCTAGTGAGATATCGGGGTGCAAGATGATGTAGTGCCTTGTAAGTGAATAATAAGATCTTAAAATCAACTCGCAATTTAACTGGAAGTCAGTGCAATTGTTGGAGAACAGGTGAGATATGAGCAATCAAAGGTGTTCTAGTGAGGACACAAGCTGCAGAATTCTAAACCAACTGGAGCTTAAGTAACAATTTTTAAGGAGCACCATTGTGAAAGGCATTACAATAGTCTATACGTGAGGTGACTAACGCATGTATCAGAACTGCTGTGTTGTGGTGGAGAGAGAAAAACGGAGATGGTAAATATTACGTAAATGGAAGTATGCTGGCCGTGTAACATTATTTATATGAGTTTCAAATGATAATGTGGTATCCAAGATAACACCCAAGCGTTTGACATATGAGGAAGCAAGGATTAATTTATTTTCAATCTGCAAAGAAAAATCGTTAGATTTAGACAGAACAGATTTCGTACCAACGAGTAAGACCTCAGTTTTGTCTAAAACTCTTTAACTGAACGAGCTGAGTGATCCAGAAAGATATGACTTAAACCAAGACATAGGTGTACCCGTAATCCCAATAGAAGCTAAGCATTCTAATCTTCAGCCTTTGGTCTTAAGTTCGCACAGTTCAGATATAAACCAAGGATCAGAATCTACAAATGAAACAGTTCTTTATTTATAGGTGCAAAAGATCTTGTTCAGTCCATTATTTTAGTATGAGACCAGTTCATCAACAGTAGAGATGTCTGATTTGCCAGAGAATATTGAAGACAGCAGCAAGAGTAGGAACATGTTATTAACATTTCGAAATGTGATGGGGTGACCCAGTTTTACCTTAAAAACTGCCAATTTGGCGTAAAATGACACAAGTAAGAGGTCTGATATAGACAAGTCAGAAACAGTGCAATTATAAGGTGTTATACCAGAGCAGCAGACAAGATAGAAAATATGCCCTCTAGAATGAGTAGGCAGTGCGTTAAATTGCTGCAAACCTAAACCATCCAAATATGATACAAATTCACTTGTATGTGCATTGCTGACATTGTCTATGTGAATGTTAAAATCACCCAGCATAATAACATTTGCAGATAGAGAGCATAGATAGGTCAAAAGCTGAGAAAGTTCATTTAAGAAAACATTATTGCTCTTTGGCGGGCGATAGACTGTTGTGAGGATGGTAGGAATCGCTCCATTGATTTTCAGGGCGATAGATTCAAAAGAAGAGTACATAGGCAAAGTCAACAGAGATCTTTTTAGTTTCTCTTTGTGGAGTATTGCTAGCCCTCCACCCGTCTCGTATAATTTTTAAGAGCAGGTCAGTAACCGGCAGGCAGACCAGCAGGCAGATCAATAGCGTTGGCCGTACAAAGCATTAACACGCAGATCATCCAACACGCAAACCCCAAACAGCGCAAGTACAAAAAATGAATCTTATAACAGCATTCATAAGTGCATAAGTATTCCTAACAATTGGCCAATGAAAGTGCATGCCGGACTCCGCCCCTGGATATCTGGGTATAAAAGATAGACGGGGTGCTGCATTCATTCAAATTTGTTCTGAGGAGCCTGAGACCTCTCACGACTGCTGCAGCGAGGCAGCACGCATTGTGGCAAGGACACAACGTCTCGTTCCCTCCATCAGTGAACTTAGACTACATACGTAACCAAGACATTCCCTTTCTGTCTGTCTCTCGACGTTGTGTCGAACCGACATATGGGGTTCCTATGGAAATCACCACGGCGCTGTGCCGAATCACAATCTCTAGCGAAGCAACTGTGACTGGCCTGGGCGTGTCAGACGTGAGCTTTTTCTCAAAATTGTAACCTTCAAGTGGAAAGGTAGGGGGTCCCAGAGCTTTTGAAAAGATGAGAAGCCCCTGCCTTCGGCGCTCACGGGCGGTGGCCTTGTTTCTATAACAGCGAGAAGCCACCCAGTACCGTAAGGCCACTGGGTAAGCAGTACTCCCACAAATGGGGGATGCACTACGGAGACCAATTCCTACCGTAGGGAGTTTAGTGGAGACACCAACATGGTCCAGCCATCAGGGGGGAACTCATGGGAAAATGCGCGGACTGAAATAGTTCACTGCAAGGTGGAGGTCCACCTAGGGAAGGTCATGGGTTACCAAGGTGGGAACCAATCATGAGGATATATCAGACGAATATATCCCTTTGGGGGGGTTACAACGTCTGGTAGCACAAGGTCCGGTTACAGCTATGTGATGGATAACTCCGTTGGTACCCGGCCTAAGGGGAAGGGCTGTTCTACCCAGCCCGCCCGCAGTAGGCGCTTGCTTAGTGATGGATGGAATGCCTGTTCTTCACCCAGTGGGGGAAGAAGGGAGGCTAAGTAGCACGCTGACCCACCTATAGGAAGGAGGGAAGGTGCTTTCGCAGACATATGCCCTACCGATTGCCGGTCCTACATGTTACCATGCAGGACGCGGGCTGATACCGGTTCCACACGGAGGTTGTAGAACCTTGCGAAGGTGTTGGACGTTACCCAACCCAAAGCTCTGCAGATGTCTTCCAGAAAGGCGCCCTTAGCCAGTGCCCACAAGGAGCCTAAACCCCGGGTCAAGTGAGCTCTCACTGCTATTGAGCTCGGGCGATCTTGCAATCGGTATGTCGCCGTGACGGCGTCCACAGTCCAGTGCACCAATCTCTGTTTGGAGACAGCCCTCCCATTTTGCTGACCTCCAAAACAGACTCCTAAAGCTCTGTGTGCTGTCTAAGTAGAGGTTCAGTGCGCGTGCTGGACCCAAGGGGGTACGGAGCGCGGACGATGTGGATTCCGCCTGTTTACACCCCTTAGGAACCTGATGACCAGGTTGTGCTGTCCCAGAGACTTTCCAGCAACTTTCCAGCAACCCCCACCGAGGATGCCATGCCCCAGGAGCCTCTGAAATTGTTTCATGGGGACAGCTGACTGCTTGAAATGTTTTAGGCAGTTCAACACTGACCTGCAGGATGGCCATAGCGTGGCGAGAGGGGGCAGCTTGGCCCTCAGCAGTGTAAGCTCTCAACACCAGAGATGCCAAAAACCTACACGCTTTGGACGGGAGTCTAGGTCGAGCCCCCAGGTGGCAGCCGTCTGCGGTGCTCCGAGACGGCATGTTCCACCTAGGAGGACATCAACGTAGCCTCTAGCTGCCCCACCATCGAGGGACGATAGGGCGACGGAACTAGTTTGACATGCTAGCGCCGAAAAAGGGGGTGTTTCCAGGTCTTACTGAGTTCCTCATGCACTTCCGGGAAACACGGCACTGGGGGAGGGCCGTACTCAACCCGAGGCACCATGTATCCGGCCGCGAGCACTGGGAGAGGCAGTGCGTTCTACTGCAACTCAATGCTCGCAGCGGCCCGGGAAAGCATGGCTGACATTTCGACATCCGCTTCTTCCTGAGCTCGACCCCCCAGAGGAGGGAGCTTCAAGGAATCGTCGGAGTCAGATGCCAGTAAGTCACCCTCCGATGCTGCAAGGGACCTCTCATCATCATTACACAACGTTTCCGATACGTGGTAGAGGTCACGGAGCACGTTGATGGGGATAATCAACAAAAGTGTGTGTGACCGGAACGCTCCGCACCGCTCTCAGCGGGCCTCGAATCGGGTCGGTCCGGCATGGGAGTCGGGCGCTCTAGCGAGGAGTCTAAAGACTGCAGTCTCTAGCGTCTGTCGAGGTTTACATACTGCACAGCTCTACACTAGCTTGCCTCCGTTACATGTGCATTAATTTGTGTAAATCTGATCTGCAACTACTGTGTTCCAAGTTCAGTCCATAAAGTCTATTGTATGTCTGTGCTGTTGGACAAACGTGGAATTCAAATTAATCTCCGCCTTCTGTCTGCGTTCTGACCGGTGCCCCAAGTCGAGAACTTTTGCTGTGACAGATTTTTTGGAGCCTGAGGACAAACGATTTGATATATGTTTAAAAATGAAACTAACCATGGAAGTGTTCAGAATACACCATTTATCTGTTGATTACTTAAGACAGCATTGAATCATTTCCAATCCTGAATGAAAATAAAACTGCACATTGTAATTTCTGAGAGTTATGTCTATTAATTATAATAATATTTGACAAAAACACAGCTATTTTTTCTGTAAGTTTCTGCATGCGCTCCTAAACATTTCAGTCAGGGGCTACAGTCCTTGTAGTAAAAAAGTTAGTCTGGATCCCTGTCCTTTCTCTCATTTAACATTTACATCCATGTACATGTTGCAGTGCACATGTTTATATGCATACCAAACAAATGTATGTGCAGTTTGTAATTTCATATCTTGGTCATTCACATTTTACGTCTTTTGCATGATTACATTTGTTATTTTAAATGTAGATGCGGTCGCAACCCACATGCAGTGTGGCACACTCCTTTTTCTAGGTACCGCATCGAGATGAAAATATTTAAACTTTTCAGAATGCTGCACGTACACGATCATGTGACAAGAACCAACTAATCAGCTTCACCTTTTGTGCGAAGATGGAGACAAAGTTGATCACATCATAAATAAATCTAGTGGCAGAATTATTGCAAGGTATTTTTAAAGCATTCAATCCAGTCATCGAGGCTCTCACATATCTGTTCCCTGCTATTCCGTCTGCTCACCACCAGAAACACCATTTGCACAGAATAACTCTCACTCAACAGACTATCACACCACACCTTAGACTTCTTTTCCCAAAACCCATTGCACTGAATACACCGACACGCATGCTATATAACCTCACACTTCCAGTTCCTAAGAGATGAGTCTTGTATGTATTTATCACAGTAGTATTTTATAGCATCTTTATGAGGCCCATCTAGTCATTGTCATAGTCTTGCCTAGTTTGTCTTGTCATGCCTTGGATTTCTGGCCTGGATTTGTCTTCTTGCCTAATCCCTGTTTGCCCTGGACTATTGCCTGTTTTATTGGATTACCCTTTCGTCTTGCCTCTTCGGGATTATGTTCGCCATTGCCTGATTTCACCTGCTCTTGGATACTCTCTTGCCTTACCTATATTGACATGTTTACAGCTCTCTGACCTTCACATGTATATTCACTTTGTTTCTGAATAAAGCCCTGCATAATATGGATCCGAACGTCTCCATCTTATGTATCCCGTAACAACAGCATGCATGGCACTTGGTTGCTTAGCAATGGCAGAGCACTTGAATGAGGCATCTAGTTATATATTTATACATATATAATGAGGGCATTTAAGCTTTCTGGGTGCTTTGGATTTTTTTTTAAATGGCACGTTTATCAATTTCCACACGTTTTTTGACACGAATGTGAACGGCCCTTTTGCATCACACAAAAGTTAGCAGTTACCACTGGCATTAGAAATGCTGTTAAACAATATTCATGCTGTACACTGAAGCATCCAATAACAAAAGAATTCTCAAGCTAAAGCAAGCATTTGGCTGGTCGTGGAATCTCAACATGTCCCCATAAGGTCACCGCCTGAAATGTTTAATAGGCTATATTACTATGACTGAAATCCCCATTTCATTAAAGTGTACATAATTGTAGGCATGATTTTCTAAAAGTATTAGTCTTCTCTTTATTGAACAAAACTGTTCAATAAAGAACAAAAAATTGTGTACCTTTAAAGGAGTAGTTCACCTTCTATATGAAATTTCTGTCATCATTTACTCAACTTCTTTTCATTTCAAACCTCTATGACTTTCTTTAGCAGAACACCAAAGAAGATATTTTGAAGAATCTTGTTAACAGGCCCCCATTCACTAGCCTGGTAATAACAAACTCTGCTACTTCACTTTGCTTCGTAGACAGAGTCTGGAAGGGCATAATTGACCAGCATTAACTTTCTCGTTGGGGGGGGGCGCTTGTCTGAAGATTAAAATCATTGGTGTACCCGTAAACCAATCACATTACATTTGGTTATGACGTATGTCTTGCACCGGCTCAGCCGCCTCAAACTTCTTCTGAGAATACAGGTATGCGGCCAAAACGAAACCATCAATACCAGAGTGAAAATGGCTGTATACGACTTTTGCAGATTCTGTGAAGTAAATCTACACATCTACGGTACAATTAGTGCATCTAAACTAATATTTGACAGTAGAGACAAACAAGAAAATATTTGCAGCCAACTATCAAAGTTAGGATAAGTTCTGTTAAACGCAGCTCTTTGTTCATTTCGAGTCTGTCAGAAATGCTGCAACTTAATTGCAAGATTACAGCATGACATGGCAATATTCAAGGACTGGAAAAGAAAGGAGACATTGACCGGTCAAAAGGGTGCCAGTTCGAGCTTGACGGATAAAAGGGACCAATATCTTAAACTCCAAGGACCATATAAAACCTGAGGAAATCACAACCATTCAAAATGTGAACCAAACACTCTTCTTGTTCGGCCTTTAGTTGGTAAATGCTGGTAATATTCTCCACAACAGAGTGAATAGCATCCCGTGTCTCCATGTCCGCTGTCGTTTTAGATTTCCCTGACCAAAACTACATCCTTAAATTTGACGCTTAGGGTCTACATCACAGCTCTCAGCCTGCCCTGTGTTCTGGTTTGTTACATCAGACTGATTACAGAAGCGAACTGAATTTGAGCGGAAGTACGAAGTCTGGCGTAGTTATAATAGAAGTGAATGGGCTGTTCTGTTAACAACATTTTTCAAAATATATTATTTTGTGTTCTGCAGAAAAAAGAAAGTCATACAGGTTTAAAATGACAAGAGGTGTGTAAATGATGAAAACATTTTCATTTTGAAGGTGAACTATTCCTATAAAGGTTAAGTAGCAAAACAAAAAAATTAGCAATTAGCAATTATCATACCAGTTAGGTTGTGCAGCCATTCGTTCCATGTATTCCTTGGCTATGTCCAGTGCACCAGAACGGTGTGGATACAGTAGGCAAAACATTGAAAGCAGGCCTAAATTGTTCCCATACACTTCGTTCCAACGAGCACTGAACTCTTCAGGGTGCCAGGGAGGAAGATATTCCTCTGGTCGCTCCATGATGGCCTCTCCGGCCTCCCGAATTTGTTGGGCCAAAGCCTTGTGTGTTCCCATTGCTGCTCCCTGCAGAACTTCAACCTCTGTTTGGCCAAAGTACAGCATGGGATGAGTTCCTTCATAGTTCCCTCCCAGGAATGTAATGCCTCCACTGGAGTCAATGTTAGCCAGCACTGGGATAAGCAGCACCCATAGTGTACTTATGAAGAACACTGTTGGTGCCCCACGCGTGTAAGTTCTCATTCTGACATCAGAGAACACATCACCGGGTTATGCCTTAGAGAGAGAGAGAGAGAGAGAGAGAGAGAGAGAGGGGGGGGGGGGAGTCACACAAAAGCTCGGAATGCCTGAAATAATGAAAACCAGCTGTGAGGTTATTCTCCCTGGTTTTCTGTGCATTTATTGAATGAAAGTTCAGCATGCCACTTTGCTTCACAAGGGTCACAGGAAAGGCCTTATGCCTGAATGCTCCCTGTGTAAGACAAGACTGGCTTGTTTTTCAAAACTTCAGCAGGTCAACATTTGTGTATAATAACCAGACAGGTTACATCAAAATGTTAAATATAATTGTAACAATAAGGTAAAATAAGGTTTGATTTATTACAAATAGTTAATGCATTGGCTCACATTAAACTATATAACTAAATATTTACAGTGTTTAATATTTATGTTTGTGATTTTTTTGCTTTGTTTTCTCTGCTTACAGTGAGAGAGTAGTATCTTGACCACCTCTTTTAAGCTTTCAAACAACACAGTTTTTTTATTTAGGGGTAAAACCCTTTTAATGTTAACAGATACAACTTTTGTTTGATAATATATTGGTAAATGCTGAAAAATAACATTATCTAAGATTATGCTGTGCAAGTTTTTTATTGTTAGTCGTTCGAAGGAATTCCTGAAATTCCTCCCGCAACAGACTAACTAACACTTTCTCAGCCAAATAGAAAATGAACTGATCCAGTTTAGGGATGTCTAGACACATCTCCAGTGAAGCATGTTATGTCGATTTCTGCTACCGATTTCTGCTACCTTCTCAGAAATACCTCACCCCAAACCCTAAAACTTTGAAAAGGAACAATGCGGGTTTAGGAAAATCTGGCAGGATAAATTGTCAAAAAAACGGTAAGCCTACTTTAAAACACACACAATAGTGAAGTCCTGCACTCTTAAAAATAAAGGTGCTTAAAAGGTTCTTCATCTTCACAGCAATGCCTGTTCCTCATATAATAGTTCCTTAAAGAACCATTCAGTAAAAGGTTCTTACATTTTTTTTTCGCTTTTATACTTTTTAACCTGAAGAACCTTTTTTCGCACCAAACCACCTTTTGTGAAGCAGAACGGTTCTTCTTGGAACCATTTAGACAAAAAAAGGTTATTACAGGGCATTGTGAAGAAACTTTATTTTTATGAACCAAAAATGGTTCTTCTATGGCATCGCTTTGAGGAACCTTTGAAGAACCTTCATTTTTAAGAGGGCAAGCCACCGCAGTGGCCCTTGACCCCTTCAACCTCTGCATTCCAGCTGTAAATTAACAAACCACATGGTATTGAATCACTGGTTTCAAAGAGATTAATCACTCAAAGGCAGAGTTCTGCTCACTAAAGCAGAAGGAATTTCTCGAGTATCATATGCTGCTCGATCTATTTCTGTTGACAAACACACATGTAAACTAATTGACAGCATGTTGACAATTTTTTGCGGAAAAAACTAAATTTAATACATTAAGAAACCAGTTATACTGAATTGATATGACAAAGGTGTTCTGAATTGTATTGACTTTAGCTCTGTAAACAGTAACTTTAAAATTAAGTGGCTGAGACAATATCTTCAAAATCCTTTTTCCAAAAGGGTTTTATAATTTTGGAATAATGTGGAGGCTTTCATTGTTGATGATATTTTAAAACCTTTTTCCTTATCTTATAAACGTGATTTTAGGTCGCTATATCAAGGACGCTCTTTAAAGGATGTTTGTTTTATTATAAATTTGATTTAATTTGTACGTAAATTTCACATTCATAAATGCAAGTTTAAAAAGGGTAAACCTATTTTTTGAAGAGCTTGAAAAAGAGATTTAAATGTATATAGATGTTATGTCAAAAGTAGTAAATTAATAGTAAATTAAAATGGTAAAAATATGCTCCTCCTTTAACATTTTCACATTACAAATTTAATTTATGGTGTTTACATTTTCTGTAATAAAACGGTATCATAACATCCTATGGAAATGTAAAATATGTGGGGTGTACACGATATTTGTCTGTACCTTCTTTTTTGTTTTCTCTCCATTTGTTATTTTATTTGTTCTATCTTGTTGGAGCATCTGGCATGTTTTTAGTTATACAGTAGGATATAGCATTATACATGCAATTTGTTGACAAATTAAAAAAATTAACAGACCACATTAGCTAATGCATGTTTAAGCTGTGTGCGAAGGAACTGTTCTAAAACATATTTCTAAAAATGTGGTTTATTGTCTCTATTTCTGTATTCTTATTGTGCACCTTTTATATCCTACAACATCTTAACTATAAAAAATGACATTAAAAGGAAGGAAAACAAATATTTAAATGGTTGATTTCATGCTAAAACACAACTTAAGCCAAAATTTAAAAAAAATCCTCAGGAATCTTAAAGGATAATACTTTCATGTGCAAGAATCCGTTTGGACGGCACGAAAAACCTACAGGACAAGGTACATTCCTGCATAAATCCTCTAGGATTCGCACAGGAAAATTAACAGCATTTAGCTTCGGGATTCCTGTAGAATTTTTTTAAGAACGAAAGTAGCATATTATAATAGATACATGGGCTAATTATTTGTGGTTTGATATGTGTAATAATATTTGCTTAGGTACTCTCCGAAAAGCTTAAAACACTTAAAATATATCTAGCAGAGGCAGTTCTATTAGTCCCTTTTACCTTTTAAGTCCGCTTGCGTCTTCGCCTTGCAAATACAAGCAGAAATCATCGATTGCTTGCTTCCTGAATAGCATCCATGGAGTTTTCGAGTTTTTTTTTCTTCAATAGATGTGTGTAGCCTATAACTTCCAGCTGCGCAGGAAGAAAGTAACGAGACTAACGAGACGTCACATCTGCTGGAGGACGTGCGTGGAGCGGAAGGCGTTTTTTTCCCTTCGTAAAACCATGATGACTACGGGTAAAAATCAGCTGTGGCTGGCACCGCTGTCAAATCACTAGCCAATTTGGCGTGTTATGTTTGTTATGTTGTGCAAACTTTTAAGTCTGCTTGTTTAGAAAAGTCATAGATCTCCTTCTTGCTAGCACCACTGGAAGAGAACAACAATGCTGTACAAACACCACTAAACATAAGAAAAAGATAAAAACAGCACAAATATAAAAGGGTTGTAAGCATCCTCCTTGCCTGGCACTTATATTCATCTAAGAAAACAGGTACAACCACAACAGGGGTTCATTACTATGTGCTTGGGAGATAATAATAAAATAATTGTGTACATTTTCACCTTTTAACAATCTACAGCGTAGTTTACGTTTAAATCTACTCAAAAATACTGTTGGATAGATAAGAATTATTTTTCTGCAATGATGTAACGTTATAGCCCTACTTGACTTCATTTGTGCTTTTATCCTTTTGTATGCGCTTCACATTCCCGTCCATTCGGTGGCGGTATTGCGCAATGAGCTGGTTCACCAACCCCTCAAAAAAGCCTCAAAGAAGATGTTGCGCGTCCTCTGCGTGCATAATGTATGTCAAACATGGGTGCAAGAATAACACGAGTGATTACGAACTTTAATTTAGAGAATCGCGTTCACAGAGAAATTAGTAAATTAAAACCTCGAGCAGCACCAAGACATCCAACATCAGACAGTCTTCCCCAGGATAATACTGCAGGTGACACACACAGTGTTACATCATGCTAAAACATATGGCTGTGTTAATAACCATGTTTCTACACAATGTTAACCTGTACATTTTGTTTATGTGTCAGCAGGTTGCATGACAGAAGAGATTAACCAGAGGAATGATCCACTGCTGTCCATGTTGAAGGATGTTTATGTGGAGTCTAAAGATCCTCAGGTTAGAAACTAAGATCCCCATAAAGATGTGGATGGAGATATAGATACATTTGTCCCCCAAAATAAGCCGTAATATAGGGATGGTGGTACAGTTAAAAAGCAGATACTAAACATTTTGAAGACAATCACAACAGAGGTTGATAGCACAATCTCTTGTCACCTCAAGCAGCATTCACCTATTTTATTTAAAAAAAGTACACACTACATTTTCACTTTCACATTTTCTATCCAACTCATGCTTATGAATGGAGAAAAAACACCTTTTAAATGATTATTGTGCAAAAGCAAACATATCGAGTATTGTAAAAAAAAAAGGGGGAATTTGACTCTGATTTGTTGCTGGGTTTGAGCCTTTCAGCAGTGCACATTTATACATACAGCCACAACTGTGCACAGTATTGTTGTACCGATTAAGATATAGAATAATACAAATATGATTACAGTTGTACTGCATGATTCTGTTTATTGAACCATGCATGCACACAGAACATTGTGCAAACAATACAAAGACACGATAATAATTATGCCATTATGCCAAAAATACAATACAGACAATGACACTGTACAATATAAGAATTCAAAAACTAAACTAAAATGATTAACCTAATGACTGGACAACATTGAATGTTTATGCAGAGCATACAGATCAGTAGGGCTATAACAAGATATCATGCTACAAAATCTCGCAAGATTAAAACGTGTTGGTTATTGAACATTTTGATCTGATTCTTATTATATGAATTTGATTTAATATTGATTAGTTTTCAAAATTTCATAAAAAAAAGTTAGATATGCAGACTAGGGCTGGGATGATATATCGCGATCCACACTAATTATACTTGTCTAGAATCTTTTCTGTATCTGAAAGACTTCGATTCTTGGCATTATGCACAGCTCTGCCATACCCTATGACTATTTGATCAGTAGGAAGTACTGCTCGATCTAAAATCATAACAAGATTGAATTGTTTTATAACATGCATTTGAAAAAGCAACACTCGTCAAACATCATCATTATAAATATACTTTATTACCGCCCGATACAGCCTCACCTCGGCAAGCATTTATGGATCTCACGGCTGGCTCTAATGTCTTTGTAGTGGTTAAACATGAGATTTTATTAATTTTGGTATATCTAACAGGCAATCTTTAGTCTTATAAATCTCTTATTTGCCACTGGGCAAATCATTTGACTGATGGCAAAGTTAAGTTTCACTTTTCAATTTTTTTATTTAGGTTGTTTTCAGGTGCCATTCCTATTGGAGTAACTTATTTTGACTAAATTATTTGCTTGTTATATTCCCTATTGTACAAACTTCTTACACTATATAATAAAGCATTCTGTTTTGCATCATATTTAATTTTATTCTAAACAAAATCAGAGCGGTCATTTTGACATAATTTTATATTTTTAAAATAAAAAACAACATGAAGCACTGTTGTGTTTTCTCATATTATTTCATTTAACTTCATTTCAACCTAAAGCTACATTTAAAAAAATGGGCTTTTAAATGTAATAGGATTGCATGTATTTGACAGTTACGCATCATCAAATGCTGTTCCATTTCTGATATAACCGGACCGTCTTTACGAGTTAAAACTCCCAAGTCTGAACTTGCCTAGTCCGATCTAACAAGGACACAAGTCTGTTCTTTGCATTCTTGGAATGGAGAAAATGGCCTACGTGTGTAAATCATACTTCTTCTGTTGGCCTGCAGCGCTTTTTTGGAGTTTCTTTGTGGATTTCTACTTTGGCTTTCGGATGTGGCGGCATATAACTGTAATTCATTGCGAAACTGAGCATAAAAATTACACAATATATCTTCCAAGCCCTTATGCAGACACAGAATTCATATTTAAAGATGAAACCCTCCAACTTAGCTATATTACTGAACATTTAACAATAACAATAAGCTAACGCAAATGTACTTATACTTTGAGTAACAAACATCGTTATAAGATTTCAAGCATGTTCTCAAAAATGTTTTTAACATAACGTAAAGATTATAACAAACAGAGCTATTCCTTACATCACCGGAGCTCGGGCCATAATTAACAACATCCCTTTTCTATAATGCAAAGAAATATAGAAGCTTATAGATAAGCAAAGTTAATTTGAATTTTTAAAAGTAACTCCGAGCCAAAAGAGACTGAAATGATTATGTTTATTGCAGTTGTTTTGATAGAATGAAAAAAGACACATTTCTATTTTCAACATTACTTGTTATTCAGACATTCCTCTTTAAAAGAAATGACTGAAAATGTTTCCATTTTAACAGTTTTCTCATGAAGCCACTATTAGATCCTCATATCTCTAGAACTGAACCATTTGGGCCTTAAAAAAATTCCAAAAGACAAGCTGGTCAAATACACGAATCTAAAGGGACATTAAGGTATCTTTAATGGTTCTGGAGTTACAGGCATGCACATTTTTAAAAAGAACACAGAAAAACAGATATACCGATCCGTAAAAATAAAATTATGATGCTGGAATATTTCTCATGTCATTTATTACTCCATCTTAAATGTGAAAATTGTAATTTGTACCTTCCTCATCAAATTAATTGATTACTTAACTATTCATCCTTGGCATTTAATATTTTGGCTTTCATCACTACTTATGTTGGTCTTGCATCTGTAAAAATATTAAATTGGAATGATCCTATTAGAAAATAGTGTTTTTATACCTTGTATGTACATAAGTAGGACCTTAAAAAATTCAAAATATTTACTCATTAAGAAAAAACACAGTTTTCAAAAATTATAGCATTTTATCCTGACCTTTCAAATTATCCTCTGTTTTTGAAGTAAATTGAAAACGGCGACATCTTCAGGACGAGAAGGGAATTACAGATAATATTCATGTCCAAAAAAGCATGCACATAAAGAATCAATATCATTAAGTGAGAGTGGATTAGAATCGGAGAATGAATATTTTTTTACACAGCCCAAGAAACAATATTAAAGATACCCCGATATTTTTAAATCATATTTTAATTTATTAAAATAGAAGAAAAATTACATTCATAGCAAGCTGATTTCAAAATGCAGATTTTTTTATTGCATTCTGTGACTATTATTTATTTATTTCGTCATTGAGAATTTCTTAAAAATAGTTAAAAAATCTTTTCACATTCTTTTGAACACAATCCCTTGTCTCATCCAGTCTAAATTGTCTAGTGGCATAAGTGTCTTGGCACTTTTCCTGATCTGTAGGGGTGTGACGAAATACCGCATTTAATTGCTTAATAGACAAATGTATGAAATCAAAAATATATTGCCCAAGAATTTACTATAACAATAAAGTCATGTTGATTATATCTTTCTGTGTGACACCTCTTCGCAAACGTTTAAATTGTTTATGTTTTCTTGCCTCTTTCATACTGAATGGGTGAACGTAGCGCACCCTTTGTGCTTTTACAACCACAGTGTTTGCAGCTGGCACAGCACCGCTGCCTGTCCTAATAATAAAAACTGACTGTTTTTATACTTTTTAGGTGGAAGAAGTTTCCACAGTTAATAAGGCAGAGCAGGAAACGGACCGCAGGCTGCTGAAGTTCAGTCTACCTGGCGACCCTTATGGTATCTGTGATGTCACTGATGTTCCAAAAGGCAAGCTGACTCTAGTTGAAGCTTTAACTGTTCTGAACAATCACAAACAAATGCCTAAAACATGGACTACAGAGAAGATGGCACAGGAATACTCTCTGGACCCGAAAGATGCCAAAGCCCTGGTGGATTTCTTTATTCCCTTTGATGTCAAAATCATCCAAGTAGAGTCAGCAAAAAATAAGCAAATTAATGATTCTTAGGAGCAACCATTAGAACTTGGTCTCTTACAAAAACTGCTAGATGCTACAATACATTTGTCTTGACATACTAATTGCATCATTCAATAGTTGGTCTTTGGACAGTATATTAGAAAAATAGCCCTCCCCCAATATTTTGGGCAGTAAGTTTTCTCTGTACCGTATAGTTACAGAAATATAATAAAAAAATTACACATCGGTTGTTATTCATTTTCATACACTTTGGTTGAAAATTTCTTTTTTTTAATACATTTTCATGCATAGTTTGAAAAAACAAAATTGTTCTCTATAAGGACACAAGTGACTGTTGATCATTAATAAATAAAAATTGAGATAAGGTTCTGAACATCTTCATACAAGTCTATTAAAAAATGTTAAATTCATAAAAATACTGGGTTATATTCAACTAAATTGTGTATACTCATTGATTTTAGTTTTTTTTAATAATTTCATCCGAATTATTTTAAATATATGCTCTGTACTTGGACAATAGTAATTAATCTGATTTCACTTCCTATGTGTTTTTAATGCATTACAAATGCATACTTAATGAATTATAATGTAGAAATAATGCCTTATAATATATTTTATAATATATCTCATTGCACCTTATATAATCTCATAAATAAACATAGCAATTTATTATATACTGTATGGCCCTATGAAACAGCATTGAAACTTCTGTTTATCGCAGAATAACACATACATATCTGGCAAATGTTTAAGTATGTTAAATATATCACTGAACAGGTAGTAAATTTTAATTGGTCTAGGAATAATGTATGTAATTTTGCTGGGGTTTAAATATTTTACGTGATTTTTTGCGTGACTCTGGTTCTTTGACGGACCATTTGTGGTTCTTCACATTGCCAAATCTGCAGAACCCTTATGGGAAACTCCAGCCGCTATTTTACAAAGACTGCATCCAAAAATACCCCCACTGGGGGTCTTGGCCACTTGAGAGCGTGCATGCAACAGGAAGGAAGAGCGCAAATCTATCTAATGTCTTAAAATTGACAAAGGCATTGTGCTTAACGCACTCAACCCACAGCAGCTTGAATACCGCTTCGGAGCAGTATTAAAGCTAAGCATATCCCATCATGCGTCATGTTACGGATATGAATCATGAGACTTTTGGCTAACATGTGTTTTTCTTTTGTTCTTGTTTTTTGATACAATACAAATAAAGCGCTATAAAAATAAATCTGACTGGACTATATAATTACATATAATTTTGTAGTAAAACTTAGTGTTACATATTTTATTGGTGAGAACTACAGTTATATATTTTGTAAAACTGCTTTTATCTCATAATTAGAAACACCACATTAATTAACGTTATATGTTTGCACTTGCTAAGTGTGTCCCATCGGGTTAGAAATACTTAATGCCTACTTGGGATCTTCACGCACACTAGAAAACTAGGGCCTAAAACAGGAAATACATCATGAAAGTAGTTAAGTGCAAAGACCGCAGGTGGGGGTTTTTGGATGCAGCCTAGGGCCGGCTCTCTGAAGAACCCTCAAGGCTTCATGAGGAACCCTTTTATTTAAATGGCCTGGAACCACCTTGGGCGCTTCAAAGCATCTTTTTAATGTTTATTCTAATTTTTTGTTTACCCCTGTAGAGTTTTGTTCTGCTTAATTGCCATTCACAATAAAATGCAGAAATACTTATACCAAATACAAAGCAAACAGTTTATTGATAAACAACAACAATTTACATTGAATAAATATTCACTGAAGACTCAAGACAGCTGAAGATAACTTGATGCTCTGCTTTTGAAAGTCCACCAAAAAGGTAGTCTCTCATAGCAAGGCCTACACCCATGGAAATATTGTAATATGCCATCAAGCAAATCCTTCCTAGCATGAAAAACACAAAGTACAATTCACACAATGGGTTTCCTGCTATCACCAGGGGCCTTGACCATGAATGTTGCTCGGCAAATTTAGGGTTACAGGATTAGTTTTGCTTGACAAAACCAATCCAATGTGATCAAGCTCCGTTGGTACCATGAAGCAGCTCATGGAGTTTCTTTGTCAACTCCAGCTTTCATCTTGAAGCTAAGAATAGTTTGCGCGCACGTGCAAATGAATGAGTGACGTCTGCATCGCAAAACCAATTGCGTTCAACATGGATAGAGGGAGTTCCGTTTGTTTTTTAGGAAATGATTCAGTATATAAGTAACACAAAAATGTATTTCTGCCCCGGAGTAATACTGTCTCTGCTGTCACAAGAGAGAAGTGTTTCAAAAACACTGCTGATTGAGTTAATGCTCAAGTTAAACGACTATAGTACACACATTTATTGTAGTATATTATAGTAAGGTAAATATTACAGAAATGTAATATGATGTATGTGTATAATGTATAATGTATGTTTGCGCTCCCACAGTGGATGAAAATATCCTGCCTTATATAAGATATCATTTAGTTGACCATTATTAATGAGAAAGAAGCACATGATGAAGAGAAACTATCGATGCGTTCTGACAAAGTTACAGAGATAAATGTCCTGTAGGCTTCTATTCAATATGGCACACGTGTGAATGTGAGGATTATATTTTTACATTACAGTTGTCTCTGTTATTTTAGGAAAGTGTCTAACCCCATAGGTTACAGAAAAAAATGTGAACAAAACACTAGAGAAGCTGATTCTAAATAAAGACAGATAAATAAAAAAAATCCTAGTATGTGAACAGTCAGTTGAAGTCTACATTTAAAAATCTGATGGTCATCTCAATCCTTGACTGATGACCATGTAGAAGTTGTTCTGTGGTCAGGATAGCAAGAACCTGTGGCATACATAGGAACCCCTATTCCACCAACAGGCTATCAAACAGTCATATGAAACAAATAAGAGAAGATTGTATTGAAGTTTGAAATTGAGTTTTGGTCACATATTTAATTCATTTAAAGGGTTTTGTACTGTTCCCCATTTACTTAGGCTGTATGGGTAAAATGTATAGGATAAAGCAATGTAAGTCGCTTTGGATAATTATAAATTATTTAAAACTATAATCAGACGGGTTTTACACTGTAAACGTGGCATATGTCCCTTGGCATATGTCCCTTGAGTCGTTCAAACAGCGAACACATTAACCCGTAACCTGAAATATGTTGCCTCAGTAGTGCACATGAATAGTGCACTTGTGTTAGTAAGAGTCTTTTTAGCATGCTGTTTATATGAAGGAATTTTTCTATTGTTTGTAAAAGTCATTCAGTAAAACACGTGAATGATTTTCACTGATGTTTGTAAAAGATTACAATAATACACATAAAAGTGTTTATAAGAATTACTCCAGTAAAACATAGGAATTCATTTAACTAAGGTTGATCGGTATGTTTGTTTCACTTGTGTTTGTCAGAGTCATGTAAATTAAGAGTCATTTTAATTATGGTCTAAACAGATTCCCATAGATTTTGTCTCCATATAAATGAAGAACATGCAGTCATGATTAATATGCACTCCATGTGTCCTCTAAAGGCTTCCCGAATGTGATTCAAAGAATGCACACACATTACTTAAACCTCAATGAAGGCGATTTCTTAACAAAAATTATAATATTTACAGGTTTCACCATTTCTAAAGCTATGGTAAAACAAATAGTGAGATCTGTTAAGCCATGTGGTAGTAACACCTAAAAATATAATCACTCCAAACATATGGAAAAGATACAAACAATAGTTTGGTTGGTTCACTTGGTGAGCATATCCCAGTTGTAGTATTGCCACAGCTTTTATTGACCAATTGTTGAATGGGACAAACTGGTCCAAATTATAAAAAAAGTTTTAAATATTAAATGTTTGCATGTGTTAAATCATTTAAGGAAAACAAGTTTATAACAAGTTAGCCTATTTAAACAACATGGGATTTTTGCTGTAATCCAATAAACTGGACATAAATTATACATGTAGAATTGCTTATTATACCGACAAATTGGAGTGGTCTGTACATTTTATCGCGGCTAGATGGCGGTAATGCAGTCTTTAGGTATGTGAGCCACCAATAAACAAAGAAGAAATCGTCCCTTTTGGTTGGTTGTTGATAAAAGGGATACAGCTACGGCCGGAGGTGGTGCAAAATCTCGCCATATAATTACAATAAATTACATAAACTTACGCCTACATCTATCCCAACCCTAAACCTAACCTTACAATAATAAAAAAATATAATCAACTGTTTTCAGCTTGACAAATATTATGTGGTATTGAAGTGCGCATGCCTAGTGGAGGTGGCTGTATCCTGCTGACGTGTTTTTTCTTTCAGTGTGACTGCTGTTTGAATGTGTGGTCATTTTAAACAATTGTCAAGTTCTTCAGTAGTTCGAGTGCACAGGTTTTGTTGAATACAAAAAGTCATGGAAGCCGACTGGGAGGAAATCAGACGTCTAGCTGCGGACTTTCAAAGGGCTCAGTTTGTAGATACTGTTCAAAGGTAAAGAAAAACCCACTATTATTATTATTATTGTTGTTATTATTAGGAGTTATTGTCTATTATCGTAGTGGTAGAAGTACTGAACGTGTTGTTATAAAGCCTACAGTTAAATAATCGAAGAAGTAAAAATTAATGATGATGGCAATTCCTTTTTACTAGGGTGTTTGTCAGTTTTAGTCTATTCTGCGAGTGACATTTGTTTTCCGGCTTCTTTAGGTCGAAATATCCAGATTCAGACTCTCAATCCTGCTGTTTACGTTATATGTGTCATCTGGCTGTTCTGCGTGTCATGAGTGAATGAGCTGCTGCACAGTTTAACATAACGTTAGTACAGTCGTGGCCAAATCTATTGGCAGAAATATAAATTTTGTGTTTTGCAAATTTAGCTACTTCTGTATTTGTAGATTATTTAGCCAAATGTTTCTATGGTATTCTGGATCTTAAGTTTTGAAGACGATATTGGCAAAAACACAATATATGCAAGGTGTCAATGTTTACAGTGTTGGTCTGGCCTTGTTTTTCATAACCTCTGCAATTCGCTCTTGCATGCTGGATATGAGATTCTTAAAATGCATCTGATCACTCTGCATAACAATCTATAAAGTAAATGAACACCACAACAGTTTAAGCAGAAACTTTCCAAAACACAGCAGTTATATCACTGCCAATACTTTTAGCCATGACTGTACACGGCTACTGTATAAGGACACAAACATGAATTTGGAGATGAAGTTCATCTCCAGAGTTTCTCTGAGAGTTATGTGCATTTCACTAGCTGTGTCCCAGATGATATACTGTGCACTTAAACCAGGGGTCGGGAACCTTCTTTAACAATTTTTTTTCCCAGTTTTGGTTAATTTTGCGTCACCTACTGCTCTTGATGCTTGGTCACACTGCACCAGGACACAGCAGAGAACTTTTTAACTTTACAAATAAGTATGGGGCCAGAAATGTTTTATTATATTTGAAAAAAATATGTTGAATTTATTTAGATTCTTTCAAAGGCTCAGGATGCGGATTTCTTAAAGCACACTATTCTTTAAGTCTCTCCACTTATTTGAAATGTTGAGGTGGTCCAGGTAAAGACAATTCGCAGGCCGCCAGCTGACTATCCCTGAATTAGGGTGTTTTCTAGCGGAACGATATGTAATTTTCTAAGAAAAATTCAAATTTTTAACCACAAATACACGGCTTGCACCTCACCGTGTTGTGCATTCACGATTTCCCGAAATACGTTATCACGTTGGAAAGGTGACGCGTCTGACATAAGTGGATGTACCGACCCATTGTTTACGAGTGGTGAAAGGGAACACCGTTCAGTTGCAAAACACATTATGTTTTTGAGCCTGATTATTGTTTAAAATAAGCCACCAGCAGACAAAACAGACAGACGGTGGACAAAGTTTATAACCATTTTGGTTGGGGCGATTGAGGAAAGGTGGGGCTCAGAACCCTACTCTACCTCCAAAGTGGGGAATGGCAGAAAAAGTTTGAGAAACACTGCTTTAAAGTGTCAAGTTGGTGTAACCAGCCTTTAATTTTGTTAATATAATGCAAGAAGATCATATCCATCCTTTAAGATCTTTGAATTATAGAACTGTAGGAGTTTGTGTAAGCTGTTAAAAAGAAGGTATTTGACTTAAAATGATATCGTCTGTCTGACTCCTGTACAATTGGCATTGACATTGTCATTAAACTGATCAATTTCATGTTAAACACAGGTTGTCTGAAAGAAACTGCATTGAAATAGTGGCCAAGATGGTGGAGGATAAGAAGCTAGATGTGCTTCACACTTTGGATGGGAAAGAGTATATGACTCCTGGGCAGATAAGCAGAGAAATGCGTGATGAACTCTACATGCATGGAGGTCTGTGATCACACCACTTACAGTACATGACATGCAGTGAGCTCTTCAGACATAAAAAAATGTGACCAGTTCAGTTACCTTAATATTTTTCCAAATAAGTGTATTATCAACTGTGGCTTTTGTTTTAAAACTTTTCATAAGCATCATCTCACAATAAATAAAACAAACATTATTGCTTTATCTTTTAAGGAAGGATTAATCTTGTGGATCTTCAAAAGGTTGGTTTGATCTTTCACTTAACACATAACATTTTGTTTTTAATTATACTTGAATATCTTTTTATTATTTCACAGATTATCAGTGTTGATTTGGTCCATGTGGAGAGCAGAGCAAGTGAAATGACTAAATCAGACAAGAACACACAGCTGATTCTTGGCCAACTGATTGATAAGTGAGTCTTTTTTAGTTTAAACATTGTTGCCATGCTTTTTAAAATCATATAATGTTCCTTAAGACTTGTCCTTAAAGCCTTAAAAAAATTATCACAGACGTGTTGTACTTCTGCTCTTCCCCAATAAAGTAAATACTTGGATTGCCTTGCTGAGGAGGTGAATGATAAACTACAGGCGGCTGGACAGTTGAACATCGCAGAGCTCTGCAAAACATATGATCTACCTGGAGAATTTCTTACCGAAGTGAGTAAAGTCTTTATCGAGTATTCATTTTCAGTTTTGTGATTACAGTAGGTGAGGATTAATTGCAGAGTAATCCCAGACAGGGTGGAATTGCTTACGCATTTACAGGGAGAAAATCATTTAAGAGCTGACCATTTTTTCTTTTTTCTACATTACAGAGAAATGCTAAACCATTAAAATATGCACTTAAGTGCTTAAACAAACATTTAAATACATTATTAAGGGAAATACGAATTATAACATTAGTTATAAAAATGAAACTGCTAACAAAATAACATCAGCATACACGCCTTTTGGTATAAGAACCTGGGGCCTCATTTATCAACAGTGTATAGAAAAGGTACTATATTTTGTCCTATAAATGAAATTAAGAATGTACAAAAAAATCTGTATTTATTATGGCTGTGCATTTAGCACGTTTATTATAATTGACACGTTACGGAAAATTAACATGATTGAAATTGTTACTGTAGACCCTGACTGAAATCTTTAGGTGCATGCCTTAAATCAGCCTGCAATGCAATTAGGGATGCCAAAATACTCAATATAATATTGAACCTTTCGGTTCGACCTCCACGGTTCAATATTTAAATATTTCTGTGTGCTTTATTACACTGTGAACTGGCTATGTCCGTGTTTGTCTGTATGCTGCTGAGATAGGTAAGCCCACGAATAATATCTAATAGCGAGTGGTGGTCAGCCGATAAAGCGAGACTGCCTCCAATACGAGTAGCAATGTGCTATTCAATTCAATTTATTTATAATGCGCTTTTCACAATGTGCATTGTTCCAAAGCAGCTTTACAGGAGCAAATTAGAAAAACCGAAAACACAGAACGGTAAAACACAGCACAGTGCATGGTGTTTATAGAACAAGCAAGATCATTCTAATAAATAATATCTAATAACTATCTAGTAACTTTATTCTTCTGTTGTCGGACATCGACCGCAAAACAAGACCAGACTGCTGTCATGTGATGTAAGTTTAGCATTAAATACCAAGTATTGTAACTTTAGCATTAATGTGACGAGTAGTCCATCTTTGCTCTTGGTTGGGGATGGAATTGTATGAGCTGGGATGGTCAGATGGTCGCCTTTCTCTTGAGTGGTGATGGAATTGTCTGAGACGGAGCTGGGATGGTCAGTCAGGCCGCTGGCTCTCGAAAAGAGGATGGCACGGGATTAGCTGTAGCTGGCGTAATCTCTAGTTGGGGATGGGTGTATGACGTTCATCTGGACCTGGCAGAATCTCTCCCTACCTAGGAATCGGCATCCCAAGGCAGGGGCAGAAAGAGAATGATTATTTTAGCCGTGTTCATTAACTATGCATTAAGTGAAAACATGGCTGAAAAGATGTGTCTTTAATCTAGATTGAAATTCGGTGAGTGTGTCTGACCCTCGAATAGTATCGGGAATGCCTTTCCCATTGAGCGTACATTTACTTCGATTACAGCAATCGCAAATTTTGCATTATGCATTTAAATACTCTGATGCACAAAACCTCTTCAAGAAACTTATTTTACTGGCATGTTGATGAACAGTAAATCAAAAACTGCTGTGAGCTGCCAGTGTAAATCTTTTCATTTATTCAATACACCAGGAATTTGTACAAATAGATTTTTTGATTAAAGATAATAAAATAAGTCAAGTAAAATTAAGAGAATTTCAGTAAGTTTTTACTGTTCCTCTCACATAAGCATTTAAACAATGAAAAACACTTGAATGTGACAAAGCCATCAGAACCGAACGGAAAACAGGGGGCAAAAAAACGAGGTTAGTATTGAACCGTGGGTGATCTGTATTGTTGCATCCCTAAATGCAATTATTCATTTTTCCACATATAACCGTATTACTGACAAATACTTTGATAATAAATAGACTTAACTCACAGAAATCACAATGTGCAGTTTAATTTTCATTTCAGAGGGATATGACATGCTTTTTTTTTTTAATTCTGTGCTAAATGTTTTGGAAAACTCTGCAGAATTCTGTGGAACAGTTTTAAATGCGTTTACATTTGTACAGAAATGTAAATGTATTAAAATAGTCTTAAAATACCACTATCTATGCGTTTAACTGCAGGTTACAGTGGTTTGGTTCTGCTCATCATTTAAAAAGAGGCTGACCCTGCAAATAAGGTTTAAGTGCTAAGTAAAGAGACCGTTTAAACTCTGAATACACCAGACCAAATTAGTATTATGAATTAATTTGAACCAACAGAAAATGTCCATGTCATTTTGTATGAAAAAATATATTATTGTTAGTTTCGTTTTAAACGTCTCCAATTTTTTAATCGTTCTTCATCAGGCTCAAAAAATTCATCATAGGAAACTGTAGTTATGCGCTCACGTTGTGTCTGTAAACTTGTCAATGATAAGCTGAGCTGTGTCCGATGCAACGACAGTGAGAAACATCAGTCACCCACCCACGCACAGCATGGACTCTCCGGACTCTCCCCTTCTCACACACATAGGCCTAGACTGTTTGCAAATTAGGGCTGTAAAGCAATTAAAAATGTTTAATCTAATTAAGTACATAATGTGCCAATACATTTATCTAATTAATCGCACATCACATTTGGGCCCAAAATGTAATTTAAAGCTTTTCTAAGACAATATAGAAAGTAGCTTCAGATGTTCAGAAGCTAAAATGGCCAGAATTTTGTTTCTTAGAAGCTATTTATTATTTGTATTTAATTATGGACCAAAACAGTTTGTTACCAACATTGGTAAGAAATATCTTCCTTTTCCCCAAAGAAATAGTAATTTGGGTTTGAAACAACATGAGGGTAGGTAAATGTAAATATGTCAAATTTTCTTTTTTGAGCAAATTATCCACAATTTATTGCTTATTATTATAATTTTTTTCATTTAAGTGGGATATGATATTATAAAGAGTATGCTCATTACAGTACAAGAACACATTAATAGATGACAGCTTCTGTCTTGGTAAAACCATGTGCTTATTTGCAGGTGAACTCTGTTCATGTTAATACATATACAAACAGTTGATAACAGTGACTGGTTTTAGAAACACAGTTTTATAGTATTTTATTCACGTGTCGTCCGCCGTACGGTGAACTGAATGTGCTGTTTCTCCCTGCCGCTCCCTGCACAGAGAAGATGCTCCCTGCAACGGTGAAGCGAGAATTAAAGCAAAGGTTTATCCAAAAAGATGCTAGGTTTGTCGCTGGACAACGGTGGAGAAAAGGCACTTATTGTTCGCTTGGCTATTTTTGACTGAGCTTTGACATGACGACAGCGAGAAACATCATTGACGCGTGACCCACACATTTTACTATTACTTCGGGACTCTCTCACACACATTTTTTTCTGTGATGTTGGGCAGCTTATTTTAATCATAAAATTATATTTCAAAATGTATGTTATTCAAATGCAAAAGAATAACACTCCTTACACTTTCACTTCTGTTTCTTCTCACCTGTCTTCCCATGTTTATTAAATTTCATTTGAATGAATAATGTATGACAGTGATGAATTAAGAATTTATTTGTTTTTTAGTATTTTTGTTTATGGAAAATATCACATTGCTGTGTGCACATTTTCAGATTGATTTATCTTTTTTTTGTCATATGAAGAAGCGACCTGTGACTTTTCAGCTCAACGTATGTAACTGTTTGTATGTAAAGATGCTACTTGTGATCTGCTAGGACCATCCTAGCAAGAGCATCTAAAACATCTGTTATGCAGATAAACTGAGGATCATTTTCATAGACTTTTCTATAATCTTTTCTAACATTCAGTTTTTTTCTACACTAGGAGCTGAATATAAGGCTGGGCAGAATTATCCAAGGGCAAATTGATCAGTACAACAGAGGAGTGATCTTCACCAAAGCTTTCCTCTCCAGACACCAAGCTCGCATATGCGGGCTGTTCAGTGCCATCACAAGGTCAGCAACCCTAGATCATATTACCCGTTGTGCATTTGAACAGTTTATGAAAAACTGCATTCTAAGACCACAGTAAAAAGAAAAAAATTATATCATGCCTGAATAATTTGATTTATGATAAATAAATCGCAGTTAAATAAATACAATTATTTTAAAGCGTAAACAAATTGGTGTAACAGTATATCAAGTATTACATGTTGCAATACAAAAAAGTTAAGATATGTATCATTGAGCTATGGCGATTGATTTAAATTGACATCTTTTTGATCCTGTCATTTGTTTTGATAATTTCATCACGTCTCATTTTCCTTCCTTAAAATCGCTTAAATTTAACTGTAGATATCAGCTTCATTAAGTATACGCAGATACATAAATATGCAAATAAGCCCCGACTCCACTCAGTTGCACTTTGCAGTTCCAGGTGCTACTGAAAGTGAAGCTGAGACACAGCAGTGCAGCGTTTGATTCCGCACGAATCTATGCGCCATCTTTGCATATTTATGCCTCAAACTGCTGATCCCCAGGGGTCAATTGAGTTGATGTGATTTGTTACAAGTTTATGACGTCATTATCGGGCAGTTTCAAACTGCAATTTTAAACTTTCTTTGGTAAACAGCAGTTTTATGGAGAAAATACAATGCAATGGTATAAAATTATAAATTTTACATGATTGTTTTAAAGCACATTAATATACCACATAACCATACAAACAACATTTAAAACTTTATTTTCACCACAGGGGGACTATTCTTTATCTTACTCCTGCCATTTTGTTTTGTTTTCGGACTACATTTATTAATCTAATTCAGTTTTATTACTGATTGGTGTTTGACTTTTAGAGTCCATTTAGTGATCATTTAGGATATTTTTGATTAGAATCTTGTGATTATCTAATAAAAATAGTCATATACCTGTACATCTGGGATTGTATGAGGGTGAATAATGAGAGTTTTCATTTTTGGGCTAACATAAATTACAGGTTTGTGCATAAATTATAACAAAACCATACTCTTGTATCTGATGTATTATACTTTGCTGAATTTCTGCTACATTTAATTTCTGCTAAATTTAATTTCACCTGTGCTGTAGAATAGGTTTACTACTCCATAAATATTTACTACTCCAAAAAAAACGGAATTAACACAACATCCGTTTGTTTTGTCATCCTTTGTCAAGCGTTATTCATGTTAAGGCTTTTGAATCACTTTAGAGTGATTTTGACCGGTTCAGTGTAAATAGACAGCTACTAGCTTTGTGAGTGACGCGGCAAAACGCAACGCGACAGCAGTCCAGTCGGGTATATACAGTCAAACTGTCAGACAGCACACCAGTATTAAGTTCTCTTTTGTGCTTGAATGAACAAAACCACACAAGATAATGCCAGAAAGCCTCTTTTGTCAAAAATTTCGTAAGCACAGACTTCAGTGCATAGAGTTGTGAAAATGGGTGAGCCGTCAGATCTACGGGGCCACATTCTTAAATCCGCTGCTGTGACTCCTGTAATTAATGTTAATCAAAGAACAAAAGAAAAGAGGAATTTGATGCGTTTTGTAGCTTTAATGAGAATTCTTCTCTATTTAATTTAGAATTTATCATTAAAAACTGTATTTGTAAGTGTTTGAGAACTTTATACAATTTCTGTATATTTCCTACCTGTTAGACATGATAGCTCTCAATTATACTGTTGAAAGGGCTATAATTATGTTCAAATAAAATAAAAAGTGTACATTTAATAGAGACGAAAGTATATTTACAAAAAATGAATGTCATGCGCGATTAATCCTGATTTATGAGAGTAAAATGTGTGAATAATCAGCTAGATCTTTTAAATCGATTGACAGCACTGGTAAATATATGATTCATGTTTAAAGCATGGTACAGAACTATGCAGTTCTTCTGTTAAAATCAACCAGTCTGGGAATTTTGTGTTACCTTAACATTACAATTCTCATATTAAAATTAAAATTATTTATACTACTATCTGAACTAACTTAAAGTTCAACCAGTCTGTTGTCGTTTCTCTGCCCTTTGTTCATTGTTGTAGTATGTCTACCATTTCTGTTTCTAGGCCTACGCAGATCAGCGGTTTAATAAATATGTATGGTTTCCAGGAGAATTTGTTGTACTGTAAGTATTTTGAATTGTTGTTAAATAATAATTGATAAAGTAATTCTGTGTATAGATGGCTTGTGTGTGTTTTGTTTATCAGCTGTGCTGGAGGAACTGGTTAACAGTGGTCGTTTGAAGGGCTCAGTGGCAGGAGGAAGGCAGGATAAAGCCATTTACATTCCTGACATCTACTCCAAAACCCAGAGCACTTGGGTTGAGTCCTTTCTCAAACAAAATGGGTATTTAGGTAAGTTCCTTGTTAATGCTCTCCGTATAGTAGGAACTGTATAGTAGTAACTTCTTGAAGAATTATTCAGGGCTGTAAACTTTTGACTTCACGTGAGATTTTTCAGCCCCCGGGGGGAGGATGGGGTGGTTTTTTTGCTGGATGGCGTAGAAGTGCTTTAGAAGTGTATTGTGATTGTTAAAACATTTGATAACATAGTCTCATTACTTTCATTAATTTTAGATGAACTGTCCCTTTACATTTGGAGTACAGACAAAATGAAAGAATAAAGAAATGGACAAATAAATAAAAAAATTGTTAGTGTCACAAAACACTAAACAACATTTGTTTAGATGTTAACAGAGTTGCTTGTGTTGCACATTATAGAAAACAATGTTAGCAACTGTAAGTTATTACAGTAGAGAAGACTAGTTCATGTTGTGATGCACAGAAACAGGCAGATTGTGTCAATAATGTGGTACCATGACCTGAGGACTTTTCCATCTCTTCAAATGCGGTAACTGTCATATTTTAACTAGAACAATTATACTTGCGTTTTGTTAAAAAATAAATACTCGTATTACATTAAGTGGTTTCTGTAATTGCGCTGTGGCTTGAAAGTATGATTCGTGTCACGACTAATATATTTTAAGATATGGAATAGGATCGCTTTCTCTCGTGCCCTGCCCACTTCCTCACTCGTCTTCTCGCAGCGTTCTCACACATTTAAGTTTCAAAACGACAGTCAGGAAGACTGTAGCTGAAAATGGGGGGTCATGACCATTTAATAACAAATAAATCATATTGGATTATGCATTGATCATATAGTTTCTGTAAAACACTGATTCATATCTTTACGACTTAAAATATCATAGTATGCACATTACTGTTCCTGTATTTGGGTGCTTTGGTTGCAAAATTTATATATACAAAACATGTCAGATCGTGATGGTAATGCGTTATCTCACAGAAGTTGTGATTACTGATTTATATATTTGAATGTGGTAAGTGTATTTTTTTCATGGGTAAAAGAATTGGTGAACCTGTCTTTTGGACCGTTGCTGTCCTGAGTGTAAACTTGGCCTTACAAATAATTATATAACATCCCTGTTATTACATCCCTGTCTACGCTCCTTAAATTATAATAATTGAAAACAAAAGTTTAAATATATGACAACTGTGGAATGGGCAAGAATTTCTGTGTTCATTGTGTTATTTAATGTGATAACTTTAATTAATCCAAGCTTTCCTGTAGCTCAGTGGTAAGAGCATTGCGTTAACAATGCAGGGTTGTGGGTTCGCTCTCAGGGGATCGCAAATACCTATGTATAAATGTATAGGACATTGCAATGTAAGTCGCTTTGGAAAAAAGCATCTACCAAATGCATAAATGTAAGTACGGTCCTTCCAACCTGTACGCATTTTTCGTAGCGGGTACGCATTTTGACCTGAAAGTATGCTGATGCGATTTGTAACACTACGCAAAAACCTGGTGACGCTCCTGTGCACATGTGGTAGTCAAATAAATAATGGCAAAGGCAAGCAGGAATGAAATTGGTAAAGCCTATCCCTAAAAGGAAACTGCAAATGTCTGACTAGCACATGTTCATGAGCAATCATGTCTACACTACTTTTAATTCAGCAATTTGAAAATTGTTAATACAAACGATTAGACTGAAAAGTAAGTTGCGTTACCTAAGAAAAAGTAATTTTAATACTGACATGTAAATGTAACTGAGTTACTGTACTCGTTACTTCAGTAGTAACGCAACATGTGTTACTTCTAATGCATCACCTCAACACTGCTGACAACATAAAATAAAATTATATTTTTTATTGGGTAATTAGTTATATTACAGTGAGAGTTGAAGCAAAACTGTGGCTGAACAAGTCTGAACGTAAAATACCATGCGATGACCTTGCGCATTATGTAAATTAGCATGTTATATCATCCAGTGCCATAGTCTTGCAAAATCGTGTGGAAAACACTGGTATAATGGTAATCTCTTAGTTTTGGTTAGATTATGACCAGTGTTTATTTAAAAAAACTCTGGTCGGATGAAGCTTTAGTGATGTTCTGCTCAGAAAGGCCAAGTCATCAAGCTATGAGCAAATCAGTCAAGAGCAACTGCAAATAGAGGTGATGGCTGATGCAAAAAACGTCATCTCAAAAACTCGTCGCCTTAGAATTATAAGGTTCTCTCGGTGTTCTGAGTAGTTTTGAGATATTGAGCTTCAAATGTTTTTCCTATTATATAGCAAAAATGATATGGGAAACAATTCTCAAGCAACAAGCAATTTACTGAAACATGAAATTAGTATTCTAATAATGTGATGATGTGTATAAAAAAGTTACATTTACATGCTTTTCTGACATTTATTTCATATTTTAGGATGCATAACTTTTTGTTCAAGATAAGCATAAAAGGCAAGAATAAATGTTTATCTATAGTGCAGGTGTTAATTTTAGTTAGGTAGGTATATGATGGGTAATTCAACACATTATTGCAGGAACCATTAAGTTTCTGTTGGTAAAAAAACAGAAAGCAGCTACTGTAATCTGATGTAGACTTTATTCCACAGAAGGTGGGACAGGTCGAATTAATTATAGAGATGGGTATGGCTGAAATAACATTATAATGTTAATTGTTACAATTAAGACTGTTGCATTGTTGACTATTTGGCCTTTTGTACTTAAAAAAATATATAATTGAAGGGCTTTGTAAAATGTAATGCATTAATCGCACTGTATGAGACTGTATGTAAAAAGGATAAAAATGGAATTAATAAATTGATTTGGAGTGCTGGTTCGGTTTTAGGCTTTACTCCTGATTGATTGGAAATTTTAATTGAAAAGAGAATAAGGGCAAAACTAAAAGTGATTCTGTTTTATGGAGATAATCCACTAAATAGTATTTTTAGTGGATTTAAGAGTTCATTCAGTGTTATATTTGTAATGCCCCAGTGTTCTACAGAGCATTTTAGAAGGTCTTTTATACCCACTGCTGTTAGGTTGTTTAATTATGTTATATAATTGTGTGTCTTGTATTTATGATGTCCATTGTTAACTGTGTCCTTTGTATTGTGAAATGGCAGCGAATGAATTTCCCCTCACAGGGATAAATAAAGTTGTCAAACTAACTATGTAAAGAGAATACAGAGAATTCTTAAAATAATTATATTGGAGAGTTGGCTTAAAGTTACGAAAGATAACTAGACTGGACATCCTAAACAACTTGACTAGACTCTAAATTAGACAAGAACAAAGATAAACTCAACTGAGCAAATGTCTTGACCCAGCTAGAAAAGAAAAGAGAAGCAAGAGGAATAAATAGTAGAGAGAGGGAAAATAAATAATTACAGGTTAACTAATTGAACAACAAGGGGACGGGGTAACAACACATGACATGTGAGCACATGGCCAGCTGTCAAAACAACAGCCATGTGCTCACCACAAAGCAGTTACACAAACACAGAAACAAAACAAGGACAGACTAGAAAAGACACCTGACCTTTCTCAGTCCATTTGTTTTTTTTCTCTGCAGAGTTTGAGGCACTGACACGTCTAGGGATTTCTGATCCGGTTGGTTACATAAAGAAGAATTTTAAGTCTAACAAGCTGCTATTTCTCAAATCGGCATGTGTTGGCAAAACCATTGTAGATCAGATAGAGGCCTCAGTTGAAGAGGCCATCAACTCAGCCACCTGGGTAGACATACAGGTAAATTGATTAATTATTTTAATGTAAAATGTAATGTTTTTGCTTAAAAATGCTTCCAAGTTTGCTAAGCTAATTTCATTTTTTAGCCAATGCTTCCAAGCAGTCTGTTGGAGGAGGATGTAGTAATTCTTTTAAATGAGGTGTTGAGGACCATGAACATGCAATCCAGTGCAAGGATTCTCTCCACTTTCGTAATCAGTGAGAAGTTTATCAGTGGATGCCTTGCTTTATTTGATGACATCATGCAGCAGAAAGCACAGAAGGTATGAAAGGTTTTCCTACAACTTACATGGCTCTGTTAAACTGTACATCCACTGTAAACATTTTATGTACTCTCAGCATACAGTGAGGTACAGAAGCGGTATTAGGCATGGGCCAAATAGGCAGGGCTGGGAAGGTTACTTTTATGTACTTCACAACAGATTACAAAAGACATGCTTTAAAAGGAACCTGTTACGTATTGCATTAGATTACACATGATTTGAAACTTAATCGAAATACTTTAGAATACTTTGGAATACCAATAACTAACGCAACACCTGGGATCACCAAACAGATTTGGCTTTCCGCTGCATCTTACTTTTACAGTTAACATACATTTTACAGTTTTCCCTAATTGGACATTATAGTCCACAATTGTGAGTGTATGTCTCAAAATTCTAATAAGAAACAATTGTGAGAAATAGTCAGAACTGTGAGGCAAAAAGTTGCAATTACCTAAAATATAACTTATACGAGAAATATGAAAACAGTCGTTGATCATTCAGACAATCGATTCAAGGGTGTTCAGTCAGTTTGGCTAGGAATATATGAAACTTCTATTTTTTTAAATAGCTTATTCAGGACTGCACTAAATAAAATTAACATGCAATTTCTACGAACGCAGATCCCCTCTTATTTGATCAAATTATTCCAATTTTTATATTTGGCACAGTGTATGAAACTTAAGATCAGAACAGTTAAGTATGCTTTGCGGATCACCGATTGTTGTTTACATTAATTGCCTGTTGCAGTTTATGATATGGTGCGTTGATCAATATAGTTACTTCATATTATTGATTCTTGAATATTTATTTGTATAACAGGGGAACAGAACACACACGTTTCGGCTAATGTCTTCTTTCCAAAATTTGATTATATAAAAACAATTCATTTTTCTCATCAAATACTCACACCATGTGAAAATTGATGGTGATCATCTTTCTGTGTTACATCCTCCATTATTTTTTATACGTGACACTAATGCTTTATTTCTCAAAAAAAGTGCTGTTTATTTACTCAACCTTAAGTTATATCCGATATGTTGGTGACATTTATCTTCTCCCTCGTCATTTCAAACCTGTACAACTTTTTCTTCTACAGAACACAGAGGAATATCGGTAATTGAACAATGGCAATACCTATTCACTTTTATTTATGCATGCCAAACCAAAGCGAGTTACAGTTTTTTTTACAATCGCTATGACAATTTTTCCAATTGTTTTAACAATTTTCCTAAACCCTTAACACAGTTAGCACATCATGTCTGTGTAAGCTTTACAATTAACACATTTCTTGTTGCTTTGACACAAAATGCATATAGCAAACACACATTTAAAAGGCTTTTTTCACACAAGCACAACCAATGCCAAAAACAAAGTATTTTTTCCTGCCAAATTTACAAATGCTTTCACACTGTATGTCAAAACAAATAACATCACCTTCTAAACATTCTATACATTCTATAAACGTAAAGGTTAAAGTCAAAGTTAACAGCTGTTTATATTGTGTATTGAAACACAGATACAGTATATATCACCTGTATTTTATTCCATTGCTAATGAGAAACAGCAAATCAAAATTATGCAAATATAAAAATCACAGCCGTTGTCAATATTTACACCTTCAGTCATAAACACGTAAAGTGAGGGACAGAACATCACCGTAAGATGAAACTTTTGAAAGGGACCTCCTTCCTAAAATACATACAGTATCCATGTATCATTTTTTATGTATAAAGAAACATTTAGATTGTATTAGATAAATAGTAAATGTGATATTACAGTATAAAGACAACATATTGTTTCCAAATTTTACAAATAGTTGGTTACACTTGATGGAGGTATATAACCCTGAAGAGTTTTCTTCAAATACATTTGTATTTTAATAACTTTCACTTTGTGTGAAAAAAAAAATCACTAGAAATATACAAATATAAACGATTCTGTAAACAGCAAAAAACACTTACTATAACCTTCTAAACCACAGCCCATCATGTAGATCGGCTGGTGATTGAATACAGCCGAATCTCAGATAGGACACAGTGGCATCCATTGTCTGGATTTTTTTAGAAACCAACAGGTAGGATATTGTACAAGGGAGGACATGACGCATATAAAATAATGAAGTTTCTGTAATTCCATCTGATGTTAGTGTTTTTATGACATTGTGATATGATTGGCGATTAGAGAACACGTGTTGGTGTTTTGGTGGAAGCAGTGTATTGTGTTTGTGTATTTTTGAGTGTCGGAGTTTAGTTTATAATGTGTGATTTTGAAAATGAAATGAAAAATTTTACCAAATCTGTGTTTTAGGCGTGTTGCTTTGTTAAATGTTCTGTGTGTAAGTTTCAGAGGCCACTATTGGCGATGTAGGAAATTGCAACCTACAGCTCCGATACCCTCCTCTCCCTCCCATTAGAGAAGCTACGGTTGGCGTCACAGGACAAAAGGGTTCCGTAAATGATAGCAGCTATTATCGGTGGTGTTGATAATTGCAATCTACGTCTCAAAGGCGAACAACAGACCGAAGCTACGGACACAGGACAGAGATGTCGTCGTCTGAGACAGCAGAGAGTAGTCAAGTGACGAGGTTTATTTACAAAGAAAAATAAATAAATTAAATTGACTTAATTCATTATTTACTCTAATCGTTATAGTGAAAATTATTGTTACTTGTTTAGCATTGCGTCAGTGATGTATTTGCTTATTTTGCATTGCATTTTTTGGCACGGTAACTTGGTTCGTAACTTACTGCCTATTGAAACCGCTTGCTAATGCTAAAGGCGTGTAAGCTAACCGCGAAAGTCTTAGCAGACGTTTGGCATCACCCCAATTGATCAATTGTATCTTCTCAAATCTTCGTTGACACTTTATTGCTGAAAAACTATGCAACTTGGAAGTTTGGATTTTATCCTATCAATTATTAAATTACATATTTGTATGCACAGAAGCTAAGCAGTATTCTAATATAATTTACACCCGATTTATGCAAATTATGATTGTAAAAATGATTTCTAACTTGATTTGCACACGGCCATGTAAGGAAAAAAGGAATTATAGTACAAAAACAGTGAAAAACTCACTTGATGCTCATGCTCATCTATTAGCTAAAGCTTTCAAACAAACAGTTCACTTATATTGCGGAAATTAGACAAACTTACCGGTCCAGCAGAAAGCTGGCAACTTCGGCATCGCTTAGCAAACCCTTGTCCTGCTTCAGTGCCCTCCATTTGGGAAAAGCCACGCCGATGTTTATTCGGGTTTTTTGTCTCGACTTCGCCTTGCTGCATCGTATTTTCTCTTTTTTGAACGAACAGATTGACGCTCTATCGGCTCTTGTGCAGCGTATGTGTGGTCCGCCATTATCGCAAATTTTGCTTCTTACTGCAACAAAGAACCGTTTATATTTCTAATAAAAAACACGACAAGTAAATGCTGCTATTGTTCTTCATCTTTTTCTGCTTCTCCCTATCCTTCTATGTAGTCGCTTTGCAAGCTGCCTCAAAACACACCCGAAGAAGAAGAACTTGTCCCGTGCATCCTTCGTTTTACGAAACGCGCTTAGTTTGTCCGTGTAGTGCTACTATAGAAACATGGCTGTGCACATTGATAAATTACATGTAAGGGTGTGCCCGCGGTGTATATACATAAAATGGCTCATTGTAAGGTAATATAAACATTTCGGTTCATTTTGTAAGGTGTTTCTTCACCACTCACAACATAGTTTTGTATTATATATTACATTTTGGTGAATAAATCCTACAAAATCCTACACACTGTACCTTTAAGAGTTAAGGAAAATTGTTAGGAAGATTGAAAAAAATGTCATAGCAATTGTAAAAAACTGAAATGGCTATCGCCGTTGTCTGGTTACCAACATACTTCTTTGGTGAATAACTTCTTCCATGTTCTGCAGAAGAAAATGTCTGACAGGTTTGAAATGACATGTGGGTGACTTTAATTCTTTAATTCTTTTCAGTTTTATTTATATAGCGCTTTTTCACATTGTTGCAAAGCAGCTTTTCAGGTAGAAAGTCAAAAATAAACAGAAATTTAAATAACAAGGATCCATATTTGCTCTTGATTGTTGACGGAGATTGCCTTGGCTGGAGCTGGGATGATGAGTTAACAGGATCTCGCTGGAATATGGCCCACATAAAGTTCACAAATTCACATCACACATCATGTGCTGGCAGTGGCGGCTCCAGACAATTTTGATTGGGGGGGCAATGGGGGGTCTTGGTCATTTCAAGGGGGGTCTCATGAAAACCCCCAAAAAATACAGTGGACAGGCCAATAACTGCATATTACTGCTACTAAACAAATAAATCCAGATCCATGCACACTGTGAAAAAAATGACGACAGGCAAAACAAAAAGCCGTGTCTTTTGACAGAATATTCCAGTACTGTTTGAACCAAGAGTAACTAAAACCCCTGAATGCTAGCTGCCCCTGCGATCCAAAAGAACGACACGGTTATGATTTTAATTTAGGCTGTCTTGGTTTCTCGGCTGGGCCATGGCTTAAATCCCCCGTTAAATCCATTCCATTTCAAATAACGTATGTGCAACATTAAGTTCAAAATGAAAATAAAAATTCAATTATATCAATTACATTTGTAATCATAAAACCCGTGAAGGAGCTTCCAAATGTAATTGATATAATTGAATTTTTATTTTCATTTTCAAGTTTATTCAAGTTTTGCACTTAATGTTGCACATACGTTATTTGAAATGTATATTTAGATACACAATTGCATTGTCAATTTACATACTGCATTGCCATTTTGCATATTACATTGCAAATTGAATTTTGCAACACATATGCTTCCATATGCGAGTTGCTCCGGTCCCACCTCCTCATCCTCCAATTCCTCGGTGTCCTCTATTTCTAATTCTAGGATCAAGCAGGGCTCGCCCTCCTCTGCAACGGGTATATTTTCAGTCCTATTTCCGTCTGCTGTCAATTTGTTTTTAGGTATGACGAAGCGATCCATTTTTAGCTTCAAGATATAAAGTGCGTTGCAGCACTTGCGGGCTCGCTGCAGCGCCTTGAACGCAATGACGCAAGGTGCAGCGGCAGCAACGTTCATGGGGCGTCGCAGTGATTCTTATGTTTATATTTTTTTATATTTCTAATAAATTATGAATTATTATTGTTCTGCGTAGTTTGAAGAGGACCATTGTTAAATCTTTATCCCGGAAAATTAAATATTTTTTAATCAGGGAGGGGGTGGGGGGTCAAATGGGGGGTCAAGGCGTTTTTTGGGCGGGTCTTCAGACCCCCCAAGACCCCCCTGGCGCCGCCGGTGTGTGCTGGTGCTGGTGTAATGTGTTGTATCCTCTGGATGGGTATCTCGATGGTCAGTCAGTCTGCATGCTCTCACAGGAGGATGACACTAGGTGGTTCTACTTTAGGATGGGTATTCCAAGGTAGGGGAGGAGGGCAGAGAGAGAACGATTTGCGTAGCTGCTGTTCATTTACTTATGAACAAGAGATAATACTGGTATGCATCATATGTATGCTTCACTTAAAAGATGCGTTTTTGATCTCTATTTAAAATTGGGAGACTGTGTCTGACCCTCGAATAGTATCAGTTAGGCTATTCCAGAGTTTAGGTGCGGCTTATGAGAATGCTGTACCCCCTTTGGTGGATTTAGTTATTCTAGATACCATCAGAAGTACGGAGTTTTGGGATCGTAGACAGCTTGATGGGTTGTAGCGTGATATAATCTGTGTTAGATAAGCGGGAGCTAAACCATTTAATGCTTTATAAGTTATTAGAATTACTTTATAGTCTATACCTACTTAATGGGAAGCCAGTGTATGGATGATAAAATTGGTGTTTTGTAAACATATTTTCTAGACCTTGTAAGAACTCTAGCAGCAATTGAACTAATTGTAATGTTTAATGATGATGCACGACAACCAATAAGTAGTGCAATACAATAATTACGTTTTGAAGTCATAAATGCATGAACTAGTTTTTCTGCATCAGATAAAGAATATTCCTCAGTTAGGCAATGTTTCTAAGATGGAAGGAGGCTATTTTTGTGGGTTTGGAGATGTCGTTTTTAAAAGACAGATTGGTGTCCAAGATCTTTAACTATATTTGCTAGGGGTGGGAATCGTTTGGTCCCTCACAATTGATTCAGAATCGATTTTTAGGATTCAGAATCGATTCTTGATTTACTAATTAGCATACAGAAAACGTCATAACGTCTCATTTGTCAGACTAGTGTTGGCACTTTCGCTTCTAGTCTTTGAACTGTCACATATTGTATTTGAATTCAACTGAGTGCCAATAAAGCCATTCTTATTGACATTTTCTTTTGTCAGACATGAAAACAAGTGTATAATACTAAATAAACGCGATATCATTTGTCCCATATAGTAAGCGACAGTCACTTTCACGAATTGACACATCTTCTGACAAAGTCATCATGCACATTACAGAGGTGATTTTGTCAATATTACTGTATTGGTCTCGTGCAGCCCGTGTGAGCTATAAATTGAATTTTTTTAATTTGGGAACTGATTTGAATCGCTAGCAGACTAAATTACGATTCATATTGGTTTTTTCCTCCCACCCCTATTTTGCTGAGGTAACAGTGCATCATTCTACTTTCAAGTTGTAATGTGTAATATTTTGCTTGGCGGTATTTGGTCTAATAAGTAATATCTCTGTCTTATCTGAATTTGGCAGAAGAAAATTACCAGTCATCAAATGGTTTATGTCCTGAACGCATGTAACGGTTATAACCAAAATACCATAATTATGAATGGCCGGAACTGAACCCGGGTCACATGTTGTAACATCTTGTGTATTTTATCACCTTTAACCTAAAAACCTTGAAACCAATGACTCGGGCACAAAAAAAGACATTAATTTATATTGTCTATTATAATTTTTACTTATTAGTTCGGCGCCAGACAGCAATTAAGTCGGTCAAAATAAACTACTCGGATAGCGTACACACATCACCGGTTACATACATTCATAAAGAACAAATCAAACACAACAATAATATATTTTATCCAATAGAAAAGAAAACATACTCTTTTGGTTCAGTCCAACTTGGATGACAATATAGGGACTTTGTTTGACACCACTGCATTTCATATTTAACATTGTTCTTAGCAAACAGTCTCTAAAAGATTGCCAACACAAACACTTGTTAATAATTAGGTTGTGATTATTATAGGGATTGGATTTAATTATCAGATTGTGCATAGAGCAGGTCTTGTCAGATAGCAGGTCTGTTCCGATTCTGCTGGGTTGCAGTCCATCAGGACGGAAAAGCTTAGGACGCTCCCAGAAAAGATCCCAATTATTTACAAAGAGCAGTTTCTGTTCCTTACACCATGACAATAATCATTCATTAAACGCGAATAGTCTACTGAACCTTTCGTGTCCTTGTCGGTGCATGGGAAGCAGTCCTGATACAATGATTCTCACCGAGGGAGAAATACGGCGGACAAAAAAGTTTGGGAACTACTGTATAATGTAGATAGTAGTGAAATGTAAAGAAAATCTGAAATATATTGAATTTTTATATATTGAAATATATAGCATTTACAACTTAAGTTACACGCTTGTATGATATTGAAAACTTATGTACTATTGTGTAACATTCTAAACTATAAAATGACAACTAAAGAGTATCCCATTATTTGGGAATTCAAATCCCTGTGGTTTTCACAGCCATGGCTGCATTATTTTATTGCTTAAAGATGAGTTTTAGGTGATAAAATTATCGAATGCTGTAGGATTTTAATTTCTGTGTGTGTACTGGGTTACATCTTTTTTGTACTGTAGATTCAGCGATGGAACAAAATGTGTTTTTGTATCTTTTTATGTATATTTTTGTATGTGTCTGTGTGTTTATCTTTTCTGCTATGTTTGTAGGAAGTGAAAAATAACCCTGTGTTTCTGATGGAGGAGGATTTCAAACAGACATGTGCATTACTAGAGACTTTGAAGAAAGATAAAAAAGACGATCGGCGGAAGAAAGCTTCAGGTGAAGAGATTCAAATATGTCTTTTTAATTGATCAATAGCTTTATATTTCGTATTTTAGCTTGATGCAATGTTGTGACTTAATTCTCATACTGTTTATTTAATTCATAATCTTACATTTTAGTTTTATTTTCGTTTTCTTTAGTGTAGTTTTCACATGGCACTCAATTGCTTTGACATAAAGCAGACTGTAATTAAGCTTCTATAATAGTTTGTGTAAGAAGCCTGTTGTTGTATTCGTGTGCTATCTATCCCTCAGAGGGCACTGGAAGTGTGAAAGGAGGTGGAGGAGGTAATGCCAGAGAGATTAGAATCCGAAAAACTAAAAAGAAGGGCAGGAGAGACGAAGATAGCGATGAGGAGACAGCACATTCCTCTCAAGGTATGGACAGAGATACATACATTTCCGTGGTTTCTGGAAACAGACACGAATCTACAAACTGATTCAAAATTTTGTGTAAGGAAATTTGATGCTGTATGGTTCCATGTTGTTTTTGAATATCAGGGCGAAATAAGCCAGCAGATGTGCCCTTCCTGTCATTGGAAGAGATCATAGAAGTGCTGGAGGAGAAGGTGTGTGACAGCTCGGAGGAGCTGCTTCAGGAACTTGCAGAGCAGTTAATCAGGTTCAAAACATTCATTCACCTTCAAGCAAATTCACAACAAAGCTTTGTTAAAATTCAAAGTGAACTGCTTTTCTTTGTTCTTCTTACATAAGCTTGCACCTCCTAAACATCATTAAAACCATATGGCCCGGTTTCACAGACAGGGCTTAGTTTACGTTATGCCAATACTAACCCTTAGTTTAATTAGAATATTTAAGTTACTTTCATAACAATGCCCAAGTGAAAAACATTACTGGTGTGCCTCTTGAGACAAAACAATGGCGCTGACATATTTTAAGATGTTTTAGGGCTCAAACATTCAAACATCAATTAAATCTGCTTTTACCTATCATTCAAATTTTCATATTCTAAGGATAATTAGACATTTTATAGCTTTAGATTTTTAAAAGGGAAGCGCATATATGTTAGATTGTGCATTGATTTATTTGGGCTCCTTCATGCGTCACACTGTTTTTCGCTGGAATTATTTTGGGCGTTTCACATGGGATTTGGGCCACGCGGCAGTTGCAAGTGTCTTTATTATTTTTAGTGAGAGACATGCAGCAAAATGCGGACCGTTTCGTTGGCAGTTCGGAGGCGGTGCACGGTTTGGTTTGCTAGTTTCCACTTGTTAAGCCTGATGTCACTCACCCCCATATATGGAAGGTAATTTACTGTATCCAGGTCCAAATGCTAAATAATAATGCTATAGGCAAACAACAAAAAAATGCTAATATACGCTCATAGAGCTATAAAACTATCGGAAAACCACGATGGTAACCTTTATCTATATAACGAAATCCCACATGGCCACACTCTTAAAATGGCTGGGTTAAAACAACCCAATTGGCAACCCAGCGCTTGGTAAATATTGGACAGAACACATGCTGGGTTAAAGTAACCCAGCACACTGGGTTACACATGATAACCCAGCATGCTGGGTTATTGAAAAAACCCAAAATGTAGTCATTTTAACTATTCATGTGTTTAATTATGGGTTATTCTTGCTGGGTTATTCTTTATTTATTCTGTACTTCATTCTCAATCAAGACAATTGACTTTTATTTTGAAAAAAATAATTTTTATTTGACTGTGAAAATATTTGTTAATAAAAATTTTAACTTTTACACCCAGTAACAGCAATATTTTTAGATTTGCATAATTCAAAGAAAACAGTTTAATTATAATAAATAAAAATGTTTCATATCAAACAATAACAAGCATAATAAATAACATTATAAATGACTAATAAACATACTCCACAATATGTAGCAACAAATGTCAATTAATAAAAATAACTAAAGACATATAAATTATGTATAATACATTATGAATTACACCACTTGTAAGAAACCACACGTGCAGCAAATCAACTCATTAAATACAGGCTACCACACTCGTCTTTCTTTAATATATGCACAAACCTTGAAATGTTTGGTTTAAAACAGAGGGAGCAACATAATTGACTGGCCGCTTAATGTCCAGAGTGGACACCGAGAGAGGGGTTCCTGAACCGGGAATGCTTGACCGCGCTCGCGGGGCTCTCGCCGGTTTGACTCAAATTTTGTTAAATTCTCATTAAAGTTCATAAACTTAGTTTACATGTGATGGGGTTCACTAAAATTGTATTAATTCGCATTTTCGCGTATCTTTACAGGACTATGAAAGGTCAATTTATGTAATGGTGATCTGAGGTAACAGTTGCTGGTCGTCTAAATTACATCACTAATGTTAGTTAAGACACTGTTGCCTTGCAAAACGTTACAAATGATGCTTATTTCAATAAATATTCACTTAAAACGTAAAAAACTTAGCTTTAAATTGCTCCAGCCAGTGACTTTGCCCCTTTTTTTAAATTAAAATGAAAGTTGCGAAGTACACTCAACCTCCTCAGGGCGGTAAGCGCGTGAGACTCTTCAAATAACCCAGCGGTGAGCAGAAACAACCCAGCACATTAACCCAGCGGGTTTAACCCAACACCTTGAAAACTTAAACTACCCAAAAAGTGTTTAACATGTGGAAAAATAACCCAACAAAACAACCCAACGGACTCAACCCAGCGGTATGGGTTAAAAAATAACCCAGCCATTTTTAGAGTGCAGTCAGCGATTTATTTTTCAGAATTTATTCAAATATTGATGTCGGAGAGTAAACTGTATTTAGTTCTGCCAATATTTTAGAAAACGACTAGACAACTGATCTAAAATATGATTTACCTCAGCTGTTGAACAGCGCTCTTAAGTGTCAAATGAAGCAAGGCGTGGATTACTGTCGATTAGCTAACTGTTTAATGTTTTATCTTAGAAATGTCATCGGCCATTCACATGTTGTGTCTAAAAACACGTGCAAAACGCTGACTGTGTCGCTTTCACCCTCTTTCCAGAGCGTTTGGGACTTTGCGCCTTTCGACTTGACGCACGTGAACGTTTTAACAACAAACCTGAGTAAATTACCAATTGTAAACCAGATATCCAAACTACAAAACGCTAAACACATGTCATTTACGTGTCAATTTGACAAGACAAAAACTTAACCAGACCTTCACTACTACATGCTAAACCGCAAGGCTGTGACTCAAGTGTGTTTATAGGTTATGGTTAGCCTATTAAAACAACTATGTTATTTGCAAATAATTCAAATGCATCCCTTTTAAACAAATCCTTATTTTTTAATTCTGTTTTTATATTTATTTTAAGTTGACCTAGTTTTAATGAAAATGCTACTTCATACTGATTAGTTAAGTAACAGTTAACTTATCAATAGCTTTGGAATTCACTCATTCCTCCTTAAGAACTACTATTAGTTATCTATTTATTCAGATTCTACATAAATAACTATGACCACTAATAAACAGTCATATACGCAATTGACCATCACAATAATCAAGAATTCAGAATTCAACTAGAATTGCCTTGTCATAATTAGCCACTTACAGTATGTGTGTCTGTTTTCCACAGTATATATCACGTTACCATTACCCTGTATGTACAGTAAGGCAATGACTGGTGGAAGTGAAAATAAAAGGAACCCATTGTTAATGCATGAAGTATTACTAAATAATTCTGAGAGAATTACTTCGAACCTTACCCTAGTTCCCTAAATTTCCTCTTTAAAATACTGTTCCAGGTTCTAAGTCATTCTCTCAGATTATGTAGTAATTCTCTTTACATTAATAATGGGTTCCTTTGCATTTTCCATGAAATACATATTGCATTTATATAATAGTAGTAGTAATAGTGGCAATAGTAGTCCATTTCCATTATAGTAGTACTAGCAATTCTAAATAAGAAGAAATGTCCACTGCTTGATTATTGTGATGGTCAAATGTGTATATGACTGTTTATTAGTAGTTACTTCATAGACATTTATGTAGAATCTGAATTAGTAGATAACTAATAGTAGTTCTTAAGGAGTAATGAGTGAATTTGAAAGCTATTGTTTAATTAACTGTAACTTAACAAAATTATAAAATGCTATTCCATACTGATTACTTAACACATCTTCCTTAGTAGTTAATTCAGTAGATATCAGTATTAATAAGGAATTACCAATAAGTTCTGCAGTAATTCCTCCTTAGTTTACACATTAAGTAAAAAACAGTATTCTACAGTGTTATCAAAAAGGGTTAAAATAAAATAAGTGTCTGCAACTTTTGTAATTTGAAAGTTCACTCAAAAATGGAAATTCTGTTATCACTCACTTACCTTTATGTCATTCCAAACCCAATTGCTCCTTTATGAAAGACATATTGTTTTTCAGTCTGGTAGTATTTAAGTAAAAATATCACTTGATCATATGTTTACTTTCTATACTGATAAACATGAAAAGACAGACATGGTTTTAGCTGTTGTTATCTAATTTGCACACAAATTCAGTTTTTGGATCTCAGTATTTCTTCAACCCTGCGTCTGAGAATTAATGTACAACATTGTACACACAAAGGAGAAGTGTGGAATCTTATGGTGAACGTTATTCTCTCTAGGCCATTGACAAAGACATACCAGGATGTCGTGCATTCAGCTTTGAAGTCTTCTAGCTCGACTGGAACGGGTGGGAGTCAGAAGAAAAACATAAAGGAACTTCAAGAAGAGGTCACCAACTTATACAACAACATTCGGCTGTTTGAGAAAGGAACTAAACTCTTCTCAGGTTTGTTCATCTGAGCAAGCTTTTAATTGCATAACATGACAGCAAATTTTAGACAGTTTTTATTCTTTTACTCTTATTTTATGTACACCCTAGATGAGGTACAGACTAATATTGCCAGGCACGCTTTGAAGACTGTGTGTACAGATGTGACCAATATTCTGCTGAGTTTTGTGGCTGCTGAACACATGCCCTCAGACACCCCAACTGCCATCACCAGTGAGGTCTGACTGTTATTATCTAATTTGTGCTTGTTTAAGTCACAGTGCTTTGTGTGTTTGTTCATGTGTAGTGTCTGTTTTAACTGTGAACTAAAAATAACCGTGTCATTTAACTTTTTTCTTGTTTACGTACGTATGTGTAAACATATCTTCTGTTTTACAGGTGAGGGTTAAGATACTGGCAAAGATCTCAGATGAGGTCAAAGGTCCTCTGATGAAGTTACACAACAGTCTCAATGGAAAGGTGCATTCAATTATAGTACATTTCAGGCATATCCAAGCCCACATGGAATCTGTGCGGTCCTCTGAATTTATGTATCTCTGCAGATTTCTGCTCAACTTAGATGCCTGTCATTTTCTATTTATCGTTTAAAATACCTGTACAGTTTGTAATTTGTTAATGCTTTTTTTTTGTATTGCTCTTCGCTTCGCCTCTTACGATATGCTCATTATCAATTATGGTAACTAAGAGCAGAAATAATGTTATAACCATTCCCTCTATTTGTGTCTTTTGCAGAGCTTTGAAGACTTTTTGTCATCGTTAGAGACGAGTGTAGAAAACTGTGGACTCCTCTTAAAGAAAGGAGATAAGAAAAGAGAGCGGTAAAGCCACTTCCATTATCATGTTGAACTATCTTTTATTTCACAGCTTTGTCTGTTTATACATGTTAGTCTTTTTTTTACTGCTTACGAAACATCTAGACTGTTTTACAGTAAACCAAATGCAAATCAGCAGCAATTGAATATGTTTTTACTTCTCGTATGTGTTTTTAAAAGGTAATAGGCACAACATAAATAACCAAACCCAATACCTACATACCCCTTTATTCCTTATAAAGGAAGAAAAGTGATTGTGAGGCGATTTAAGGCATTTTCATGAAGTGTATGCTTATTTTATGTGGTATATATCTGTGCAGGCAGGCTCTCTTTGTGCACCGTCAGGCTTTGTTGGAGCAGCTAAGAGAAGCAGAAGACCCAGCACTTGTGCTGCATCTAACCAGCATCTTGCTCTTCCAGAACACCACACACTGCATGCTGCACGCACCTGGACGCTGTGTGCCCCATATCATAGGTCTTCTGGAAAGCAAGATACCCAAGGTATCTGTGAGCCACGAAACCATAAAACTGTTGGAGTCTTTTGGGTTATAAATGTGTCATCTGGTGGGATGTGCCCCATAAATGAATTGCAGGTCCGTCGCGACAACATGGAAAACCAAATCTCAATATAAATAATAAATAACCGTGAGATTATATAATATATATATATATATATATATATATATATATATATATATATATATATATAATATAATAAGTAGCAGTGTTTAGGATTATAAATTACTCGGAAAATTTAAATTCTAATTGTCTACTTATTCTGGTCCTACACGGTACAGTTTTTGTTGTTGTATGACCTTGCCGGTCGGGAGAAAATCGTTTACTCATATCATATGGTCGCCGCTCACATTGTGTGAAAGGAATTACGAACCGAGCAGAGCACGAGCACGAGAGTTTCAGGGGAGCCTTCACTTAATATCATGTCTGGAGATAGACCGATATATAATTTTACTGATGTTTTTCCCTATATTTGAGCATTTTCCAACAATCGGGAATCTGTTGCTTATATTGGATTCGGCGATAAATGGTTTTGAGAATTACTTGCAGGTTTGAAGCTATATTACAACAGCGTGCACAGCAAGTTAATTGCAACTAATTCATCTATTTTTTCACAAATGGCTCCGTGTTACGTAAATGCCTGATATGCAGTTTATGCATATAAATATTTTCACATCTGCTCAGGTTTATTTGTGATCACAGGGCTTTGTAAAAAAGAGTATTCATTAGGACTTCACATTCGGTTTCATAAATCTTGCAGTTTCCATGGTAATACTGGTGGAATATTGCATGGCTCTCATCCAAAAAGATTTGTGGACCAGAAATGACTGTTTTATAGATGTTTTCGAAGTGACAACATAAACAAACATTACTGCGCATGTTCGCGTTCATGATCTGCCCTTAACTTAATTTTAATGATGTGTTCTTTCACTACTGTGTAATGTAAAATCTGATTACCAGATAAAAACAGGTAGATAAAGGGTGTGGTTTTTCTGTTAGAAACCCTTGCCATAATGATCTTTTCCTCCACTAAGAAGAAACAAGTATCCTTACTGTACAAACCTGTGTGTTTTGCCTTGTTTCCTAGGACCACTACAAACTGTTGTCTGAGTACCAGAGTCTTGTGGTTAAGCAGCTGATTGGACATGATCATGGCAAGAAGAGTGATCTGAAAGAAAACTCCACTTCTGTGCCTAATAATGAAATGGAGACCCTTGAGAGAGAGCTTCATGTTCTAACCAGGGACATTAAAGACCTTGTCCTTACTCCGAGAAAACCATCTGTAACAGAGTAACACAGTTTATTAAAGTAAACATATATAACCACAGACATTAAATATGTCTTGTCATGTGAGTTGTAATTTTATTTGTTAAATAAAAAGGTGAATCAAAACATCATTCTACCCGGTCTCATTTCTCAATCAAACAAATGAGACAGTGTTATTTACATTAACCCATTTGGCAGACACTTTTCTTTAAAGTGTAGTGGTTTTAGCTGCATGTTAAAATAAGGATGAGTTTAACTCACCAAATATGATCCTCCACCAGATCAAGATCACATCCATGAAACAAATTATTTAAAACGTCATTTCAGTCAAGGAATTAGTTTAGCTCAAAGGAAAATACGTATAATAATCGTCATTACCCATACAACTTCGACTAGAATGGTATATTTTGCATTTTATCATTGAGAAGTACAGTATTGTTCAAAATAATAGCAGTACAATGTGACTAACCAGAATAATCAAGGTTTTTAGTATATTTTTTATTGCTACGTGGCAAACAAGTTACCAGTAGGTTCAGTAGATTCTCAGAAAACAAATGAGACACAGCATTCATGATATGCACGCTCTTAAGGCTGTGCAATTGGGCAATTAGTTGAATTAGTTGAAAGGGGTGTGTTCAAAAAAATAGCAGTGTGGCATTCAATCACTGAGGTCATCAATTTTGTGAAGAAACAGGTGTGAATCAGGTGGCCCCTATTTAAGGATGAAGCCAACACTTGTTGAACATGCATTTGAAAGCTGAGGAAAATGGGTCGTTCAAGACATTGTTCAGAAGAACAGCGTACTTTGATTAAAAAGTTGATTGGAGATGGGAAAACCTATAAAGAGGTGCAAAAAATGATAGGCTGTTCAGCTAAAATGATCTCCAATGCCTTAAAATGGAGAGCAAAACCAGAGAGACGTGGAAGAAAACGGAAGACAACCATCAAAATGGATAGAAGAATAACCAGAATGGCAAAGGCTCAGCCAATGATCACCTCCAGGATGATCAAAGACAGTCTGGAGTTACCTGTAAGTACTGTGACAGTTAGAAGACGTCTGTGTGAAGCTAATCTATTTTCAAGAATCCCCCGCAAAGTCCCTCTGTTAAAAAAAAGGCATGTGCAGAAGAGGTTACAATTTGCCAAAGAACACATCAACTGGCCTAAAGAGAAATGGAGGAGCATTTTTTGGACTGATGAGAGTAAAATTGTTCTTTTTGGGTCCAAGGGCCACAGGCAGTTTGTGAGACGACCCCCAAACTCTGAATTCAAGCCACAGTACACAGTGAAGACAGTGAAGCATGGAGGTGCAAGCATCATGATATGGGCATGTTTCTCCTACTATGGTGTTGGGCCTATTTATCACATACCAGGGATCATGGATCAGTTTGCATATGTTAAAATACTTGAAGAGGTCATGTTGCCCTATGCTGAAGAGGACATGCCCTTGAAATGGTTGTTTCAACAAGACAATGACCCAAAACACACTAGTAAACGGGCAAAGTCTTGGTTCCAAACCAACAAAATTAATGTTATGGAGTGGCCAGCCCAATCTCCAGACCTTAATCCAATTGAGAACTTGTGGGGTGATATCAAAAATGCTGTTCTGAAGCAAAACCAAGAAATGTGAATGAATTGTGGAATGTTGTTAAAGAATCATGGAGTGGAATAACAGCTGAGAGGTGCCACAAGTTGGTTGACTCCATGCCACACAGATGTCAAGCAGTTTTAAAAAACTGTGGTCATACAACTAAATATTAGTTAAGTGATTCACAGGATTTCTAAATCCCAGAAGAAAAAAAATGTTTGTACAAAATAGTTTTGAGTTTGTACAGTCAAAGGTAGACACTGCTATTTTTTTGAACACACCCCTTTCAACTAATTGCCCAATTGCACAGCCTTAAGAGCGTGCATATCATGAATGCTGGGTCTTGTTTGTTTTCTGAGAATCTACTGAACCTACTGGTAACTTGTTTGCCACGTAGCAATAAAAAATATACTAAAAACCTTGATTATTCTGGTTAGTCACATTGTACTGCTATTATTTTGAACAATACTGTAGAACAAAGAGTTCCACCTTGTTTCAACTGATTGTATTAGTTTGTGTTCTGGGAACGTTCATTGTTTCTGAATTTCTTTGAGCTTCTCTGCTGCTCTTTTGCTGTGGTGAAAGAACGTGACAATTGCGCTGCATCTCTGCTGGATGTGAAGAAGATCAGGGAATGCCTTAATGGAGTCCTTTACTACTAAATTTAGGGTGTGTGCAAAACACGGATATTGTGCCCAACCTGCTTTGCACACAGCAGCGACCATATTGCCACCATTATCTGTGATTACAGCCTGAACTTTGTCTGTTACGCCCCATTCATCAGTGACTCTTTTGACTTTTTAATTCTGAGCAAATGTTGCCAGCGGTGTGTTTTCCTGAAAAACAAGAGGTTTCTAGGACATATGCTAGCCTTTGCCAGTTCTCATCAATAATATGGCATGAGACCGTTAAATAAGCCTCTGTGGCTCTTGATGTCCACATGTCTGTTGTGAGTACAACACTGTTTGCACCATCTAGAGATTTCTTCACTCTTGAGTGGCACTCTTCATACAAGGCTAGTATTTTCCCCTAAATTAAACTTTTTCTACTTGGAATCCTGTAACGTGGATCGAGTGTCCTGACAAAATTCCTAAAGCCCTCATCTTCAACCACAGAGAGAGGTTGCAGGTCTTTTGCAATAATTTCGGCAAGGGTCCTAGTAATAGCCATACCGTTTGGGGAATCACCTAGGTAAAATAACAAAATAATTAAATCTAGGCTATAGCCTATCTATGTTTCCCAAATATAGGAATCCTATTGTGTCATTTTCAGAGTCAACACAAAAGGAATATTCAGCCATTTTAATTTTTAAGGTTTGATATATATTTAACCATTCCAGTGAGATAATTCATTTAATTTCAGTCGGCTGAATATATTATTTTATTTTAAGTCTGAATATATAGTCTATATTTAATCAGTCTGCTACGACTATGATGACCAATTACACTTTCAAAATTAACATTAATGTTGAGGATTCGATATGACTAAAATAATACTTTCACCACCGTAGCTACCTGTATATTCTTTGCCTCTCTGAAAGGAGTCTGCCAGGGATGTCTGTCTCAGTGCTGCTTGTGGTTGTCTGTCTGAAGGATGGGTCTCCTCCTCTCTTCATTTGATCAGTTGCAGCTCATTGTTCTCTTTCTCATGTGTTTTGATGTGTTTGAATAAATTAGTGGTGTTACCACAGTAGCGAATTGCTTTATTGCAGACATCGCACTTTACAGTGTTGTTATTCCCGGCAGTGAAATAACTCTTGACGCCGCTGAGTCACGTGAAAGCACAACAACAAAACACAGCAGAGACGGAGGAGCAACGTGCGCAATGCAAAACTGTGTTTGGGAAATCGTTTTCTTACAGTTATAAGCTACAGCAGTAAGAAATAAAATCAGTAGTAAAAACACATAGGTATCGATATATATACAATGTATTATGTAGGATCGATCCTTTCCGATACAACCTCAGTATCGGATGTATCGATGCTTCAGGAATCGATCCGCCCACCCCTGACCTCCAGCTCTCTTCGGGTCATTGACAAGGTCCTCCCGTGTAGTTCTAGGCTGATCCCTTACCTTTCTCAGGATGATTGAGGTAAGATCTTGCATGGAGCCCAAGTCCGGGGGAGATTGACAGTCATCTTGAATTTCTTCCATTTTCTAATAATTGCACCAAGCTGTTAGCCTATTGTCCTGTAGCCCATCCCAGCCATGTACAGGTCTACAATTTTGTCCTTGGTGTCCTCAGACAGCTCTTTGGTCTTGCCCATAGTGGAGAGGTTGGAGTCTGATTGATTAAGTGTGTGGACAGGTGTCTTTTATACTGGTAAAAAGTTCAAACAGGTGCAATTCATACAGGTAATGACTGGAGGACAGGAGGGCTTCTTAAAGACAAACTAACAGGTCTGTGAGAGCCAGATTTCTTGCTGGTTGGTAGGTGATCAAATAGTTATTTCATGCAATAAAATGGAAATTAATTATTTAAAAATCATACTATGTGATTTTCTGGATCTTTTTACATTCTGTCTCTGACAATTCACGTGAACCTACGATGAAAATTACAGATCTCTCCATTCTTTGTAAATGAGAAATAGGCAGTGTATCAAATACTTATTTGCCACACTCTAGCTGATGCCATCATCAAGAGTTGCGCAAATGTTCTGGAAATTGTGCAACTTTCTAGAACACTGTTTGAAATATGTGTGCTTGCTTTTAAATCTGAGTGTCCAGAGACGAATGAGGGGCCCAAACTGGACTGTTAATTCAGGATAATGGATAACATAATGGTGTTTTGGCCTAAGAGGATGGTCAGGAAATCAATAAATGTAGGAAGGAACGAAAATAAATGTAGTCTTCAATCACTACCTTCAAGTAGGCAATCTGTACAGAAGAAATGGCAGAGGCACAAATAAACTCTACCATTTGTCGCAGCTGCAAAACAAGTTGCCACACATCATTATCAGCTGGGTGTCATGGTCCTGCCTCTTCTTGTCATGATTTTCGAGTCTTGTGGCAGGATTATGACATACCCATATGTGGAGAAAGGGTGTGGCATTGTTTTGGTTCTATAATGCAATGCTATCTCTCTGTTGACGCATCTTTTAGCCCCATCCCCTTATATCTCCGTCAGCTCCCATTAGTGTTCATCCCTCTCACCTGTCCAACCTGTGCCCATTAGTTTTTGAGTCCCATCACCTGACAGTCCCTAGCCCAGTGTAATTATCCCTTGTTAGTGTTCCCCTATATGTAGTCCCAGTTCCCTCTGTCCCGTGTCGGTTCATTATGTTTGTTTACCTGATTGCATTCTTGTTCGTGTCTCCTGTGAAAGACATTATTCCTGTTTGGACTTTCCCTATTAGTTTCTTGGATTATTATTTGGAATATTCACCTAGTTTGTTTTGTTTCCCTTGTGGGAAGTTTTTGTTTGTTTTATTATTAAGTCCCTGTTTTTCCCCATTGCGGGTTTTTGCTTTATTAAAAAAAGTTTTGTGTTACCCGGTTTCTGCCTGCGCTTGGGTTCTGTCCGCTCACCGTGACACTGGATTGCTTATTTTATGTCCTATTAACACTTGTAACAATCTCAGAGAACTCCAGTTCTGAACAGCATGCCCTCCACGTTTATCACTCCCAGGATTTACCTCATATGGCTTATCATGTGTATCATTGCCTAGGTACCTAAACTGATTTATCCTTCTATCAGTTCCACATACGTAAATTATTTCTCAACTCTGACCAGATGTCTAATGCCGAGAGCCTTATCAAAGGACACCACACATTCAGAAATATCATGTCCAATGCATGGAGTCAAGCCAGGCTGGCAGACATGATATTGTGATAACTCATTGAACAAGCAGTCAAATTTGACCCCTATTTTCTGGTGCAATTGATCTGCTTGGACATTATCTTTATAGGACTGTAAAGTCCTGTTTGGTCCCTTGGCAAATGGGTCTGCCACAAATCTTGGTCTATCAATTTCACAGAATCTGCAAAAGAAGTGTGTCAAAGAGGGAGAAGAAGAGAACCCAAGCACAGGCAGCTTGACACAAAACAATGATTTATTTACAAAAATACCCACAAGGGGGTAAAACAACAATGACAAACGGAATAAACCACAGACTAAACAGGACACAGTAGATTGACTCAACTAGACTTTAACAACACTCAACAAAACTTACACTGACTAAACTTGACTACAACTACAACTACAACTACAACTAAAACTACAACTACAACTACAACTACAACTACAACTACGGAACACGGAATAAGACGAGAAGTCCTTTAGGACAGGTAAAAACGAACTAGCAGAGGACAGAAGACACATGGGCATAAGAAAGGGAACCAAATCAAGAGGGACAGGTGCGGGGCATGAAATCATTAACAATCAATAATGAGGAAACGAGGGGGTGAGGACAAACGCAAGATGGGAGGACACGTCACGTCAAAACAAGCAATGAGGCAAAATGTCTACTAAAGTAAGATAGAGTGACAGCACTTAATGGAATGACATAACCTATTGGATTGACTACTTCAAATTAGGCCTCATAGAGAATTAAGACCAATGACATGGGATCTAACTTAAAAAACGCATAGTCTGCATAATTACTTTTCCATACCAAATGTCCTTACGAACATCTTTGTTGTGACCTTGTAAAGGGAATAACTGTGCTGCTCCCTTACGGACTCGCTCTTGAAAAGGCATGGCAAGTGTTTTCTTAATTGGAATGTATTGGGCAAAAAATTGTTTCCAAAACAAATTGTGAAGGGGCTCAATGTAATTGAAGATTTTTTTAAACACGGTTTTCCTCCTCTGATCTGTTTTTTTTAATATCTGAGTGTTGCAAATCTGGAGAAGATCATCCGTTTTAATCTCATCTACCTCTCTTTCTATATCGTTCTTCGGAACACCAAGTAGAATCAATTTTTCTTTAGTTTACTCATAAAATTTGCCAAGTTCATGTCATGTTTTTCCAAGAATCCTTCAATGACTGCTTGAATAAAACATGCAGGAAGCAACAACTTAGCATGCAACTTAAAAACTGCATTTTACCAATTTCCTGTGTAATGCCTTATTTAAGCCAAAACAGTGTCACAATTAATTGAGCGAAACAAACAGATCATGTTGAGCCTTAGCCTGTTGAATACTAACTATCCTTTAATTACAAAACTCAAAAAAATGCTATCTTGTGGCAGAAAATAAAATAAAATAGACAGATCTAGTCTGTAAACGCGTGAAAAATACGTGTGAAAAAACCACACACGTGGTTTGTGGGATTTTTAATGCACTTTAAACAGTTAAATTTCTACACAACATACAATGAACTGTCTAACAAGATAGGCTACTAAAATACGTTTAGCATGTTGGCACTGTATATACAATTTTACACTGCCACAAAAAGTCCAACGCTTAATCAAATTCTATATCACCACTGCTCTACAGCCAACAAATAAACGAAATTCCCCTACTCGTAATCCATTTAAATATATGTAAATTACATGAATTGAAAGCTACCTTTAATGCTTCCTATCTTATTGCTGCACTTGTCCAAACTGAGGCAACAACTAGGGCAGCATTCCACTCCAAATTTGTATGCCCTTCCCTCGCAAACTTCCCTCAGTCTCGTTGACTAGTTAGTAATGAGTAACTAAATACCTTTTGGACAGAGTAATTTGTAGAGTAATCTAATAACACTATTCAATATGTTATTAGTAACTAGTAATTAATTACTTTTTCAGAGTAACTTACAGTGAGTGAGCAGCGGCGCGGTGCTTCTTGGCCTTTTAGGGCGTCAAGGAGAGTTGAAATTAGGTCAACTTTGTTGTAATGAGCTATGACGCAGTTCTGCGGCAACCAAACGAAACGTAGAAGTCCACCGCTTGAGAGCATTCCAGAGAACACAGCCCTGTAAACTTTGGTTCCCACCACATTAGTTCACAAGCAAAATGGAGGAGAGGTTGATTATTGCAGTGGCGGGTTTCCCAATCATATATGACGTGTCGCTGTTTGCGTACAGGGACATAAATAAAAAAAATATGCGGGGACCAAGGTGTCTGAGATTGTTTGTGTTCCTGTTGACTTGCTGATGACGTGCATTAACGTTATACATTTTCAGTAAATAAGCGGAAATTTCATGGTAACTTTAGCGCCAGCGCATGCAAAACAGTGTTACTGCTGCACAATATTAATTTGTTTGCAAACGTGTAACTACAACAAAGTTCCAATCAATTTCTTGTGGTCAGTCTGCACAAGATCAACAAGCTTGTTTGCTTTGTGGGCCCTTTAAAAACAAGCTAAGATTTCAATCTAAAATGAAAAATTCCACGACTGTAAGAAGTCAACTTGGCAATCAAGTTATTTGCAGCCTTGATGGCTGCGATGTTTCTGCTGAGTCATCAGCCATGCTAGCACTACATGTAGCCGTCATGAAGGGTTTTATACTTAATTACTTTTAGAAGTGTGTCACTCGGCATATTATCATATCACGGTTATCCATTCACCCTTCGGGATGAGGAATCTGAGATGTATCTCCCGGTCGCTGCAGCGGATCGGCGAACCGTTGTGGCATGAAGACATTCGTAACTGAGACGTTCCCCTTCAGTCGGTCTCTCGACCTCAAGCGGAGCGACACTGACTAGAATAGCGAGTCACAAGTGAGCACTACAGCGAGACGTAATCTTCCAGTTGGAACAGTAGTGGTCATACTAAGAAGCCTGTACTGACAGTCCGTCCGGAGCCATAATACTGGGCAATCACTGTATCACAATACCGCGTGTTTACCAAAAAATGCCAATGCATAATGATGGATGGAATGCATGTACTTCACTCTAAAGTAGGGAGACTATATAGCACGATGGACTCACCTGAAAAGGGGAGAAGACGCTTTCGTAGGCGTACGCCCAGCCCAGATACCTGTTCTATACGCGGTAGCGTGTAAGACATGGACTGACACTGGTTCCACTCGGAAGTTCTAAAACCTCGCAAAGGTACTGGGCGTAGCCCTGCCCGCAGCATTAAATATGTCTGCCAGAGAGGCGCCTTGAGCCAGTGCCCACGAGGAGGCCATACTCCAAATGGAGTGGGCTCTCACTGCCAGTGGGCACGGGCAATCTTGGGACTGGTATGCCAAAGTAATGGCACCCACAATCCAATGCTCCTACTTCTGTTTGAGGATAGCCCTCCCCTTGTGCTGTCCTCCAAAACAGACAAGAGCTGTTTAGAGCTTCTAAGCCTCTGTGTGCGGTCCAAGTAGAGGCACAGTGCACGCTGGACGTTGGGTCTTCCTCCCTAGAGGGGAGTGCTTCAGGTTCACGTCCTGGTCCAGGAAGGGAGTGGTGGGAATCTTGGGCACGTAACCGGCCCGTTGTCTCATGATAACGTTAGAGTTACGGCTCAAATTCTAGGCACCCATGGGACATGAAGAATGCTGGAGGGCCCTAACCCACTTGGTAGAGGCGAGCGCCATCAAGTGTGCGGTCTTCATCATCAGATGAGGAGACTGGCATCTCTGAGGGGCTCGAAAGGGAGACAGAGCCAGACCACAGGGCAGGTCCTTGTACTGATATGCTCTTCCCTCGAACGTGAACCGCAGGAACCGTCGGTGTCGAGGGAGGATGGAGACGTAAGAGTGTGCGTCCTACGGGTCGATTGCCACGAACCAATCTTGGAAAGGGACTGAGGCCAAGATGCGCTTCTGCATCAGCACCCTGAACGGCAGCTTGTGTAGGTGCTTGTTCAGGAGGCACAGATCCAGAGTGGGGGCGCAGCCTCCCCTTTTATAAGGCACTATTACGTCCGGGCTGTAGAGAGGCCACCGCAGGGGGGCAGGGCTGCTGGAGGGCAGGCTGTGATCGGGACCTCAGCGACCGATAGGTGGAAACAGTCTGCTTCTTCACCACGGAGAACCTCCATGGTGTCACCATACAGCCCTGCTTGCGAGATGACCAAGAAGGCGGACCTTCTGAGTGTCATCACTTAAGATTGAGCCACAGATGTTTCCTTGAACCACTATCATGGACATCGTCCGACCCAGGGCACTCGCCATGAACTCCTTCGCACGAGGCGCGAGGCCTGTGGTGGTGAGCAGCCAGGTCTGACTTCCCATCAACCAGATCCTAACGCTTTGACATATGGCCCAATGTTTCGCCGTAGCATTTTGGGCCTGATTGACAGCCATAGCTTGGAAGGTGGAAGCAGTTTACCCATCAGCATCATAAGTCTTTTGACACGAGTGTCAAAGAGCGTCCATGCCCTTTAAGGGAGACTTGGTCGACCCATCCAAGTGGCAGCGTCCATGGTGCACCACGGCTGCTCAATCCATTTGGGGGGTTGACATATCCCTTAGTTGCTTCACTGTCCTGGGAAGTAACAGCTCCCTGAGCCCTTCAGACAGAAACATGCTGCAAAAGGGATATTCCAAGTCTTTGTGAGCTCCTCATGCACCTTCATGTCAGCCGCGAGCGTCGGGTCATAGTGGCCCATGGAAGCACGGCCGTCATCTCTGCATCTCCTCCTCTTGGGCTCGACCGCCCGGAGGCGGAAGCTCCAAGGGGCTTCACATCTGATACCAGGAGGTAGCTGTCCGATGTTATGACAGAAAGTTTGTCCCATCACGTTGTCGTGTCTGCCCGCTATGGGACGATACACCACCGCCCATCGGGGACGAGCCAACACCTAAATCGTCAAGCCGTGCCACTGCATGCTGGAACCCCAACATGCAGTACAGGTGTCGTGCCCGTCAGACTCGAGGATGAGTCTGTCATACCCAGTACTCGAGTTGAAAAAAAAAATCAGGGGGGATGGTGGATTGGAGTTAACTTTTAGGGACAGATCATTTGTGCTGATGACAGCGCGTATGGTGGGAGACCAGCGGTGTACCCTTTTGATTGTTGTTTAAGCACAAAGATAATTATTATATTATAATACTCGAAAACAACATGCATGCTATTGATAAATTACGTATCAGATACTCCTGTCATTGATCTTGACCAAGGCACCTCAGAATTGGAGTTGGTCCCCAGGTTGACATGGCTACGACTATACATAGTTAGGGTAAATACAGAGAACACATTTTCCCACTGGGTGCAAGTGCAACTTTATACTCATGATACCTATAAATCTCAAGTGAAGTCCATTTTAATTAAAGTGCAAGAACAAATACTTACTTACTTAGATACTTAGATGCCCGCTAGTCAGCCGGGGTACGGCGACGGGCACACGCTTCCTTCCACTTCTTTCGATGTTGAGCGACTTGAGTCCAGTGGCCGCCAGGTGGATTTAGAGCCTTCATCGAATCGCTCCAGCGTGTTGCGGGACGTCCTAGTGTTTTTTTGACGTCCCTTGGGTACCAGAAAGTCGTGTGGTAAGACCATCGATCATCAGTTCTTCTGACAACGTGGCCTGCCCATTGGTGTTTCACTGTTCTAATATGTTCTGCCACATCCCGTATGCCTGATTGTTGCCGAAGATCGGCACTTCTCAGCCCTCGTTCGTGTTGTTCGCGACGGTTTGTCCATAGAAGCGAGCTTTCCAGCGCTCTCTGCGTCGTGGTGATGAGCTTGGTTGAGGTTTTGTTGTCAGCCCAAGTTTCAGCTCCGTAGCAGAGTGCAGGAAGAACGCTGGAGTCGAAGAGTTGCGCTCTGATCTTCTTGTCACTGACGAGTTGCGCGGCTTCCTTGATGTTCTTCATGGCAGCCCATGCAGCTCGCTTCCTCCGACTGATTTCTAGTCGAGGTTGGGAGAGCAGAGCGAAGGGGGGGGTGGTTCTTAATGTCATCTTGGTCGCCTTTCTTAAACAGCAGAACCATTTTCGAAGTCTTCCACTGGTCCGGGATTCTTCCTTCTTTCAAGTACCGGTTGAATCAGGCCGTCGGTTTCTGGATCAGTTTAAGTTATCCGGTCCAGAGGCTGTTTTCCTTTTCAGCTGGCTGACTGCCTTTCGGACTTCTGATGGTATGATGTCCGGGACTACTTCGTGTAGTCCACGACGGTGCTCTCGATTTTTTTGCATGTTGTCTGCTGCTTCTCTTGTGCGTCCTTCATGACGGGTATAGTTTCAGTCAAGTCCATGCGGCATCTCTTCAGGCTGGCTCTGGCTTCAGCCGTGGTCTTCAGCTTGTTGTCGCGGAATTTCTATAGAGCTTCCTTGACTGCGAAGCGGCAGGCCTTGTTGATAATTGCCTTGTCCAGGGTTGTTGAGTTCGGATCGGTGTGGACTTTGCTTCGTCTATTTAGAAGATCCCTAGTGGCTTCATCCAGACGATGTGCTTTTCCTGACCTGTTCTTTGATGTGGCTTCGGCGGCGTAGCATAGATGTTCGTAGTCCTCCGTCAAGTCTGGATGTTCCTGCCAGTCGAAGGCAGCGGCCGCTTCTTCTAGACGGGCGATGTTGTACTCCAGGAATCTGATGAATGCTTATCGATGGGTGTCTTGTCTTTTCTGCTTCTGGCGAAGTCGAACTTTGGCTCTGATCAGTCTGTGGTCGCTTCCAGTCTGGAACAGCTCCACCACTCCAACGTCCAGCAGGCTCCAGCGTCGATTGGTCAGGGTGGTCTAGTTCCATGTGGGAGATTCCATTTGGACTCGTCCATGTCCAGTGAGATTTTGGTTTCTTCTGGAACATGCTGTTGCCTTGGAACAGGTTGCAGGCGTTCAAGCGGTCAGTCAGTCGGTCACGGTTGTCGTTGGTGTCTCCTATGGCGTGCGGCCCAATTCTAGCTGATGTGGCGTGAGGTTTTTTTCCGATGGTGGCGTTGAAGTCGACTTGTTGAGTTTGATGCGTAGAACTGCGAGACGTGGGCTGATGACATCCTCTGAATCGACTTTAGGCTCGAGACTTCGGTGAATGATGAAACCGACGCCTCCGATGTTCTTCTTGTCGACATTTGCACCAAGGATGATGAGATCTCCGTCGTCCGTCTTCCTGGTAGTTGTGGCTTTGGCATTCTTTTCTTGAAGGGGCAGCACTTCAAAGCGGATTCTCTTGCTGGCCTCCATGAGCGTTGCAAGATCAGCCTCCGAGTTCACGGTCCTGCAGTTGTATGAGCAGATCCGTAGGCATTTGTTTTGTCTCTTCGGCCGGTCCATTTTCTGAGCACTCCTAATCCTGCGGCAATTTTCTTCTCCAGGTCCCTTCAGGTTGTAGGTTGCTCCAGTGCACGTATAGCTCGTGCTTCCGTCTGTGCCGCTCCGGACCCTCATTTTTGTGCGTGTCGTAGCTGATGGTTGCGTCTTCCTGGGTAGCTAGCCCTTTAGGTCGACCACCTGAACTGGAATTCGGCGTAGTCGCGTTGCCATGTCCACGTTGCCGCCCCCTTGCCACGTCAAGGCTTCCAGTAGGGTTTTAAGGGGGCAAGAACAAATGGATTAAACAAATGTACCATTTACAAAATCTGAAAATAATACATAAACAAATACATAGCACTACCTGATACAACTTGAGGTGACCAAACAAAAGACAAAAAAGGGGAAGCAAAATTAATAACTGATCAGTTCAATGCTAGTCTTTGTTAGTCTTTAAATGTATGCAAAGAAAAGTAATGGCTAGTAATGGCTTTCCTTGCACTTGCCATTTATATGTTGTAGAATGTTTGGCTAAAGATGATAGATAGCATGATGACATTCCACCAGATGCGCTGATCGGACAGGACAGAGTAACACGGCGGATAACCTGGCTGGTTAAGATGTGTGTCCACCAAGGCGTTTATGCCTGCGGCTTCATGTATTTTCCAATTGTTTTCAACTGTAACTTATAAACTGAAAAAGCTATAGCACCAGCGCTGAGCGCAGAAAAAAACATCAATCGATGGCTTTTTTTAAAACCGTGGTGTTACCGTTGAAAATAGTTGAAAAAACACCCCGGACGCAGGCGTCAACGCCTCGATGGACACACGGCTTAAGGAGGCAGGCGTGTGTTGCTTTGGCGGCCGCTGTAAAGTGCTGTGGGAAACCCTGCAGTAAGATATTCCAGGTGAAACAGAAACTAACTCTAACATTAACTTTGTGAATTTAAAGTCTAACCTGACGTTAGCTAGCTAGCGGGCATTAGCTCACAAGAAAAAAAGCTCCAAACTATCGTTAACTGTGTTGTTATCGCCTCTGTCCAGAGATTCCGCCTTTGGTGACATATGAAAAGTATTCCTGGCTCTTGCCCTCCTAAAGCCGAAGTCCCTCAGGTCAAACTGTCCATCTCGCTTGGCCATGATAATGAAATCACTGTCACCAGAACCAGCACCTGCGCTGCTATGTCGCTGACTGATGTGACGTCAATTTAAAACAAATCGTTGTGTCATTATATGTGCGCGTTCACCTCATCCACAGTATTTCAGCCTATTCAATATCCGCAAAAACTAAATCTTGAAATGGTGCTAATATTTACAAATTCATTCATAAAATAACAGGGGATGGGAAGAAGGGATGGCCATTTTAGAAGGGAGATGATTTTGACCATCCGAGTACTGGTCATACCCAAGAACACAGCTGCAAGACATGCCCGAAGACAGTGCAAACTGTGAGAGGAAATTTTGCTCTTTAAGAAATATCTGCAGCTCGCTGCCGAGAAACCCAGGGGAAGTCCGCCACTGAGAGGGGAAAGTCTGCCACCGCAGAGCTGCTTCGCGTTGTAATCCCGGCACCCTGGAAGAATCTCGAAGAAATGCAGCTTGACTCGTTCGTCATAAAGGTTCCGAAGAACAGGATGAATGAATGACCGGCACCATATTCCTTTTATACCCGTATCTACGGGGTGGAGACTGCCATGCGTGTGCCATATGCCAAGCCCATTGCCGTTTTAAATACCTCTCGTAGATGATAGGTTCTCAAGATCAAACCCCAGTCTGTCTCTCAACACAATGTCGAGAGACCATCTGAAGGGGAACAGCATAAAGCTGGTTTATAATGTAGATGTACTGTATTGTGATTTTGTTCGATTGATGTTGCGTTTATAAATCCGGAAAGTTAAAGTGACTGGTAGTGGCAGTTGTAAAATACAGTATAATGTGACAGATCAGCGAGTAGAAGAAAAACTTATATCAAGTGCTTACCCGACACAAATACAATGTGATGATGTCACAAATATGCTAATTAGTTTGCAATGCCACCAGCGCCACAAGTCTGTCAAAATCCTTTGGGAAACACTAGAACCTTGGTGTGCTTAGAAATATTTTATATTTATGGGAATATACTTGGGAGATATTTGTTATATTTTATTTCTAGGGGTGCCAATAATTGTGCCCAGGGTTTATTAGAGAGAAAAAAATTCACAATGTGATATTTTCCCCACTTCAAATTGTTTTACTTGAATGAAATGTTGCAATTTTGTAGATTTTTCATTTTTTTTCGCAGTCACATTTTTGCTCATATTTACCAAGGGTGCCAATAATAGTGGAGGGCACTGTATATACAGCCAAGGAAAAATAGGAGACAATTCCATATTTTTATTTAATCAGCATTTCTAGATGTATATGTCTGTTGAATTTCAACAAAATCTAAAATTAGGAATGACATTAAGTCATCCAACAGCAATGTGAAAGAATGACAGCATGACAAGACACATAAAAACTGTAATTTAAATCCAGTTTATTACATAAAAATAAAATTTTCCTAAGTACAAAATTACTGTTGTATTACTGAAAAGGGAATATGAACATCTTTTCTTTGCAGTATTTGAGGTCAAAATACAGAGTACCATTTCTGTGATTTTGACTTCTACTCGGCCATCATCAAGTCTCTCCTGTGCTCATCCATAACTGTCTGGTTTGTTTCAGCTACTAAATCAGATGTTAAGAAACTACGATGAACAGTCGGGACTGCTAAGAGGATTATTTGTGCCCCCCTGCCCAACCTCCAAGATCTTTACACTCCCAGAAAGAGAAATAGGGCTAAGAAAATCATTTTGAACCCTTTGAACATCCTTGTCAAGCTCTTAATAAATAGAAAACAACATGGTTTTCTGGTTATAATTTATTGAATTTATTTTTATTGGAAAAATGCTGTTCCTTATTCATTACCAAAACAGAGGAAAAGTCTACCTAGATTGATGAATTTCTTGGCCACACCCCAAACCATGTGACCAGTAAGCAGTCCTCCCAACCAGGATGAGATGGGGCCTCATTTATGAAACGAGCCTACGACCGCAAACTGGGCATACGGTTGTTTCTACACAAACCCGCCATTTATCAACAAGGACATGAGCGGTTGCTGCGATCAAATCTCACGACAGGTCTCAGTATGTGTACGCAAGTTTTGATGAACAACATTAGTGGCTTTCCGCTAACATGACAGAGATGCTGTTTTTCCCTTTATTTCAAAGTAAACGTTCAAAGATATATGTGAGTACCACAGAGTGAACTTTCAGTAGGCCTATTGTGTTGAGTGTTTTTCTGTCCCATGATAAACTCCTGTGGAGCTGGAGTCCTGGCTCTTTTCTCTAAGTCTTTCTGGACCGAAGATACAAAAAAAGTTAATTCTTCCCCAACGCTAAGTCATCATCGTCCCGCCCGGGACCTTAGATCGTTAAAAATCTGGCCCGCGAGGTCGCAGTGGGACGAACACAGGCTCGTCGGAAAGGTCTCCTCCCGGCTTACTTTTATGTTCCATTTTGCATCCAACACAGCCCACATTTGTTGTTTCTTAGCCATTTTTTGTTACTGGCTAGTGGCTACATCTGCTCTTGCCTGAAAAGGGCTGACAGCGTGTCTCTAGCTGAAGGTGGACCTAAGCGCTCATAAGGCGGAGTCTGTGAGTGGTCAAGGGCAGGCGTAAACAATGTGACATCAGATTGTTAGCAGATCGCCAACAGCCTGTTTTGTGTCACTGTTGTGGTTTAAAGGAGATTACAAAAAGAAGAATAGATGGATTTGTATAATTAATGGTTGTCTCTGCACACACACTGGCGACTCAATTTCTGGTAGATAAACATTTCAAAGTGCATTTTCTGTGATTGTGGCCCTTTAATGTTTAATCTAAACCTGGTATTTGAAAATTCGGTCTTTATGTTGGCAACAATATGTTAGGCTATAATTTATAACATGCTGTATTGTAGTCATATTTTATTAACCTTAATATACCTGTAGCGTGAAGCAGAACTCAGATCAGCAGATACTCAAAATAAAATGACTCCGATCGTGGGCACAAAAAGTGTGATCGGGACATCCCTAGTTAATGGGTGTGTAAAATATAGCATTTTGCCACAGTGTTCAATATGGCCGACATGGGAAAACTGGATATCGTTTGACTCGGCATGACATCCCACATTGTAACTTCGAACGTCATCATTTAAATCATCAACTTTTGTCAGCACTGTCTCTCGTTCCTACACCCCAAATTTTGTGCAAATCGGTCAAATGCTCTAGGACGAGTTCGAAAAAGTATGTTTTCGAATAATTCAATATAGCAAAATGACATATGGTGCATTCAAATCTATGTGAGCTCAGGATTCAGTGGAAACATTATTTTGTTCCTAGGATGTACGGATCAAAAGATGTATACAAAAACATGCGTAGAGGTTTGGACTGTTGGTGGCGTTATGGAGTTTGGATAAAACACTTCATATTTGCCATGGCAACAGTTCACACTGTCCTCTATGTGTGTGCCCAATTTCACTCCCCATGTATGGTTCTATGGGCTGCCATAGACTTCAATGGCAGAAGAAGCAGAAATATAAATGCAAGCAGCAATTACTGGGTCAAGCCCAACCACAGCCAAAAGGATAATATTTTGGACATGTCAGATGATCAGATTTTTGAAAACCAAGTTTAAAAACGGGAAAGCACAATGCGATTTTAGAGAATCGCTGGGTTACTCGCTATATCGATAAAATACAGAGAACGACAGCGTTGGGATCATTGTCAGATTTTTTTTCAAGCTACTGTACAATCAAATGTACTGCCAAATTGTCTCTCGTGGTTCTCTAATGTTTGTCTATTGATGATTGCGACACAGGTTTTATGTCAGAAGACTATAACAGACGGAAGGCCGTGTGTTTACGGCGGGACATCATATGTAATGCTTATGTCTGCACAAGCTGCCAAAATATATGCTTTGCATCCCAGACACGAGCACACCTTCATCGGCTCAACTAATCGTTATAGTAGTCATTTCAATGAGAACGGTTCTTTACAGTCGATCTGAGGGTCATGAAAGGGTCCTCTCACAAAAGATAAAAAACCTACCTGCATATTCTGGTAAGAAACATTTCCCTTCAGAAAGATTAAGCCAGTTAATTGATATTATCTTATAGAGACTAATATTCCGAACATGTTAAATTCATTACACATTTTTATAGAACAGAGTTCTCTGAAAATCATTTATTGACCACATATTAAAAATCATTAGTAACCAATTACATAATTAGGATGCAGAAAGTTTATTTTATTGTGGTGTATAAAACTGTATTTTGAGTCACAGCAAGTTGAAATGATAAAACACAACATTTTGACAAGTTCACAATGTAGCCTACGTTTCTTTTAGTGTAAAAGTATGACACATTTATCAATTACAGAAACTAATACATTTTTATAGAATATGTAATAAATTTGAGGACATAATATACTCACACAAACACACTATATTGTAAAAATGGTTTCTCTTTATACAATCTATGCCCTATGAACTGTAAGTACAAGTTGCTACTGTCTGTTTATAATGTAAAAATATGTCCTACAATTTACAAATTGTGGATTTCCTTTCATTCAAGTAAACAAGAATACAGTCTCTCTAAACTGGGATAAAAATATGATAGAAAATGTTAATTCAGTCATAATTTTAGTAGTTTACATGATATAAATTGGAAATATATTTTTTAAATTCCCTGACTTCATGAACACAAACTCTGGAAAAACTGTACAGTGTGTGCAGAATTATTATGCAAGTTCATACAATCACTTATAAATAATTATATACAAAAAAAACAGTAGTCATTAAGATTAAATAGTGTTTGGAATTGGTCAAATGTGCTTGGGAAATCAACTTGCTAGCAGTGTAAAATCATTATACAGTACATATATATATACCCGATAATTCGCACTTCCATTAAATAGCAATGCTTTCACACTATTACAGACAATAAAATAGTTAAGCTTGTGTGTAAAAAAGCAGATCATACATTGATGGCATTTAACCTAAAGGAAAAAATAGCATTTTCACCAAATATAGCAGCGCCTGACTCTTATACTGAAAATTTAATCAGTAATAAGTTAGAAGATAAAAACATTGTGCAATTTCAGTAGTTTAATGTAAACTCTCTTCAGTAAAGTCTCTTACAATTAAAAGTTCCTGCAGTTTTAAGAGCAAACATATCACAGCTTGTCAAGATTGTACTATAAAATGTACACAACAAGATAAAAAAATTAAAATGAAAAGTTATTCACTATATCACAGAGCGATGCTCCCCGCACACATAAACGGCACTGGGACGGATACGTCTCTTAGTGTGGCCAGGCAGCTGAGGAAAGAACTTGAAGTACTTGGGCATTAGATCAAGGCAAGCATCACGAAACTTCTTGATTCGCCAGTAGTAGATCAAAGGATTCAGAGCTGATTTGAGGTAGCACGTCCACAGTAACCATGTACTTATTTCAAAGAAGTTCTGCCTGTAGTAAAAGGTATGACTGAAGGTGGATAAAAGACTATAGGTGGCAAATGGAGCCCCGCATGCAGTGAAGACAGAGAAAAGAATAAGGATTGTGGTGAAGGCACGTGTTTTGAAGCTCATGTCAACGTTCATCTGAAAAGGCCTTTGAAGACTCATCAGACCCAGCTTGCTGGCCTGGCTGAGACAGATAGAGTCAGGATGGGAGTGAATGCGCAACGCGTTGTTGCGTAGCCTATTTAGAATCCCCATAAATGTGTACAGCATGACTAAAAATGGTACAAAGAAGAATACCATCATAATTAGTACTACATAGGCATGGTAACCACGCTCAACTGTGTATCCAAAAACACACTGTGGTGCTCTGGGGGGGATGTATAGGGCAGGTTGTCCAATAGCAAGAGGGAAGGAAAGGCAGAAAGATGTAGACCATGATACTGCGATCAACACTTTGGCTCTGCGTGGACTTAGTTTATCCTGCTTTTGCACAATGATCAGGAAGCGGTCCACACTGATAATAAGCAAAATAGCTACCCCCTCCAACACAAACATCCAGAAGAACATAGCTGAAATGCGGCAAAACACCTCTCCGAAGATCCACCGTGTGGTCACCATCGTAACTAGTGCAAAGGGCATGTTGAGGACTGCTAACATCATATCAGCAAAGGCCAAACTGGCTAGCAAGATGTTAATAGCAGAGCGCATAGCGGCTCTCTGGTAAACCATCAGACAGATAACCATGTTGCCCAGAAAGGCAAGCAGCAGCACACAGATGATAACCAAACATAAAAACACTTGAAGGGGAAGGTTAAGCCCCTGAATGGGGTCCTGCCACACAGTTGTGGGTGTTACATACTCATCCAGTGTCCTGAACTCTTGGGAGGTGTTGTCTTTTGTAGAGGAATTCTCCATTCTCCTATTATATCCGTTGACCGGGTCAGTTTCCCAGGCAGAAAGAGCAGAGGGGGCTAGGCTGTCCTGAAGCTACAGGTGGCCTAGTGGGGAAATAAAGTATCCTTCTTGCATTTACATTGTAAGGAGAGCTTGCTCAGACAATATTCACTAGCCATGTATGGTGGCAGATCCTGGAGAAGAAAAAAAGAGATGTCTTAATTTACAATGCAAAAAACATACGGTCAAACTATGTAAAAGCTGACAGCATTTTAGAACTCCGTATAAACTGGTTGTTTTAGTTTGAAATATAGGGCCATTCTGTGTCCAATTTTGCCCAATTGAAGTTTTAGATTTTGTTCCTATTTTTCCTAAGAAATAATAGGGCCAATTACTTAGTGATGATAGCAACAATATTACATTCCTTGGATCAAAATAAGTTATCCATGTAGGGGTAATCCCGAATAGTCAAAGATTGGAAAGGAGGAGCCTGATTAGACTACCAATCTCACAGTCGAATCTTCGCAAAGGTGTTTTGCAATGGGGATCATGCCATTTTGGTTATATGGGCAGTGGCATTGCAGACTGGCATACACTGCGCCGAAACCCCCTGTCTGGCTATGTTTGCGCATATAAAAATGAATTAACAGTTTGTCTGTAAATGCACGTGGTTCTTTAATTAGACTGAACTTTGCCCAGCATGATACAAAAAAAGAATGAAGTACTATAACCAAAATCTCTGCATTTGGCAAGCACGGCGCAGACTTTCGGAACTTGACATTCTCAGCACTGAAAGCAAGCGTTCGTGTAAGGAGGACAGAGAAAGAGTGTGCACAGAAAAAGGTGAAAGGGACTTTTTGACCAAGTTAAATGGTATGATGCTTTGCTGCATTCCTTCTTTACATGCGGTATATAAAGTAACTTCGTTGGAAGTTCATTGGTAATGAACGTGATGTATTTTTGGTGCATCAAGGTTGCGCTGCACTTTGGGCTGTACCCTGGTTAACCACCTGGTGTTGTCCCCACATGCATGCACGCGATTCGACTATCAGTAGACTATAGACAAGACAATTCTGATTTGACCATGTAAAATTCTTAGTCGAGGACATCCCTAGGAGGGTCAAAACAACAGTTTTTACCTAAAATATGAAGCCAAATTACAGGGAATAAAAAGATTGGTAGATCGTTGATGCATTATGTCGATAGCGCAGGGTTTTTCCTGCATAGACAAATGTGAACCTGGATCACAAAACCAGCCTTAAGTTGCAATTTTCTCAATATTTAGATTTTTATGCACTCTCAGATTCCAGAGTTTTAAAAGGTTGTATTTCAGCCAGATATTATCCTATTCTAACAACTCATACATCAATAGAAAGGTTATTTATTCAGCTTCATGATTATACAAACATCTCAATTTCAAAAAATTTACCCATAACACTGATTTCGTTGTCCAGGGTCACAAACTATGTCTGGTGTCGTCAAACAAAACACTGCATGTATTCAACAGACTTCTGGTCATTTAATTTTCGTTTTAGAAAGGTTATAAAAAAAATAGAACCTTTGTTTTTATTATTGCTACTTATAATCCAGAACCAAGCGAGTGTCAATTTTTCGGTTCTTTTGTCATTTACAGAAAAGAAATCCATTGAAAACGAAAACAGAAAAATGCCTCACTTTCCAATTTACTAAACGACATAACTGGGAATGCCCACAAAAACTCCGTTAGATGTAACGCATGTAGACCTTGTTAGGTGCTTCATCTTCATTAAGTGTTGAAAAGTTATATCTTGGGTCCGGTGTGTGCAACCCTCTTTACCCAGCGTGTCAAGATATGTGGGGCTGTCTTGAGGTTCCAGATTTTTTTTTTTTAAGTGCAAACAGTTGTCAGTATCGCCCTCGTACAGACTCTTATTCTGCCGAGTATAATTAAGGGCAGGCCATACTGGATGGTGAGCGATTTGACCAATCGGGTGAAAGAGGCGTTACAGTACCGCCCACATACATAGTATGACATAGTATGGGCCAAAAACAAATTTTCCATTTGGTTAAAGCGAGAAACTAGTCAAGTTTCAATTTCTCGTTATTTGATTTCAAGTAAGATATCAAATGAATAAAACAAACAGGGAACCATATAACTAAATGATCGTAATTTTCTTTTCTTTTTTTGAAACTATTTTATAGAATAAGACATACAAACATTACAGAACTGTCATTTGGTCACCTATACATTTTTACATGACAAAAAAAACATGTCATGATTCCTTTAACACAATCCATTTCTCCCAAAATTGCAAACATTTGTTCAATCGCAGATTTTGTGAAAAGGAAATACAATCCATACTTTGAATACTGCATACAATATTCAGCCATTCCTTCTTTGTTGGGGGTCAGGTTGTAACCACTTTTGTTACAGCTTTCTTTCTAGCTGCTAACAAAATCTTTAAAAGGTATTTGTCCTCCTTCATTGAGTACGTTACTAAAGAACCCAAATAAATTGTCATAAATGAGCAGTCAATTCCATCACCAAAAACATTTAGTTTTATTTGTATAACATCCTGCCAATATATCTGAATGGCTGGGCAGTAGTGATGGGAAGATTTTGCAATTCGGATGTTTGAATCTCGTTCAGCAGAATGAACATTCTGTTTTCGAGTCATTTCGTCATTTCATTAATCAGAGTTAAATTAATGTTGCATGTTAAAAGCCAAATTACCCCATAAAGTTTATTTAGGCTAGTTTTGATCAGATATACTGTATATTAAGAAATAACTTAACTTATAAACATATAAACTCTGGAATCTGTACAAGAAACAAAAAGGATAGCTCAACTCTAGAGATGCCCGAGTCATTCGTAAAGGCTGCATTTACAGAAAACATAAAGGTTCCTTCTCATGACATCCCCTTTGTCACAGTCTATGCAGACTGTGCTGGAAACAGAAATGATTAGTTCATCATATAATACTAATTTCTCGACAGAAATGCACTCAGAAGTTGTTGATAGTGAAAATTTAACCTTAAAATTAAATCCTCCAACGGGCATTTCGGCCAAGTCTGAACATGGCTGTATTTTACAACGCTATGCCACCAGCAGTCACTTTAACCGATGCTAAAATTCTGATTTATAAACGCAACATCATTGGACAAAATCACAATACAGTACATCTATATAAAGAGTGCCTATATGCTGTTTGCCCATTCTCAACAATGTGTTGTTGTATTACGCTTCTTTAATTTTATATGCAATTGATTGTTAAATACGAGAGGCCGAGGACTTGTGCACACACGTGGAGCTCATCGGAAGAGAGAGTGCATGAGAACACGGAGGATGAGGACGCTCACACGACCATGCTCCACAAATATATAATTCTATAAAAATGAATGCCCAAACACAGAGGATGCCTACCCGACGAACAAGTGAAACCTCAGACCTCCTTTCCTCTATTCATATTCTTGACTGCTTCTTGACTGTTTCCCCCTGCATATGGCATGAGAAATGTCCTATTGGGCAATTCAACTGTGCTGAAATTCTGAGATTATAACAACTAGATCTATTACGCGAAGTCTAGCATGACGTGTAAAGGACATCAGTGGACACATTTTTAAAACTAATTGGGGCATAACTTAATTATTGCAGTATTAGTCAAGGTGAAAGCACATATGCTTTTGCATATTTTATAAGAATTTTATAGAGGGTCATGATGGAATATAATGCACGTGTTAATGACGTCACTAGTGGATCGCCTCTCACAACAGATTCACAACAGGGTTTACTGTATATTAAATTACACGTAGGATAAAGTGAAAGTAACAATTATACATGCAACCCCAGAGAACTGTTGATGTGTACAAATGTATCTGAATGCATTTTTAGGAAATGTCCTCTGTCACATATTTTTACCAATTTATGCCCTCCTACCACGACTATTTTCGGCAAGGGACCCGACGTTGCCATCGGACCAATGTTTGGGTATTGTTTAACTTCATGCAAATGATAAGCGACTTTCGGGAGCACTACCAGTGGGAGTATTGTGTATTTTCAGTTACTGCAGCGCTTGTTAATAACTGTTTCTAGGACAACAAAAGCTAGGAACGCCTTCTAACTCAAAACATGGACTAATATGCTTCTAATCTATCCACTTGTTGCACTGATGGCATTGGTACTGTTAAACAGTAGCCTAACTGTTTATACATAAGAGCCGAAGCTCCCAGTTATGGTAAGGCATGGAATATCTTCTTGACAAAAGCAGGTGACAAATCACAGCAGACTGGGTCAGCTTGACAAATATGAGGCTTTAGAAAAGGGCTTCAAAGAACCAGGAACTCAGGTGCAGCGTTGCAGAATAGGCCCTACAGGTGAGATGTGTGAAATGTACAGCCTTTTTTAATCAACATGAACAATTACAGTTGAGCACGCAAAACATAATCAAGACCAACATTTTTATCAACAGAACCAAAAAATCTGACTAACTTCATAGGAATTAAGCATCTCACAGAATACAGATAATCAGCATTCACAGAAATCTAGGTAACATTAGTAGTCAAAGACAGCCATGTATGCTTAATGCCTTTGGTTCTTAACAACAGTCAAAAAAAGTTTGGCTTGGTAATAGTGTCTTCAATTTGACCGAAACAATGTTTATTTCGAGTGGCAGTGTACCACATTTCTGGATGGTTGTACCTAGCAACCATCAAAACTGTAATGAGATGGAAAGGGCCTGCGACCAAAAACCGAAATGAAAAAGTGAAAAAGCAAAAGCATACTGATTACATGGTTAAATAAACTATTCGCATGTCAGAAATTTAATTAAATAGTGAATGATATGTTTCAAAACGTTTCGTTAATATTCACATATAGAGACATTCCATATCTTTCAAAACATCTTAAACCCGAAATACCATTTAAATCGCATCTTTCTATGGACATTAATAGATCACGCGTCGCCGTGGCTAAACGTCTGAAAGTGAATCAATTCGGTAGCGTAAAGAGAATTAAAACGTTCTTAGTAAACACCGATAAATAAACTGGCATTTACCTTGTTTTTAGTCCGTAGCTGGGATTTAATAAACGATGCATCATTCACATTGCCATATCATATGCTGAGATTTATACGGATCCATCCTGCAGATGTTTGAAGCTCCGACAACCTAACATTTGCAGCGAAGACATCCATAAAATGTTTTTGAAGGAGTAATAATATAATACCTCACAGTTTCTTAAACGAGGACTAGTCCGGTAAATAAATGTTACTTCTGTTCGTTTACTTCTGTCTGGTGATCTGTAAAGCAGATGTCTAGTTTCTTATTCGTTTATAGTTATTCATCATGTGGTTTTACAAGTGCAAAAGATCATTTAAAAAAGAGTCAAATGCACATTTTATTTTGTAAAAAGCTCTTGCTTCGCCTGCGCATCTCTTCGCTCATGCTCTCCGCATTCACTGGACGTTCGCGTCACTGGAATAAACCAATGGAATTGCAATGTCGGATTTGATTGACATTTCATTGACCAATAGAACTGCAGTGATGTTGGTCAGCGCTTTCTCTTTTGCCAATCATCACCGTAGATGTGGGTTTGGTTGTGATTATTTAAGGTGCGGTCACATTGGTCTTACAAATACATGGGAATGAATAGTTTTCCAAACAATCTAATGCGAACTTTACGAACCCATGATACATTTCCTGCTCATTGTAATCGAAATAATGTGATTCGGCTTTTTCCAGAGAGCTCTATTAATAGATTTATAACCGTGTATCTTTCCTTTCCCATACCTCCCAAATCAAAGAAGTACACTATAAAGTTTTTAAAGATATTTATCCAACCTTATAGGTTAAAAATCGATCATAATAATTTCAGAAATTAAAACCAACAGCAGCACATTTTTTTTATACTGATTGTCACAGTATAGAGCTTTTTGCTCTGATTTGTATTAGTGGCTAAAAAAATCTAATGATCTGTTGGCTTTTTCTAAAACTGACATACTTTTCGGAATTATTATGAAAACGTTTTTTTTAAATAATATCTTCACAAATATTCACATGTGTAAGTACCTTAAAACAAAACCACCGTTTTTTATTTTTTCATAAAGAATTTTGGAATCACTGTAAACCTTAAGTCAAATGAAATCGAAAGTTGGAAAAATTGATTGAAGAATTTGAGCTTTTTGAAGACCACAGGTGGAGGTTAATTGTTGTTTTCTTATCTTTGTTCTATTTATTTTTTATTTTCACTCTGCACTTTTGTTTGTATTGTTCTTAATTTAGTTGTTATTGTATGTGCTCTGTTTTCCTTAGAATTTATTATTTAGTTTTAAAATGCCTTAATGTACTTTTATTTCTAAAGCACATAAAAAAGGGGGGAAAACCATTGGACTTTGGCACTGTCTCGTTGACGTATCGCAGCAGCGGAGCAAAGCAAAGCGGCGTCTATGTATTTCTGTCATGCGCAGTTCAAATAGTGTTTCCGGTATACGGATCGAGAAGTGACAACGGCTGTTGAGTGACAAGTCCCTTTCCAGAAGTCGTACCACTCGGCGGCCACGTTTGAAACGCTTCCGGGTAGCTATTTCTGATATAGCAAGACCACAATCCAGTCTACTTGAATGGGGGAATGCAAATTTTTCTAAAACCCCTAAAGAAAATTCAATTTAATAGCATAATTCCGATCAATAATTAAGCCTGGTATGAACTGCACCATAACATTTGTTTGTAAACTTAATTTCGCAAAAAAAAAAAAAATCGAGATCCCTTCAACTACTGCACATGCACACAGGCTGGCAAGCGCCTCAGGATAGACCTGTGTTTCTTCCTTCCCCATAGCGGCCATATTGAGCGTTGCTTTCGCTCCACATTCTTTGTAATGGCAGTGGCGTGTCTTGTTGATATTTATCATCTTTGGTTATGTGTCTTAATGCCAGTTCATAAACTCCAATGGGTTATCTCTAGTGCTGTAAACGTGCAGGGTGTTTGAATATATATTTCATTTGGGGACGTCTTTCAAACCACTTAGTTATCAAACGGGAACGTCGTTTGTGTCGTTTGGTTGGCGCAGGGAAGAATAACCATAATAACAAAGTAAGTGAAATAAAAACATGTTACGGTCGGTCAGTCTGAACTAACGCATTGCACTTAAACAAAGATAACATCAGAAGTGCATTACGGGTATTTAAAGTGGTAAAAATTCAAAATATAGTTTTTTTAAAGCTGTATAATCATGTGCAGTATATGGAACGATACTAGTTTGGATATGACATGAATGGAACTGCACTGTAAAAAGGCAAAATAGTGCTGCAACTATGTTCTTGATTAGATTCCAAGGTGTGCGGGTTTCATTGCTGTTTGATCAAATACACGAGTCACGCCCAGTTAAACGTTTGAACACACTTCTTGGACTGACCTTTGATCGAAATAATTATGTCTAACTGTCTGTTAAGAAATAGTTTGTTGCCATATGCTTACTGTAGGTATTTCTATAAAAGTATAATTTTACTATTAATAAAAACAATTATTGTGTACCAGAACAGCAAATAAAGTACCACACGAAATTGGTTGAGAGAATGTCTAATTTGTGGAGCTAAGATAAATACTTTTAATTTGTTTAACATATATTAGTTGTTATTGCACAATTCCTATAACTCAGTTTCCCTTATGTCATACTGTAGGTTTGATCATTTTAAATATTAGTAAAAGATTGAACAAGTATTGGTAAATGTGAGAAACTGCTGTTACATGGGATGGGGTCTCTGATCTGCAGAAAAGTGACAGTGATGGCGAGCAGCCCTGCAGTGCTGATGCGCCTGGTGGCTACAGCCCATGCTGTGGCGGAAAAGGCAGGCTCTATTGTCAGGAAGGTGCTTTACAGTGGAGAGCTTGGCATCATTGAGAAGGTATGGGAAATTTTTCTTACAAAGTTAGGCAACCCAAAAATATGATTCCAGCAGTGTCCCACATTATATTCGCAATGACGTATAACATCCCGCCAAAGGATTTATTCACCCTGTAGGTTTGCATTAAAAAATATGTCATCTCTTAAGTGCTCTATTTGCCTGGGTCAACATAGAAACTTCTTTAATGCTGTTATAAGTTTGATTTCAATGTAATGTTTTTTTTTGTGCTCTGTACTTTTGGCATAGACGGGACCCAATGACCTACAGACTCTGGCTGACAGACTTGTTCAGAAGAGTATATGTGCATCCTTGTCAAAAAGCTTTCCAAAGGTTACTATCATCGGTGAAGAGGTGTGCATATTCTTAGCCATTCAAAAGTGCTTTTCACATATTGCCTTTTTAGTCATGTATAACAATGCATATTTTGTATGTTTTCTTCTAGGATTTACCAGCTGAGTCTGTTGAAGATGACCTGATAGAGACTGGACAGAACAGTGGAGTCCTACAAAAGCCATGTCCTAATCAGTATACTAACCTAAAGGAGGAAGAGGTAAAGAAAAATACGCTGAAATGCTTCATAAGTGATTAGAAGTAATTTATGGTCTTATATGGTACCTAATGGGTAGACAGTGTAGGGAAGATACAATTGGTGTTATGTAATCATATTTTCTAGATCTTGTAAGAATTCTAGCTGCTGCATTTTTAACTTACTGTTGTATGTTTAATGATGATGCAGGACAACCACTAAGTAGTGCATTAAAATAATTGAGTCTTGAAGTCATAAGTGCATTAACTAGTTTTTCTGCATGAAAAAAAGAATATTCTACAGTTTGGGGATGTTTCTAAAATGAAAGAAGGGATTTTTTGTGACGTTTGAGATGAGGTTTTCAAATGAGAGATTCCTGTCCAATATAACGCCAAGGTCCTAAACTATATCTGCTGAGGTAACAGTGCATTGTAGCAGTATGTTAAATTATGAATGGTCTCCATCGCCTTATTTGTTTTCCCACCCTTTCCCCGGGGGATTCCAAAAGCCGATACGCTGAAGAAATAGGTGGTTCAAGCAGATTAATGAATGAGGAGAAAGAAGGTAAAAGGTGACGGCTACGCTACACGAAAGGAGGGGACGAGGTTCACTCCATTCACAGAGTTTCACAAGTTGCTCAGTTCTTGCGAGTGGATTACTAAACTTGCCTGACGAGTACAAACTGTTTTCCTGATGACCTCACACTTATCTCTGGGTCTGCTATCAGGCTGTTCAATATCCACGCTGGAGAGGAGTTCTCTGTCTGTTTCGGCTGTTTTGCATCTTACCCAAGTTCAAGGCCAGAGTCCAATGTCCGGACATGTAAATAATTCATATTAATCTTAAATCAGATTTCGTGTTTTCCTGTATCTTTGGAGTGTTACATGTTGTTCTAGAATATATTAGACATTTACAATAGCTAAAATTAAAAGACTCAAACCAAAAGAGATGTTTTATTTAAAAGCAGAGGCTCATGCAAACCTGCCTAAAACCTGCTTAAACACGCCCCCACATTTCTACGTCAGTTCATGAGAAGCGTTGAAGAACACTGCCCAAAACGCACACACAGAGAAATAAGGCTTGTCTCTTCCCACTGTAGTGTTGTTGGTGCTGCCGTCATGTCGTGGAGACGCTGTGTTTCATTACAAAAGAAAAACGACATACTTTGGTCTTCCAGACGAGGACACAATTAGAAATCAGTTGTTAAATTTTAGTTACACATTGACATTGTTCCAAAACAGTGTGTGCAGCACATTAATACCTGGTTGTGCACAAAGGCAATTTCTGAAACGTGGGGCATATCAAATATAAAATACGACCCCATTAATTTCCAGTGTGTTTGAAATTTCCCACTTAAATTGTGAAATTACTATACATGAGGTCTATCCAGATATCGCGTCAGGGTGACGACTCGACAGGTGTTTTTGTAGGTTTGTTTTGTTGTTGCAAAATCGTAGCGCTTGCTCGCACAGTTGTTTTGTCGTCCTCACCTTTGGCGTCATTGCCTTTAATCATTAAGTGCTTCCTCACATCAGACTTTAATTTAGCCGGCGCTGGGGTCCATTGGCTACCGTTAGCTTCCGCCATGATCCTTTTTTCCCTCTCCCACTTTTTATTTGAATTTTTTTTGTTTTATTTGTATCAGCACGAGTGATTGCGACATCTTCAGGAAGATAGGCGAAATACAGATATCCTTGAACTAAAGCACTCGCATTAAGAATCGATTCGGGATTTCTCGAATCGATATTGTTTCGTTAAATGGAAAATCGATTAATATCGAAGAATCCATATTTTTTACCCAGCCCTAGTTTCTTGGCTGTTGCTCAGCAACTTGAAGTTTTAGCCTCCTTCACAGATTTTCTATAGGACTAGGGTCTGGAGACTGGCTTGGAAACTTAATGTGCTTCTCCTTGGGCCACTCTTTGGTTGTCTTGGTGATATGTTGTGGGTCTTTGTCATGTTGAAGGCCCAACCACAACCCATCTTCAGTTTTCTGGTAGAGGGTGTCCAAGATTTTATTGTACATGGCCCCATCCCCGATGCATCATGTAGCCGTAGTAGTGGAGGAAAAGCGCCAAAGCATAATGTTTAACACTTTGAATGGTTTGTTTGGTAACTGTGGTCACAACTTCCTTGAAATCATTGATAAACTTCTTCCGTGTAGTTCTGGGCCGATCTTTAACCTTTCTCATGATCATCTTTAACCCATTTGAGGTAGGATCATTTTTGTCATCAGGAGGGTTGTGCCGTGTACAATAGCAAATGTGGGGTCAATACACACACAGAAAGTGTGCAGTCAGTGAGGACACAAATAAAATATGATACAAAACCAACACGTTGAAGATAAGAAGTATATCCTTCTCCATACGGTTTGGCTGTTGTTCTCGTTGTCTTGGTGTTTGCTCAGATTGTTTGCAATGGCGAATGACTTCCTCTATCATTCAATTGCAGTGGGTCTGTGAATGACGCGACTCAGCGCTGCCCTTTGTCAGTCTGACTCTGGTTAAGCACACATTCTCATTTGTCTCGAACTCGGATGTCCACGCTTAATCCGTATATCCGAGTATGCTTAAGAAGCTGTGCGGACATGTTTGTGCCCAAGACGGACACGGATGCAGAAAGTCAAGTATAGCTGGGGTTTAATAGTGTCAATTCTATGTGAGAGGTCATTAAATGGTTTTGGCACTTGAAGATTGTTTTTGTTGTTTTTTCAATTGCTACCCATATGTCCACATTACATCTCAGTTATCACAAAATCTTCCCACTCAACAAAAACATATCTCTGATTGCTTCTTGCTTGAGTTGTTTGTTTTTAAAGTGCTGTGCTTTGGCCAGCTATTTTAACTTCTGGACAGCTTACACCCTATCTAACTTTTTGTAATTACTCAGTTCAAAAGTGGCTTAAGTCAATTTTGACTTGTTGGTGGATAAAAGTAGGTAGCATAGTTTTTCTGAATTTTAAAGTGAACTATTTATAAGTATGTGTTTAGGTACAGTGATCATTTATTAATCATTCTGTGAACTTCAACAATATAACAATAAATATTTTTTTTCTATTTGCAAACTGGAGAAACTGTTCAAGATAACAGAAAATATGCTCTGTATTTGTTCAGACCTCAAATACTGAAAAGAAAACAAGTTCATACTCACTTTTAAGCAATACAACAGTAATATTTGAAAATATATTTAAGAAAAGTAAAAAAACATAACCTACATTTTTATCATAGTTTTCATGTGTCTTGTCATGCTGTCAGTCTTTCACATTACTTATGGATGACAGACACTTGACTCGAATGGCCACAATACATCTAGAAATCCTGATTTGAAATGAAAATTTGGAATGGTTTCATAATTTTTTCTGCGGCTGTATATTGTTAGATCTGTATGAATATGCATTTTTTCTTGGTGTTTAAATGTTTTGACAGTGTTTACTAGGCAAATACAATAAACTTAATTTTGACTGTTTTATCTCACAGCTGGTTGTGTGGGTGGACCCTCTTGATGGTACTAAAGAATATAGTGAAGGTGAGCAAACAAATATGCCACTGCAATAGAACACTGCTGAATATTTCGTTTTTTTTCCTCAACACAACTTATGCCTTGATTTACAGAATTGCTCTTTCTATTTTCTCTTTTTTACTCGTGATTTTCTGTCCCTGCTGTAGCTGCAATGGTTTTGTATAGCCCAGTTCACATACACCAGTCAGTGCAGTCTTATAGGCCTTTGCAAATGGGATGCAGCAGTCTAGTTAATTTTCAATTGGACACATGTGGTAAGTGGAGGCGGTGTGTGAGAGGTGCTCGTGCACCAAAAATCCTTCCACTTCCACAGGCACGGTTCTCTGTTGGTTTTAACGAATCATTAAATATTTCACTGAGATCATATGAGGTAAACACAGAGAAGATTGTTTTAATAATGAAATGCCCATACCAAAAATCTCATATGTGATATAAATCAAGAATACAGTGTGGAAGCTTGTGAGTGCATGGGTTTGCAAGTCAAAAATATATACATTCAACATTTTACTGCGCATGATCCTTTGCCATGAAATAAAAACTTATAATTGATACATTATTGTGTGTGGTTGATCTGTGTAATATACATTAAGCAAGTTGGCGACATTGTTGATTGTAACTATGGCAATGTTCCCACTGAGACAACGACTGCTTTCAATTATTCCAGTACGAGAGAAAGCCGCAGCTGTCTGATAATTTCACCGCTCGCTGCATCCCATATAAAAGGACATACAGTAATTATATAATTTCAAGCTTATTTACATTTGGCTAGTTTAAGATCTGCCACCGTTTGAAAGTAGAAAACAGGTCTACTAAAAGGGTTGGACAGTTTCCTCAAATCATCCAGCAGTCTTCTAGCAAATATGTGTCTTCATACTTTGTTTAAGTCACAGAAAGGTACACTCTTAAAGTAGATCTGTTCACTTTAACTCATTATGTGTTGACATTAATGTGTTGTCCTTAATTGAACAATAAAAGTGTTGTTTTCACTGTTTTAGTAAAGACTAGGGCTGTGTTCAAAATATCAAAACAGCGAAACTTCATCGTGAGCTCCTGACATTGCGTGTAGAAACATCTGCCTCCGTATTGATTTTGCAGCACTTTTGAAATTTGCCAATTATTATGCAAAAAATATTGTGTAACAATTATTAGAATCAGAAAGAGCTTTACTGCCAATTGTGCTTGGACACATAAGGAATTTGTCTTAGTGACGGAAGCTTCCCGTGCACATACATGTTAAAAATTATTAGTGGTATAAAGGATCTGTTCGGAGTTCATCCCTGTTCTGTACAGAAATGCCCTCTCGATTCTATATGCATGTGATGAACTGCAAAGTTTCACCATTATAAAGTGAAAATTTAAGAGCGCACCTTCTCTCTGCATCCATGAGCACAGTATACATGAAAGCACATTCTCGTATCGTTCACTTGAACTTTACACTGTGCCTTAAATGCATCCGTTTGTGGCGTGTATGCGCTAATTCAACACATACATGTTGCAGAACTGCTTCTGCCTTTTCCACTATAAAACTATTCCACGCAAGTAAAAATCAATGAAACTCCCGCTGCTGGAGTGATGTAGTGGCGCACTGGTCGCTCATCATAAAACAGCAACGCTGTGGAAGAGCCACAGTTGGGGGTGTAATAGAAAGTAAAGGGCAAAGACCTGCTTAAAACTTACAGCACCTGTCACATTTATAATATAATATATAGAAATTTGTAAAACTTATTATCTATTTGTAAAACACATGCAGACATATGATTTACCCTAGAAACCCTGTTTTAGAAACAAGGGTCTCTGTATAGGACTCATTCTCAAAATGACTTTATGTGTTGATTTGTCAGATTACCTGATAGGTAATGTATGGACATTTTTGGAACGCATATTTTGCTGTAAATCTGATATAAGAGAAATGTAATAAATCGGGATACACATCGTATCGTGACATTTTATTGGGATATGTAAAGTTTGGTAAAATTGTTGGCGATACACAGCCCTACTAATGACATCATTAACATAGTCTGTTTGAATGTGATTTAACCTTCATTTTATGAAGCAGCAAAACTGCAATGGTCTCTTAAAGTTGCATTTCTTTCAGGACTTCTAGATCATGTGACAGTGTTGATAGGCATTGCTTATGGAGGGACAGCCATTGCTGGAGTCATCAATCAACCTTTTTACAACTACCAGGTACAACTTGTTAAGTTTTACATGCTACACTGTATGCAAAAAAGGTTTGGCTTAATCTGTTTTGTGCTCTGGTAATTCAGATCGAGGCTGGTGCTACTTTGGGACGGACGTTATGGGGAGTGATAGGTTTGGGCGCATTTGGGTTTCAACTCCAGGAAGTCCCAGATGGGAAAATAATTATCACTACCACGCGATCCCATAGCAATAAGCTAGTGACCTCCGCAGTTCAAGCCATGGATCCTCATGATGTCATTAAAGTGGGCGGAGCTGGAAATAAGGTGGGAAAATCATCAGGTTTAATTCTGTGAATCATTTGGTGTTTTGTCTTCGTCAACACTTTGTCTAACAGATAAACAGAATTTGCTGTTTTGAAGGGGTGATATGACGCGGCTAAAATAATAATATTGTTTATTTTAGATGTAATGCAATGTGTATACACGATTGCCCTGCCTCTCTGAAATGAGTGGATTTTAAAAAGCTCATCGCTCTGAAAAGCGAGGAATGCTATGATTGGCCAGTTAACCACTGCGTAGTGATTGGTCGAAATACTGCAAGCATGTGACGGAAATATAATGCCTCTTACCATATTCGGAAAATCATGTTCACAAGCAATTGTCCTGACAGGTGATAAAATGTCATCTGTACTTTCCTTATCAATTCGACCCCAAATCTGATTCCGGAAAATGAAGATGATCAAGGCGATACATCAACTTTGCCAGCGCAACTTGAGCAGGATGTAAGGGATTGGAAAGGTTTTAAAAATATATATTATGTTAATTAGTTAAAAACTATAGCTAACTTTTATATACAACGTTATAAAGATTTTTTTTTCACGGTGCGTGCGTGTCTGGATTTGCTACAAACACACAACAAACTCAACTCGTGTTGGTCCGTAACACAAGTCTTTTACAATGAAAATGTACTTGCAGGCAGCAAATCTGAAGTGCCAGACTGTCCTTACGAAGTTGTAATGGTTGAAATTGACCCACTTTTTAACAAAAGCTTTCGTGCCTTGATCTGTCCCAGGTTCATAAAGGAATCATCTTTGAAATGGGCTGCTCACATTGTATATTGGATTGTACTGTACTGGAACAGTATTGTAAATAAAATGTAACCATACGTTTTTAGTTGTCTCATCTTTTGGAAGGGCAAATAAAGAGGCTTTTTTTCTCAAGAAACACACAGAGTCTCCACAAGCTTTGACGGCGACAGTACAATGAGATTTGGGCGATCTAAGTCAAGTCATACCACAAAATGACATTGGGGTGTGGTAACATAAGGCGTTTCAGGGAGGTCTGGGTGAGCATTCGCTTTTAGATAAAATGTATCTTTTGTTCCGACAGTTATACTTTTGCAATTTTACATGTTTAATACATGCATCGGCAACTTATAACACACCAAAGACACAGAAAAACATGTAATCGTGCCGTATGACCCCTTTAAAACGGAGCCATCAAGTTAGATACTGTTGTGTGCTGATCCTACAACAGTCACTCCATTTGTTCCTGTATTAGTATTAAGTTGAAATAAAAAAGATTTTGACTGTTTTAAAAACTTAGATTTGTGAGCATTATCTGAACTCAAGGTGAGAATAAACCTATGCAAGAATCTGCAAAGCACCACGTGTAGTCAAACACACCTAATACCTCGATGCAATATTGTGATTTTTAATTTCCTTGTCCTTTTTGCAGATCATCCAGCTAGTCGAAGGAAAGGCCTCTGCATATGTTTTTGCCAGTCCAGGCTGTAAGAAGTGGGACACATGTGCACCTGAAGCAATTCTGCATGCAGTTGGAGGTAATATTTTATCAGCATTTCTTAAGCAGGGTACACACCAAGCTGTGACAAACTACTGGCAACCTAAAGATTCAACATGCTGAATCTGACAAAAAATGGCGACAGGGACACACTGTTGCTGACTGTGTGGAATACATCGGAAAAATTGTGTCAGACAACGCTCAAAACCTGCCTAGTATAGCCGACTGTTGACTTGGTGTGTACCGGCCCTTAAATGTCTTTTCTTAAACGTACTTATTTGGTGTATATCCTTTATACATAAATATATTGTACATATCACTTTACATATTTTCAGTTGAGGTGAAAATGTTACAGATTTAAGAAAATTAAGGGTCATGAAACCCCCCTTTTTCAGCTACAGTCTAAATAAACATCATTTTGAAAAATTAAACTTGAAAGGGCGTGATCACTGTGAGTAGAAGAGTGGGTGTGATTGGAAAGTGATCTAATTCCATATCTTAAAATATATTAGTCATTACTCTAATCATACATTCAAGCCACAGCGCTATTACAGAAACAACTAAATGTAATATGAGTATTCAGTGTTGGGAAATCCCCTCCATCTGTTTGAGTTCCGAACACCACACATTAAGCTGGAGCGACCCACATGAGCTCCGGCCCACCGAGAGCTCCAAGTGGCCTTTCATGCCTGTTCTGCGCCACCATTTCAACAACTTTCATTTATTTATCACTTTCAGTGGAGAAGCCCTTCTCTCATATATACCAATAGTGTATTTCACATAAAAAATATACTTTTAGATACAATTATCAGAATATGTATTTTTGTAACTCCAGTTTACAGCTTTCTCTTAATTTATCCATCAGCCTGCTCAGTCCGAACTTTACTATCAACTGGTCTTCAGAAAAATCTTTCAGATCCGTTACAACCTGTGTTTTTTCAGCATCTTCTGCGTATTTGACTCCTGTTCACCAGTGACTCTATAATATTGAGATCCATCTTTTTACACGTAGGACAGTTAACAGACTTAAACACAAGTATTACAATAGACACAAACAATCTCTAATGCTCAAGAAGTCAACACCACACATTCAAGTCAGGTGGGTGAAAACTTTGGGACTGGGTGACCAGCTATTAATATTTACATTTAGCAGAAGTCTTTATCCAAAGCGTTATACAGTGGTGTGAAGAAGTATCTGCCCCCTTCCTGATTTATGTTATTTTTGCTTATTTGTCATGCTTAAATTATACAGATCATCAAACAAATTCTTGATGGTTGATGGTGATGATGGTTTTATTTATTAAGGAAAATAATAATCCAAACATTTCTGACCCATATGTGAAAAAGTAATAACCCCCTAAACCTAGTAACTAGTCGTGGCACCCTTGGCTGCAACAACTGCAATCAAGCGTTTGCGAAAGTCTTTCACATCGCTGTGGAGGAATTTTGGCCCACTCTTCTTTGCAGAATTGTTTTAAGTTCGGGTCAGAAATGTTTTTCACACCACTGTACATATGAGGTTAACAATAGAAGCAATTGAAACAACATAAGGACAACAAAAATATATAGCTATATATAGTATAATAACTTATTTTGTCATTTACTAACACCCTCATTAATATACATACAACAAAATCAACTAGTCACTCAGTCCAAAAGTTTAGACCCTCTTGACTTTAAATTGTTGTATTGTGTTTCCTTGTATAGTGTTGCCTCTCAATGTCGAGTCACTAGTGAATCAAATATTCAGAAGATTCTGAAAAAATTGATTGTGGAGAATCTAGAGCATTTTTCTATGATCAGTTGACAGTTAAATAGCTCAGACCAAACAAGAGACAACTATCACAAACACATGGCAGGAAAAACGTTCAGGTAACATCATACAGTAGTAAGAATCAGGTTTATATTAACTTTTAACTGGCTTATTTTTATAAAATTAGTTATTCTGTGATCTGACTATACGTAAACATATGTTATGCAAAATAACTTGACCAGGACAATATCTAATTAAAAAACCTTAACTTTCAAATTCTTGTTTTACTTAAATTTGCAACATTTTCTCTATTCTGCAAGGTGTATGTAAACATTTGACCTCAACTGTATATGTTTAATCAACAGGCAAACTAACAGACATGCATGGCAAAGGATACAGATATGATGCAGATGTAAAGCACATGAACTCAGCTGGTGTGTTGGCAACACTGCGAGATCATCAGTATTATTTAAGCAGAGTACCTGAGAATGTCCGACAAGAGCTTCCTCGAGACTGAACTAATGAAGAATTTTAAAGCAATGTGCCATTAATGATGACCTTGTCATAAAACCTTAATTATTTGGGCAAATGATTTTGTAAAATTTTCTACACTACCTGAAATTTACATTGCGTATAAATACCTGAAAACTACCAAGAATTGTTTATATTTTGACGTGTTTTTCAGGCTTGATTGATAATATAAGACCAAACTCTTCAAATATACACATGTAATCTGTTTGATATGACGTTTTGCATTATACATAATGTAGAACAAATGTTCAGCAGTGCCATTAACTATTTGTTTCCTGATAAACTTAAATATGCACAATAATCCTATATAGTTCAGTGGGCTACTGCTATGCTCACAATATTTTAGATTAGCTGAATGTGTACCTGTGTATCTGAACTTTGATCAGTTTCAGCTTTGTAACTTATTCAGTTGCTTCTGGGTGGCCATGAGACCATATTGTGCTGTGGGTATACAAAAGTTAGCCAGATTTCCATCCAAATGTGATACAAATCTTTTCAAAGTTCGCAATAAGAGGAGGAATGACTAATGCGAAATTGGTGTGTTTCCATTAGGGATGCAACAATACAGGTCATGCTTCATGTACCACGGATTTTGGATTTTTGTGATAGGAAGAGTAAGAAGTAAAAAAAACTATTTTTATACCATTCTGTTTATTTTACTTGACTTATTTTATTCTCTTTAATCAAAAAAAACCTTGTACAATTCCTGGTGTATTGAAAAATATAAATCAAAGATATATGAAATGTAGTGATTCAATGGGGAACAGTGTCATTTACACAAGACGTTTGCAATGTGCTCTTGTTTTTCTTCTGTTGTTGTGGTGCGTTAATCTAAAAAAGTCTATTCATACAAAATGATTCACACTCGCAGAGATACAAATGTATTTTGGTGTTTTATTTTATCATTGGGGGACGAAGACACCAATGTTTCGGCGCCTTCATTGTGTTTAGCCATTAATGTGGGTACAACATTCATGATAGACTATAGTGGTTGTGGTGTATAGAGACATGATCTTGGATGTCTATGTATGGTATTTAATTTAGTAAGTTGGATATGTTGACGACTAGGTTTATGGGGTTATTTATGTTTCTTTATTATTCTATCAAAAATGCAATGTTTGAGATCAAATAATATAATATAATAATAATTATAATCTAAATAAAAATATATAATATTGCAAATAAATATTTCTACAATGGCTACTTTTCATTTCAAAACAAAGGTTTCATCACGTACCTACACATTTACTCTCTGCTCTGCTGTCTTTGATTGCTGGAAAAAAAACTTTCTTGCTCGCAAGTGAGGCTGCTTCTCAATCTACCAACCTGAATGAAAGACCTCTCTCTATTGGCCACTTTCAATCGAAGTGACCAATTGGCCACACCAACTAATGTGGATAGCTCGTGTGTAACCAATGTTGTAATCTCTTTCATCTAATTATATTATGCTAGTAACTAGTAGTTAGTGATACCTCTTTGTAGTTTTGATAAATTATTAGTAGCTTTAGCTTCTGTTAGGGTAACTTACATTGTTTTATGATTGCTGTCTCAGCACGATAAAGTTAGTTTTGAGTGAGATTAGCCTGCCCGCCTTGGTTTTATACAGGCAACAGTCACAGATAGTATTACGATTGTTACGTTTAATAATATTCACTCAATGTATACCGACATTAAATATTTACTCAATTTCGACACCTATTGTACAGACATAACTGATTTTATTATTTATTTTAACATTACTACTGAATAGGTTTAATTTATCAAATACCTTCAATAGGCTTTATGTTCCAAAGTAGTCAATCTAAAGATGAAAAATAGAAGTATGATTTTAGTACATTTATTCAATAAAATATAATAAAATATTTCCAATTAATGTTTTTTGTAATGTATATATAATGACTTGTGTACATAGTAATTGTTTGCTTTCTGTCAACACCTAGTTGGAGTAAAATCAATCAATAAATAAAATAAATGATTTTGAGAAAACAAGCTGAATGTCATGATTCTCAATGTGAGACATGGCAAGAGAACCCAAGTGCAGGCAGACACAGACGGTATTGATGGTGACAAGGAATATTTATTAAACAAATAACAAGACTAACAAAACAGGCAAAACAAAGACCCACGTGGGGGAAAACAAGACAGGGATATATACTTTAACAAGAAACACTGACTAACTCAACTACAAAACAAACACTGGTAACAACACTAAACTAACACTTACTTTGACACGGGAAGACTATAACAAGAACAAGGCAAGAACTCAGGGGTACTGCAAACAGTAAACAGTAAACATCAATCAAGAACACGTAATCACATTCAATGCACGAGCAACGAGACAAAGAAACATGAGGGCTCTTTATAGGGAAAGGTAATTAACACTAACTATGAAACAGGAGGGTAGGGAACAATGACGTGACTCGGGGAGAGTATGGAAGACCATCAGTGTCAAAAACATCTCTCCCCACATAAAACCATCAGGCAATGCCATGGCTCCACTTGAGACAAGAATAAAACATGACATGATAGTGGAACCATGACACTGAATGAATGGCTATGGCAGCAGTGCTCCCGGAAGTCTCTGTTGCCGGAAGTATTTTGTGAAATAGGCGTATTGCCTTATTTCTCACCAAAAATGTGTATCTCTGTGTGAATCATTCTCTTTGAACAGTGTTATTTAAAAACTATTCACCTCCAAATTTATCATGAGCTTTGATCACAATAATTATTATTATATAACAATATATTCTCCACCACCCTTTTGTAAGGGAAACAAATGTCAGCCCGAATTGGGATGAATTTCATTGATCGTTATGAATATTATTGATCATAGTCAAATTCATGATTTTGGGAAATAACTTAATATAGTTTATAAAGATTTATATTCTTTAGAACTTCTATTTAACATTACGAGCAGATACTCCGGATAGACTCCTGATTATGAGCATGAACTACAAACAACGTGTGACATAAAACACATAAAAACTTTATTGACTGGACCAGACACATACTAATCTAACATACACACACAGACAGTTTAGCATTAGAAGAGGTTGAAGTTGAAACAGAGAGAACGGAGCCTGGATTTATGGCAGCATTTGAAATTCAGCAGATCAATAATCTGAACAAAACATCAGTTTCTTAATTCTAAGACTACGTTCACACTGCCATCAAAATTCCAAATTATGTGACCCAGATCTATTTACTGCACGTCAGTGTGAGCAGGACAAACCACATGGAACCCGATCTTTTTAAATCTGATCTGAGCCACTTCGACATGTGGTCCTAAATCAGATACTGGTCTGATGTTTCGCAATGCGACCTCAGTCTGAACGGTCATATCAGAGGAATTCATACGACATTTACGTCATTCTACATCAACCCACGTCATAATTCTAGACCTGTGTGACCTACTGTGACGTTTGTTAAATCGTAACAACATGTAGGAGAGCAGTTAGTTTAGTCAGTGGAGGGACAGTGAAGTGATTTGATCAGCATCTGGGTGAGTTGAAGTGTCAAATTGATGATATACATTCTTGATTTGCTAAATTCATGGATTATTACTTTGGTACAATGGGCATATAATGAAGCCGCTATGTTGTGCTGCATCCGCCGAACAGGCCACGTCTGTTTGTCTCAAATATGTCACCAGAATCGCAAGCATACCTTACTTTTGCGCATTTTTATTAGATATTTACACGTGGGGAGGCATTTATCTATCTCAGCCCACAAACATACAGACAAACACAGACAAAGCCAGTCCATAATAAATCAGAGTAATAAAACGCACAGAAATTATTTAAACGTAAAACCAGAAAAACACAATTCACATACACGTATTGAACCGTGGAGGTCGAAGCGAACGGTTCAATATTATATTGAGAATTGTGACATCCTAGTTCCATCAATTTCCTTGAGTGGATCACTGTGGTATTTGTATCCTAGTAACCAACAGTAAATAAAAAAGATTTGGAACAAGAAAGACACCATCAGTGGTAACCACCTCTTAGTTTCGTGAGTTTAATTTGTCGCTAGGTAAGAATTTATTCGGCAAATGCGTTTCCATCTCCCATTTTTCGTATTAACCGTTTTTCGCAGCAACAAAAAAAAAACACCTCAAGTGAGCGTAAACTCTTTTGCAAATTACCGCTTTTTATTTTGAAATGTGGTGTTTCCATTACTCATGTCTGATGCAAAACTTCAAAATGTGCATAAAACCAGGGTGAAGGAAACCTGGCTATTTATTGTCCAAGAACATCTCCTTGATTTATAACATTGTATGGTGGATATACCCGAGCATAAATGGCTGCTTGTAACCGTTCTGTGAAAGTTGTGTGAAAGTTCCTCAATGCTCCTTAGTGGAGAACCTTGATATAGCTTGTCCTAATGTGCCCCATTTAGGGTCAAGATGTAAATCCGTACTCGCAGAATACATCCAAGCAAGTGTTTATTCAAAACCAGTGGAAAGGTGTAATGTGCAACATACATACAGCATAAAAAAACCTGCATCCCAATTTGCACCTACTGTTTGAAATAGTATTCGAGATTAGAATTAGTATGTCCCAACTAATAGTATGTTGAAATGAGGAAAACTTCCTATTGTGTGTGCGGCCACTTCAAGGATGAAATCTACACAAAGTTTTATAAATGAGACCCCAGATCTTTAGCAGACATCTTACAGACGTACCTGTGTTAACTGGGCAGGGCTTAATTTGTGCTGGAACAAGCCGATCCGGATCCAACACCTCCGAAATCAGATCCGGCACCACATTTGGCAGATCCCGCTCCTCAAGCGCTAATGGAAAACGTTTGTGCTGACCTGTTGCGTCCGTATATTTCATTATAAACACTTATAATAATAATAATGGCAATAACTATTTTATTTTGGTAATGAACAGGATGTCAAGTTGCTGAAATATTGTGTGCGTAACAATAAATTGATCTTAAAAATACTTTTGATATGTGATATTTAGAAATCCAAATACATTTCTCAATCACATTATCATCAAATTACTTTACTTCAGTAAACAGCACCAGAAGAGCTATTAGTCACAAGCTCAGACAAAGGGGTTATATTCCTTTCTGACATATAGCATATATAGCATTACGGTATGTTCTAACATCAGCAACTATTGTCCCTCCTCTCCTAGATGTCACAAAACTTGTAAGTGGTAAGTATCCAACATGGCATGTAATGGCAATTGTATTAATATACATTGCTTAGCAAGAATAATCATGTGTAAACTCCAACTGCCTTCTGTGCGTTTCAATATACATTACAGGCAACTGATTCACTAAAACGTTTGTACTCATATTTATTCTAAATATAAGACAAAAAATAGGAACATCTGAAAGCACCAGTCTCTCTCTCTCCAAAATGTATGTTTCATTTTAGGTTAATAGTTATATACTTTAAATATATATATATATATATATTTATTAGGGCTGTCAACGTTAACGCATGCGATAATTTTAGATTTCAGATTAAAACATTTAACACAATTTACACAGCATTTGTTTTGCCATTCTTTGTCTGCTGCACCGCCTCGCAGGGCCCTGCGCTTTCTGCTGGAAAGGGGGTGGAGACCAGCAGCATATTTGACAAAAAAAAGCAGCTCAAACAGATAAAAATAGACTTGTAGGGCACAGTATAATAAAAGATCTGAGGTGTATTTTGAGGCTCGACCTGATTTTGTCAAGTGGTTGATGTCCTCAGGACAACATTTTTATAAATAAAACCTAAACCCACACCAAACCCTAACCATAATTTACCACTAAGCTCTCAATTGTACTGTACTCCAATGCTGAACGGCTATAAATCTTGTTAAAATATAGAAAAAAATCCATTTAATGGAGACATCAGTTCCAGTACTTTTATCAGAATGTTGGCTTCCATTCATAAAATGATGTTGTTAAAGATGTTGTTTCTACATTAATCTGGAGAAATTATAAGAATGTTAAATAATATTTAAAAACATTCATTTTATGTGCAATTAATCGTGACAGCACTAATATATGTATATATATACGTATTTAATTACGCTTAGATGTATATTTAATTATACAGTGAATATACAGTGAAAGAGTCAGAAAAGCTGCGTTAGACTCTAGCTTGAGCTGCAAGATTTTTCTGAATAACAGCGCTTTTACAGCTGGCTAACGAGAACTGTGTAAACGTCGTGTCGGTATAAAAGGTGTTTTATTGTGTATGAACTGATTTTGAGGACTGCGCACTTGGTATTACTTGCGAGTGCACATCTGTAGAAATCATCACATGGGGTTGCCTGGAGTCTCTTTGATTTAAGAGAAGACAGGTGGTAAAGGAAATGTTATGCCCTAATATGGAGATGGACTGGATGTGTTTTATGCAATTGACTAAACTCGTGCACGCGGCCGCTCATATAGAACACTCCAAATTCACTAACATTAGGACAAGGTGAAGAACAAATTCATGCTTGTACGCACGTGTTGTGAATTAGGCGTTACGTTTTTGTAAGAAGTTCAAATGTGCATATAAACACGTAACATCAACGCAATTATTAGTAAATGAGACCCATTGTTTGTACATCTGTGTAATCTTCCTGGTCAACAGAGGGGGAATCGGTGTAGCAGCAGTATTGTGGCTTTCACTTTCAGACGTCATAAGGCGTCGGAGTGAAGCTCCTACCTCTTCTAGGTCTTTTTGCTGTTGGTTGATCATTGATGATTCTGTAGCAAACATTTTTTTACGGGGTGGGGTTGCTAACCCTACGCCCAACCCTCCTCCTTTTTTCAGCCGGGCTTGGGACCGGCCTTGGCGGAGTTTCTTGAGTAAATGTGTGATATAACTTTGGAAATAGGGTGCAAGAAAATGAATATTTAAATATGTAAGTCAAAAAATCTAAAGAAAACCAAACAATTACAACAAACAACGGTTTTAAATTAAAAATATACAGAAAAAAATAATATAGATTCAAGCAGCAATTACAGGGTCAAGCCCAAAAATGGCCAAAAGGTAAATATTTTCGAAAACAAAGGAAAGGCACTAAGAACAGAATAAAATGACATATAACTGAGGCAGACAAAATGTGTCAGTGTTGACACATACCAAGTTTAGTCTTTATACACAAAAGTATCGCAAAGATACACGATCATGACCCTTTGGCGTACTTACCTTAGAAATCGTTGACACTGCATACATTAATTATTCACAACTTTTCTCCAGATGCTACATTTCAAATTTCATGCAAATATGATACATTTTGTATGAGGAGTTGGAAAAAGTATGCTTTGTACATAATTCAAAATGGCGGACAGGAAGTATGGCTAGTTTGTAACAGACCCTTCAGAACTTGACCTTGATGAACCATACAAAGTTTTTTATCAATTTGACATTGGACTCGTAAAATACTGCATGTTGCAACCAAATTCCAAATGGGCAACGCCTCCAATGGCAGACCGAAGACCATTATGTATCTATCGACTCGGCATGAATCAAATGAGACCACTCTCATGATTTTAGATCAAAGTGTTCAATGTTAAAATAGCTATTAATTTCTCTGGACCACTAGGTGGTGCTGTGCCAAAACGGTGTCAATAAATAAACGTTTGGGGAAGATACAGCATCAAATCCATTTTGGGGTGCTTGCTGTCAAATTTGTTGATGTGGTACATGAGAACCAATTGGACATGACAGAAAATTACTTCAAATAGAACAATTACATTTGTTTCTAAAATGTACGGTTCAAAAGTTATAGTCAAAAATGTATGTGGAAGTTTGGACAGTTTGGATATTTGACAGGGTAACAGTTCAGACTGTACTTAATCTACATTTACATTTAGCAGACCCATTTATCCAAAGTGATTTACAAAGGAGTTAAACAATAAAGCAATTAGAGCAACATATGGATAAGTGCAATAAAACTGGTCTCAGTTAGCCTATCACAGTTTATGAAGCTAAGTACCATTTTGTAAGGATAGAAAAAGAAGTCTGTACTAATGGGTCAGATGTTAACAGAAGAGATGCTTTTTTGGACGATTCTTAAAGATGGCTACAGAATCTGCTGATCTTGTAGCAACAGGCAGATCATTCCACAATCGTGGAACCGATCCACAGAAGGTACGTGAGAATGATTTTTTACCTTTTTGGGTTGGCACCACAAGATGTTGTTCTTTGCAGACCACAGGGATAAAGCGGGTATATAAGTCTGATATAGTGAGTGAAGTTATGGGGGTGAGGAACCAGTGGTGGTTTTGTGGTTGTTTGGACCCGCAAATGTCACATGAATAATTATTCCACCCGTTACATCAAATAATAGCAGTTCACACGGCAGGTACTCACTGGTGACCACCAGTGCAGGACTCTTCCCTGAGGCAACCCTTATTGAGATTTTGGGACACAGAGAGCTCACCTCTCCAGGATACTCTAAATGACCTACTGAGAGGTAAGACTTGAACAATTGTAGCACCGTTCCAGAGACACCTATAGCCCTGTTTTTGGCCAAAATGTGTCAGAAAGTGTGCCCAACATGTAAAACGGTGTAATCTGAAAAAACAATATTGCAAGAGGTTGAAAGCTCCCAAGATTCATTGCAGCATGTTCAATTCTGTTTCAATAGATTTTTCTTTTAAAGAATTGTGATTTAGTTCTTGCTGGCATACTTTATGCTTTAAAGGGATACTTTATACAAGAAACAAAATTTCCCCATGTTTTACTCACCCTCAAGGAATCCTAACTGAATTCCTTCTTGAAAAATAATTCAGTTATAATACCACGTATGCTTTTTCTTCCAAGCAGATGAATGGGAGCGAATAGGGGACTTTTTTAAGCTTCAAAAAGTGCATCCATCGATCAAACAACTGTGTTGCTGAGTGGTCTTAACAAAGGTCTTCTGAAGGGAATCAATGCGTTTGTTCAAGAGAAATATACATATTGAATACGCAATTAATGATAATGTCTAACTTACGTTATCCCTTGGCTGCTTGTTTTCCGGCAAATGACAGTGACGAAAGCTCCAGCAAAGAGGAGACAGTATCCTATTGGAATAAAACGAAAAATGCTGCTTTCGTCAAATGTACATCCTTTGTCATTTGAAGGAGTAATTAATTCAAAAGGAGCCCTAACCGAGCATGAGTGCATCACTTAACATACTTTGGAAATCTTACATTTCTGTATTTATTATTCATCTTAGATTTTTTTTAAACCTGATTTTTTTAAACAGGTCGCAGCCATCAGAATGAAAGCAACAAAAACAAACTTGAAATATTTCACTTTGATTGTATTGAATCTAGAATACAAGAAAGTTAGCTTTTTTGAGTGCTTTTTGGATTAAAAGTAATTTTTCTTTTGTCATTTTAATACACCTGTCGCAGATTAATCTGTGCAGCGCCACATGCCAAACACACCCCATGGCAAAACAGTCTCATGAAAAACTGCAGTTATCATTGAACCGTCCAGCAAGCCACACTGTTGTTTCTGTCACGACACTTTGATGACAACGCACTGGTAAAGAACTTTCATTGTGTCTGTACTGGACATGACAAAGGACATAGAACCTATTATAATCAGTAAACCTGTACACAATGGATGCAGAATAATGTGATGATGAGAAAAATGACTTGTCTTTAATAAGTTCTATTGTCTTTTGTAGTGTCACGCCTCTCGGATCTGGTGTAGACAATGTTTTTCCTCTATACACATGATCTGTAAATCTCATCAGATTGATTTACACAAGTGAAAACTAGAATTAGAGAAAAATATTTATTTCATAATGTTATTTTCCTCCGAACAAAATGATTGTGCTCCAAGGAAAAGTTTGATTTTGAAATAAAATATAACTATTAAAAATGCAGTTTTATTTTCACAGCTGTCTGTGATCAAATTTACTAAGGGTATGGATCATTTTGAGCACAACTGTGTGTACAGTTGGGGACAAAAATATTAACCCTCTCAGTAAATGTGAGCAAAGAAAATATGAGCTGCTGTTTCTTGATCTTTTATTAATAAAAATTCTCTCAAGGTATTATATACCCATTGATATTTACGTTTTCTTAGCGGATCAAGAGCTATGGAAGCATAAAAGGAGGAGCAACAGCAGTGAACGACAGGAGATATAACCTGGATTTTATGTTATGTTTTATCATGTTTGTTTATTTTATTAAAAAGTTTGGTTTAATGTTTGCCTGTTCCCGCCTCCTTCTTCCTTACTTGGAAAAATGCTACATTGGTGTCAAAACCCGGGAGGAAGGAGGGACATGCTGTCGGAGAGCCCTCGCTGCCGAGGGTGATCGCGGTGCTGAAGAGGTCGGGCAGCACGGAAGAGTGAAGACCTTGAGTGGCTGCCCGAGGCGGTGGTGCTTTAGCAAGTATACATCGGGTGCGACGGAGAGCTCGCTTCCGTGCTCCTGGGCAGAGGCGGGGTGGCTGCCGTCAAGGAGGGAGTGGAGGAGTCGTCGCTTTTGGGCTGGAGCCTGCTGCCGTCTGCCGTGAAGGAGCCTCGCTGGCCGCCAGGGGGTGGAGGAGGATCGAGCCGTCCACAGAGTGTCCAGTACCAACGCATGGCACCGATAGAAAGAGCTTCACGTCTGACTGAGGACCAACCGGCAGTGTGTCGGGGAACCGGACCAGGATTTTTTTCTTTCCCTCTCTTGTCAATATCGCTCCTGGTGCTTCAGTCTCCTTTTCTCTCGTCTTGTCTGTCCTTACCCCCAGGTGCTGCGGTCACCAAGACGGGCCACCAGGGGGGGGTAGAGCAAGGGGGGTATGTGACAAGCAGTGCAGGATGAGGGCCGTGAGATAATGGCATGTAAAATGTGGCTCTGAAGCATAAAGGATGAGCGACAGCAGTGAAGGACAAGAGAGAACCAGGTTTGGATTAATGCTATGTTTTATTACGTCTGGGAGGAAGTAGAGGAGTCGTCACCGTTGTGCCGGACCCTGCTGCCGTCGTTAGGGTTCTTGTTAATTTTGTTACAAGTTGTTTAATGTTCGCCGGTTCCTGCCTTCTTCTTCCATACTTGGAACATTGCTACAACAACTTATATCTTCTCACTATTTCTGAGATGCAGACAGGCAAAATGCTGATAATTAGCTGAACATATACTTTACATGTAGACACACATGTAGACAAATAACTCTTATTTGCGAAAACTGACAACTCCTTTTTATATTTTAAAAATCATGTTTTTATTGTGTTTGTTTGCTGGCCTTTAGAGTTAATATCACTTAATATAAATCAAACTCCACTTGGGTTTTTATTAAGTTATTTGTTTTTTGCAATTATATTTTAAGATATTTTATTTTAATCTAACTACATTTGTATTTAAGATCATAATTTAAGTATGTCAGTGTAACGAGCAAGGCGGGACGAGAGCCGTGAGGGAATGATGCAAGGCCGGTGACCAGAGTGATAATGAGTATCAGCCTACGCGTTGCACCGGTCTCGCATCTCTCACAGAGAAGATCAGAAGCATAAAAGGAAGAGCGACAGGGTTGTACCACGAGAGCGGACCATGCCTGGATTGTTGCACATCAGGTGCAACAATCAAGTTGAATTGAATGGAGATGTTGCATAAATCTGCCTGAAAGAGAATGTGTGTCTATTTTCTTAATGCAAAGTGAGGAGAATAATTTGAGTTGCCAAACACTCTTTAAGGTTCACAGAGGGAGAATTGCAAAAATCAGTTGAATTTTGGGATCAGAAAGTATTAAAAAAATGAATGCAAACTGCACCTACATCACCACAACTTATTTGGGACACCGTTCAAGAAACAAATCTTCTGCTCTCATGCAAAAACAAACTCCACCATATTAATTTGCCATACTGAAACTTCAACCAGGACTGGTTTCTATAGCGATATTAAATGGCGTTTCTTGTCATCAAGACCAAAAAATGGGTTTGTTCCACACAGGGATATAAAATGCAAATTTTCCATTTAAAAATACCACCTGATCTTTATTGTTGTGGTCCTACTTTTATACCAGGGGTTCTGGATATCTTGTTCAGACACATGGCATCATTGATTATATCAAATACCAACAGATGGTGGTGAGATGGTGGTCTAGTGGGTTAAACCACTGAACTGATAAATCAAAGGTTGCTGGTTCAATCCCAGCAGCCACCACCAGTGTGTCCTTGAGCAAGACACTTTACTCCATGTTGCTCCAGGGGGATTGTCCCTGTAATAAGTGCACTGTAAGTCGCTTTGGATAAAAGCGTCTGCCAAATGACTAAATGTAAATGTAAATGTAACAGATAGAAAAATCTAAGCCTCACTTGCTCTGCTAGAAATCTCATAATGGGTCGTGGTTAGATCAGCACATTGGTTATAAAAATACTTACTGAGCACAAGATCAAGGTCATGCCATTAACATCCTATTTCCCTGATCTGAACACTATAGAAAATGAGAGTTCCGGAGAAATTTTGTATGGAGGAATACTCTAAGATCACTTGTCATGTATTCTTCAACCTCATGAGATATTTTAAGAGAAGACTCAAAAATAATTAAATGAAGGGGGCTAATAATTGTTTGTGTAAAAACATTTATTTCATAATGAGGTTCCTCCTTTAATTGTTTTGCTCCAATGAAATAGCCCAAAAGAAGGAACAATGCAGATTTATTTTGAATGATGTTATTTTTATTTTAAAGAAGCTGTATGTAATAATTTTACTGTATTAAATCAAATCAATACCTTAATATGTTCATAGACATTTAAGAAACATGCTATATTCATATATGTTTTGTCAAAAAAGCAATGCTATAGCCAGTTATTCCACTCTGAAATGTGCGTTCCATCCTGGAATGTCTGTTTTTGTTTTATTCCGTGTGACCCCGCCCACTGACGATTGACCCTATGGTGTATTTCAAAACCTTGGTTGCCAGTTGGCGACAATCGCAGCATATTGCAGAAAACAAACAATCACCTTCCGGTACAAATATGTTGCAAACTTAAAGAATTACTTATTATTATAACTTACAAGGGGTAGTATCATTTTTTTATGTGACCTCCGGAGGCATAACCTCCTGCAAACAAGCTGCTAATCGAGTAATAAACCCAAACAACAAAACCACTGCAAACGTATAAATTATCAGATGAACTTTCAGTTAAAGTTTTGATGCTTTCCATGACACTCTTGTGAGTGCCTCACAAATCCTGAGGGCATGGAATCTGAGGAGGCGGGAAAAACCCCTTGCCAATATTTTGAATTTGGACTGTGATACCAAGCTCAACCGCTAGGTGTCAATGTTACATACGGCTCCTTTAAATATACTTTCATGTATTTATGTTTATTTAACTGCAGTGGAGTGTACTATGGCAGACATGAGAAGACTAAACAACTGATCTGCAAATCGTGAATTACGTAAGTGACAAGTTATTGCTCCAGAAACAAACCTTACACAACAGGCACGGTTGCCATAAACCAGTTTTTTTTCCATTATTTAAAGCATGCAACACAGTTATGTTGTGAAGACAAATAAACTGTAGCATATTTGGTACAGCAACAAAACTTTGTAAGTCCCTCACTTGTTGTGACGACAAAACATTGGAAGTGGTTTGAATGTGGTAATCACGTCCCAAGACGCACATGGAACCGACCATACTGGTCACAAGGGTGTATCAAAATATTCCTGGGGCACAACGAGAACTTCCCAGTTACCATACAGGCATGTTCTTTCTAATTTAAGTTAAACACATTGTCATTCACAACATGGAGGATAAAATGAACTGGCGACGTCTTCATAATGCATTGTCTTTGCTGGGAAGAGCCTACTGCTACTTAAGTCATCTCAACTCCACTTCACAGCAAGTGGATGCTAGATTTCACTTCGGATTTATTCAAAATAAAACATAGCAATATTAAAATTGGTCAATTATTCTAGTGCAATATTATAATTAGTACATAATATAGTACATTTTAACATTTCTGACTTTTCTTTGGGACTTTGTTGCAAATAAAGAGAGCCGCTAGTGAAGGTTAGGGGACAGTAGTTCTTGTGGTGCCATCGGTCATCTTCTGCACCAGGGAATTTTCTTGTCTCCAGAGTGATTAGACACATCCCATTTATGATTCAGCTAATACTTTTAATGCCAAGCCAAAAAGGCAAAAAAGCCCCCAACACAGTCAAGTTACTTCATGATGTGCATACAATATGTAGGCAATTAAATATTTGTATTCAAGATATCATTTGTTCCACAACCCATGAAAAGAAACCCATAAAGACAATCAAGTAATCATTTATTCTGTCACCCTTTCTCTATTCCTAATTGACCCTTGGTGTGTAGTTTGATTGACAGTCGACCAGACAAATCATAACGCCGATATTATGCGTCCCCTGTTGCTATTTTGTCCGACATTCAAACCACAGAGTTAAACCGGCTGCACATTTTGCCGTTTTAAAAGGTCCTTTGCATTTGTTTTCTGGCTGTCACACTGTGGCACATGATCCCAGCTAAAAGTCATGTCTTAGTTGTCATAATGCACAACAATAAAGACTTCTTAAAACAGACTCATACAAAAAGACTTATCCGAAATTTTACCTCACAGACGTTATGTCGTTACAGCAAGCACAGTACGTTAGGCTAGAGCTTCGATCTGTATTTTGTTTACTTTATTCCGAGTCACTTTCACATCCATAGTGCAGTGGGAGCGCTTTGGCTGATGTCGGACATAGCAAAAGGGGATGGGCTTTGCGAAGGGTCAATTGGAAGCATTACAGATTTCTAAAAGAAAAAGGCAAGATGTAATCAAAAACAGACATTGTGCTGAAAAAGATGAGACAAGTGGAACATCAGCAGACACCAGCTTAACATGACACGCTTCAATATTGAAGGAAATAGTTTTTCCAGCAATGACAGTATATTTCCAACAGTTACTACAGCTTAAGAGTTGCAAACACTTAGGTACATGGTCCACTTTTGTTTCTATTTATGACCCTTTAGGGGTCCACATATTCATCTATTTACACTTTTCAGTGTGAGAGTAAGTTGACCACCGAAATGTTATTTTTCTGTATAGCCATTTTTGCAAATTTAATGTAGTGTCAATGGCAGTTTATAGCCATTTGATTTCATCCCTTTAAGAAAGGTTCATAGTTGTAGAGTATTGTAATAAATCATTGACAGCAGAATTTTCATCTTGTGCAAACTATTGCTTTATACTGTCAGTGTTCACATTCGAGTCACTTTGTCACGTCCAGGGTGACCAATGTAAGTGCCCTTTGAAAGCTATAAAAATATATACGTTTCACATAACAACTGACACCAACAATCATTTTTAAAGGTTTTCACCCACCCGACACAAAAATATTGTGTTGCCTTCCATCGTTTAACTTTAAGGGTACATTATTTTTGTCATGTTATCAAAGATCAAAAGGATAAATGCCAATTTATTTCCAAAGCATTATTTGCTCATATTTAAAAATAATGCCAATAATATAAACAAGGACTGTAAATTGGTTAATAATATCGTTCCAAAGATTTGACTTTTTAATTCTATAATTCTTCATTTTTAAGCTGCCAACCATCTGCCACATTTTATTATCATGTTAACCTGGAATATGTTGTTGCAGACATTAAGGTTCATATATAAAACGAATGAAAAGAGCATTATACAATAAACAGTTTATAAAATTGATAATATCATAATAATAAAAAGTTTTCTCACTTGAAATGATACCAGACATTTCAGGTGCAGTACTAATGAAACATTAATAATTAGTCTCTTCGCACTTACCTTTAGTGTAATTATTTTTACTATATCAATTTCCAGAACATTCTGTCCATTGTTACAGCTTAATAAAAATGAGCATTTAATGAACATCACTGGAGGGTAGAGCACTTGACAATACAAGCGATGTAATACCCATTGTGTATTCATTGGATTCATTTCTCGGGAAAAATAAACAAGATCCAAAGTGAGGGATGTTTAACAAAGCTTACTAGAAAACATCTATAAGAGCAATAAATTAATGTTTTAAATGAAATGTGTAGTGTTCATGGTTGCAATATGGCATTGGATAAATTAGATGTTCGTATTTATGATTTTCTGACAAAATGTGTGGCCAGTCAGGTAAAAGTTAGCAAAGCCAATCACATCATGATAAGGCCTGTCAATCATTTGTTACCCCAAGCAAGCAAACCAAGTTTACATGTATTGTGTCTTGCATTAATAATATAAAGGCTTTCCCCATTGCACAAATTGTTGTATGAAGTTTTTTTTTAGGCTGTTTTTAACCTTTATTTGATGTGGTGAACACAAGAACTGCTCATGGACAAATACATTGAAATATATTGTAATAAAATGTAAAAAAGGAATATCACCTAAGGAATCCCAACTACAATCATATATACTACATACACAAAACTTCACACAATGCTTAACCTACTAAAAATAAGATAAAACAAAAATTATTCTTCAAGATATTACTCCAAGGTTTCACATGTACTATCAAATAAATGTCTACTGTAAATGTCTGTATCTTAGCAAGGGACAAGGACTTTCTTCAGCAGACAGCAAAGTATGGAAAAGAATTTCATGGACTGATTACCTGCAAAATGAAAAAATGGCTGAATTATACATTATACAGAATAGTTTATTTTCTGATATAGACAGTATAATATAAAAATGTATTTATTGTCACACAAGTCATGTTAATGAAGCCTTAAAATACTTTTAAGGAATAGTTCACCCAAAAAAAGGACTGCCGATGAATGACGGAAACACTGGTATACATGGAATTTATTTATATTGGTCATTGGTTTAAAGGTATTTGAGATATACTTAAAATATTGTCTATTTTTCAGCCATTTAATGTTTTATAAGTTAAATGTGAGTTCACTCTCATCTAGAAAGCAAGCACTGAAATCCTTAGGATTCTTTAAGATTTATTCAAGTTAATTTTAATAATATTATTTCACATGCGTTTTGCCTGCATATCTTGTGCTCCCTTTCTATTTAGTTTAACTTAATATTGATAGCTCAAATTTGTTTACATTTTCAAGTATCAAAATTTGCCCCAATACTTTATGTTATGGACACAAAAACAATGCAAGTCAACAATTACCACAGTTGTTTGTATGCCATTCTTCAAAATACCTTCTTTTGTGTTCAGTAGAAGAAAGACAAACGGGTTTGAAATAATTTTCATTTTTGTGTGAACTATCCCATAAAAAGTTCAAAGTAATGATAAATTATGAGGGGTATATATGGACATAATCGTGGACAATGTTAATTTCGTTAAATGTTCACAAGAAATAAGTCATGTCTGTAGCTATCTATTTAAAAAGCAATATAAATATTTAAATTTTTGAGATTTAGAAACCCACCTTAAATTCTGTACAAAGAATGTCTTTACAAAATGCCTTAAAAATACTTTGTGCGGTTAAGAGCTTTTTGTGCAAGCTGGCCAGTCTCATCTGTGATTTTCTCCCAGTCTGTTTGACCAACTACAAAACCAATTGCACGCTTTCTATCTGCATCCTTCTTCTCCTCAAGATCGGCCCAGCGCACCTGAAAGATCAGTGTTATGGTGAGTGCAAAATGTACAAGCACTAATTATGTTAAACCCTCCCAACCCTTGCACCCCAAAAAACTATGAAAATTCAATAAGATTGTCCACAATATACAGAACAACAATTCAAACCTTATCAGAAGAAGAGCTTTCTATCTGTAACTCTCGAGGACACTGTAAGTAACAACTAAACCTCTGAAATTGCAAATCGAAATAAAGCAACAGTTATTAAATGCAGTGCAGCACATTACCCTCTTTTTGCCGGGTTCAGACATGCGACTGGCGTAATCATCAGGCAGCTGAAGGAAATCCTCCATGCCCACATCAGCATGACGTTTTCTCTTCCCTCCACCAGCCAGACCGTCCAGCTTATCTGGTAAAACAAGACAGCATCAAAAATTGTCCCATATTCTACATATGTTAACAATAGCTAATATTCTGTTATAATAGATAGGTCATGTAAAACATTTTACAGCTTTCTTAAAAAAGGATGGGTTATAAATGGCTAATGGTTATTCTGATCGACACAGGTAGATTTTTGCCAATTGCGTTGATTTTGTGCTGCATTTAAAAGCTTTTAATGATGTACATTTTCTGGATTTACTTCGTAATCTATGTTACTTACCAATTATACTATGCTTCTGAAATAAAACTGTGACGGACTGTTTTTGTAATACGAGTCATTATCTATATCATGGGGTCTCTTGAAATTATGTTTATGAATATGATTCAACTTTTCCGATGGTGTAGAGTTTAAAATTGTATTATGTGACCCTGGACCTCAAAATCAGTCACAAGGAGCACGTGTATATTTGTAGCAAGAGCCAACAATACATTGTAGGGGTCAAAATTATAGATATTTATTTTATGTCAAAAATCATTAGGATAATACTTCAAAATGATACAAAATGGCGAACAGAAATGGCATTTGGGCTTTGGGAATAACCCACTAAAGTTTGGACATTGTACATCATAGAATTTCCGCTATAAGGTTAATCTACTCTTCAAACATCATAACAGGGCTAAGTCAATAGAGAGCCTTAAAACAAACCTGTTTCTTTGTAGCAACAGCCTGCTACAGCACCTCTGACGGAGAACTTTAAAGGCGATTTTCTCGATACTTCGATTTTTTGCAACCTCAGATTCCAGATTTTCTAATATTTTTATATCAAGTAAGAAAGTGTCTTTGAACTATAAATTCTTTTATAAATCGCACATGAAAGTAATACAAACCCCACCCTTACCCCAATATAAAATGTATCCTTTTTTTTCCATCAAACCTCTCACCCCTAAAGTCTAGTGAAACAAATATACTAAGCTAAAAAAACAAATGTATTGCTGTACCAAATCTAAAAAAAAAAAAGAAATACCCACCAAGTTTGGCTTCTGAAGTGTCCATCTCCCATTTGCTTTTCGGAAGGTATCCCTAAATTACAGAGAAACACTCCGGCTGTTAATAATCAGGTGATGAGTGACAGAGCAACAGAGGGAAGGAAGACAGAATAGGGCTGGGGAGCAACGATGATGCTAATGGATCATGGAGAGAATAGCTTCAAAAGAGAAAACGAACACATCATTTATTATTTTATGCACTTGACAGAGACATATATTTGTTATTGAGACCTGTTAAGATGAGAAATTGTAAAAACCAACCAAGTATCAGGTTTTAAAACAAAAAAGGTCTGTTTTCATGTTCAGATCTGACTACATGGACTGTTTTCAAATGATTTCCCCAAATACTTTGGTATCCTTAATTGTTACCTTTTCATATTTAATTGTTACATTCTCTAACACAATCCATTGGTTGAGCAAATGCTACTGTGTTGGATCTAGTCTGTCCCTAAAAACGTTGGCAGTACCAGAATTTCTTAAGATCCGTTACTAATGAGTACCGGGTCATCCCAGAACTGATGCGCTGTCTGACAGATGCATGTAGAAATATTAAACATTTGTTACATCACAAAGAGAATGAATAAAGTTTTGTAGTGAAAGGTGGAAACAAATTGCATTATGAATGTTGTAGCAATTTACAAGTTTGCATTTAATTGTTAGTGGTAACGGTAATCCAGTGTCCTTATTAACCATTGAATGTTTTAACTATTATATGGGTAAATTATATGAAAGGACATGATAGGGACTTCATTTACATCCAAGTGCTAGAAAGTAATTTTACTAGCAATGTGTATGTTGTCAATATCAGTCTGAAAAATATTTATATTCTTGGGTGGGTAATTGCAATAGGTTCAGCAGATATTACTTCTTCAGATGACATTTTTCGGAGGCGCAATACGATAATCAAAAATGTTAATTCTATGTTAGATTGGTTAAATATTTTTGTAATGTTTTGTGTTGCATCTGCATTTCCTTCTCATTAAGGCAGAAAATAGTTTTCCCGCTCATTCTCCTTTTCATCTACTTCCTGGTGGATCATCCGGTCAACCACATCTCTCAGAACATTGAAAAAAAATGACTTGAGACCCATCTCTTCAGTGAAAAAAACTAACACGCTCTTTCTCTCAACAAGTAGTGGTCTAGCTTTTGTTGAAACTAGTAAACTTGGAACCTATTGTATTATTGCTCCTGTATGACATATCGCTTTTTGCTCCCTAAACTCTCTGTAAATCGCTTTGGATAAATGCGTCTGGTAAATGACAATGTAAATCTGGTATAGACACAGTCATATGTTACTGTCAGACTGATGAACATATGCACTCTGATCCAGTGACCACAGAGCTTAGATTGATTCATGCAGAACATCAGTGCTAAAACGAAACCAACGTAAAGAAATAACGCTGCAAATTAAGCTTTTTAGCACGGCTGTCTTTTTACACTAAATTACACTTTTTTTACACAATTTTATAAAATCGTGTGTTGTTCAATTAGCATGCTTTTTGTGTTTTGCTTTGGTACTGAAATTGGTACAGAGAATCATGGATTTTCACTGGTATTGGTAATACAACAATTGTGGTACTGTGACAACTCTAGTTGGGTTGGTCTGGATGCTTAAACACAGCAAAGATTTGACAGCGTCACAACTTGAATACCACAACTTTAAATGTTTCAGAAAATCGCACTTATTAATAGCTTGCTTACATCTTTAACTTTAAAATCAAGTAACTTCAGAAAAAAATCAACATTTACATGAAGGGGAAACTGGTTTCACCCATCACAAATCTTTAAAATGTAAAAGGCAGGGCTCGACCTTAACGCTTGTCCAGGACAAGAGAATGCTTTGTATGGACAAGTGAGAGAGAATTGTACTTGCCCGACCGGACAAGCAACTTGAAAAATGATAACAATGCCACGAAAAAAATCTGTCTGTGCTAAAAATATTAAGAATAGGTGCATTAGACAGAGCTGCGTGTTTGTGTGAATTCATCTGGTTATTCTGAGTGTGAATGATACACTAGTGATGGTCGAGGATATGTCTGCGTCTGCACTGTATGAGAATATAAAACACATGAACTTCATCTTCAGAGCTGCTCTGAGATTTTATTTTACAAGCCTTGTTCTGTTTGAGTGAAGCCATCGTCAATCACTCAAGCGTTTTTCAGACGACCCTCAAAATAAAAGTCCCATTAATAGAACACTCAGACGAAAAAATACTGTAGTATTTGCTAAAGTAAATTGTAGTACGCTTGTAGTAAATTGACAAACTGTAGTAAATACTGTAGTATACTAAGGTTCAAAAACAGGAACTTAACTGCAGTTTTACTATAGTAAATAACACTGAAGTATACAACAGTAATTTATGTAGACATAATATACCTCTACTGATTAGTGAAAAAAATACACAGAACTTAAAAATAAAACTAATTTAGGCAAACCAAAAATTATATGGCACTAATTTATCCATCTGTCTGTAACATTGTCATTTGTGCCAATTCATATGACGTTCTGCGCTTGAATATTTTTTTAATGATGAACTATTTGGCTTGTGCTACAAAACTTTAAACCTCTGTAGCACCAGTGCTATGTGCAAAAAAGTTAACATACAGCCCTGATACTAACAATAATTACTTCTTGCGTTTGTTCTATGGAGAGTATTAACACGTTTAGGTGGCCGAAGCGGACATTAGGTAAAAGCAAACTTGACCAATCAGGATCAGACACAATTATATTAACACTTCAAATGAAATATACATTTTTGACAACCACATAACAATACTTAACGTCAAGCCCTGGTTTTGGAAATGGCTATTGGGGCCATATCTATGGTTGTCATTCTAGAATTCTTGTTTTACTTACCGTTTATGAAGTGGTAGAGGACAAAATTGCTGAACCAGTTTGACGTGTTCTGCTTTATGTTGCACTGCATAGACTGACTGGTGTATACAATCAAAATACCTCGAGAGTGCTTTATATATTTTGGAATCGCTTTTGCTCGTATCATACTCCATAGTCTGTGCAGCGCAGCATGAAGTCAAACACAGCTCAAGGTTCACATGCTCAATGTCTTCTGTTGAAGATAAAGTTAGGTCTGCTCTTAAAATTAAGCAATGGTAAAGCAGCGCATTGTACGTATGTCAAAAGATCAAATTTAATTTAAAGCTTGTCACATATAAACACACATATCAATCTGATCGCTTTAGAAGCGTTTGTAAACACTAAAATTCTCATTCCTTTAACTGAACGATTTCTTTCCTTTTGAATGAAAAAGGTGTCAATGCAAAAGTGGCTACTGTGGTCATATTAATACACAATTTTTGCCACAACATACAGTGAGAAATGCTTCAACATGTTCAACAAAATAAGTTATATTGTTTCCAAATATACAAATACAATGAAAAAAACATTGTAAATACACTCTCTTAGCATCTTACACTACAAACACTATTAAGGTTTTCACATTTGATGATGTTCACTATAGTCAACTATTAAAAACGTAGTTGAATGCAGCAAATTTTTCAGCGCTTAAAGGAATAGATGGTAATATTAATGTGTCACAACAGAACATGCAAAAGGAGGCATGAGAAAACAAAGCTTATCAATAATGAACACATTCAGAAACACAGGGTAATTCACAACAACAGAATTGATTTTTAATTTAGCAATTTTTTGATAATTCAAGTTTAAGTGAAAAGCAGCATTAGGGGTCGATCAGACAGAACACGTTTTTTGGTGTTAGACGCGCCTCTTTTGAATCGTTTTCAGTTGGCAGAGAGCGTTTTGCATGCTGCTTATGTGCACCGGGCACCTTGCCATTTTGCCACCTTGCGTTTTTGGCGGAGCGCTGAGTGCCTGAAGTTGAAAAAACTCAACTCTGAGCAGAAAAGAGCTAGACGCCATGCGCCTTTTCCCCCATTGTCCAATCGAATGAAAGGGGAGGCGGGAATTGCGATGTGGTGACAGAACTTTACAGTTGCTAGGAACGTCCGGAGAGTGCAATGATGAAGGAGAAACTTGTGTTGAGTGACACGGGTTAACCGAGCAAGGTCAGAGTAAGCGCCTACTGCTTGTACCTTTTTAAAGTTTCTGATAATATGACAGTTAACAGCAACTACAGCGCTCGCGCTACAATCCTTGACTGACAGGACAGCAGTTTCAGTGGTTACCTAGCAACATAAGAAACGCTCAGCACTGCTCTTTTCAAAGAATCAACCAAAAGAGTAGCGGGGCGCGCCTCGTGTTTTCAAACAGAAAAAGAGTGTTCTGTGTGATCGCCCACTTAGTCATGCGGTGTCGCAACCGCTGCTGCGGTGACGAGTGTGTTGATTTTATTTCATTACATTTGTCACTTTTATTACATTTTTATACCACATATTCGCAAAAACCTTTTGATGGTGTTCATTGACCACAAAACTCGAGAGGGTCTTCGCAACTTAATTTCTAGTAAGACAGTACATCGTTGGCTTTTATTGACAAGTTTTCATCTATATTTTAGAGATATTTCTATGCAGAATTAGGACCCTGAAGCCTGAACTTATGAATTTGCTGGTCAGAGATAAGTCGGAAAAACATCTAATACAGTCATATGCAAAATGACCTAAAATATTTACCGTTTTGACATTTAAACAAGCCAACATGTGATCCATAGATGCATTATAATAAATCAATATATTCCATCATATGACATATAACATGAATAAATTTAAAAACAGATCAGTCAATGGCAAAAAGGATGACCACTACAGATCATCAGGCCAAGATGTAAATATCTATGAACTCAATACGGCTTTTACAAGCAGTTATTATTTTACATTTTGTAGTACGCCATGCCTTGTGGTGCTCCCGTTAGGTAGTTTTTGCTCAAGCAGTTTATATTTGTATAAGCTGGACTAGCCCCATGTTCTGTTCTGATTGTTAACTTACTTGATTCTTGTAAATTGAGACATTATTGCAAGTAACTTTATGAAAAATGGATATACATTGGTAAAATTGCAACCAAAACGTATTGTATTGGAAATAAAGCATTGTAAAGATATTTCTATGTTGTGAATTATTTGTTAACACAAGGGTTGTCACAGTACCTTAAAAATATCTTACGATACTATTTCGGATGCGGTATCCTGATACCAAGTAGTGTTACAATGCTGTGCCCTGTTCATAACTGAAATCTACAAAATAAACCTAATTTCCTTAATACACAGATCTAAATGAAAAATGTTGTATGTAGAATAGTAAACTGTATTATATGGAATTAAGTATTAATTATAGTAATTATATAAATTGTAGCAAATACTGTAGTATACATTAATATTTATAATAGTAAGACTCAAAAACACTAGTGTCTTGGAATTTCTGTATTTACTACTGTAAACTACTAAAGTACACTAGAACATTTTTCTTGTGGAAACTAATTCAAATGTGCAACGGCACACCCCAGTGGGTTTCCCTGCAATTTTCAGACAGTGAATCATTCAACCATTTCGTTCAAAATTACTGATTTATTCAAAAATGAAGCGAGTGTCTTGATGAAGGACTCACTGAATCATTATCTCATCCAAGTTGTTCAAAACACAGATTCATTTAGGAGAGAAACAGTGGAAGTCACATGTTAGTGTTCAGATGAATGCTAATGCGCATATAAAACATTACTTACGGTACTATGATACTACTGTAAAAAAGTGGTATCACAGGTATTTTGAAGCTTTAGCATCGCAATGCTACTGTGTCACCGATATAACTATGCGGTACACTAGTTTACACAGGAATAAAAAAATATTAATAAATGTATAACAATTAATACAATAGTTAACAACATTTTACTAAAATAACCTAACAAACCAAACATAACCCAACTGTTTAAAACGTACAACTCAATGGATTGGGTTAAAATAACTCAAGGAAGGGTATGGTGCTATTATAACCCACCATATGGTTACCTGTTGGATCAATTTTAAACATATTGTTTTTAGTGAGTGAATAAAATGTGAAGACACATTAAAAACATTTTCAACTCGTTTTAAAAAACACAAACACTAAAAAACGAATAAATCCACCTTTCTTTTATTGTATTCAACTCACTATTAATAATGAAACTCGGACAATCTGTCAATCACAAATGCCCTAAATGTGTGATCACAGTCTGAGATTCTACCTGCCTTTTGAGTATTGCTATGCATGCATAATAGGGTTGAGCCAAAAGACGATTTAAGGAAAGACGATATAAGGAAAAACGATAGTCAGAGATGCCAATAGCTGATGGGTTTGACAGTACCATTAGGGCTCCAGACAAAAAAAATAAGGTGCCATTGGCTCCTATAGGGGAAAAGAAGGTGCCAAATAGGTTTTTAAGAGTCACATACCATTAAATTACATTTTAAAATCACAATCCTTCAAGGAATCCAGGGTTTTTCCTGGCTCAATATCTGATCACAATGTGCGTTCATACTGGCAATCTCGATGTGAAGTGTAACACTGATTTAACAAGCCAACTGCACAACATTAAAGTGATGTATGACAGGTTATTTAAGGGAAACTTATCAAGAATTTAAAAGTACTTGGGTGCAACACAAACAATATTCACCTAAACAGATGAGAAATACAGCTAATACAGCTCCTAATATAGCTCTTGAGGAGGAAATTAATGCAACTCTTCAGCACTTAACTGTGCTGATAATGAAACAGCGCCTACATTGTGGCATAATGCCGCAACTGCAGCTCCAAAACTTAGTCCATTTAGTGCAATTAAGTGTTTTGGTAAAGACATACGCCAACGAAGAGCAGATCGCTGGCGCGGAGCGTGTAAAAAGTAAAGTGCATCCAATTTAAAATGAGTAAATTTGGATGGTCGACAGTGGCAATTCGCCTTAAAAATATAATTCCCAAATTCGTATTTTTGGTCGCAAATGTGACAGTTTAAGGCACAGTCTGGAGCCCTGTACCATGAGATTTTGTTTGCACATAAATGTAATATTTGCTTATTAACTCGTAGCAACAGATCAATTCCATGAGTAAATCACCCATTGACCTGTTCTCAATAATATTTTCGATCTTCCAGGCTCACAATAGGAGGATATGACTATGGAGAAGATCACATGCAATAGCTTCCATTGTCAAACACAATCAAAAATCAACTGTGAACTAATAATAGCATTTATAACTATGAGGTCAGTTTTATTGACCAGAGGCACTTGGTGAAGAAAGGTTGCATGAAATAAAGTCCTACCAGATCTGCCTCATCATCGTCATCCTTTTTCAATTCAGCTTTTGGTTCTTCTTCAGATGGGTTGAAGTCTTCCATTTCCACCTATCACAAAATATGTATTTACATTACTATAAAATCAAAGAAAAACATACTTTCTTTAAAAAAGAAAAATTAGGAACTTACAGAAATGTAGAAAAAATGTTCAATGTAACGTTCGAAAGTTAACATGTATAGACTTGAAGTGATTATGTCACATTAACAACATTAGCAACCGCATTAGATTAGGTGCAGCAAGTCCATTAACAGAACCACATTAAACAGTCCCATGTGCACGCAGATCATTTTTCAGGATTTAAGTTTAGGATATTTGTATTTGTTGAAATGAAGCGTTGATTAATATTGATCAAAGACAACGCAGTGAGGCCAGCAGAGGGGGAGAAGCGCGGCAGTTGGAAGCGCCATCGCACTCAGGTACAAAAAGAGGCACATCCATCAGCACTCGAATCTGTTTGATGAAATTCGACCATCTGTAGTAATAGTATGTATAGTTAATGTTCTGTGCTGCAAAATCAAATATGTAGTCGTTTTTTTACTTCCAAATCCAAAGGATTATGATGTAAAGCAGTGTTTCTAAGCCGGGGGGGCACAGAGGTACTCCAGGTTGGGCGTGACAGTTCCCCAAACTCGAAAACTTTATTTTCGACCGGCAAATGACACCACACCGCATCTGTATTATTACCTACGAAATAAACTCTAGCTCGTGTTAAAATCATGAAACGCGCACCGCTCTCGGGATCTGGCATTTTAGTCCTTTTGGAATAATGCCAAAAACACTTCAATTTTGTAATAGTTTTAATGCAAAAAGCTAATGGTTCAAAATGGTATTTTAATGCAAACCATTCACTTCTGTGATTCATTTCTGTGATGGTTTCTTTTGTTTTCATCAGCAGGGTTGTTACATTTATAATCTGACCTCTTGAGATCAATCTGTCATATACAGGTATTTTTTGCTTTTTTATATATTGTTTATATATATATATATATATATATATATATATAACATATTTTATCTTATCTATCCTCAATGTACAGTATGTGGGGGTGCAAATTCTTAAAATGGGTTAACAGGGGGGCGCGACCATGAAAAGGTTGAGAACCACTGATATAAAGATCCAGAGGATAAAAATATTTGCCCCACGATTGCACAGCAGTATAATCCAAACATTTTGTCAAATGTAAATTTTGTAAATTACTAATAATCCTACAGGAGCTGAAATGTAGTTGTGCGTCTATGTGGAAAGACCATTCACAACAGACTGGGGTAGCCGAGCAATCGGAGCACAGTGGGCTAGCGGAAGGGAGGGGTTTAGAGAAACAGAATCTAAAAGCTGCTTGGATGAAACCGTTTAGAGATATTTGAGAAATTGGGTGATATTAAACGCATATTTTGAGAAAATAACAGTGTTTTTCGACATTGGATGGATTTAAACCTGTTGTTGGGGACTCAAATACAAAATTAGGACACTTAAATACAGAACATAATGGGCACTCGAAGTCCATTTAAAGTCCATTAAAATACACTCACCTAAAGGATTATTAGGAACACCATACTAATACTGTGTTTGACCCCCTTTCGCCTTCAGAACTGCCTTAATTCTACGTGGCATTGATTCAACAAGGTGCTGAAAGCATTCTTTAGAAATGTTGGCCCATATTGATAGGATAGCATCTTGCAGTTGATGGAGATTTGTGGGATGCACAAAGCTCCCGTTCCACCACATCCCAAAGATGCTCTATTGGGTTGAGATCTGGTGACTGTGGGGGGCATTTTAGTACAGTGAACTCATTGTCATGTTCAAGAAACCAATTTGAAATGATTCGAGCTTTGTGACATGGTGCATTATCCTGCTGGAAGTAGCCATCAGAGGATGGGTACATGGTGGTCATAAAGGGATGGACATGGTCAGAAACAATGCTCAGGTAGGCCATGGCATTTAAACGATGCCCAATTGGCACTAAAGGGCCTAAAGTGTGCCAAGAAAACATCCCCCACACCATTACACCACCACCATAACTGCATTAATGAGAAATTGAACAGGTGTTCCTAATAATCCTTTAGGTGAGTGTATATCAATTATCGATAATGAATTATATAAAACATTATTTCAATTATACATTTTTACTAGTGCTGGGCAGCGATTACAATTTTTTAAGCGCATTTCTTTTCTGTGATTAATCGCGTTTAATCTCATTGTTAAACATAATATTCAATAACGAATTTAAAAGAAGTGTATTGTGAACTTTTATTTTAAAAGTAGTGCTATATGAACAAAAGTGCAATAAGATTTGGTTTGCAAACTTTAAACAAATAATGAGCTTTTTATAATAGTATTTCCATCACAAAGTAGCATTAACAATTTTTATTTAAACATTAATGTAATCTAATTAAATATTAAACAAAAAGCTATCGGCCACTGCCAGGACATCAACATTCAGTCTAGTTTGAAATGATCTTATTGCTTATACATAAACTCTCTTTCAACACAAAATTTAGTGTACTGTATTTAAACCACATCTTTATACAACTAAATTATTGTATGCCACTTTTTTCTTTATCTTAACGATTCATATAAGGAGAACACACAGCCTGTCCTTTACTGTTTGATGAACATTATAAAGAGAGATCTTTATTATGCTGCTGCCCCTTTAAGAGCGCTTTATACAGATCTATCATTATAAAACAGACTACTTTTACATGGACGCTAATATGGGAGTTTTGACGTAACTTATTGTTTATTTGTCCGTTTCTGAGTAAGAAAAAATAAGTTTTTTTTTATCCGGCAGCCTATCGATTTCCTCAATAGCATTAATTAAGTCTCTTTCACCCTGGCAAATTATGCTTTGTGGGGCGAGAGCACTGATAGATAAGCGTATCAATGAAGGAGGAGAGAATAAATGTCCACATTCGTTACCTTTCCATTCTAGTGTTCCTGGTTCATGTGCGCGTTTCAACAGTCTTTTAGGCAAACCCCAAATGCTCTAATTGGTTTAGACGCGTGGTGACGCCATTCCCCAGCCAGTACCGATCAACAGCCCACCCCTTCTGTGACCCATGGTTTGCCTGTACGTTTCAGAGCCAGTGAGCAACGGACTTTCGAAATAAAGTAAAACTTTTATTTTAACGCAAAACTGCGTTAATTAATGCACGATAAAATAATTGTCAGAATCAAGTAAATTCTTTAACGCGATAATAACGTGTTACTTTCCCCAGCCCTAATTTTTACCTTTAGCGCCCGGCCCTAGTATGTACATACTTCATCAAGAAACTTACATCTTCAATAGCAGCGTCCTGAAGTAGTGACCTGATGTCAAGTCGTACCATATGGGGTGGAGCAGATTCCCAGCCATTAGCAACCTGTGGACAGCCAATATAATAGTCAGTTTTAATGCAAGTAATTTAATATACATGAATGAGACCCAATGATCTTATGTTCACAGCTAAAACAATGTAAGAGTGACAAAGAGCCAGTTATTGAAAAGTTGTTAATCATAAGTCCATGCTTAACAAAGATATTGCATCTCAAAATAAAGATTCAACTCTGAATCACTAGAACAAGTCGTTATTTTTTCAAGCTCAAGCCTGTAATTTTCCAACATTTTAGAAAAAACAGGGGGTGCCACTGTGTGTGTGAAAACGGATATGGCGCGAGAACGTGAGAAAACAGAAAATTGCTCAATGCAAATGCGTAAGAGTTGGCAGCCCTGTGTTTAAAAGCTGTAATGTTTTATCAGATATCCACGTTAGAATTCGGCTAACCTATTTTGTTTTGGTTAGTTTTTATTGTTTAGCTGTGGGTAGCTTGCATAAGTGGAAAAATGTGTTGAAAATTGTAGAGTGTCTTTCGTTGTTATTTTGATGTGAAAAGATTTGTATTGACAAACTGTAATGTTGTGCAGTGGGCAGCTATCGATGCAGCGCCCGAAGAGCAAATAGGGGTAGGTGCCTTGCTCAAGGGCACCTCAATCGTTACCCGCCGGCATTGAGGATCGAACCAGGGATATGTGAATCCGGGGATATGTGGTTCCTGAGGTCGGAGCGTGGTGCAAAACCGCATCCACCCCGGGTGCCATTTTTTCCCTGAGCTGCATGAGGAGCTGTGTAAAACTTTGAGCGCTCCGTTTACGGCCCGCTCCAGTGAAACCAGCTCCGGCTCCCTTCCCTCGTTGGTGGGGCAGCCAAAGAGTACGTCGAGATCCCCCGCCTGGACAGTGTGCCTACGGTACACCTGTGCCGCGGGCGGCTGCCACCTGGGGGGAATCGGCCACGCCTACTGTCCAAAGCGTGTAGGACTTCGGCATCACTGATGTCGAAGCCTTGCACTGCCGCGGGCCAGGCTGCCCCTCTCTCTCTACACCATGGCCATCCTGCAGGTCCGCCAGGCCAGGGCGTTGAGAGAGCTCCACGAGGGTAAGGCCGACCCGGGTATAATGCAGGATCTCCGTGCCGCCACTGACAGCGCTCTACGGGCGACTAAGGTGGCAGCGCGGGCCCTGGGTTGTACGATGTCCACGGTTGTGGTCCGAGAGAGACACTCCTGGCTGAACCTTGCGCAGATGAATGACACGAGAAAGTCCGCTCTCTTGATGCATCAGTCTCGCAGGGTGGGTTGTTGGTAACACTGTCGAGGACTGCGCTCAGCAATTTTTGACGGTGAAAAAGCAGACAGTGGCGACTAGTCACATTTTACCGCGCTGCGACTCGGCCGCCCACAGGCCTCCGAGATTTCGTGTGATGTCTGCTTCCCAGTAGCCCAGGACCCCTTCGACTTCGGCTCCTGTGCCCCCACAGGCGGCACCCCGGAAGCGGAAGTCGGGGGGGGAAACCTCCACCCCATCAGCAACCTTCTCGCGAGGCTCTGATCGGTCGGTACGGCTCCTGCCTCGTCACCAAAGCCGGACCCTTTTCAGGGCCTGGCGCCCACTTACTCACAGAGTTTTTCGGTTCTCCCCGGTTGTACTAGCAGCCGATCACACACTCCACTGGACTGTGCCCGGCAAACCCGACCTCACGCCCTGGCGAGGCGTAGGGTCGTACACACAAGACAGCTGCTACCACTCTCAAACCGACAGTGCGTGCAGCTGTCCCGCCAGACAGGTAAGTAGGCGGAGTCAACCTTTTCTCCGGGGACCCCCCGCGACATGGTTAGCTCCACCAGCCGACGAACCACCCCCCATGGGAATGATGAAGCAGACCGTCCCCTTGGTCACCCTGTCACAGTCCCTGGGAGCTCGAGAACTTACCACACTGTCTCGCTGGCTAATGAGGGCGGTCCGTCTTGGTTACTCGATCCAGTTCGCCAGAGACTCTCCCAAGTTTTGGGGCATCATCTCTCCCTCTGTCAGAGGCAGGGACGCCTCCGTACTTCGGGTAGAGGTCACCACCCTTCTGGCAAAACAGGCATCGAGTTAGTCCCTCAAAACCAAGATGTTCAGTGGGTCACGACCCGCACTTCATCATTCCAAAGAAAGACGGCGGGTTGCCCCCAAAGGTCTGCGTACCCTGAACAGAGCACCTTCACAAGCTGCCGTTCAGGGTGCTCTCGCAGAGGCGCGTCCTGACATCTATCAGGTCATAGGATTTGTTCGTGGCAATCGACCTGAAGGACGCTTACTTTCATGTCTCGATCCTCCTCGACACTGGCCGTTCCCACGGTTCGCGTGCGAGAGGCGGGCATATCAGGACAGAGTCCTCCATTTCGGTCTGTCCCTGTCTACACGTTCTTCACGAAGATCGTGGAAACCGCCCTTTCTCCCTGAGGGGAGGAAGGCGAGCGGGTACTAGACTATATCAGCGACTGGCCTATCTTGGCACACTCTTGAGATCTGTTATGTACACAAAGGGACCTGGTGCTCAGGCACCTAGACCGATTGGGACTCCAGGTCAACCAAGAGAGGGGCAAGCTCTCCCCAGTGCAGAGCATCCTATTTCTCGGTATGGAACTCAACTCTGTCACCATGTCGGCGCACCTGTCCGCAGTATGTGCCCAACCAGTCTTGAACTGTCTGAAATGATCATTTTAGGCAAACAGCGGTCCCCCTGAAATAATTCAGAGGCTCCTGGGACACATGGCGTCCTCGCGGGTTAATAACCCTCGGGTTGATGCACATGAGACCGCTCCAACACTGGTTTCAGAGTCGAGTTCCGAGGAGAGCGTGGCACACCGGCAGCAGGCGCATGGTGATGATGCCCTGCTTCCGACGCACCATAACCCCTAGTCTTCCATGACTGTTTCGATGGACTCAGGTCCCTCTGGGCAGGTTATGAGACAAGTCGTGGTGACGACTGTCGTCTCCCTGCAGGGGTGCAGTGCAGTGTGTAACGGCACGCAGGCGGTGCATTTGGAGGCTTTCGGGTAGGCTCAGGTAAACCTGTTCGCCGCGGCCCGGATATCCTGGCACAGCTGACCGCGGGATGGGCGGTAGCACACCTTCCCCCCCAGGAGCCTCCTTGCACAGACGCTGTGCAAGGTCAGGGAGCAGGAGCACCAAGTGTTATTGGTTACACCACACCGGTCTAACCGCACTTGGCTTCAGAGCTGATGCTCTGGACAGCGACTCCCCCTGAACCATTCCCCTGACAGAGGACCTGCTCTATCAGGGGAGGGACACGTTCTGGCATCCCAGATCAGACCTCTGGAACACCCATGTCTGGTCTCTAGACGGGACGAGAAGATCCTGAGATGGCTACTCCCCCTCTATTGCAGAGACCATCACCCAGGCTAGGGCCCCATCTACTAGGCGGTTACACGCCTCTAGACGGCGCCTCTTCTCATCCTGGTGTCTCTCTCAATGAGAAATATATTCATTACTGGATATATTCATTACTGACGTGTAGAGGCCAAACGGAGAAAAAATATTTTAGGATAATGTTCCGGGAATGTTCCCCTAACGTTAGTTTCTGGTTCCCAGAAAGTATTTTTTAGATTTGTTTTTGGTTACCTTTTACACAAAATAAAACATTAGTTTCATGGTTTCTATAACGTTAGAGTAACGTTCCTCTAACATTAGTTTTTGGTTCCCAGAACGTTATGGAAACCAGAAACTAACGTTCTATTTCCCTAAAGAAAACTTTCCTTGAGCACCAATAACTTTCTGGGAACCAAAAACTAAAGTTAGGGGAACGTTCTTGTAACCAAAAATTGTTGGGCTAAGGGAATACCTTTCCAATTTACTTATTTCCGTTTTTCAAAAAGTATGGCAAATTTTTTGCTTCTTCAATATGGTGCATGGAGTGTAGATTGATGTGAAAAAAGTAACTTGAATTAGTTTAACATAAGGCAGCAACACAGCAAAATTTGGAAAAAATTAAGGGGAGTGAATACTTATTATAGGCACTGCATGCATGTATGTATTTTGTAACGGTCACGGTATTCATAAATTTTGAATCAAAATACTTGTCACATGGTTGCAATCTAAACCTTCTCTTAATGCCACAGTTATTCGCAAAGATTTTTGGTTATTAAGTGGGTTTATTAGTCCTTTTCTTTATTATAATTATTTTACCTTACAGCACCTTATATCTACAGAAGAACTGATTAGAGTGTACGCGTGCAACCATTTAAACGTCATCGAAAAAGAAAATGGCAGCCTCCTTAGGTTTAAATCTGTATGACTTTCTGTTTTTAAGAAATGTAAATATTTGACTCTATTAGTGTACGGCCAATACAACCTATTAAGGCATACAAGTGTTCCTAGTCAGGGATCCCTTAATCAGTCAGACTGCAGGAGTGGAAAGAGGATCGAGCAGGATTTTGTGTTTCTGATTAATTAAGTCTCTTTAAAGATTTGTCAATCATCACTGCTTAATATTTGGGGACTAAACCTAACACTATGCTGGTAGAATCCTTTTTTTGCTGTTGCCTAACTTGAGTACTGCGTGTGCAAAGAGGCATCACCAGGTTTTTGCAGAGTTTAAGGTTAAAGTTGGCAGGTCAAGTTATCCAAGTTATCAAAATTATAGATGATACCTTTGTAATATCCTTTAGTGTCCGTCCATGTATGTTTCTCTTTGCACATGTTTGATGATCAGCAGTAATTTCAGCCAAATAAACCTGAGAAGAAAGATACTGATTAGTTTCAATGTGGTAGAGCTAAATCAAAAGCCAACAGTTACATTTTAATTATTGTGCTGTCTGCTGTCGTTCAACTAAAATGAAATGTCAAACTAGCTCACCTCAAATCCTTTTGTCTTAGCAGCACTCCAGAACTGATCAAAGTACTTCGCCCTATCATTGATTGCATCCAGAATTATGAAAGGAAAGAACCCATCATCCAGGGTTTTTTTGAATGTTTTCAACATACTGCTTCGATAAGTGTCTTCCATTTCTGGTTCATATTCATATTCAAGCACCTAATGAAGAAAAATTAGATCATCAGTTGGAAAAACGAGTTAAAAAATTCCTTGAGAGGAATAATAAACAGACACAACAAGTTCAAACCTTGTGCTTGACACGTTTCCCAGTATCAGGGTCCTTCTCAACCTTTTCCACTTCAGTCATGAAATAATCATCCAGACCCAGGACTCTGGGTGGCGCACCACCACATTCAACTTCTTTGTCCTATTTAGGCATATTTGTTCAATTTATAAAATGTCAAACCAGAAAATACAAAATTTCATTTGCAAACTCGAGTTTTGTTTGACATTTCTTTAACACTTCTGCCTGAAATGTATTCTTTCACCACAACATAAAAACACCTGAAGATTACAGCAAGAAATGTTAATGAACATAAAATATTTATACCCTAATAAGTTTTGCTACATGACTTTTGCCGCTTCCCGGTAATCCACGCATTATGACCACAATCTGAAGAGGAAAAAGGCATGTAAGTTTCAAAGAGTATATTATTAACCGTGTAAAAAACAAAGAAATACTGGAATACCCTTTCAGGTCTGGTTTCTCGCCCTGGGGGTTTGAGGATGTCTTCAGCATTCTTTGTCTCTGGTTTCTTCTCCACACGAGGAGGAGCAACAGATGTAGAAGTGGGCACTGATGAGGATGGAGGAGGGCGCTCATCTGAATAACTCCTCCGATCATCTAGAAAAGAGCAGCAGATATTCCTACACAGCTTTCAAAAATCCCTTAACATTTGTCCTTTAGTGTAGTATTAAAATGGGTTAAAACTAATATAAATGACCTCAGTATAAGGTTTAATTGATGAATTACTTACTTGCATAGCTTGAGGACCCATGCTCGTAATGCTCAAGACTCCTTTCATAGGAAGATCTCTCATATCCTGTCCGGTTAAACATTTCTCGCTCCCTGCTCAAGCGGCTTGGGTAGTCTCTTTCTCTCTCCCTATGCCCTGGACGAGGCCCGAGTGGAGGACTAAATCCACACATATAAAAAATATTCATTTTCACATTTCGTGTCAAAATCAGGCAGATTTTTTTGTGTTTGTCTAGATACCCTTTGCTTAACCTACCAAACATTTCTAAGGGGCGATTTATATTTCGAATCTAAAACCGTGGGTAAAACGTTGAAAAAAAGTTGAACTTTTCCATCCCTTTTGTGCGTGTGGGTCTACAGTTACAATAACGAACTTGCGCACGGAAAAAACGTGAAATGTGAATCGCCCCTAAAAGTGTGAAAGAAATAATCTTCTCACATAAATAAGGAAATTCATAGCTCACAATATGAGTCATCGATGCAATAAGACAAACATTATTTTTATGTGCCCAGACTGCAGGAACATAACATTATAAACCAATTTAATACATACCGTTCATCTTGTAAGTAATGGTCTCTTTCATATCTGTCTTTTTCATAGTCCATAGGAGGTTTATCCCTGTACGGATCTCGCTCCCACTCCCTGTCGTAACTCCTGGGACCACCATATGGGTCATTTCTTCTGTCATAATAGGGATCTCGGTAGCCAAGTGGCTCTAACCCTGAAAGATTGAATAAGTTAACTGTACGAAACACATTATTATAATCTAAAAACATGTTTTTTTATCAACACAACCAACCTTTCTCATAAGGTCGTTCATGTGGCATTGGGCCAGGCCTTAACACTATCCTCTCTCCATAAGAAATTCTTTCCACCGTAGTACCCACATCTGCCAACCAAAGAACACAATGTAGTCGGATAAGATACATTTAGACATATATTATTTGACATATACTTACCACGCCCATGCCCATAGTCCACTGTTTTAGTAATGAAGGTGGCAGTAGGGACAGGTGCTGATGAAGTAAAGTCTGCCGTTTGATTTGAAGGGAGCAAGCCAACCTCTATGGGTTTATCAGTAGTATGTCCTTTTTCTGATAATAAATTGGTAGCCTTAAAAAAGAAACTGGTTGTTGTCAATGGCTGTCGTCATAACATGCTTTAACACTACTGAAAAATTGTTTGCAAATAATATATCACATTTACAAATCCATGAGTAACATACATGAAGAGCACTTTTAACCTCAGGTGGAATTTCCAATCCAAGAATACCAGGTGGAAGTGAAGGCAACCCAATTGATTCTTGGTTGACAGCATCTCCTAGCGTCTTAGTTTCCTGCAGTTCTCTAAAGGCAAATATGTTAAGTTTATAAATCATCTTAGCCAGCTGAACAGTGTGATTTGTTCTATCACTGATATAATTGTATAAACCTATTTACCTTATCATTTTCAGCTCCTGGGCAGCTTTGAGGATGATCTCATGCTGCCTTTGAGAAAGAGCAAGTACAGTTTTAGCTGCACCAGGTGAAGACTGCTCATGTGGGGTGTCTGGTGCTTGAGATGGGGGCAGGCCAGCTGAGGGATCTAGGTTTCTCTCAAAATGTGCATTAGATTCACAAACCGGATGAGAATAACCTCTTTCTGGTGGGGGTGGAGGTGGGGCCCTATCCCAGTCAGGCTGAGAGTGAAATTGAGGCTCCCTTTCACTATATGGTGGGTCATCAGGATAACCAGGCCTTCTTTCTTCATTATATAATCCCTCTTCCTCATATGGGAACACTCTTTCACTTTCTTCTAACCACCGATTTTCTCTAATGGGCTCTGGTGGACCATGTGGTGGATAATCTCGATCAGGATGCCCCCTGCCCCATTCATCATGAGAACTGTAATACTCTTCATCTTGCTCGTAATCTGAATATTCATGAGCTGGCCTTTTGTACCTAAAATCCTTAGGGCTACATTGATATTCCTCCTCATGTGCTCCTTCAAGAGCCATCTCTCTACTCCACCTGTCCCTTGGCATTGGGGGTCTCATGGGTGGTCTTGCACCTCTAGCTATTATTTCATGAGGAGGTAAAGGAGGCCGTTGAAGTCCTCTTCCATGCCATCCAGGATCTCTGTCCACTTCATCAGCATATTCAGGTTGATCAGGTTCTCTCAGGCCTTCATGTGGTACAGGTGGCCGTCGTGGTGGTGGAGGTCTCCATGGACCTGCACCACGCCTCAATCGTGGGCCTAAGCCCCCACGACTCATGTGAGGAGGTCCCTGTTCCATACACCCAGGAGGAGGGGGTCGTATTGGGCCATGATGCAAAAACCGGGGTTGAAAAGGGGGCCTTCTAGGGCCACCTGGAGGAAATGGAAGTCTAGTGTTGATGGGAGGTCTTCTTTCTGTCCAGTATGAATCCTCCTCCTCCCAGTAATCTTGTGATGGTTCCTCCCAGTGCTCTTCTGAATGGGTGCGGTCTAGATGCTCACTGAGACCCACCGGAATTCTTCTATCTCTAGGCTGTTCATGGTATGGTTCTGACAGGTGGAGCTCCTCTGGATGCCACATCTCATAGGGTGCTCCCTGGTCATCCACTCTTTCAGGTTCATCTAAAGAGGGCTCTCTCCAGGCCAAATCATGGTCCTCTCTGGGCATGTCTTCAGATGACTGGTGATCATAAGGAGCCTCCTCTATATTTTCTCTCAGAGTGTTGGGATCCTGTCCTCCGAACTGCCCTCGACCTTGTCCACGACCCCTGCCTCGAGAAGGTATCGGGACGTGACCCCTTCCTCGAGGAGGTATTGGGACTTGGCCCCTGCCTCGAGGAGGTATCGGGACTTGGCCCCTGCCTCGAGGAGGTACCGGGACTTGGCCCCTGCCTCGAGGAGGTATCGGGACTTGGCCCCTGCCACGAGGAGGTATCGGGACTTGGCCCCTTCCTCTTCCACGCATGCCATGCGGCTGGACTGTCTGATTTATATCCTGTGGAGCCCTGGGAGCCTCCTTAGGGGCATCAGGTTTAAACTGGTCATGTTGAGAAAGCTTTGTTTGTTGTGGTGGCCCATTAGTCCTATGACCAGCTTTAGGAGGTTGTGAGGCAGAATTTTTTTGGTTTTTGTTTGGGGTGGTTAAACTTTCTGAAGGTAATGATGTTTTCATATCATCTGCTTTCAGCTTATCCGGTTTAGCAAGCTGTAAAATTACAATTTCAGAAGTTTTATCCTGACTTTGAGGAATGGGTCCGCTCTGAACAAAAAATCCATCCTCCGAGTCCAATATGTCATCTGTCAGTGACTGAGAAGTGGTAGCACCATCTTTTTCATCATCAACAGGTATTTTTATTTTTTCTGGACCTGTATGAGATCGAGATGATGGTGGTACATCAGGCTTAGATGACTGTTGTTTTGTTTGATTGCCAGGACCAAGACTGGACTGCGGACGAAACTCTGGCTGTTGAGGTGGTGCAGGGGGTCTTTCAAAGCGCGTGGTTAGATTCTGCCTAGGAGGATTGTCAAATATCCTTACAGCCTCTGGACAAGGAGCACTGGCTCTGGGAGGTCTGTTAAACTGCTGACAATTGTCAAACCTAGGTGGTCCACTGAACCGTTGCTGTTGTTGCTGATCAAAGCGTGGGCCTCTGGTACCCTCAAATCTGAAAAAAATAAATAACTGAATAAATAAAATCAATATTATAATAATAAAAAAAAGACATTGAACCCCAAAAATTCCAGACTTTTACCTTTGATTTCCAATGGGTCCGGGAGGTCTAATGCCTGGTCCTCCAGCAGATCCAGTAGTTTTATATGTTTCAGGAACAGAATCTTTCACAGCAGGCGAGTATACTTCTGGAGGTTTTGAAGATGATGGACCTTGTGTAATAACTGGTCCAGAATCTGGAGGACCATGTCCAGAAATGGCATCCATGTTAACAGGTTGAGGCATAGATGGGACCCCTGGGCTGGTTAAATGAATGTTTCCATTTGGTCCTGGGGGCCTATTTTGTCCATATAGTCCCATCATGCCTCCATAGGCAGGACCAGTACCATAGGGATGCTGCATAGCTCTAAGAGTTGTGACTCTTTCTTGCAGATGAGAGGAAGTTGAATTCATTTGTTCTTGCCATTGTCTCCACTGCGCTTCATAATCCTGTAGCTGGTCTTTGTGTGGATATGACTGAAACTGTTCTAGCCACAATCTAAAGTGTCTGTCCCATTCTTGGAACAATGGAGCAAACCGCTGTTGTTGTAATTCATAGTGTTGCAACTGCATGTCCGGGGGCATTGTCTAGGGGATAACGTAATAAATGCAAGAATTTATTTTCAGGCCCCATTCTACTTTCTCAAACTTTTTAATTTACATGTTTAACATTTAATGTCAGTAATGATAAAAAAACTTTAAATATTCACAGAATCAGGGTTTTTCCTGCAGTTAAATTTTCGACCACCAAAACAAAAATTTTCCCAATAAATGGTTTATTTGCTTTCCTAAAGCTCAGTGGTAAGAGCATTGCGTTAACAACGCAAGGTTGTGGGTTTCGATCCCAGGGGATTGCATATAGCCAAGTATAAATGTATAGGATAATGTAAGGTCTGCCAAATGCATAAATGTAAATGTATTTGATAAGTGAATGTGATTTATGAGTGAAATATGACTGCCGCTCTTGTGATGACACCAGGAACGAGCAAGCAGAGAGCCCCGTAATTGTTTCTGTCTTCAAACTAAGTACTATGCATGATTGACTTAATTCAGTGTTCAGATTGGTCTAATATGAAAAAGTACAAACTGCTCCGTATGCTTTTTAAATGCTCTTGTGGAATGTTGATGTCCTACACTGATTGCTCTGTGCAGTGTCGAATGAAGTTGAAAATAATAGGCTCTGCTCTCTCTCTCTCCCTTACACATATTATTCAAAATAAACTGACACAATGATAAAAGGTTTAAAGACTGAATCTATTTTTACATTTTTACCTGAATTACAGCCGCGTGTGATTTAGGCTCCAAAAACAGGTTAACGGTTAATGTGCCCTGGGGTCTCATTTATAAAACTGTGCGTAGCATCCTAACTAAAAGTGTACGTGCACCCGAAAGCCAAAAACAGCGTACGCCCCAGAATATTCAGACTTATAAAACCGCTAAAATTTACAAATTAATAATTGTAATAATTATTAATAAGTAATAATTATTAATAAAGTCAATGAAGGTCTCTGCAGCATTTATGTTTTTACAGACTGATTATTAAAATCACCTCATTAATTAGTGCTGTCCTTCACCTGAGATAACATTTGAAGACATAATTGTAAAAGACAAACCTTTCTTCATTCCGGTTTGGTTAGGAGCATAGTTAGGATTGATAACGAGGACATAAAGAGATACGATTGTGCGAGACCTTAATGGCTGTATTTCCGGACTTTGACATTCAATAATTATGCACAGTATTTAAGGAAAATATATTTAGTATTTATCTACACTGTGTGACGAAAACGAGACGAGACACAACGTAAATGTTGGTCATGTGACGATGACTATAATTAAATGTATAATGCAATATTGTTGTTGAATAAAAACTTGACTAAATGTGGTTTACAAAATAAACACTGTGCTAAAATGTCTCTTCATTTTCGTTGACCAAAACGAGATGAAATGTTATAACATCATTTCGTCTGATGCTTTAACCTAGATGCGGAGCGGACTGCTGTTATTTAAATGTCATCTGGCTGTTCTGCGTGTATGAGTGAATTAGCACAGTTTAACATACAAAAAAAGTGATGGTTGAGGATTTATCTATGTCTGCACTGTATGAGGAGAACAAATGAACTTCATCTCCAAAGTTGCTCTGAGAGTTTATTTTACGAGCGTTTACTGTTTGACTGAATCCATCGGCAAACACAATTTTGTGAACTTTAAGATTTTATTTATTTGCGATATAATGTCTGTTATCCAACTTATTTTGTTTTTCAATAAAAGTTATTACAATTATAAAGGCACAGCTAATGTTTGTTTAACTTAGGCTATTTTTTTGCCGTGTTTTTATTAAATATTAATTAACCACAAACTAAGCATTCGTTTTAAAGAAGGCCTAAGTGGGGAAAAAAGCCTGTTTGTTTATTTGCATTATACAAAGCGAGTATATCATGTGATGCGTCTTATCCCGCTTATCCTGCTAATAATAAATAATGTTAATAAAACTTTTAGTTGAAGGAAAGGGAATAATCTAAATGCATAACTTTGAAGATCAAAATAAGTTCATTTCCTCACCAGCACATCTCTAATGGACCACAACTCGATTGTAACTTATATTTGGGATATTTAAAGAACTGTTATTATTTAAAGCTTTTTTGTTAAAGGTTTTACATTTCAAAATTCTAGACTACATAAGTAAAACTCACTTTAAGAATCCAATAAATAGCCTTATTTGGGGTTTTATTTAGTTATCATGAGTAACAGATCAAATAAAAAATTGTTTAGTCGGTTATCAGATTAATAAAAAACAATCATCCGATTATTAAAATAATCGTTAGTTTCAGCGCTAATTTATTGTGCATGTCTGAACATAAACTTTATGTACTTTTACTACTTATTGCTCCTTTGTTTCATTAGTTTTCAGAATGTTATTTATCTTTTAAGAATAACGTGTATCTGTTACACTATGAAGCAGTTGGAGAAGTGTTTATGTAAAAGGAAACCTATGTTATAGATGCAAATCTCATTGCTACCTTCACATGATGTAAAATATAACTAGAATGACTCCAAAGGTAATATACAACTTGTCTACAGATTTTTTTATTTTTTATGTGTTTTAAATATCTGGGTGGCGCCAATTCTGATCTCGCATAAACCTCTGCAAATGTGCAGTTTGGCCCCTGCACCAAGGCCGAGTTGATACAGGTGTGTCATATTAGAAGCAGCCGACAACAGTCTCTCCCAAACGTGGGAGGGAGGGGGCGGATGGCCAAAGAAATCTTTTGTGGCATGAAAAGTGAGATATTTGACATTAAAATATTGAGAGGTACAGTAAACAAGTATCCAGAAAAAATTATACATTAGTACAAAAAGTGTACTTCGTTACTTCCCACCTCTGATATAAATAAACCCCCAAATAGCCTATTATGTACTTTGCAATGTGCAAACACCACAAATTAGATTTTTGTCATTTAAAACACCTCTCCCCTTTAAACTTTGCGGTTTTATGAGATGCATGCAAAACAAATCTGACTTAGAAACTGCGCACCTCGCGCTGCACGGAGAGACCCGCCCAGGGAGAGACACGATTGACTTTAAAACTGGGCAGCTCATGCTGCACGGAGGGACTTTTAATAAGGAAGAAGACCTGCTTGATTTATAACTGCGCAGTTTGCAAGTGACGTCACAGACCATCTTATCAATAAGCTTCTTCGAGCCACTTTGTAAACGTACGTCATTGTTTCACACGCGTTTCCAAAAAATGCACTTGTAGCAAATTGATCAACTGTTGTTAACACTGTTGCATATTATAGTAAGGTTAAAAAACACTGCAGTATCTAGGAACTTTACTGCAGTTTACTATTGTAAATACTACTAGTAAACTAAAGTATGTTTATGTTGGCAAATATATTGCTATTGTGTGTTAAAAATAAAATATAAACAACTTTTTTTAACTAGTTAGGTAAACAAAAAATGATATGGCCCTATTTATCAATCTGTTTAATTAATGTAATTTGTCAGTTCCCTGCCTATTTATGTGAACTACACATAACACACTACATATTTTTTTACAATGATAATACAGTACTTCCCATAATAAACAAACCATCCTAGATAGCACAATGAAGACAAAAAACTAAAGCTGTATAAAATATAGTTGCACTAATTAATTGTTTCCAACCACAATGTAATTAAGTGTTTTGCATGTTTTATTAGCAAAGCTGTGTTTAGAAAAGCTTTTAGAAAGCAAAGGCATGTAAAGCCTTCCCATAAAGATGCCTCTTCTTAAAAAGGTTTATCCTTTCTGGATAAACCTTAGCATTTTCAACAGAAGTGTTGCCAGTTCTGACCCACAAGCATGATATCTTCCTTTCCCTTTTGGCATTTAGAAAGCAGAGCGCGAGAGAGAAGCAGTACATTTACCTGACAGTACAGCAGCTAGTCCGTGAATGAGTGATTACAAAACAGCTTCTCCAAGGGCCAGTTACTTGCGTGTATTGTTTGCTCATCCGTTTCATTTTAAACAGTCTATTTGACTGTTTGGATACATGAATACAGTTTGTCTATAAATAGGCACATTTTGCCTGCTGGTCAACAAGTAGTCTGACTGGGCCATGTTTAGTCATAATTGTATATTTATTCTATGGTCTGACACTAGAAGCAATAATTCCATATAAATAAGCATTGTATCAGCATTGTTACGTACAACATTATTAGGCTTCATACAATTTTGAAAGCAAGGAGAGGAAATACTAATAACCTGGAGATGTGCTGGCTGTTGAATAATCTGTTGGTACTGCTGCAGGATCTGTTGTAGTTGAGCATGCTCTTGCATCAGGGCCTGGTACTGAAAGCTGGCCCTCTGATGTTGCACTTGCTGCCAATGTGCAGCTGCTGCTTGAAGCTGCTGTAGACGGGCGACTTCCGCTGGGTCTCCTGCATCACTAATACCACTGGGCTGCAAGTAGTAAATTAAATAAATGCTTTTTATTTGACAATAAAGTGATAATAATGCAGTCGGTTATGATAATGGCGACTTATGGTTCTTTGTTGGACCAACACAAAGGCCTCTACACCATAGGAAACGTGCTGGTTTTAATTTATACTTCTGCTTTGGTGTCCACGCCAACAGGCATTGACCACTAGTCATCAGTGTCATTTTCCTTGTGTAACCAAGACAAGAGCCGAGCCAAAGAAGAAGCAGCTTGTTGTGTATGTTAATGGAAAAGCATTAGCAATGATCTCTCTGAATAATTTATCTAATAAGTAAACACAGCACTATCTGGACAATACAGCTGAAAAATGTATCATCGATATAATGTTTTGTATCATTTGATATTGATTATTATTAATACATTTTAATTGCCTTTTTTTAAACCAGTAGGAAATGAGGTTTGAATTTTACCACTATATTATTTACATTTTCCCAATAAACTGTATTACTGTTAAAATTCATCGATTCTCATCTGTGCATTTGCATGAAAGGTAACAATTTTCGTGCATCGATTTAAAAAGTTGAGAATCGGATACAAGTTGCCATTTGCATCGCGATGTCCCTTTTCTAAAATATTTGCATCTATAAAAATCGATTAGTTTATATATAATTATTAGTAGATGCACTTTACTTTTATTGTTTTATATGTTGGTTGATTTCTATAAACTGTTTCTCAAGCACGTTCTGTCATCACTCTTCTTAAGTGAATATGCCATATCACAACACGGAATGTCCTGATAGTCACACACAGGCGGCGTCTGAAAGCTATAAAGTGTTGTTTTCAAAGGATGCATTCAACATACAACAGGCAACCAAGCATTTTCAACAACAGCTGCATGAATAAAATTAGCAAACAATAAAATGCATGCTAGGAACTATTCTGTTTGTTGAGTTTACATAATTTTGCATTTTTTACAAAAACTTTGTCTTTGTTAGCAACATGCTGTGGACGAATTTTGTACAGCAGGTCTTCAGACTGCGACTAAATGGTAACCAGTTTTCGAGACAGCATTAGCTTTTTTTACAAGTACTCACGCATGTGCGACCTGCAAATTTGGAATTTATTCTAGTTGTTAATTTCATGTGGAAATAAGAGTAGAACACGTCCAGCCACCAGTGCAGACTGTGACTCACGTCATTGATGTTTCCGGCTGCCGCGGATGCGCTCAATCCAGGTCGTCATTGACAAGTTTACAGACACACAACGTGAGGGCTTTACTTCGAGTTGCTGTTTGCTGTGATGGATTTATTGAGCTCAAGAATGAACAATTTGATATGGGAGACGTTTAAAAAGAAACTAAGCACTGAGGAGTTCAGGTAACGTAATTTATCTGTTCATAACTTGAGACAGCGCTCGATCATTTCAAATCCATTCACACCAAGAGCAACCAACAGGCGAATGCTCTTGCTACGTTTTATTTTACATTATATTTATGTGTTATGTGAAAGTATCCTTAATACACAATAAAATCATCGTAAGAATGTAACAACACGAGACCTTTCATTTTGCTTTAAGGATAACACTGTTCACAATTAAATATATACTTTTTGACAAAACCAAATTTCAGTAGGTTCAAATGGATTCAAAATACAGTCTCTCTATTTAACACCGATCAATAACAAAGCTTCTCTGTAGCTTCTCTGTCTCTTTTTAAATAAGCAGAACCAAATCTGCGGTAATCCAATAATTTATTTGTCAATATCAGTAATTTGAGTGGAAAATAATTGAATAATTGCATTGCAGGCTGATATAGGCTGTGCCCATAAATTGTTTGCTTGCGCTCCTAAAATGTTCAGTTAGGGGCTACAGTGCTCCTTGTAAAAAAAAGTTAGTCCGGAGCCCTGGTACTCACAAATAGTATATTGGCTCCTTCTACAAAAACATTATTTGTTCAAGTAATGTAATTATATTTGTTATATGAACATATTCAAGTTGGATTTTTACAGTGAGGTTGGTATCTAAATGTTTTACTTCAACCATGGAATCGGAACTGGAAATCGAAATCAGCAGAATCGGAATCGATAAAATTGTAACGATTCCCAACCCAACCTGTGAGCATTGAGTCTGAGGAAGAGCGGCGAAAATAACGTAGCCAATATTTTGCATTTGGACTGCAATACCAGGCTCAATGATTCAATGTTACATACGACTCGTTTAACATCCTAACAGTCATGAAACCCATTTTAACACTCCGATGCTTAAATGGACATTGAAGATTACATTTTATGTTCCTTGATATTAATTATTCGTTTTTTTAAGGAGCTACTTTTATTTAATGTCTTGTGTTATTTTACATGAGTGCACGGGAATCATGGAAGATAATCGTGATCTCAATAACCATGGAGAAAAAATATGATTGACATTTCAGCAAGAATCATGCAGCCCTAGCCCCCACTGACATCCACTGGATACATAACCACCAAATAAATATATGCAGACATTTTGTGTTCCATCGAAGAAAGAATCATATACAGGTTTTCAAAAACGGACCAAAATATCAGTGGGAATACATAATGACAGAATGTATATTTGGGTAATCGTTCCCTTTAAGTAAATATACTAAAGAGTAGATAAAAATAATACCTTTGTTTCCTCGGGTGGTGGAGGTGGAGGGGGCTCTTCATTGGGAGGTGGAGGTGGAGGGGCACTTTTGGGGGGTTCAGCTGGAGGTGGTGGATCTTGGCTGTTTCCACTTGATGAGTTACTGACTAAATTCTGGTTCTGCTTCGACGTTTCATTTTTAAGCTTCTGTAAATTCTGACGGTGCTGCTCGTACCAATAGTCCTGCTGCTCCTGTACAAAATACAACATGTAAATATTACCTTTCACACAGATTTTTTTTCTGGTGTATTAAATGACACGCGATGGCATTACAGTAGCTAATGCAAGTATGGCGTCATTTATAAGACATGCCACAGAAGCTTGCCTGTTGAGACATCGAAGAAAAGTCGGGCTTTTTATCCGCTTCCAACCCGCTGGCTTCGCTAACCTTTGGTTTTGGAGCTTGATTCTGCGCTGCAGATGAAAATGAGGACTCGGGGGGTGGAGGCTTCGGTTCCGACAGTGGAAGCTGAGGAAGGCCCGCAGATCCTTTAATGGATAATGGGTCTTGAAAATTGTTTGGGGGCGCTGAATGATCAGCACCGCTTGTTTGCCAGTATGATGGAGGGCCGCTGCCATATCCAGGACCACTGCCCCCGGGGTGGTGCAGTACAGACTGAAGTTGCTTTTGATGGAGCTGCTGCAACTGCTGCATCTGTTGTAAATGTTGTTCATGAAAACTAGAGAAATTAGATGACCCTGTAATAGTTGTTGGAGCTCCATAACCCCCATGTCCTCCTCCTGGAGGCTGAGATGCTCTGAACTGATGCGGCCGCGGGCCGGCGTGCGGAGGAGGCTGGTGTCCCCCTCCGTAACCGCCCCAAGAAGGATGCATTCTTGCTTCGAAACACTGCGGACCAGACGAGGCCTAGCCGCCTGATCGCATGGGACCGGTTACTTATTGCTACAACTTTGCAAATATAAATAGCGTTAACTGTAACTATCAAAAGAAAATGACAACTATTGTTTTTACTTTACAAATATGCAAAACATAAAATACCGTTTTAGCAAAGACTACGCTAGCACGACAGTCCTTTTGCTCCAGCCAGCATGAGCGTGACGTCAGTATTTGCGTGAAGCGTCTGTATTCTTCTTCGTTGAAACTTGAAAGCTTTCTGGTTCATCACTGCCACTTATCGTTCTGGATACGCAACTAGCGCCAAACAGTGATATTTGTGCATTGACGAATAGAGACCATTAAAACATTTAACGCAATGTGCAACTCATTTAGAAAAATAGAATATTTCTGGCCAATTTTATTATGTTTTTTTTCCCTTAGGAAAATAAGCCATCTTCATTAAAAGCTTAATTTTGATAAATACTGTAGGCTACCAGGCACTGGAAAGTACTATTTTGTGATAAACTGCTCTGCTTTTTTTTCTGATTGTCAGGTTAATCCCCAGTTTTAAATGACATGATTAATTAAGCAATATTCAGCTTGATTTAGCAGCATAATACAGAGAGTGAAACCTTCTGACATCGGACATGTCTCTTCTAATGACCAATATATAAACATAATGCTTGAGTAAGTAATGTTGCTCTTTTGACCTCTAAATACAAACATCTGCAAACTGAATAGTATAAAATGCATTCTTGTCTGTAGCCTACTTGTGTTCTTGTGAACCCGTGAAAAGTCACCAGTAGCTGCCCAAGTAGCCCTGTGTCCCAATTTGCATACTTCCCGTCCTAAGTAGCATTAAAATCATAGTATGTTGAAATGAGTATCCATTAGGTATCGGATGGTCAACTGTTTTCAATGCACACTCAAAACAGCTGACACTAACCACAACCTACCACAAGAGGGCAGACTTTAGTAACACTCGGTGGCGAATATAGGCTATTTTAAAAGCAGGGGCCACATTGGGGCCACAATTTACAGAGGGGGGCCAAGTATAGATATTTTTCAAGTGCTCCTGGCACTACCAGACTGAAACACTGGAGTTAGAGAATGATGCAGGTTTATTAATGATAAACAGAGATGAGTACAGGGGCCCGTTTCAGAAAGGAGGTTCAGTGAAAACTCAGAGCATATTAACCCTGAAATGATGGAAACTCTGGGTTTTCCGTTTCAGAATGTGAGGTATGTCAAACCCGAGAAAGCAGGTTAACTCAAGCTCGTTTCTAAAAGAGAGGTAATTTAAACTCAGAGTGAGCAACCCTATTAACTTTCTCTGTAAACCTAACCTGGTCGAGAGCTGGTTTTCTTTGGCAAACCCAGAGTTTCTTTCGATCTTCTGCCCTTTTTTAAAGCACAAGTGGTGTACCTTATTGTTTCATTCATTAATACAGCCATTCATGGCACAACTTTTGATCACACAGAGACCATCTCAGTGACTAAAATCCAAAATGTGCTTCTATAGAGGATCCTGTGTGTGAAGAGGCTGCATTAATTCATAGTTCTTTGATTTCAGGAGAGGAATTTAGGACCTGAGTGGATTATTGTCATTACCCTGTCCATTTTTCTTTACACTGAATTAGATATATCAAAATATATCTCATCCATCCTTACATCGATAACATCATCCACTGTGGCCGTGCATCACATCAGAGCAGATTTTTTCCCTTACATGCTCTCATAAATGGTAGTTTTCTGTGGAGGATAAGAAATGAGTTAATAAAGAGTGTAAATTTAGTGCATGAATAAAGAAAATAATAAATACAGACAAATTCAGAAATTAAGCGATAAAGGTAATAAACCATTTATTTAGAAGTGCAGCAATTCCTAACCAAAAACTGCTTCAAGCAAGGTTCGAACTAATCAGTCTGAGTTTGACACTAGAGTCAAACACCCTAACAAGTGTGATATATACCAATATATCTCGTGTCTCATACCTTCCTGAGCACTGATGCGTAGTGAGAACATGATTTATTTTATTCTTTCTGTTTTATTTCTGTTGTTTCAATATTTTATTCATTAATTTACTGATTAATTACTTTGTTTATTGGTATATATATATATTTTATCAATTTTATCTTAAGGAATTTACACAGTAAAGCACATTAGTCTAAAAGGTAGAGGGGGAGGTGTCGCTGCACTTCACAATAATTCTTTTATAAACTCTCAGAAGTCTAATTTTAAACACAATTCTTTTGAAGTCATGGTACTTCACGTATCGACAGCTAATAATAAGGACAAAACATTTTTAAAATTCATTCTAGCTATTGTATATAGGCCTCCAGGGCACCACACAGATGTTTTTAAAGAATTTGGTGGGTTCTTATCCGAACTAGTACTGGCCGCAGATAGAGTCCTTGTCGTTGGTGACTTTAACATCCATGTAGATAATGATACAGATGCCTTGGGAATGGCTTTCAAAGACACTCTTAACTCCATGGGCGTTAGTCAACATGTGTCAGGACCCACTCACCTTCGTAATCATACTTTAGATTTAATACTATCTTATGGTATAAATGTGGACGATGTTAAAATCGTTCAGCAGAGTGAAGACATTTCGGATCATTATCTGATATTATGTTCGCTTCACTGGCCTTCGGCTGCAAATCAAACTCCTTGTTACAAATATTGTAGAAAGATTAGTTCGACTACCAAAGATGCGTTTCTCGACAATCTGCCTCAATTGTCTCAAATATCTAGCATGAGTAAAAACGATGACAATCTTGACATTACTATTGACAATTTTAGCTCTACCTTCTCGGAAACATTAGACACAGTTGCTCCTCTGCGTTTAAAAAAGATTAAAAATGGCAGCCCAACACCGTGGTATAATGAACACACTCAGGCTATAAAGAAAGCGTTGCGTAAAATGGAACGGAACTTTAAGAAAACTAATTTAGAGGTATTTAGTATAGCATGTAAGGATAGTACTCGAAAATACAGGAATGCCATAAAAACGTCTAGATCCGCCTACTTTTCATCACTAATAGAGGAAAACCATCACAACCCTAGGTTTTTATTTAACACTGTGGCTAAATTAAGTCGTCAGCGACTTCAGATTCTGAATATCAGCATAACAGTGATGAATTTATGAACTACTTCATTAGTAAAATCCAAGATATTAGAGAAAAAATTATAACAATGCAACCAGAAGTGAAACCCGCTGAACAAACTAACTACAGCACCCCTAAGGAGAAATTGCAATTATTTTCTACAGTAGATCACGATGAACTCTCTAAAATCATTAGATCATCCAAATCAACAACATGCGTGCTAGACCCTATACCTACAAAACTTCTGAAAGAAATGCTCCCGGAAATTATAGATCCTCTTCTTATTATTATTAACTCATCTCTGACATTAGGACATGTGCCTAAAGCATTTAAGGTGGCTGTTATAAGGCCCCTTGTCAGAAAACACAAACTCGACCCAAGAGAACTAGGGAATTACAGGCCTATATCGAATTTACCTTTTATATCTAAAGTTCTTGAAAAAGTAGTTTCAACTCAGTTATGCTCCTTCCTCCAAAGGAATGACATTAATGAAGAATTCCAGTCTGGATTTCGAGCATGTCACAGTACAGAGACTGCTTTGATCAGAGTTACAAATGATCTGCTTTTAGCGTCTGACCGTGGCTGTATTGCGTTATTGGTGCTGCTAGACCTTAGTGCTGCTTTTGACACCATTGACCACAGCATACTCCTACACAGACTCGAAAAGTACGTCGGCAATAATGGAATAGCATTGAAATGGTTTAAGTCTTATTTATCTGACTGTTTTCAATTTGTAGCAATAAACAATGATGTGTCCCGCAAATCACAAGTCCAGTACTGTGTACCACAGGGCTCAGTCTTAGGGCCTCGGCTCTTCGCATTATATATGCTACCTCTAGGAGATATAATAAAGCGACACGTGCATTATGCTCTCAGGCGTCCTGTCAGTTGGTAATACCTAGAATTTCAAAATCAAGTGCAGTTGGTAGATCCTTTTCTTATCTAGCGCCTAAACTTTGGAATATTCTTCCTTGCTCTGTCCGGGAGGCAGACACACTCTGTCAGTTTAAATCTAGACTAAAGACGCATCTTTTCAATCTTGCATGCACTACATTCCCATAATATTAATCTTCACAGGATTTAGGCTGCATTGTTTAGATAAACCGGAACCAGGAACACATCCAACAACAAATGATGTACTTGTTGCATCAAAGAGTGCAGAACAGTACTCTACTCTCAGCCAGTCTTGTCTCTTTGTTCCAAGGTTACCGCTGGATGAAGTTCATGCCCAGACCTGATGGCAGAGCTGAGAATGGGAAGCGGTGACCTGACAAGAGCTGAGATGATAGAGCTGGATAAAGGACGCGACGACTTGACACGATTTCACTCTCAAATGCTATTAGATTGTTAATGATAATCTTAAATCTATAATTTACCTTATTAGTAAGTTTATTTATTTTTTATTTAGCCTTGTTGTGCAAGCACTGTTGAGCTTGTGCAGTGGCAGCAGCTTTTGTCAGAGGGGAACTGGAATCCCCTGGTTGGGCCTGGGTTCTCCTGAGGTTTTTTTTCTCGATTGGAGTTTTGAGTTCCTCGCCACCGTTTGCATTCTGTTTTGCACTATTTGCCTGGCCGGGGGGGGGGCTGCTTTAGAATTTAGACATAATTAATATTGCATATAGGAATTTATAGTCCGTGAAATATTTGACCTGTGGTTCTCTCTGCTTTATCTCAATTGTGTGCTTTCACTGTGCGTGTGTGCGAGTGTGTTTGCGTGTGTGCGTCTATGTCGATGTGTGTAAGAATGTATGCATATTGTGTGTGTGGAGCATTTGTATGTTTGTCTTTTCACCTCTTTCTTGTTTTTACAGGTGCATGACTTTAGTTGTTTTACTTGTAGTCAATGTGTCTCATGTACAGCTGCTTTGTAACAATGAAAATTGTAAAAAACGCTATATAAATAAAGTTGAGTGACGAAAATTACTTATTGTGGCTTTAATGCAGTGTTCCCTTTCTGTCGGTCTCTAGATGTTGTGTCGAGCCGACAGATGGGGTTCGCCCTTGAGAACCAATCAACTCTGACTACTATAGATAAGGCCAATGAAATTTGGCGAATTAAATTTGCATGCCGGTCTCCGCCCCCGGATATCCGGTATAAAAGGAATACGGCGTGCAGCCTTCATTTACCTTTTGTTCTTCAGAGCCTTCGCTCATGACTACGAACAAGACAAATTCAACGAATTCTTCTCCTACATTACTGGATCTACAACGTAGAGCAGCGGATTGTACCAACCTGCAGCGACCTTCCCCTGGGTGTCTCGGCGGTTCCAGAGGTGTTAGAGATATTTTCCAAAAGGTCCTTTTCAGGACTGAGCATTCTCCGGCGCGGCATGTCCCGCTGTTCTCTTGGGTCCCTTACCTTCATCAAGGAGGGGGATGGACACGATAGCTGTGTCAAGTGTCTGGGCGTCCAGCACGCTGAGGCAGCTTTCGTTGACACATCTTGTCCGCACTGCGGACAGTGCAGGCAAGATGTGCCAGTGCGGGCTCCAAGACTTGGAGCGCTCCACTCACTGCCCGCTCCAGTCAAGCCAACTCCGGCTCCCTCACTTCCCTCGATGGTAGGGCAGCCAAAGGCTATGTCGAGATTCCCCAGGTCACCTGTGCCCCCTGGGGGAATCGGCCACGCCTACCGTCCAAGGCGTGTAGGACTTTGGAATCACTGGTGTCGAAAGCTTGCGCTGCCTCGGGCCAGGCTGCCTCCTCTCTCTACGCCATGGCCATCCTGCAGGTCCACCTGGCCAAGGCGTTGAGAGAGCTCCACGAGGGTAAGGCCGACCCGGGTATAATGCAGGATCTCCGTGCCGCCACTGACCGCGCTCTACGGGCAACCAAAGTGGCGGCACAGGCCCTGGTTTGGACGATGTCCACGGTAGTGGTCCAGGAGAGACACCTCTGGCTGAACCTTGCGCAGATGAGTGACACTGAGAAAGTCCACTTTCTTGATGCACCCGTCTCGCAGGGTGGGCTGTTTGGTGACACCGTCGAGGACTGCGCTCAGCCGTTTTAGACGGTTAAGAAGCAGACAGTGGCGATTAGCCACATTTTTCCGCGCCGTGACTCGGCCGCCCAGAGGCCTCCGAGATCTCGCGCGATGTCTGCTTCCCAGCAGCCCAGGACCCCTTCAACATCGGCTCCAGTTCCTGTGCCCCTAGTGCAGGCGGCACCCCGGAAGCGGAGGTCAAGGGGGAAAACCTCCACCCCGTCAGCAACCTTCTCGCAAGAAGCGACGTTGACGGGAAGACCCCAGGAAGAACAACATCAGGCCCGACCTTCAAAGCCACGTCTCTGATCGGTCGGTACGGGACGGCTCCTGCCTCATCACCAAAGCCGGACCCTTTTCAGGGCCTGGCGCCCACTAACTCGCAAAGTTTTTCCTTTCTCCCTGGGTGTACTTTGCAGCCGACCCACACTCCACTGACCTGTGCTCGGAAATCCGATCTCACGTCTTGGCGAGGTGTGAGGTCGAACACACACGACAGCAGCCAACACTCTCAAACTGACAGTGTGTGCAGTTGTTACGCCAGGCAGGTAAGTAGGCTAACATGCCCTCCGGAGCCCCCCGCGAGATATGGTTGGCTCCGCCAGCCAACGAACCACCCCCCGTGGGAATGGTGAAGCACACCGTCCCCTTGGCCCCCCTGCAGTCCCTGGGAGCTTGAAAGCTCCCCACACCGTCTCGGTGGCTAATGAGGACGGTCAATCTTGGCTACTCGATCCAGTTCACCAGAAACCCTCCCAAGTTTCAGGGCATCCTCTCTCCCTCTACCAGCTTCTCGTTTGTCTCTCATCGGAGGCGGTCGCATTTTCTCACTCCCCGTCCATTTACATTTAGATTTACATTTAGTCATTTAGCAGACGCTTTTATCCAAAGCGACTTACAAGTGGGGTAGGTAATGGAAGCAATTAGGACATCATAAGTACAACAAAAGCATAAGTGCAATCAAAAATAAGGTTCATATAGTCCAACACAGTATACAGAATCATTCATACATTTTTTTTTTTTTTTTTTTTTTTTTTTTTTTTTAAAGAAGAGAAGAAAAGAGTAGAGAAGAGAGTTGAGTCAGAACAGATCAGTCAGATGTCAGATGTTGGCGGAAGAGATGTGTTTTCAGGCGTTTCTTAAAGATGGCTACAGAGTCTGCAGATCTTGTAGCAGCAGGCAGATCATTCCACATAGGTGGAACAGATCCGGAGAAGGTGCGCGAGAGAGATTTTTTACCTTTATGGGATGGCACCACAAGACGCCGTCCTTGCCCATATCTTCCCTGCTTTGTCTCCTGTCTTGTCTCGTCTCATCTATTGAGAGACTCTCTCTGCACTGCTCTCGAAACTTGGAAATTATGGATCTGATCAACTGGTCACTTAGCGCAATTGACACCATTTTCTCGACGAGGAACAAAGGTTCGGGTGAACCTGAATGCCCTGACGGAACGTTCGCAGCTGGCTACACGATGGACGCGTGGGAGAGATGGCGGATCGTGTGTCTGGCGGCTCTTTCCGTGGAGGACATTGAAGATATCTACCTTTTCGGAACCATGATAACAGGTATTATGCTGATTGGATTATGCTTTGCCCTGGGTTATCGAAAAATTCTTAAAACGGGAACAGCTGTCCAAAGCCTCACAAGGCTTCCCGTTTTGACGGAGGCCGTGGGAAGAGCGGTCAGCACTGAGACTGAGACTATTAATCGCAATATGGGTTACATCTTGAAAAAGCTCACGGCTATGGAAAGGAAAATTGATGATGTTAGAGACCAGAATGGACAAAGAGAGTAGCCATGGAATTGGAATGCGGTTTACTCGCCTCAAGACGAAACAACTGCAATCTTATCTTTTCAGCCCCCCTGAACCAGGATTGGCCTTGGCCGAGGCCGATACTGGAGAAAGAACCCTGAAGGGCAATGTGGCGAGACGCTCTTGCGTTCCCTCCCCCATCATACACACACACACAGACTTTCGGACCTTATCCCTCATACAGACACACACAAACACAGACTCTTTCTCTGAATGGAACTCAACTCTGTCACCAGGTCGGCGCGACTGTCCGCAGTACACGACCAATCGGTGTTGAACTGCCTGGAACAATTCAGGCAGTCAGCGGTCCCCCTGAAACCGTTTTCAGAGGCTCCTGGGATACATGGCATCCTCGGTGGGGCTAATACCCCTCGGGTCGAAGCACACGAGACCGCTCCAACACAGTCGAGTTCCCGAGGAATGCGTGGCACACCGGCAGCAGGCGCCTGGTGATGACACCCCTCTGTCAATGCACCCTAACCCCTTAATCTTCCATGGCCTTTTTCCGGACTGAGGTCCCACTTGGGCAGGTCGAGGCACGTCGTGGTGGCGACGGACAACTCCCTGCAGGGGTGCAGTGTGCAACGGGCACGCAGTAGGGGACCTTCAAGCATTCTCCGTGTCGCCTCTACTTGGACCTCATGCTCCGTGTGCCTCTACTTGGACTGCATGCGGAGCTTCAGGAGCTCTGACCAGCTCTTTGTCTGTTTTGGAGGACAGCAAAAGGGGAAGGCTGTCCCCAAGCAGAGATTGGCGCAATGGATCGTGGATGCCGTCACGGCGGTAAACCAATCACAGGATCTCCCATGCCCATTGGCAGTGCTGGCTCACTCCACACAGGGTATAGCCACCTCCTGGGCACTGGCTAGAGGCTCCTCTCTGGCAGACATTTGTAGAGCTGCGGGTTGGGCTACTCCCAACACCTTTAAAAGGGTTTAACAACCTTCACGTAAACCCTGTGTCAGCCCACGTCCTGCGCGGCGACATGTAGGACTGGCATCCGGCCGGGCGTATGTCTGCGAAAGTACCTCCTCACCCTCCAGCAGGCTGGGTCAGTGTGCTATTTACCTCTCTTCTTACCCAAACACATGGCTAAGAACAGGTATCCCATCCACCTTCCTTCTTACCCAACCACTGATTAAGTACAGGCATTCCATCCATCACTAAGCAAGCACCCCCTGGGGTGTAAGGCCGGCTGGAACCCCTTACCGGACCTAGTGCTACCGGACGTCTGTAACACCCCCTCCGTGGGCTGTTCCGTCTAATGTATCCTCATAAAATGGTTCCCACTCCTGGTGACCCATGAATTCCCCCAGGTGGACCTCCACCTCGCGGTTAACTACTCAGTCCGCACGTTCCATGCGATCTCCCCCAAGGACGAGACCATACCTATATCCACTATATTCCTCCCCTAGGGAAGGAAATGGCCTCTGCAGCGCATCCCTGATTAAGGAAGTCGCGCTCACCCGGTGTAAACCCGATCCGGACGGCCTCTCGCCAGTAGAGAGCTAAGGCCTCTGTCCGTGAAAGGTTACCAGTCAGGGCTTTACCCATCTTTCTCCAAGAAAGCACTGGGACCCCCCTGGGACCATCACACTGTACGGTAACAGTTTCGCGAAAGCCTCGTGCTGCACGCCCAGGCCTGCTATCGTCGCTTCGCTAGAGATAGTGACATGATACAGCGTAGTAGCGTTTTCCAAAGGAACCCCATCTGTCGGCTCGACACAATGTTGAGAGACCGACAGAAAGGGAACGTCTTAGTTACGCCTGTAACCTCAGTTCCCTAATGGAGGGAACTAGACGTTGTGTCCCTTATGCCACAACACGTATCGTCCTCTGCTGTAGTCGTGAGAGGCTCTCAGGCTCTTCAGAACATAAGGTAAATGATTGCTGCACGCCGTCTTTTATACCGGATATCCGGGGGGCGGAGACCAGCATGCAAATTTAATTCGCCAAATTTCATTGGCCTTTTCTATAGTAGTCAGAGTTGATTGGTTCTCAAGGGCGAACCACTAAAACAAACCTGTACTTGTTTGTTTTTTATAAGACCACATTTACACAACTAATAGGTCATATTGTTCATTCCTGCAATGATGTTGTGTGTTTTTTGTAAATATGTCTGTTTACCAGGCCATACACTTACACAACCTGCACATTTGCTTTAAGGAATGTCAGCTTTTTCATCTGGATAAAACAGCATGCGAGTAACTAAACTTCCTAAAATGTTTTTCTTGCTGTGATAAGTAATGTGTGTAGATCTTGCATATATTCATGTACTGTTAAATACTTCGATAACAGTAGATGTTAAGCTTGTTACATGAATGTTGTAATTTTACAACATTGGGCTAGAGCAGGGGTTCTCAACCTTTTTTTAATCCAAAATCCCCCCCCCCCCCCCCCCCATTGCACTCAACAATATTCGAAGCACCACTCACAAAAACGTTTTCTATCCAATAAAATATTTTTGAGCTTGACATGGGCTGGAAAAGCATTTATTCAATAATGGTAAAATAATAAAAAAATATTGGTTTTTATTTCAAGTTAGACTTAAATGGTCATGTTTCTTTCCTGGGCTGAACTGTTTAAATATCTTGCATTATATGCATTTGATTTGAACTTATTTCTCAGGGAATGGAACTACACTGAAAAGAGAAAGAAACACTGCATACAGTATAAATTCATATGGACGAATCCCATGAAAACATCTATTCTCCTTCTTTACAAAACAAGAAATGTATTGCCTTTTGGTTTTCAGGGTGAAATACCTCATGTGGCTGTAACAGAATGCAAGTCTGGCTGACAAGATGCTCCGTCGACATCAGCTCCGCAAACCTTCTGTGCCCCGCCACGCTCATCTAACCTGTTCCCAATGGGCGGTGGTGGACCGTCCCATAGCGGGCAGACTTGTCAGAAGGATGAGCTATCTGTTGCAACATCAGACTGCTGCCTCCTGGTATCAGAGGCTGAGGATTTTCCCGAACTCCCGCCCACTTGTGGTCGAGCACAGGAGGAAGCCACCGTGTAGATGTCAGCCATGCTTGCACGGGTTTTTGAGAGTATCGGGCTGCAGTGTGTCGCACCGCCATCCCCACAATGATGGTGGGGCAGCTAAGGGATATGTGGTCATCCCCCAGGTGGAATGTACCCACGCGTTACATCTCTGCCCACAGACCGCTGCCACTTGAAGGGTCGGCCAAGGGTCTCTTCGAAGGGATGTAAGCTGTATTCAACGCTCGCGTCAAAAGCTCACACTGCTGCGGGTCAGGCTGCCTCCACCCTCCATGCCATGGCCACTGATGCACATGACACCGCAGCTGCACTGGCTTGAGAGTCGTGTTCCCTGGAAAGGATCGTTGTATTGTCAACACGTCACAGTGCCGTTGCACCCTAACCCGTGGTCAGACCTGGCTTTTCTCTAAGTCAAGGTCCTGCTCAGGCAAGTTACGAGGCGCGTCGTGATGACGACAGACGCCTCCCTGCACGGATGGGATGCCGGGTGGAACGGGCATCCAGCGTCGGGTCAGAAGACATGGTAACCTTCCTGCGGAAGGATGGGGCGTTTTGCATAGGGACCCCATTTTGTCGACACAACATTAAAAGACCAAAAGAAAGGGAATGTCTTGGTTATGACTGTAACTTCTGTCCCCTGATTGAGTCATGTTAAGTGAGTTCCATGTTTACATCACATGATTGGACTGTAATAAAATTTCTCCACTGTGTTGAACTGCGATTAGCAAACTAACATTAGCAACTGCTACAGGCCAAGCTCCAGATATGATATGAAAGGTGGGCCAAGTGATTTTCCAGGTGGGCGGAAAGGGGGTAACTAAGTATAAATGTTTTGCCCCAAACTATTCACAATAAATGAATGTAAATAGGAACTGTTTAGCTTTTTTAATTATTCTACGTAGTATTAATAGTGTATATATTTTTTTTATTATTGTTAAACTCTGATAAATCAGTTTTTTTATTATGTTGTCATGTTTTTATTGTGTTTAATTATGTTATTTATCTGTATTTTTTGTTATTATGACTGAAATTAAAACAAACAAACTGCAGTTTGATTGATATTAATTGGAATACACAATAAAAAAGATGATTTTTTACAAATTTCAATCTCATTAAAGAGAAGACAATTCTTCTCATTAAGAGAAGAAGCCAAGACTTTTTTGACTCACCTCAGCTGCGAAGCTGCTTTTACACGGTCCTGTGCTTATTTGTGTTCAATCTCTGCCTGAAGAGCTGATTTCTAATTGCAACACACTTTGCGGCATTGTTTATTGTAGACAATCGCTGCAACTGATGGACAACAGCCAGCTATAGTGAGGACTTGACACTTTATCACAATTTAAATAAAAGTTTGAGCTCATCATGCTTCTGGTCCATTTTCTGCATTAAGCATTTAGCTTTGATGGCTGCTTAGCCTTTAGGGGCTTTGGTATAATTTTACAGAAAAAGGTGAGGGAAACTTTTGTTACTACCACGTGAACTGTATATGCTATTTTTAACAAATTTTGCATAAATCAAAACACAATTCATAAATCACTGATCAAATATGGAATAGCTACCCGTTTAAAAATGCAATAAGCAGGAAAACAACCCTCAAAATAACAGTGCCATTTAGTCCATTCCAACTACAACATAGTTAAGGCATAGATAAAATGTTATGCAACATAAAAAATGTTATGCCAAAATGTTATTCAATTTAAGGAGTACTGTCTCATAAATTTTTGAGCACAGAAAAGAAGTGGAGTTATCATTTTGTAAACTTTGAAAAATTTCTCAAAAAGAGAAAACTAAAGGAATAAAGAACAAACAAATAATGAAAAAGTGTTTCTCTTTTAATATGTATGATTGTTAAATAATGCATTTAATGATTTAAAAAAAAAATGTGAATATGCTAAACACAGTTTCAAAGCCACACAGTTAACAATGTTTAAGTGAGTTTTCATGAGAGGTTGACCGGAGTTGACAGGAGAGGATCGCCACCCGATCTATGATAGACGTCGCAGCATCTTGATGACTGACACATAGCAAAACATGCCTCCAGGTCCGGTCGCTCGTTCCTTTTATATGCTCCCGATCTCCTACGAGATTCGAGCCCGGTGTGTACACAGCTGGCGCTCATCCACAATTACTCACCGGACTCGAACCACGGTCTCGCCACGCCTACTCTACTACAGAATGAAAATGGAATATTCTTTTCTTTGTTTTATTTTTATTCTCAATGTTAATTGTTCTTTTTCTTGTCCTCTCTTCCTCCTGATATTGAGTATTGATTTAATGTGATGTTGGAATTGTTTGATGTGAATTGGATATTGAATTGTCTTATGCATGCCAAAACAAAACTCATCCTGCATCTCATGTGTGAAAAGTGTTTAACTTTATTCCTTATAGTTGATTAGTGTTTGATTATTCTTTAAGACTGTAAACTCATGATTGGTGGTAATTTTGAGCTATCCATGGTATTTTTCTTGATTTAATATATTGACAGGATTAGACCTGTCTGTTGCCCAAACTATTATTTAAAGATTTTCAGTCTAGGGCGTACCACTGTCATAACATTATTTGATCCCTTAATTGGATTTTTTGGATTGGATTCAATTTATTGTCATTACACATATAACAAGTACAGTGTAACGAAATGGATTTAAGAAGAAGAATACAGCAAACATGAGGGAAGTGGAGAGAAAAACAGATACACATAATACACCATAGACAAGACTTGCAACAGGGTAAGATAATCCAGCTCCGGCAAGCAGCCATCCGGTCCTGCAGCCATTACGGCGCTTAACACAGACCCGCTTGCCAAGCTGGCGGGTCAAAGCAACGGAGGTTTGGAATCGGTCAGAGTCTGTGTTTGTGTGTGTGTCTGTATGAGGGATAAGGTCCAAAAGTCTGTGTGTGTGTGTATGATGGGGGAGGGAATGCAAGAGCGTCTCGCCACATTGCTCTTCAGGGTTGTTTCTCCAGTATCTGCCTCGGCCAAGGCCAATCCTGGTTCAGGGGGGCCGAAAAGATAAGATTGCAGTTGTTTCGTCTTGATGCGAGTAAACCGCATTCCAATTCCACGGCTACTCTCTTTGTCCATTCTGGTCTCTAACCGCTCTAACCACGGCCTCCGTCAAAACGGGAAGCCTTGTTAGGCTTTGGACAGCTTTTCCCGTTTTAAGAATTTTTCGATAACCCAGGGCAAAGCATAATCCAATCAGCATAATACCTGTTATCATGGTTCCGAAAAGGTAGATATCTTCAATGTCCTCCACGGAAAGAGCCGCCAGACACACGATCCGCCATCTCTCCCACGCGTCCATCGTGTAGCCAGCTGCGAACGTTCCGTCAGGGCATTCAGGTTCACCCGAACCTTTGTTTCTCGTCGAGAAAATGGTGTCAATTGCGCTAAGTGACCAGTTGATCAGATCCATAATTTCCAAGTTTCGAGAGCAGTGCAGAGAGAGTCTCTCAATAGAAGAGACGAGACAAGACAGGAGACAAAGCAGGGAAGATATGGGCAAGGACGGGGAGTGAGAAAATGCGACCGCCTCCGGTGAGAGCCAAACGAGAAGTGTTTGTTTTAATCTGTGTTTGATCTACGCTACCTCTCTAAATTCTGTGAAGTAGAGACGCAAAGATTTTTTGCGGCCAAGAGATAACATGTAGAGTTAATAACATCACAGATTTATTTATTTATTAGACACGCAAAATTGCAAAAATGAAAGTGTCGGGACAAAAGATTCATACTGTCTAAAAGCAAATGCTCACCGAGGCCTGTCTGAAACGCCTTGTGTAACCACACCCTAGCAAATGTAAAATGACTTGACTAAGACCGCCCAAATCTAAACGCAAGTAAAGTGGGCGTACTTGTAAATCTCACTGTATCATCACCGACAGAGACGCTGTGGGTTTCCATGTGAAAAGAAACACTCTTTGTTTGCCCTGCCAAAAGATGAGACGACAAGAGTACATAGGGGGATAACCAGAAGGGGTGGGACTGGGTGGGGGAGTCTTAGCCCGTGGGGGCGCACGAAAGCGCGGAGCCCTGGGAGGCTTGACTGGGGAAGTCCTGGGAGGAACTGTCCTTGTCCTCGGCGGGACTGCCGGGCTGGGCCCCGGCTGGAATGCCGGAACGGACCCCGGGTGTAGTACCGGCCTGGACACGGACTGGAAGGCCGGCTGTAAGGCCGGCTGGAACACAGACCGGGCTGGGTGCCGGCTGCTGGACCTGGCTGGGTGCCGGCTGCTGGACCGGGCTGGATGCCAGCTGCTGGACCGGGCTTGTAGCCGGCTGCTGGACCGGGCTTGGTGCCGGTTGCTGGACCGGGCTTGGTGCCGGTTGCTGGACCGGGCTTGGTGCAGGCTGCTAGACCGGGCTTGGTGCCGGTTGCTGGACCGGGCTCGGTGCCAGTTGCTGGACCCTACTGCCGAGTTGGCCGCTTTGGAGAGGCTGCAGAGGCTGAGGGGAGGTGTGTGGTGGTGCCCATATCCCCGATCTGCAGAGGACCACTCTTAGGTATCGTGACCAGCAGAGAGGAGTAGCTTGTGCTCGATGTCGTGGACTCCGATCGAGCTGCGGCGGTTAGCCACACGTTGTCGAAGTCCAATGGCTTCATCGCTCTCATCTCTGCCCGAGAGAGTGAGTCTCTGAGACCGGTGTTAAACAGCACCGCCAGTTCCTCCTCCCCGAAGACGCCTTGCTCAGCAATGTCAAGGAACCTCTCCACATACTCATCCACAGTCTCACTCCCCTGGCGAAGACTGCAGAGGCGAAGGCAAGACCACAACGGCCAGTGTCCATGGCTGCTGCCTGCTGGGTTCAGTTTGGCTCGTTCATTCTGTCAAGATATGACATGGCAGAACCCAATTGCAGGCAGAGACGTGGAGGATACAGGTATTTATTGCACAAAGAACACTATAAAAGGACAAAACAAAACCCACGGGGGGGAAAACAAAACAGGATAAACTATTAACTAAACAAGGACACGGACTAACTAAACGAAGAAAACAAACACTTAATACAAACACTAGACTAGACTACACTTACTGGACACAAGGAAACAGGAACTCAGCAAGAAAAGGCATCTACAGATAGCATCAATATACACAGTACAAGGTCTACACAATGAACGAGCACAGGACAATGAACACAAGTATTATTTAAAGGGGAACAAACACAGGATAATTAACAAGGGACAGGTGTGGGTAATGAAACACTAATGGGAATGCAACAAGGAAACGAGATGGCGGGAAACACTGACGAGACACGAGAAAGAGCATGCCAAGCCAAAATATAAACAAAGCCATGTCTTTCTCACACAAAACCCAAGGCAATGCCATGACTCCACCGCTAAACCAAGAATAAATATGACATGATGATGGAATCGTGACACATTTCACCGAAGATTGCTTCACAAACCTGTGAGTGATCAAGACCGGCAATGCACGAAAACTTTGGTTAAAAGGTGGGGCCATTCCAACCATTAAAGCTTTATAAGGACAGTCTTGCGCTTCAGATTCGCAGTCTGATGTATATGGTTGTTTTTTATAGTCTTTATAACATCGTTTATAAAAGTTAAAGCAGTCAGCTATAGTTTTTAACTGTTTTTCATAATATTTCTTAATAAAACATTACCAATCCTTTACATCCTGCTCAAGTCGCGCAGGCAAAGTTGATGTATCGGCTTGATCATCATCATTTTTCGTATCAGATGCGGGCTCGAATTGATATAAGTAAGTACCAATGACATTTGATCACTTGTCAGTACAATTGCTTTGGAACCTGATTTTTAGAATGTGGTAAGAGGTGTTTCGTTTCTTTGACACGCTTGCAGTATTCGACCAATCACTACGCACTGGTTAATTGTCCAATCATAGCACACCTCACTTTTCATAGCAAAGAGCTTTGTAAAAAATCTGTGCGTTTCAGAGAGGCGTGGCAATGAGGAGATAAAAACATGCACGATATGTGGAAAATACAGCATTTTTTAACCTTACATTGTGTATACACATTACATCAAATCTAAAACAAACGATAATATTATTTTTAGCTGCGTTATTTGACCCCTTTAACACTGTTCTAACACATATTCTATTTAGCCTGTGACTGATTTAGCTCCCTTCGTTATCATATGCTAACGTTATCGTTATTACTTGCATCGACAGCTTTGTCGCGTTCAGTTGATCTCGATCCCTCTTGAGGAACAACTTTGAAGGTAATCCTGCTTGTACTGTCTCAGGTTGATAAAGCACTCCTGCTTGAAGTAATTTGTGCAAACAAGCAGGTTTTTACTTATGGTTTCTGATGAATTTCCACTAAAGATAAAATAAATTCACTCCTGTCTTGTCTCTTCCGAGGTTGGGACTCTAAACAAAGCCTTGTGATCTTCTTTGCATACAACTACATTACATCTTGCATGTTGTCCACGAACTTTAGCCATGGCGTCAAGTACACCGCTGTTGTATGTGAAAACAACAATGGCGGCAGCACCGTGGGCGGTAACATTATAATAAGAGCCTCCCTCTACGTCACAACAGGAGCGAAATCTGAACGGCTCAAAGGGAAATTTCTCACATGCTTGCAGGGAAAGGCACAACAAAACAACTTACTGGGTTCTTGTTTTTGACGGTTTCTGAGGTGGAAGATGCACTGAGGACCTGATTGTAGCACTTAAACACGGAAAAAGTCAGATTTTGCCAGTAAGTACGGCAAACACACACAGCCAGCAGCCTATGATATTCGCAAGCAAATGGGGAGGCGGAGTATGCAGTAGCTACGGTAAAGGGACTATGGAAAGGCGGTGTTGAGAAAACAAAAGCTTTGATGGCTTACAGGGGTACACCTCTGGAGAACGGTCACTCCCCTGCTCAGCTCCTTTTGGGGAGACAATTGAGAACTGCTCTTCCACAGCTCCCGATTATTTTAAATGCCGCAAATCAAGGTTTTTTCTGCAATGTAAAAATTGTCACTGGTATCCCCAGAATGTCTCTGTAAAGTTTCAGCTCAAAATACACCACATATCTCTCAATACAATATGTTGAACATGGCCATTTGTGGCTCCAATGGAAAACGCACTGTCTCTTTAAATAAACTTCTGCTCCCCTCCCCGTATGCAAAATATGAGGTAGACGATTACACATGTGCTTTGGATTACATCAAGTCAAGCAATATTGCGGAAAGCGCAATTACGTCTGTAATGCCCTGTCCAAGCAAAACCATACAGTCACTGCAATAAAAATCTCCTAAATGCGTTAAGTATAAATTGGAATTAAATGGAAAAGATAAAAACATAGATAGAACAACATATGCTGACCTTTCGCTGTATTAAATGTTGGCCATTGAAGATTAATTATGTGCATGCATATAACTAACAGACATAAACACGGATATAGGCATAAACATGCATTCAGAGTACTTGCATATGACAGACAGGTATGAAAAGATAAGCAACCAGATGATATTAAGTTGTGAGTAGAATTTTCTGCGTTTCATTATTGTCTTACAAATGCAAACTCAGTTTCTATCCGCTTTAAGTATTGTCGCACTAAGGACATATGAGAAAACACTGAACTTACCGAGAAAGACACTGCTATAACTTTCTTTCATTGTAATGAATATTCCCTTTCTTTCATTGTAATGAATATTCCATTCCACACACACACACACACACACACACACACACACACACACACACACACACACACACACACACACACACACACACACACACACACACACACACACACACACACAAGTCGGAAGCGGGAATCGAACCCCCAACCCTGGAGGTGTGAGGCGAACGTGCTAACTACTAAGCCACCGTGCCCCCCTTGTAATAAATATATTTACAGAAATTATGTCGGTCACAAGTCTTCTGAACCGATGGGCGAGATGCGTTTTACCACTAACGTAACGACACCTGCCTTTGGACCAGTTTAAACTCTCAGGTTTAGCCACTAACATGCTAAACACATTATTTAAGAAAGGCAATTTTAAAACGATGTGTAATACTTACTTCTTCCACGGATGAAGCTTGATCGCGAACAGCTGATACTGATCCGCTCTTGAGAATATTTTTTTGGCATAACACATGCTATACTGACCCGCTTTAACTCGGCGCGACTGGCCAGAGCCTGGTCTTCCGGGCGTTCCCGACCAACAAGCCGTGGTCGAAACACCTCGAGCTGCTGGGTCACCGGGTCCCGGAGCTTCTTTTTTTCAACCTTTCCGGCTACCGAGAGCTCGAGCTCCCAACCTAGGGGTAGCAGCGACCCCGGAGGAGACCTTTCCAATGAGTCCTGGCTCGTTTCTGTATGTCTTTCCGGAGACATAGACACTCTTCCCATGACACCAAGTCATTGAGTGACACTGATAGTCAAAAACTTTATGTGAAAGACAATCTGGGGAAAAACAGAGAGAGTTAAAAAATATGTTTAATGGGGTGTTTTCCATAGTTGTGTAATGGAATATTTTTCTACGATTGATTATTGTTAATGGGAATGTGTTTCAGGGTGTTTATGGTATGTGTTGAAGATGGTTTGACCTGTAACATAAAATCCAGTTAAATGTTGTGTGAAGATATATTAGTAATGTATGAAAGAGAAAAGGCATTTCTTACTTAAAAAGGGGAGGTGTTGTGTAAAGGGAACTGTCTGTAAAGTTAGGGTTGTTGTATGGACTGTAATGGGGACATCGGGCGGGTTTATGACAGAAGTTCCTCATTAAAAGACATCATGAGCATTACATGTGTATGTGTCAGGTCCCTGACTGTGTGCTTTGCTCCCTGTGATACCTAAACATTTAAAAATACGATTTTTACTCACATACTTCATCAGTGACACAAGAAGAAAAATTCTAAACAACACTAGGTACATAATCTTCCTAAGATCTAAGAAAGCAATGGCTGGTGAACGATAGCGTTCTCGTCACACACAGCTCCGTTGCAGACATTTAACCAGCAAACGCAAATCACCGAGGCTGAAACAGACTAACAGGGAATCACAGCAGCAGTGGCGGAGCTAGAGTTTTATATATGGGGTGGCCAGGGGGTGGACAAGGCTACTTTAAGGGGTCCACAGACCGTGACATAAAATTTGTGTAACCCTGACCTGACATCGATTTATAAATAAATCAATCCTAGGATTGCTGATTAGATTGATAATTTACTTCCTAGAGTTTGTCACAAAGGTAACAAATGTATGCAAAGCAATTTCACAACGTAATGAGATTAATGTAATTCTAAATGCATGTCGATTAAATAAATGATTATATATTCACGAGTTCACCTACACAGATAACAGTGATATTGATAGGGATAATGATAGAGCTTGGTTATGAAGGTTATGCGTATTTGGCGTGCTGTCCGGGAAGCGGGCTCTGAGCTCGCCAGATCTATCCGAGCCCGAAAACACTCTACCTTGGTACGGGTGAGTGCGCCGAGCTCGGAACCGGTCTGAGCCCAGAACACACCCCCATAAAGCGAGAAAGTGGGACAGCCGCCGAAGTACGCATAACCCCCAACGCGCTGCTGAGCGCTGCGGAGGCGTGGCCTGCGTTCGGGTAGAGACGAGAGGATGAGGGCTCCTTAGGAGATGTGGTTCGTTATGAGACAAGAAAGGGGTAGGGGTTCCTCCGAGGATAGTTGAGACTGAGAAGATGAAAGGTGCCTGCTATAGTGATGAGAAGTTTGAATCCACGAGTGGCTGGTAGTAGTGCGTAGGGAGAGTTCCTAATATGGAAGTTTCGGGAAACATCCAAAATGAACATGGCTTCATGGGTGTCCCTGTTGTTGAGACTGATACTGGAAAGAGGCGACTGAAGGAGGGAGCCGGCTGTAGCGGAGCGCCTGCTGGGGTGATCATGCTGTGATGCTGTGGTGGCAGAAAGTGAGGCGGAAGCACTGGCCTTTGCGGAGGCGATCGCTGCGGCGACGCTGGCTTCGCCGCCTTAGGTGAAGCACTGGCCTCTGCGGAGGGGATCGCTGTGGCGATGCTGGCTTCTGCGCATTAGATGGAAGCACTGGCCTCTGCGGAGGCTATTGCTGCTGCGACGCTGGCTTCTGCGCATTAGATGGAAGCGCTGGCCTCTGTGGAGGCGATCGCTGCAGCGACGCTGGCTTCTGCACATTAGATGAAGCACTGGCCTCTGCGGAGGCGATCGCTGCGGCGACGCTGGCTTCGCCGCCTTAGATGAAGCACTGGCCTCTGCGGAGGCGATCGCTGCGGCGACGCTGGCTTCTGCGCATTAGATGGAAGCACTGGCCTCTGCGGAGGCTATCGCTGCTGCGATGCTGGCTTCTGCGCATTAGATGGAAGCGCTGGCCTCTGTGAAGGCGATCGCTGCGGCGACGCTGGCTTCTGCACATTAGATGAAGCACTGGCCTCTGCGGAGGCGATCGCTGCGGCAACGCTGGCTTCTGTGCATTAGATGGAAGCACTGGCCTCTGCAGAGGCGGTCACTGCGGTGATGCTGGCTTCTGCGCCTTAGATGGAAGCACGGGCCTTTGCGGAGGCAATTGCTGCTGCGACGTTGGCCTCGGCGCTTGTGATAGACGCATGGGCCTCTGCAGAGGCGGTCACTGCGGTGATGCTGGCTTCTGAGCCTTAGATGGAAGCACGGGCGTCTGCGGAGCCGATCCCTGCTGCAACGCTGGCTTTGGTGCTTGTGAAGGAAGCATAGGCTGCTGTGAATGATTTTTTAGTTGTGGCACTTTATTCCATGCTTGAAAATAGGAAAGCTGGCCTTGGCTGAGGCTGTTGCTGTGGCAACGCTGGCTTCTATTCTTGAAATGGACATGCTGGTCTCTGCAAAGGTAATCGCTGCGGCTATGCTAGCTTTCCATGCTTGGAATGGAAGTGGTGACATCTGCTAAGGCGGTCGCTGCAGCTATGCTAGCTTTCCACGCTTGGGATGGAAGTGCGGGCCTCTGCCGACACGGTCGCTGCGGTGATGTTAGCTTCAGCGATCGACTCTGCTGCTGCAGAGCCCGAGACATGGGCACTTGCCCTTGAGGCCGCTGCGGCGGTGAGATCTCCTGTTAGGGAGATTAAGGCTGACATGGAGGAGGTTGGCGCCCATGCGGGTGAAGGATGGATTCTCTAAATGATTCAGGAGATGAGGGTTCGATGGGCTTCTCTGATGATAGAGCGATCTGACCTGATGTAGCTCTTGAAAGCTTCCGATGTCCAGCGCCCTAGTGCTTGGATTTGAGACTGTGAGAGGCCTTTTTGGGCTGCTGTGGTTGCTGCGCCTATGCGGAAGGAGTGGCCGGAAAAGTGGTCTGCAGGGATACCGGATAGGAGCAGGACAGCTTTGAGATGCTTTTGGAACCAAAAGCGTGTAGCTGGGCGGTTAGACTCGTCGACGAATAGAGGATCCGATGTGGTTTTGGTCTGGGATTTCCTGAAGTGGAGGTAGGCTAGGAGGGTCTTATAAGGTTGAATTGGTGAGTGGAGATTGAATATGTAGATGAAATGTCCTCTCCTGGTTTGGTCCGTCTTGCTCTGTTTAATGGAGAATGACATAGTCTCTGAATCGACTACTGACAGGTCGGATACCGTTGGATGGGTTAGGGGGTTGAAAATGGATGTTGGGGAAATTTCTGAACATCTTAGAAATCCGAAGAATGCTAGTATAAACATGGTGTAGAGTGTGCGATCGACGTGTTTGGAGTGGTATCCTTTACGGAGGGTGGAAATGCATCTGGTCAATATATCCAGGGTTATGGGTTGCCTTGCATCCTGGCGAGCAGGCTGGGTACGTTGAATGCCCTTGATAAGCATAGATGTTTAGGAGCTGGCTATGGCGGCAGATGGCGAATTGAATATGAGTTTGTGGAAGAACTGGACTCCACTCATGTAGCCTTTAATTGAGCTGGCCTGGAGGTTTTTTGAAGAGTTTAGGAAGGAGATGAAGGAGGTGATGGTGAGGACATGAAAATCGGGAAAGGGGATGTTGAATGCCAGGTGAAAAGACTTGAAACTTTTCCATGCAGTGAGATAAGCCTCTGACACTTGCTTCACCTCACATTTGTTCTTGGTCTTAATACTAGTGTATTTTACTATCGTTACCTATCACTGTCGTTGCCGAATTATTTATAACTTTATATTCTAAACATATTAAATGAAACGTAACGCCGCTAGCATATTAGCTTGCCTTCTGTTTACTGTGGAATATCATCTACTCCTATTTGTCTTGTGTGCTAACTGTTTCTCTTTTTAAGCGTATATACTAAGACTCATCAAGCAACCTTGGTAAGTTAGGATTGCACTTCATACCCGGTGAGTCATGGCTTCTATTCCTATTGTTCTTACTTGCACCTCATGTCATATGTTTAGCTTAGCCTTCTCTGTCAGCGGCGAGGGTTTTACATGTGATAAATGCAGGGAAGTAGTTAGGCTGACGGAGAAGATCTTAGAATTAGAGTCTCGCATCCAATCTTTATTTGAGGATAGTAAGAGTGTAGGGACCGTAGAAAACATTTTGGATGCGAGCAATCTTAGCGCACACGGCTCGGTTCCGGTTGAAAATCCCCTGCAGCTGGGAAACTTTGTGACGGTGAGACGGCATAGTCGCAGGACAAAACATCACCCAACCGTTCCGATTAAAGTCTCAAACAGATTTGCCCCGCTCAGTGACACGGCGACTGAGAAACCTGCTGAAAGTGCCCTAGTGATCGGTGATTCTATTGTCCGGAACGTTTACATAGAGACACCAGCCACCATAGTCACATGTTTACCGGGAGCCAGAGCGCCTGACATCAAGTCAAATTTAAATGTGCTGGCTAAGGCTAATCGTCAATTCAGTAAGATTGCTATTCACGTCGGCACAAATGATGTTAGACTCCGTCAATCGGAGATCACTAAAGATAATATTAAAGAGGTGTGTGAGCTCGCAAAAACGATGTCAGACACTGTAATATTCTCTGGCCCCCCCACTGCTTACCGTGGTGATGAGATTTATAGCAGATTATCATCACTAAATGGCTGGTTGTCTGAGTGGTTTTATAAATTTTATAAATAACTGGAAGAGTTTTGAGGGCAGACCTGACCTGTTGAAACGAGATGGTCTCCATCCCTCCTGGGATGGGGTTTCCCTCCTCTCTAGAAATTTGGCACACAGTCTTAATAATGCTAAAGGCTGACTACCTAGGGCCCAGGTCAGGAAGGAGACAGAATGGCTTAACCAACTGTCTGCTTGCCGTCTCACGTTACAAAATACACAGAATATACCACATGTAATAATCCCTTTTTACAAACAACATAAAATAGAGACTGTGTCTGTCCCCCGGATTAGCAAACATAATATATTGCGTAAACCTCTTGAAAGTAATTTAATAAACGTTAAACAAATCAAACATGAACAAAATACAAGTAATCAACTTGTACGACTCGGATTGCTTAATATTAGATCTCTCTCAAATAAAGCACTTTTTGTTAATGATATGATAACCGATCATAAAATAGATCTGCTCTGTTTGACAGAAACATGGCTAAAGCCAGATGATTATATTACTCTAAATGAATCCGTTCCCCAAGATTATTACTATAAACACGAGCCTCGTCTAAAAGGTAGAGGGGGAGGTGTCGCTGCACTTTACAATAATACTTTTATCATCTCTCAGAAGTCTAATTTTAAATACAATTCCTTTGAAGTCATGGTACTTCACGTATCAACACCTAATACTAAGGATAAAACATTTTTTAAATTTATTCTAGCTATTGTATATAGGCCTCCAGGGCACCACACAGATTTTATTAAAGATTTTGGTGGGTTCTTATCCGAACTAGTACTGGCCGAAGATAGAGTCCTTGTCGTGGTGACTTTAACATCCATGTAGACAATGATACAGATGCCTTGGGCATAGCTTTCAAATACACTCTTAACTCCATGGGCGTTAGTCAACATGTGTCAGGACCCACTCACCTTCGTAATCATACTTTAGATCTAATACTATCTTATGGTATAAATGTGGACGATGTTAAAATCGTTCAGCAGAGTGAAGACATTTCGGATCATTATCTGATATTATGTTTGCTTCACTGGCCTACGGCTGCAAATCAAACTCCTTGTTACAAATATGGTAGAACGATTACTTCAACTACCAAAGATGCGTTTCTCGATAATCTGCCTGACTTGTCTAAAATATCTAGCATGAGTAAAAACGTTGACGATTTTGACATTACTATTGAAAGTTTTAACACTACCTTCTCGGAAATATTAAACATAGTTGCTCCTCTGCGTTTAAAGAAAATAAAAAAATGGCAGCCCAACACCGTGGTATAATGAACACACTCAGACTCTAAAGAAAGCGTCCCGGAAAATGGAGCGCAACTTTAAGAAAACAAATTTAGAGGTATTTCGTATAGCATGGAAGGATAGTACTCGAAAATACAGGGATGCCATAAACATGTCTAGATCCGCCTACTTTTCATCACTAATAGAGGAAAACCATCACAACCCTAGGTTTTTATTTAACACCGTGGCTAAATTAACAAAAAATAAGTCGTCAGCGACGTCAGATTCTGATTATCAGCATAACAGTGATGAATTTATGAACTACTTCACTAGTAAAATCCAAGATATAAGAGAAAAAATTATAACAATGCAACCTGAAGTAAAACCCGCTGAACAAACTAACTACAGCACCCCTAAGGAGAAATTGCAATTATTTTCTACTGTAGATCACAATGAACTGTCTAAAATCATTAGATCATCTAAATCAACAACATGCATGCTAGACCCTATACCTACAAAACTACTGAAAGAAATGCTCCCAGAAATTATAGATCCTCTTCTTAGTATTATTAACTCATCTCTGACACTAGGACATGTGCCTAAAGCATTTAAGGTGGCTGTTATAAGGCCCCTTGTCAAAAAACCCAAACTCGACCCTAAAGAATTAGGGAATTACAGGCCTATATCGAATTTACCTTTTATATCTAAAATTTCTGGAAAAAGTAGTTTCAACTCAGTTATGCTCCTTCCTCCAAAGGAATGACATTAATGAAGAATTCCAGTCTGGATTTCAAGCATGTCACAGTACAGAGACTGCTTTGATTAGAGTTACAAATGATCTGCTTTAAGCGTCTGACCGTGGCTGTATTTCGTTATTGGTGCTGCTAGACCTTAGTGCTGCATTTGACACCATTGACCATAGCATACTTCTACATAGACTCGAAAATTACGTTGGCATTAACGGAAAAGCATTGAAATGGTTCAAGTCTTATTTATCCGACCGTTTTCAATTTGTTGCAATAAACAATGAGGTGTCCCGCAAATCGCAAGTCCAGTACGGTGTACCACAGGGTTCAGTCTTGGGGCCTCTGCTCTTCGCATTATACATGCTACCTCTAGGAGATATAATAAAGCGACACGGAATTAGCTTTCACTGTTATGCTGATGATACTCAACTTTATATTTCCTCGAAGCCTCACGAAAACCAGCAGTTCGATTGAATAAAGGATTGCATAGTTGACTTAAAAAACTGGATGAGTAACAATATTTTACTATTAAACTCGGACAAAACAGAAGTGTTACTTACAGGACCGAAAACCGCTATACGTAACAACCAAGAATACTGCTTAACGATTGACGGATGCTCCATAAAATCCTCATCGTCAGCTAAGAATCTTGGCGTTGTATTCGATAGTACTCTGTCATTTGAAAGCCATGTTGCCAACACCTGTAAAATTGCATTTTTCCATTTTAAGAATTGGCTAAACTACGTCATATGCTGTCGATGTCAGATGCAGAGAAATTAATTCATGCATTCATGACATCAAGACTAGATTACTGTAATGCACTTCTAGGTGGTTGCCCTGCAGGCCTATTACAAAAACTGCAACTGGTTCAAAACGCGGCAGCTCGAGTTCTTAAACGTACTAAAAAGTATGAGCATATAACCCCGGTTCTTTCAACCTTGCACTGGTTACCTATAAAACATCGCGTTAACTTTAAGATCTTGCTTATTACCTACAAAGCCCTGCATGGTCTAGCGCCGCAGTATTTAAATGAACTTCTATTGTATTACAGACCTCCACGTGCATTACGCTCTCAGGAGTCCTGTCAGTTGGTAATACCTAGAATTTCAAAATCAAGTGCAGGTAGTAGATCCTTTTCTTATCTAGCACCTAAACTGTGGAATATTCTTCCCTGCAATGTCCGGGAGGCAGACACACTCTGTCAGTTTAAGTCTAGACTAAAGACGCATCTTTTTAATCTTGCATACACTACACTTCCATAATATTAATCCTCAGAGGATTTAGGCTGCATTATTTAGATCAACCGGAACCAGGAATACATCCAACAACAAATGATGTACTTGTTGCATCAAAGAGTGCAGAACAGTACTCTACTCTCAGCCAGTCTTGTCTCTTTGTTCCAAGGTTACCGCAGGAGGCAGTTCATGCCCAGACCTGATGGCAGAGCTAAGAATGGGAAGCGGTGACCTGACAAGAGCTAAGAGGATAGAGCTGGATAAAGGACGTGGCAACTTTGATTTTCCTACAACATTTCAAATGCTATTAGATTGTTAATGATAATCTTAAATCTACCATTTACCTTATTAAGCTTATTTCTTTATTTTTATTTTTATTTAGTATAATTATATTAATTCTTATATAATTAATATATCAGAATTTATAGTCAGTTTAATATTTGACCTGTGGTTCTCTCTCTCCTTTATCTCAAATGTGTCCTTTCACTGTCCTTTTGTGCGAGTGTGTTTGTGTGTGTGTGTGAGTGTGTTTGTGTGTGTGCGAGATGAGATGATTAAAAAATCATCGAGTAGGTGGATAAGGTAGGGAATTGCATAATTGTTAGAGAGAATCCAGCAAATTGCCTCTGACAACATGTCGAAAATTTTTGGGCTGCTTCTGCTGCCAAAGGTGAGACGGACAGAAAAGTAAAATTTATTGCGCCATCGAATGCCGAAAAGGTGCCAGAAGTCTGGGTGGATTGGCATGACTTTAAATGCGGATGTGATGTCGACTTTTGCTAGCCAAGCGCCACGACCGGCATTTTTTATTAAAGTGATGGCTTGATCGATGTTATGGTAGTGCAGGGAAAATTCCTCGATCGGAATGAGGCTATTAATACTAGGGAAGGCAGAGCCGTGTGGTGACGAGAGATCGAAAATGAGGCGCTTTTTTCCAGAGAATTTACGTGTCGCTATGCCAATGGGGCTGATGCAAAATGTAGTAAAAGGGGGACCATCGAAGGGGCCAATAATGAAATTAGCGTCGATCTCCTTTTTAATGAGGAGATCGACTGACTCTGGTTCGGCGAGCGCAGACTGGAGGTTTGGGCATATTAAGCTGTGTGATGGAAGACTGATGACGCCGGGGTCGAAACCGTTCGAGAGACTGGTCAGAAGATAGTCAGTGAATTGAAAGTCGGGGTGCGAGGACAATTCGGAAGACAAACAAGAAATGTTCACGGGAGTCGAAAGTTTTTATTCTGCGTTTGAGACAACGGGCACACAATTTGTGCGTGTGCTCCGCTACAAAATGAGCACACATGCAGGAAGCGACAACGCTGCCTGGTGCATCTTCCGATGTTGAAATTCCTGCAAGCCTCCGAATTGCTGGGTTGCCCATGATTTTGGTGAACTGGGCGGGTTGGCAGGCGCGGAATAGAGCAGGTAGATTTGGGAGGCGAAGCTGAGCGTGGGGGAAGAGAGGGAGTGACCAGGGGACAATCTATTGTGGTATGCGCTACAGAGCGACATACCGCGCATGAAATATTGCGGACGCCCAGGAAAACCCTGTTGTGTAGCTCAGTGTCCAATGCTCCCCAGTAGGGGCACTGGTTCCACTGAGCTACACGAATGACACATTTGGCGGAAAAAAGTTTGTGATACGTGTAGAAATGCGCGCCCCCATAGGAGAGAGCGAGCTCTGCCACGATAGCGAGATAATCGCCCAGCTCGCGTCTCCTGTGAGGGAACGCAGTGCAGATCACGTCAGTGTAGCGGGAAAAAGCAACGGTAAATTCGGGGAAAGAAAGCGTGCGGGTGTGGTTGGGTGACTGATTTTTAAGCGTGAGCGACAGATCACCGTAAGTGATCTGCCGCTCGGTTGACGGACGTGATAAGGGTGAGAGGAGTAAATAAAGATCTGTGTCCGCACCTGTCAAGGTCTGGGATCTGACGTTCCCTGACACTGGAGGCGGTTGCAACGCTGGTGCGTTAATGGGCACTGGCATAGCTGTCGCCGTGGCCAATGTGAAATTTGATCTGCTCTGCGGGAGAGAGAAAAGGGAGGGGATTGCAGCCACCTGAACGGCTAGCGGAGTCATGCTCGCGCTAGCGGCGGCTTCTAAGAGGGCGGTGAAATGGCTGAGGACCGGTGCCTGCATCGCTAGCTGAGGCAGCCTCGCGCTAGTGGTCGATGGAGGTGCCGTGGGCCAAGAGCCAGGGGCGGGGAATGGGTGAGAACGCACCGGAGCTCCAGGTGCTGGCGAGCCGACGTTTCTTGGGCGGCCCGCGGTGTTTACTGCTGGCGGGGTGTTGGCTGGAGGTTGGAGCTGGCCTACTGCGAGAGGGACGAGTTGCTGGAAGCCTTCGACCGGGCGGTTCATGGCGTCTGAGAAATCCGTGGCGGTACCTGCGCTCGCGAAGGGCCTGCTGTGCCGGCTTGCCGGCGGACGGCCACGACGAGCCGCATTGGTGGATTGCGCGGGCCGGGAATAGGGAGAACCACGAGCCGTGTCCGGCTTGTCAGTGGTCATTTGCGGAGCTGACTTCGGTGGGGTGGTGTCGGCCAGGGAAGAAGCGTAGAGGCAGTAAAGCTCCGCCTTGGTCATCCGCCTATGGAACTCGACGTCCGCATTGGATAGAGCCAGTCTTAGGCCCTGGACAGTCCATTTCTGGATGGCGGGGATCGTGTTGTGCGTAGAGGTGTAAGAAGAAGCCGGTGAAGGCGGCGGACGTCTCTCTGGGGCAGGTGATGAAGTGTCCCCTCTGGTTTTAGCCTTGCGAGGTGCGGAACGTCTGAGCTGGCGGCCACGTGATGAAGCCGGGGAATCTGCTACTGAATCCGACCCCGAGCTGGAACGATGGGATGCGCTCGTCGGCGCTGGAGGATTGCGGTGTGTGGATGCGTCGTCAATGAAGGGGGTCTCGGACATAGCGTCAAACTTTAAAGTTGATGCTTAATCTTAGGAGAGAGAGCAGGTAAGATGGTTTCCCTATTTATTGGCGAGCTCGCTAGGGCTGATTGTGTATACATTGTGATTGCTGATTATACACCAGCCGGCACGAACTTTGTTAATTAAACATCATTAAATGATGAAAATTTTGAACATTCAAGGGGAAAGTCCCAACGGGGAAACACAAGGGTGGGGCAAATGACATAGACACAGAGAGCGTGTGCAGCCGTCAAACAACGAAGTACACGTGCTCAACAAAAACATAACATACCTCCCGTGCCAGACAACACATAGACAAGATCGGGATCATGACACCTTTACTCTTGTAGTTTTGATTTTGATTTATGATTTTCTTTTTGAATGTATATTGTCCTGAGGAAACCCAAGTGCCCACATGTTATTTATTGTATTTAATAAAGTGATTTTATTATTGGATGCTTATGTCTCATGAGTGAATCTGTGTGAGTCCCCAGTAATGCCCCTGGGGTGGCGTAGTCGAGTTAATTTGGCTTTAGTAGTTTATTTAACTTATTTTTTTTCTCCCTTCGTATCACCACATAGGTAAAGATACAGGCTGTTGATCCAATATTTAAAGAACATGGGTTTAAGTGATTGAATCTAAATGTTAGAGGATGGATTTGGGTAGCGAGATTGGAGTTTGCATGCAGAAGGAGTCAGGGGTGTCATAAGCTGGAGGAGCTGAACACATCAGCTGATAAGTGAGCCCTGGTTTATCTGTGTGTGCTTTGTTTTTTGAAGGAAGGATACACAAAAAATGGAATATGAGTACTGAACAGTAGGCGGGCGGGATATGCTGAAATTAAGCACTTTAACAACAAGACATTTTATCAAACCCACATTTTTTTGGGTATGGTTGAACTAGATACAGATCATGCAAGGTACATCTGATTTCACTTACAATAAAAACATTATCTTTTTATTTTTTTAACTTTTTACAGCAACCTTTTGACATCTGTGCAACATCTTTTGACAAGTGTGCAACATCTGGGCACACTTTTAGATAAATTAAGATCCAGTATGTTTAAAACAGGATTGTTGTATTATGTGCCAGTAAATGCACTGTGTACTCAAAAATTAAGTATCATTAAGTAAAAAATTGTCCTGATTATTATTTAACTTGAGAACACGCACTTAGAAATGTACGTAACAAATTAACGTTTTTTATTGTCATGTTGGAATCACACTGTCATCCAAATAAGAATACAGTATATGCTGGGGCTCTGCAAACTGTTATCCAGTGCTGGTCCAACAAACCAGCATCCCATGTTGGGGACCAGCTAACCTGCAACCCATGTTGGGGACCAGCAAACCAGCATCCGAAACTGGGGACCAGCAACAAGTGCCTCGTGCTGAGTACCAGCAAACCGGCATCCCATGCTGGTTCCAGCATGCAAAACATACCTTGTGCTGGTCCAACATTGGTCATTCTTTTGGCAGGGCAGTTAATAGAGATAATAATTATATTTTCATCTTCTCTGTTGGATCTTTCTGTAGAGCTTGATAAATGTCCTTATCATTCAGTTGTCTGTACGCCTCATATTTCTGCTCCGAAATAAAACAGCACCACCTTTGCCTTCTGGCTTGGTCACCAGATCTTTGACAGGGAGATTATCGCATCTTGCTGAAATGGACAACATGTTTAGACAGAAAATGTTTCAGAAAAATAGAATGTTTAAGAGTGGGCATTGTAACCACTGTGAAATGTAAAACAAACTGAAACATATGTCATTGATGTTTGCACAAAGAAGATGTATTCAATTAGATAATTCATGAATTTGCACACAAGTAATTTATATACTACAGTGTCCTTTGTCTACCTTAAAAAATATTGGATTGGAAACAGTGACTGGATCTTCTAAAAAGGGTGATAGATTACAAAGACTTCTGAAAGGGAAGATTATGGGATTTATCAGTTAAAAGCAACAAGCTTTCCTGGTTTGAATGACGAATTAGATTTATCTTAATTTAATGTGAAAATGTATTGGTATGACATATTTTTGCGGAATGCTTTTTGGCAGTGAACTCTTTTGAGTGAATCTTTTGCAATGATACGTTTAAAGCACCCTGCCTCTTTGCATCCCATAACGCCTTAAAGGGATTGTTAACCAACAAATTTAAATTCTGTCATCATTTACTCACCCTCAGGTTGTTTCAAACCTGTATAAACTTATTTGTTCTGTTGAACACATAGAAATTTATTTGTTCAGCTCTCGGACGTCGTCCACAACCATAGTAGAAAAAAAATGTTTTTTTGTTCTGTTGAACACCGAATTAAATATTTTGAAGAATTAAGGAAAACAAATAGTTCTGGGGCACCTTTGACAACTATTAAATTTGACCTCCTATGGTAAATGATGTCCCAGAACTGAAAATGGCTAAAATTCTTGCAAATATCCTTCTTTGTGTTCAACAGAACAAAGAAATGTATACAGATTTGAAACAAGAGTAAAGAATGACTCCGTGTTTATCAGAACAAAGTAATTTGTACATTACATGAGGGTGAGTATTTTATATAATCATCTTTATTTTAGGGTGAACTGTCCCTTTAATGGCAGGATAAGGACGGGAATGTGTTTGACTCCGTTATGCCATCTGGTGGCCTTCCGCTGGTCATAGTCATAGAACCAAGGTTACGTCTTCGCTACAAGGGTCATCTCATTTAATTCTAGGTTGAGGACCCCCGAAAAAAGCATCCTTCAAACTGAGAAACATGTACTGTAACATCCCTCTCTGACCTCAAGACATGTATCATTAAACAAACCGGAAGTACTTTTATTTTGTGTCTGTGTATACATACACGTATTGTCCGGAAGTTTGTAAACTGCACGTCCTTAGCAACTGTAATAGTCAAATGTTAGTCGTGTGAGAAACTAAATAGTTAGTTTTGCTAGCATATACTACAAATATAACAGTTTAATAGTGACGAACGTTACAAATGTAGGGATATCAAAGTCGGGTCGTGCTACGAACCTTGTCATCACAACGATTAAAGTGTTTACGAACACGACAGCTCGAGAACCGTCACACTCGCTGTCATGCCTCCCGCTGAAGTCGCACCGAAAAAGAAACACGTCCGCTTTGCCAGAATGGAAGAGGATGATGACAACGACGAGCAGGAAGAGGACGCTCTTTTTGATAAGCGGAAAGACGTTCGAAAAGGATTGAAAAGCGCACTGAAGGGTGGCAAACGGGCACTAAAGCTGGGTTCCGAAAAGGTTGACATAATTCGACCAGGACGGAGTCGGAGCAACACCGGGGAATGTTGGCGATGGCTGGTCAGCCTGGCGCTTTGCGCATCGTTCCTCGGGCTGGTGGGTTCGGTTTGCTTTGTTAGTGAATTACAGAAAGGTCAGATCCATGCAAACAAGGATATCAACAAACATTGGAACTGGTGTGGTATGACCCCTTGTCCTGTTAAAGCAAGTAGCCATTTAAAGGCACAGTAGCAGCTGTATCAAAACAAAGATAATAATCACATTAGTCGTCATTATACAGCAAAGGCGGCACAGAAACCGAGTTTGAAGCGGCATAAAACCACGAAATGGTGTATTTAAACAGATCGTTAATGCGGAAATTATGCTGAACATAACCACAAGCGCACCAGAGTTTAACAATATGCTAATAAATTAACGTTTTGAATTAAACAGTATAAACTTTAAATAAATATTGACACTAGAAATAATTTATCAGGGCTCTTAAATTGTATTAAAAGTTTGGATTGAGATCTGTTCACTCAAAGTTTCAGCAGCTGCCCCTCAGCCTAAACTAAGGTTAAAGTTTTAAGATTAATTCAATGTGCGTTGTCTTCAAATACTTAAATGCAATCAGTTATTTCAACCACCAAGAACAATGATAAACTATAGACTGTAAATATAAAAAAGCCATCTTTAAACTTCATCAGCATGACATGGTTTATTGCCGTTTGATGCTGCTCAAATGTGCCATATTTACACCAATATTGCATAATGTAAGATTAATGTAATTGAAAGTGTAATTTATACATTTAACATAAATGATTAAGAAAGAATTTAGGCTGATGCTGATGACTTTTGCGTCAGAGAAGCATATGATAACATGTCATAAATATAAATAACAGGCACTGCGAGATAAAAATAAAAAACATTAATTTTGCTTTTGGTATTGTAATTATGATTATACATTATAATTATTAACTACAGCCATAATCTTGCGTTGTAAAGGATGAAACGGACTGCATGAAACTCCCATTATGAGTCTGACCGATCGTGTAAACTCTCTGCGTCGGCAACAGCAGTATAACCGGGCTGACAACTTAACCTGGGATTGGGTACTATGCTGCAGTCGTGATTTCAAGCTTTAAAATAACTGGGAGATTTTTACGAAAAATCTCGAGAACAAAAAAAGTTGCATACACTGCTTTAAAATAGAATACTATATGTTTATGACTTCATGGTTTAGAATAAAAATCTTTACTGCTGTAATGTTTAAGTGGTTTCGTGAGAGGTACTAAATGACTACCATATTACAGTCATGTTCAAAAATATTGCCACCCTTTGTAAATATACACAAAGATAAAATATATCTGATATGTTTCTCCTACAAAAAAAATCTACAAAATTCTTCTACAAAAGTATTTTAATTTAATGTCTAATACAGTTTTGAGAATACATATACCTGGTATTCGAGTCTATTCATCCATACATAATTTTTACAGATCCTTTAAATGTTAGTGCTTTTCCTCTTCGGTTCACTCACTTTCTATAGGGTTAAGATCAGAGAACTGGGATGGCTGTGGCAGGATTTTGATTTTGTGTAAAGTGACCCATTTTTGTGTTGATCTAACAACGATCCATTATAATAATATTTCTGGATTAGCAAGCCAGATTTTTTTATCTGTTGATATTAAGTAATGATGTCCAGGTCCTCTGGTATAAAAGTAGGTCCACCACTTTTTATCTCTGTGTGCACCATCATGTGTTATTGTTAAAAAAAAAAACTCTCCTTCACTTCATATAGAACCCAGTCCTGGTTGAAGTTCTAGTATAGCAAATTGATATGGTGTACTTTGTTTCTTCTTAATAATTGTTGTCAGTGTTTCAGAAATAGATTCATTTCATTATGCAATTCCCCTCCACTTTAAATTGTTACCTGAGTGAAACTTTTGTGATGCTTTTAAATAAAATATCAAAAGGAGAAACAATCCAGCTTTATTTTCACAGCTGCCTTTGCTCATATTTACCAAGGGTGCCAATATTTTTGTCCATGACTTTTATGATGCTATTTAAGAGGTATTTGAATACCGTAGTCTTATTATCATACACGTCTGCATGTTAGTGGTGGTCTTGTGCACAGGTGTCAGGCTATTTAAAAAGAGTCAGATGACATAGGTGTGTATACTATACCTCTTAATAGCTTAAAAGTTTACCGCCAAAAGAAAATTCTCACTTTATGTACTCACCTTTATGCCATTCCAGGTGTATAAGATATGTTTTCTTCATTTGAACACAAATAGACTAATGGCCTTGGATAAGCTCCAGTTTTTGAAGCTTAAAACCACACTTTGCTTATAAAAATAATGCATTCTCCTCCAGTGGGTTAATAACCATTGTTTAAAGTAAAACGATGGATTTGTGCAAGAGTGGTTCCATTTACTCACGGATTGTATTTTATATTAGTATTTGTTTTGGCAATGGGCAGAAGAAGTACAGGGTTATATTAAACTAATGGATTGTAATAAGATAATTTACTTGTTTCTGGTACTTATAGGGAATGGCAATCTCTGTATTGGGTCCTACATTTGAAGACCTAGCTCTTAATGTCAACAAGAACATCGGTAATTTGTCCTACATCTTTGTGGGTCGTTCATCTGGATACATTGGAGGTTCCTTGTTAGGAGGGATCCTGTTTGACTGTATGAATCCTCATCTTTTGCTTGGTAAGAGAGAAAACATAATGCAAGATCAATTGAGTCAATTGTTGAAATCTCTCTTTAAAATGTAAATACATTACTTGATAAAGAAATGAAAGTTGTAATTCTTTGTGGATGGGTGAATTATCTCTGCAGGCTTTTCCTTGTTGATCACAGCATTTGGGATGTCTGGGACGACATTCTGTAAAAAAGCTTGGCTGCTTACCGCTTTGATGTCAAGTGTGGGGGTGTCAATGGGAATCCTAGATACAGGTATTTACTTATTTTATCCACATACAGTAAACCTCATGTATAAAACCTTTTTGTGAAACTGCTTTGGTCTCTGCTTGATGACAGGTGGTAATGTTCTCATACTGAACACTTGGGGAGAGCAGGCTGGGCCTCATTTGCAGGCTCTGCACTTCAGCTTTGCTGCAGGAGCTTTTGTCTCCCCAATTATTGCCAAGCTGATGTTTGGCCACAGTTCCGACAATGCCTCCATTTCCACGCCTCTGATGTCTGGCCATGCGTCCAAGGCTATTGGTGCCATTTTGCAGTTCTCGCAGCCAAAAAGTACACCTCTAGCGTCCATGTGGGCCTATACAGTGATTGGTGCTTTTACTTTATTGGTGTCGCTCATCTTTTTCATTCTGTACTTCTGTAGCCCCACCGCGTCAAATGGGACAAAGACATCCACGGGAAAGCAGTCGTTTTCAAAACACCACAGTACTCTTATATTCCTGCTCTCCTTGTTCTTTTTCTTTTACGTTGGTAGTGAGGTGGCATACGGCTCTTTTATATTCACATACGCCAAGGACTACGCTAATATGGATCAAACATTGGCAGCAGGGCTCAATTCGCTCTTCTGGGGAACATTCGCAGCTGGCCGAGGTCTGGCCATCTTCTTTGCGACTTGTCTTAGCCCGGGCACCTTAATCTTGCTTAGTCTAGTGGGCACCACAGTCTCCTCGCTACTGCTGCTCCTATTTAGCCTAAATGACCCTGTACTATGGACCTGCACTGCTCTGTATGGTGTCTCCATGTCTACCACCTTTCCCAGTGGGATTTCATGGGTAGAGCAGTACACAACAGTGACAGGTCGCTCAGCTGCAGTGTTTGTGGTGGGTGCAGCACTCGGTGAGATGGTGCTGCCATCCCTGTTGGGCTTTCTGATGGGGCATGTGCAGAATCAGCCCTTGCTGATGTACCTGGCACTTGGCTCATCCACTTTCACCTCAATTCTTTTCCCAGTCATGTACAAACTAGCTTCACCAGGAGGGGATACTGCCTTATGGAAAGTGCCAGGCAAACACACCAAGGATGTCGATGATAGCGAGTACCGTCAAGCACTATTGGACAATGTGGAGGAAGAGGAACAGGAGAATGACGGTGAAGCTGACCAATGGAATGATGCAGACTTTGAGGTAATAGAGATGGATGAGGCCAACATGGTTAGCTCTCCTTCCAAAGCTTTAATGCCACCGGACGTTGCAGCCAATGCTCTTGGTGTCCAGTCAGTTGCTGCTTCCTCAGTCCCACCACCAACAGACCTCCTGGCCATTGCCCCGGTGTCTAACACCCTCAACTTTTCAACAGACTCTCCCAGACGCAAACTGTTATTGTCCCTAGACAGGGAAAAGAAAGACTGAAATATTGTAATGAATTGCATCAGTGTGAACTTGGACTTGTCCGGGAACTTGGCCGGTTGAATCCTTTACAACCACTTGAAGCTCAAAGCAATTTTCTTTTCGGCAAAAGATAACACTAGTCAGTTGATTCATTAACACTTCACATGTCACTTGCATGTTTGACATTTGAACATGTATCGTTTCTGTGTCGCTTAGGTACGCCAATATAAGCCAAATCAAGCCTTTTACTTCCGACCAATGTATTTGATTACCGGTTGCAGGATTCTCAAAAAGTTAAATTAAGGTAAAATATAAACCACTGATTAAACGTACACATCAGCTAGTTTCCTTGTATGTTAGACATGGGTATGTTGGAACTTCTAAAAGATATGGGATTTCTATATCTCTCTTGTTGGACTTTATTGAATTGAAAAGATTTGACAGAATTGTAATCAGCACGATACATCTTGGAAGGCAGATTGTGATTTTTTGTATGAAAAAAGTTTATATTTTGATGCTTGGGTCATTGTTGGCATCCTTGCGTATGTTGACTAAAACAAATCTATTGTTCCTGTAGTAATCTGTGCTTGCCGATGAGCAAAAATGACATTTTTATGTCCGTTACTGTCAAAACCTTGACCTGCAACCATTAACATAAAGCAAGTGATAAATAGCTTCCATGTTCAAGTTTTTATCCTTAACATCTGTAACAATTTGTTAATCGTTTGCTTTCTGTATTTGCAATCTGTTTGCCTTGCCCACCGTAAAATCTCATTGGTCAAACACCCTACTCCACACAACTGTATAAAAAAACCTATCATTGTCTGTGGTTTTTGCATTGTGGTGAATATTTGCTTTGTGTGGGCAGACAAATGGCTATAAATATCAAATCAGTTTCCATCTTATTTTGCACTTTAATGTAGAAATTGTTTTAAGTTTTTGTTCAAATTACTGTGTAAAAAGTGCTATAATCATTTTGAGGTTACCATTTGTTCGTCCTTACTCTCTAAAATGTTGTATTAAATTATTTTAATTGCTCTAACCCTCATGTTGACTTTGTATTACACATTATTCAATACAGTTAATAACCAATTAATTGCATATTTATTTTGTAGTCAAATTAGGCGGGCTTCAGTATTTCTGACCTCAACCACAGTTCTTGAGCCTTTATTAAGTATGTTGATTTTTATTATATCAATTTCAAAACTCAACCCACAAATGTTCTTTAAAAACAAAGCACCTCATGTTTTTACAAGATTACAAATACAAACTGTTCCTTTAAAAAAATGAGAGAATGAATCTTTAAATGACATAAAATGTTTGTTTTAGAATAGAGAAAGCATTAGAAAATGTATGTTAACAGGAAAGAAAATATGCACACAGACAATATATACTCTTGCCATAAATTATTAAACATATTGCAGAAGTCCAAGAAGTTAAGGCTGATACTTATTTATACTTAGACTTGCCTCTGTGGAGAATGGACAGAAATAATACTTTTCCAGAACATGTGCGTCAAGCAGGACTTGCTTAGAAAACTGTCCATTTCGTTTTTAAATTTCATTTGTTTCTTCAGTGCTGACAGAAAGTATTTAGGATCTTAACTATACAAGGCATATTTACAAAAAAATGAGCTTATATAAAAAAAGTCAAACTGGAGCCAAACTTTGCTCCACCAAAACAAAAAATCAGTCAGAACTGAATATCTTTGATTTACAAATTGCTACAGCGCATGTGAGGTTCAGTTTGAGAGAGTACATATGACAATATAAAGACTGAATACTCAAATGACAGCAAAGATCAAGGACAACAGGGCAAATTCAAACACTACATCAAAACCATCTTCGCCTCATTTCTATATTGAAGGCCTCTTCAGTCCAACTGTGCTGCAATACAACACAGTACAACAGAAAAAGATGGAGACACCAAAATCCACAAAGGGAAAGCACCTTCACAAATGATAATATAGACAAAGCTGTGCTTAGCTTATGACTGTTTAGCACCAGAGTAAAAAACATATCTGAAAATCAAAACTGCTCCAGAAGTTGGCGAAGATAAGGCCCTCGAGAAAGGTGGCGATTAACCCGGGACAGTTTGTAAAGAACAGGGCAGTCCAATGTGATGCATGGCATCTGACGCTCTGCACTACCACTGCAGCTTCTACACACCTGCAAATCAATCAAAACACAAGAGAATTTGAAAAAGAATAAGAAAGATGAGGGGTCTATTTAACTGCTGGAATTTCTGAAATGTAAACCATATAATATATGAAATACAAATAATATATTTATAGTTCATATTTTATGACTGGAAAGCAGCCTGTCTGCATTGTGCATTTCAGCGGTTACTGACCATCATTAAATTAAGAGAGTTCTACAGGCACAAAGTACAGATGTTACTCAACGAGAATAATCCTTCCGCCGTCGCCCGTTCCCTGTCTCTCATCACTGTATTCAGTAACTGCTTTTCCAATGTTTCAGTGTACACATCATGTCTGTAGCTGACAACAGCCTTAAATAAAGTCACAAGTATTCTAATCGCTCTTATCCTTGACTACAGGATGTATTAAATCGTGGTCATGGAACTTTTTTATTTGTAGTGAAAACAAATCAAGCGGTTCAATGGTTTGCTCATACGAATAGAAAAGACAGGGGTTATTATTTTTATTATATCAGGCTTATGTAGTCGCTTCAGACTGAAGGACATAAATGAACCTTATATGAACCCCGGTGATCGTAAACAAAACGTTTGCTCTATTAATGAAATTAATACATAATCCGAAAGCTGAATAAATAAGCTTTCCATTGATGTATGGTTTATGACTGGTTTTGTGGTCCAGGGTCACATATGTCCTGCATTTGGCTCATTGTCAGCCTATATTGTTTATCTTATTTGGAATTTTAACGTGTTGCCTTCTGTCAAGTAAAATGTATTCATCTCTGAACATTTCACTGTTTTACTGTACAAGTGGTTAAATACTGAAGGTGCAAACTGTCCCCTGGCACCTCCTGGCGAATATTTTGCGAACTATACTCGCAGGTAAATATTTTTTGCCGCCGATGGGCACTCAATACGGCGATAATGGGCATTCTGGTTGACAAACTACTAAATAGAAGACAATGAAAACAATTATTGTAGTTAAAATGACCACTAGGTGACACTGTTTCTTATCACAAATAAAAACAATATATTACCATCCACATAAACTGGATAGTGTAAAGTCTCTGTCAGAGTTTTTTCGGCAGTAATGGCAGACAGCGTAAACATGAACCTTATATAAGGATTCACATTAACCCGCTTCCTACACATGCTACATCTATGTAGCAAGCATATTCCTCAGTCATATATTCAAGACTTGATCATTCTTTCTTCAAAATTATCTTCCCACTTTAAGGCCGAGATGTATATTGTCTTTTAATTTTTTTTATTTTCTGTCTTCAGTACTGACTGTACATGGCTATTTAAATGTAATTTGAAATAATTTGTGTCCACCATCTCAGTGACTTTGACTGTGACGCTGCACCTGCGGAATGTCAAGACACTATGTATTCAAGTTAATTTCAATATTTATCCGGTCAGTAAAGGATGGACAAGATTAATAACATGGCACAGGTGAACACAAACCTTTAAGAGCTGGTCTTGTTGACTCTCCCACAGCCTCAAGTCCTGGTGCAGAGTAACAGCGACAAGCTGTGGTTCAGCACGGCAACGCTCACACACTCCCAGCTGCGTGAGCTCATCACAAACGGGGCAATGCAGTGTAGTGAAATACTGAGAGATGGTACCTTTCCTTGTGCTCTCTTCGCCCCCTGCAAACACCCCAGAGCTCCATACCTTCTGTACCTACACAGAGAAATACCATCACAAACAGACACTGGACCACATTCGGATAAGATATTTTATTAAATCGATTAAGTCAGTGGGTAAGTCTTCAGGGAAATCCTCTTAAATTGTTCAGTTCTAATTTACAGTGCAAAAGTTGCTGGGAAGTTACTTTTCAGTTTCGGTAGCTTATTTTTGTGGGGTTCCTCAGGGACAACTTTTGGGGCCATTTTGTTTTTCTTTGAATATGTTTGGCCTTATTTGCCATAAACATAATAAATACCTAAATGCAGCATTGGGCGATCTGTTCCGCTGCTGCCATACATTAACTACAACACCATATTACTGAGGACAAAAAGCCCACTTAAACTATTTAAGTGAATGGGAGAGTTGTGTTTTGATGCACTGTTTTGATTTTCCCAAGATTTTCAATATGTGTGTTATGATCTTGTGCATTTCATCTACATTAAATGATATCACATTAGCGATGTCTAAACAATTATCAAGCCTAAATGAAGGGGTGACAAGCTTGAGTTTTAAAAGTTACGTATGACAATGAATTTTCTTTTTTTAACTCTTACCATCTTTAGCTTAAGCCATAATGTTTCTGTGCTCCATGTAAATAATAAGGTATGGAAATTAGTTGAGAAATGAAAAGATTCTGTGCTCATATGGAAAAAAAGCAGCTCCCCCATTCACGTGTATGTGTTAATAGTTGGAAAAATGCCGGCGGCGTTGATGTACTGTCCAGTGGACGATGGCGGGTCTAGGTATTATATATGTCTATGTTATTTGTAGATAATACATAATTAAAAAATGCTAAAACAGAATGCCTAATATTTGGCTCTATTAAAAAGATATTTCACCCAAAAAACACAATTTCCCATGTTTTATTCACCCTCAACGCATCCTATGTGTATATGACTTTCTTCTTTCAGAGTAATGAAGTCGAAGTTGTAATACCACGTATCCTTTCCCTTCCAAGCTTTAAAATAGGAGTGAATTGTGGATGAGATTTTGAAGCTCCAAAAAGTGCTTCCATCGATCAAAAAACTGCTGCACACGGCTCGGTGGGTTTATTAAAGGCCTTCTGACACGAATCAATGCCTTTATTTAAGAAAAATATCCATATTCACAGCGTAATTAAGGATAATGCCAAACTTCCGTGATGTGTCAGCCACACGTGAAAGAGAGGGTTGTTGTTCCGGCAAATGATGTAAGTTCTGGGTACGAACTGGGAAATAGTTTTTTTAGGTGAAATATCGTTTTTCTTTGCATTTAATCTGTCTAGGTACTCTTGCTTCCAATGTGCATGAAATGTGTTTGAAACCCAGGCCAACCTAACAAACATTTTATAGAAAATGACACCGGCCACCACCAGATGGAGCTTCGATATCATGAGTAGCTAGTATAATTCAGAACTATTCAGTTCTTTAACAATAAAAATAAAAAGCAAAAGAAAACCACTAGTTTGTGAATTTATGTATGGCATTGCTTGTAAAAACTAACCCTTGGTAGCTCCTGGTACCAGCTGAACACATCCACCCCAATCAAGTTGAAAATTCTTGCGAGTGGCGGTAAGATCTGCTTTGTGATGTAGTAGGTGGCGTTGAGACGTAGATTTGGGTCCTGCAGAACTTCCAGCGGACGTCGAACCAGCTGTATGAGAGGGACTCCTGGCCTCCCATACACAATAACGTAAGGAACACGCTCACCAACACGTGGCTCTAAACGCCGATCGAACGCCATCATACGCCTGACAGATGGAAAGAGAGATGGCGACTGAAATAACATTTGTTATTGCAGTGTTACCTTTGTTGTTACTTTGTATTTTGCCAGCAAGTATTTTTCACCCCCTTTTCATTATTTTAACCTGCATATGGACACAATGCAAACAGGCAGCTGAATCTCTACAGCACACCACCCAACCATGTCTCCCTAATCTAATTTCTGCATCTGTTAATGGGTGTGTTGCTAGGCAACTGCCTTCAGGTACAGTACAGCCGACCACAGCAGATATGCATACGATAAACAAAAAAACGTGAAAAGCACAAGCATTTTTTTTTTTAACACAAGAAATCAAAAACATCTTATCTCTGCTGAAAGGTTACGAATTTCTGATACCTTTCCTTGAGCTTAAATAAAACATGTCTGTGGTATATATATATATGATTTGTAAAACAAATCTCTCAACCCTCTTTTTATTTTTACTTCTTGAGAACAATGATTAAAGGCCCATTATATTAAAGATCAACTAAATCTATACGAATAACATTTTAAAAATCATTCAAAAACACAAAAGAAGATATTTTAAAGAATGTTGGTAGCGAACAGCGGCAGAACCCATTGACTTGCATTGGTTTTGTGTCCACACAATAGAAGTTAATGGTTACCGCCGTTGTTCGGTTACCAACATTCGTCAAAATATCTTCTTTTGTGTTCTGAGAAAGAAAGTTAGTAATGCAATTTTGAAATGACATGAGGGTTGATAAATGATGACAGCATTTTCATTTTTGGGAGCACTATTAGTTTAAAAAGAACATACTTGGCTCAATGTGGTCTTATACATCCATATGTCACACATACGAACCTGGTGAGCTCCAGAGCAGGGACACAGGCCCCTGGGCGGTATGATCCACTGCCGCGATACTCTTTGGCAAAGGTGAGGTCCTGCATGCTGGCTTTGGCTTCCAGCACTTTCACACACTGCCGCTGTACGTACTGCTTCACCACGCTGATGTCCCGTGACTCAAACAGCTGCTTTAGAGATCGCTCAAGAATCTAACAACACAGAGCATCATTTATTAAAGGACCAGTGTGTAGTTTTTGGATGATCTATGGACAGAAATGCAATATAACATACATAACTATGTGTTCAGAGCTGTATAAAGACTGGACATAATGAAGCATTATTTTTTTTACCTTAGAATGAGCCCTTTCTATCTACAAACACCGTGGGTCCCCTTGCATGGAATGTTGTTGAGATGTCGTTTCTACAGTAGCCATAAACAAACAAACTGCTCTACAGAACGCGTTTTGTAAATATGTTCTCTTTTGGGAAAGAAGTGAAAATGTGACGACAACTTAATTCTCTCTCAGCCTCCGTACCGCTTTGAAAGGGAGAGTTGGAGTGAGCGGTTTGTTGTAATTTGCAACATCACCACTAGATGCCGCTAAAAATGACACACAGCAGCTTAAAACCCACAATCTTGTAGACCATACAAAAAAATCTATGCTACAGGACGAGACAATAAACCAAAGAGACAATCATTGTCCAAAGAGTCTGTGAACCAATGATCAATGATAGGTCAACAGTAGGACAACTGAGGATCTATTGATAGAAACATATTGCATACGTATTTCAACATTTCTATGTGTGCAGGGGTGTATAAAGACCTGACATAAAGAAACGTTATGTTGTTCTTACCTTAGAATGAGTTATTTCTATTCCCCTAACACGTAATGCTGTTGACATGTCGCCATGTTGTTTTTACAGTAGCCCTAAACAGACAAATTGCTCTACAGAACGTGTTTCGTAAATATGTTATCCCTTTCTGGAAAGAAGCGAAAGCCTCCCTAATGCTTTGAAAGGGAGGGGTGGAGTCAGCCTTTAGTTGCAATTCGCAACTTCACCACTAGATGCCGCTAAGACATAACACACAGTACCTTTAAGTTTTGTGCTCAGAGAAAAGGACTCAAGTAATCCAACCTGTTCATTAGATCGGGGCGTCGCAATTATTTTGTCCATAAATTGTATATACACTTAAATATATTTATAAAGGAATGAATACATTTTAAGCCAATTATGTTTGTGTGTAATTTCAGTAGACACACTTATCTTGACAATTTCTGTACGGATTGAAAACAAACATTACAAATGTCAACGGTAACAATTAATGTGCTTAAAGACCCAAATGCCTTGAAATGTGCAGCATCATTTGATGTGTTACAACTGAAAAATGCAAAGAGCACGAGACCTATCGAGTCTTTGCCAGTTAGCCTGGCAAAGCTTCATTTAAAAGCATGATAGCAACAGGGGTGTAAACGTCTATTGAAAAGATTAGGAAGATTAGTGATACCACTGATGTGTAATTTGAAGCTTGTTATTTACGTTGGTGAGCAACATTGGTGTTTGTCTTCTCCTTTACACATCAAGGCTGCGATGTCTGATCTCTTTCATACAGCCTTAACATTCAACATACTGTGTAGACATGAAACGGACCAGACACGTCTTGTTATCTCTGCGGATTTGCCGTATGATCGACGCATATGATCCACTCTGTGCAAACGGGTCTCTGAACTAGACCGCACACACATGCATGACACTGGCGTGAAAATAAGACTATTGTTAATATTGTTAATTTTAAATCTCCCATTAACTTTGTCATTCACCATGTAGGACAAAATAAATGTGCAAACAAGTGGCTGATATGAGGTGCCACTTCAGCAGCTCTCATAGCGAAGGGGGCGGGACTCTTTGGATTCTAAAGTGCATTTGATTGGATAAGATTTTTTGGAGCGCACGTGCCAAACTGTCAGTTGTGAATTTTGTCAGAGCTTAGGAGCATATCAGTTTATTGACATCCTAAATGCTAACTTATTTTTTAATAATATTTTTTATGATTTCAGTGGGGCTTTAATATAATGAGCTCAATCCAAGTCATCCACTGGAGTTTGGGAAGAAGCCAATTCATCTTCCTTTGGATTTCCCAAACGCTGTTTGCCATAATAACTGCATTATGATTGACAGGTTGAACACTGTACTTAACACAAGTTACCTTGGCAACAGCAGGACAGCCATCTCGGCGTACAGTTTCAATGCCTTTGGCATCAAACACAGGGTTTTTCTGATCCAAGCTTTCGTACATGTATCCAACGTAGCGCTTCTTCGTCTGTAACACACATGGCAGGTACACCTGAAAGAACACACAGAGAACATTTTAATAAAGCATTAAACAACCCTTGAAGAAAGCATATCTAAGATTATCCACTATACTCTGTTACGTACCTTCTCAAACTTCAGTTTGATGGGTTTAGGGTTGGTGGCAGTCACAGCCTCTGCAATTTCATTACCAATCTTAAATGCCTGTTCCTTGGTGGCTCCTTTCAACAACACAAACATGCTAAACAAAAGAGGATCAAAGAAAAAGTATACCAGGATTAATCAAAAGAGATGTCGTGCTCAATCAAAACAGATTCCCATTGTCAAGCAATTTGTCTGTAAAGTTTCTCAATGTGAAATGTCTATGTGATGTGATACAACACAGCCAATAAAAAGATATTTGGAGCAGAGGTCACACTTACACCGTGATGTCAACTCTTTCAAACAATATGAATACGACCAATTTCATGAGCGTATATTAGCATTTTGTTGTTGTTTGCCTATAGCATATGACCTTCCATATATGGTGGTGCGTGATGTCAGGCTAAACAACTGAATAGCAAAACAGGGCTGAGGGATTTGAGAGCTGTTGGCTGTTTTTCTCACTGCCAGAAGACAGTCTCCTATAAATTTGTGGATGATGTGTTTTTGTTATTAAGTTACGGATATTTTAATAAAGCAGCCAATGATGACAAGTGAGCCTTTAAATCTAATTCAGTCTGGTTCTTGTTGGATGTTTACTCATGAGACAAACAAGAATCAATGTCATCATCCTGTATGTTAGACCCTATTCCAGCAAGTCTTCTAAAAGAGGTTTTTCCTGTTGTGGCAGAATTCTCCTGTATATTATGAACTCATCACTTTAATTAGGATATGTTCCTGAAGTTTTCAAGCTAGCAGTTCAGTCAAGAAGCTTTCAAGCTCACAGAAGCCACCAAGCCCCTTTTAAAAAAAGACAACTCAATCCAGGAGACTTGGCAAATTTTAGACTAATCTATAATAAATATATAATAGCAATAATAAACACTTATATAAGTAATAAAGCACTTAATTGTATAGCGCCGGACACTGTCTACACAAGACACGACACATGGCTTGTTCTAATGCTGCGTTCACACCAAACGGGAGAAATCACATTCCACGGCCTTAATTACACGGGGGAAATTTTTTTGATTGACACAAAAAACATCACGCAACTTGGAGTGTCTTAATGCATCCTGACCTGTCAAACAGTAGGAGAAAATTAGCTCTTTGTGCGAATTTGTAGCTCAAGTTGAAATTTTCCAACTTGCGCAGCCGCCTGATTCACGTCATTCGCATCGCATGCTGCGAGTTCGCATCTATTTGCATCTCATTATCTGTGGCTTTCCTATGTATAGGATAATGCAATGTAAGTCGCTTTGGATAAAAGCATCTGCCAAGTGCATATAATGTAAAATGTAATGTATGCACGTGTTTGCATTGACTTTCTATGTATTTACTTGTGCAAATCGCTTTGTTCGCATTATATATCAGTTATTTTTCCTGTGACAGTCCCAGAACGCGACGAAGACAGAGGAGGACCCCCTGGAACGTGGCTGCGAATGGACCAGCGGAGATCAGATAGTGTTCGGCAAACACTTCTCATCGCAAAACGCCTGCTATTAGCTGGAGCGGCTCACCGAAAGTCTTTAAGATGGCGGTGCCCACATTTACGCCAAAAATAAGGTTAATAAAAAAAAATTATCTTACCTGTCTGTGTCTCCATAAACCACACGAGCTCCCCACTTTTTGGTGTCATTCACCATCTTAATGGCTCTTTCCAAAGTCTCCCGAGCCTTGTGCACAATGCTGTCACCAACCTGAAGGGCAAAGAGAGAGATAACACGGTAATATTTCATCCTAATTTTAAGTGTTCATGCAGTGATTCCCACAGGATTTTTAGTTACTGTGGGCTGATGACGTCAACGTCTAATTAGCATCTTTGTGACGTCATCGGGTGTTTGCGTTTGGTCTGGTGTTGGCACTTGAAATCTATTATATGGGGTGTTTTTGGCTACATTAGGTTACTTGTGTGTCTCATGCACCACACATGCTTTACTGCCGTTGCTCCTAATCAATGTGTTTCTGTGTTATGCGCTTCTTTAATTTAAACACGATTGTTAGTTTTATTTTAGATTGCGTAACGTTATAGATGTATCGGAAACAGACAACACAATGATATGAAGAGTTTCGTTCCAAAACGCTATAAATCCATTTTGATGAATTTGAGTAAAAATGTTTTTAATTACAAAGAAAGTGGCAGGATGAAAACCACTTTTTTCTTTTTCAAAGTTTCAAAAAGCATCTTTAGGTTGTAGTAACATAAAAACATTTCTTATCCATATTTTGATTTTAAAAGATTTATAATAAAAACTGATTTTTTTACCCCCCAAATGCAATAATTTTTAAAAATTGAAAAAATCCATTGACTCAATATAAAAGTATTTTTTTTAATTAAAACTGTTGAAAATACACAACAAAGTGAGTTGATCCACATATGACAGCCTCTGAACTCAATACAATACTTATCTTACATACAGGCACTGGACTAAAAATACATTCAATCAGTCATCGCTCCTAAAATGAATTCAACGGGTCATCTTATTAATGCTTTAAATTAGTGCCTCATCTTCTTAATCTCCACACATAAATGATTATTAAATGAATTCGATGGCTTACTTTTCTTCCCCACCGTAGAAACCAGCACAGGTTCATCAATGACATCATTATTCTTTTTTTTGTTTATTTGTAGCACATAAAGTACAAACAAGATCAGGTAAACTACTAGCCGACCGCATTCATAGTGCCGTCATTACCGTTTACAACGTGTGGGATGGTGTGCTGTGATTGGTTGAGGATATATATCGCATTCTGCAGAGAAGTGAGACTGGCGTATATTGCGGTTTGTAAAGAATTGGGAGAAAACATGAATAAAACTGCAGATATCACATTTTGCATAAAACTTAAAAGTGACTCTTCAATACCGACTTAATACAAAACTGATTTTGGCGGAAACTTGCCGTTTATCACATTTTTGAACCAAACTCTTTATATGTTGTTATGAGAAGTTTAAAAAAACTTTGGTGGAATAAACACTTATTAAACTCTAATAAATGAATGGGACTTTGGAAGGTATTAAATGCTTATGAACAAAAGGGACTAAGCAATTTAAAAAAAAAATTACTCTCGGGCATGAAAACCACTTCTACTGCAAAAAACTGCTTTACAATATAGTATATAGTATTATTTGGATTTGCATTGCTTTCCCCGGATGTCTGTAACCCTGTCAGAACAGACCTATTAGTTGAGAACCACAGATTTAAAATACTTACCTCAACACTTGGCATTCGTCCTGAGAAGTTGGCAGAGGTGTAACCAAACGTGACATTAGCAATAAGTTTAAGGCCAAGCTGCCTGGCGTTCAGGAGACGGAACAGAGCTTTGTCATTCTTGCACCCCTTCATGGACTGCTTTACCATTATCCTGGTCTTCAAAATCTCCTCCAGCATACTTGGAAGCACACCCTTTCGTACTGACGGCTGCATAAACATGGGTACACAAGTTGTGATCTCGAGTTAAAATCGCCATACAGTATTCTAAGAGAGATGTAAAATACTGCAACATGGACAGTTTCGGCTTCATATGTCTTAAGAAATATATCAGAACTACCTTAACAAATGCAATGCCATTGGGAGAAATCGTGATGTCATTTCTGAGCTGGTAAAGGAGGTCAGGAGGCACTCTGAGAGACGTACAACCAAACTTAAACTCATCACACCTAAGAGACAATTTGGCAGGATGAATGAAACCAGCAAGAGGGACAAAAACAAGGCATTAATATACATTCCAAATAACCGTAGGTCTTAAAAATATCATCAGCTATAATATATCATGATTTTAAGTTTTTTTAAGTAGGTAGGCTTTGCTATGGACACAAAGCCACTGAGAGATTTCTTGAAATACAACATTTAGTTTTTGATCGATATGAGATTTGATGTTAAAAACATCAAATTGAATTGTTTTTGTAAGAATTGACAATGTCAACTATTCCTTTAATGTAGTTCTACTAATACAAAAGAATACTTACGTTCCAAGATTCTCTACGTGTCCAAGGCAGGTTGAGAAACAGTAATTGTAGGCAATGACGATGGAGGGATACAGCGATTGGAAATCTAACACAACGACAGAGTTGCTATAGAAACGCGACTCGGGCTCCATGACTAGCGGGATGCATTGTGGTGCTCTCTGCTGGGCACGCTGTTGTGTGCTTGGAGTCACTGGGATGTAATTCATCGGCTTTGCAATCCTCAACATCATTGACTCCACACGGTACTGTAAGTCAAGGAGAGAGAGTTATAACAAAACTGCATGGACAATTACAATCAATTTTCCCGATTTAAAATGGTCTTGGGGTTTAGCGTGAGCACATTCAAATGCATTACATTTACATTTACATTTAGACATTTGGCAGACGCTTTTATCCAAAGCGACTTACATTGCTTTATCCTATACATTTTACATAGGTATTTGCAATCCCCTCGGATCGAACCCAAAACCTTGCTCTTACCACTGAGCTACAGGAAATGCATCCACACATGCAGTGAATTATGACTCTGCTTATAAGATATCGGTGTTACTTTTATCAAATATGCATCTGACCCTTTTTTATATCTAAAGGCAAACAAGATCTACCATAAATGTGACCCTGGATCACAAAACCAGTCTTAAGTAGCACGGAAACATTTTTAGTAAGACAAAAATACATCGTATGGGTGAAAATGATCGATTTTCCTTTTATGCCAAAAATCATTTGGATATTAAGTTAAGATCATGTTCTTTGAAGATATTTTGTAAATTTCCTACCTTAAATATATAAAACTTGTGCCCATGATTAAAAACTTCAAATGCAATTTTCTCAATATTTAGATTTTTTTGCACTCTCAGATTTTTTAAAGGTTGTATCTCAGCCAGATATTGTCCTATTCTAACAATATAATTTATTCAGCTTACATATGTAAAAATCTAAATTTCGAAAAATTGACCCATAAGACTGGTTTTGTTGTCCAGGGTCACAAATGTCCTCATCAGTGTGTTTCAGAGAGGCGGGGCAAAGAGGAGATACAAACACCCAAGTTATGTGGAAAATACAGCATTTTTTAACCTTAAATCGAGTTAACACATTGCATTACATGTAAAATAAACAATGATATTAGTTTTAGCCATGTCATATGAACCCTTTAATGATAAGCATTAAAATGCTTTATTTCTGACCATGCCAGTAAACAGGCTTTCCATAACAGATTCACGTTTGAGTTCACGGGTGATGGGTGCTAATAGCTGGCTTTTTGATAGAGCTTTGAAATACCTGCAGGGTGACAAATTAAGCGTGCACCGATAAGAAAGTAAACTTTAAACATAAGCGAGATTACATAATATATTCAATTATTTTAATATTATATATTTGTAATACATTAGGTTAATCACGATTTCTCGTGCTGCCATAGTTTTAATGTAATTTAATACAATTAACATAAAATAAAATATAATTATATGTAAAATATTATATTACAACCAAACACAGATAGGATGTTGACTTTGGGCCAGGCATGTGCGTTTGATGAAACTGTCTATAGGATCTAATGATAAGGCTTAAAAAAGAACATCCATCCATTCTAACAATAATTCCTAAAACACCGGAGTGTTTAAAAATCTGAAGTTAAACAGCAGGTGTTTTTGAGAAAACGATTATTACTAAAACACACATTAGTACAAACATATGGTGGAACACCAATATCAAATCTCATACGTCCACTTAGGTTTTTATTTGGCCAGTGTGACATGGACCACTGATATGGAAAATCTGAGTAAAAATCTGTTATAATGTCAAGCTATAAATACAACTATGCTATAAATACAAGTTTTCACACCTATTAAACTGGAGTTTAATAAAATACAACAATTTAAACTGTGTTTCTATTAATTTAATGTGCACGTCTAATGCGTGCGTGTTCGCTTCTCCAGCATGCACGTTCTCTGATCTTTTTTCATTGAGTTTCATTGAATTTGTGCTTAATACAAGCAAAAAAATTCTGCCAATGGGGTTCTTGATTCAAGAACGTTTAGACATTTTCCATGGAAAACAAGAAAATAAGACTAAGTAAGAAAGTCATTTTTTGAAGTGTCCCATCTAGCGTTGAGGTTGTGATTTGCAACTAACGGCTCACTCCATCCCTCCCTCTTCCTTTCGAGGTACTATGAAGGCTGACAGAGAACGAATTTATCGTCACATTAAAGCTTCTCTCCCGAAGGAGATAACATATTTATGAATCACGCACTTTAGAGCAGTTTATAGCAGCTTATATGTAAAGAAGTTTATATATAGAGCAGTTTAGAGCATTTAGGGCAACTGTATATTTCAGTATGATTTAAGATAACACAGAGGTTCCGTTCATAACATATATTTAAAATAAAAAAAATGATACTATAAGAAAACGGTTTCAGTGTGTTTTTTTAAAACGCTAGAAAACTTTTTTTTATTACATTCACATGGCTATAATATAAGTATTAAAAGTAAAAAATCATTGTTGCTTCTTGCACTGCAGACTTGGAAGAATGAAAATAACATCAGATATTTTTGGATCGCTACCTTTTTTTTGATTTCTGCTCCTTAATGTTAAACGCGTTAAATCTTTCTAAAAATCTGTTATATCATTACCTTTTGGCATGAATCGTACTCGTGATGGAGCACTCTTGGAGCGAGTGAATATCACAATGCTCCGACTTTCTAAAACATCTGCTGCTCCATTCAAAATGATATGCATAAACATAGCTCTTTTTAAGACAAAAAAAACATAACCCATCATAATGTAAGGTCTTTATACACCTCTGAAGACATATTTATGTATATTATATTGGACTTCTTATTTCTAAGTAAGCCAACTCTGAGTTCAAGGTTTAACCTAGAGTTGATTGAACCTCCTTATTGAAACGGACCCCTGGCCAATGCGGTAACAGAAACTCACAATAATAACAACAACAACGTACACCCAAGTGTTGAAATGGCATTTGACACAAAGTTAACAGAAACATGGGGCACAGACCCAAAGGTGACTAGAGTCGTGGACAAGTTAAAATAACAATTTAAAATGTATTCTGACCTGTGAGCCCCTGGTAAGCACATGATAGAACTGGATCCCAAACACACGTGCAAGCTCGCTTGTCCTTCCAATAATATCCTGCTGCTGTAGCAACTGGATCATCCCACACACACGGCTCACGTAGTGATCCACCACCTTCCACCTGATACAAAAAAACAGCACAGGCCGACAGACATCAAAACATGCAACATGCAAAAGTTAGTGTACCGTATGTAAACCGTATATTTAATTTAATTACTGACAGAAATGAAATTACACATCTGCCACAATTACATATTGTGCACCTCTATAGATAAAGGAAATAAAATTCCCACCTATGCACGTCTGTATTGTGGTCAAACCAGTCAGAGAGCGTGCGATGGCTATAGAGAGGAAAGCGCTGGTGGAGGAGGTGAAAAGCCACATTCTCAAATGAGTAGTTATTTAATGCAGCCTGAAAACACATAAAAGCACTTCATTTAATGGAGAACATCTACTGTGTTCACTTTTGTAATCTTGGGGTATGAATGTCAACAGCACCTCAGTCTTCATAACCCTCCACAGGTTAAGGACAATGCGACCAACTATATGGAGTTCACTCATGGTGTCTGCTCCATATTCATCTTTCTCTGCCAAGAAGCGATTCTCTTTTGCATCGCCTGTAATAAGTAATAATAAGAATGAATAAGAAATAATAAGAAGGAGATTCGGTCAATATGACCAGTTTAAAGCTTCTTTCTTAACACACATATAAGCCAAATTACCCACTAGGGGTGGGCAGAATGACCAAAAATCTGTTTCACGGAATGAATAGTTTTAGTACGGCAACAATATATTTCATGATAACAATCTACTATTTTAATTCTATATCTTACACCAAATTTTTCTTAGATTGATTTAATTAGTTTATTTATTACAGTTGATATAAATGCTCACCATTGTTCAAATGTAGGGAAATTATGAAAATGTACGAAAAATATCAAATGAAGTTCTGTTAATCAGATTTATTATTTATTTATTTGTATCTTCTGGCTGTATCATACAGTATGTATACAGTAGGAAAATAGACAATAAGTATAACAATGAAGTATTAATATATGCACAAACAATGGGAGTACAGTATATGACTGGTATTATAAAATGGTGTTCATAGGGTCTGTACTGTGGGTTTTTATCGCTCTTCTATTAGATGCGCACTTTTAGTGTGTTGTTACTCTCTGTCTTGATTTGTTCATTTGTTAGGGGTGAATTAAATCGCATGTTTTTTTTCAGAATAAAACCCAACTTGCAGAGTGCCAAACTAACCACGCCTACTTATTTACATTCCGCAGAATTCACAGAATAAAAAAATCTCTTACGGTTGACATCTGTTCCGCGGTGACAGAATATTCCGTCATATTGAACAGCCCTATTACCCAAAATATGCCTTAATCTATGTCAAAAGCCAGCAGTCTGGTAGACTGGAACAGCTAACTTCACCTGGCACACGGGAAAGCCGCTGGCACAGGTCCACCCCTAGTGCTGATGCACGTTGCAGAAGGTATCCCCAAGAGTGCATCTGGACCTCATAGCCGACCAGGATGTCTGGATCATACCTGTGGACAAGGGGACAGGAGATCTTTTGAGCGCTTCTCAACCTGTACATTTTTCTTATATGGCCTGAAATGGTTCTGAAATTCTGAAGTCAGCATCATTAGATTCCCATATTCATACAAAACTGGAGACTTATTTTAAACACCTTCAAAGGGGAGAGAATTAGTTACCTTATCATTTTAAACTTTCTAAATATGATCCGTCAAAATTAAATCCCAAGCACACTTTCCACCTACTTTCTCATAATGTTAGAAATCTCCTCAAACAGCTGTTTCTCATCGCAGGCGTAGGTGACTTGTAATCCTGTTACACCAGATCTAAACAGCAAGGGTGCTTTGCTCCTTGAGGCTACAATGAGAATAAAACATTGTTGACATAAAGACGTACTAAATAGTAAATCACATTGCATACTAGGACTTGGACTGTGAAAACCCTATAAAGTAACGTAATGAGAGCAGCTATAACTAGGGCCAAGCTTTAAATGTCAAGTTTTTTGTCTGTCTTCTCTTTGAGTGTAAAATATGTGTGAGGAAAGAGAACAAAGCCGTTGTCCTTTACATAATATGAGCTAAGCAACCAACAAAAATCATTAATGGATGTAATATGAGGCTGGTTAAATGAGTAGTTCACTTGGAAATAAGCCCCCAATGCATAAAAATGACTATGGAAAGTCAATGGGGACTTATTTTGAAGCGAACTACTCTAAGACAAAAACTCACTAACATAAGATGTTGCCTTTCTGTGTGGTTCCTAAAAATGACATACAGTTTATTTGGGGTAGTGCCAATATAAAGACCTACAAACACAACCTTGATAAATAAAAAGAAAATCTCACCTTGTCCTGAAGAACAATAATCTTTGTCAATGATAATGGACCCGGTTATCTGTGTGGTGGTGGCACTGGGGAGAGGCGAATCAGAACTGAGGCAGTAGAATAAGGCACAAATTGGGTCAAACTCAGGGTCAGGCTCAAGGTCACGTCGAGTCCTCGCGTGAAGCTCCATGGTCATCAGTGTAAGGTGCTGTACCTACAGCAATTGGGGTACAAGCGAGTAAATTGATGTGAAATGGCCAAAGAAAAAAGAAAGAGGATTAACCCTAAAATAATATTGGGGTCAAATGTGGGGAAACCATTTGTTTTCTTTTTATTAAAAAAATGGCTTCTTTAAACTGAGCAGTACAAGGCTACTTTTCACTAAGTTTGCCAAAAAGTTGGACTTGATTGAAAATATTATGTAAAAGTAGGACTTATTTCGAAATTTTCATCATTTTAATTAGTGGAATGAAATAACTGTTTGTGGAATAAAAATCTATTTTAAGTGAAAACGACCTAACATGCTTATTTTACATTATAAAGAATTAAGTAATTGTGTCATTTTTAAGGTAAATAAGGTAAAAAAAATAGAGATGAACTTTTCTTGGCCGATTACGGTTTCAGTGAAACCTGCCGATTCCGGTTTTCTTTCCACAAACTATAATTGACGGTATATTTTAAACTACTTCTACTGTTCTTCAAACCATATTTTTCTCATAATGACACATTTTATTTTCACAAGAGAAATTATTGAACATTACAATTTAAAGTAAGACAATTAAATGATTAACATTTAATTTACATTTGTTTAACATTTTACATTTAAGTGAACTTAAATGAGTTCAGCATGTGTTAAGAGTTTAGTATCACTGTTTTAGTTCACCCAAAATGAAAATTTTATCATTATTTACTCACCCCTCAAGCTGTCTTAAAATTGTGTTATTTTTGTTGCTCTGTGAAACACAAAGAACCCAACAGTTCTAGTGCACTATTAACTTTCACAGTAGGAAAACAACTACTATGGTAGTCAATGGTGCATCAGAACTGTAGTTTTCTACATGTTTCTAATATCTTTCTTTACAGTTTTAGAGGAACTTAATTGCAAGTAAATGATGACAGAATTTTTCTTTTAGGGTGAACTATCGCATTAAGGCAGTCATTTTTTTTTTTTTTTTTACAATGCCCAGGTCTGTACTAGACAGTCAAAAACAGTTCACCTCTCTGTCTGTATAGTACAAAATGCGTGTGAGCATGCGTGCTTTCAGCAGATAGGAGAGATGCAGGTTTATTCACCGTAGACTCACGGGCAAGTATAGCACAAACAAGTGGTAAAAGACAGGCTGCGTGCATGCAAGTTTATGTGTTTAATTGCGGCTTTGAGTGTACTGACAGCTGTGAAGTTACTGCCTGCTTCGTTGAAGACAAAAGATTGAAACTGGCAAGGCGTGAGCCTGACCTGCCGCTCACTGGTCCCGGCCGATTATGCAAAAAAACGTCCGATTCTGGTCCCTTGCCGGTCAATCGGTGCACCTCCAAACAATTTTATAATCATTTCTTATAATTTGAATGTTTTTTTATGGGCTATTTATGGGCTTTTTATTGCTTTATTAGGATATGGCTTTTACAGTGGAGAGCTGACATGAAAGCGCTAGGGAGCGGGATTGGCAAAGGACCATGCGAGGCGGAAAACAAAGCCTTTTCTATGGTGCTTAGAAATTCTTCAGAAATGTCTTGAAACTTTATATAAGTTTAATCAATCACCCACATTAACCAAACCAGTTCTTACTTAACAGTCAAAATCAGGTCCTACCTCATGCAATGCTTTTGCCTCCTGCAAGTTCTGCATGCTGACTTTAAAACCGTATGAATTGCAGATCGATGGACCTTCAATCTGAGAACTCTCTTTCTTTGGAACATTCATAGCAGTAAACTGATTCTGTAAGGACAATAATTAACATCCTATAAAATGCCTTAGTTAAACAATATATTGTAATACTGAACATTAAATGATTTTGGTTTTGTAGCTTTAGATAATTCATAACCAAGTCAAAATCAGTCTTTTATCTGACCTTCATCTGTGTGGTTAGCAGAACTCTTCGTAAAGCATCTTTGTTTTTATTACTCCTATGATGTAGCCACTGTGATCTGGCCTCCACTTCTGCACAAGAAAAAATTAAAAAGAGATTAAACAGATTTGTCATAGTATAGTAAAGTGTAATAAGGTAACTTGAATGCTCAGACATCATATCCTCTTGAAAATGTCGTTAGAGCGACAACCAATTACAGCATATTAAACATAAAAATGCTAATTTTTCTCATTGCAGATTTTACAGCTAACCATTAAAAACCTTTAGCTTCAAGCTCTAAAGAAATGCAGTATGCAGTAAAACTATACCATCATTCACTGTTGGACTGCAGTTAGACCCGTCATCATCAATGCTTCGTATTCTCCTGAGAACTGGTGTGCTGTGGAGCAGGTACAAGGTTTTATCATCATAAACTTGATCTTGAATATGAAAAGGGGATGGACTCAAGAGGTCCCTTGGCTGTACATTTTCAGGTGATGTACAATAGATATTAGACTCATCCATGTTGGGGGCAGGCAATCTATCACACAAATCCTTCTTGTCTTCATCTTCTTTTGAGCCAGCAGGGCTTTCCTGCCATGTAGGAAGCTCAGGTGAGCATGAAGACCTGACCTGACCCCTTTTTACGTCCACCTCCTGATCTTTGGCCTGAGTGTCTAAGAAATGCGTCATACTTTTAGGGCTCCTGTTAAATGAAGCTACTTTAACTGGTGAGATATGAAGTGGTAAACTCAATCCATTCCTTTTGTCAAACTGCAACTCTGAAACCTTTTCAGGCCCTTTATTACAATATTTTGATTCAGGTGTTTCCAAGTGTTTCTTCTGAGGGGAGGTCCTGTCACATGTGCTATGCTTTAGCTCTACACATTTTGGGTCACCCACTAGTTTTCTATCCCTCAGAAGGCACTCATATTGTTTTTTGGCCTGCAGCCAGAGTTGCACCCGTTCCCTGCTTGGAGCACTCTTGCAGGGAAGCATGATCACCTTCTGATCACCACCAGAAGATGGGTTTTGGTTCTTGGTAGATAGCGAAGCCCGAGAACCATGGGTTGGTGCAGACCCTGCATTTGTCATGGCAGAAAATGCTACTTTCCAAAACTGCAAGCCCTGCTGAGATATTTCGCCATGAAATTCAGCCAGTTCGTATGCTAGCCTGGTTTCCAAAGTCAATTTGCGTCGGCCAACCTCCCTGAAAGAACAATGAGAATCACTGAGAAAACACATTGCTTAAATATATTCATGATAAATGTTGTGTGTTCTTACCTTGGCTTTAAAGGAGCATCTGATGGGTCACTGCAGAACGGTTCTTGGTAGGTGGCTTCTGAGAGGTCCAGATCCAACAGGGTAGCCAAAATTTCTTCGCGAGTAGGCGGTGACATGAGAGGTTTGAGAATGTGAGTTCCTCCATTCTTTAAAGTCTGAACTCCATTTCTCAGTTGAGACAGTGAGCTCACAGACCGTGGGGAACTGTTTGGGGTTGCTGAATTGCCATCTTGGAGATCGCTACTTGGGGATACACCATTATCCCTAAAAGATACAGAAGTAATTGAAAAAAAGGGCTCTGGGTCGAAAAGCATGTCTCTTTTTTCACAGTAAAAGTCCTGAAAGTGGCTAAGGCCATTGATTTTACCGAGGGAGCCCCCCCAATCTTTGTTCAAGATCCTTTCGGAATCAAACAGGGGCAGAGATATATCATTAGGAAAAACTTTGCTGTTCTCGCAAGATGATTTGTCAAAGAGCTCCGGACTAACAGTTCCAGGTTGATGGCAGCCCCCATGTTTGGATTCGTCGTCAACCTCAACCATATTTTGTGCCCTGCTTCCCAACCCTTCAACAAGGGCATTAATTGCCTCTTGACTGACATCACTGAGAAACTTTTGAGGCAAGTTCTTGTCAGTTAAAACAAACTGGTTGCCAGAATAAAGACTGGAAAACTCTGTCTGGCCAATTGAATTAATATCAAAGTTATAATTATCTGGGAGCTCTGGGGATAAGCTTTCCTCGATGGAGCAACAGCTATCAAGGCCAGGGTCAGACATAAGGACAGGACTGCCATCTGAAAGATGGTCAAGTCTCACCAAATCTCCAGGTTTACATTTCATGCTTTGCTTGCTTATGGACTCTTTTGGCACTTTGGTTCTTGCAGATCTTGATTTCCTTATTGTTAACGAAGGAGGTCTTTTGCGTTTGACTGTTTTGGAAACATCATTGGGATGACTGGTGGAAGACGTAGTCTCAGTCATATGAACACTTTCCTGTAGTGTTTGTCCTGCCTTAAGTTGCCTCTTCTGGAGAAGCTCCTTCAGGACAGCCAGCCCAGAAGGCATCTCCGGTACACATATTATTCCATTCTTAGGGATGGATGATATTGTGAGGTCTCTATGAGATTCATCAGTAATTGCTTTCTTATCAGAAGCTGAAGGTATAAAATCAACAGGCTCTGGTAGAGACATCAAACTACATTTCTTTTTTGTTGACTGTCTTTTTGATTTCATGCTCGTTTTTGCAGTTGACTGTGAATGCTGTATGGTCCTTGGGTTCTCTTCCTGGCAGGTGACCTCAGATTTTAAATTGCATTCATCTGATGTGACGATGCCATTTGGACCTAAGCTTTGCGATATTGAATTAGATCTGCTGTAAGTGATGACAGAACAGGGATGCCCCTGAGGTTTTGTAGCTTTTTCATTCAAGGAATTAAGACCAATCTGCACCTCTTGTTTATTTGAGGCAATGACATTAAACACCTCAAAAACATCAATACCCTGATCTGGCTTTTTTTCAGTGCTGATGCTGACAGTTTGTGACTCAAAACAACTGACAGTAGCATCCTCTTGAATACTTTTCTTGAATACCTCTTGAGAACTGGGGTGCTGGAAAGGAGTTAAGCCGTCAGATGAGGATTCAAGAGGTGAATTATCAACTGGAAGTGAAGTCTGTGAGTTTTCACTTCCTTCAGTTGACAAGTTTTGAGTTCCTTGAAACAGCTTTTTGTTCGGCTTCCTGCTTTTTTGAGTAATAGACGTGCCATCTTCAAGAACAGTCCTTTCAATACTTTTACAATTTTTCTTTTGTCTCTTTGAAGCTGTTCGATTACTTTTCTTTTGCGAATCCCCTGTTTTTATAGAACCACTGACCAATGTTTTTTTTATGGTACTACTCTGGCATTTTTTACTTACAGCAGAACTCTTTTTAGGACTGGATGTTCTGCTTCTGTCTTGAGAGCCTATTTTGTATGGCTTGGGGGTCAGTGAGTGATAGGGTGAACCAAGACATGGATCATTAAGGGGGTTTATGAGATGATCATTTGAATTTGATTCCAATAAGGGGTCAGTAGGTGACCAACACCGAGGTGGTGTCGAATCAGAAGAACTAGGAGCCCTTTCAGACAAATAACCCAACTCCACCATTACATCAGAGTACTCTGTAGAGTGATCATCAGTAAAATCATTATAACAAGGCCACGGAGTGGGTAATTTGGGCAAAGAAAATGCTGCTTTAACACACCTTGGTCTTCTAGTCTGTCTAGCTTTGTCACATTTCAACTTTGGTGAGGTAATCACCCTCTTAGATGTTAGATTGACCTTGAGTTTTCTTTTGGGGCATTTCTTGACTTTTGGCTCATGCAGAGGGTACTGGACTCCTTTAGTGTCTGGGACTTTGGGCCAAAAATGTTTGAGAGGAGCAAGCTTTTGGTATTCTTCAAGCTTTTCTGGTGTTAAAACTGTGAAAGGTTCATCTGCATTAATTTTTGCAATCTTCACAAGCATGTTCTTCTGACCTTTGAACCTGTTAATGATTATATATTTGATGATAACTGGTGGCTCTTTTTTAGAGAGCCTTCTCTTTTTTTGGATGTGGTTTTTCTCTTTCAGGCCTTCATTGGGCACCAAGGATCGTTTGAAAGAACGAGAACTTAAATGATCTCCGTCTTCAGTGTCACGGCTCCTTTTCCTTTTTGTTCGCAAGGTATATTTGCTACCTGGCAAACTGGAAACCTTGGTGCGAGATATTTTGCTGGGAATAACTACAAGTTCCTCCTCTACTGAGCTCTCAGATTTTTTAACACTTGAAAATTCTGAGGTTTCCTTGTTTTCTTTACTATTTGTTTCCTTTTGATTGAGAGAGCCTGGAGTGTTGTCAGAGAAGGTTGGGGCTTCCTCTTTTATAGCAGCTGGAGTCCTCAAAGGACTTGTCCCTTTTTGACTTAATGTAGTTCTCTTTTTGGACAACTTTAATCTTGACCTCCGCTGCTCAGGATCCTCCATAGTACAGCAGCTCTCACCAGTCTTACCCAGGATTGTTTTTTTGACCGGTCTCGACAGACAGTTAGATAGGACGACACTAGGAAAAAACTTATAGTGTGCCTCCTGCTGAGCCACAACAGTCCTCTCGGTTTTATTCTCTTGGTAGTCCTCATACCTTATTTTCAGTTCACCAACATCTCCCTCTTTACTGCCCTGTCCTGTTTCGCCTTCTTGAGGGGCCAATGGTTGGCCCTCCCCCATTGGGCTTGGTATCTGGTCAAAACTCCTTATTACAGAATTTCTGCAATCTTTAGGACTCAGCTCCATGTCAGTATTGGTGGGGCAGTTTATCCGCTCTGAATAACATACTGAGAAGCCCCTGTGATTCTCCATGATGGAGATGTGGTTCATTTCAACATTTTTAATACTGCCATACTTTTTTCTGCACTGGACAAGTTTAGAGTTTCCAAACATTAAACCATCAGGTTCAGATTGGTTAAGGCCGGTGGCCTTATTTTCATTGGTGTACGAAGGGTGAACACCAATTTTGTCACCACCAATCTGAGAAATATTTGCAATGTTGCAAGGGATTGGGTGTTTAACAGGTGGGATATATGTAATCTCTTTATTAACTCTTAATCCGGTTGAACATTCATTTGTCTGTTTATTTTTTAAGTGGTTTTCGGACGATTCCTCTTGAAGTCTTCGCTCAGCACATTTGTATTCAAGGACAATTTTGGCAGACGATGGTGTCTCTGAGAGAAAAGCTCCGTTTGGAAACACATTTCTGCTACCAAGAATCTTGTCTGTTACTTTTAGAGATGAATGTGTCATAGATGCTTTGTCTGTAAGTGATGAATCTGCAAATAAATAAAAGCAGGTAAACATCTCTGTACGAACAATAATCATAACCTTTTTCTTTCTACACTTTCTACACTTAATAAATTGATGCTTACCACTGTTCTCGTCTGCAGCCCCGTCTAACTGTGGAATAGACAGATCAGCAGGAAAAGAAGCGTTTCCTTTCCAATCCATCTCCTCATCTGATGAGGCCTGCTGCTCATCGCTGGAGCTTTCATTTGCTTCTTTCATACATAATCTGTGCAGAAAGATAACACAAATAGTGCTAAGGTAAAGTCACAGATATAAATAAATATAAATTTTTACTGTTGTGGACCAGCCTGTTGATAGATTTTCAGAGGTCGCATTAACCGAACATTCACCTTCGTTGACAGATTTTTTTTTACAAGTGACGACAAAAACTGAAGGCCGTATGTTATTTTGATGGATTACGATAAGGTCCATTTTTAATTGCCCGATCATTCCCTTTCATCGGAACGTCATTGTGAGCAGCAGGAGGTAGGCTCCTAATTCTGCTCTGAATGTGCGTTTCCTGTTCACTAGCTTTCTGTAATGCCTGGTTCGTTTTGGAAAACTCAGGCGCTGTCAGCGGAGACTTAATCTGTTACTCACCCAAGGTGTCGTGTGCACGCACACACACACAGGCGTGCAGTGGTGAGGTTTTTACAGAGTTTTTTTCCCTCAGGAAAGCAACTAGCATCTTTTTGGATAAGCATTAGCTTTTAGTGAGTCGTAAAATGTCTCTCTTGGCATCTCCTCTGTTCAGTTAGGGACAGGAGCAATACATTTATGACCAAACCGCAGCTTACTTATGAATGAGTGAGTACAAAAGACCTTCAACAGGCACCTGTCATTGATACGGACTAGACAGATGAACATAGCCATAAAATAATAATTACAGAAGAATGTTTGACAACAGAAATATTAAAAATATAAATGAATATAAACAACAACTGCTTTATTGGGCATTCAGTTGTATTCAAATACAGTAAATTTCACGAAAGTACAGCGTGATTACGTCACGAACATGCTAACTAGCACGTAACACCACCTTGCACCATCGTGACGGGTAATAAGGACAGATTTTTGCGCAACTTCTGGATCATATGTGTGTGTGTGTATTTTCTAAAGATAATGAAATTCTGATTTAAGAGTACAAACATACATTTTGTTTTGTATTTAATTTCTCATTTCCTTATCCTTATTATTTTGTATTATTATTCTTTAATATTTTTCCCATATTTAGTTTATTAGTTATTGCTTATATTAATTTATTTCTACGTAGTTATATTCTGCGTTACTTTCTGCTCAATGTGTTTCTATTCAGACAGAGTTAGAATGAGCCATGGAACTCTAGACAGAGTTCGAGACGAAGTCAGAATGAGCATATAAACGCAAGAATGATTTCCTTCCTCAATAAACTTTGCTCATTTTAATATATAATCACTTTGTCTCCTACCTGCTGGTCTTTCCATTCATCTCTTGTAGTACACATCTAAGTCTGCAAGATAATTTTGGTGTCACATCATTATGGAAAAGCCATAAAGTATAATTTCGGATAAATAACAAGATAGTATAATCTATCAAATCTTTCTTTGTGCTTACTTGTAATGTTAGATTTGACTGCTGTTTAATTTTAGACTGCTAAATTTAAACCATTAATCCAGATTAAGTATACAAATCTCATAAAATCATCAGGAATTTTGGTCACCTTTGCCTGACGGAGTGTTCTTTAATCTCATTGTCCCATCTTTGTGACATGATTATACTGAGCTCTGCCTCTTCTTTCTCTAGTTCAGGCCCGGCCTCTTCATCATCACTGTTACACATGCCACTTCCAGACAAACACTGCTGGTTTACTGCTCCAAAATCAGCCAGTTCCTCAAGCAAATCCAGCATAGGCTGGTCTTGAATGCCATCTGTAAAAATGTGATAAACAACATGTAATAAATAAATGCATGAAAAATGCACAAAACATGCTGTTTTAATTGCCTGTGAAAATGACATCTGCCTTGAATGATTCTGTACCGAGTATTGCTGACTGGTTGGAGTTTTGAGACAGAGGGAGGAAGGTATGACTGTTTTCTAATAAATTCAAAATGGCCTCTTCATCAACAACTGCCACCTCGGTGTCTTTGCCATCAGGCCGTTTCATTTCTGTATGGAGAAGAGAAATAAAACATAAGACATATTAATATCACTACTGCCAAACAGCCAGTCAGACAGCATAGAGGAAGTCTGCCCACAGTGTTCTTTTTTTCCTGTGTTCAGTCTTCTTGCTTTTGCAATTGCCATAAGGCACAGATTTTGTGAGTGTGGGTTAGAGCTGCTTGTCGCCCCAGGGCTCCAGACTAACTTTTTTACTAGGAGTACAAGGAGAAAATTTAGGGGCACGCCATAAATCAGCCTGCAAAGCAATTATTGACATTTTCCCCCAAAATAGATGCGTTACTTAGTCACCGTGACATTACTTTGTGACCACGTTCTGAGGACGTCTTCGCAACGTTCCATTTCTTAGAATTTTTGCTTATGTTCCAGAAACGTCCTAGCCACGTCCTCAAATAAAGTTTTATATTAATCCCATGGAGAACGTTGTAGCGACGTGTTGTTCTAACCTGGACACTAGCCATTTGATTGATGAATCCGGTCTATTTAATAGGTTATTGTATGGAAAATTTACAATCAAAGTAAAATTTGTTATAATGTCAAGAGGTATGCTATAATGCTATAAATTCGACTTCTGACAGCCATTAAACAGGAGTTTAATTCGATATCACATTTAAAACTGAGTTTCTATTTATTTCGTACACGCCCACGCGCCTTCTCTGTCTCCAAAGAGAAAACGGTCATTTCTTCATACCTTACTGCCTGATTTTACTTTAGCGATTCATTAATATTCTTTCTTTACTTTATACCTTACAGATGTGAGAGAAAACACATATTTTAGTGATTTTTCGATCGATTTTAAATGAATGGACCCTGATGTTTGTGAGTGTCACTAAAGAAGCTTTGATTGATCTTCCTTGTGGATATTTGCTCGGTGGCTTTGGGTCGGGGTCACTGAGTGCAGCTATGACACGTCAGAGGGGATCTGGCCCTCCCGGCTGAGCCTAGTTTCTCCCGAGGTTTTCTTTCTCCATTAATCGATCATTGGAGTTTGGGTTCCTCGCCACAGCAGGGCAGTGTTGGCTTGCTCACTGGGAGACTGCATTTATTTATTTATTAATTAGATATTATTTATTAGAATGATCTTGCTCGTTCTATAAACACCATGCACTGTACTGTCTTTTACCTTTCTGTTTTTCCTGTTTGCTCCTGTAAAGCTGCTTTGGAACAATGCACATTGTGAAAAGCGCTATATAAATAAACTTGAATTGAATTGATTGTTGTTTCCAAAAACTGGAAAACCTGCTAAATTTATATGGTAAGAAAATAATATAATTTTGAGCTTTAACATAATGTTTATTCATCTCTGTCAATAAATGTCTGCTTTAAATCCTCTATAATGTGTTGAAGTCTTTGATTATTTACGTCATGTACTACAGTATAAATAAAATATCTGATTGTGATATACGTCCATGTTGAGTTTTATAATCGTTATACTGTGCTTTATACATATTTAAATTTCTATAATTTTGCATACAATGGTAACATTATTATGGAACGTCATGGCAACGAATATGGTCTGGTCCAGGAAAGTTGTCACAATGTAAATGTTAGCTGCGCATAAATTATTATGTGCGCTTTTATTTTCCTTTTAGAGAGATATGACATTACTCAATACACGGGTCATCATACGGAATATGCAGACTATTTTTGTTCATTCGGTGCAATTTTTTTTTTAAATCTGTTTTAAAAGCGTTTATATTTGTACATAAGTAAATTTGTTTAAATCATTTTTAAAATACTACCTTTCTATGCCTTTAACTGCAGGTGACAGTGGTTTGGTTCTGTTCATCATTTAAAAAGAGCCTTTAAAAGAGCTTTAAGTGCCAAGTAAAGAGACTGTTTACACTCGGAATACACCATACCAAATTAGTACTTAATTCATTTGAACAACAGTAAACGTGCATGTCATTTTGTATGAAAAAGTATATATTAAGCTCATCTTTATACGTTCTTATGAAGATTTTATTATGTATTAAGGACACTTTTATCATGTTGTGACGAGTCACCCCTGGCGCAATCAGTGTCGCCATGGAAATTAAGCGGATCAGAGTGGCACACCTGCCGGTCGTTACCATTTAAGACCAACTCAGCGACTATAAAAGAGTCTCCCTCAGAATACAAGGTGAGCAAGATCTCCTTTGGACATGCTAACCCTAAAGGCTGTTTTCTTACCTCTTCCCAGGCTCAGACGAGTAACGACCGGCAGGACCTCTTATCCACAACCCGGAAGTACCGGAAGAAACCTCTCAAAACAAGACGGCCATACCCCCCCTGTGACAGGGAAGCAGGAAGGACGACTTTCTCCCCCACGCTGAAGGAATATATACGCGTGGCGTATTTATGTTGGACTTATTATTAATCTTTAAAATTGTTGAATTAAAGGAACCCCTTCGGGGACTTCAAAAGAAACCTATCCATGTGTACGTGTCGTTGCTTCACCCGTCACACATGTTCACAAAACAATGTAAACATAAATTCACGTAAACTTAACAAGAGCATTTGCCTGTCGTTCATTCTTGTTGTGAACGGATAGGAAATGGTTCAGCCCTGTCTCAAGTAATCAACAGATACATGATGTATTCTGAACTCCTCCGTGGTTAGTTTCATCTTATCTGTCTCAAATATCAAATCGTTCATCCTCAGGTAAAAAAAAATCTGTCACAGCAAACAGCAAATCGTAGTAATGCGCTCACGTTGTGTCTGTAAACTTTTCAATGATGAGCTTAGCTGTGACCGACGCAACTACAGAAACATCAGTCACCCAGTCGCGCGAAGCTCCAGACTCTCCCCTTCCCACACATATAGACCTACACTGGTGAGCTCGCCATGTACTCATCTATTCACATGAGATATAACAACTAGAAAAATTGGCAGCTGCCAGCGAGTACTTGTAAAAAAAAAAACTTGTCGCCAAATGCGACCATTTAGTCACAGTCTGGATCCCTGCACCCTGTTGAGTTAATCTGAAATGGTGGGGATGGCTGTGGCACAGGAACTTGCAGCACGCTTCAGGGGAAAAGGCGTTTAATTAGAAGCCATTTTCTATGCATGTTACATAATTTCTTACAAAAAGTTTGCCAGTGTTTTGTGCACCACTGCTGAAGATAGCACAGTGCAACTACAGCTTGTGGGAGTATGTGTATGTGTAAAAAATCATCTTATTTTTATTATTTGGGCAGCTGAAAAAAAACATTTCCACCTATACCTAGTCACCTCACCTTTAATTGCATCGTGGTGAACATCCACTTGGCTAGCAGGTATGGAGGGCAAATCATCTGGGGTCAGGACGGCAGGATGGAGGGAAAGGTTAGGGAAAGAATCTTCATTCGCATCAACTTCAGAACCAGCCTGAGTCCTGTAATTCAAAGAAATCCAGACAAATATCACCATTATGCCTCAGTGGGCTTTGCCTTCACTTCTTTTCTCACATCAGCATCCCTCTTCCCAGCCCGTTGTATTAAAATCCCGTGAGTACAGACATTCGTGCCATCTGCTTTTATGCATCTTAACTGTTTAACATTATCAACAACCCCCATTGCAACATTTGACCGCATACTTATTTCCAGAAACAGCACGATATATTGAGTACTAGAGCGTTCCCACCAAACGCGACTTGTGCGAATAAATCACGGTGTTCTTGCGTAGTTGGACGCTTGAACATTTTCAGTTTACTTGGTTCATTCACACATGAAATTTGCTTCGTTTGCACGTGAAATTCACTTCACTTCATGGAGGGGCTTCTGCCAGGTGGCTCCAGACAGTATTTATATATATATATATAGCTCAAATTGAGTAAAGAGCATTTCTTACAATTTACCAGACTGTCCAACCTCCTCAATCACTTTCTTCCATGCAACATCATTTTTATTCCTGTTACGATAAAAGTATGAAGATGTATCGTAAAGTTCAGGGTATCCACATACATTGACGATGATTTTTGTCCTCCATTGTGGTTTCGGATTTATGCCTCCTCTCGCTACATCATAATCACTTCACTAAAAGAGCAAGCTCCTGCTTGGTTAACACTGTGTGTATTTTCACCAAAGTTCTTTTTCCAACTCGCAAGAAACACTAAACTAGCGCAAATCGCTTTGTTCGTGTCGCCTCATTCGCGCGAATCGCGCCGCAGGATGTCCTATCGCGTCATTGCATTGACTAATAATGTCAATGCAAAATGGAATTCACAATGTTGTTTCTAAAGTAGCCCTAAACTGACACAATGCTCTACAGAGCGCAGAGAACAAATACATTATCTCTTTTGGAAAAGAAGTGAAAATGTGACGACATCGTAGTCCTGTGTCAACCACTGTGGCGCTTCGAAAGGGAGAGGATGGGGTGGAGTGTACCGTTGCTTGCAACTTCATACACTGGACCTTAAATAGACTCTATGCATGATCGCTTCCGTGTTTTTGGTCAGCCAGCTCAGTTACATCCGGCACACGTAGCGTCCATAGGGAACCATGATCGCTTCAAGATGTACCTAGAATTATGGTCAACGACGTGAGCGAAATTATGCAAATACTAGATCAAACATCGAATATCAAAAAGGTGAAAGGCTTCAGGCTACATCCACAAATCTAAGTACAATTTATTAGAGGGTTGATCACAGAGGCACTCAACAATGCTCAGCAGTAGTGCTGTCGGTTCGCCAAAAATTGTATGTTCTTTAAGTTAACAAATCGTTATCGCTTGGTTACAATAACTTCAGGACTACTAGAGCGGAAAGGGCTTAATTGGTTGAGATTTTAGCGGAAGTAGATCATCATCCTGCGTGCAAATGTCAAAAAATCTGAGGTTAAAACACATTTGTGATTATTTGTCTGCAACTTCAGCAAATTCTGAACACAGATTTGTGATTAGGTTTGTGGCAACAGGGAATGATTCTATCAGACCGTTCTCAAACCATTTCTCTGAGTTTTGGTTAATCTACAGCACTGTTGGAGCTGGTCTCCAGAGGAAAGCTGGATGGCATCACTCTGTGTTAATTAGTCTTCTGCCTAATGACTTCAGTGCTACAGAGTCGGCTTTTACACAGCTGTCAGGAGACTAAGAATTGATTAAAACATCACGCTGAAATCTCTTTCGTCTCTCAAATTCTACTGAACGTTACTTCACGATGTAAATTCAGGAGTTTGACAACCACATATACAGGTGTGACTCTCAAAGCATTCTGTTTGAATGCTTGGAGATTCAAACAGAATAAGATCAAATAAATGATGTGCAAAAATTAAGTTAAACTTGCAATAAAACCACAGTAGCATTGACTTCAGTAAAAATGACAACTTTTAAACATGGAAGAGACAAGATTTACTTTTTTTGTTTTATTGTAATACATAATTATTAATAATTAATACTATTTTTATATTTTAGTTATCATGATAATTGAATTTCGTGAAAATAGATTTAGACCACTTTAAATGACCACTTTTAGAATGTGAAGAGACTTTCAACCCGTATAACTAAAAGTGTTAATGAAGCAATTACATACCCTAGCTTTAACTCTAGTTATAACTTAAAAAGTATTTGAAGCTGCTGTAAAGCTGTAACCCAGACCAACAAACTTATCTATTAAACAAATAAATAAAAAATACTCACACGTCAAATTCATTTTCTTTAAGAATTTCCTTAAATCTATTCATCAGGATTCTTTCACTTTCTGCAAACTCCACAAAGCCTCGATCTGAAACAGTATTCAAAGAGAATGAGGTATGCAACATGCTTATTCATTAAAAGTGTTTTAGATTCCAAAAATATGATGTAAAACAACCATTTGCTCTTTTTTTATTAAAGCGGTTCCATTTTAAATTTAAAGGGACAGTTCACCTGAAAATAAACTTTTTATCAATATTTACTACCCCTCAGGTTGTTTCAAACCTATAAACATTTCTTTGTTCTGCTACTGTCAGTAACCAAACAGATAGCATTTCCAATTGACTTCCATAGTATGGAAATTATTACTATGGGAGTCAATGGGGGAGCTATTTTGGTGATGGGAGATCTGTTTGGCTATTGACCTTCTTCCAAATATCTACCTTTGTGTTCATCAGAACAAAGAAATGCTTGGAACAATCTGAGGGGGAGTAATGATGAAAGAATTTTCATTTTTGGGTGAACCATACCTTTATTTTATTTTTTTATTGTCTGTTTACATGTTAATTTTTGCATTTGCTAGATGCTTTTATCCAAAGGGACTTGCAAATTGCTTTTCAAGCTATACGTGTTTAGTTTAAGTTAATTTCCTTAATGGTTTAAAAGTTAGAGGTAAGTTCAGTGGTCGGGAACCTATGAATCTCGAGCCACAAATGGCTCTTTTAAAAAAAAACTGATCGGCGAATGACATCAAAGTGCCTCGAGAGCAGTGCACCGTGTGCTTTCGAATTGTTCGCGAGGTACTCTGATGACGTTCGTCAATCTGCACAGCATTTAAAAAAAATCCAACACACCTAATGGAAAGCCAAAAGACACATTACTTGTGAGTATCAGTAGTACAGAAACATGTACTTTTTTTAAAATGTACAGTATATATGTTAGATATAATAAAGTTGAATTAGATGGAGGCCTGTAAATTGCTTATAAGTAATGAAAGTCGCTTTCTTTTTTCTTTTTAGTGGTGAATAAACCAATAACATTAAAATGTCTGCAAAGACATTATGTAACTGAATGTGTCTCTCACCCTGTGACTCAGGCACGTCAATTAAAGAGCTTTCACTTTGCTCCCGGCGTCGCTGTTTCTCATCCTCCCAGATTGCCTGAAGACCAGGGTTTCTCCCAATCTGATCTGAAGTGAAGTAGAGGATTAAGGCACACACATCAGCATGGGTCTCTTTTACAAATACATCTCAAACACACGGGTGGCAAAGCTTTATTTCACTTAAATAGAAGATAATATTGAAGTTTGTATTTATAATTTACTTATCATGCCATCCCAGATGATTTCAAATATGGGGACACGATTAAAATGTTAAATCTATCGGCTCCCACATTCCTTGTGACTAGTTGGTCTATGATAATTCACCACAAGACACGCAAGAACCAGATTTTAAATGATCAATGTGTCACCAAATCTGAATTTAGCTCTTGGTCGAGCATATTTTTGTTTCAATTTAGCTAAATATGCTCACTTTCTCAAACACTCTGAAGACATGTTTTATCCCACAGGCTGAGCATGGATTAAATATGGAATGAATCTGTGCTTTTTGAAACGCATGATGTATCATGTAAATTCTAAATTAAAATACACTTTAAGATTTATATAACATTTTATGAGCTAACAATGTGCCAATTTTCTCCAAATTATTTTTTCCCAACTCTGGCATGCATGGCTATGGCTTTGATAATGTCAGCTCAAAAATGTGACTCTGTACCACAAAACCAGTCATATGGGTACATTTTTTGAAATTGAGATTTACACATCACCTGAAAGCTGAACAAATAAGCTTTCCATTGATGTATGTCAGGATTAAACAATATTTGGCGGACTTTTTGAAAATCTGGAATCTGAGGATGTAAAAAAATCGAATTATTGATAAAATTGCCTTAAGTTGCCCATCACAAGCGCTGCAGCAGGGTGCTGCTAAGAATGTAAAGGTTTGTTGTGGGGAGTAGATGAACCCAAAAACGGAAATGCTAAGCTTTACAGAGGTACCAAACTTCAGTGGGTAATTCCTGAAGAGAGGGTTTGTAGGCGTGTTTCAGGCCATTTTTGTTCACTACCCACTAACAAACGTGAAGAGTTGATATATTTACGATACGAGATCTACTAAATATTTTCATGTAACATGATCTTTACTCAGTATCCTAGAAAAGAAAAATCTGTAATTTTGACCCAGGGTCACACAAAAAATATTAGTTTAATCCATACTCTCAATCTCTAGTCGGTTGAGAACATCTGCAGCGACAGCATCAACTTCCAGCTCGCATACACTCATGCGTTCCACCTCCTCTAAAATCAGAGAACTAAACAAAACAGACCCACAGAAATGACAAAAAAGTTCAAATGCATTAATATTCCCATATTGTTGTAAACATTTGTTATATGGCATGAATACACACACACCTTGGTATGTTGTCCTCCCCCCAGCGAGTGGACATTGTATCCCTCAGAACACTGTCATTGAGTTTGGAAGTGCAGGGACTCTTCCATGGGATGGTGCTGTCCACTTTACTGGACGACTCCTCTCCAACTAATGAGAGAGAGAGAGAGAGAGAGAGAGAGAGAGAGAGAGAGAGAGAGAGAGAGAGAGAGAGAGAGAGAGAGAGAGAGAGAGAGAGAGAGAAGAGAGAGAGAGAAAGAGAGAGAAAGAGAGAGAAAGAGCTTAACAAGTGGAATGCTGCCTCTTTGATTTGTATTCTACTGTATTCTGTTCTTAAATCGTATTTGTTTATTATATATGTCTACCTATAATTTTAATTTTATTATATTATATATTCTTTTTATGATGTTCCTTTAACACTTATAATTAAGCAAACTGTTTTCTTTTAAACCTCTATTGGTTAATTTTTACCATTAAACAGTGCATGGAAAACAACAATGCTATGGTAGTATGTGCAGGGTTTTTTTTGCGTTATAAAACCAAATGAGAAGTAGAAAAACAATCTGTGGTAAAACACTACGCTCGGCGAAGCTTCCCTTTGAACCTAAAACCTTTATTTTAGAGGTCAATGCTGTTTTGGAGGACAATTCACATTCATGTTAGTGTACGCGGTTATAGAGGTGATGAGCAAAGAAATGTGACCTATTGTTCCCATTAATAATATAAAATAATATATTAACAGTTTGTTTTCTAAATTGTCACACCATAGGCCACAATACTGTATATATGTTAGCTACCCATACACAACATAAAGCAATGTATAAATGTACTAATTTAAAAAATCAATGCACTACTATTCTAACTGCATGTCTTAAAAATTATAAATATGCACATTGTGATTTCCAGCTCCAAATAGTGCTATAAACATTGCAGTCACACCATTTTCAATTTCAGGGGTTTCCCAACGTTTCCAATCAAGGACCCACCTACTTACTGTAGGTATATACTGTCTCAGGGCCCACTAATGGTTTATATTATTTTTCTTGTAAAATATACGTGAAATATCTGTTGACGTTCAGACATTTCGCCCTTGCTATAAAAGCTCAGTACGTCTGCCATGTGCTTCCCTTTTCACATTCCGGTCAATATGAATGGACCTTTACAATCCAAAACAATTAGTCTAAGGAGATTTGCCCAAAGTGTGCATGTGTGCGTTAAATCTCCGGATGAATGGGATTTCCTGGAGGTCATTAACTCTGTAATTCAGTGGTTCCCAAATTTTGTCTGTCGGGGACCTCATTGTAAAAAAAGACGATTTTGACCCCTACCGCATCCCAACCAGCTACATAAACCCTCATAAAAACACTAAACGTCCCCTACCTGCAAACGTATATAATATTTATTGAATTATGTTGGTTTGTAAAATTTTGTATCTAATTAATTAAATGATGTGGCGATAAATTAATAAAATCTCACATTTGGGGCCAAAATATTTTTTAAAGCCATTAGAAGACAATTCAGACAGTAGCTTCAGATGTTATTTTTCCAAAAGTTTCTGGAGGGCGCTACCTTAAAAATGAACAAGGGTCCAACTTCCCGTGAAGCGGTGGAAGTAGTGTATTGCACCTTGAATAACTTATTCTGATGACAAACAATTTGAATGTTAATGATTCATATTATGATATGTAATACAGTTGGTTAGATTGTGTGTACTGTACGCATAATGCTCGGGTGGAGATTTCAACTGCATTGAAGCTACTGCCAAACAACCTCTGCTGCGACCTGTCAAAATAAAAGTCTGGTTGACTTGAATAAGTTATAACCCACATTTTACCACACCATCCCCCTTAAACAATATTTTTATAATTCGACAACGAAGTATTATTTACTTTAGAAAAAGGAAGTTTATGTGCTAGTAAAAAATTTAAGTTTATTAAAAATAGTAGATTTAAGTAGATTTGAAAACAAAAGAAAAAAAATACTAGTAGGATGGTTCTTAAGTACATTATACCCTTTTTTCCCTGTTTAGTTCAAAGTATCCAGTGAAGCTTTTTTTAATATAGTTTTTAAGTGAATACTTTAGTTTATTGAAGTATTTTTTTTCATGTAGGCAAATATATTTCTTACTGTTGTACAGTAAAAGATAGAAAAACAGAATTCCGGGGAAAAAAACAGAATTCAGGAAAAAAATTACGGATTTCATAGGGCCCTAGAAACTTGTGGATACAACAGTTCTTTTTGGTTGTCGAATCTGATTGGCTGAGAGCCGTGTGATATGAACCGTTTCATTGACTGTTTCTATCACTCCGCCAATTCTGACTATGCTGTCCTTGTAACCTTGTTCCTGAAATGGCCACCAAGCCATTGGTCCCAATTCCGGTGGTCCTAGAGGCATCCGTTCCTGGACTCCTGCCCCTTGTGTCATCTCTGCAGGTTGTATTGTGTGTTTGGGCAGTGCATTCTTGGTCCGCTTCAGAAGCTGTTCCTGAACCGGCAAAGCTCGCTGCCTGTGGCAAGGTGACAGACTATGAACGTCTTGAGCTCACTCTCTCGGTCAAGATGGCCGACTCTGAGCTTCCCAAGCTCAGGATGGCCACCATGAACCCTCCAGTAACCCTTGTCTCAGGCTAAATGGCTGCTCTGAACTTTCCTGTGCCCTGGAGTCCTGACCTGCCTGCACTCTGGCGTCCTGGGTCCCTGCTGCTCCGCCCTGAACCCTGCTGCTCCGTCGCCAGCTCCACACTGGTGCTCTGCTGACCTGCCACTGGCTCCACCTTGGTCTTTGGACACTCTGCAACTCCACAGGCATGGCCCCAAGTACCTCCCCGTTCCACCTCAGTTCAACCGCCCACTTGAACTTTGTGTTAGGAGTTTCTGGAAGTCTTGCATTGCAAAGTCTTCTCCAGTGTCACACTGCAATTCTTAGCGTTCTCTTGTTTTGGTTATTTGGTAAGTTAATAAACATAATAAAACAAGACTTAGTTCTAAGGTTGGCACAACGAAAAATAACACATTTGCTGTCGTATCATCTACTAGTGAATTATTGATTTTGTTGATAGTCAAAAGTCTGGCTATGATGGCTGTTCGAGTGCACAGGTATCTGTCTGCATTACCTGTTGCATGACTCTTTCGAAACTTGACAGCAGCAAGATTTATCATGTTCATGCCGTAGAGGTTGTAATCGATGAACAGCTGCAGCAGATAGGGAATGTGAGCTTCATGGGGCTGAAAACTTTTATTCATCACAGCACCACCCTGCAGGAGTTCACACACCCTGCAGAGAGATCAAAGAATGCAATATACGCACGTAAGGCTCTGTAACCGTGCGACTGTTTACACAGTGTAAGAACAGTAGGTAACACTTTACTTTACGGTGCTCTTGTTACACATGTTACATATATTTACTATAGTATTTACTATACATTATGCATAATTACATGCAACTACCCCTAAACCGCAGCCTAATCTTAAACCCTATAGTAACTACATGTAGTTAATTATTGTAACTCAGTACTTAAATGTATAATTACACTGTAAAATATGCACTGTAAAAAAAAAAGGGGTAACCGAACAGCACATCTTTCTCAGTAGAATTCAGTTAGTGTGTACAAGCTTTAAGAGCTAAAAATAGAGGCAAAATAAACCCTGGCTACACATTAACACACATTCCAGAAAATACAAACACTCCACAATAATCTATGTGTTGTATTTATTTTTTATTATATTTCTATAAACTAATAGGCAATACGTGTTTATTTGTCATAGCAAATTTCTTAAAGTATTTTTCTAATGCTGCGTTCCCACCAAACGTGAATGAAGCATTAAGTGCAAGTGATTTACATGTTAAGTAGCGATAGGACATCCTTAGGCGATTTGCAAATCACGCTGCGCGAATTGAGCATTTCAGGCATTTGACACGCGTAACGCATGTTTCGCACGAGTTGAAAAATCTGAACTTCGCCTAAAAAAAAACAAAGAGCTTACTCTAGTAGTGACGTGATTATGACGTAGCGAGGGGAGGCAGAAATCCAAAACAACAATGGAAGAAAAAATCATCGTCGCTGTATGTGGATACCAGGAGATGTACGATACAGCTTCTTACTTATCGAAACAGGAATAAAAAAGATTCTTGCTTGGAAGAAAGTGAGTGAGGAGGTCGGACAATCTGGTAAATTGTAAAAAACAGTCTTTACTCAATTTGAGCTAAATATATAAATATACGAGACTGGAGCCGCCTGGCAGAAGCCCCTCCCATGACGCAAATTTGAGTCTGTTGTGAAGTGAATCAACAACAGACTCATGAAGCGAGTAAACTCAAAATGTTCAAGCCTCAGATTACGCGTGAATAGCGCGATTTATTCGTGCAAGTCGCGTTTGGTGGGATTGCTCTATAAAAGTCATCCCTAACATTTTAAAAGCAACGTTGTTTAACACAAATGTACAAGCAGGCATATGAAAGCAACAGCCTTTTAGTCAGACAGCATACAGTTACCGACTGATAGTATTCACTATTAATCACAATATCAACTGAAAAACAGGTACTTGGACATCCAAACACAACACAGATTTCTTTATGTGCGACAAACAACACAATCATCTCACCTTTTGACCATATGAGGGTTGTAAAGGTAAATCTTCATAAATGCCTTTTCCTTCATATGGAATCCATAGAAAGGCCTAAAAAAAAGATAAGTAGGTCAGATCTCTCTTCAAATTTATTATATAACCTCAACTTACTTTTACGTACTTGTATGTAGTTCATATCTACATATATCTGGACCTTTTTGACTGCCGTTCTTGATTATTTGGTCTCTTTTAATAATACTATTTTGTCTTTTGTAATGAAATAAATTTGTATGTGTATGTTTATGTTTATACAAAATATTTCTCTACATAACTGTTTAGAATGTTCTGATTCATCTCTTCAAATCAAAAGGTATTTAGGATCAATAAAACCATTTGAGTGAAAAGCCCTAAACCTAATTTATACCACATTCACTGACAAATTTAAATTTGTTCACATTCACATTTTTACAAGTTTAAATTTAGAGACGTGCAGTGATTTTCCTTCCAACGTACATGCCAGTGACCAGAGACACTTTAAAGATGTGCTGGGTGTTAGATGAGGGGTTTCCCATGCTGACATTCAGGGCTCTGTCAATGCTGTAGGCCACCTGCCGCAGGTAGCGATTTGCCTGTTGTCCAAACCCATCGTACGGCACATAGATGTATGGGAACACGCCGTGCAGATGAAGACATGTCTTCTGACCTGGAAACAAAAGAGGGAGACAATTTACATCAGCATACTGCAGAAAGGTTTTTGTGCATTTCTCTGGTCTGGTAAGACATTAATGTCTAAATGTTGCTTTTCAGTAACAACGTTCAAAACATTATGATCGGACTACGGTCAATGAGTCTGTTTTTTCAAGTTATATTTCAGGGGCATTATTGGGACAAGACAATTGAGAGCAGACAGGAAAGCGTTGGTTAGTGACAGGGGAACCAAATTGGTATTTCCATGAGCGCACTGGCCCTATACATCTGTGCCCGAAACACATTGCCATTGGCTCTAACATAAGTCTGTTTTTATTCAAGATTCGAAGATTTTGCAGATCGTAAGAACAGATTCACTGACAAGATAAAAAAACCTTGTGCTTCAAGAATAGCGGTATGACAATATATAGATATGGCGATGTAATGTTGTCCTTCTCCGTGCGATACGAGAATCGATACACTGCGCTAGCTATCGCTATTTTAATTCATTAATAAAACAAGACGCCCTAAATATATTTCCAAGCATCATGGCTCAACTGGTTGGCGCTTAACACGCACTTGATTGAAACGTCAACAAAGTAGTCTGAGAAATAGTTTAGTATTGGATGTAAAAAAAAATATGCTCCATGCTTATTTGTGAATGAACGTACAAATTGCTGCACTTGCTGTTTTTTAGGTTGATTTCATTTAAGCTGGTTTACACCAAGATGTTCCCAGGTTTAAATAAGTGGCTGTTAAATTTAGAAATGCACCAGTATAAAAAAATGACGTGTTAAATGTTTTAAATGTATTAAATTAGTCAGTTTACAAAGATAAGCTTTCAATTTAAGCATTTAATGTTTAATTTACTTGAAATATTACTAATGTTGGCAATTATTAATCAACCTACAGAAAATAGTTTTGTGGACAAATGTTGCACAAGCATTTAGTTTTCATAGTTAGGCAGATGTCGGGATATATTGATATAGAATTGCCAAACAATATATTGGTTATCGTCATTTCGGCGCATCATGATATTAGCGGTATCGTGAGCCATGTACCTTGAACCGTATCATATCGTGGGGTACCCTGTGAGAAGAACGTTTGGGATAAGAGAGTATTATTTTATTAAGTAAATGTCAAAATCCTGTCCTCTCCTGTCCTTTTTCGTTTAGAATTCCTTTCTTATTTATTTATTTAACATAACCATTTTCCGTTTCGTATTCATTTATTTATGTGTTGCACAATGTGTGTCGTCATGTGATTACTCGTTTGTTATATAGGCAACTTATCTCTTATTTTCATTTCGGATTTATTTTTTGCTTTATGTGTGCTGTGAATATTCGTTTTGTAAATTCTGTTTAATATAAGCAAATTCCATAGTACTTTTTATTTGTTTTTGTGTGTTTTTATTAAGAAAATATTGAACCCACCATTAAGAGTGAGGGACAAAGAAAAATGAAAATGTATAACGTTATACAGTATGTTTTTTTTTGTTATACTGTATTTATGCATTCAAATTGAATTGATCGGTCATTTCAATTCAAAACCCTAATCCATTCACCACTAAAACAGACTGAAAAAACTGACATATGATAAATGATCTCTACCAGAGGATGCTTTATGATTCCGGTCTGGATATAGAAAGCAGCAGGTAAAAGACAAAGAAACAACAAGACACAAAAATATCTGGTGGACAGCTTTTGTAGAGACGGTGCTTCTTTGACATTTTCATGAACCAGACAGACAGACAGACACACACACACACACACACACAGATAGCAGCATCCTTAGGGTGGTACACGCTCACCCAGACGCATCCCAGCAACGTGTGAGAGCTGCTGCAGTTGCTAAGCAACCAGCCCGGCTTCTGTGCTACTCAAACAGAGTATAATGGAGTGACTCTTCCATCGTCTTCCCCCAGCTGGGGTGGTAGATGGAGGAAGAAACAGGCAGTAGAGTAGAAGAGAAATAAAGATATGCTTAACAACTGTGTATTTCTGTTGCTCATAAAGCCACAAGATGCACACAGGGAAACTCAACTAAAAGCAACCTTTCCTTTGTGTGTCTGTTTGTAAATGAGTAAAGAAAAGGGCTGAGTGTTCAGGCACGTGATTCTCATGCCAACACATCTCTCTTCCTGCAAACCCCCTATACACAGAATTTCAGACAAGCGTCCTTAAATACACACAGGTTTGTTTCACTAGACTTTTGACTCGTACTCCTGTCAAATAAAAAGGCGCGCATAAACCAGTGTTGCAGTGTTTACAAACTTCTTTACTTCAGAAAGGCACTTAGCAATGGAAAAAAGTTACTTTCAATCAGTAGCAATCAAACTGGCCAATGAGATTGGTGCTTTTCTTCACGTGCCTGGAGTTGCTGAAATTAAAGTAAAACACGACTTTGTGGCGCTCAAGCACAAAACGGTCTTGCGAGCACACATTGATGAAGAGGAAGCAAGATGAATTGTTCTTCTGTGTGACAAACGAGTGTCAGAAGCATAAAGTGGCACAGCGCCACCTTGTGTACCGGCGTATTTCTGTTTATCATTAAGCGTCATCTATGTCGGCTCATCACCAGTGAAAATTGTTTGGGTATGAACGCTGAAAAAGGGCTCGAAAAACGTTGTCGATAAGCGCATGTGATTATCGTCCCGGTGTGTACAAGTCTTACACCCGTTTCATACCACACGCGTGAGCAGCACGTAAACAGCACGTTTTTTTTTTGCACACATTTTAACAGATGAGAGCATTCATACCGTAAGCAACCGGTGCTCGTGTAGCAGTAGAGGGCGCGTAAGCAGCAGTGCAGCAATCCTTTCGGCGCCAAGTCTATTTTGATGCGCCGCTAACGCTCAATTAAAGTGAGAGTACATTTTTTATGGACAAAATCCACATGGATTGACAGGAAAAGGTTACACTTTTACCTTTAAAGCATGTAAGTGGTATCAAATAGGTTTTTAAAAGTCGCCATGAGTTTCAAAAACACTTTTTTGGCCAAAACCTCAACAATGATTTATAATACAATTACATCTTAAATTATATTTTATTGCATACGAAATAGTGGAAAACGATCGCATTGTGCTGTCCGTGTACTGTCGGAAACACACTGTCATCATAACCTTCTGAAGAAACAGATAAAACAACATAGACATCATGCTATATGCTTAAATTGCGTAGGTGTTAGAGAAAAGCAATCTCATCACAAGTCAGTAACTCTCTCCTATGGTGAGTTAACCCTTAAATAATTCACCGCCAGCCTTTTTAAAAAAAAGTTGCCAGCCTATGCCAGTGTTTTTTAACATTTTCACCCAAATTTAATGGCTCACAGTAAATTTTCTGTAAAGAATATATTGACAAACAATATGTCTAATGAAAGAACAGAGTATTCTTCTATCTTCATTTGTTCGTCTATCTCCGTAGTTGTGGGTAGGTTTCTTCAAAAATGCATCACTTTGACAGCTGAGATAATTTAAGTTTTTTTGTCAAAGATTCCGCCCAGATTACCAATCCTTATAAACGGTAAAATATATACGTTCTATTGGGATTCTGTGGGATTCTGTACTTTTCCCCAAAGGTGTGTAATAGCGCCACCTGCTGTAAAACAGTACAAACACTGATTGCCGTAATAACTCGTCTTTGGTGGGGAACCGTTTTTTTTTTTAAATGACGAGATCACTCATCAATGGCGATGAAAGCGTTAAATGACTTTGTATCCTTCAAAGGACGATTATTTTTTATTTATAACTTGTACTACATGGATCTAAAAGAGCATGAAACCCACGGAATAACAAATCACAGTTATGCAATCTACTTAAACGCGCTCTGATGAAGTTCGGGAAGATATTTTTATATATGTATGTAAATAATGTAATGAGAAATTGCATTGTGCAATTTTGCGATGGACGATGACATCCTCGCCTTGTTTAAAGCAACACTATGGAACATGTACTCACAGGTTCCCCCTTGTGACAGGGCTCCAAACTGTGCCTAAAACAATCGCGTTTGCGACTAAAAATATTCATTAGCGAGCGATAATTTTTCAGAGGTCGCCGTGCAAATTTACAATTTTTTTAAGTGTTTCTAACGGAAGCGATGCGCCCCATTTCTGAAAAAAAAACACCAGGCTAGCTAAAAAGAGAGCTCTGAACCGCACAAATCATAAGCTCTCTCGTGCGAGGAAATCACTAATCCTGCATATTATAAACTCTCTCCGGCGCGGAAGCTCTCTTGCAAGAGGAAAAGTGCAATACGCGTTTGTAATATTAAATTACAACATATAGTGGCAAGCAGCCAACTATCGTCTAAGGAATAAGCTATCGCCAGAATAACCCGAATGCCCGCTGAACATTGTGGTGCGATGGACAATGGCATCGTCTGTCGGCCCAACCCTAATATATAGTCATTACATTAGAACAAATGATCAAATTACGAGCAACAGCACACATAAATATGATAAAGCAAAGACACAAATGACATGAACAGTGCTTTTTCAGTGTTTCAAGTTGGTCTAACTGTGGTTATCAGGCACATAAACTGAATAAAGAAATAAAATGTAAAATAACACTTTGTGATCTTCACAATTTAAATGAAATGTTAAAATACGGAAGTGGGCTGAGAATTCTGGTTCAGGGGGACATTAATGCATTAATATCTTTGCATTATACAGTACAAAAAATTATTGAACAAAATGTCAGGTATTTTAAAACCAAGATTTAATTTCAGAACAACAGACAGACTGAAAATGAATGTTTGTATCTTTTGTAATAGTTGCGTTTCAATTTCTAAATTGTCCTCAGTGCAAAAAGAAGAATCATAGTCATCATCACAGTCACTGGTTCACTGCTGAACAGAGTCCAAATATGCAGAAGATGCTGGAAAGGAAAGATCAGGATCTCTAAAGTCAATCCATCTCACTTTCCTTTTAAATTCTCTACAGTTGTGCTGGGGTTTACTTTCTTATGCTGGAGGAAATTTGATATTCATGGCGTGTCTCTGTCACTCACAACAGACTGCACAGTGCGAATGCTGCTGCATTAGCAAGTGTGTACGTGTGTGTACGTGTGTGTGTGAAACAGACGGCTGCAATGGAAACACATACAGCCACAACACAAAAATGTGTACCATTATATCGAAAGCAGTGAATCTTCAGAAGCCTGGTTCGAGACGACAGATGCTGCAATGTAAAGCAGCAGTGTTTTTGTGTGCGTCTCAGTGCTCTGCAGACAGAGCGACATAAAACAGAGTGCTATTTATATCCTGTACCCTGAACTCCCCCTCTCCTATGGAATAATACAGTTGAAATACATCACACACAGCTTCACTAAAGCTTGGACTATATTAACTGTGAGTGCATTATTCTTTGTCAAATTCTATTCTTTTTTTTGTCAAATGCCCCAAATCACTTATATGGTGAATGCAATTATGTAAAAACTGCTGACACACAAAGACACATATTTTTAACACAGTTGCACCCCACCTTTAATGTTTTGGGTGCTGTGTTTCATAAATTCTGACTTCTTTACAATGTTAAACGTGCTGGCTTCTCAAGCTTGACACGGTCAACCTGTCAAAAAATGAGTTTGACGTAGTGTTTCTGTGCTCGATAACACTCCCCCCAGCGATAGTATTGTTTTTTTGCGAACATGTAAATCCCTTACGTAACAACTTTCTTAGGAGCTGTGTCCACCGAGGCATTTACGCGGCTGAAAAAAGTAGGAGTTCGGCTGGAAACTCCGGCTGCAGGCGCAGCGTTCTGCCCAAAGTTGAGCATTTTTCCCGGTCGAACGCAAGCACAGATTGTGGGAAAAACGCATAGAACCAGCGCTGAGCGAAAAAAAACACTTTTACCATTAAAAACAATTGAAAAAACATGCCGGCCGCAGGCGTAAATGCCTCGGTGGACACAGACCCTTGTCCCAGAAAAGCAAGCCCACATGTCAACCAGGAAGAGCAGGAGAAGGCGCAAGTGAACACTTCAACCAGCTGGAGCAAGAGAGAGAGACCACTGCATTCGCAAAGTTCCGCTGTGTTTGTTTTTTCACTGCATTTCGGTGAGGAATGTTATATAAAATGGGGATTTAACGTTGGATTTGGAGATACTGAAAGATGACAATTTGCAATTAATTACAATTAATGTTTTTCAGTGTACGTGCATAAGTTACACAACATGAAACTTACAGTTACGTGTATGTATTGTGATGTATTATATAGATGTATTGTGTGCTTATGCTGAACTCCTGCCCCCCTAAATGCGTTTAAGGCTCTCCTGTTTTCGGAAATAATCGTACAGCTGTATCTGTCTTTTATAAATGTGATCACACTCCATAGGTACTCAAGAGTAATATGAGATTTGGCAGAAACTGCGTGTGTTGTGTCCGCTTTAATAATGCCTTGAAGTTGAACTATAACGTGTATAAATTCATAATATATCCAGTCATGATCAAAGAATGGCATCCTTTGAAAATATGGGCAAAGAAGGCTTTAAAATTTCTTTTTTTTTTTTTTAATCTACAAAATTCCAACATTTCATTAAAGAGTACGTAGCATATGGTTTTTAAGGTCCTATTTGAGTTTATGGAGTGTACAACAACAACTTTATGTAAATAAAATGTGAAAAAACACTATAATGTCGCAATAGGCAGTTATTCGTACCTTACTGCTTGACTGACTCTCAAATGATTCGTTCCGCGATTCATCCGTCTAGGCCCCTCCTACCCGCTAACCTTGTGTCATGTGATTGGTCAGATGGTGTAGTCTGTTGTGATTGGTCAAACGCGTTCATCATTTGTCGCAAATGGAACACCTACCATCATTACAGGATTACGGTTTACACGTAGTTGGATGTCATGTATATTATATGTGTAGCTAGAGATGGCGGCGATTTTACTGTACCAATTTGAGCCCGAGTCTGACGAGGAAGAAGACGCTTATCCACAACAAACTCCACCATGACTGTGACAACTCTTGTCATAAAAAGTCCCAGTGTAACAACATGCATGTTGTGCTCTTGCTCATCAATGAAATAAAATATAATTTTTTCTTAAAATACTGTTAATACTAGGGATGCACCGATCGGAATTGGGGCCGATCCGGGTCTTTTTTGCTGGATCGGGTATCGGACTGACGGGTTCTCTTAAATCCGATCCGTTGCGATACCCGTGGATGTTACTCTAAAGCTTCATTAAAGGACTAACTATCGGGAAATTACCATAAACGTTGTCAAGCACTGTTTTCGATGTCATGTATTTCGATAGCTTTATGCGAGGAATAAACCAATACAGTATAATTATAAAACTCTGACCTCCGCTGGTGCCGTCATCTGTCAATCTCTATCCAGCATGCGCGTGTCCGGGAACAGTCAGGACGTTACTCGTTCCAAAGTTTTCAATATTCTTCATAATCACTAGATAATAGACTGTGGTTTTGTTTAAAATGCATTTTGCCGGAGACGGTACTCGCTGAGTGTAACGTTATTAGATTCAAGCACTGGAAGCGGTCTATGTTATGCGTCATTCACACATAACTTTTAACTTTAGGATGGATTCAATGTTCTATGATTTAAACACATCAGATATCTCTTCTCTTTGTGTTATAACTGTTTTGAACTCGGGAAGCAAAGATCCCCGCGACATCAGTATCATCACTATCCGGGATGCTCGTGAGTGAAGCGGGTGCATTAAGCGCATCATTCTGCGTCCAATGCGCATGACTTTAAATAACGTAGAAGCGAATGTATTAAGCGCATCATTTTGTGTCCAGGATGTGAATGAGCGAGTTTAGAGACTTTTATATTGTGATAGCTTTGTGTAATAAACAGATTTATTTGTTAAACATTTTGTAAGTTGGCTATCTGTGCTACATGAGACCACATTTTTGTTTTGTATGTATTTTTAAGTTTACTACAGCACTTAATTACATTTAAAAAATCATACTTTTAAGTAAAAATACTTAAGTGAAGGAAAATGGTAGATTTTAAAGTAAAAAAAAACATTTATTTATGGACTGTAGTGGATGTATGTGCTTCATACTGTAGGGAAGTATTTTTTGTCCAAAGTTCTCTGATAAAGTACAGATATCTTAAAATGTACTTGAAAGTAAACATGCTTAACTATCCACCTCTGGCAATCAAAGTTAAAATACGCAAGTCTACTTTGATCATGAAAAACAGTGCTAGTATCGGATCAGGATCGGTATCGGCCGATACCCAGAATCCATATATCGGAATCGGATCGGAAAGGAAAAAGTGGTATCGGTGCATCCCTAATAACCTCATGTGACATAAACACCGAATTAAGACTTTAATGTTAATGTCTACACTGTAAATTATTAAAGATAATAAATAAAGTAAACAGGCTTAATACCTCCATGCGGACTGTTAATTGATCCTAAAAACAAAGCGGATCCATTGTATAGTGGTTGTTGCCCTGTTTATTACGTGGGAAAGAATGACTAATCTTGTGGATCACCACAGCATATAAATATTGTTTTCTTTGTCGTTTCACTGTCACTGTCTGTCTTGCTTAGCTTTGCATCAATAAATAAAATCAACTAAGATAGCATAACTAAGGAATAACAGCGCGATAAAAAAACATCTGTGCAAATTTATTTACAAGCTACAACTTGAAGGCGACGACCCTATTTGAAGTTTTGAGGAGGAAAATACAGGCTTTACTAGACACTAAAATGCACAGACACAACAACAAAACAGTAACACAGCCATGCCAATAGAACCAACACATGGATGTGTAAAACTGCAAGAGAAAAGGCTGGTCCTTAAAAGATTCTTAAAATAGGGCTCTAAATTTGTTTACCGGAGATGAATGGAGGTCCTAGAGTTATCGTTAATGGTGAGTAATTTGTGACATAATTTCCATTATATGGTGGACTATGCATTTAGTGACATCATTTAGTTGTCACAACAAGACCCACTACAATGCTAAGCTTTATAAGTTAGGTAGAGCTACAGAGTTAAACACTTCCACTAGAAAGCATTTGATTGGTTAAATAAATAGAAATCGGATCTTATAGTCATTTTGACAGAATTAAGAGACTTTCAATGCTTATTATATCTTCTAAAAGTGACTTGTCATGGCTTTGGACTATATTTATTTACTGATATTTCGTTTAAGGAGTTCACTATGAATACAACCCAAAGTGTATAGCCTCATTGCCTTAAGATAAACAGTTAAAACTACATAAACGCATCATGTTTTGTGCTTACATTGCACATAAGTAAGAGACAATAGAATTCCTATCATTTTTCCTTGTAGTGAAAATCCGTGTGGGCCTGCAAATGAGTCTCTGTCAGATCTAAGAAGTACCCCTTTCTCTGAATAGACCCAGGGAGGAATTCATTATTCACACCCAACAGAGGTAAGAAAGAGGGAGTAGGTAGGGAAAAAAGAAAGGGAAAGCCGAAAGCCTTTATTATTCCTTTGGGCCTCATGCATGACCCCTCATTCAAGTCAATTTTCAGGATTTGCCCGCCCTCCCAGTACGCAAATCACTCCCTCAAACAAAAGCTCACAAACAACTTTCCAGGTTATGGTGTCACGAAGAATCATGTCTTCCCCTTAAACCCAGTCCACCTAGGTAGCTTTCTATAAAGCCTAATCCAAAGCGCTTTTTTAAAGCCGTCTATTGACTATTAGACTGTGCTTGACTTCACAACATAACTATTCCAAATGAGCTTAAAGATCACAGAAAGTCACCAGTACATGGTGACACATTTATGGTTAAACACCCCACCACCACAGAAACACAGGTTAATAACTCATTAAAACATCTGGGATTGAACTCAATAGAATGTTTTTCCAGCAATGAGGCCTCAAATATGAAGCATGTTCAGTGCTGCTTGACCCCCACCCCGGCTAAACAAAAGAAAGGACGACATGCTGCTCCAAGCGAGACTGACCATCAGCCGTATGAAGAGGGATTGGGTCCTAATAAATGTTGAGTCGTCATCAGAATAAGAACTGTGTTCTGATGTATTTGCAGGGATGCTCTGGCCCACATATAATATACAGAAAGAAAGAAGTATGAAAGAAAAAGTATGTGAACCCTTAGGGCTTACTTGGGTTTCTTCATAAATTGGTCATAAAATGTGTTCTCTAAGTCACAACAATAGAGAAACACAGTCTGCTTAAACTAATACCGCACAAACATTATATGTTTTCATATTTTTATTGAACACAACATGTAAACATTCAAAGTGCAGGGTGGAAAAAGTATGTGAACCTTTGGGTTTAATAGCTCGTTGACCCTCCTTTGGCAGCAATAACCTCAACCAAACGTTTCCTATAGTTGCAGATCAGACCTGCACAACGGTCAGAAGAAATTTTGGACCATTCCTCTTTACAAAAGTTTTTCTGTTCAGCAATATTCTTGGGATGTCTGGTGTGAATCGTTCTCTTGAGGTCATGCCACAGCATCTCAATCGGGTTGAGGTCAGGACTCTGACTGGGCCACTCCAGAAGGCGTATTTTCTTCTGTTGAAGCCATTCTGTTGTTGATTTACTTCTATGCTTTGGGTCGTTGTCCTGTTGCATCGTCCATCCTCTGTTAAGCTTCAGTTGGCGGACAGATGGTCTTAAGTTTTCCTGCAAAATGTCTTGATAAACTTGGAATTCATTTTTCCATCGATGACAGTAATCCATCCAGGGCCTGAGGCAGCAAAGCAGCCCCAAACCATGATGCCCCCTCCACCATATTTCACAGTTGGGATGAGGTTTTGATGTTGGTGTGCTGTGCCTTTTGTTCTCCACACATAGCATTGTGTGTTCTTTCCAAACACCTCAATTTTGGTTTCATCTGTCCACAGAATGTTGTGCCAGTAGTGCTGTGGAACATCCAGGTGCTCTTTTGCAAACTTCAAACGTGCTGCAATGTTTTTTTTGGACAGCAGTGGCTTCCTCCGTGGTGTCCTCCCATGAAGTCCATTCTTGTTTAATGTTTTCCTTATTGTAGATTTGTCAACAAAAATGTTAGCATGTGCCAGAGATTTCTGTAAGTGTTTAGCTGACACTCTAGGATTCTTCTTCACCTCATTGAGCATTCAGCGCTGTGCTCTTGCAGTCATCTTTACAGGATGACCACCCCTAGGGAGTGTAGCAACAGTGCTGAACTTTCTCCATTTGTAGACAATCTGTTTTACCGTGGACACATGAACATCAAGGCTTTTAGATATACTTTTGTAGCCCTTTCCAGCTTTATGCAAGTCAACAATTCTTGATCGTAGGTCTTCTGAGAGCTCTTTTGTGCGAGGCATGGTTCACATCAGACAACGCTTCTTCAGCACAGCAAACTCAAAACTGGTGTTTTTTATTGGACAGGCCAGCTTTAATCAACACATCCAATCTCATCACATTGATTGGACCCCAGGTTGGCTGACTCCTGGCTCCAATTAGCTCTTGGAGAAGTCATTAGCCTAGGGTTTCACATACTTTTTCCACCCTGCACTATGAATGTTTACATGTTATGTTAAAAAAAAAATGAAAACATATAATGTTTGTGCGGTATTAATTTAAGCAGACTGTGTTTCTCTATTGTTGTGACTTAGATGAAGATCAGAATACATTTTATGACCAATTTATGAAGAAATCCAAGTAACCCCAAAGGGTTCACATACTTTTTCTTTCAACTGTATCTCTTAAAGGTGGGGTGCCACAGTGTTACATGCATTCTGACTTCTTTACACTCTTAAACGTGCTGGCTTCTCATGCTTGACACGGTCAACTTGCTAAAAACAAGTTAGACGTATATGTTTCGTGTAGGTCCCTTATTCGACAATTCTCTCGGAAAATCACGTTTATTTTGTGTAAAGCAGAATATTTTTTGCTGTGCAAAACTGTTGTTTAATATAGTATATTATTAAGATTTTTCGGTATCTATTTGAGATACATTATGTTTTTATTAATCGAGCAAAAGAAAAATAATTGTTAGATTAATTGCCCAACTAGTCGTTAGATTAGTCGACTAATCGATAAAATAATCGCAGATTAATCGGTCAATAAATAATTGTTTACCCCCAGCCCTAACGCCCAGGCGTTATCCCGGGAAAGAGGGAGAAGGAGCATGCGTACACCTCAGCCACCTGGAGCAAGAGAACACTGCGTTTTCGCAAAATTCAGCAGTTATTTTGTTAGGAAAGTTATATTAACGGTGGATATAACGATGGATTTGGAGATTGTCTAAAACTGTTAGATCCCGGACATCAACCTCCCGAGGAAAGTGAACCTGAGTCATATGTCTGTGTTTTGTTGGAAATGGGTTTGTACGTGCTTCAGTCCCAACCCCCCTCAGGAGGTCGTATGTTTGCAGAAATATTTGTGCAGCTATATCTGTCTTTTATAAATGTGACCAAACTAAAGACTCTTTGACGATACAAAGTAAGAAATACAACTCTATCAAGATTAATATTAATATTATATTAAGAAATTGGCAGAAACTGCGCAGTGTTACGTCCGCTTTAAGTATTGGGACGCCTCACCCTTAAACCCGATTATTACTTCTGCATCAGACCTCGGCGTAGCCTCTATGCCGTAGGCTATATATCGGTTTTCATTTATACTTCTACGTCGTTGTCCGTGTCGACAGGCAATGACCACTAGGCATCAGTGTCCTCACGCGTGTTGCTTGTGTAAACAAGACAGGAGCCGAAGAAGCAGCAGCTCGTTTGAGACACATTAGCAGTGATAGTGGCAAGTAATTAGTCACTTTTGTTGCAGATTTGAGATGTTAAATACAGAAGCACAAATAATTTACTTCGATAATTCATACAGAAATCCGTTTGAGTAAACATGACTCTATCGCAGAGTTTTTTGACCTGAGGGAGGGGTTAAACAGACCAATCGCAGTGCTTGCGGTCCGCGTTGAGTTGATGCGTCGTTACATTTTTGTAGAGGTGCGCGTCGGTCTATGGCGTCGGGTACGAGTCTCTGCGTAAGCTATGCCGTGGGTCCGACGCAGAACCATAAATTGGGCTTTAATGTTACAGTACAAGAATGAAAATGAGAAAAGAGCCATAAGCATTCTTTGATATACCACATATATATCTTCTTCAAGCGGCATTTCTAAACAATCAGTCACGTTTGTGCGAAACAACAACAACTGGGTAGGGGCCATTCTGCAATGGACCGCCTATCAAATCACTGTAAAAGATTTCTGTTAACTGAACAAAATATGAATAACTCTTTAATTTCAGCATCAAATGCTACTTGTATACATTCTGTGCCTTTCTATAAAAGCAGCAGCAGTTATTAGTTTGTCATGGGTAGCTATTCCTGGATGAACAATACTCGGGGAGGGGCTTACTCTTTGCAAAGTACTTTTAATTGGGCAAAAGTATTGAAGTGCAAGACAAGTCATCCATACTTTTAGTCTACTTTCCGAAAGATTTTATATTTGAAAAGACTTTAAGCAGTGTTCATGCATGCCTATGGTCTCAGTGTCAACAGACAAGGATTGATTTCAAAGGGTCTTGATATAAGCTTTTACAATATTTTCTGAATTTAGCTTTTTGTGGGTGTCACATTTTAACGTGAATTTTGTCTTGACGGGTGGTCGCAAATACCTCATCAGTGCACGTTGGAGAGTTAACCTTCGGAGCAGCTCTGCGGATGCAGTTCATGTGTTCACGTCACGTGCTCATTTACAGTAGTGAGACACAAACTCCACGAGCATGCCCCGGCAGTAGAAACCTTGCCCGCACAAACACGCGCGGCAGAATAGTTATTGACTTTATTTATTCGTTCAAAATTATGAGCCCGATTCCGTGTCATTGTGCCTCATATAGTACAAAAACAATCGTTTTATACCTGCAATTCCGTCCATGTTTCACAGCGCCTACAAATTGAGCATGTTACAGAACACTGATTTCACCACCCCCCAACAACAGTGACCCCTGTCTGTCTCTTTCCCTTTAACCTTATACCAAAGCAAAACATGCCAGCCAGCGTCACAACCACATGATTGTTAAATCCAAAGCATGCATAGCGGCTTGCCGTTTTTATGTCAAAGTATACGACGGAGCATAGTGTGATCATATAACGAACGGAGATGTCAAACGAAGTGGGTTATGGTTGAAATAAACATGTCCACATGGCGGTCGGACTTTTCTCTCGGAACGCATTGACAACATGGCGTACGGACCACACCAAAGGCGATCTTCCTTCCTCACCCCCTAACGTATGCACACACAGAGAACAGCCATGCGAGGAAGCGGTTTGCTTAAATACATTATCGACTGATCGCAACAGTTGGGTGACGTGATGTGTCATCAGAGATTGGATACAAATAACATTAACAACCAAACGCATGAATGCATACCTGCTGGTGTGGACCCAAAGATTCGTACCACGGGCACTTTCTTAACATCGCTGTCTCTGAAATCAGAATTACACACGTCCAGGTCTCTGATGGGGCTGCTCAAGTAATAATCTGCCGTGACGACTCTCACCGAGAACATGTTTGCATCTGCAGGGCAAGCGGCAAAGGCGGGAGATGAATCCTTGCCTTATGTTAATGCTTCAATGCTCTGTATATGTGCAGAGCGTGGACTGTAATGTTGGTTTTGTGCAAATAATAATCCCATGTAATAGGAAGCATGATCACGCGCTAATCCCACGATGCAAATGCTTCCCAATGTCCAAAACCAAAGAGCACAGTCTTGAGCCTATCCCACGCGCTTCAAAGACGCAATGCACTTAATTTAAAACAAAAATCCAATGTGGCCTTTCCCCCGCCTCTGTAATACGATCACAACATTGTTGGGCAACCCTAATCGTCACCGTCCCTCCCCTATCCACGTAGAGTGCACTGCAGTATTCCAAACGCCTAGCCAGCGGGTCAGCCGGTTCATTGTTGAGCCCCTCTTCTGCTGCGAAAGGAAGCTCCACGCAGTATCTGTTCTGATTGGTCCAACCCGAAGAAGGGGCGAGGTCTGATTGGCTCAACGAAAGAGACGAGCGCTGATTGGCTCTCGATATGCGGAACTAACACGGGAGGTTACGGAATAGCCTCGAAGAGCGCTTAATATGTGGTCGCAAGGTGGACAGAAGGAAAGGACACACCTAAACATGAACAAAAAACAGTTATAGTTTTTTTATAAATAATATATAATAAGAGATTGGTTTTGAGTAATCAGGGTTGTTATCGCTTTAAGACAAACGTGGGGAATTGGCGAGCTCAGTCAGCCCAATGCCGTAACATTCGTTTATTAGTTATACACATTAGACCAAAAGAGGAAAATGGTGGAAGTTGGAGGGATACCCAAGCGAAAAAAACAAGTATTTACTTATGCCTAACCCTGCCCCTGTGAGATAAAGGCTTCACGCTGATTGGCCAGAAGCACGTAACAGGGCGGCGAGTGTCCGTGGTTTCTACGCCAACGACAAACAACTGAAACGCAGCATCCGACTCCAGATTGTAGTCTTTGCTGACATCTTGTGGTTACCAATTAAAATGACACGCGAGATGGCTTGGGCTGGCGTAGGCTTCACAAGTTCATGGAAAGTGAAAATTGTGCTTTTCGTTTAAACTTATGTTTTCACTTTTTTTCCATATATGATTGTCCCATAAAATTCCTAAATTGTCCAAAATCCGTACCCCACCAGTATATGCAGTGTATATGTTTACTTAATTTCATAACTCTCAAGGGTTTCATGTATTTGTTTGTCTATTTATTTATAAACAAAAATACTGTCAAGATTTACTAAAGACACGCAGTTTGCACTATGTAGTAAATCTGGCCCCTAAACCAGGTGGAGATGCCAGTAAATCTGTGTCCCTCCCTTTCATTTATGAAAAAAGTTTTTAAAAAGCAAACACACATTTGGCCGGTTTCATATCGATCAGTGACATTCTTCTTTTTGTCTTGCATTTCAGCTCTTCAGCACAATGTTACAATGCGGTTCCCTGTACAAGGTTTAGTATAGTCCTAGACTAAAATACATGTTAGAGCTTCTTAAATTTAAAACATCGATGTAGATTATAATACATCAGTGTCATTGATTTATCTCAAAATGCACAGAAGTAATGTTTTTTTTTTTGTTTTCCTAAATTTCACTAATTTAGGCTAACTAAGGCCTAGTCCTCAGTTTAATAAACTGTACAATACTTTTTGTGGCACATGGTGAAAACCAACTGTTGTGAGTGACAATCCATGCTTCTGCATTTCTGAGCTGAAAAGCGATCGTTTCAGTTCACTGAGCAGCATTAAATCATTGACTTATCTCAGGTGCCTTTACATTGCCTTCAAAGAAAGCCTGAGCTCCAGGAAGGACTGGAAAAGACAGATAAGATGTGTGATTGCTGAAAGCATGTGTATAAAGAAGATTTATACAAGCACAAAGGGTAAAGATAGAAATTTCTGTTTAAAGAAAGAAAATAAGATGTTTAAGACAGAATTGAAATGTAATATGGGCGACCAATACAGAGACAAGAAAATGTTTATTCTTGAGAAGAGTGTATAGTATTTGATAGATTTGTGTCACGCTGGTGTTTCAGACCCATTTCCTGTGAACGTTAACAACAAGAAGCAGGACACCCTGCTACTCAAGCCCTCAACCAGCCTCAACTGTTTCCAGGCTTTGTGTAAATTTCTTTAAACCATCTGTCATGCATGTTTTCTTGAGTCATATAATTAATCACATTGTTTGGAAGTGTACTTCCTGTTGTTAAAAAAACTTATATAATAAAAGTATATCGGTTTTCTCTGGGGATTTAAAAATATGATTACCACCGTTTGGTATAAAACATTCTTCAACAAATCCAGGGAAAAAAACGAATATTTATATTGTTATTAAAATGTCACTGTATGAAATAAGAAACAAAGAACTGAATTACTAAGCCAATAAAATCATATCGCTTTAATTAATTGAAAGAATGTGGGGAGAACAGTCGGAACCACAAGTAAGTACACCACAATCAGCATTTATTTCTAGCCTTATTAATTTTGTGTATTTGGTTAAATCCTTATTTTATTTACATGTAATTATGAGTTTTACAACATAAGCAGTTCATCTCATGAGAGCAATAACATGCTGTAATTCAAAATCACAAAACTGTCTTTTCTATATCCTATTATATCCTTTATCTTCTATATCCTAAAAAAATGCACAAAGATGCCCCTTTACTTTTGACAAAATGTTGTGGAATGTCTCCATTATGTTCATTTCTGGGTTTATGAATAATTATTGCAAAACCTTGTGTCCAGGTTAAACCCCCTCCCCCCATGCACACACAAACAAGAAGACATAATTGAATGCTATACAATTAAAATGGTTATATAGGTCTATTTATTTTCAATTTTAAATTACATTTGCTCATTTAAGCAAATTCATGTAGTTTGCACAGGCACGTTTTAAAATCACAACTACAGCAAATAAAGTAGAATCCCATCGAAATACATTAAAAAAGAAAGGTATTTATTAAACAATAAAACTGCATTATTTAATCCATGATTTGTGTTTATTACAAGTTTTGAAAAATCAATGTCATTTCTGTGATTGTAATCAGTAGAGAATATACACTCCCTTAAATGACTAAATATAAATGTATACAGTACTCAATTTATAACCTAATCACTTTTAAAAAATTCAATGAACTATTGGGTTACAGATCACACTTAGGCTACATGTAGTACAAAAAATAAGGAAAAGCAACCATATAAAGGAGTAACTTTTAAATTGCTCAACTGAATCCATTACGTTTTATTTTAGAGGTTTGATGGTAAGTGTAACCTCTTTGCCCAATGGAGGGATGATGTATTTCTCTTCCCTGAGTAAACGCAGTATCAGGTCCTCAGCATCTTCAGGCCACCTGTACCGTCGAGTGCTCAGCAACCATAGTGGAACATGACTCTACAGCGAGAGAGAGAGAGAGAGAGAGAGAGAGAGATCTTATCCCTCTGGTGCATTTGGGGTCAATTTGACCCTGCTGCAACTTTCCTTTGCTAAAAAATTACGGTTCCCATCGTCGAAGTGGTATACAATTTTGTGCCTTTTCATACATAATCTATCCATACACACAAATTGAGCCATGGGCTATCCATACAAATAAAACTAGGCTTATCGATTCAAAATGTTGTTGTATCCAATGTTCACTCTTCACCCCTGTTCATTTCTGCACTGCTGTTGGTCTTATTTACATGTTGTTCTGTTAATGTCTTCTTAGTTCTAAAATTAGTGATTCTTTTTTAACATGCAACTACAACCTAGCTCTTGTCTTTTGAGTACATTTTATGTGACATAAGATGTACTCAATCTTTCTATGGCATTTTGTAAAACATACTCTAACCAGCAGATGGTAGTATTCTAACACTTAGATCCATACCCAGAACTAACTTTTGTGTAATTTAAATCCTCAATAAAGTATTTTTTCATCAAAATGTAATATTTCATACGCAAGCTAATGGTTTACTTGAGGAATTTTGTGGTGAAAAGTACTTAGTATCTATCAAAGCACAGCAAACATGCATTAATGAAAAATAAAAAAGATAATAATGAATAGAACATGAGGGAAAAACCTATAGTCACATGCTTTCTGATATCATACCTGGTTAGCACTGGGGAAAAGCACTGGCACCAGTCTGAAGTTGAGACATCTTTGCTGAATAAATTCATTTTGGATCTGAATGGTTGAAAATATGTTAAAAATCACATTTATTTTTGACATATTCAGAAATGCCAACAAGAAACAATGTGGAATAATTTGAAATCTACATGAGGTGCAGTTAATAAATAAATGACTCTGATGATAATAATAATTAATCAACATTGTAATCATCTTGTAACACAATGAAAGGGCTTATTTTGCAAAATCAGCCAGCTGCTTGTGTATTATTCCTCTTATTACACGGCTGCTTGCCAAATGAGAAAAAAACATGACATATGAATTTGAAAGATTTTTTTATCTAATTTTTACCGAATGCAGACCTTCCGTGAAGAAAAGCCGTTTACTTTTCGGTTTTAATGTAAGAAACAACGTTCAAATGTTATTAACACGCAAATTTGATTTATTTATTTGAAGTGTCATATATCTTATCAAAAGTCATATTTATATTTATATATATGTCACAATTGGCCAATCAGAATCAAGCATTCCAACGAGTTGTGTAATAAAGATATGGATTAAAAAGAAAGCACTGTCTAATAAAGTTTAAAAACTAAAATATCAAATTCACATATCTTTTATTCAATTTTATTCAATGTTCAATTTTACAGAACTGCTTTTTATCCAGGGCTTGGGTTAACTGTATGTCAGGGCTAGAGATCTGCCTAGTTTGCTTCCAACCCAATCCTACACCTGTTCATCACTTTAAAGTAGTCCTGAATACGTCGATTAGCTTGGTCAGGTGTGTTTGATTTGGGTTGGAACTTAACTCTGCAGGAGCCGAGTTGACTAGCCCTGCTGTATCTTTTGAGAAATCGATAATTTTAGTGCGGTGGTTCTCAACTCTGGCCCTCGAGATCCATTTTCCTCCAGATATTGTCAAATCTTGGCTAAACAAGCTCCTCAAGTCTTAATAACTTTCACATATACCTGATAATTTTAACGATTCCACTTGGACTGTTGGGTTAAAGAACACAAGTGTAAAGGCAGAGAAAGTAAACATTGTTCATTTACAGTGTAGCAATACAAAGTGTTGCAGTACTGTATAGCTTTCCTGTAGATCAGTGGTAAGAGCATGGCGTTAGCAACGCTGAGATCATGGGTACAATCCCAGGGATTGCACTAACTAACAAATGTACAGTATAATGCAATGTATGTCGCTTTGGATAAAAGCGTCTGCCAAATGCATAAATGTAATACAAATTAATCGTGGGAGTTGCTCTCACCTGAGTGTGTATGTATTTAGTGTGTAATCCGTGTTGATCAGATCCATCTCCTTCAACATCTACTTTATACTTTGGGCTGATCACTATGATGATTAACACCGACTTCTGCAAAACGTAACCTCTGATAAAATTCCTACATTCAACTAGTCCACAGTTTATTTAATAATCAAGGAATCTATTTTAAAATTTTGTCTTTTACTTTACATTTTTTAAAAAGCTGTCCATCCATTTGTTGATGTCCATTTGTCTCACTCTGTCTTCAAATATATCGATCTGAAAAGTAAACAACCATTTAATCTGCCTAGTATTCCTAGGTATCATTTATGTATTTGAGACATCATGTGCGAGCATTCTTACCGCTGGTCTGAATCCTTGATTTAACAAAAAACTCACAAAGGGCATCAACTCTGCAGCAATATCCACTGAGTATGTTATGAAAACATCCCCTGAAAGGATCAAAATGTTTTAGTATTAGAGTTCACAGAAATCTGAAAAAAGGCATAAATGTTCTTGGTAACACCTTACAATAAGGTGTATTTGATGACATTAGTTCATATATTAGCTAACATGAACTAACAACGAACAACACTTCTACAGCATTTATCCATCTTAGTTCATGTTAATTTCAGCATTTGCTAACATATCTTTACAAATGTAAAAATAAAACCCCCAAACTGCAAGTAACACCCAGGCATAGATCTCTGGTGACCCATACCAATTCATCGAGATAAGACTCTTAGTGAGACTCTCTTTTCGTTCATCTTGGGACAGACTTTCAATCATACATAAAGTATAGAAATGTCTAATCATACATATATAACTTTTCCATGTACTGTATTGATCTTTCTGCTTCAATTTTAACATCTTCCAATGCCAAACTATACGTGTGTGTATGTTAGATAAGTACGTGTCCCATTTAGTCAATGAAGTCTTGTTTTGTGCCACAAGTGACGTTGTTTGTAGTTCACGCACATAATCTCACTGTTCAAAAAGCATAATCCACCTAAATGTACATTAAACCTCATGGAAGTCTGTATCAGCTGCCCTGGCTGACATAGCGTAAGGCATAAATTGCCTAATTATTGCCTACATTTGTAAAAGGGTGTTCAGATACTGGGAAACAGTATTGAAAATATCACTTACTGCAGTCATCAGGCAGACTGATGGTGCGTTTTACTGCTTGGGGTTGGCCAACGGAACCTGGTTGGGACGGGTAGATGCACACCTCCGATATAAGCTCTCTAACAGCTGCCGTGCTCTGACGGGGCGTAACCTGAGGTGGCCTCAGGGGGGTCACGTGTCTAGGTAAAGGCCTTGGTGGGGAAAAGAATGCATGAGCGATTATTATTCAACAGTCACACAAATATACTGTACATATTTAAGGAAGGTTAAAGATGAAGTGATAGTGCTTAAGTCACATTGTTCAGATTTACACTTTTCAGATCTACAAATGGTTTAATTATATTCCTGTCTATAAGAGTGGAGAACGTATTTGAACATAAAGAAAATTACCAACAACAATTTTTTGTAAGACAAAATGTTCAAAAACAAACACCATAAAATTCCGTATAATTCAGTCTAACATTGCAAAACCTGGTGATCATTTTCCAACATAAAACAGCTGGTTGTTTATTTTACAGCTGAGCAGTTCGTTGTTTCTTTTTGTTTGGAAGTGTTGTACAGCATTGACATCAGTTTGTGGCAGAATATTGTTATGGATACTAAAACTACAAAACAATGACACACCACTGAATTACTTCGCTGACAGACACGCCCTGGGAGTCAAGTACACTGTAAACTATTATTCTATCTCTTGGTCAAACAATTTTAAAAAATATGAAAAGTCTTCAAAAATATGCAAGAACATGTTTAATACATTTGTTGTGTCCAACATGGGAGTCGAAAAAAATAGTCTTCTGTTCATTAACCAGCTGCTGTCCTGGTTTAAAGGTAACTCTTGTTCTTGTGGAGGTGACTGGGTGTTGTTTTATCGTGAAAATGACAGAGAGTGAGTTACCTGTTCCGAGGTTGATTCTTGGCATGCTGAGGTGGGAACTGATGGTACAGTGGACAGTTGGCCTGTGGCTGCTCGTGCTTACACTGGAAGCCATTTAAAGCCTCTGGGTGGTATTGACCTTAAGAATAACAATATTGTTAATGCCTGTACATGAATGTAAATTGACTTTGTTCATTGCTTATTTATATATATAAGTCTTACTCATTTAAGCCCATGTAAAATTAGAATGGGCATGTTCATTTTTCATGCACTTTTCGTTTTGTCTATCAATGACAATGTATATGGCAGGGAATTCATTTTAAATGATGCCATCTTAAAGTACGCAATACGATACTGCATGTTATGTAATAATACAATGCACAAGTCGCACACACCACCTTGATGGTGTGTTTTTTATCATATTTGGAATTGAATAGCTCCCTGTCACCATTGAACATGATGCCATGTATGCATCATTTCAGTTTGTGGTCTAAGGTCACATTCAAATAACAATGACATAAGAATGAGTAAAAACATTTTTCAGGTGAACTATCCCTGTAAATAAACAAAGAAAAATGTAACTAGTCTCATCATGAAGCAAACATATAAATCGTTAGTTATAACAAGAAATACCATAGCATCTCTGCTGTTTTTCCTGAGAATGTCTGCATAAATTCTCCCCCAGGTCAGAGCGAAGAGTAAACGGCATTTCCAGACTTTCTTCATTCTCACTCACAGGGTTGTGGCTATGTGAATATGAGACAGGCACATTTTGAAGATCAAGCCCAGAGAAATCTTCACTCACGTCTTCTATGCGGTCTCTAATAGGAGGGCCTCTTCTTGCACTTTGAGGCAGATATTGGCTGGGCAGGCCTGTAAAGCTGTCTGTGTCTAATGAATCAATTAGGGACATTTTGATGACAGGAAGCTCAGTTCGAGTGACCCTTACATCGCTGTGAGAAAGCCGGCAGTATCCACCTGGGTAATCCAGACTGCTTCTGTCATTGATCGACACTACAGGACTGAACGTATTCGCTTTGCCTGTTTCTCTAGGGCCAGGGTTGTATGACTGGCAACGCTGGCATGCCGGCCATGAAAGATTAAGAGAGGACAAGGACATGCACTCATCAGTTTCTACAGGGATACTAGGGTGTGGACAGCCATCTGGGAAAACAAAGTACATGAATAAATGTCAGACGCAATGGCAAAAGAAAGCTGGATAACCTTAAATGCCTCAAAAAGTCAATAATGTATATACCATTAAAGTTGGTATTTTGTGTTATGTTTAGACAATGCACTGTAACTCCCATGTTCTCTGATATAAAGCCTATAGCTTTACACTGTATAATGACGATAAATCCACTGTAGTTCTGGCTGATTTTCTGTATGTGATATTATAGCTCATCCTTCATCAATTGTAATATTTTTGATATTAAAAAAATATAAACATTTTTAACGTTTTCATTTACAGATCATTTATGATTACTTTTGATTTGCTATCTACGATAAGTTGACCATAAAAAACAGGAGTATTTCCTAGTTAAATGGTAAAAATATCATTAAAATATCATTTTTTAATGATGGGACAATACATTTTCAAGTTTTTGTACTAATGCAATTAATAACAATATAAAATAAAAGTTGTTTGCAGATCAAACTGACCATGGTTTTAATAAAGTTTACCAAATCTCTATGGAAAATAGTCTACTGTGAAAACTGTGAATACTAACAATTGCAAATGATCAAAACAGTATTGCATGCATTAACAAAAAAATAATAAACCCACAAAAATATAACAAATATGAAAACATATGACAAATAATACTGTAGTTACCATTTTTAATATTCTCTTATTGTATTTAATATTTTACATCTTTACAAACTGTATACAGTCATTCCATCAAGTAATTAAAACTTTTAAAATATTTTTGGGGAATTTATTGCTTTTGGAAAGGGACCTTTACATTAAGCTTTTTATTTGCATTTTAGGCTCATTTTGAGCACATATATCCTTTCTGCAAATGTAATAGAGTATTTGCGGTTGCTTAGATAAATATTTGTATTAGTTAATATTGCTGTGTACTTTCACCAACGTATGTGTGAAAATTACTAGATCAGTGGTGGGAATTCTGTGTTGCGACGACGGATCTTAATGGTAAACTTTAAAATTTTGTGCAAAACAATCCTGCTACCTGACCTGACCCTGTTTTATAACGCATACAAACTGTTTTACTTTAATTTAACAATGGTAGTTACTTTGTATCTTGAACTCAATAACTTTTACTCTAGTCTTTTGATATTTGATAATAACTTGATGATGCTTTCTTGTGTCTCGTCGCATGAGACCAAGTTAATAGTGTAGCTTACAGCCTCCTTTTTTGGTATAAATAATCCCTACATGGTTCCTCTGTTACTCTTCAGCATAGACAAAAGAAGAACTAGACCGATCGTTGGCTGCTGGATCGTACGTCAAAGGCGCCCCCATACTGGTCATGGCAACACTTCCATACAGGCACATGCTACTGTATGGCAGAGCTGCAGATTTTCTGGATATACACACATTTACAAACCGATTTCAATATTACGTAAACTGAGTACGTTTCGGCTTCGGATATAGAGCATTAGACACTAAAACACATTTATTATCATAAGGAATGTTTAAAACTCACACTTGTAAAGCCATCACTTTGTCTACTTTTTGCTTAATTATTATGCAGTCACCCCTATTGTGTTACATTTTGAAGTCGATGAAATGTACATGATCAGAATACAGCTCGTTCACTTTGAAATATTAGGAAAAATAGAAATGGTTAATCTCATGTATTACTTTATGCTATTTTATACTATTCATAATGTCCGATTGTATAATTTGTTTTACAAATAACACATAAATGTCTTACTGCTGTAACTGTTTTACTGAATCCATAAGGAACATCAGAAAAAGCTATTTCCCCGATAACAATCTTGACTTTTCCAGATGTTACGTAAATAAATTAATATTACCTTGTATTTTTTGTGTGATGATTCAGATCAAAAGTTTCTTCATACCATCTCAAGATGTCTGTGTTTTATTCTCGATTAATACTTAAACGTGGTTATTTTTATGTTTTATGCTGTTGTTTGACTTGCATATTCATAAAATATCACCAAACATGTTCTATATACTGTACTTCCGAGAAAAACAGGCACAAAGAATGTCCTATGACAAATTATCATTTTTCTAAGTCTAAATATTGAGATTTTAAGTATTTAGAGACATTTTAGTACTCCACATAGGCCTATATCGTAAATCATTGAAATGTGTTAATAAATGTAAATGTTATTGTGCTCTTAATGCCGAAAAAGTGCAGCTGCCTCGTTTTCTTGCATTTGTTAACATGCTACTCTTGCCACGACCAATGGCGTCATCGGTGACGTATCGCTGACCAAAGAACCAATGCACGGTTTATGGCTGGAATACACTACAAGAATTTTAAAATCTGAACAGATTTTTTTTAACTAGACATCATACGCTTGCAGACTTTTTGAAAGTTTCAGATAGAAACACACTAACTGATCAAAACTGCAGCTTGGGACAGACTTTCTGCATCAAGTCTAGACTGAAAATCTGATCAAAAGTCTTGTAGTGTATTTTAGCCTTTCTTTGTTTCTTATGTCTATGGTCATCAGGATATGTTGATCAGGCTTTTTCAGTGTATGGGCGTGTGCTGTTCAACGGGGACATTTCCCGGGACATCTCCAGGAACAGAACACCAAAAACCGGGACTGTCCCCCGGAAAAATAAAATGAAAACGAAAACTATGAAAGTTAACTTCACCCGAACCCTCTAGCACTCAAGTAAACACTCAAATGAGACATGTTCAACCACACAATACTGTAAAAATAGAGCTCTGATAAAAAATAGATTTACCTGGAAAAGACTCCATTGTTTCTGTATGTGAGGTCAAACTGTACAGAAGGCTATCTGAGGACAAATGACACAAAATTAAACCTAAAGTCAGTTTATAAAATCTTTACTAACCATAAACGCACACTTTTTAGAAAAAACATGTTTACAACCAAAGTTTAGATCAGTGTTAACTGTTGAATGTTTAAACATAAGTATGAACAGACTTTCTTACCTGTAAACTGTACACAGCACACCTGCTTTCGTGCCGAAAAGGAAACGCTCTCTATGTAAATGAGGGAAATTCTTTTCATGCAAATATTGCGGAAAAACAGAGTCTGGTCGGACTGGAATCGGTGTGCTCAACGTCATGCGGCGATGCGGTGCATGACACGTCTGATATCGACGTATCGCGATAACGATTCAAATGCATTGCTGTGAAACATGCTCTCGCGGTACTTTGAGCATGAACGCCCATCGGTCTGCGCAGCTCCGGACGAAGTCGAACACACCTATTGAAAACGAAACCACACGAAAACAGATGGGTGGGACTTCACCTGTCTTCCGCTAGGATGTCCGAATAAAAGATTCGAATCGTTCGAGGAAGAAGTGACTTGATTCAGTGATTCACTAGAGCCATGTTCGTTGTTCATAACATCAGCATCAGATTTGTAAATGATCAAAACTTGTAAATACACATTAAACCAAACATCATTTTTGGATGAAAAGGTGCTTTATGAAGAACCATTTGTGGCTTAGTGGTTCCGAAAACACCCTTTAACATCCAAAGCACCTTTTCTGTAGTAGAAAAGGGGTTCTTTAGAACAAAAAAAGTAAGAAATCGTTCTATTAAAAACCTTTGAGTGAATGGTTATTTTGGGAACTAAAATATTTTAAGCTTCTTCTGTTGTATTGCTTATATATCACAACTTAATGTAAAATTTTAGTCCTGAAGCAAAAACAGTTCAGGACCCTAAAGTCAAATTAATGTACAATATCAACATTTTCTGAAATCTGTAAATGGTGAATGAAGAAAGTACTGTCTGATATTGAAAAATCACTTTCTGTTTAGAATGAAAAGGTTCTTCCTGAAATAAATTCATTTAAGCAATACATTTTCAAGCAACACAAACAATTTCCTTATCATTTTTTTAAAACATGAAATTAGTTTGGTAATAATGTGTTGACATGTAGACTAATATGACATTTATTTCATATATTAGGACGCAAAACTTTTTGCTCAAGTTAAGCATAAAAGGCAGTGCTTAATGACTGATCTATGGGGCGAATGTTAATTTTAGGTTGGTATATGATGGGTAATTCTACACATTGTTGCAGGAACCATGAAGTTTCCACTGGTTTATACATAAAGGAGCTTCTTTAATCCGACATATAGTTCATTCCTGGGAAGGTGGGACAGGCAAAATGACTTTCTACAGATGAGTTTTGCTGAAACCTCACAATAATGTTTATGACTTGTTGACATTGTTGAATATTTGGCCTTTAGGGCTTTATTTTGAAAAATGTAAAGCATTCATCGCATTAGGGGGGTTCATGTCAACATAGGAATTATGAAGCTAACAGTAAGCGCTGCAAGCTAGTGTCTATAAATATGAAAATAAACTCCTCAACAAAACCTAAAACAAAACAGAAAAAGTGCTGTGGTTTGAGCTGGTCTCATTGACACCAGTATTAATAAAACAGTTAACCTTGAGGTTTCTTTTAAACATAGTTTTGCGTTTAATTGTTTCCTCAGATATTTCCAACGGCCACTGAGGAGCCCGGCCACATGAAAAAGAAAGCTGATCCTGATTGGTCCTCTAGTATGCATTCAAAGTGTCGATTGGCTCGCAGATAGAATCTTCTATAACCAAAATTTAATTTGATTTTGTAGATAGAAACTTTTTCACACATTTAAACAAAAAAACGCCATTGAGTAAATAAGTTTACTCAATTTTGACAAAAATGTCAGATAGAACCTTATGATTCTAAGACGATGTTATCATCTGCATTTGAGATGAACATATTCATCTTTGATAAGTTTTTTTGAGCAAAGCAGCTTTTTTTGTCACAGGCTCAATTTCCCTCGGTTCTCTTTAGTTTGGTAAGGACAGCATGGACTGGATCTATTATCAGGATCTCTTTGTGGTCAACAACTGAAAACACTTTCATCGTCTTGGTAGTCTGGTGTAAGAGTGAGCCCGTCTCTTTGTTTTTAGCCTGGCAGGTCACTGTGTTTACAAGTTCCTGCCTAAAGCTCCTGCTGACCACACAGTAGAGCAGAAAGTTGGTGGTTGAGTTTAAATTATGCAACATGTTAGCCACGTCGCTAATAACGTTTATGGGGATGCTGTAGTCGTTACGGTCAAACTCTTTGTAGTTGTATTGAGTACGAAGGATGCAATATGTAACAAATCGAGGAAGGGTCAGAATCACAAATGATACAGAGACCGTCCCAAGTAAAATGATTGTGCGTCGGACTACGCCCCGCTTGTTCATCCCCCTGATTGCCCTCCACTCCTCCTTGGTGAACAAGCGACTTGAACCGTTCAAGTGATAAGCAATGAGTGAGTTGAAAATGAGGACAAGAACGATTGGAAGTCCACCTGAGAGAAAACTGGTGACCCAGACCAGAACTGTGGTAAACGTGGCTTCCCTATAGTGACAGCGTAATACAGTGATGTTCTGTCCATCAGCCGTGATGTTAACTGGAGTGACAGTGTTGATCCAGCTCATGGGCACGGACGCCATGTGAGACAGCAGCACAATAGTCACGCAGATGAACAGAGCGGCACGTGCCTGATGAAACCGTTGTTTTCCTACGGTGATGCTCAGAACCAAATAGCGCTCAATGGTAAACATCACGACTATCCAGCTTGAGCTGTAAAGGGCACCGTACTGCAGGAAACCCATTATGCCACACCACGGCTGAGAGTTCCAGAAGGGCTCCACTTGAAGGAAAACAAGGCAAAGGTCTAGAAGGATTACCCATACCAAGTAAAAGGTGTCCGTCAAAGCAAGGCAACTCAGGTAAATGGTTGCTGTCTCGGACATGCCGCATCTCCGAAAGCAGATCATATAGAAAGTGAAGAGGTTGGCTGGAGAAAGATAGGAAATAAACCATTTAATTCTGTAATGAACTCACAATATTAAAAATAGTGCAGTGTAGCAGGGTTTCAACCTTTTTTACCATTATTTCTTCATTTCCAAAAGCCTTTTATTCAATTATTGAATATTAAATATATAACATTATAAAAATATAATTTCAACCATTTGTTGGATATTGTAAACATGAATATTAGCAACATTTTACACCTCTGAAAGTTTTAGAGATGATTTTAGGATAAAACCTATCCCAAAGTCGAGGCTTCTGCCTTTTTTGTTTCAGTTACCTGGAATTCCCGTAATGCACAACAGAGGGTAGTAAACCTTCTGGATAGCAATAAAGATGTCTCCCCCATCCATTGTCAGCAAATGAGCGCTTGGTAGAAGAACATAATCACTACAAAAAGTGTTTTGAAGATAGTAAATTTCCCTTTAGATAAAGATGTTTTTTATAATAGTATAGCAGCACGCAAATGCACAAACACTGATTCACATATACCACATGCACAAAAACACACATAGTCTTCATCGTAGAAATAAAGTCAAAACTATTCAAACATTTCTTTCAATTTAATACTCAAAGACATTTTTGCCAGATTTTTGTTATAGCACATGTCATTTGCAATGCATGCATTTCCCATCCTAGGTGTTATTATAAATAAAATATAAATTTATAAATATGGAAAATATTATTTATTCTTTCTAAGTAAACATCATTTTGGTTCAAACCTTTGGTAAAAGACAATCACAGAAAATGTAAATTAATCCTATAATATCCTCATGTAAGATAACCGTGAGCGTTTTTAAACACAGATTTTAAAAGGTGCATAACAGTATTGACACTCAAAATAATATTAATACAATTTAAAAGACAATAGATTAATATGTAACAAAATTATAAAAAAAATTGTCGCTCAAAAATAAAAAAACACTACTTTTTAGGAAAAAAATACTGTATTTATAAATACAGTATATAATTTCTTACTGTATTTATAATTTCTTAAATGATTACATATTTGCAAAACCAACAGACAAACCCTAATGATTTATGAAGAAATGCCACTCAAGATTTTCAGTATAATCTATGAAAAGATGATATATCATGAAATATGTACTGATATAATCTAAGATGATGTACTTACAGCAGTGCCAAAATCTGCATGTATGAGTGCAGCCAAAAGCCAGTTCATTTTATACGTAGACAACTCTGACAGATACCTCTGTACAGCTAGGAGGGCTCACCTGTAGACTAATGTTACTCACACACTGGACACACAGACCCTAGAAGATGGAAGAACCTCCCACAGATGTAACAGTTTCCATATTAAGATATTGAAATGTTCCATAATCTACTTCTCAATCTAAACCTCACATAAACATGACGGCATTATTTAACAAAACATGATTTACGCCTTCCAGGGAGTTAAGCTTTTCAGGAAGATGTGCAAATGTATTCTTTTTTCTGTATAACTATGCTTGTGAGAATTTTTTTTTAAATAATTTGTCTGCACACAAATGTTTGAAGCTGCATAAGTGAAGAGAACATTGTGTCTCATTGAGAATGTCTTATTGTATACAGGTCTTAGACTCAACAAAAAGCACATTTAATATGGAATTTGCATATCACTATTGTCCAACTTCATGGTTTTATTTTTACCATAAAGCATTATTATTAGACACTCCTTTTTTTGTCACTGAACCAAAACCTTAATTTCTTTGGCACACAATCATCAGCTTTTACAAAAAGATGTGATGTGTAGAATGTAGGTGCAAGGCTTGTAGAAAATGTAAAATATTATGTGCTGTTTATTTCCAAATGGTAAACGAGTAAACAAAATAACATGTTAAAAAAGGCAAAGTCAATTTTTATGTGGAAGTCTACACTTAAAGTACCAGATGCATAAATCAATAGTTTTGGGGACAATGCAACAAGGGAAAAAAATACCAGTGATAAAATGCCCTTATCTTAACCCAAACACGTAATCATAGATCTATGTTAGACTCAATTAAACACATTATGACAATGCAATCTGAAGACTAAAAGTATACTCTATGGGGAACAGAAAAAATGGCACGAATAGTGAAATGAACAAGGACTGGTTGTCCCGGTAACCAGGTTGAACAAAAACTGATTCTCCCACCTTCACATAAGGCAAGCAAAAGGTTTGTCACACTGGAATAGCTATTTGACTGTCTGTCACATGAGGCTGTGTCCGAAACCAAAAGAGCTGCCTGCTCATTTTCTGTCCAGCTGTTCAGTCAACACGTAAAATTTAAGCATTTTTTAAGACAGCTAAGCGAATATTTCATAACTACAATGCAGATTTCTCCGTACAAACAAATAGAATCATACAAAAAAAAGAATTTTATAGAACTGTTCATTTCAGTCCTTGATTGGTCAAAAGCTTAGTTGTGCTCATGATAAACACAGCTGAATGCTGCGTCCAATGATACTGTATAATGTGAACAACTATTATCAGGGACATTTATTAAACGAAGGAATGCTTTTTGTGACTTTACCTCATGCAAGTTGCATTGATGCAATTTTTTTGGCCTATTTGCATGGTTTGGTTTATAAAGAATTAAGGTACTTTAGGCCGGTACTGCATTTCAATGCTTTCAAGTCATGGCTTAATGGGCTGCTTCGCATTAAACCCTATCGACCTACACGATAAACAGGCTTATCAATTTTTATTATCAGTTTTTGTCTTATGTTCAGACTCTATATTATGCCACCAATTCGCTAACAGGGACAGCTTGAGTGACATGCCCCTTAAGAACAATGGGTAAGGTAAAATTCTGTCATTACCCTTAAATCACTTCAAATCTGTATGACTTTCTTTTTCAGAACACAAAAGAAGATATTTTTAAATATGTAACCAAACAATGGAGGTACCCACTGACTTGCACTGGTTTTTAGAAGTGAATGGGTACCGCCTTTGTTCGGTTACCCACATTTTTCAAAATATATTCTTTTTCATTTTTGGGTTAAATATCCCTTTTAATTGCAAACGTTTAGAAAGTAATTTAGAAAACAGACCAAGTAACTAGACAATATGCAATTTCGATCATTAATCATTATTGATTCTGAAGCAAAACAACCAACACAGACAGGATATATCCATCCTGCTTTTAAATATTAACCAGATAAAGGCACGTTAGTGGATCGATCTTATGCAACCAGCAGATTCAGAGGTGTCCTGATGTCTTTCTACCTCTGGACAAGGCAGAATTTTGCAGGTTTCAGACACAACCCAATGGATGGGGAGCCAGAAAATATAAAAAATCTTCGCCATTAAAAAACATACATAATCACTGGGTTTAATACTGATAAACACCTGGTAGCTAAGCAACTCAACAAGAGAGAGTGGATATGCTAAAATCAGTCTATAACATTCAGCCACAAACAAAACTATAACATACATTATGTGTAAAATAAAGATTTTTCTACATTAGGTAAAGATATTGTGGAGAGGTCAGATTTCACAGATTAACAAAATGAAGCATTTGAAGCACTATAAAAAAGAAACAAAATAAATACATGAAAAATAAATACATTTGTCTTGCAGGTTAAGCCTGAAGACTAAAATGTTAAAGACGTCTTAAACTTTCGTTCCTTTATCTAGAGGATTTCACCAGAAGAGGAAAGAGCAAATTAACTTCCTACATTCAAAGAAACCAAATATTATGACCAGACATAAAGACCTGAAACAAAGTTTTATGCTTTGGCAAGTATCAAAACCCTTCATAGACTTCCACGCAATGTAAGCATAATTACTACTTTGCAAAGGAAAACAAAAGGGTGAGGGAGGACAAGAAAGAAAAAAAGAAACATGATTGAAAAAGAACCAAAAAAGAAAAACGCAAGCAGGCATTTCGTATTTACATTGAATACAGGCAATTTTTATAAAGGTTATGGTCACAGCCATGAAGGAAAGACTTCCCACGCCCTCTTTCCACAACATTTCCCACAATTCCCTCTGCTGCGAACCTCAGCTTGCATGTCTATCCTCCTCAAGTTGAAAAGTAAAGTGGTACAGTCTCCCCTGGTTCGATTGGGGGATTAGAACACAGGGAATAACAGGAGTCTAGGTGAACCTATGAAGCGGTACAAGCCTCTTGAATGGAGGGCAGCGGGGGGCCTATATGATGCCTCAGGAAGGTTGATATCAGGGTGGGTCTAGAGGTTGTCTCCAGGCTGATACTGAGGTTCAGTCGCGGTGAAGTAATCTTCAAGGAAGCCCTGCAAATACTCGAAAGTGGGCCGCTCTTCTGCATCTTTCTTCCAGCACTGAAGCATCAGCTCGTGTAGAGAAATCGGACAGTCCTGAGGACATGGCATCCGGTAGCCACGCTCCACTTGTTCTAGTACTTCCCTGTTATTCATACCTACAAAAAAATGACGGAAACTTATTAAGAGATTAAAAAAATATGCTTAAGCTTAACAACAAAATACGGCCCATCAATCATTTTTACCTGGCCCGCCTTAACATTTCAAATAATTGGAGAGACTTTAAGAACGGTGTGCTTTAAATGCACGTCCCCCTGAGACGTCACGTCTTTAAAAGTCCAAAACGCTGCTACATTCAATACGAAAGTAATTCCCGCTGCTCATAATGATTTACGTCTTATAAAGCGATTTGATCGGTCAGTCCAAGAAACGTAATGTAATTTACAACGTTATAATAAGCAATGCATTGCACAGACACAGGCAATCCGTTTGCGCACGCGATAGGTCGTGTTCTCAAACGTGTCTTGTACCCTTGAAGGCAGGCTAACTTTAGGAAGCTTACAAAGGTTCAAAAAACAGCTGTTCATCTCCCCCAGAACTCGCACTATACAAACGATCTGCCCTATAAGTGTGTGGGACACATGAATGTGAATGGAATCAACCGAAGGTGTGATAATAGCGTTCAGTTTCTTGTACAAATCAATTGACTTGCTTTATAAAACGCTAATTCGTCACAAGGGGCAGGGATTACTTTTCTGTTGAATGTATTTGCGTTTTTTACTTATTGATTTAACTTGTATTAATTCAACCAAATATCTTCTTGAAAAAACAATGCCACTAACATCTTGGATGTACTGGAGGACTGTGGGTGAGTAAATTAGTAGCAATTTTTGGGTAAAGTAACGCATTAAGGAATATAAAATACAATTAAAATTACAATGTCCATTTTAATTTAATATCATGAAAGGCAAAAATACTGGATGTAATATTTGTGTGCAAGTTTTAATATATGGCCTATAAGTAGCAGCAACAAAAACAGTATAAAAGGAAGAAAAGTGCAATTAATAACAGAAATACAAAATTACAGAAGAAATGAGGATATGGTAAAAAACTGGCCCGCATCCTATTTATACTTTTGGAATCTGGCCCTCAAAGAAAAGTAGTTGAAGACCCCTGGTCTTAACTCTATTGGAAATAGCAAATTTGGTGTCTCTGTCTTTTACCCTCTAGCGTCAGCACAATGTAAAAATTAATCTTTATTTATGCTCGTAACTTTTGACTCATATGTCCTAAAAAAAAGATCTTGTAATTGCAACTACATGGAATTGCGGAAACCAGGCATAAAAATGTAATTCGGAGTGGAATAACAAGGAATCTGGTAAATTTAGAATTTCAGTAAGGAGCGCAGAACAGCTAATCTTACTAAAACCAGGTATAACCTCTTGGTTAAGTCTGTAACCTCAGTTCCCTGATGGAGGGAACGAGACGTTTTGTTGAGAACGACAGATGGGGTTCGTCCTTGAGAACCAATCAACTCTGACTACTATAGAAAAGGCCAATGAAATTTGGCGAATGAAATTTGCATGCCGGTCTCTGCCCCCGGATGTCCGGTATAAAAGGAAGCCGGCGTGCAGCATTCATTTACCTCTTGTTCTGAAGAGCCTGAGAGCCTCTCACGACTGCAGCAGAATACGATACGTGTTTGTGGCAAAAGGGACACAACGTCTCGTTCCCTCCATCAGACATTGTGTCGAGAACGACAGATGGGGTTAACTATGGAAAACGCCACAACGCTGTATCGCGTTACAATCTCTAGCAAAGCGACGGTAACAGGCCTGGCCGTGTCAGCTCGAAGCTGTAACCTTTCACGGACGGAGGCCTTAGCTCTCTACTGGCGAGAGGCTGTCCGGCTCAGGTTTACACCGGGTAAGCGCAACTTCCTTAATTAGGGATGCGCTGCAGAGGCCACCTCTTACCCGTGGGGAGGTATGGTCTCGTCCTTGGAGGAGAATGCATGGAACGTGCGGACTGAGTAGTTAACCGCGAGGTGGAGGTCCACCTGGGGAAGCTCATGGGTTACCAGGAGTGGGAACCATTCTCATGAGGATACATCAGACGGAATAGCCCACGGAAGGGGTGTTACAGACGTCCGGTAGCACTAGGTTCAGTTAGAGCTACCTGAGATAGTTCATATGGTGTCCCGGCCTAAGTGGGAAGGCTGCTCTGCCCAGCCCAACCCCCAAGGGGTGCTTGCTTAGTGATGGATGGAATGCCTGTTCTTTACCAGTGTTTGGGTAAGAAGGAAGGTTGGTGAGATACCTGTTCTTAGCCATTTGTTTGGGTAAGAAGACAGGTAGATAGCACACTGACCCAGCCTACTGGGGGGTGGAAAGGTGCTTTCGCAGGCATACGCCCCCCCCGGATGCCAGTCGTACGTGTCGCCACGCAGGACGTGGGCTGACACCGGGTTTAGGCGAAGGTTGTTAACCCTTGTGAAGGTGGTTGGGTCTTCCTCACCGATGGGGAGCGCTAGCAAGTTCACCACTTGGCCCGGGAAGGGAGTAGAGGGAAGTTTTGGGCACGCATCCGGGCCTGGGTCTCAAGATAACGTGAGAGTTTCCAGGGCCGAATTCAAGGAATTCAGAGGCCCCCCAGGACCACTTTAGGGTCCCAAGAGGGTATGGAGCGGAGACAAGGCGGATTCCGCCCTCTCGCGCACCTTAGGAACCTGGTGACCAGGTCGTGTTGCCCTAGAAATTTTCCATCAACTGAGTCCTGATGAGTGGCGATAGCGACTACATACACATTCAGTGTGGAGGGGAGATATTAGTCTCCAGACTCTTAAGGAAGACCAACACGATCCTGATCGAGCACCTCAGAGGGTCATTCTCGTTGAGAGAGACACCATGACGAGAAGAGGCGCCGTCTAGAGGCGTATAACCGCCTAGTAGATGGGGCCCTAGACTGGGTGATGGTCTCTGCCATAGAGGGGGAGTAGCCAACTCAGGATCTTCTCGTCCCATCTAGAGACCAGACATGGGTGTTCCAGAGGTCTTATCTGGGATGCCAGAACGTGCCCTTCCCCTGACAGAGGACCTGCTCTCTCGCAGTGTCTGCGCAAGGAGGCTCATTGGGGGGGAAGGCGTACTTCGGCCCATCCCGTGGTCAGCTGTGCGCAAGGGTATCCGTGCCGAGGGGGCCTCGGACAGGGAGTACCAACTAACACCCCTATTTAGAACTATTAATTACCTGTGATTGGTTACATCACATTATCATACATAATTCCTGTCACGATTCAGTACTGGTATGTTCCATTTCATTTCCATTCCATTTAACATTTGTTTATGTAGTGCTTAAAAAATGACACAGCATTTAACATAGTAAAATGCTTGATGTTTGTAACCTAAACTCATTCGGTTTTCCATGTTCCTGTTTTACAGCAGAATTTTGAATAATTTACCTGGATATGGTACTCTGCCTTTAGTCACAAGTTCTGTGAGAAGTATTCCAAAAGACCAAACATCTGATTTTATGGTGAACTTTCCATACAGAGCCGCCTCAGGTGCGGTCCATTTAATTGGGAATTTGGCTCCTGAAATGCAGAGAAACACAAAACAGGTATTAACCTGAAAGAATACACTGGATACACTAGTTCGTCATGTCCAGCGAAATAAAATCAAAATTGACTTTTGACTTCTTTCCATTTCCAAGCTGGTCCAGGCTATGCAACTTGTTGGGATGAAAAACTTGAAGAATGAGAAAAAAATTTGATGTGATAAATAACGACTATCCCATTAAGTAGCCTATAGAGACAATCACAACATACAGTGGAATTCTATTCTTGCCATTCGTCTGGGTGAACTACAGATATTTGTGGAGGACTAGCATCTTTCTCACCTTGTCGGGCAGTGTACTCATTGTCTTCAATAAGTCTGGCTAGGCCAAAGTCAGCGATTTTACACACCAGGTTATCACCCACCAGAATGTTAGCAGAGCGCAAATCTCTGTGAATATAATTCATTCTCTCGATGTAGGCCATGCCTCCAGCCACCTAAACACACAAGTGGGAATAGTAAATATGCTGAGCATTAAGTTAGCTCTAGTTTTACACACATTGGGCCTCATTCATGAAACATGAAAATGTACATCATTCGTAAAGTTGTTTTGACGCATATTTTCGGATTCATGAGAATATTCGTATTTTCAGAATGTTAGTTGGTACGAAAGAAATGTACACCTGCTCAATACCACGTGTTAATAGTGCGTAAAACCGCACGTGACTCTGTATTCTTTTAGACAAACTGATGACACTGCATTTTGATGCACTGCATCATATTGATATTTCACGAGTTCTTTTGCACTGTCTTGTATGATTTATTTACTTTTTAATTTTGAGGAAAACGCAGAGCTTGTCGCAGTCCTTTTCTACACAGCCATCCAATCACAGTGGAGAAGAGGCGGGACAAACACTACATTGACATACCATCATAAACAACATGCAGAAGTTAATATTAATGGTTACTGTATTTTCATATTAAATAATATTCTTTAAAATAAGATACTAGTTAAAAGAAAGCTAACTGTTTCGGATATTCTAAACCACATCAACCAACGCATCTCCTCAAGCAGTGCCTCCAAAGCCTTCTCAGGCGCCGCCAGTTGGTTCGTTTTCAGAAGGGCACTGGGTTTTATTATTTTAGCTGGCTGAATGCAGACACAGTTTAAGTGATTCATTTATTGGTAAGCATATAGCCTGTAATTCACAGGCTGGGATTATGACAAACTGGGGAATGTTTCATGAATGAGGCCAATTGTGATCAAAATAAGTTATGCTGATTATATTCTTAAATATAGTAGTAAACATTGAAGCAAAAGTGACTGTGAATCTGTCTTAGTAGTAATATGTATTACAAGTTGCTTTACCTGGGCAGTCAGGTCAACTAAATTGGGTAGTTTAAGCCCCCGTCCCTCCCCATCCTTCAGGAAATCTAGGAGGCTACCTGAAAAATATCACATGCACACGGTCGGTAAAAAAACATTATTCTACAAATTGTCATGGCACTGATATCATAAACAGAAATTCTTAACATAGAGTATGACCAAACAACATCTTTTGTGTAAGAGTTTTAGTAAATTAGTGTAAGCTTTTGAGATCATTACAGATTGAGATCTGGCCCTAAATTTGTTTTCCACGTACAGGATTAGGACCAATGTACTTTGTAAAAAATCTCCAAGCACTATCCTGCAAACGCATCTTTTTTATTATTTGACAACAACCTCTGACCTTGTCCCATGTACTCAGTGACGATATAGATAGGCTCCTCAGAGACGACAGCATATAGTTGCACTAGTTTATCATGTCGTAGTTTCTTCATGATCTGCGCTTCCTCTAGGAAGGACTCTGGAGACATGGTGCCGGGCTTCAGGGTCTTCACAGCCACTTTGGTGTTGCCGTTCCAAGTACCTGACAGCAAAAACCGGAAAACTTACAGTTAGCACATTGCACACCAAACCTAAAAAACCTATTTGTTTATCCAACAAAACACCATTTATTTCATGCAAACTTTCTTTGCAGTTAAAACAGCCATTTTGAACTCTGGGGAGAGTTCACTGACAATAAATTGTGTCTTATGGTAGAACTCCGAAACTGCAGAGTTATCTGGACAGTTTTTCAACTTTTGGTTTACAGTGGACTTTGTCATGATTGGCAGTTTTAACCGCAGGAAAAAACAGGAGTTGATGTCAACCATGTACCGGGTTTTTAATATCCACAACACTACTTGCCTTTAAATAACACAGTTCAGTATATCAAGAGCAATCGTTAGATACCTAAGTGTGGGAAAAGGGAATACAGTAAAAATGTACTGTAGTTTGCCATACAACATGCCACTTATAACTTAAAGCAAGTGACCCTTCGCAAAACACCGTAGCGTGCAGCTGATGTGGTTTAACCAGAGGAAATTATTTATAATTTATCGCCTAAATATATTTGCCTCATTTTATTTTCGGGCCGAAAGAGCTGATAATTTATAGTGCAGCCCTAAAATGAAAGGTTTTAGAAAACTGCTTAATTCACCGTGTGAATGTCACAATGGAAATGGAAATCGGTGGCACAATATTTCAATATAATCTGAATATTTTACAAAAAACGTTTTATTAATGTACTTGCAGAATATGCTTATCAATTATTATAGTATAGGTGGCAGTGTTGCTGATTAGAAAGCATTTAGGGAATGGGAAGCTTCTTGCCTTAAAAGTACACTTGAAGTACACATCATCTTTATTAAAGAATTTACTGATTCATGTCTGATCTGGTTGTTTTTGTTTGACGTTGGAGCCAAGTTTCCTAGTGTTACTACTCTAAGTGAGTTTTTCCCCAACACTATTATCCACACACAACTAAAGGCCTGTGGTGTTTTAAAGGCAAGGCAGATCATTGGGATGTACAGGTCTACATAGAAGTGGGGGAGGAGGTAGAGAGCAGATACCTGTGCGCACAAACACATGCATAGAAAGAACCCTGCACGTCATTAATACAATAAATGCAACTCTTTTGAAGCATTGGTCATAATACACTCTTATTATGCAAGTTGATACTTACCGTATTTATTCTTACCTCTATTCACTGACACAAATAAAAATACATTTCTTACAATACTTAATATATTATATATTATTATATTAGAAAATGCAAAGACATTTGAAGGATAGTTCACCCCCCCAAAAAATATGAATTCTGTCATCATTTACTCACCCTCTTGTCATTTCAAACCTGTATAACTTTCTTCTGCAAAACACAAAAGAAGATATTTTGAAGAATTTTGGTAACGGAACAATGGGGGTACCCATTTGCTTCTATTGTATGGAAACAAAACCAATGCAATACAAAGTTGTGTGGTTACCAACATTCTTCAAAATCTTCTTTAGTGTTTTCTGGAAGAAAACAATCCTTGAAACTGGTACAGGAAAACCGACTGCTGATGTCTGAGCTCGAGATTTGGTATTACTACAGAAAAGTTTCTTCAGAAAAGTTGTCTTTTTTTGATGTCTTATGGATATACTGCTAAACAACGTATAACTTTTCACCCTTCCCTCCCCACCTACACACTTACCAAAGACTGCTCCCATAGGATCTCTACCCCAAAAATGCACTGTGAAATATATTTTTATATTAAATATATATATATATATATAATTTTGTATTAATATAAAAGTTTCTTCTACATAGGTAACTACTCTGTACAATATACATATTTATCTTATAGGTTTTATGCAAAGTTTTTTGTCTCTTTTTATATTGCTTATTTTATATATTTTTTTCCACTTTGTATACTGCCTTCATTTTATTCCTGTTGTGCTATGTGTCATTGCAACAAAATTTCATTTTAAATGAAATTCTAAAGTGACAAATAAAGTCAGTCTTTTAAATACTGTATAAAAAAGACAAACAAATTAAGTGCTGCTTACAAGGTGAGTTAATAATAAAATAATTTTTATTTCTGATTGAAATTTTCCTTCCTAATAAATTATACAAATATTAATGGTAAACGTTTATATTACTATATAATAGTGGTGTTGTAAGAATTAAACAAACACTTTTCTAATCTTTTAAGTTTTGTGTAGAGGAACAGTATGAGAGGGTCAGAGTGGAGGCAGTTTTCTTACCATACCAAACATCAGCGAAACACCCCGCCCCGAGTTTCACGTCCAGCGTAAGAGACTCACGGGTGATTTCCCAGCAATCATGGCTGAGTCCCACCGTTTCAGGGGTGTAGAACATGCACAACCCCGTTAATGTAAAGCACAAACCATCTGCATTCTCTACAGGGAGAGGGAGGGAGGGAAAGGGGTTAACTATGAAGACGGCGGAAAACGTGCAATAAGAGAGATGGAAGGCTTTCATGTTGTTCTGAGAGGCTCAGTCACTTCACAGTACAGGGATATTACAGTCAACGATATTAAAGATATCCGATTTATGATAAATGCCATGTTTGCTTTGTGACTTTTCAGTTTTGATCTATTTTGCATTGCATTGTTATCAAGGCATCTTTTATTGAACCCAGAACATCCTTTTAAAAAATAGCTTGCATATCCAAATATCTGTAAAGTGACTCCAGCCATCACAATGACCTGCCTCCATCTCCCTGTTTGGTTGACTGTTGCTAAGCACAGTGGGAGGAGGCCATACCCATCCAAACCTCCCCGAACTGGCCGTTGCCCAAGCGCTTTATAAGCTGCAGTGACTCCCGTGGGATCTCCCACACATCTTTGGTTTTGACAGACAGGTCGGTAAGCCTTGGCATCCCTTTGTGGCAAGGGACCACCAAGCGACAGCAAAGCCCTGCTGCCCTCTCTGAGCGCGCACACACACAAACATAAACAGTCAGAGAAAAGGAAAGATTCAGAAACAGAATAAAGTGAGTAGAGACTAAACGCAGTAGCATCTCAGAATTGGGAAAACTAAATTGTTGGGTTGTTCAGCTCGGTATAGATGTAACCTAGCAATCTCATTAGGTCCAAATTGGGATCTCCTACTGTAGATGTAAAAGTTTTGCATACAACAACGTCATCAAAACGGCCCCAAAATGTTATTGTCAAGTAAATGAATGGGCATAAAAAGCAAAAGGAAAATGACCTAAAATGTTTTCCGTATTTAGTTGAAATGGAATTGTGTCATAATTCAGTAAAGATGATCATAATAAAGATCATTCTGTTCTCTACCTGGCACAAAGAATCATTTTTCGTTTGCTTTTTATTGCATTTTCTGCTGAAAATCACACTCTTGTCAAACTCTTTACATGACAATATTGGTTATCATTACTATAATGGGCAGTTTTCCCATATTAAAAAATTAAGTTATAATTTACTATGAACTATGAATTTACTAATTAGTTATGACTATTAAAAAGATATGATCATCAAAAAACTCATGCCTTCTCTTTTTTTTAGCAAAACATGTTATGTAATTGACATTTTAGGCTGTTAAGGTATTGAAATTTTTAGGGTCTTACTTAAAAATGAAATAAAAAACATGTTAAAGTTTTGACGTGATTGTGCTAAAAAACGACAGACTTTAAATGCCTAAAAAGACAATTTGTTGATACAAGATCACATCAACAAAATCATGTCAATCTTAAAGATTTTGTGAGAATCAACTCTATTTGACTTTCTTTACCTTCTTCTATTACTTTAATTTTTAGGGCTATGTTTTTATGTATTCTATATTTGTTTAACATGTGTTTTTTTTCCCTTTGCAGCTGCTTGATACTATGCAATTGTATAGAGGGTTATAAAATTGACTTGACAATTTTGCTCGGACCACTGGGAGATCACAAAAATCGAAAATGAATCTCCAAAGGGCGTACTCACACTGTCCCAACTGAACCGCGCACAGGCGTGTTTGACAACTAAGGCGTGTTTCCATTCCCTAGTGTTGGCGCTTGTAACTGCGCTCGTGCCCTAAACTGGTTGGAAGAGGTGGGCTCGAGCGCGGATTGGTTTGGAAAGGGGGGCAAGTGTGAGCGCAAACCGTGACGGAGCACGGAACTGAAAACTTGATGTAAATTATGCGACCTCCTTGAAGTTTAGCCACCACGTAAAAAATATTGAATGCGCAAAGCACTTGAAGGCGTGTGTCAACTACTCCAAATATTAAAAGCGCATTGAGCGGTTTACTTTCAAATCACTCTGGTATGACAACGATATCTTCAGACGAAAGGTTGCTTTGTTTATGTTTACTTCAAAGCAGTCACATCATCATGATGAAAGCATGCTCGGGTGCGGATGGTAAAGTATAGTTGGAGCGCAGGCTAGCGGGTCAGTGGGGATTGTTTTTTAAACTGACCTTAAATTTCCTAATTTAACTTAGGCATAGCCCTGACTAATCCTTGTCCAAGAAACAGCGCCTTAACGTGCTAAACTTCTGACTTCTCTTAGCTCCCTTCAGCCAATTGGAATTGTTCTGCAGTGGCCTCCAAAAATCATGTATTGCGTACTTGTGAAGTAGCGCATTTTACAAAATAAATGTATTGCTTTGACAAAAAGGACTTTCTTGCTTAGCTCTTTTGATGTACATAATAAAAGTAATTTTCCTTGTTCTTAACAGACCATAGCGCGTGTAATCGATGTGACAGTGAAAGAGCAAACATTTAGTCGGCTAATGTTGTTTGCTCCTCATTGATAAACGATTGGACTGGGAATCTACTGTTTTGATATTTAAAAATGGTTACGTGTAGGTGAAGCATTTTCGTACAAAACCACAGCAATGTTTACTCTGGACCATAAAGCCCAGATAACAGAACACGTCGCACCAATAGGACACACCAGTTCAGGAAGCAGCCTTTAAGTGCCATCTGCTCTGAGCTAAGAGGGACCCAAGCATGCATCCGGCTCCATGAGCCATCAGCGCTGTCAGCCTTCTCACACGTGGCAATAAAAGCAAGAGATTGGATATAGCGTGCAAACATGCACACAAGGACATCACAAGAAGAATAAGATCAAAAACACATGGCACATTTCCTGTGCTCTCCAGGTTAGGGTCAACTCTCAGGGTGCTTTTAATGGTGCACAGTTGTTTGTTTGTAGTTTAAAGTTACATAACGAAACCTAAGCGTGGCGTCTGTACAAGGTTGTCGGGGAAAAATTCATGTGGATTTCAGATTACTGTTTGCAATTGATCTAAACGTAATACATCTTTATGAAAGGGAACTGAATTTACCAATTGTCGTATAATGAGTTTCTTGCATCAAAGGGATAGCTTACAATAAAATCTCATTCAATTTGAAGTCATGTCATTTTGTTCTGTGGAACACAAAAGAAGATATTTTGGGAAAGGCTGTTGCCGATGTTGTTTGGTTATCAACATTCTTCAAAAGATCATCTTTTCTGAAGAAAGGAAGTCACCCATGTTTTGGAATGACATGACTTTTTGGGGGCAAACTATCCCTTTAATGAAGAAGTGCATAGTCAGATCTGCTTATCTCTTCAGATATTGATGCAGATAAACAGCAGAATATGAAAAGTGACCATTCAGGGTCGAGGGAGGCGGAAAAAAGTTTTGATTCAGATCAAGCAATTGAAGCAAGTGTGAAAACAAAGAAGAGTCTCGTTTCAAAATGCGCTGCTGCAACAGAGTGGATATCCAAGACAAACACACATACTTGCTGCTGAAAGGAATAAGGCTCAATGAGAATGTGTGCTAGGTAAAGCAAACATGGCCATCTTAGACTAGAAGCAATATGAAATGGAAGTTGATACTCATGAAATAAAGGGATACTCCATCGTAGAATGAAATCTTTGTAATAAATTACTCACCCTCAAGTCATTCGACAGGACATTCGTTCATCTTCGGAACACAAATTCAGCGTAGTTTTGATGAGGTCCGGAAAATTTCCGACTCCCTCTTTGTGTTCCGAAGATGGACGAAGGTCCTTGAGTTATCCTAAGACTTCATGATGAGTAATTTATGACAGAACTTTTCACAGTATCCTTTCACAGTAATGTCATCCTATGAGCATCTGTGTATATGTTTGTTCTGTGTGCTCAATTTGGAAGGTAGTAGAAGAGACAAAAAGCACATGCTATCTGAAATCCATAGGACTTGTTTTAAATGCATTTACAATCAATATGTTAACTGGGGCATAGGCAAAACAGACAGAGCTATCCAGACGTGAGTCTGGTTTTCTGAATGACTGAAGATGTGCTGCCTCCTGTAGGAAGAGCAGGGCATGAGAAAGGCATTATGGGATATAACCTCAGAATGCCTCTTCATTAGACAGCCTATTTTGCATATAGTTGTAGTGATTTTGAAGGGATACTTCACCTGAAAAGGAAAATTCTGTCATCATTTACTCACCTTCCAGTTCCAAATCTGTACAGATTTCTTTGTTCTGATGAACACAGAGAAAGATATTTAGAAGAATGCTTAAAAGCAGACAGATTTTGCTACCCATTGATTCCCATAGTATGGAAAAATACAATGGTAGTCAAAAGTGCCCCGGAACTGTTTGCTGTCCTACATTCTTCAAGATGTCTTCTTTTGTGTTCATCCGAAAAGTAATTTTTCCTACTTCGGGAGTCAACGTGGTGCGAGATCTGTCTGGTTATAAGCATTCTTCCAAAAATCTTTCTCAGTGTTCATCAGAACAAAGAAATATATACAGATTTGGAACAACTCGAAGGTGAATAAATGATGACAGAATTTTCCTTTTTGGTTGAAGTATCCCTTAAAGCTCTATAAAGAATAATTCACACCGAATTTTCTGCATTAGGTACTCACCCTCAAGTTATTCCTAACCTGTATACATTTCATTGTTCTGCTGAATAAAACGACAGATATTTGGAAGAATGTTTAATCCAACATTTCTGGGGTAGGCTACTGTTGACTATCATATTAGGAATGGTGCCCAAGAACCTTTTGGTTTCCCACATTCTCCAAACTATCTTCTTTTATGTTCAACGGAAGAAAAGTATATAGGCTTGGAACAACTTGAGGGTAAGTAACCGATGACAGAATTTTCATTTTTGGGTGATTCTTTTTCAATAAGAGATGAATTACCTACAATAATTCTGCATGTCAGACTTGTAGTTATGGAAAAACATCTGCTGAACATTGGGTATTAGGTCTGCGTAATGAGAAACGTGTGTATATGTGTTACCCGAGTAATGCTGGACCAGCTGTTGAAGGGTCTCGAACTGAGCTCTAGTGGTGATGTAATATCCTCCACTGTCAAGCTTACGGATTTTATAGTGCTTCACATGGTCCCCTTTTACATCATCCCAATCACGAATGGACAAAGAGAAGGCACCTGCCACACAGACAGAAACAACAGCAGTGAGGCATGAACATAATGCACAATGCAGTAAATAGTCTTGTGTAATGTAAGAAAATGATGTAATGTATTTATTAGGGATGCACCGATACCATTTTTTAAAGACAGAGTAGGAGTACCAATATTTTTTTTTCGGTACTCGCCGATACCTATTACCAATGCCTGTATAATGTACAATTATGTTAATAAACCAGTTTCTTACTGGTACATATTCAGGTTTTCTTTAGTTTTCAGGTCTACTTAAATTGAATTATGATAAGTAGCACCCTTTTACTTCCACATTTACTTCAGTTTGCTGCAAACAATATACACTGTGGTCGAATTATAAAAAATTCAAGTGGGTGTGTGGTAAAATGTGAGTGAACCGGACTTTTATTTTGACGGATCGCTTCAAATGTTTTTGTTTATGTGTTTGTGTCTTCTTGCAGTGAAACCAAGGGGCAATCTTCCAGTCTCTCTCGTGAAACCAACACAGAAGAGACTAAAACTGCAATTCATCGACTAGTCGCTAGAGGCTTGCTCCAAAAGCATCCCTATTACATATTTTGTGCAGTGCAGTAGATGGTAATGTCCAAGTAGTTTCTGTGTAGTGCTTTGAATTGTGTTGTTTAGTGTAGAAGATGGTGTTGTGTTATACAGTACATCGTGTTGTGTGGTACCTTTAGTAGTTTCACTTTCTCGGATCAGGTAGGTACCACGTGGGCATCCTGTAGAGAGAAGTTGCCTCTCTGCATCCTTACGGCCCAACTTACCAAAATACCAACTAAAAGACAGAGAATTCCAAGAAAACATCTGCATCATTCAAAGTCTTCCTGTTGGCCAAGCATGTCAGTCTAGGTGGCATCCATACATATCTAGCCTTGCTTTAAATAAACAATAAAGCAAACAACTCCAAAAACTATCGTTTCTTTCTATCTTGCATATAGTAAATATTTCCCTCTGGTTACAGTTAAGCATGCTAGGCTGGGCCAGCAGCTGACATCAGCTCGGCTTTTGAAGATAAAATGGAAAAACAACCCATTATTAACATGACATCATCAATCTTCAGCGTAACTTAGGAAATCAGGAAGAAATGTTCCATTTAGCACTGACATCTAGGCTCAACTAATACTGAGAGTTTGAGGATCTGTTTGTCTGACAACTACCTGATCAAAAATATTTGGAATATTTGAAATATCGTCACTGGATTCATTCAAAGTGGGCAGATGGTTGACATACGTAACTCTGAGGGGTCACGTGGGAGTAACGTGGGAGTGCTTTAAATGACATCACCTCTTTGCCCCCCCACCCTGAACACAGCTGGCTTGTTGAGATTGCATGCATATCACATACACACAGATGTGAGACTTACTCCTCAGCCTGGATCGAGTCCACAGGAGCGACGTAATTACTGGGAATGTAGCCGGTTCCCCCTGTGGTAAGAGAGCGGGCGTCCCACCAATCACCCTCGCTGAGACACACACCAAAACAGAGAAATACACAAACTTGATCTTTCATCGTTAATTCATAATGAGCGAGTCATAAACATGCAGAAAACGTCTTCACATTTGAACATACACTACATTCATTTACTCAAACGACTGTGCCCTTTTTACCCATCCAGCCATCCATATATGACACTAGCCTTGTGGTTTTTGGATATTTTACTGCAAAATGGTTACAAACTGCACCTTTAAGTGTCTAAAGTAAAAATCATCTTTTCTCGGTGTGCATATTCGCCAATTTAGTTTTTCCTTTATGTTTTAATGTGACAACAAAATATAATCCTAATTTATTTTGGTGTTACGGTGGCATATTTTATTTCTTTAAGACCCAAATAGTAATTCTCTAAATTCTACAGCATGACATTTAATAAATAATTTAAATTTGTGTCCAAAAGTCTTGCATGAATTCTGTTACCATACTGTCCCTTTTAATTTGTGGAATTATATAGGTTGGTAGGGTTATGGAATAAACTATAAAGTTTGTAATATCTTCATTTAGAAAACATCTAAATGTTCAATCTGCCTATATCTACTGTGTTCTTCTGACAACGTCCCATTTATTCAATGACACATCCTCTCTCTCTAACATGAAATACTTCTCTCCACTAACAGATCCATTTGCCTATTCTTGAAGAAAAATAATTATCTCTTACAATCATGATGTCCAGTTACTCTTACAGTTTTGGCATATTTAAAGAAGATGCTGTATCACCAGCACCCAGCAGAGGGAGCACTACCGCTACAATCTGGCTATGTATGGAAAAGATTAGTATATCACTAAATAATGTTCACACTTGAGAAGGATTTTAACCTCTTTATATTTCAATTTAAAACTTTTATAAATTAGAAATAACATTAAATTCAAATAAACAGCTGAAACAAGTTAAACATATATTTTATCTTGCTGGGCGACACAATTGTTTTGATGGGTATGTAACCCAAAGGTTGATTTAGACAGAATTGCAAAATAAATTAAAACATTCTGGTTGATACATACGCATGCATACCAGCAGCATGATCCTTCTAATAGTATGTACACTTCTGTGCGTGGCATCTACATGGTTATATTTGTTTGTTCTACTTTTAGAACTAACGAAACCCGGGCAAAGCTGTGGTAGGTAAAAGGTAATGATGTCACAGCACTTCCTGTTTTCATGAATGAGTAGGTAAACCTATATTCACTATACATGCATCTTCTGATAAATGATACATTAAGCGCTTGTCAAAAGTAAAGAAACCACCATCACACGCAAACACACACCGACAAAGTATCAGAAATATACTTATTCTGATATGTAGATGTAACTACTTGGTCAGTGCCCTGCAAGCCTGCTGTTCTATGAGTGCATTTCAGTGTTATTGTGGTGCACCTAGGGGTCTTAGACTTACGTGCTGTTAATGATTTGAAACTTTTCTCCTTTTCTGAAACTGAGATCATCTTCAGAACGTGCTTCATAATCATAGAGTGCAACAAACAAAGTGACACCTAAAAGGGAGTGAGAGAGAGAGAGAGAGAGGGAGAAAGAGAGAGAGAGCATAAAGGCATTTCTGTCTGCAGAGGCGTTTATACAGATCAAATAACATTTAAACCTGCAATGTGCTTGGCTGTTATAGCTATTTCAAAACTATAGCCATTATAGCCTTTGTCTGGTCAAATAATCCGTAAAACAGTGAGGAGAGAGCTACACCTCTCCCAAAGGGTAGTTCCTAATTTCTAGCAACAGAAGAACACAATTGGTTTGTTTGGAATTTTGAGCTTTCACATTTTTAGGATTTTATTTAAACATTTTATATTAATAATGAATGGATGAAGTGTTACCTGTGCTTCCTCGTGTGCGGAGTGTTCCTTGGTTTGTCGACGTGTTGACCCCTCCAAAGACTGATAAACCTTGCGTGACCGCAGCGCTGTGAAAGTTGTTGTAGTTGGGAATGGAGGTGACCCCAGTGACCTCACCGAAGCCGGGGTAATGCTGTGGTGTGGGATCCACAGCAAACCGATAACCGCCGGCACTCTGAGACAAGCCAGTGTCTCTGTCTTCTGTTAACTTAGCGGCCTCTTTGTCCTTACATTGCACACAGCCCATCCTCTATGATCTGAAACATAAAGAGAGAGAGGGGTTTGACTACAGGGTTCCCACTCTAAGCCAAATGTCATATTTCCCTGACTTTTGAAGTGGTCATTATTTAGTCAAAGCTGTTGAAATGTCCATTTTCCTGGCATTTTGCTCAAGCTAAGAGCTACAGGTGACTGCATTTAACTTAAGTGGTGCCAGGAGACAAGCGGGAAGGGAATAAAACGGCGCTGAAGATAACCATAACAATAGGCAAATATGTGTAAAAAAATACAATATAGAAAAATTACATTTTGACAAATGACAAACTTAAATGTAACGTGAAATGCAAAAATCCAGGATATTACATGACTTGGAATACAAAAATCCATGACTTGAAATACACCTTTTAAAATTCCATGATATTCCAGAAATTCCATGACCCGTGGGAACCCTGTGACTTTTGAGTTCCTGTGAGTTTTAAGGGTAGCCATAAAAATGTTGGTGCTTGTGTCAGGAATCTGTATTTTTGGTCTCGAGTTCTCTAACTCACGGGACAGTCATGACAGAACCATGTCCTGTGGGCGTTATGTGTGGAGGCGCTTGGATTTTGTTGTTATCGTGAGCCACGTGTCCTCCTGTCTTGTCTCTGAGCCCTGCCCTCTTGTTTCACGTAATATTTCCATTGTTGTTAAATCCTCGTCATCTGGCCCATCATCTCTTTTGTAATTATCCTTTGTAATGCTTCCCTATTTAATGTTCCCCTCATTCTCAAGGTTTCTTGTTGATTCATTGTTATCCGTTTGCGGTTTCTAGTGTTGGTACACTTTTTTCGCCTATATATTCCAGGATATGTTTAACCACGTATATCATTCGTGTCATCATTTCCTGTGGTTTATTTTCAAGTTTATATTAGTATGTTACTCTAGTGTGGGTTCTCTCATATCGACCGTAACAGCTTGGGCCTTAATTATGAAGGATAAACTTTATTCTTATTTATTTATTATTTTATTTATTTATTGGAATAACAAATCTTTCTTGTGGTGCCCTTTAAGAACGTTGCTTTAGTGAAACAGTGAAGGAAGAGAATCATTTACCAACCAAAGTAAAGAGCATTTAAAGGAGCCATTCTTTTGCTGTTTTTGTGGCTTTGATTATTTTTTTGGGTGTTTAATAATGGATGTTAATATTTTCAAATTAAGAAACGCTTTATATTTGACATATTTCAAGTCTTTTGTTCACCGCAGTCCCTCTTCTAACAAAACGACTGGATTTCTTCCAGTAGATATTAAGTCCCTCCTTCCGAAACGCTCTGATTGTTAAAGTTGAAAAGATCTGTTGTGATTGGTTCCCCGCTTAAAGTGTGTGTGTGAAGATGTCCTACCCATACCATATCAGCGAGGTGTGATTGGTCGATGCCCCTCTTTCAACGTCAATCTTTGTTAGAGATCGAAATTTTTTTCCTACTTTGGCGAGGGAAATGACACCGGACCGAATGACGTCAGACCGATTATATTAATTAACAATAATAACAGAAGCGTTAGTTTTGCCTTTTTATATTGGACCCGAGTTGGATAATAAAACAAGCAGATTGACCAGGAGACATTTGCAAGCAGGACATCAATGGACGTTTCATAGAAGTGTTTTAGAGGTATGCGCAAACACACACATAATATCAGTGTAATACACAGAACAGCTTTCAGAGCTGATGTTAAAGTCATGGAAGACAGCCGTTCTCTGTGGTCCTTGAAAAGCAAATTCTGTTAAAGACAATATCTTGCTTGGCACTGAAGCTTTATTATTTTGCAGGTATTGTTTATGCTCTTATAGCAACGTTACACACTAACTAGAGGTTGAAAAATGGGATCGCGGGGAATGCGACCTTTACGACTACTGCTAGCTTTGCATATGCTGTAGCCAATGCTTGGAAGGCAGCAGAAGCACAGTGTTTTAGGGAAAGTGAGAGTAACGTTTTGAGGTCAAGTAGAATGCTCTAGTAGACTTTAGTTAACTGGCTGGGATTTTAAATGGTTTAACCCTTATGCTGTTTTCAGGGTCTTTTTGACCCCAAATGACGTTTAGTAAAAAAAGTTATCTTTGTCCAAATGACACGATACTTTGTAAAGTGGAAAACACTTTCTAGATCTACAAATAAAACAATTGCAATGATATCTTGACTTTATGATGGTGTGGAAAAAAAGTCTCACTCATGGTCTTCTGGGTCTCCTCAAAATCAGAAACAATGCAGATCACAGATAGACAGAAATTAAGTGGCACACTTCCAACAATGCAAAAAACACCCACAATGCAAAATGATCATTTTGTGCAAGCAAACAGAGAGAGAAAGAGCAAGATAGAAGGATGAGACCAGATAATTTAGCATAGTCCGTTTTCTTACATTATGTAACTGATGTGATATGAAAACAGATGATTGAATAATAAACTATAAACTCTAAAGACTGCAACTTTTCTCTTTGTAACATCTTGTTGAGGTTTGATTCTAATCATAATGTAACATTATTCAAATGCATTTTTTTCATTCCAAAAATGCTAAACTTTGACAGAGTAATTTTCATGGTTATAATTATCCAATCCATAATATTAATCCAACAGTAAAAACTTGTGAAAATATATTTTTCAGTTGGTCTAATGGAGCTCTGCAGCAAACTACTGATAAATCTTTTACGGCCTTTTTCAAAACATCTTACACTAAACCTTGTCAAGTTAATATATAATAATTGACAAGTTATATTATCCCCGTGAATGAAAATTAGAAATGTGGGTTTTTTATAAAGTGAATTTTACATAAAAAGCTGTTTTTGTATAAAACCTATTTAAGAAAAAGATTTATTTATATAATATTAAAAAAATCATAAATCCTCAAAAGACTGCACAAATATGGAGTAAAGACATTAATAAACAGTGTAAAAAAAAAATTGTACATTGAGTGTACATCCCAAACAAAGACCGCATAAGGGTTAAAAAACCTTCTCTACAACAACTTTTTGTTTTACATGTAAAACTGAAACTATGTAAAATTCAAAAGCTTAAACAAGGTTTGCATGTTAAGTGGTTGGATATGAATTAGATCACTTGACTGTGTAAAAAAATAGGGCAATCATGATTATAATTTTAAACTGTCTAGCAAACCCCTTAAAATGTCCAAAATCATTTTTTTTCCCAAAACATTCTTTCTTTAGAGACTAGACAAAAAAACAGAGAACCAAGCAGCTTAATCTCTTCTTAATCTCAACCAGCTGGATGGAGACTAATCTAGATTTATGTTTATGCGCGTGTGTGTGTGTGAGCGAGAGAATAGACAGGCAGAGGAAGAGACGTGTGTGCGTGTGAAAAGCATTTTAATCAGTTATTTTAGTGAGTACTTCTTGCAATATCTATTGTGGGACGATTAAGGGGAAAGCAAATTTTCACTCAAAATTTAAAAGCTAGTCCCCAAAAAAAACTGTTATGATGCTTTTATGTTATTTTAAATCTGTGAGTAATTGCACTGCCCCAGAACAGCTTTTTGTTTAAAGGCCCAACGTGTAATGTTTTTACAGGATCTATTGACAGAAATGCAATATAATATACATAACTATGTCGCCCCAATCTTTTAATTAATGATTTACAACATTTGGCTGCAATTTTTAACCATGTTTAAAGTTTGGCTGTAAGTGGAACTACTTTTTCATTTATTTTGTCAACCTCACTGAAGATAAAATAATAATGATGCAATGACGTATATTACCTATTTACCTGATAAATTACAATATTAACAGTATCTGATGAGACATCATCCACAACTTAGATGCTTTGAAAATAAATGTTTATACAAATATTGGGTTTATTTGAAGTATTTTACTGCTTGGCAAATGATTTTAAATGATATGCTAATTCTAGGTAAAATTCTCATTAAATACTATGACTGAAAACAACACTGCAAGGTTCATTCTCACGAAACCATTAGACGTAGAAAATGTAGAAATAAATTATTTTAAAAATTGTTGCTTTTCCTGCTGAAATTCTCATTACTGTAACATAAGTGTGCATTATATGTTGAAATGTAAACAGTTAACTATTCTGAAAAATTAACTGGATGTTCAACTATATGTTCGCAAATGACGAATAAAGACAAAATAATAATTGACAGAATATTAATGCATAATAAAATGATGAAACAGTGAAAATGAAAAGTGTCCATGACTGATATTCTTCTTATCCTCCGTAAGATTTTTAAACGACTGTTTATACGCAAATCTATTTACATTATGTTTGATTTTGTTTGAACAAGCACATCTATCACTACCTTTCAAGTGGTAACCAGGTTAACAGCTTACTTTTTATTTCAAGATAAAAACGTAATATTCACTTTTCACACTCTGTACACAACTTCTGTGATTCTCATTACCGATACAAGTAGTTTTCCACATTTTTTTTTTAGATGTATTATTTTCTATGAAAATATTATAAATTACCATCTCATGATATTTGATTACTAAAAACTTGCTTAGGCATCGTGGCTTCTTTATTTTTATCAAAACATGCTATGTCATGCCTTGTTTTAATGAATAAAAACGCTTTGAAATTTGTTGATGTGAGTTGTTTTTAAGAAAATCATGATTGACATATTGAAACCAAAATTTTAGGAAAATCACCCAGAATTGCATTTTGATAAGGTCTGTATTATAGTAAGAACTGCAAAAAAAGAGCTATTTAAATATAAATCTGCATTGCTCTGGCAACACACTGAACATTGGCGATATTGTACTCTCTCTCTCTCTCTCTCTCTCTCTCTCTCTCTCAAAGACACATACGCGCATGTACAAAGTAAAACTATAAGAGAAGCTAGCTGGGTCCCTCTGTATGTATCAGACAGAGGTCCAGCACTAAACATTGGGACTTGTGTCATTTATTTTCTTTTTAACTAACCCAAAAGGCTCTCTTTCTATACTTAATCTACCAGTGCCATGTGTAATTGTTGCCTTTCTTGTCCCAAAGCAGAACCACCCGCTGGCTTTCGGTTTGATAGCTTGGTTCAGCCCACATCCTTTCATTTACAGCTTCATAATTTACATAAACGACACAACAACTATTTACTGCAAACATGAACTTGAGGCCCTCGATGGGGATCAGGTACATAATTTTCGTCCAAGTAAACATATCTACATTGCTTTCTTACTATAGATTACCAATGCCAATGTTGACAGGATTTTTACTGAGATACCTGGATCAGTGACATTATACTGAATTGCAAATATACAGGAAAAGAATATCAGAGCTGTTCCGGAACCATAAGAGCTGCATCCCTGACCTCTGCTCTGAGACTGGATGGATAAAATCGACAGAGAATCAGCTTTAAACTCATATTATCATTACCAGTATAGCGGATACAGAGAGAAGAAAAAATAAAAGACACAAGAGGATAAGAAGCTAATGAGAATCTGAAGAACACAAGTAAGCTGTTCTCTGAAAGGAACACTCCACTTTTTTTTAAATAGGCTCATTTTCCAACTCCCCCAGAGTTAGTAAGTTGAGTTTACAGTTTACTGCACAGTTTACACATGCCTACACACACGACACCACTGTTTCCAGACTGTCACACAACAAAATACATCTGGATACATCCATAACCCAGCAGAGATGACATTACCGGCCTTCATCTCCACCGTATGTCAAACACAGCCGACATGGCTAGGTGTTACAAAACTGTATCAACAGATTTCAGGAGAGAAAGAGAGTAACAGATGATCATGGGCTGGATTTACATTGTTGAAAGATATGGTACATATCGTCTCTTGAATTCCACAGAAGAAAGTCACTGCTCACCATGGCACATCATGAAGGTGTGCTTAAGCAGGAACCACACAAAAGGGACATTAAGAACTATTCAGATGCTCAAAAACACCAGTGGTTATCATAAATTCAGAAATAAACAGCAAAAATAAGCAATGACCCTGGGTTAATAACACAGCTTATTGCAGCCATGCTTTCCTCAATTGGCCTGTGAACTGGCTGTACTTTGCTCTTTTGGGGAATACAGAAGAAAGACAGAAACACAGAGGGCTTTATCTGTCCCACAAGATCGCCTTATAATGGTCGCTCAGTCTATTAAAATAGAGAAATGATTTTTTGGTGCAAATCAGATTTTGAGTTTCCATACAATATACAGTAGGCACACTTAAGACTAAAGGGTTACAAAGCGTCTTCACAGCATTGCCAAAGAAGACCCATTACTGGTTCCCCAAAAAAACATTCACTCAAAGTTCTTATAAGAACCATTTCTTTATTGTCTAAAGAACCTTTTACTAACAAAGAATCTTTTGTGAAACAGAAAGGTTCTACAGGTGTTATACGTTGTTTATGGAATCATTCAGTCAAAAACGGTTCTTGTATGCTACGCCCTGGCATTATAAAGAGTTTACCAAATAATAAACAGAGAAAAATAAAGAGGTGCCTAACCTTCAGAAAAGGTTGACTGGCAACTTTAAATATCAAACTTAACATTGCATGCATAATTTATCTTCTTGCTAGTAGGGTTGGTTATCGTTTGAATTTTATCGAATACGAATCCGATTCTGCTTATCGATTTCGATTCAAATCGATTCCCAGTTTCGATTCCACAGTTGCCTGGTTCTTTCTCGTCCTTCACTGCTGTCACTCTTCCTTTTATGCTTCCCGAGCTATGCCGTGAGAGATGCGAGACCGGTGCAACGCGCAGCTGACGCTCATTATCACTTGCATCACCGGCCTCGTGCCGAGACCTCATGGCCCTTGTCCCGCTTTGCTTGTCACACTCCCGAAATGAACCGTGGGCTCACTTGGAGCAGGGAAGAAGTGAAGTGTTTGATTGAAAAATTCCCAGAAGAAACACATTGCTGAACAGCTCTCCAGAACTCACAAAAACAGATATTTATAAAGTCTTTACAAGCGGTTAAAACAAATGGGATTTAATCGGTCGGTTGACCAGTGCCGCGCGAAAGCAAAGAAACTCCGTAACAGCAGTAACAAAACAAGCCACAAAATGTCTGTCTATCCTGACAGATGACATCTTTGAGCGGAATTCCGGAAAATAAACAGATGCACTCTGACCAATCGAAGGTTACTCGCACGTGACTTTTATTAACAAAGTTTGGTCCGTTTGGAAATATTGCCTGGTGAATGCGAACCGAACTAAAATAAATTGCAATATTGTTGCGATTTACACCCGGTTTGGGAACAAAGCAATCGATCCATAGGTGTGAAAACGCCCTAAGATTAGTCTCTTTTGCTTTTATAATACAAAAGTAACAGCACACCACGTTTCAAATTACTATACCATGCTATCCAACTCCAAAAACAAGTTTCTCATTGCCATACACATGGGCAACATATGAGTTGCTCTATACAGTAATTCAACTTCACATACAGAATTGATCATTGAAGACTCAATTCTTAGGCCAGACATATTGATTGATGTTAATGCATGCAGGAATGCACATGTCAGCGATTAAACTGTATAGTCAAACGGTGAAAGGCAATGTCGGTCCTGGAGTTCCAATTTCCTGCAGATTTTAGCTTTACTTTAAAATGACCTGCAAGTGTGTTTGATTAGGGTTAGAGGCAGAGCAAAAAACTGCAGGATTGAGGTTTCCTATCTCGGCTTTAACCCATGATGTCACGTCATCATCAGACCATGTGGAAATGTATTTGTGCTTTTGTTTTGGGATAAAAGAGGAAGCTTGGTATTGTTCACATAAATGTCTGGATGTCCACAATTTCCTCAAGCTCTACTACCTAACACAAAGGGTCAAGGGTAACAGCCTAGAAAAACAACTTAAAGATGGAGTCTGCCATTTGTTTGGATGCTAATCAACCTATCCTCTATATATCCATGTATTTTTTATAAAACAAAGGCACAGCATACAAAACACGTATACATATTACATAAAAGTGTCCGGAGGAAAAAATAACCCCTTGTATGAGGAAAAGACGCAAAAGCGATCACCATCCACTAAGAATCTAAGATGAAATATACATTTAAAACTGCTGCCAGAAGAAGTGATACATTAGTTTGGATTGTGAAATAGCACTTTCCCTGTGTGTCTCGTGATTGATCTTTTCATCAGCTTTGATGACCAAATGCTGATGCTCCTGTTTATGTTAACAGAGAGACATGAGTTGTTTGTAATATATAAATACTGGTTTTGGTCAATTTATGCAATAAATACCTGTGACTGTACTTTGATTTGTTTTGTATGGTTTAGATGTGGTATTCGTCAATATTTCTGTGTTTACAAATGCAAATAATTAAACACATCTTGATCTATAGAATAAAGGGCTTTGCGCCATATCTCTAATATTGGAACACATTATCCTTTATGAGAGTACACAGACACGCTAGGGCGTCATTGCACATTTTTTCATTCTGTCTTTCTGATTGGTGGCAGTTTGGGTTGTATTTTCTTGTGATTTACAATTTTATTGATTCTCATATACATTGCTGAAAAAAGAATGCTATAACTTCACATAGAATCCATTTTATCCTGTTAAGATACCAGTCCCAAATTAATTTCCAGTTACAGCTTTAACGTCACTGATAAGATATAATTAAATAATACGTATGTACAATAATGAGAAAACTGGAAAGGAAAAAGAAAATGAGAAAGAGAAAACTTTTAATACAACACACTTTTTGAAATATGAGTTCACCTTGTCGATCTGCCTATAAGACACTTTCTCAAAAGCATCCACTTTAGCAAGTTCTACTACCCATTATTAAAGGAGGGAGCGTCCTGTGACTTCCAACTCCTAAGAATTATCTGTCTGCCGATCATCGGACTTGTTTGGACCCAGGGTTCTATATATTTCTTCTTCTTTCATATATCTCTTATTTCATTATCCATCCACCCACCTAATATAAACAGTCTAGGACATAGTGGAATATAAAAATCTAAAACCAAACGGTGGTGCGTTTCTCGAACAATGACATAACTCACTGTTTAACCACCATAGTAAGATCGTTGAGCAAATTACAGATGTAGTTACGACTGTTCCCCGAAACCGTAGTAACTCTGTCGGAGATCAATTGCTTGAACCTAATTGGTTCAGCAATCTAGTTGATGATGCCACACAGGGGAGGAGTAATGACATATACTAATAAATACGTTCAGATTAGTGGTCGACCGATTATCGAACTGGCCGATTATTGGCGTCGATATTAAGGATTTATCCGATAATCGACATCAGTCATTCTGAAGCCGATTTGCCGATAAAGTCATTTAATTTTGAAATGCGCTATTTGGCTCTGATGCAGCCAAGGATTTAGTGAGAGCAGTCGGAACACGTCACTCTAGTTTGTTGCCTAGAATAATGCCCGCCCACTGCCCCTCTGATTTGTTGGGATTAAGTCACAAGTCCGGCCAATCAATGAGGGAGGCTGCGGAACAGAACGTTTTTTTCACTCCCACACCGAAAGCACTTACTTACTTTGCACGTCATTTTAAGTTACGCCATTTCAAAAATAAAAGCCATTTTAAAGCATAAAGAACTTGAATCGTTGGTCTTCAGGCAGAGCGCTCTCATGCACGCGCAAACACACTGACTCCACATCTAAAGCTGCTCGGGGCAAATGTTAGATCAAGTTATTCTTCGCAACTTATTTATACACATAAATGTTCAGAGACACACATGGGTGTGATTAAATGTCCGTCTTGCCGACAATACACTCAAGGTATAGGCTAATGCACTAACTTAGTGTGCCTAAAATATGCTTTTAATGTTATAGCTTCATGAAAACATTTGCGGTCTTTTCAACAACATACACAATAAAGCTATGAAGGCAATTCAATTATTTACACTTATTATATAAATTCAAATAGGCGCAGGCTCCCCGTGACCCGAGGTAGTTCGGATAAGCGGTAGAGAATGGATATAAATTCAAATTGTGCTAGTTAATCCAATGATGAGCAAAATGATTAATTGAAAAGTTCTAGTATTGTATGCAATGTTTAAGTCATCAGAACATATTTTTCTTTTGTTATTATTAATATAAGTGTTATGATTAAGATTTCTCAGTCAGAATTAAAAATGTTTCAAATGTTTCAGAGCCGGTTTTCTTAATTTTTATATACATTTACGTTTTTACATCAATATATCGGTTCAAAATATTGGTTATCGGTCTAATTCACATGGAAATAATCGGTATCGGCCCTGAATAACGCATATCGGTCGGCCTCTAGTTCATATTTAATTAATGTCAAATTCTTGCTGTAAATAAAATGCATTGCATTTAAGGACTACTTTTGTGATCCTATTTTTGTAATCTGGGATTCTCCAGGGTTCTAGCGCACGCAGATCATGCTCATCCCGTTACAAAAATAAAAGATGTTGAATTAAATTTGTATATATTTCGAGTGATGGAGAATGAATGCACTGCATGTTGCTTGCTTACTTTGATCAAAAGCTTGATGCATATAAGTCTACATGTCACATCTACTTGCACGTAGCCTCGTGACGTACTTCTGACTTGTATTCGTACTACTCACTAGTTTCCGGTTATGTTTATTAACTACTGGCTGTTGGTCCCTTTGAAATCTAAACGGTTAAATTTACGACTTATATGTACATACATTATCAGCGACATAAAAGAAATATTCTGAACATCTTAAAGATCTGAGAAAGTAATGGCTGGTGAATGATAGCGTTTCATTTACATTCAGGCATTTGGCAGACGCTTTTATCCAAAGCGACTTACATTGCTTTATCCTATTCATTTTTACATAGGTATTTGCAATCCCCTGGGATCGAACCCACAACCTTGCGTTGTTAACGCAATGCTCTTACCACTGAGCTACAGGAAAAGTTTCACTTTTTCTCCTCACACACAGCTCCGTTGCAGACATCTAACGGCTGAACGTAAATCCCAGAAGACTGAAGGAGACTAACAGGGAATCATACCAGCACTGTTTGGATTAAACAACTTCAGACTTTAAATACCACCGTGTTTCATGCCAGAGAATGTGAAGTCACACTCATTAGTAAATGTTTGGATCACTATGTTGTGTCGTTTTTTATCGACAAATGTAATGCTAGTAAATGCATTTTTTTGTCAATAGCTATAAAAAGTGTAGTTATAACGTTTAAGGATAAATGCCAGAAAAGATTAGCAAGTTAATGTTTTTATTTGGCATTAAATCTGCTCTATCTGAACAGCAAAACTCGCGACAGCCAACAAGTTTCTCCTCCATCATTACAGTCTCACGGCCTTTCAAGCAACTGTAAAGTACCATTACCACAATGGAAGCCCCGCCTCTCCCTTCATTCCATTTGACAATGGAAATAAGGCGCATGACGAATACATTTTTTGTTTCAACTTCAGGCCCTCAGAGGGCTCCGGCAAAAACGCGAGGCGCTTCAGTGTTTCCCCTACCATTACCCCTCCAACAGCCCCCCGCCCTCCTTGAAAGTCAAGTTAAATACATTTTTTGCAAATAACAGCTTCCATGACTTTAACATCGGCTGTGAAAGCTGTTCTGTGTAATACACTGATATTTGTGTGTGTGCGCATACCTCTAAAACACTTATATGAAACGTCCTTTGAAATCCTGCTTGAAAATGTCAATATGCTTGTTTTATTATCCATTTATTTTATATAATAAATATAAAATGGCAAAACTAATGCTTCTGTTATAGTGTTAATTAATACAGGACATTTCCCTCACCATAGTAGGATTTTTTTATTATCTAACAAAGATAGACGCTTGCACATGCACTTGTAGACGTCTGTTACACTTCGATCGATCCACATTTTTTAACTGATAAAGTGAAGTTGACGCCATTGTTGCTGTTTATTGCTCAAAGCCAAAGTTTATGAATACACATGCACAGAGAGGGGGACCGAGCAATCACAACAGCCTGAAAAGTGGAAGCTTGATGATATGGTATGGGTGGGACATCTACACCCACTTTAAGCTAGGAACCAATCACGACAGACCTGGTCAGCTTTACCAATCAGAGCGTTTCGGAAGGAGGGACTTTATATATACCGGAAGAAATCCAGTCGTTTTGTTAGAAAAGGGACAGCGGTGAACAAAAGACTTGAAATATGTGAACTATAAAGCGTTTTTTGAAACTAGTAACATAAAACACCCATTGGTAAACACCCCAAAAACATAATCAAAGCCTCAAAAACGGCAAAAGAATGGCTCCTTTAATAGTATGAATTATCAGCATGTTAAGAACTTTTAGTAACTTTGTAAGTACTTCTGCTCATGAGTAATTCATTTCAGTTGTTACATTTTGTTGTCAGTAGTTTTTTTTAAATATTAAAATAGACCACTAGGTCTTCGCTTTAGCACCAGAGCCTAATATACATTTTCTCAGTTAACATGCCTTCTATATTTCATACTGTACATACTGTACTGTGGCTATCAGAATATTAAGTCAATGGCCTGATAATACATTAGATGTTAACTTTGTATGCACTTATTCGACTGGCCTCAACTGATTAAAGATTATTCATCACTAAATCTAAATCTTTCAGGTCCAGAGGAAATTGAATAATTAAATATCTAACACCTGGCTTAGGCCATTGAAAAATACCTGGATAAAAAGCTACTGTAAGACAAAATGCAGTTAATGCATGGGCTTCTGATTCAGCTTAATGCACTCGATAACCTGAGAACTTGAAAAAATCATCAATTATTCTAAGAAGGCATGGTACCGATCTACCGGGATCAGAAACAAATAGTAAGATGTTTATGTGCTTCGCCCACCGACATTATCTCAGAAAAATCAAAAGCCTCCCTTTCCCTTATTGAAGCTGCTAGTGGTTGTAATGCGAGGCAGAAAAGCAATGGTGAAAGAGGACAACCTTGTCATATACCTCTACTAGGTGGAAAATAATCTGAAATTGAGCCATTGGTTTGTACCGCTGCTAGAGGTTTTTCTTCAAAGAGTAACTTAATCCATATGATAAAAGTATTCCCAAACACAAAAGCTTCCAGAATTTCTAATAGATACCTCCACTCCACCATGTCAAATGCCTTCTCGGCATGTAACGGAATAGCTCGACTGACCACCAAATGTCAATATTGTCAGAGGATGTACAATATTGTCAATAATGTCAATATTGTTCGACCCGCGATAAAGCCTACTTGATCCATATGTATAAGTGAAGGTATAACTTTATTTAAACTATTGGCTAGGATCTTTGACAAAATGTTAATGTCTAGTTGAATCAAAGATATAGGACGGTAGCTTTTTACAGTCTCTAGAATCTTTATCCATTTTAAGTATTAAACTAAACCTCTAAAGTTCAAAACTAAAGTTCTAAAACATATATATTGTTTAAAACTCTGCAGCAAATCCATATGGTCCAGGAGCTTTCCCTTTAGGTTGTGCTTGTACCACCTTTGTCACCTCCTCCAGAGTTATATTAACCTCAAGAAATTGCTTTTGTTCGTGTGAAATTCTAGGGAGATCTAATGGATCTAAGAAATTACTTATCTCCTCGTTCGAAAAAAAAAGGATTTTGTAAAAGAGATACGCCATCTGTGTGATTTTCTCTGTTCAATATGGTCTTGACTGCAAACAAACCCGATCATGATCTGAAACTAATAACAGAGAAAATAAGTGCTCTTAATAAAATAAAAATATATTTTCTCGAAAATATTTTATGGGCATTTGAAAAGAAAGTGTAATCCCTACCTTGTGGGTTCAGGAGTCACCTAATATCTATAACGAAATGTTAACATCCTTAGAAGTATAATTTTGCTTTCGATGTATTATGTACTCTTGAACCGCTATGATCAAGTAATTGGTCCATTAGTAAGTTAAAATCTCCTCCAACACCACTTCATATTGATACACAGCTGCAATTTAGCTTCCAAATTTGTAAAAAATATCTGATCATCGAGATTGGGGCATAAATATTAACAAGAAGTAGATTTAGCAAGCCAGAGAGAACAAAATCTTTGCAAGTAGTGGAAGATTGGGTGAGAAGACCCAGGTTCAAAGTGATAAACACTTCACCAGATCGACCCAGAGAAGGGCTGGAAGGTTATCTACTCAAAGAGATCCTATTCTGTTGAAAAACATTTCAGATAATGTAGACAGATATGCTTGGGTAGGTTTACCATTTTTATTCTCCAACTTTTCAGCTTATAACATCTGTCAATTGTTGCATGTCATGACTCTTAAAGTGTGTTGAGGGTGTGGTGCTGAGTACATTATTCTGCTGTAATACTGAACCCCTGTTTGCAGCTCTGCAGTGAATGACTGCAGCTTCAGTGTGCATTTTGTTTGAAAGGATGTGGTGAACCCGAGTAGGACAATGACAATGTAACACACAAGCACACAAACTTTCCACTCATGGACACACAATAATATATGTCAGAACAGATGAAACTCTAGAACACTCCTTTTAAAGGCTATTTGTGGCAGTGCCTTATGATTTCTACAGATTCTGCTGGAATTAAAGTTATTTAGTAAACATAACATAAAAAATCACACTTCACTGTAATCATCTATTTTCTAGGTGTCGGCCTATATAATCACAGTATACAAATATGGGTTTTGTAAAACGACGTGTCATGGATATGATGTGTATAAACAGATTTATTACATTGTAACAGGTTCAAATAAATGTATCTTGTACATACAGTAAAATCACAAATTATTTAGACACCGGATATAATTGTTTATATTTTTTTACTAGTGAGTGCAGGACACTGTAGTTCATTTATGTAAGTGAGAATAGCGAAACAAAGTAAACTGTGAAATATTATACCCAAACATTCTCCAAACACTGGACTACCAGTGAAATTGATAAAAAAAATTGGAACAAATTATTCTGACCATGTTGACCAAGTGTTTTTATTTTCACTTGCTAATATGAGCTTTTTACACAACAGACTGAACAAAATGAAGCATTGCGTGGTATTGCATGTATTGGTGTACTTACAGCTTTTCAACCTTATCCATGACTCACATTTCTATCAAAGTTATCTGACATTATCGAGACAAATTTGTTCTGAAACAGTTTACATATTTTATTACCATGTTCAAAACTATAGCGAATAAACTGTGATAATGTGAGAAATGTTGAAGGTGTCTGAATAAATTTTGGTTTGACTGTATGTGGTAACACTTTACAATAAGGTTGTTAACAGTTTAACAATGAGTGAAACTTATACAGCATTTTTCAATTTAGTTTATGTTTATTTTAGCATTTACTAATACATTTTAAAAATGAAATTTTGTAACTGTTAACCCTGTTTGGTGGTCCGCCATTGTCTAATTTGTTCAGCCAAAAATATTTTACACTTCTCATAAAACAAAACCTGTTGTTTTACGGCATTGTTTAGGCAAAGCATCTTCCATTTAAACTCAGCATATGCACAGGAGAGCCAAAAACCGTTGTTAACTAAGCAACTCTCTCAATATACAGTATTTAGCGATATCTAGCGACTTCATGGACAAAACCATAGGGTGAACTCTGACTAGGCAATCTGAACTGTGCCCGAGCAAATTTGACCCCCAAACCCGGTTCACTTGACTAGTGTGATCACTCCGTACTGCCTCGGTGGGGCAATCGCGCTCGGGCACAGTTGAGAGCACCCGGGACAAGTGAGAGTACACCCATAGCTTTCATTCAGACTAAAAATGTCGCCAGTACTGCCCAACGAGCGCATGGTCTTTCTTTCTTGGCGCAGGGATCGCTCCTCTCTGCATCTAAAATGTGAAGTGAGGGGCACTGAGAAACTGCACATTCCATTCACTAACACATATTCGACATACAGTATGTACCTCAGAGTGGCTTTATGGGGCAATAAGTAAAGGACACACCTGACAGTGTAATCAGATCTTGCATCCAGCTGAAGGGTTTATTTCGCGATAACAGCTGGCCGGCTGTACATTATCCCTCTCATTGCATGGCTGCATGCATCATTAATAGGTTACTGAACATAAAATATTGATTTGAAATATTTCAATTGCTTGATTTTAATAAATACAGACCTTCCGCAAGGAAACACGTTTACTTTTGGTTAAGGTAAGATACGATGTTCAAATGCCATAAACAGGCAATTTGGTTTAATCATTTGTAAATATAATGTCAATTATTATTAAATATATTTTTATGCAATATTCAACTGTGCCTGTCCAAATCATCTGCAGATTTCCGATTACCATGCGCCATTAGTTATGAGTGGTTGTAATCTGGTAATATCAGACCTTGGAATCTTGTATTCCAAGCGCCGTGTAATAAACTACATTTAAATAGAGAATGTTCAGAGAGTAGAAGGGAAATGGATCTAATGTGCCGATGCAAAAGTGAGAAAAGTGAGTGTGCATGCACGTGAAGGGGATTTCCTGCAAAAATAACTGGTACACTGCAACAAGCTAAAAAAAAGACTGCCAGACAAATCGTTTGGTTGCTAAATTACCACATTTCTCTGAATGGCACAATATCAACATGATGAGTGTTTGGTTCTAAGATACAGCAAATGTACTGGCCGGCATTTATCAGGTTTAATATCTCAATGTGTCATTGGGCATCGACTAAATAAATGTTAAAATGTGAGAGTGCGCGTGTGTGTGGGGGATCTTGTTTGAACCTGTTTTTGGGCCATCTCCCACAAATATCCAAGCAGGGATTAAACTGGTTGTCTCATGTCATTGACTCACTATTCAGTAGGTGATCTAGTCAACTGGCTTATTTATAAAGCATTACCTTATTACTCCACAACATGTACAGTATACACATTACACCAAGAAGACATCAACTGAAGAAGCAAAATACTTATTTCATAATATTGCACTAAATACAAGGTTTGCTCAAACTGTTCAATCACAACAATTCATTATTAGGAACCGTGCTCCTTGAGTGTGTATTGGTGTGTTCTCCTCAGAGAAAGCACTCACAAACTGTGTGCAAGCACAGTTACAGAGGGATGCAAACGGTTATGAATATACAAAACATCATCCTGGCAATTAACGACATAACAAAACATAATTCTAGTGCTTTTTCTGATGTACTATGAAAAATACATGTTTAGATTTTTTCCATATTAACTGCTGCTACAATATGTATTTTGTGCTCTATGAAATCAGGGTATCTGCTTTATTACAAATGTTTATAATGTAAAGCAGGTGTCAAAGTAATTTTAGGTTCAGGGCTGGTCTTAAAAAAAAAGTGCGCCACAAATTGCTTAAACCACACTTTAGCAGAATTACAGTAACACTGAGAAACAGAACTTTTAGTTGAATCACAAGACATGACCCTATAAATGGCTGTAGAGTATCTGCCCAGCTGGATAACCGAAATTTGTGGTATTGAAACTGTAATAGATTGAGTAACAACATTACTTTGTTCACAGCCGCCCCCAAGGTTTACCACCAACTACTGATTTAAGACCAGCAGCCATGGGTCAACTTACTATTATTAGACGGCAGGCCCTGAGGTGTGGTAAAATTGTTAGATATGTTTTTATTTGATAATTTTTACACTTTTTCCTAATGCTGCTTTTAAAATGAGTTATCATATTGTATTACAAAATTTGCACTCATAAACCTGCTGTTTAAGAATTATTGAAACCCGTCCCTCTAGTGCGTGTTTACATAAAAAATGGTTGGAAAGTAGTGCCGCGTAGTCCATCACATGATGGAAAATCACATGTTGAATGGCCGGGCTGGTCACTGTAGCTCTGCTCACAGTACGCATATACATTGTTCAGTTATTAACGTGTTCTGTACAGTAATGAAAACAGGTCACACCACAAGAAAATGTGCACTCACACAAATGCTCCAAAATATATTTTGAGGTCTCACAAGTTATATTTTGTATGCGATTAAAATGCTCGCAATTTTTCGAGCCCAACACCTCGAAATATATTGTGTTCTTGCGAGACACATCAGATCTTGTGCCATGAGATCTTGTCACACCCCTAATATTGACATGCATTAGGGTACAAACTGTAGCAATTTCACTGGTATCAAGAAATTCACATTTAACATGTCTTTAAATTCTTTCCACTAGGGCTGCCCTCGACTACAGATTCTTGAGTCGACTAGTAGTTGTTCATTTAGGCCATTAGTTGACTATTTGCACGTTTATGATATTAATTTATATATTCCAATATACATGATGGGGAATGGGGACATCAGATGATGGTTTAAGCTTCCTCTATGAAAAAGAAACATTGCTAACATTGTTCTAAATTACTGAGCTATAAAAAAACAATATAATGAGTCTTTGAAATATAAATTAAGCGCTCACGTGCACGCTTAACGCAATCAGCAGTGACACCGCCACAAATTATGATTATACGTCTCAATATTATATTTATCTAGTGAACTAGTGAAAATTGAAAATAAAGATGGAGTAAATATCAATATTAGCCAAACGAACCAAAATTAACATATTAACAAACTAAAGTATTGGTGAAAAAAATAAAAAGGCCCAACAAGACCTTTTTCCTCTGGATCAGACCACAAAAATAGCCTATAATGTGAAAAATAGCCTTTAACGTGAGTATTTTCTTCAAAATTCAATGGTACAAGGGTCAAACGAATAAATAAAATATAAAGCAGTTAACAAGGACTGCTACAATATAGACCATTAACTTCAAAAAGACGTGGCGCACTGGTTTAACGGAGAACACGGAGATCAGTTTTCCCAACAATAAGGCCATACTTATGTTCCTGCAACATTTCAAAACACTCGAACATAAATACAAAACTGCTCACAATTGGTCTTATGATCCTTTATTGATGCGCTTTCCGTTCACGTTCAGGCCCTTTGGCATTTATTTACATAATATGTTTTTACAGCTTTAATAAAGTGGATACTGAATCTTAAAGAATTAAGCCACGTTTAGGTTTTTGGAATGTTGCAGGAACCCAAGTTTGTGCGCACCCCAGGAAAACTGAGCTCTCCGTCTCGCACACAATGAAGGCAATGCGGCTCCCGTTAGAAGCGCACAGATGGCACAGGGATGCAGCGCATGTGCTCAACAGATCTGGAAAACGTAGGATTGCATATTCCTCATTTTTAGCCACCATGTTACTCTTACACCCTTGGACAAATAAACATTTTAACATGCTCATAATAGCATTCCTTTTATCCAAGTTAACGGTAGTGTTTGAGCGAACGGCTACATGAATCGACTAACGTGATGCGTATACACTTTTTAAATGGTATGCAGACAATCGACTTATAAAAATGTGTTGGAATAAGTGTCGACTGTAAGGGAGCAGCCATAAATTTCACCTTTAATTATGTCTAGGGTGAAATGGGAGAATCTCATAAAAAAGATTAGGAAAATATTTTGCTTTTAAAGAAAGAATGTGACAATGTCTCAAGCTAATCTTGATACAAGAAAACCTTCTCGGTAACTTCCACATGTAAACAATTCAAAAGTGGAAAAAACAAGCTCAATATGGAAGTTTAGGATTGGCAGTAAAGCTCTTGGGCCGCCCTGCTCTGATTTCAAACCAGATGGATGCTCATCTACAATGTTAAACCATCAGAAAAACAATCCTTTGTGAAGCTGAATTGTCTGAGTGAACTCACCAGTTTGTGAAGACGCCAACAAGAACTATGAGCCCTCCAAGCCACCCTGCACAATAATGTGTATCACAATTCTGACAGGGGACAATAGAACAAAAACAGCTCAGCCTTTTCAATCCTCACCTATCCATTAAAAGGTATTAATGCTGCCCCATAAACCCATGAATGTGAGTAACTCTGCTCTCTTCTACCTTTATTATGCAAACCAGTGTTAAACTGCAGTTGCAGTAAGACTATATGGATACCGAGTGGGTTTTGTGACATTTGAGGCATGTAGGTGGTTAGGGTGGAAGGTATAGGGTGTTGCATGCAAGCCAAACTGAAGTCACGAGAACAAATCTGATTAGCTACACTTTACTTCAACAAAATGCAAAATGCCGGGTAAATGAGTTTGCATGTTGCTGCATCTATGAGGATACTTGTCAGTTTAGGACCAAAACAACCATTACAACATATATAATGACTAAGTGCATCATAAATATGAAGAGTTTGGTTCCAAAATGAGATAACAAAAATTTTGTTTTTTTATTGTGCATTCCAATTCATATCATTTAAACTGCAGTTGTTTTGTTTTGATTTAAGCCACGGTAACTAAAAAAATACAGTTTACTTACACAATAAAAGACAATAAAAACATGATAATGTAATAACATAATAAAAAACATGATTTTTTTTAAAGTCTCATTTTGGAACCAAACTCTTCATATGTCTCTTATGAAAATTGTAAAACTAAAATCTGTCTTTTCAGAACTGTTTGTTTAAAAATCCTGACCAGCCAATGGCAAAAGTGGGCAGGGGGATGGGCTATCTGCTCAAGAAACCAATGGTAGCTCCTGTTATTAAACACTGGAAAGCATGAAAGTGGAAAACAGATGCTTTAATCTAAGGGCCTACTCACATTGTCCCAATCGAACCGCGTACGGGCGCGTTTGACCCAAGACTGGTTCGATTCACTAGTGCCTGTGCTCACAACCATGCTCGGGCGCGGTTCACTTAACTCCCTGGCCTGGTTGGAAGAGGTGGGCTGGAGCGTGGTTTGGAACAGGGGCACTGGCAGTGTGACCACAAACCATGAAGGAGCGTGTTACATGATGCTTGACGTCATTTATTTTATTATCATCAGGTGCGATTGAGAGCAAATCGGGCACGATTGAGAGCAGCCTGGCTAATGTGAGTATGCCCTAAGTAGATTCACTAAGAGTGTCAGACATGCTGAGATGTACAAGCTATAGGTCTTTGAAGTGCAACCACCCACTGAAAGTACCCAGCAGGCCCCATGCTTAAAACGCTGAGCAGTGTGTTTCTCTTCTTAGATGAGAAGAAACACAAGAAGGAAAATAGAGAGACCCTATGGGTAAAGGACAGTAGAAAGCAGTTCCACTATTGCACCATATGGAACCAATGACTCATTTACACGTCAAAAGCCTCCACACACTCACACATTCCACAGAGTCAAATCATTTAATTATGTCTTAGCAGACCAAATGACCTCAGAGAAACACACACACACATTGTTTTTGAGTCTAACCATTTTTATGCCTTTTTAAACAGAACTTTTTAACGGATTCCATATGACATTATATACCCCAACACACAAACTAATGATACTCTTGGGTAAATTTTTTCTTTCCACAGAAATGACACACACTACATTAAACTATATCCAATGTCTAAAGCTAGATAACAACGGATCATTTGTGTACTTTTCCACTTGAAAGATCCTATTCTTCAGAAAACTTCATCATGACAACACTTTTTAGTTGACGTAATACTGAATTTGAACATTGGTACAGAAGTAAAATTATTAGTCTCTTCTAGTTAAAAGATGATCGATCCAATCCTGTTAAAATTTCAAGAACTTTCCTTTCAGGGATAGATTGTGTGCGGACCATATCTTCACTGACCACCCCAAGAATGTAATGTAGAGAGTTCAGCACTCACCTAATATTCAAGCAGAGCGGGGTCCTTATTTTCTCCACATTGCTTTGTGTTCAAACGTGAATCCTGAGACAAACAACTTAACTTCATGTACAAATTTTGCAGACACTTTAGTCCCATTTACACCTGTTATTAAGATGCATTATCGCTCATCGAATTACAAGTGAATGAAGGAAACGTTTATTTTTTTATGTAGGATTGGGCAACGTGTACCCATGTTATAAATTCAGGCGTGTGTCACCTGTACAGCGCGAGCTTCACAGTTACAAAGTGAGGCTTCATTGTATTGTTATTCTGATGTTATATTAAATAAAAAAAGGTTATAAAGTGAGGCGCGTCTTTATACAACAGATGTAATGACACAATCGGTCATGAGAGCCAATGCATATACAGTAGGAAGATAGATGATATGTTTATCAATTAAGTATGAATATGCACAAACAATGAGAGTACATGTATAATACTGGTGTTATAAACTGGTGATCATTGGGTTTGTACTGTAGGTCTTCATCCCTCGTCACTCTCTATTAGATGCGTACTTTCTCTGTGTTGAGACTCTTTCTTAACTTTCTCACAATTTTCAGGACTTGGGACTTGCTTGATTGATGTAAGAAAATGACTTGACTTTGACTGGAGAGCAAGTGACTTGAGACTTGACTTGACTTAAAGTGGAAGACTCGACAATGACTTAAAGTAAAATAAAGTAATTTAATTCGTTTTAAAAATAATGAATGTGACTCCGTAGCACTAATTAGCGCCTGTGCCTTTAACGCTGCACAACTCAAACCGCGCCAAACATGGCAGACAACAGTCGAGCTCCACATAGCTCCACCTTATATATTCGGCTATAAGGACTTTGAACTTTATTAGACCGTGCCAATAAAAAAAGATTTGCCAGATGTAGAGTATGGAACATAAGAATGTCTGACACGACAACCACAGGGTCAAATTTCATCCGACATTTCAAGAACCACAAGGAAAGATAAGAAAGTAATTTATTTATCGCCAATGTAATAAAACGATTACTAATGTAATGAATTAATTGTTTATGTTTGTGATAATTTGGCCTAGGTTGTTTTTTTATTAATATTAGAAATGTGATCATCGATCATCACTGATAAGCCTACGTCTCATCTCATAGATGTCTTGGGGAATTTGGCTATAACAGTGGCGTAGCCCGAATTTTAATGTTGGAGGGGCATTTTAAAAAGAAGGGGCTTCTCTATATTACATGTAGGCTAATGTCTATATTAAATGTGCGCATTTTAAAGTTTTGGTGTGGACTGCGTGTGGAAGCTGAATAGCAGCTCGCTTGTGCTGCATGACAGGCTGATGGACGCTCCGGTGCGATCACTTCAAATTAAAAAAGTCTTTTAAACCTTTTCGGTCATACTGACAAGAATAATTTCATCATTCATATCGTATAACAGTCTACCTTTTTTGTGTACAAGGAGTAGGGAATTTACATCTTGTGATAGGAATCTCGAATCATTTTATTGACTTCGATCTTGAATCTCGTTAATCAAAATAAACAGATTTTTTTTATTTCAGCAGAATATAAATAAAATGATAATGTATGTTAATATAGCCCAGTGATGAAGTTATGCTGCTTAATCGTCATCTCTGCATTGGACGCGCAATATGCACGTTTCATACGTAATATATAATTTGTGAACATTTGTTTTCTATTTTAATCTTTTTTCATTATTTTACAGCACAAAACGTTATGTTTTTATTGTGAGTGACCTATAATGGATCAGCACAAGTATTACAACATTATATATATACTACATAATAGGCAGATTTTCAGTCACAATACTTTGTTTATAAGCTTCAAAGCCTGTATAAATGCTTAAGTCTTACATTCTGTGAGATACAAGTATTTCCATTTCTGTGTCTATGTAAACATATGAAAATGTGTGACTGCTGGAACCAAACTTTAAGAAAACACAGGCAAGTGATCAGCACTTAGAATTAATTTATATTTACAATTGATTTTCCTTAATATATGTTTATAACTTCATCTTTTTCTCAAAATTAAACATGTATCGTAAAAATGTACCTCTGTTTATTTTAGTACTGCGACTTGACTTGACTTAAAACTTATCAGGGCTCGACTTGACTTGCTTAGGGTGAACCTTTGACTTGACTTGACTTGCTTGTTTTGTTTAAACTGTGACTTGAGATTTGACTTGAGACTTAATGGTTAAGACTTGAGACTTGCTTGGACTTGACCATATGTGACTTGTCCCCACCTCTGCTTGTCTTTGCCGTGAGACTCTGGTGACTGAATTCGCGTCTCCAAAAATACCTTACTCGCCTTAAGTTAAACCTAGCAACTAATAACAGCTTTAGAAAGCCATCTGACTTCTGAAATACGCAAGAGTGGGCGTTTTTATATGCACACGAAGACCTGCAAGATGGAGATCTAGTTACATTCAGCAAAAATATACAGAACTGAGACTAATAAATACCCATCAATTAGCTTGATATCATTTAGTTTTGATTCCTGCCATGAATCTGTGGCTATCTAACACATACTATAGACTAACAAATGTAACTCCAAGTATACACTTATTTTACAGTACTGAGGTATCTACAAGTCTAGCAGTTCTCAAGCACAGCAAAGCACATATAATAGGCTCAAATGTGCCTCAAGGACAGCCATATTTAGAACAAGGCTATTTTATTAATTAGGTCTGAACTATAAGTACTAGAAGCAGAATTGCCTAGTATTAATCTATCTTTGTGCAGAATAAAAACAGTCTTCAAAGCTAAATACTACAGAAAGTGTTTATTTATCCTGTAACACTGACCTGCTAGCCAGATAAGAAATGTGCGTTTTAAACAAAACGAGAACTAAGAGGTATTCCATATGACTTGTGTGGAATTGCAATCACAGGTTTCCAGTCAGTGCGACACGCTACGAAAATGTCTGTGTATGCGAAGAATAAATTTGCAATTGAATCACATGTGCGATACAGTTTTGCACATGATTTATACAGAACCGCTTGTTTGTGTGAGGTGTAAATCAATGGTGAACAGCTATTTTAGTTGTTTTTGCTTTTACAACTTGTTTTCCTGCTGCGCTGAGTCCATATTTAGACCCCTGTGATTTCCTTAATGTCGAAACACGGAAGGCTGCGCGATCTGGCTTTTTAAATACGTCACCTGTTTTGCATGAATGTGAATGAGCTGCACAGTTTGACGTATTACTACACACGTGTGACAGGTTAGGGCGAAGGGCCTACACACTTTTGAGGGGCCCCGCCTAGGTCATATGCACTCAAAATCTTTTTTAAAAAATCTGAAAATGCACTTCCACCCTATCCATCTCAGACTCCGTCAGATAGATGTCAGTTAACTTCTGCCCTCCAACTGTCAGTCTGCTGCTAGTTTCATTTCAAAATGCAATTCCTGTTTCTACACATCCAATTAAATCGCAATGGAAAACACAAGCCATGGCCGATATTTTTCTCATTCGATATTCCATGTCACTCGGAAGTTTAAAGTCGGCATGAATCGGAAGTAATGATCCTATTCTTTTCCGTATTGAGATGTATATCCAATTGAATCGGCTTCTGAAATGAGAGGAAATGTAGGTCGGGACTTGTTTTCGTTTTCGGAGGGGCTTCTGCCAGGCGGCTCCAGTCTCTTATATTTATATATATAGCTCAAATTGAGTAAAGAGCGTTTTTTACAGTTTAACAGATTGTCCTAACTCCTCACTCACTTTCTTCCAAGCAAGATCCATTTTATTCCTGTTTCGATAAAAGTAAGATGTATCGTACAGCTCCAGGTATCCACATACTATTCCTCACACCAGAGAAAGTTTGTAATGTGCAGGGTTTGAGTTTTCAGGGCATGAGAGAGCATGTAATGCGCGCGGCTCTGCCTTTTCCTTCCATCAGAGAGAGTTAATGTGCGGGCTTTGAGTTTTCTGCACACGCGAGCTTGTAATGTGTGCGGCTCTGGCTTTTCCTCGCAGAAATTGCTTTTAGGTGTCTCCTGGGGCCAGTTACTCTAAAGTCATCCGACTGGATTAAAAAAATGTCTTTCAAAAGCAAAAAATGGATTGTGAATTTGTATTAGATGACAAAATCCAATCTAGGTTTTGATCAGAATCAAATCGTCTTAATTAACATCTTTTCAAGCATATCACAAAATCTAAAAGAAACTCTTATTTACTCCATTATGTACAACACGTAGGGGATTTAAGGCCTTTGCAAGTGGGCTTTGCAAGTCATAATCTGCCCCTTTGTTTTTATGAACTAAAGTCAAAGCTTGAGGCTATTCTTAAGAGTATTTTTATTCTGAGAAATTTTACACAAATGGCCCTAGGTCTACTTAACTCCCATCATGCACTTCTGTTCCACATTAACTCTCTGTTCATCATACTAAAGTACTAAAGTCCTGAGGGTGTGTTGCATTCAGCTGGACACAAGCATTCCATCACACACAGATGCTTTGTATGTACGAGAGAGAGGGCAACTCGGGCCATAAGCAACAGGAGAAATTCAAGTGAATGCTATTTACTGACCAATAGCAGCACAGCGGAATATTCTATGCTGATGGCACAAAGCTGCACTGTTGCCTACAAACAATACACACACATAAATGTATGAATGACCTAAAACACATTTCATGACATTTATTACGCACAAAAACCTCCAGAGTCTCAAGAACAAAACATGCACAGATGAGTTTTGTTTGGGTTTGTAGAATGTAAACACTTCATGTAGCTGACCTCTTTGATGTATAAGAGAAGTGCTTACACACCAACCACAGCATAAGAAAAACTCACTATGTCTGAAACAATTCCACAGACACTCAATTTGAGGCAATGTTGCATTACCAAATACTGTATTACAACATCTTGGTGTGGCGAGTGTTTTACATTCTAATTGTCACCTCATGCTGAAGCACATTAGCATCCTTCATTGTTATCCGGACATGTTAGTAGCTGCATGGATAATAACTAATCTCTTTTTAAATGCTAAATGCTTAAATGCTTTTTTTGATGAAGTTTGTTATTTCCTAATTTCAGTCCAAGAAGAATTTGTGTAGGATTATTCTTTTCCGAAATAACTTTTTAATAATAAAACCACTTTGCCTGGAAAGCTGTCTGGATTGTTTCGTTTGAATCGGACTAAACCTCCCTGTGTCTTAGCGGCAGATCTCCTAACTACTGCACCTGAGACCCGAGTTCTAGACCAGCCGTTGACAGTTTCTAAGATCAATATATAATGTTCTTTTAAACTACGCAAGAACTTGAAATCATCTCACACAATTTAATCCAGATATAATAATAAGCAAAAACTGGTGCAGAAATAGACAGATCACGATTAGCGCAATACAACCTTTAAAAAATATACATGTTACGCGTTTATCTGACTAACCAATAACCGTCTAAAAAAAAGTTTCATGTTGTTCATTTTCTTCCTTATTTACTTCAACATTAATCCTCCTAGTAGTAACATGGCCTTGTAAACTCTCAGTTTACTATCTAAAAATAGACATTTACATGCTGCCATGTAACTTCAACAAAATAGCTGCCAAGACAAAAGAAAGAAAAACAATAACAGATTTATCAGTGTTATAAAGAGGCTAGTCTCAGACCACTTTTCTGGAGACACTTCAGCACAGTCTTCATCTGATTGGTTGAATTTTACAGAATTTCTGGGAGACGTGCGTGTCGCATTCTTTAACGTTCCGCCTGGAAACAGCGCAAAGCCGCCTAATTGAAGAAGTAAGCTGTCGTGTTTACATCGGTTGCAATGTAGAATTCATCACGATTGACTAAACGTTTCTGAATGTATACCGGTCTGTTACTGCAGGGATATTGCCACGTCTCGAAACATGACGCGGCACAAAACGACACGTCGTTTGGCCTCTTGGGTGGGCCTTGGCCAAAGAAGTGGCCAAAGTTCACAGACCTTCAGTATGAAGGTATGGCTATGCGAGACTACAGTATATAGAGGCTGATAGGACAGAAAACTGTCCCTTAATTCTTGAAGTCCAGTAAGTTACTTCCACAAAGCACATATTATTGCTGTAGTTATGCAAAATAGGCCAACTGCTGAAAATGTAGTGATGATGCATTCGCCTCCGTGTTCGCATACTTGGATAAAGTACATTTCTGTTATGAGGCTACAAAGTGGCCAATTGTTAAGTAACTCTTTCTCTATGACTTTTCTTTTGGTCTCTTTCAAAGAACAGGCATGTGCTCCCTACGCAAGGGCATAGCAGTGCAACGTGGGCCAAGCTGCAATGATCTCACTGAAGCTTGTGGGTGAGTCAGCTGAGACGAAAGGAACTGACCCGCCGCTAAGGCCTTTCATTAGCCATCCACACACATAGAAACACTCAATAAAAACAGTTATTTCAATTATTTATGATTATTGAATTTCTTTGATTAAATCTGAATAAAGTGTCCATAATATGGTCTTTTTAAGATCATAGTTTTGTTAAAGAATGCCCTACAACAGGTTTGAATGCAACCAAGGTCAAAACTTAATATTCTCAAAATATACATTTGATATTACCTCATTTCTCAAAGTGTCACGACATAATAAAAAATTTTATGAGTTCACAAAGTTGGTTATGTTGCACATCATATAAAACAATGTTAGCAACTATTAATTATTCCAGTTAATTTTTTGTTTTAGTTTTCCCATTTGGGTATAAAATTCACATCTGGCCAAAGTCAGAGGTTGTGAAGTGGCAAACCACTATAGTGCATCGGTGGCGCGTCTTTGACTCATAATTATTCCTGAGACTGCGTTTTCATTTCCAATAAGAAGACATTTCCCTTAATTAATTATTCTTGACAGCATCTGGTGTGTTCCTGTTCCCTTCAGAGAGGCGTTCAAAGCACATAAGTGCATGAAGCTTTAGAGCTGTGCAGGTAAACCACACTCCCGACCTGTGGATTAGTCCTCTCTATAGCGCTCATCTTCCATGCGGGACCAATTGCCAGCATTACAGTAGCAACCACTTTTCTCTGGAAAGCTTTTAGAATTGAGACAGGTGCACTTTGAACTCGCTCATATAGGCCATCTGGAGGTAGGACCTGCTTTTTTATTATACAGACTTTTCAGCACAGATGCGTTAGGACCCTCGGTATCAAGGCTTTTAACAGATATACTCATAGATATTTATGGAGATACTTTACAGCAGAGAGACATTGGAGAGAAAGATTGTCTAAGAACAGGCACACATTGCTTTGATTTGGATCAGTATGTGAATAACATATTAACATAACAAGATATGATGTTGTTGTAATATTAGCTGTGGGACGGAGCAGTTTTGAGCGTCTTTGTTTATCTGGAACCACTTTCATATTGTACTTGTCTAGATACTTGAGAGAGAGAGCGCGTTGGAGCTGAAACTGGAAAGCGAGCGAGAGCACGTATTACTCTTTACTCAATGATGAATAAACGTTCAGTTAATATGCGGGTCACATGCATTCCAAACCGGAGAACACCATCCATATGGATCATCCCGCGATCCGTTTCGCCACGATACCGCAGCGGGGAGGATGAGGATGTAGAGTAAGGTTATGTTTCAGTAAAAAAACTTCTATTGTCTGTGCTCGTAAAGTTTTGATGGTGCTCCTAAATTTTATATTCTAAATTAAAAAATAAGTTACCGTAGAGCCCTGGTTGTTTATAAACTCTTCGTGTGGTACCTACATTTTTGAGGCCCTTTAAGGTTAAGTCACTAATATTGCCCTTAAATTACATAATCCAGTTTTTAGCAAACGTCTATATTTTTTACTTGGTAAAATCAATGGCACCAGAGCAGTGATGTATAAAGTACGTAAAAGCAATGTTTCAGTAAAAGTACAAATATTTTTCTTGTTAGAAGTGAATGTAACCTTTTAGAATATGTCTTAAAGTAACAGATAAATATTGTATTTAAATATAAGTATTTAAAGTAAAGTTGAAACAAACGTTGTTAATAATTTTGCTTACATAGAAATGAACAACTTTAAAAAGCACTGTGTCAACGTCAGCAGCTTTATCTGGAACAGCATGTTTCCAAATTGCTAAACTATAAAAATACAAGTTCAGAAACCAAATCTTTATACCTTTACTTTATAACTTATAACTTTATAAAAGGATAGTTCCCTCCCACCCCCAATTTTAACACTCCAAGAGAACAAAATCACAACAAATCTGTCTGGCCCTTACTTCTTTCTTTCCTTGCATTTACCTTACAGTAACAACCCAGTCATTTGATAATGAATTTAAACGGAAATTGTGCGTTTTATCTGATAAAGAAACAGCTTAAAACCTTGTGTTGAGATTAACCGCGGAGAGCACCTTTTTGCACGTGCATGAGCTTACACCGGACCACCGACTTGTCTATTTCAGTTCTGTTTTCATGCTTTTATTTTGTAGTTATGAAATTGTATAAGAGTAAAATAAAAAAAAAATTTCAGGAAATGTAGTGGAGTAAAAGTAAAAGTGTGCAGAAATATGATGACTAAAGTAAGGTACAGATACTCCCAAACAGTATATTACAACACTGCACCAGAGAGGTCAAATTATAACATAAGCCTAGCTCTATGGGATGGCTCTCCTTTCAGAACAAATCATGGATTTGGACAGGATGGACAATACAGAAAATTCAAGATAGTTTTACTTCAATAATCCTCAAAACTGCGTATGACATAATACCTCAGAATGTTCTGAACAGTCATCTATGTTTCCACGGTTACCTTTCCAGAGTTCTTGAGGCTCCTGTTGTGACCAGCTGCTTCATTCATCAACCAACCTAGTGATGAACGTTATTATGCATGTCATAATTCCTCTTTTATGCAAAGCACTGAGATGGATTTCAGCAAGCAACCCCCTAATACCAGAGGAAACTAAAAACCTTAGAAAAAACATGCTGCATTTAATGATCAGTTAATTACAGACTTAAACATGTGAGATGCACGCAGCTTTTTGTGGTTGTGGAGAATGTGACTACGTTTCCTGGAGGTGGTTTTAAACCTCGAAAAAGAAACAATGATGGAGAAAAAAAGCAGAAGATTACACCAGCAAACACAGCGTTAAGGTTGATGGTTCGAAAAAGTAGTTCCAAATATAAAACTTACCAAACACCTTTGAGTTACAAAACATTCTAAATGACCAGAACCTGACTTGATAGACAGCAGTGTGCACATGTGACAGCATAATTATTCACACTGCGATTAGCAGTGGCACAACGATTAGCCTAGCCTCAGTCTCAGATGTCACGCACACATACCTCTGGCTAAACGTCTAATGTAAACCTCTGATGCACTTAACTGGAAACACTTCAGCAGATCGGAGGTCATACTCCAACTGGTTGAATTCTACAGGATTTCTAGGAGATGTGCATGTCACATACTTTTTGGGTCTTTTCCTGAAAACAACACAAAGCCATCTGATCAAAGAAAAAAGCTGTTTTGTTTACATCGCTGACAATGCATTCATCAAGATCAACTTAATGCTTGATTCTTACAAGTATGCAAGGTTCTGATTTGCATTTTCATGAATTCACATTCATTAAATCAGGTAAAGGTGTAGAGTTCATGGCCTGTTTTTCCTGTGTGTTAAATGTGGAATAGCATTGTTCATCAGATGTTAATATTTAGGATACGGAAGATCATTTTTGGACCATCAGGTTGGATTAACGCAAATATGGCAACCCTAATGTAAACAGTACTATAGTACAATTAAGTCCACGACACAAACGAAGCAAAACATGATTGGTTGCTTATTCTGTCATTAGTCATGTTACGTCTTTGGGGTCTGAGGCCTGGCTAAGACTATGATAAGCCCTGAGTCAACTGTTTTGAAAAGATAAATGCTAAAATCTATTAACCAAAAGAGTCTGTAAGAATCAAAAGACTTTCACAAAAGATAAATAACTATTAACCTAGTGGACCACCTACTTAGACACCATTTTGGGCATCACAGATATGTGAGCTGGGTATTTTCAAAGATCATGCATTTCCAGTGTTTCCACTAGAATTTTGCGAAACTGTCGCACTGGATGATGTCACACGCTAATAAACATATTTGTGACGTCACCGCGTAGTTTTGCATTGCAACTTTAGATCTGTTTCGATTCCACTGTCTGATCATTACATACAGCTTATTGCCCAATAAAGACGTTTACATATTTTCTGTTTTTGTTGTCAGTTCTGTTTTATAACCAAGTTTTATATTCAACAGCCCCTTGGTAAACCATAATTAGTTTATTATGTTTTTCCATACTTTGCAATGCATGTTAAAAGGTTATGTTTGTGTAAAAAAACCTTCAATTGTCTGTGCTCTGAAAGTTTTGACTGTGCTCCTAAATTTTTTAATTAAGGAGTACAAGTGCCCCCCCCCCAAAAAAAACAAGACACAATTATTCTGATTAAACCACCACACACACCTTAAAAAGCGGATAATTCTATTCTATTTCTTACATACATCAGGTGGCAGAAGCAGCCTTGCCAAGCTAAAAGGCAGAGGCAGGGTCACAGGTGATTATTTTGCATTATTTTGTATTTTTGCATTATATTATGGTTGCGCTGTTGTATATGTATATATTAATAATGTATGTATATACAAAGAAGTTTTTGTAGATGCAGTAGTGGCTGATTGGCTAATTGTATATCCTGGTGTATTTCGAAGGAAACCGCTGTAGTCAGACATGAGACACCATAGTGATAAAAATGAAGAACAAGAGTGACAGAAATGAAGAACAGGGTGAGAGAAATGAAGATCAGGGTGACACCAATGAAGAACAGAGAGAAAACAATGAAGAACAGGGATGATTTGAAGATGTTCTAGACTTTGAAGTCAAACCAAATCAACCTCACCTCAGATAACAAAATATAAAAAAAAGTTGTATTATATTTTTATTATATTATTTTATATTATATTGTTTAAGTCAAGGAAACTGAACTAAACAGTTGTGATAATGGGGCTCGGCAGACCAATTTTATTTATGTCCCCAATAATGTCAAAATCAAACTTTCGCCCATGCAAATGAGTATGCTTAAATCTTCTTAAGCTTATCTTAAGAAATATTCAAGAGTCAAGACAAATTTTTAGTATATTGAATTCAAAATTGTTCCGTGAAAATAGGGCACTTTAGTAATTGTTCTTAAAGAGTATTTAAGTGCACTTTCTTTTCACCTGGGACATCAGGAGTACCTAACATAGTATTTACTGCACTAACATATAAATATCCAAAATGTCAACAGACAAGGACTTAAAGCCACATTCCAATTTTGATGCTGAATTAAAGCAGACCAGGTACATATACAATACATAACTATACATGTGCTATAAGACGTACATAACAACATACATTAAACTTTAATAACCACCAAAACATCCTTTGCCAGGAACACACATTATCACTCTTTTAGCCTAATTTTAAACAATAGCGTAATTACAGTCGTTTAAAGCTGAAGGAGAGAGGGTTTGGGCCGAACTCTTGGATGCACACTGCAGATTTGTGCCGACACAGCAGATGAATAAGGTCAGCACCATGAGGAAACTACATCTAATCAAAAATATCTGTAACAGTAAAAAAAACATTGTGTCTGCAATGTGCCATCAAATCACGGCATGCTACAAAATTATAGACGACGTTCCGAATTTCACCATACCAAATCACGTCTGCTTTTTAGCCATCATCCTATACAGAACACATGTATGGATATACAGAGAATAATGCTACGCATTGTAATCCGTGGATGGCGAGCATGCTCCCATTTAGAATGAACTACAATGACCAGCACAAATAATAATAATACACCTACCGCGTTAAGTCTTGTCTAAACGTATTCCATGGTGCAGAAAGCAAATATGAAGCCCCAACTGATGGTGTAAATAATAACTGGCAATCAATGAAAGGTTAGTAAATAGCGTTTTCTCAGCAGGATATGATTTACTCCTCCATGCAGCTCGCTACTGCTTAGGGCAGACGATGGTGGCGCAGCGTCCGCAACTCAACGGAGCTGCGCTCTGATTGACAGGTCCCTCAACCAATAGAAGATCCTGACTTCCATTCAGGGCGGGCATGAGCATTCTGTTGGCTGGAGAAGCTGCTAAACACATTCAGTCCCGACCCATGGGTATGTAAACATGGCAGGCAAGAGACTTTATACGACATGACGATAGTAGCTCACAAACGCGTTGCATGAAGTTTAGCATGTAAGTCCACGAGAAGTAAGAAACATATTGTGAAAATTATTATATGCTTTGTAAATGTATGTGCACAGTAAAGAGATAACTTAAGAAAGTATTTAAAGAACACCCTGTAGTAAAGTTTTTTATCAAAAGTTTCTATTTTAAATGTGACCGATGAATTCTTAAAGATATTTTTTGTAATGTTTTCCACTAATACAACGACGTCAAGTCTTTTTATATGAATTATTTTGGTTTTATTTATTGAAGTATTTAATTTGACGAAATGAAATTTAAGAGGGCGATTTCCAGGCCAAGTCCGAGACTAATTGAAATGTTAGAGGAGAGGTGTCTTGGACGACAACAACTTACCCGGACATATCTGAAAATACATCATTCCGATTGTTTTGTCTTAAGATGCGCAGATCCCGCTTATTACACGGCTACTTGCCACATGAGAAAAAAACTGGACAAAATATGTGAATTTGAAATATTTTAGCTAATTTTTACCGAATACAGACATTAATTCCGCGACGAAAAGCCGTTTGGTTTCGGTTTTAATGTAAGAAACGACGATCAAACGTCACGAAAAGGTAAATTGGTATAGTCATTTGTAAATATAATGCCATGTTATTAAAATACATATTTATTTGAAAATAACAACCCTTGGAAAGTCGCGACTGGCCAATCAGAATCAAGCAATCAAATGTGCCGTGTAAAAAACAGTTATAATGCCATCGTTCAGTAATAGCACTCACAGGCCACGTGTTTCTGCAGGCATTTTGCTGCCATGTGATGTTTGTTCATTGGTTGGTGAATTTCAGTCAGTCTTCAGTTCAGTCGTATGAATTTTAGAAAAAATAGTCTTAAGTGTGTCAAAATTCTAAGATTAACGTAAATTTGCTCTTATTCCTAGATTTAAAATAAGTGTAATTCATAAGTGTTGAAGTAATAGTCCACCCAAAAATGAACTCAGCCCCTTTATGACTTTCTTTCTTCCACAGAACACAAAAGAATATATTTTGAAGTAAGTGTTGGTAAAGGAAAAGGAAACACTCTTATCTAGAATGTTTATTGTTATATAATCTTGTGTATGGTTCAAGTCATATAAAATTGTGTAATTGTGAAAATGAAGCAGTGGGTTTAATGTACATTTACATTTATGCATTTGGCAGACGCTCTTATCCAAAGCGACTTAATTTGCATTATCCTATACATTTATACATAGGTACGTGCAATCCCATTGGATCGAACCCACAACATTGTTAACGCAATGCTCTTCCCACTGAGCTACAGGAAATCATTTTGTTTGTTGTAACGTAAAGTGACCAATAGATGGTGCAACATACCTATGTTTCTATTTTTCTTTAGACACATGTTAAAAATATTGAAATGTTGTTGAAAGTCTGATGCTGTTGAAGTATCACTGGTGAAAAGCTAACATATTTGGCAGCAGTGTGAAATTTATGGAATTTCAACTAATAGTTGGCAACTGGACAGCACAGGCTCCCATTAACTTCCATTATATGGACACAAAACAAATGCAAGTGAATGGGGGGCTTTTAACAACATTTTTCAAAATATCTTCTTTTGTGTTCATACAGTTGTGAAATCACAGGAGGGTGATTAAATGATTACATGATTTTTAATCACTATAAGACTAGTTCTAAGCTCCTAAATTAACAAGATTGCAGCAGAGAGACAGAGATCATGGTCTTCACAAAAAATAATGTATGGAATGATGACAGGGAGTAAATGAAATAATATAATAATATATAGTAGCTTAGGAAAATGTTAATTCCATCTTTTAAAGATTGCCGGGTTAATATACAGCTATGAGTGCAATATGAAAGGATATGATTCAGCAGCTTAATTATTTAAATAAAGTGTTAAAACTCAAACAAATTGTGGGAAACTGAGCTTAAAAGTCATACATGTTTGTAATATTTTGCACATTATGCAAATTAAATATTTTAAACTGCCATTTTAACTTTAACTCTGTCGCCATCTCTGTTTAAAAATAAAATTGCAGGTTACTTTATGTATTTTTCTTCATATGGGTTGAAGTCAACTGATGTTCAATGTCTCACACAATCGTACAGCTCAACTCATAACTATTATAACCATTGGTTAATCGGGTGCCCGGTGCATCGAGCAACCCAGAAAACATGAAAAACAAGATCCCAGTTTGTTTGGATAAGCCTTTCCCTGCAACCATGTGAGAAATAGAGCCGTTCAGATTTCGCTCCTGTTATGAAGTAAAAGCAGGATCTTATTATAACTCTACAGCCCCTTAATCTACACAATTTCAACCACCGTGCTGCCGCCATTGTTGTTTTCACAAGCGACAGCGGTGTTTGTGACGAAGTTTGTGTGCAGAACACAACATGCATTGTAGTCGCTGCACAAATTTATTTTATTTTTAGCGGAAATCCCACAGAAACGTAAAAACCTGCTTGTTTGCAGGAATCAAGCCGGAGTGCTTTTTTCAACTTGGGACAGTACAAGCAGGATTAGCTTCAAAGTTGTTCCTCGTCAAGAGGGATAGAGACCGATTGACAAAAATGTCGATGTAAGTAATATTTAACAACAGTCTGAATTGACGTACATGTATGTGACTGGGGAGGCGTGGCTTAGCAAGTCTGGAGAGAGAGGGACAGGAAATTGGCGGGAAATAAGTAGGTCAAAGGTCGATTGTAAACACCTGTCTGTTGTTACAGTGATTGGCGAGAAGAGCATAAAAGCCAGCACGAGGGGAGGATCGAGAGAGAGTGTTTGGCCGAGGAAGAGACGGTATCGAGAGGATGCATAACGGAAACGCAGAAAAAAACCTTATGCGCCAGGAGGCCATAATTAAATATTATTTACTTTTGCTTTATGTTTTGTATTTTGAGTAATAAAATATTCTTACCACCCACGCCCACCCTGTCTCCTTCCTTCCATTACAAAGAACCCCACTACAATGTACCATATATGTAGGTGGATAACGTTAGCATATGATAGCGAAGGGAGCTAAGTCAGTCACGGGCTAAATAGAACATTCAAAGCCAGTGTTTAACTTACTGTGTATTTATGTATATGTTAATTGTCACACAGGCACTTGGAGGTTAGCTGTATGTATGTTAATACATTATGTGCTTTAATATGTTCAGCTGTGGCAAGCTGTTTGTTTTTGCTCGTTTTAAACATCTCAAATCATTTGTCCTGAGATTTGCATGTGTGCGTTCCGTGGATTTTAGGCAAGCACACACACACAACGTGAACGCATTAGGATGCGCTGTTTACTGTGACAGATTTTTGAGTCTCCGGACGAATGAGTTAAGACGAAACTAACCGCAGAGGAGTTTAGGAAACATAATTTAGCTAGACATTGCCATGGCAGTACTACACGTGTGTTGTGTTGACACACAGGACAGAAGGGTGTCGGGGTGCGTGTAACTCATTATTATTTAAAGAGACCACCAAAACGGGTTGCTGTGAGCAGAGCTGTTTTTGACGAGGCAAGAAGGGTTTGGTTTACACAGCCATTGAGTGTTTTTAAGCAAATATGTTCCAGACGTTTCATGAAGACCCTAATAAATCATACCAACTTGTTGAAAGTGCTCATACGATGAGTCCTTTAACATGGTCGATTGGTCAAAAAAACAGCTGAACGTATGATGTAGTATTTCTGTGCTTTTTTTTCGAACATGGATTCCCATTTCAAAACAAGTGTTCTTATTAAACAATTCTCCCGGAAAAGCACCTTTCCCTTGTGTCAACTTGCCAGCATGAGAAAGAGCACGCCCATCAATGCCACTTCACTCGGCTAAAGGAAGTTCAGCTGTGTTTATTTGCTCACTACATTTCGGTTAAGAAATGTTATATAAACGGTGGACATAACGGTTTGAAACCGATAGATGGCACGGTCCCAGTGCTAATAGATGCCGGACATGAACCGCACATGGTAAGTCAAACTAAGTCATATGTCTGTGTTTTGTCGGCAATCAATGTGTATATGTATAATGTAAACAACACAAACTTATAGTAAATCAATTCAATGCGATGGTGTATTGCGTGCTCATGCTGTAGTTCCGCCCCCTTGCACGCCTCCAGGCCCTCGTCTTTTTCTGGAAATAATCGTACAGTGGTATCTGTCGTTTATAATTTGATCATACAAAATACTCTTTTAAGATACAAAGTATGCAATACTACTGTATAGGTTCTCAAGATTAATTGAAATCCGCAGAGACTGCTTGTGTTACCTCATCTTTAAGTCCTGGTCCTGTATACTGTATACTTACATTTATAAATTCATTGAACAAACTCTTAACTTCATTAATGCAGTGTAGTGCACAAAAATCTGCATACTTTTGGCAAATTGTGGGTAATATAAGCCGTTTGAGTGTCCATGGATCTTTGAGAATACTCATTTCAGCATTCTATGATTTGGGACATATTCATGCTAGAGTCGAATAATACACCAAATGCGAATGGCGTAACGAGACATGTTAAATGCCTTGTGGACAACATTTTTAATTATAATGGGTTCCAATGGGTTTCTACTGTCTTATGTGGTTTCGCATTGCGTCCGGTTTAGACAGTTTGCATTTCATTCCGGAAGTACTCTAAAAAGTTTGCCCTCCAGAGTGAAAGGATGAAGGGTGTACTGCAGGGGGACCAAACAACTGTTTCTTGAAGTGCGTCATCACTCCATGACCATATGGAGGTGGCATCATCATGCATTGAGGACCGAATCAGTTCCTTCAGAAATCCTTCATTTTGAAATGAAGTTTTTGAAAAGAAATTCTTTCCACTTTGAAGCGGCCGGTTATGAGCACCTTGGTTTTGAATGACCCTTCAATATGACAGTCATTATTGTTTTCACTCCGCCGCCCTTTGCAGGGCAATATAACCCATTTGGAACAGTGTCTGGGATTCTGTGCATGTTTTTTTTCACACCATATGGATTTGAGTAACATTCCCCACTGTCCTGCACCCAGTCTGTCATAAAGCACACCTGCCAGCAATCACTCTCATCAACTCAAACCCATTAAGAAAAACAGTTTGTCGTGTTGCGGCCGGTGAAAGTTGTGACATTTTTGTGTTTCCTGACAGGCTCCAGCTGCAGTTAATTGAAATGCCAGTTGTAGTTTAATTTCCAGAGACCTCCATTTCTATGTTAATCCAAATGACAGCTCCTCACTAAGCACTCTATAGTTACATCTGAACAGTATCTGTAGCCCACACCTGTGTTCCTTGAAAACAAATGTTCAGAAAACTGAGGCTTCACCCAATAGAAAATACTTTATTTTGTAAATTGTGTAAAAATGTTAAATAACAAGCTTTTACAGAACTTTTATAACATAACGTTATGTAAAAACAAATTTATACAAATGAGGTTTTTCCAGTTGATACAAAACACAAAGAAATATTAACCATTGATGTGATTATCCCTTTGGCAGAATAGAAGATGGGGTTTACATTGAAAATCTGAAACCTTTGCATTTTGTTGTAATGATCCCCTTTATATAAATAGAACTTGAACATTAAACTGTAACCACTAACCTCTGTAAAATCTGTATTGGTAAATGGGTATGAGGCTTTTTTAATGCTTTAAATGTTTTAAAATAAACATAGCGGGACTAGATGGCAAGACTAATATTTAACAACATGAAAAAAGCTACTGTTTATTTTGCTTTGAATGAGGACAACAAAAATGATAAATGATAGAAATAGAAATTGCAATAACCCAAAAATTGGTCTTTATGGCTAATGTGTAATGTGGGTAATACTTCTTAGAACTGTATAGCCCTGCTCTATTGCCGCTGGATCTGATTGGATATTTTCCTGACTATATTCAAGTACTTCTGATAAAGAAAGAAATGACAGATAATTAAATCTATGCTTCTGAGATGGCTGTTGGAGACAGTCTAATGTAGACTAGTTGTTGAGATGTGGATGATGGATTTCTGCTTGAATCACGCTTCACTGTAAGGCAAACAACAACATTTTAGATGTATTTATTTTAACTGTGACTTGCTTTAAAAAAAAATGTGTTTTTCTTGAGCAGCAGCTGTTTTTTATGCATGGTTTATATTAAAACCAGTTTTATTTACTAAGAAAAAAAATGGAAAGGGGAAACATTCAAATTTCAGACCACAAAGAAAACAATTCTTGGAATGGTGAGGGTGAGGGCAACATTTAGAGACACTTTTCTAACAATTAACCACCATATGTCAACATAAATCCCTCAAAACGAATAAAAGACGAATGTCCCTCGATTGGCAAATCCGCTAACAATATTAAGCTGCATGCATGCACTAACTTCTGAATTTTATGGTGAAAGTTATCTCACCTGTCATCAGTGCGCTCTACATCCTCTATTGTGTCTGGCAGGGGCTTATGGGCTGTCTCAGGCAAAAACATGGTGAGGACAGCACCTATCAGAGTGCACAGGCCAAACACCACCATAGGCGCATGATGGCTGCTGTCCCTCAAGAGGTAGATGACAGGCGCAATCACTCCACCTGCCCGAGCGCACATTGATCCCATACCTATGCCGTTTTGTCTGTAGAAACCAAGAGAAAGAAATACTTGTTTCCATATCTCACATCTAAACAGTCCATTGCAAAATCTTGAATATGGAAATTTTTATGGTGCGTGTATTGAAGCCCTCAGGAGCAACTATTTCAATGGTAACCAAGTGGCTTTGGTGTTTTATATTTTGTTTGCCTGTTTTAGATCTTTATAAAGTAGTAACCCTTTTAAGATAAACTCTTACAATCTGGTACAGGGTAAAAATCTGAATGGACCTAAGTTTTATTTGGTATTTTTTCTATGTTTTTTGCTGGTTCAAGGAGGGATGTCAGCAAAACTCACATATTTACTGATTCTTTACCTGATTTTTAATCTGCATTAAATAAAAAATTCAGTCACTATTCAATTTAATTCAGGATTATCTTTGTTACATACATAGTCATATAAACATAACCTGCAGTGAAATGTTAAAATTTAAACTATGCAATTTAAAAAATGCCTTAAAAAATATTTTAAAGAATATAAGTAAAAGGGATCATAATTAAAAAGCTAAAATAAACAATGATTCGATTTTAATGAACTGTGCAGGCTGAACATCATATCATAGTGCAATGCACAAGTATGACCTTTGATCCCTTAAATGTTATAGTATAGCAAAGTATAATCAACTTGGCTTTACAAGTCATCATTTAAAGTTTTGGTCTGTGGTGAGTTTATATAACTAGAAATTTAGTTGAAATTGCAACGGTTGAAACTTATTTTGATGTGTTGTATTTTGTAAAAGTGCTGAAATGACTTGTAAAGCTTGATTGTACTTCGAAATTTAAGGCTGCAAATACACCACCAGAGTCTTTAAAGAGTGGGTGTGTCCACATTAAGAAGTCAGATGGCTTGAGGGAAGAAACTTATTCTCAGCATCTCAGTCTTGGCTTTAAGACTATGAAAACACTTCCAGATTGCAGCAGGCAAAAAAGTGAATTTGAAGGGCGGGTGGAGACTTGCGATGGGGTGGCCTTTATGTTTTGCCAAAAGCACATGATCTTTTTTAAGACTGAAAACGTTTCACTTGTGTGGTATTATGACTTAAATGTTTTTCTGACGCAGGTTGTGGTAGGTTAGCGTTATTTTACACTAGTTGTGTCGATCGTGCTGTGCTGTTAAACAGTATCGTTACCTGATCCGACCAACAGGTGTCACTGCTTTAACAATCGTCATTCATTTAAGAGCTGTTACGCAAAATTAACCAGGCTACTTATTTCTAAATTCTAAGAATTTTTAACTGTTTACAACGTATTTTTTTAATTTTATATTCTACTTAATTACTTATTAGATTAATCAATATGTAGACTTTTGTCACGGAGTACTTTGGGGATTAGGCTTACTGTCCTTTTTAATGTGCATATGAATGCCCCGTTTAAACAATTAAGAGGTTGTTAAACTGTCTGTCTGCTTACTAAGTTACCATCTTGTGTTGGCAAATTATTTGCAGCAAGTAGTGCTGGCTGCCAATGGCTGCTGAATGTATATGTTTTAAATATGAGGTAAAATATGATGTGCAATACAATAATCAAGTATTGCCATGAAATTTAGGGCAAAAAGTAATGGATAAGGATATTTTTATGTCCCAGAGCAACAACTAAGTGTAAAATATCAGAAGCATTTGATTACTGATGACGTGTTATGAGGACATAGACACTATCATATGTTATAAGCTCAAGCTACAAATTGGCAAGAGAATTCTGTGTTTTTTAAGTTTTAGGTCATCTCTTTTGACTGAGAATCTTGCTCATACATTGGTGGAACAAGTTATGTTTTTTGTAATGTTATTGTATATTTTTATACTTTATACTTTATACTGATATAAATAAATATCTGCTTTATTGGTATAGCTTTTTTGTTTCATAAACAGTAGTAAAAAAGGAGTTAATCAGTCATATTCTCTTTGTGCTCCTGTGGCATTGCTTAGCAACTCAAAAGTCATGGGTTCAATCCCAGGGACTGTCTTGGGCAGCTTGCCTGTAACCTTGTTCCCTGAAAAGGCGTACGCGTCATCAGGTTCCAATTTTGTCTGAAAGGACGTCCGGGCACGCCTACAGTGCGGAATTGAGGTGCAGCATCTCGTTCCCGCTTTTTGTGGGAACAGGGTTACAGCCAAGTTACCCGAGACATTTCGTATCAAAAGCTACACTCGATGCTGCGTTTCAAACACTATGGGAACAAGAATACCAACGGCGCCACACTGGAAGTGTCTGGAACCCCCAAGGTTGTGTGGCGTGTGTGCACAATCCGAGAGGAGGTCTCAGATATGATGTAGATGTAGACTCCCTGACATGTGAGCCTGGAGTGGCATGGACATCCAGACTATACAATCTGACAAATGTGTGCGTAGAGGACCAGCCCGTCACATCACACACTTGCTGCAACACCTCTTGCTAAGGCCATAGAAAATGAAACCCCCCTTGCGGAATGAGCTCTGGGAAAATTTGAACAGAACGGCGAGTTTGATAGCACCTGAATATCATTGCTAGGTAATTGCCATTAGAACAAAAATTTAAAGGTCAGAAGCCTGACAGGCGCTGACTCCATAGGTTTGAATGGGGCGCTAACTAGACCCTCATGCACTGTCGCTAAGTCGACGAGGATGAAACACTGTCCCCTTGGCCTGGGATAAAAGATCTCTCCTGACTGGAATCGCCCATGGCGAGTTGTCTAGGAGGGATACTAGGTCCGAGAACCAGATTCTTGTTGGCCAACGGGGAGCTATCAACAAGAGGCGAGGCCCCTGTTGACGGACCTTCGCCAGGACTCCCGGGAGCAGAGCTGTCAGAGGAAATGCGTGAAGACGCAGTCTGGGCCACGTATGGGCCATCGCGTCCAGACCCAGGGGAGCTGGATGAGTCAGAGAGAAGTAGAGGGGACATTGTGCTGTCTACTGTGTAGCATAGAGGTTCACCTCTGCTTCGTAAAATCTTTCCCATATTTGTTTGACTACTTCAGGGTGGAGTTTCCATTCCCCGGTTGTCACAGCTTGTCTGGACAGCAAGTCTGCTCCAACATTCATATGCCCCGGGATGTGAATTGCTCTGAGGGACAGGAATTTGCCCTCTGCCCAGGGCAGAATTTGCTGGGGCAATTTGTTCAGTTGGCACAACCGCAGTCCGCCCTGGTGATTTATGTACGAGACTACTGAAGTGTTGTCCATCCGCACTAGGAAATGGTAGCCTCGTAACTGCTAGAGGAAGTATTTCAGGGCCCAAAATACAGCCATCATTACGAGGCAATTGATGTGCCAATCGAGAAGAGGACCTCTCCAGATCCCTTGGGCTGGACGGCCATCTAAGACCGCACCCAAAGCCGTGAGGGATGCGTCTGTCGTTAGCATCTTGCGATGACAACACAGACCAAGAGTGGAACCTAAAGACAGAAAACGAGGTCTGAACCACATAGAAAGGGTGCGAAGCCCCTCCGCGGGCCTCTGGGGGTTGGACCTTGGATGAATCCCCCTAGGTCTGATCCACAACTGAAACTTTCTCATATGCAGGAGGCCCAGAGGTATCACTGTGGAAGCCGCTGCCATGAGACCTAGAACTCTTTGAAAGTAATGATTTGTCACTTTCTGGCCTAACCTGATGCTCCTCAGGGTGTTTTGGACGGACTCGACACGTGCAGGAGACAGGTGTGCCTGCATTTCGATCGAGTCCCATATGACCCCGAGATATGTTGTATTTTGCGTGGGGGAAAGAACGCTCTTTTTGACGTTGAGTCTCAACCCGAGAGCTTTGATATGAGCTAGGATGACATCCCGATGTGGAAGCGCTAGCTCTCGAGACTGAGCTTAAATCAGCCAGTCGTCTATGTAATTCAAAATGCGGATACCCCGGAGTCGCAGGGGAGCAAGAGCTGCATCCACGCATTTTGTTTACGTGCGGGGTGTCAAGGCTAGGCCGAATGGAAGAACCCGATACTGGTAAGCTTCGCCCCATGGGAGAGATAGATAGCCAGCATCCCTTTCAACCTTGGCATCGGCGTGTATCCCTGTGTCCTCGCGCCAACGATGGTCGAGTAAATAGACATCGATGGCACATAAACACTGGAGGATTAAGTATTCTGTCATGAGCGAGATTGCTCGCCGTGGAGATCCTCTAAGAAAGGGAGATCCCAATTTTGGTGCTCTTTCCTCCAGCCACCAAACAGATATCTGTCGTCAAAGTACAGGGTAAGTACCTCAGATAGTGCTTAATCACGAGTGTAAGAATCTTGGTAATATCTTTTTTTTTAAGACTTTGAAAACAACAAAGAGGGACACTTCTCCCTCACAACACATACGCACACACAAAGTGGTGATGAAGCGTCCGCATTCACGCGTATTTATAACCTGCAGGTGCGGGTGTAACTAGCCACATCACCTGCCAAGGTTATTTAAAGCCAAAATAATTTTTGGCGTGTTTGACACACGTGCTTCACAACCGGTCGAACAAAGACTGTTCTCCCATAGCGTTTGAAACGCAGCATCGAGTGTGCTTTTGATATGGAACATTCATACTGATAAAAAACATGTATAAACTAAATGCACTGTAAGTCACTTTTGATAAAAATATCTGGCAAATGCATAAATGTTAAGCCCATATTCAATTTCAAGTTTATTTATAAAGCGCTTTTCACAATGTGTATTGTTTCAAAGCAGCTTTACAGGGGCAAACAGGAAGAACAGAAAAGTTAAAACACAGCACAGTGCATGGTATTTATACAACGAGTAAGATCATACTAATAAATAATATTTAGTTTATAAATAAATAAATGAATGAATGCAGTCTCCCGGTGAGCAGGCCAACACTGCCCTGCTGTGGCGAGGAACCCAAACTCCAATGATTGATTAATGGAGAAAAAAACCTCGGGAGAAACCTGGCTCAGCCGGGAGGGCCAGATCCCCTCTGACGTGTCATAGCTGCACTCAGACTGCTGACATATCGTTTTGGTTTAGCATTTAATACCAAATCACAAGATGGGGATCATAATGACCGAGTTAACCAGGGAACCAATGAACAAAAGAACTACAAATGAATATAAAACAGGACAGGAAACAGGTTCTCAATAGAAACAAACTAAAATTCCAAACTACCAGGGAATACCCAGACAGGATCGTGACACTTATCAAGTAAATTGTGTGAAAATAATCACAACATTTTAACAGTTAAGGAATTTCTCAATTACTGAATGATGTGACTCTTTATATTTCATAACCATTCAAAAAGTTAATTAGAAATCCTCATTAAATTTATTAGGCTAATTCTACCAGTTTACCTGATGACTGTTGGAAAGACCTCTGCTGAGTAGATGTACACAATCGACAATGAGGCAGTGATGCCAAATTTGCCCACCATGGCAAGAGCAGTACGAACAGCCGACAGATCTATAAGGACAAAAATTATACATGAAAGATGTTGGTTATGCAACAAAATGCGAGGTTTTTAAATAAATGGGGGCTAATATTAACAGTAATTGTATTAAAAGTATTAACATTAATGAAGTGTCAAAGTAATGGTGAAGTAGGACACATTGTAGAGAGCTAAATACAGTATATAACACTGCTCTCAGTGAACCCTGGGATTCTAAACCATGGTTTTTGAGCAGATGTCGGGTTTTAAACTTACCATCCGGTATGAATGTCGTGAGAAGGCAGGCCAGACCACCTGTTGCCAAGAATGCTAGCTGGGATATCCTGCGAGAGCGGTTTAGAGTAAAAAGGGTAACGGTCCGTGCTGGCATCTCTACTAAACCGAAGATCATCTGCGTCAGGTAGATATTCATACCAAAGTCTGAAATATTGAGCGACAGCCCATAATACACCAGGACATTTACAAACCTGAAACACAGACAGTCAGCAAAATCAAATACTACCTTTTGATCAGAACTGTCGGGGAATATCATACTTTGGAATGTCGCAACTAGCCAATCAGAATCAAGTATTCCAGAGTGATGTATAGTAGTAATATGTGGAGTTTATATTATGTAGCCGGATGAGCAATGGAGTGTCACGACAACAGAAGTTCATAATGTTGGAACATCACATGATTCACGTAGACTTCAAGGAGTTCCAGGAAGTTATAGTTATTCTTTTAATTATTTTATTCTTTAAAAGTATTAAAGGTTATTTCCTTCGGGCTGTTGTGCTGAAGCTCAATGTGTTTCTAGTAAATTTTGGGAACTACTGAGAGGCATAATGCCATTGATGTGAAAAAAAACGTTTAGTTTACGTAAACTGAGATGACAGGAATCGCTCTACTATAAAACAATAGTATATAGCACTTTACTTGCTTATGGACTGTGTATACATTTTGTGAGAAAAAAAAACATTTCCACATTTACCACAGGTAGAAGAGAATGAGAGACTGTTTTCTCATTGTGGGGGTTCGAACCAGATCGATGACTGTGTACTTTCGCTGGTCCTCCAGTTTCTCTACATTTTTTAAGCTCTGCAAAAAGAGAGGAACATTTTTAGCATAGTGATTCTTCAATGCAACAACCTCTGGGAGGTTGTGAGAATTGAATTGGGTTAATATAAAGATGGCTGTTAGTTGGTTCAAACTTTAACTTTAACCTTTAACTACACTTTAGTGTACAACTACATGTATTTTACATTTTGGACTTAAATTGCATTAAATTGCATTTCAGCATTATTGGAGATAATCGTAAAATAAAGGAAAATGTACTGTTAGTTTTCTACCAGTACTTCATTCATTTTTTTCAAGGATTTTTCAACAGTGTAGTTATTAATAGCTGGTGAGCACTTGGATGAGCTAACTGACCATCTTGGATCAATGTCAAAACCAAGCTTTAAAGGGGAACTCCACCCAAAAATGAAAATTCTGCCATTAATTACTCATCCCTGGGACCTTTGTTTCTCCACAGAATGCAAATTAAGGTAGTTTTGGAAGCTTTCTGACTAAGATTGCAACACAACCAAACTTCAAAGCGCTGAAAGTGCTCAAAGACATCTTTAAATAGTCCAGGCGACTCCGGTGGATCAGTATTAATAAATATAATGTGACGAGGATACTTTTTGTGCGCAAACTAAAAAAAACTAACAACTATATTCAAAAACCTTTTATTTGAGTGTTAGTTTCCAGCGCACGTTCATGAGAGCCACACGACAGTGCATACGGTGTTCTGACGTAGAGCCTGTGTGGTCAGAACGCACATGCGTCGAGCGGTGCTGACACCGGATGCACTGTCATGTGGCTCGTGAGTTTGGTTGCGTTGAAATCTATGGAGGAGTCAGAAAGCTTCCAAAACTTCCCAAACTACCTCAATTTGTGTTCTGGGGAAAAACTGAGGTCCTAGGGATGTTGAACTAGGCTACTTCATTTTTGAAAGGAATATTTCTTTAAGGGAAACGACGCTGAAAAATGAAAACTCTACCATGAATCACTCAACCTTAAGTTGTTCGACAACCCTAGGACATCCTCCGTTTATCTTCGGAACACAAATTAAGATTTGCACTTTGAATTTCAGTTACTTTGTTATCTATGGGGGGGGAGTCAGAATGATCCCAACACCATCTTAAATGGTGTTCCGATGAGGAAAAGATGTTCTTATAGTGTTGAACGACTTGAGGGTGATTACATTTAAGTGGTAGGTGTGAATTGCTTGTGCAGGACTTTTAACAAATGTTATCTTCCAGTTTAGCTTAATCTCCACCAGCTGTAAACTTGGACACCACTAACAGCAAGAGTGATAGTAACCGAACAATGGTGGATCCATTTACTTGGGTTAGTTTTGTGTTCATACAATAGAAGTGAGTAGGATCCGCCATTGAAAAAAAGAAAGTCATAGGAGCTTGAAATGACAAGAGGGTGAGTAAACGATGACAGAATTTTGAGTGAACTATATCAATTTGCTGTTCACAGGTTTTTCAAGTTATAGTTGACTGGAGGAAAAACAGATATGTGAATTGTGCCAAGGGTCACATTATGACAGCTTCTAAAGCTCAGAAGGGAAGAGGAAATACAAAAGTTTGAAATGTGCTTTGATTAAAAGTTTTTAAATGTTTTATAATTGGTTGTAATTATGAAATTATAAATAAATGTCTTATTTGCATAAACTATGAAAATAAAAGACTATCAATTTATAGTTCCCACAAACTCACAAAAAAAGTCATTTATCTTGTTTTGAAGTATGTTTTAACTAGTCTTTGCAGTGGTTTTATGTAGATTTAGTAGTAGATTTTAATTGTTAAAGATACAGTATTCAATGATCAAATAACAATTTGTTAAGTTTATTCTCCCAAAACCAGCATTTTGGTTTGTCAGTTTACAACCAAACAGTTTTTGTACTGGGTGCTGGTCAAAGATCTAGCAATGTGGAAGTACGACTATGCCAGACCTGGAAAAGTTCAATGTCATCGTCGTCCAAAGGTTTGCCGTTAATAAGTGCTGCCTTACGAATCAGATCCAGCGCTTCCTCATGCTTCTGATTGGCCATCAGCCAACGAGCAGATTCAGGAAGAACCCTTAAACACACAACCATGAACATACATAAATACTCATAGGGACTGTTCACCCAAATATTATAATTATTTTATCAATTACTCACACTCAGTTGTTCAAAATCTGTATACATTTCTTTGTTCTGATGAACACAGAGAAAGGTATTCGCAAAAGAACCAAACTGTTCTTGGCAACCATTAGGCGCTTTCTGATGGGATAAGTCCAGAAACAAAGTTCCTGAAAGAGTAATGTGGGCTGTCGTTCGTGAGCTATGTTTTCGCTCAGGTCAAAAGTGCCCCAGAACTGTTGGCTTTCCCGCATTCTTCAAAATTTCTTACAATGCAATTTTCCTATTTTGTTGGCAAAGAACTGCTTGGTTAAAATCATTCTTTCAAATATCTTTCTTTGTGTGCATCAGACGAAAGACATTTAAATAGATTTGGAACAACTTGAGGGCGAGTAAATGAAGACAGAATTGTAATTTTAGGGTGAACTGTTTCATTTAACACAAATACACATGCAAGCACATGCAAGTAAAGAATAATATCCTGATGAAGGCATAACAAAACTAATAAAGTGTATAAATATTAAAGTTGAACATGTGCTTATTACAGTCCCCATAGGTAGGTTCAAATGAAGATATGTCATTCATAATAGCACATCTGAGAAAATTTAGATCCGTAAACAAAATTAAAGATGAGAAATCTGAAATGATTTAATAACACATTATATAACACATTAACTCTTTTGGGCACAATAATTGTGCAAAAAATTATATTGTGACAGATCTACCTTCAAGCCATTTTAGGTGTACATTATGATAAATGAATACAAAGCAATGAATAAAAGTGTCTTATGACTAAATGTCATAAAAACAGTCATATGAAACAGAATATGGTCTTTATTCCCAATTCTCCCTCCTCCCGCCTGTGAATCATCGGTGAAGTGAATACTGTATGTCTTTGTGACCTCCTGTATATTTCCTGTAGATGAGCTTTCCGCTTCTGTGCAACTCACCAGATGTAAAACAGGAAAAGGAAGCCAGGGGCAGAGATGGCCAGCTGCAGTTTACGCCAGTCTGGAATCAAGTAAGCCACTCCAGCCAACAAAATGTATCCAAATCCAAAAAAGTAATCTGTGATGACACCTGCCAGCATGCGTTGTTTGGGACCTGTCCACTCAGTACCTGCACAACCAGAAAGAATGCACACACGTGAACAAAACCGGAAGAAACCAAAACATAAACATAATCCTATGATAAACATTTTATAATCATAGGATAAGATGTTTGATAATTCCAACTCTGAGCCTAGTTCCCACTCTTTCCCTATGCCTAATTTTCTGGGCTGGATTGGAATACATATTTCTCTAGTGGGTTTCTTACTCACCCAACACAAATGCATTCATGATCACTGCAGACACAGTCATGCCCACCACAAAGCGAAGCATGACATAGATATAGAAGTTTGGAGCAAAAGCTGCACCCACTCCAAAAATGACCTGTGCTGCTAAACCAATCAGTATGATTGTTCTGCGGCCGTACCTGAAACAAAAAAACATTTCATTGATATATGTACTGTGTCTTCAGGGGTGAATTTCATAAAACATCTCGATATGTATACTGTAAAACATTGCACTTTTGCCAGTAACTTACTGTAGATTTAATTGACATTTTTGTTTTAAACATCAACTTACCTAGTTCTTTTATTTTATTTTATGAAACAAGACAAGATATCTTAGGTAACTTTTCTTGTCATGTAAATGTATCGTAATTTGAGACGTTATAAATATTTTTACTAGAAAACAAAACTGTCTTATTTTTGCAGTGTTTCTGTGGTAATGCCAGTAATGAGACCAGTCTCTTCTTACTCATGTTGAATCTCAAAAGAAGAATTGTTTTAATCTTGGTTAAAGGAAAGTTTGACCGCAATTTGAAAACAGTACTCATAGGAAAGTAGTTGAATCTACAGGAAGTTACTGGCAAACCTCCTGTAGATTTTTTATACATTACTTTCCAAATGCGGTGGCTCTTGACAGGTTTCACATCGGACTCCTGCAAGTGGCGAATCAAGACAAAATTCATGGACACAAATTTTCCTTATTTTGTGTCATTCAACACGACTTTCAATTGAATGTATTTTGATATGATACAATATATCTAACAAAGTGGCTCATTTGTATGAATTCTTATGTTCTCATTTTAGTATGATTTGACCTTGCCCCTGTGACATTAGGGTTAGGGGCGGGGTTAAAGAGGGCCTTTATTGTTGCTTAGCCGCCTCGTAAAATCTGCGCATTTTAACACAATTCGCGCTACGGTTTGGAAAAAGTAAGGCTTAGCCAAAAATATATACAAATTCCGGTAACACTTCACATTAAGGTTCCCTTAATAAAGCATTTATAAATGTGTTCATTAATGATTAAAAAGACATTTACGAATGCATTAAAAACAGGTAATAACTGCATGAAAAGAGGGATTCCAACGAAATACCTGCCAAATAGTGAGCCATTTTTATCTCACATGTTATAAATATATTTAATTATTTATTTGACTCGAAAGCAGATTCATTATTATCTTGATGCTGTTTGCAGAATAGGCTGTCAGACGGGAGACTGTAGAGTGTTCTGTTGGTTTTTCTTATTATTGTATATTTCAAACCATGTTGCTGACCTGATCCGATTCCGAATATCTTACAGTGCCCTTCAAAATGCCTTCAGATCATAATGCTTATCCAAAGCAGTTTTTTATTTTCTACCAAGATAAATTCATCAAACTTCATCAAACATTTTTTTCTTGCTTACCAAAATAAATTCATCAAACTTTTGATCACTAAATGCACAAAGGTTGTTGTAAACTTGTTTGTTCACAATGTTTTATTTATCATTCAATTATTTCCAATAGTTTATCAAAACCAGATATCAGTTATTTATCGTTGATGTGAATCATACATTTAGAAGTATTGATAGTCAATGAAAGTGCACTTTAAAGAAAGTGGATGCCTGTGAAGTATTCATTCTCAACTATAACACCCTACAGTCTCCAGTCTGACAGCCTATTTTGCAAATAAATTAATTTATTAAGCATTTTTAACATGGGAGTTGAAAATGGCTGACTATTTGGCAGGTATTTTGTTAAAATCCCTTTTTATTTACGTAGTTTTGACTGCTTTATAATGCATTTGTAAATGACTTATTAATCATTAATGAACACATTTACAAATGTGTGTACTGTAATACAAACGGTGTGTATATTGAAAGTTATGCTGAGCAACATGAAAAAGGGTTAATCCATGGCCATAAACATGCATCATTAGATTCTAAATTGTGGCTCTAAAACATATTCTAAATCAAATGTTACGAACAACAGGCAGGAACATTTTTCTAATATCACCAGTAGCTTAAGCTATGTGAATCTGTAGTAAATTTAGTCTGGGTCTCATTTTTTTTTACGCTGTGTATAGTTGTGATTTGGTTTTTCAGAATGAGGCGATGGTTTAGCAGTCTATACATGTTGATTTGTACTTAATATGACTAGCTTCCAGATGTTAGATGAATCTAGAGTTTGCATAGACACCTTTAACTTCCACAAAAGATATGGAAAGCATTTCTCTTTTGCTTAAAAGTTGATGATCTATACTAGCCTATCCATATGCAATATGAAAAGTAATGTGACACATTTTGGGGTAAAGACCAACCAGCTGTGAACTACTGGATTAGGCAGTATCATCATTCCTCCTCTCATTCTCCCTTCAGTTCATTGAATAAACCATAGCAACCCAGTCGCAGGGCAGTTTGTGGTATAGGCACGAAATTTGGAATCTATTAATTCAAGCCAATTAGGAATTCATATGAAAGAGCCAGCTTGTGAAATAGGTATGAATTCCCATCAGATTGTGTTGATATATATATTTAGATATCGCATATTAAGATACTTTAGATTGAAAGTCGTGCTGGGTGACCCTGAAAAATGTTTTGCTGACTGACACTGAAATTCGTGTCCATGAACACACATAAATAAATTACAGTTCGTGACAATGACACAAATTCCCCTTGAGACAGTGTTGACCATAGATCTGCTATTGTCTCTCCAGCTCTGAAATCAACATGTGCTGCTTATTAGAGACGCTTTCTGCAATCAGCATGTATTTTAATCTATAGCACAGGAACGCATTTCAGCCCACACTCCTTTGGCATGCATGACCATCTTGTCAATCATGTTAAATAAAACTTCTTTTAACCTCGACACCCCCATATCAGCCCTTGAGAGTTCTGAAATGTGTGTTTATATGACCAGAGTTATCTTGGATATGCTTTTACTTACTTATCAGCAAGGGCACCAAACAGCACAGCTCCAACCAGCAGTCCAAACATATAGATAGAAGATCCAATGTTGTTTAACGTGGCATTTTCACACACAAGATCCCACTGTAGGGTAAAAGGTAAAAAGAGACTGAAATATGGAAATAGAAGGTTTCAGAGGACAGCAGCGACCTATTAACAAAATGCTGCCCAGAAGAACATAACTTTACATATTTATACAAAAGTAGTAGTTGGAGAATGCTAATAAGATTAACAAGGGTAACCTCCCCCTGCTCTTGGCGTATTAAATGGGGCTACTGCTCGATTGGGTCATGCTGGCATCCCTACAATTACATTTGAACTGTTTTTGTCCTCAATAAACTTCTTTTAATGAAAGCTGATATTGTAATAATCAAATATTCAAAGACGGCAGGCTGACTTGAAATCTCAGTTGTTCTTGCAAAAATTTTGAGTCAGTGCCACATGACAGTGGGAGACAGGCAAGAACCTGTTTTTGTTTAGCTGAAGACAGGAAGACATTAAAATACCTTAAGATGAAAAAGAAACAAGTGTGACAATTGCTCACCTTTAAATTGCCTACTTCTGTATCATGGCAAATCTTTGGGTGCAATCTGAGACATTATTAGGACATAGATTTTTTAAATAACTGTAGAGATAACCGTGCGATTTCTATGCTTTTTGTCAAAAGAAGAATCTGGGAGGCATAATAGTCACGCAAAAGCTCCCATTCCTTTGTTATTTAATCTCATTTCTTCAGAGGAGGAATATCGTATTTTTGATGATTCTTTCTTATGGGTTTGGTTCCATAGCCAGCTCCCTTTCTCTGCTTCCTCTTTCCCCCTTCCATTCAATTCGTTTTGGGCATAGCAGAGAGTTGGATCAGATTGTCAGACCCCTGTTGAGAAGCTGGGCCAGGGTCCAGCGCGTGTAAATTAAAGCAGGTTCTTCTAGACGGTCCTGCTGTGAGCAGCCCATAACTTCTGCTCATCTACTCTTCATATAAGCAGTCTCACATAGCAAAAGAAATGCAGTTTTATTGATCTATTTCACAGCCCTGTGAACTACATCTCTTTGATGAAGCCGTCTGAGATTCCTTTACCATGAGACCCGAAGCCCTGCACCCAAGCCATCTAAACCACCGGACTAGTTTAGATAACACAAGATGCCAGGTGCACACTATGCTTATTTTTTCTGTCTGGTATAATATGAGCTCAGTGACATATGGCATTGGTATTCTGTGTCACTCTTCAAAATTATGTCTTAGCTAAAACCTTGACTGACAGTGATGATTGTGGTATCAACCACAATCTGACATCCTCATGGCTGTGTTTACATTGGGCATTAACACGCAACCTGCCTCTGTATGATGCAAAAAAGTTAAGTGAGAATAAAATGTTTTCCGATCCATGTAGAAACACAATTCAGCTGTCGTATTTGAAATTCATAGGTCGACATCGCACAAAACCGTACTCGCGTTCATTATTGCACCTGCTTTATGAACTCCGAAGGCTGTCAGAAAAGACACTGTTAGCATGAAAAGTTTGGCATCGCAGAAGTTGCACATTTACATTCTTTTTTTAATCCAAAGTAAATGACCAATGAGTGAACATTACAAGCAGTTTGTCATAAGAGCCAATGATTACACATTGTTGTACACATTGCTATATTTTAAGTACGAGAATTATCAATTCATAAGCTAGACCAGAAGGGAAGGCCAGAAAAGAAGAACTGAAAACCATTACAAAAGTCAATGAATTGGCAGTTGTAGTGCATGTCACATATCACATTTAAAGACTGCTGATTTTGCACTATAACAAACATGTATGCTATATAACATACAACGTGTCGTAATGTTTCAAGATAAACACTCACCTCTGTGACAACAGTGCTAAGAAAGACATCCTTGCTGAACTCCCACCCTCCCTTGCAGCTCTTTGAGGTTGTTGAGTGTTCACTTATTGGTAAGCTGAGGTCACTGTGATTGAGCTGGTACAGTTGAACATTCTGTAAGGATGAGCAGGTCTCCCAAGAAGCATTGCTGTTGTTAAGGCCCAGCAAGCGGGGATCACCCACTGGCTGGGAGGATCTGCACAGGTGAGGTGGCACAGCACCAGTGAAAACGGACACCAACATGTGGAAGGCCAGGAAGATTTGCGGTAGGCAGATCCACACATAAAGTGTCTTCTGGAAGCGTCCAAACCCACCGATCCGGTCCAGGACCTCATCAAAACTCATTTTTCCTGTCTTGGAATGTCAGATCAGGTAAGATTAGCTGGGGTCGGAGCTCTTTTGAAAGACCGCAAATTTCTTTTCTTATTATGATGTTTTCAATTCTACGTCATGGAGCCCCTGTTAAGACCAGTGGGGAGTGGTGCTATGTGAATGGCTGTATGCCACCTGTAACAGAGAGAATGAGAGGTAGGGAGAGAAAAAGTGAGATAGAGAGCGTTATACAGCAGGCTGCAGCTGACTTCTGCCGTTTGGATTGTTTGAGGGAAATATAAGGAGGGAAGGGGGTGGGAGTTACACAGATATCTGAAGGCAACCAATAAGTCGTAGGGGGAAGGACCAGTGAGAATAAAAGGGAGGGGTAATTAAATGAGTGGGAGGAGATTACGCCACAACCTTCTTTACTTTGACACTCTCTTTCTATTGGCTGTTTTTGCCATGTCCCTGCCAACTTGTTTCTTCCTTTTTACTTTGGTTTTACATAAGGTATGTTTGTGCGTTTGAAAGAGAAAAATGAGGAATGAGGCTAAGAAAACTGTGACTATTCGTAAACCATCACGTGCGCAGTTTGAACCTGCTAACCCAAATCTTGAAGACACATGTAAACAGTTTCAGAAAACATCTCAACAATGTCAAATACGCCAAAGCATGCAACTGTCAAAATGCATTCAAGCATGTGAGCTACAAAAAATATTGCCAAAATAAATTTTGTCAGAGTTCCTAAAAACGTAAGACACATAAAAAACTGCTTTTTAGTTCTACAGAAAACTGTTTATGTACTAAGAAATCAATATAGTACCGAGAAAAGGGATATTGTCACAACTTGCTTTTTCTGTGTCATTTCATTCCTTCATCAATTCATTTAGGCTGGAGTCAGATGTTTAAAACGATAAAGCTCTGTTAGACAAACAGTTTATAAAAACAAGGAATCCGAATTATCAGGATGAAATATCAGCAGAATTGAAGAAAATCTGGACGGATAAATGGGGACGCTTTGTTCAGCATTCTTATGTAAGGCGTGGGAGAAAATTACACCACACACACCCATCCACATAGTAAACACAGGTCTCTTCAACACATGAATATCATTCACAAAAACTCAGCATGCCCAAGCACAAAAAGCTCATTGTGGCTCTCTCTATCACGTCAGAGTTTAATTAGTTCACTAATAACAGTGGAGCTTCATAGCCATTGTGAAGAATATAATGAAATTTCGACACATTTTAACACTGTAGAAACAATGCTTCTGGCAAAGAAAATGTTTAGACACTTTCTGAAAAATAGTTTTGTTACGGAGCCTTTTTCCCTTAATGATTATATATTTATTTTATTAAAACTCTAAGGATTTCAACAATATCTTAGACTATTTGAAGGAGACCATCATTTTGTTTTAAATAATACCATATAATAGAACACCAAATTTCTTAACATTCAGAAATGTTTTCGTAAAAATCACAGAGAAAACAGACCTGCTACAGTCGTGGTGAAACAGAAATACAAGAATGTAACGGGGACACAGATCTCTCATCTATGGCCTGGAGTGTCATAAGAGGTGTGGTACAGACCTGCAGCCATTGGGTTACTGTTACTTGTTTGAGATCAAACCAATTGATAGCACTAGATTTCCCTAAATAATGAAGGTGCCTACAGTGTATCTGTGAAAAACTGGAGCAAAAGACTTAACCCCGAAGAAGTAACTGTTGGATCAAATGTGAACATTTTAGTGCATTCATTAAATCTAATTGGAATTGTTCAATTTTAAAAACAACTATCACTTTTAAAAATATATTGACCGCAGTGTTAGTTCATGTTACCTGATGCATTAGTTAATGAATGAGATCTTATTGTAAAGTGGCATCATACATTTAGTTTGGTCTGTTGTCTGCAAAGCAGGTTTTATACCATTTAAAATGGTTGTGAATTTGAATGACATAAGAGAACTGGAATGCTGGTCTACACAAATTGTGGTTTAAATGCTTCCTTTTAAAATATTTCTCTATTCAGAGAACTTCAACATATTTTCTGTGGTTTTGAATGAAGAGCCAAACCTTCTAAGGATACTGGAGGTCCAAAGACTTACAATGCCTCCAGTCCCCAAATATGTTCATAGTGCCTTATGATAAAAATAGTTGGCATGGAATTGGACAAATTTGAAATTTTTGTTCAATTTAGAATCAAACTTAACGCACTGTGGTATGACACTATGGGGGAGAAAATACCCACTGCTCTATACTGATAAGTACCTGTGTTAAAGTGAAAATTAAAGCACATCTCAAGAGTGCTGCATCACAAAGAAATGAAAAGAAGAGATTTCCCCCTGTGTCAGGGCATTAGAAGAAGCCATACCCCTTGGGTCCAAGGGGTGCCTGGCAAAGCCCTTCCAAAACCACAGCCAAATCCTAACCTGAACAGCAGGCCTCATTCTCAGGGTACCACGAAGACATTGTGCGTAACAGAAACTCAGTTGACCCACCCTTAGAAGTTGGTCCGCCTCAGGGACCACACCTATAGCTTCAACTGCTCCAGTCGGGGCTGAACTTTCGCCCATATTCTGATCTCCAAGAATATGCGTCGCCCTTAGAGATAAGACCTTGTTCTAAGACCACAAAAGAACCTGATGCCCTGGTTCCAAAGTTGGTGCAATCTCAGGCCTCCTAGTTGATTTTCGTAATACACCCCTTACAGACATACATGTATTTTCTGTTTGTGTAAGAACATGTTAGTGTTCTGAGATCTGGGATAAGAAACAGCCTCTCCAGGTAATTTATGTGCCATGAGAAATGATGACCTGTCCATAGACATACATAGGCTCCCAAACCTGTGAGGGACTCATCAGTCAAGATCTGAGTCACCACTGCTGGGTTCTCATGTGCAACAGGCCAAAAGGTGACCATCTTTTCACTCTTACTGACGTGTACACTGCCAGTCTCTTGCTATGAGGTTATTAGAAGGGATCCTAGCTGTGGTTGTCCTAAAAAACTGATATAAACAAACACTGCAGTAACTGATAAGACATTGATGTCTTGAGCTCCACTACTTTCTCCCATTTGTTGAAGATCCCGAAAGTTTCTCAGAATTTGCATAAAGTTGAACAACTTTGTCGCATCACTAGCAAAATGCAAACCTGACCAAACAGACATACGCACACAAGATAGACACTTCAACACAGGGTGCTTGCTGTAGAGCAGAAGCTAACGCTACTATGTTTCTACTTGTGTTGTATATACATCCGCCGTCATACACATCATGTGGTGATGTAGAATCGCATATGACAAGCTGCACAAGTTCTTAAGAATCAATTGAGCAGTGGCGTCCCCTATAGTCATATGACGCACTGTTGTGTCTCTTCAAAAGGACTTTAGTACAATCTATTATTGTCTTCGGTAAATTGAAGTAAATGTGCTATTTAAATCACAAAAAGACTTCAATAATTTTGGTACATGAAATACAAAAAAACAAAAACGAAGTGGTGAGATAATTGTATTGTACAATGTACTAACACAGAGCTTGTCCACTTTTTACAAATGACGAAGATGTGCACATGTCATCACCGCATTGCGTGAGGTGCAGATGGAAGGCAGCAAGTGATTTTCTTCATAGGAATTCACTATCACAAAATCAAAATGCTATGGTGTTCAAATCGATCAAACCATAAACCACAAGGTGTTTACGTTGTTCAGCAAAAATTGATGTTCATGAAAGTTGAACATACGAGTATTGACTGAGAAACGGAGATAAAAGTGTTTTTTCGACTCTGAATCACGCAAATGAGACGTGACCTAGTCCGAGTCTCTAACCTCCGCGTATCTACGTCACTAGAAATAGTCCCCGCCTACGTTTAGCTGGGACTGCTGCCAAGACTCTCCTCTCCCAAACACTGTCGCTTGTTCGTGATGCGTGTGCAAAATGTCTAGAACCTTTATTCTACGTAGTGAAACTAAGTCTGTCTTATTTAAACTACCAAAGGAAGAACTTTATCTATCTATGAACTCGGCTAATTTAAGTGGTCAATCTATTATCGTCTATCTATTATCTACTACCGTCTTCGGATGTTTCTTCCTTTAGATTCGGGCTCAAACTGGTAAGGTAAAATCCGCACCATCTCTATCTATATACTGTATATAATACATAATAAATAACTTTTCAGTTTTTGGTGATCGTTGTTGTGGTACGTTAAAGGCATGTTGGGTGATCCTGTCCGGAATTTTGATGGATCATGAAAGAGGAAAATCTCGAACTAAAATCGGTTCAGCTTTTACACGATGGACACAGTTCCCGCAGGCAAAGGGTCTGAAAGATGATACCATGGTTGCTCTCTTGTCTTTTATACAAGTATGTACATGCTTCGAGAAGAAATAAATGGATTTAGTTTTTAATTTGTTACGTGGATTTACAAAATACATTTATGCGTTTGAAGGAGCCGTGGCTTTGGATGGCGAATCGAATCGAGGGTGGAATTATAATTTCAGTGCTAGCAGGCTAAAGTTAGCGCCTTTCCAAATCAACCACCCCACCTTTAAGCTGTATCCTATTTGTGGACCTCTATGGCCAAGAAAAAGCTTAACGCGAGATTTTTCTTTTTATCTGTTTAATAAGGACTCGTTCTTTTAACAGAAGCTAGTGTTTATTACATGTAAGAGTTAACAGAAATTTGGCCTTGCCTGGTAGTTGTTTAGGTCGTTAAACATAGTCTTTTGAGTTTTTGATAGTGAATTCCTATGGAGAAAATCATTTGGTGCCCTCCATTGGCACTTCGCGTGTCATCAAACCACGTGCTTACAAACAACCTATTTGAATTATTTTGGAAAAATAGAAATCCTCGGAATTGAAGATTCTATTGAATTGTCTAAAAAAAAGTATTCCCTTCCTTATAAATACAGTATATATTATATACTCATACTGTATATACCCATGTTGTTTCTGGAAGAAAAAAAACACTAACCCTCTCTCTTTCTCTCAACAGGTAGTGATCTAGCTTTTGTTGAAACTAGTAACTTTGAATTGGCACCTATTGCTCCTTAAACTCTTTGTAAGTAGCTTTGGATAAAAGCATCTGCTAAATGTCTAAATGTAAATGTAATGTATACATACTGTATCTCATATTATATTGAAGAATATTATTTCTCACCTGTCTGAATCTTTTTGGATTAAAGAGATGAAATAATGACCCCAACAGAAAAATTACAAAAGAATCTAATAAGATTGGCAGTTCAGGAATCCCCCTCGAGCAAATAACGTTTAAAAGTGTGAAACAAGTTGTAAGAAGGTGTTAAGACTTGCAGCATGTTAAATGTTAAAGAGGTTTGAGATTTCTTAGTATGTAATACTGCTCTAGCCATGACATTCAATTCCCAAAACAATTCTGGTCACAACAGCATTAGTTTTTTGTGAATGTTTTATCTAGGTTGTCAATGGATAATAAATAATCGATGCAAAGCAGTGAAGCAGTAGTTCCTAATGATTTTGCTTTAAGAACTTAATATAAGAAGTGCTGACTCAATAAAGCTGGCATATAAAAAAAATAAGAAATTAATATATTCAAATTTTATCAGCATGACTTACTTATTTCACTGTAAACAATTATAGGGTAATTTGCACTTAATTTAGTTTCTAGCTTGTAGTCTGTGGTTTTATTTTTTCAGCAATTAATCAGATTTTTATGAGATTAAAAAGGTAATTTATGCAGCAGCACACTAATGTCAGTGGGATTAGTTCTTTAGATAAACAATAAAGCCACTCTGCTAATGCTCCATTACTTTCAAATATCTACACACAATTTTATAGATTACATTTTTTTAATGGAGGACAATAACGTTAGCAAAAATGTCATGTATTCTACCACCTGCCTTGAGATTTCTAGCACTGCATCCAGTGTTGGTGTAACTAGTGACATTTCATTGATAAACTAAAGTAAGGGATTACTATTTTTTTCTGTAATTTAATTACAGTTACTTCTGATGTAATCAAACTAAATATTTTGTGTAATATATGTGTGTGCCATATTGGAATTGACATCAAAATTCAAAGTCTCACTTTAAAATCCGGCTTGTGTATGTAATGTATATTCCTCACATTTGTAATACTTCGGTCAGTTAATATTACTACTTTATGTAGTTTTTTGAATGAATTAAAAGAGTTTTATGTCTATCATTGAATCACTTAACTAAACAAGGTTGATATAGGATATAGAAAGTAATAAGTAATAAATAATAAGTAATTGTAATTTGTACAGTAATCTAATTACACTATTGAATATGTAATAAGTAATTCAGTAATTTACCCAACACTGGCTGCATCCCAGTTTGCCTGCTTATTATATGCCCTCAAAGTATGTGCTGTTTTATGTAAAGATATTTTGTACATTGTGTACAAAAGTAAGTACATTTTAGTGCATAGCAAAACAATGTGCACTGCAAATATTAGGAAAAACAAACACAAATTTGATTTAGCTAAAATCCAACTGCTTTTTGTCCTGACACTTATTTCCTTTCTAACAAGTCTTGTTCCTTATAGGGTTGGTATTTATTTCAGTTTATTTTTTAGCTTGAAAGGTGCTCTTCACAGGGACAAGCTGTTTTCTTATAATGGACTTCTATGGGGGATAAATGCTTAACATGGGATGTTTCCCTTTTTCTGTGTAATAAGGGCTCTTTTGACAGCAGCTATTGTTTACTAATAAGGTCTGACAGAAATGTGGGTTTCCTTGTCATTCTTTAGACACTTTAGTCCCTATTACCCGACTCGGCTCCTCCTGATCGCATATTCATGTTTACAAGCCACTTCTTTTCCCAGTTTTTGAGTCAATACTTGCAGAATTTTATCCATTTGAATAACCACAAATGCAAACATAGACATTTTGAGTTTGTGATAGAGAATTCTATGTAGAAAATCCCTTCCTGCACTCCAACTAGACTTCACACAGTGATGTGACATCATATACAAACAACCTATTTAAAGTATTAAACAAACATTTATACAAAAATAAATAAAAATTAATACCGGAAGTACATCTGGATACATCTTGCAAAGTGGTCAGTGGTGTCCAAGGGTGTAACGGCACAAGATGCTTCACATATAGCGCTAGTCTGTTCTTATTTACACCTATGAGGATAACTACAGTACATATTGTTGAATATCATTACAATCGACTGTTTCATATGCTTTTAAATGCTAAAAATGCTTATTTTTAGGTTATGATCCAAATTATTTTTCTGTCTAACTAGTGTGTTATGGTGTGTGAGGGATGTTTTAGGCAATATAAAATGTATATCATGAACATGATTTAAAAGTATAACAAACTAATGTAAGCCACTTAAACTTTGTAGACCACACAGAGATTTATGCAACTAGCCCGTGTACAGCTGTTATGTGTACTGCCCAATTTGTCAAATAAACCGCCTTTTTCATGGAACTGATTTATTGTGTTCCAACCGGCACACCATTGAGTAATGCTAGAAAAGACCTTTACCTATTATAGTCTGCCCTTCACAAACTTCCTATTGAAAAAATGGTTCTTAAATGCTTTTGTTTATGGCATTTGTAGTAACTACTGTATAATAAGCATTCAATGGCTACGCCTTAAATGTGTTCATATGGAATGCTTTATTTTGTCAGGTCATGTGACAGAAGCAGTCCTGTCATGTTGTGAGGAGGCAGGGTCACAGATGAGGTCAAACAATGACATAGTATGTTAGTTGTGAAACTCAGTACTGTTATAAATAGGTTGAGAATCTACAGAATAGTTTCTCAGTGTGTGTTTAAAATGAGAGCTTTGAATTGTTCAGATGCCATGCACCACCAATTGTGTCATTTTATTAGGTGGCAGAAGCAGCTGTAGCCAAACTGTACCCCAGAAGTAGAGGCGATCAGGCTTTTAAAACATGGTAACGTTATTTATTGTGCATTATATGAAAGTTATAATAAGGTTGCACTGTTATAGAGGTCTATTAAGCACTCAGTTATACAGTAGTTTAAAAAATGTAGGCATAAATATATACGTATAAAAGTAGTTTTTAGTCACACTAGATGCAGTTGAACGTGCAGTAGTTTATAGTGAGTGGCTCATTGTATATTCTGGTGTGTTTCTAAGGAAACAGATCCTGCTGTAGACAGCAATAGACAGTGTAGCGAGTGACAACAATGAAGCACAGTATAGAAAACTATGGAAATTATTATTAAATTATTATATTGTTTAATGAAGTCAAGTAAACGGCGCTAAACTTTAGTGAAAATACGGCTCTCCAGAACAATTTTACTGACCCCCAATGTCAAAATCTACTCTTGACCTTGGTGGTGTCTAAAGTTGATTGGTTGCCCCCACGTGTGAACTATGGCATTTTTAACTCAACTGGCAAATAGAAATAAAAGCTTTTTGCAAATGCTTTAAAAATGTAAAACTGTATTGATGTACTCTTTATTGTTTAACATATATAGTTTATTTATATAAAACATATGTCATTGTAAAATCGTGGCGCACTCTTTAAGCTTTATTCAAGATGTTTTCTTTTATTCTACAAAATGGAAAATACGATCATATATTATACATAAACATCAATTTAAAAACTCACAAAACACTTTGTCAAACACGTATGGCATGCAAGTAAATCAAATGAATTTATGAAAAAATACCTTTGCTGCCCACTTCCATAACTCTTAAAAAGCCGGACGCTGATTCATTTTAAAGATGTTATAAAAGTCTGTCATGTAACGAAATTATGCAATAAGATTCACAGTGCCCTCAAGTGGCAAGACTTAACATCTGAATTTTATGCAAGAGTTGTGAAACAGCAGGAAGCTGTGTGAGCAGATTTTTAATGAAAAGAAGTAGATCTCTGTGTGGTTCTCTTCAAGAAATAGTTCACCCATATTATTTTTAAAGAAGGCAATGCCTCTAAAAAGCTCCAAAACGACCAATGGCCCCATAAAAACAATTTAAGTTTGTAAGACTCACAGACCAACACTCTATTTCTTAAAGCTTCTCTTGATCCAAAGTCTGTTTACTTCATGACCTTAAAAATGTTAAGACTAAATCTTGATTTCTTTCTGTCTGTGGGTTTAAGATTATTCTGTAACATTCAGGTAGTTATGAAAGGCATAATGTTAATTTCTTGTTTCTTTGACCAGTTCTTATGTATGTGTGTGTAGTCGGCAAGAAGCCATCTGGCAGTAGTCACACTTCATTAAAAAAGCCAAAGTGTGTTTAACTCACGTGCCATCCTGGCCACAAAGCGTCTGCTTGTGCAACAACATTACCACGCACGTGTCATGTGAGTGTTTGTGTAACATTCATTTTTTGCATAACATTCATATTTTGCATAATTTTCAACACCTCATGACACACAACTCATATTCTCACACACACGTTTTATTTAGTTATGAGCCTTTGGTAGCTTTCTGTTAAAACATAGGCGTTCAGTGACTGTTAAAATAAAGTCTGACACCAAAGAGAAAAGGTTTGAATTAAGTCAAATCTAAAGCAAAAAGATAAATAAATGGAACAGTTGACAAAAAGAGAAATGTAAGTGATCCTCGCACTTTTTTCAAAAGGTAAGATCAAATTTAAAATGTTAGGCAACGAACACTGTTGACAGTGTTATCCAAGAAGGCCTTTCAAAAGAGGGCATTACACCAGTACACGTGATCACAACTGGTTTTGCAGGTATTACGTGTACTGTGAGAACATGAGGTAATTAAAAACTTACTGTAGGTGAAATGGGATATTCAAGACAAATGATTTGTGATTTTGTAAGATGTCTGAGGGAAAATTTTGCTTATGCTTAAGTTTAATTGTACTATAACTAGCCCATTGCAAACTTTTTTCCTGTTTTAAGTAAAAGTTAAGTTGGTTTAGATTTTTTTCTGAAAACACGATAAAAATAAATTTTGTCAAATAAATAAAAAATACATATAAAAAATCATTTAACACAAAATATTAGTTATGACAAAATAAAGAACATTCTTCATGTAACAAATGTTATACCTTCGTAAATAATGTAAAGCCTTTTTCACAGTTAAAATTTTATCAACATAGAATTATTACAACAGTCAATTCAGAGGGGAAGAGCTGAGCGGAAATAACTGAAATCTTCAACAGAGCAAAGGAACTGCTCTGAAAAAAGGTTTTTATATTTTTCTTTCAACCAACTTTAGGGTAAGGATTCACATCTATATTTTATAACTTGAGCCAATAGTAAGCGCACTGATCACTAAGAGGGCTATTTTGCAAATGGTTTCATAGGTGCCTCTGGGTTGTGGTTCTGCCACACAGTAATCTCCGACCTGTGACAGATTTTGTTGAAGGGCCCCTAAAAATTTAAATTAACGGGACCATTTTCCAGTTAATGGTTTACATCTCAGATTTAAAATGCACAATTCGAACAATTTAAAATGTCTAATGTTATCTCAGCATTTGATTTATCTTCTGAGCAGTCATTGTGAGAATTTAATTTGATTTATCATTTTAACTATAGGAAAAAAACCTGGAGGAATTATGAGACATCAAAATTTTCCATATTTCAGTTATCTAAAGGTTAGACATAGTTAGAAAAAACATTGTTAGTAAAAAACTGTCTTGGAAGAATTATGAAATCAACATTTACAGCGTTGTGGAGTCAATCTACAGTTCATGTGAATGCAAAAACTAAGTTTAGGCCTTTATGGGGAGGAGAGAGACTTTTCTCCCCTGTGCAAACATTACAGGAATGTCAAATCAAATACACTGAGGTAGACTACAGCAAAATACATCTCACAGGGATACATGACATGGATTCTAAAAGGTCTGGAGTTTTGTAAAAAAAATATAGGCCTACAAATAAACTGTTCCATGTGTCCTACGGTGTGAGAGCAAAAACTTTTTTAATATAAATTTGCATAAGAGAGATTTATCTTCATTGTTTTTTAATTGTTTTTGTTGTCACACCATTGTCACATATTTGCCGTTTTGGTCATCTTCAACTTTTGTAGGTCCAGACACTTAACCTGCCCAAAAATGAGTTTCCTGCAATCAAACAAATATAAGTTCTCCAATTTTAATTACTTTATATTAGACTGAAATGATCAGTAATTTTGGTTATTTATTTTAAATGTAAGATTGATAAATAGACTAACCAATATTCCTATTGTTTAATGGAAGAGTGAATAATGAACAAAATGCAGACAACTGTCGAATATACATGATTCAAAACGTTAACATTTTTAAGCAGTTATGATTGATGCCTCTTAAAAGAACAATATGGAAGAATTTTCTTATCAAATATCAAAAATCACTTGCACAGGTTGATATATTTCATCCAGTTGTGTACTTACATTATCCCAAATGTTCCCAAGAGTGTGCGAATCCAGAGAAATTCCTATTTAAAATACAGGCCCGTCCCTTGTCTCCCTTGTATTTGTCGCATATCAGTGACTTAATATCCGCTGCTCTGCAATAGATTCAGTTTCCGGTTGTAGAAACTAGGGCAACAAGAAAATGCGGAAGTGGTTATACAGCATCTGGGACGCGCAGCATCTATTGTTCTGTAATTATGGATCACGATTACTCTTTGGCGAAGAAAGGAAACCCAAAATAGTGTAATAGTTTTTTAAACTTTTTAAATGACGACTGTATGACTGTTTTAAACAGGTAAAACTGTGTAGTATCACGCTACCAAATCATTTGACAAAGTCCAATATCAGTCTCGGGTTAGTGTAGCTTTACATCCCTCGTTTCTTTCAAGCTAATTCATTACAATAACATAAAATAAATTTAATTCATTACCTCGTCCGTGAACATGATGGGCGGCATCTGGATGGTGATAACGACATGTCCCATAATTCCACTTTCCTACATAACAAAATTTTCCGTCGCCTTTTGTTGTTGTTTCGAAACTACCATCTAGCGGTCAAAATATTCCATATAGTGGCTTTAAGGCAGGGTTTTAATGATCCCATGTAATTTTTTCGGTGTATCAGAAATAGATCCAACCAGGTGTGAGAAGAGTAAGAAATGTAGAAAGTATAAATGAGAAAGAGAGAGAGAGAGAGAGAGAGACTTCACTCCCAGGGAGACAAACACATTCCAGGAGGAGATGTCCTTCCCCCAAGTACACACACACAAAGACTGAACTATGATAAAACCACAAACAAAATGGATTACAACTTCTCCATGTTTGTCGTACACTGGGTCTGTACATGATCAATGGCAGACTACGAGGAGATTTGTCCGGTAGGAACACTTTTAGTTCAATGCTTGGGTAACAGCACAGTAGACTATTTCAGCACCGATCTAAATCCAAACTCAGAGTGTTCACAGTCAACCCATCATCCCCATTATCAGCATTGTTGTGCAAGATACTTCCAAACTGTAATTCCTTACAGATTACTTGTTACTGTAATTTAAATGTAATCCCTTACCTTTCAATATTACAGTCTCAGAATTGTAATATGTCTCATGACTACTGTATTACTTTTGAGTTACTTTCACCAAAATAACTACAGAAGTAAAACTTAACATTCTAAAATGACAAAATGTCTTTGTATTTCAAAATACAAAATAATTTTTGCCAATAAATTTTATTAGACTGCTGATTTCTTGAATTAACTAGGCTATACAAAAATACATACAAAAACATACTAAGATTAAATGCATTTAAATACAAAATACTATTACAAAATAATAGTATTTTGTATTTTAAATGGATGTATTTGAAACACTGCCCATCCATGCAGTCTAATAAGGAGGTTGACTGGCAAAAAGTATTTTAGTTTGAAAATACAAATAAAAAATAATATTATGGTTATATTTATTGCTATTTACTTATCGGAATGCTTTCCTAGGTATTGAATGTATATATTTTGTTCTGTTGAACTTAAAAGATGTTTTGGGAGATTTAGGAAAGCAACAATTCTGGGTTACTTTTCTGGGGCACATTATTATCTTTTCTGGTAGTCATTGATGCCAAACACTTGCTTACAATCTAGCAAATATCTTTGTGTTCAACCAAACAAAGACATTTATACAGGACATTATATATTTGAAACAGCTAGAGGGTGAGTAATTCATAACAGAATTTTCATGTTTGGGTGGAGTGTCCCTATAAAAAAGATCCCATGTGTGCTCGAGGCCACGCACGGAAATGGACAAGAAACGTGTTTTCTCTTAATAAGACATGCAAAAACTTGCTTAAGAAATCAGCATGGTAAAATGTATTAAATATGTATAATGTGTACAAGGCAGCCGGAAGAATCAAGTGTTGTACACACTCGTGAGTTCTTTCATTGTGCAAATTTGCATGCATGCACATTAGTAGCCTACGAAAAATTGCTAAAAACATAATTCGGATGCATTGTCTTATACCACCACTATATTTTCCTCTTTGGTTGAGCTGAGCTCCCTCGTCCCTCACTGTACTGTAGCCTAACTGTCAGACATTCGTTCCCCACACTTTTAAATACGAGCCTGTAAGAGAGCAATTGAACAATCTCTAGAAACATACCGTTTCTGGGAACATTGGAATGCACATTAAAAATCCCACAATGAAGATTTACAAATTCATTATCTAAATGACCGAAACATCCTGAGAAAATGCCAAATCGGTTTCCAACCAAAATACCGCACATTAGATCATATATACACTCTTCGTACTTTAATTGACAAAGAAACCAGACAAAATAAGAGAAAGCTCTTCTCATGCTTTGTTGACCACACAAAAGCTTTTAACTCAATCTGGCATGAGGGGCTTTTCTTCAATTGATTCAATGCGACCTCGGCATCATCAAATCAATGTACATGAATAACACATTTGCAGTTAAAACAACAAATACACATACTTTCTCTCCCAGAGTTGTGGAGTGAGACAGGGCTGTGGTGTAAGTCCCACACTATTTAACATATACATTAATGAATTAGCTCGAGCTCTAGAACAGTCCCGGTCACACTTCCTATCAAACATGGGCCCTATCACTAAAATCATAAAATTCCAAAAAAGGTCCGGTCGCCAAAACCAACATCACGATTTCAAACTTAATTCAATTCAATTCAATTCAAGTTTATTTATAAAGCGCTTTTCACAATGTGTATTGTTTCAAAGCAGCTTTACAGGGGCAAACAGTAAAAACAGAAAAGTTAAAACACAGCACAGTGAATGGTATTTATACAAGGAGTAAGATCATTCTAATAAATAATATCTAGTTTATAAATAAATAAATGAATGAATGAATGAATGCAGTCTCCCGGTGAGCAGGCCAACACTGCCCTGCTGTGGCGAGGAACCCAAACTCCAATGATTGATTAATGGAGAAAAAAACCTCGGGAGAACCCAGGCTCAACCGGGAGGGCCAGATCCCCTCTGATGTGTCATAGCTGCACTCAGACTGCTGACATGTCGTTTTGGTTTAGCATTTAATACCAAATATTGTAACTTCAGCATTAATAAGACAAATAGTCCGTCTTTGCTCTTGGTTGGGGATGTAGTGGTCTGAGCTGGGATGGTCCGATGGTCATATTTCTCTTGGCTGGTGGTGGAATTGCCTTAGATGGAGCTGGGATGGTCAGTCAGTCTGCAGCTGTAGCTGGCGTAATCTGGCGTAATTAATAACTTCCCCTTTAGAACACACCCAAAACTACACATATCTTGGTATAAACATTAGTAACACTGATAACATAGGGGCCATTTACACAAGACCGTTTCAACGGAAAACGCAAACAAATGTATGCCTCTCGGCCATTCGTTCAGATGGAATTGGCATTTTGGGGGACTGAAAACGCAAACTTTTGAAGACGGATCTCAGGGCACGTTTACACGCTGAAAAACTGAAACGTTTTTCCTTTGCGTTTTTGAAAACTTTCACATATGACAGTGTTATCAGAACAGTCTGCATTTACACGGATCCAGGAAAACGGATAATATGCATGCCAGGCTAGTGGATGGCGATGTTGTTGTGTAAAGAAACAGGATATGCCTTGGCACATACATATGCACAGTTATAAGGCAAAAGTGATTTTTAATACTGTTGGTCGATGTATATATGTGTGTTTAAAGTCTGACGAATGTAAATAGTGTGTCCTGATGGTTTTATTAGTCCAGCAAATCCACATTTTGCTGTGGAAACGTTAATACAAAGTCAAGTAACGAGAGCTCACAGTGCGGGAAGTCGTCATTTTTGGCTGCGTCCAAATACACCCACTTGCACTCTTTGCATTTGACCACTTGACTACTTTCATGACGTATTTCATGTTTATTGCCCTGGTGTTCTAGTATGCATGAAGATCCCAAGTGAGCATGTAGTATTTCCAACCCAAATGGGACACACTTAGCAAGTGAAGACATGTAAGGTAAATAATGTGGTGTTTCTCATTATGAGATAAAAACTGTTTTACAAAATACATAACTCTGGAGTTTTAACCAATAAAATATGTAACACTACATTCTATAGTTAATTATATAGTCAAGTCAGGTTTATTGTTATATCGCTTTATTTGTATTGTATCAAAGCAACTGTACCCAAAAAACAAATAAAAATACATGTTAGCCAAACATAGATTAAATAAAGATCTAACCATAAAAAGTATTAGTATAACATACACTGGAAAGCTTTCTGCAACATCTTGCAAGACCCGAGCAAAAAGTCTCATGATTCATATCCACAACATGATGCATGATGGGATATGCTTAGCCTTAATACCGCTCCGAAGCAGTATTCAAGCTAGTGTGGGTTTTAGTGTGCATTAAGTGCACTGTCCTTTGGCATTTTTAAGACATTGGACACACTTCCGCTCTTAATTCCTGACACGTAGTAGTGGGGGTATTTGGACACAGCCATTGTCTTGACTATACTAGCATAATATGCATGCGCCTGACGTCATCGGAAAGTTCGGTCTTGCAGTTAACATGGAAACGAAAAAGGCAGCATTTTCAAAGAAGTTGGACTTTAAGTTAGGCTTAGGTAAAGCTTTAAGCCATCAAGAGCTGTGATTCAGACTCAGTGATAACAAGCTCACAGTAGAGACAGGCAGATAGTCTTGGACACCAAGAAAAGAGCGACTGCGTCCACACCGCACACAGAATCAAGTGAAAACAGAGCTGCACTTTTTAATCTCATGCCAAATTATACACACTTCAGAGAAACATTCTTCCCACAGTTTACAAACGTACACAAATACTTTAACCAGTTACAACGAACGGACAAGATTTCATAAATACTGGGAGAAAACTCAGTAAGCCCAAACCTAGCTGAAAGATATGTCAAGTCCTGCCACGACAACCAGCACAACACAACAAAACACTGACACATCACACACAAACTGACACTATATGACAGCATCCTGTCAACCTCACTGAGAACTGTCATCAATACTTTGCTCTTTTTGTCTTTTTAGGATATACTTTTATTTTATTTTATTTTTATCTTAATCTGTATTTTTGCAGAATGTTTCATATAATTTTCCTATACTTTGGCAATGTTAAATTTGTTTTATCATGCCAATAAAGCGTATTTGAATCTTGAATCTTGAGAGAGAAAGAGCAGAGGGAGGGTTGAATAATTGAGATGGAGATCTGTGTGAACTGCTGTAAGGGAAAGGTGTGTTTGGAGAACATACAGAGGGAAGCTTTGTATACCTCTCAGACAAGTCAGTTCCCTCTCATTCCCTCTCACCTCTCTCCATTTCGTTCTAGGTGAACAGAACTCCTCTGCAAAACGTATATGATGCTGTCGCTACTTTTCTGTATTCCAGTGCTCATTCTGAGTCAGGTAAGGGCCACTGTATCAATTCTCTCCTCACCATTAATGCTGAACTAGACATTAGCATCCCTGTGTGTCTAAGAGCCACTGTACATCTGTTGGACTAAAATAAATATAATATGCTCATTCTCTGTGGTAATACAGTTACTGGACTAACCAAGCTGACTGAGGTTCTGTAATGTGTTGTGAATATTAACTGTGCAATATAAGTGCGCCTTTATAAAATGCCATTTTTGTTACATTCAGATTTTGTGGATATTTTGACATGACTGTTTGATGTCAGTTTAAGCGTGTCTAAAAGTTTACAACATACAGTAAGTGTTGTAACAAAATTGTTATTTTTATCTCCGTCAGGGGTTGATGCAATAAACTTTCTTTTATGTGAGATTCTGACATGAGACTATGAGTGACAACATTTCTACAATGAAACTTCAATAGAGATGTGTTTTTCTTTGCCATGCAAATTCTTGATTAGATTTTTCTCTCACAGAATTTGATCACCCTGTAAACTTGACAAAAAGACTTTACATTTTTGTTGTGACCTCTGTTGACCTCGGAAGCATTTGGGAAAAGGAATTGTTAAAGTCCGTTGTAAACCTTACAGTACAGAGAAATGTCTTTATCTCAACATAGTTATAATGTTATCAGCAAACTAGCAAATTAGCAAACAAACTAATCAAAATGTCATGAATTAAGATTTGAAATATACAGCAGAATTTATTTTTGGTGAATAATAGCAAATTGTATTGGAGATATATCCCAGTAATGTCTGTATCAAAGTGCTATTTGAGTTGTAAAGAATAACTTATTTATTTTATCTATAAACAGGTGTGTTTGTTTATTATGTTAAAACTATATGTAGGACATTTTGAACTAAAGGTGGATTTCGCTGAATACAGTAAATACTGTGGTGCTATCAGAACATTGCTCTGTTTGTTTTAGAATCCCAAGCAGTCTTACACTAACTCAACCAAAGGTGTGATTTCAGGGCAGTGGTCTGTTTATTCTTCGACCTGTGGAAGATGAGGCGATTGCTGGAAAACTGAAAATAGTAGCCTAGTATTTTTTAATTCTGTGGTGCAGACATCTTTGCGAAAACAAAAACATTTGATATCAAGAACATTCTGTAAAGTAATGGTTAAAAAACATTAAGCTCTGAAAAAAGGAATATGGGCTAGAAAACTGTATGTTACTTAAACCAGTTTGAAGCATTCGTATTATTTTTGTTGAGTACCATCAGTAAGACTCTTGTCCTAAACATAATCTACCGAAATTGAGAAAAAATGGAAACTGAAGCTTACAGTTTGTAGTGCATACTTGTGCCACTTTAAAAAGCCCTAGTTGAGGGATACTGTAGTATATTTGTGATATATGTGCTGCCTGCAGACAGTGTAGACCCTGTCAAGGCATCTGGAAAGGTTAATGTTTTTTTTCCACACACTGCTGAAACAGTACAGCAGTCAGTAAAGCCGTATAAAGGACTGGCTTGTTGACATTCAGATTTGACATTTCACCTGCTAGGGAAGCTTGTGGATTTGCTGGCAAGCTCACAAAAATAGTCTGAAAATTACATTAACACAATATTTAAAGAGGCACTGGTTAGGGTGAGACAGCCCATGGAGACATTGATCCCAGTAAAAATATAATGATCAATCACTAATGCTGTTTATGTACTGTATGTGTCAGACTGTGTCCTCTGTGATCGAATTCACATCGCATCAATAAAACCAGAGTTACACATGGTGTGTGCGTGTGAGAAAAAAACTTTTACAATCAAGTATGTTCTTGCTTTATTCAGGGTGCTGATACCCAGCAGAAGCAGCGAAGAGGGACAGGTGTGGCAGAAAGAAAGCAATTCTGTAGCTGGCCGTGTAAATGTGGCGTCCGAGCGCAATGCGCCCCAGGTGTCAGCTCTGTTTTGGATGGCTGTGGATGCTGCAAAACATGTGCACAACAAATTGGGAAGTCGTGCAATGAGAGGGACATCTGTGACCCGCACAAAAGCTTGTACTGCGACTTTTCCAAAGACCAGCCACGTTATGAGGTTGGCGTCTGTTCTTGTGAGTGAATTTTTTATGAAGTATACCGGTGTGTTGGAGTTATTTTCTTTTACAGGTACACAGTCAACAACACAATAATAAGATACATAGTTAAAGCTAAGGGCCAGATTTATTAAACTTTCTGTCCAGATTTGTATACCTTACATAATGAAGCGTTATGTTTTTATTACCTAAGAATGAGCAATTTATATCTACTTACATGGAATTTGCAATGTTGTTTCTACAGTAGACTCAATCAATCAATCAATCAATGTTTATTTATATAGTACGTTTAAAAAACACTGAGGCGGAAAACAAAGTGCTGTACAAGCAGATAGAATGACTAAATCAAGAGTATACCAGTACATTCAGCAACATCATCAAAAAAAGGAGATAAGAATAATCAATCAAGGAACATTAAAAGCAAAAGAAAATAAGTGTTGGTAATAAGTTTGGGTTTAAAAATGGAGATGCGAACACCTCGAATTTTAAGTCTTGATCTTGGAACCATGAGTAACCCAAGCTCACAAGATCTCAAGGTTCAGGTGGGAGTGTAAGGGAGCAGGAGATCTGTACATATTGAGGAGCTAGAGGGCTTTATGAACAATTGAAACAATTTTAAGGGCTTTACAAACAAACAATAGAAATTTAAAAACCAATCGATCCTGTATTTGATAGGAAGCCAGTGCAGTGAGTGTAAGATGGGTGTGACATGATCATGCTTGTGCTTCCCTGTAAGAAGTTTGGCAGCAGCATTCTGTACAAGCTGAAGACTTAAGATAGAGGACTGAGAGACACCAACATAAAGTGTGTCTCCTGGAAATCTTGTCAATTTCAACCAATCCGATGACGACTTTGAACGTGCTGAAGTGTTTCCAGAAAAGTGTGCCTTATGCATCAGACGATAGCCAACTGTACATGGCTAAAGTCTGAGGCTGAGACTGTTTCTACGCTATAGTGTTTCGTAAATACGTTATCTCATTCAGGAAAGCGAAAATGTGAAGACATCTCAGCCTCGGTAGAGTGCTTGGTTGCAATTCGTAACCTCACCACTAGATGAGAGACAATGGTTACAAAATTCCTCTCTCTGCCTTCCTACACTTATATTCTGAGTGTCATTGCCGAAAAAGTGGAAAAATAAAGCTGAATTTGGCTGACTTCAAAATTCAATAGATGTTGCAATAATATTGTTCTGTGCAATTTTTTTACCGCAATAATCTTGACTGAAAATATGCTATTGTAACAGCCCTGATAAAGACTAAAACGTCTTCTGTATCCAAATGATACGTTAGCTTTGTCTGAAAAGTCTCACATATCTCACACAAAAAATTGCTTCAAAACCATACACAAAAAACATGCTGTTATAGCACAGAAGAGAGGAGAGTAAAATAGTTTAACAAAAGTCCTGCGTGTTATTTCAGACATGATGGGGGTGGGTTGTGATCTCAACGGGGCTCACTATGACAATGGACAGGGCTTCCAGCCCAGCCCACTCTATAAGTGCACTTGCATCGCTGGAGCTATTGGCTGTACTCCTGTCTTCATTGAGAAACCTGCAGGGATGCTGAGTGCCACTGGCCTTCAGGGCAAAACACCATCAGTTCTCAAGAGTAACAGTAGCCACAAACATAAGCAGGACACCACCTACAGGACCATGTCAGGTAAATGCAGCTAAATTAAAACATCAAATACAAGAATAATGTTTGAACACTTTAAGCTATGATCTCAACCCGGCCAGGATAACATTGTTAGTAATATTAAATAAGTGCACTGCAGAATTATGATGGTATAATGCATTAAGAAAATAAATGACAATGATTTAAAGCCTGTTGGAACTTAAATATATTTTAAAGCCTTATTTGTGGTTACAGTAAGACACTTACAATGAAAGTAAAATAGATAATCTCTTTTAAAAGAGATCATTGATGTCAATGGGACTTCCTGGAAAATAAAAGTAAAAATTAAATAAATAAAAAATAACTACGCATAGTTCACATTGTTAGGTACACCATTGTCCTCCCAATATCATCTTTCAGAGCTTAATGTTTACCTTAAAAAAACGAAGAGAACCGAGAATACTATAAGCAAAGACTGACATGCCCTGTTGATTGATTTTCAGATAAAAAGAGTTTTAACAAAACATTATAGACTTGTAGACATAAACATTCTTTATCTACTATCATTGAATTGTTTATCATGTGAATGTTACTGGGTAAATGGATTCGCAAGGTCAAGACTTGTTATAACAAAGATGTAACTTTACTCAAGTAAAGATAAGAAGATTAAGCTATAATAAGACAATAGTATACGTTATTTTGTTATCATGTCTTGTGGCTATGCTCTGAAACAGTGAGTATTTTAATGTTTGCTGCCTGGCCCCACTTACTTCCATTATAAGTGCCTACTCAACGTTTTGAGACTGAGGGATCAAAATGATAGATATTATAGATAATATCAAAATTATAGATAAATAAATACACAGAGCTCAAACAGGTATACACAGCGCTAACAAAAAATCTGCAATTCCGTTTAACGTTTGTCAGAACCATGGGCCTGAGGTAAGGCTGGGTGTTTGTATATGTACTGTGAGATGACAGAGTGCTTTGTGACTGTAACACTGAAAGCTTACAGGGATCCTCCTTTAGCCTGGAAGAAGAACTGCTTAGTGCAGACTACACCCTGGTCAGCATGTTCACGCACCTGCGGCATTGGCATTTCTGTACGGGTCAACAATGACAACAGCAAGTGCGAGATGAGAAAAGAGCGCAGACTTTGTCTTCTCAGACCGTGTGAGAAGAAAGCTCTGAAAGGGCTGAAGGTAAGACATCAATCCACACCATGATGGTTCATCAGTATAACATGTTTACAAATGGTTATCAGTTGCCAACCCTAATGTAAAAATTTTTTACTGGATTAACTTAAAATATAATATTTGCATGCCACATTTTATGCTGTTTTTACATTATTAAGCAATTTCAAATGAAGTTCACCCCAAAAAGTGTAAGGGGTGTTTCACATTTTGTGTCTAAAACCGCACGGAAAATGCAAGCTGCTTTCGCTAGTCAAATGACCCGTGGTGCGTGCACGGCACTCGAAAAAGTTGTACTATTTCTAACTTGATACATCTGCGGGGTGTCTACATTTAAAATAACGAAACTGTGCACGCAAAAGACGCAACATTTAAATTGTCCCTTAGGCAACTCCTTCTTTGCATTAGATTGTGTCTCAGTTTGAAGCTTAAAAAAGAACATCCATCTATCATAAAAGTAGACTGAAGCTTGTAAAAGCACATCCATCTATCATAAAAGTAGACTGAAGCTTGAAAAAGCACATCCATCTATCATAAAAGTAGACTGAAGCTTGAAAAAGCACATCCATCTATCATAAAAGTAAAATCAAAAAGTAGGAGGTTGATAAATGTATAAAGCGAAACCGAATAATATTTTGAGCTCATTTATTTAACTTTGTGATTAGTTGGTGCTATATTCACTGAAGATTAAAGTCCCAGTGAAATTAAAAATGACTGGGTCATTTTCTTTTTCAAATTCATGTACCCTCATAATCTTCAGCTAAAATCTAAAACTGCACTTCCGCCCTGAAATGACTATCCAAATCAAATGAGGTAAATAAGACGGCTTTGCCGGAGCAACCGTCAACTCCTCCACTTCAACTGTGATCAAGCCACGCCCAATAATTTTCTCCTTTGAAATTCCTTTTCACTCGGAAATGTGTCAGAATACAGAAGTAAAAACGATCGCAACTTCTGTTTTCAAGACTTTGAATACACCAAATATAATTGGTATGTGGAATTTATTTTTATTTATTTAAAAAAACATACATTACAGTAAAGTAATAGTTTGATTTGCATATATCAGACTTTGATCAAGCTCAGGAATCTTTGGATCTTCATAACATCAAATTATTATTAGAGAGGAAATAACTGAACGACAGGAAGGGAACATCTCGGTTATGAGTATAACACTGTTTCCTGATGAAGAAGCGTCCCTCGTGCCACAACACTGTTTCGACTGCTATTGTGACGAGGACACATTTCCCAGATTCCTCATCACAACACCTAAATAAATTGTGCTTTTATACCTGTGTGAATGGGGCAGAGAATGGCATGTTTCAGCAATATTTTTTGGCCTTTTGAAATTACAATCAAAGATGATAGGTTCATGTTCTAAACCCTAGTGTTCCATGTCTTGTTCCCTTCGTAAGGGAAGAGTGGTTACAATCGTAACTGAGATGTTTCCTAGCCTCACAATCCCTACACTAGCTTGTTCCCCATCACTTCTTCAGGTGAAAAGTGTGCAGAACTCATTTTACCAAATGACCTTCTCTAAGTTCTCCAATGAAGGTTCTGATGGTTGTGCGCCTAGGGGTGGCACCAAATAACTTTTACGTTATTGTATGAACTATAACTAAATGACAATATTTAATTTTAAGAAATTCATAGCTTCCAAATCAAATAATAAAAGATTTTACATATACTGTAAACATTCACTGACAATTTATTCCAAACATTCACCGGCAATTTAGAATTTCAGTTAAAGGCAAGAAAATATAAATACACCAATAGCACTGTGGGTATATTTACAGCACCAAATAACTTCCTGTTTAAAGTCTTACATTAGGACAATGCTGTGGTTGTTGTGGGTGACAGCAATGCATCAATGATCATCGCATCCCTCTTCATGTATTGGTGGTCAAAAGCTACATCCCCACCGCTGCATCTCGGATAGGTTTTCAAGCTTCGGAGATAGTGGAAAGATCTCTCACATGAAAGAGATGTCACAGGAGGTGTCAGGGATATAAAGAGTTTGTACAAGTCCATAAACACATCTTTATATGGAGAAACATGAGAAACATTAATTCCTACGTATTTTAAGAGTGTCCTCGTTTTGTTTTTTCTTGTCAGACTTGGGGAATCTTTGGGTTTACTTTGTCTCCAGTGATGCCATAAAACTGGATTGTGTAACAATGACATGTGCTGTTAGTACACTGTTAGCATCTTTAGAGATGCACCTTGTAAATTCACTGACTAGCCTGTCTAGTATTTGATCAAATGCATTCACAACGGAGAGTGCTGACCTGCCCAACGTTTTCTTTAACTCCATTGGCTGTTCAGATCTCCTTATGTTTCAGATGTTGATTGTTTCCACACAGAGCAATCGTGTGGAAACGTTTTTGCCGCAGACGCAGCCAGAGAAAAGGTAAGGGACTTTGGAAGTAAGCCACACAACAGAAGAGGGACCAAGATGTCCCTATGTTTTTTCTTGAAAAGGTCATGGATAACTTATGCAGAAAAAATTGTACATTCGTCCACCAGCACAAAGTGTAATAGTCTGTGTACACTCAGTCTTAAATTTTCGTATACATTTTTGGAAATTCATCATCCTGAAAATTTGTCATGCACAGAAACCTGATGATTATTAATTAATGTGTTGCGAAATCATTTGCAAAACAATGCAGCCTGATGCTGCTGTCGCTCTGCCTCTCTCTTCTTATATACTTTCATCACTTCCCGCTAGGCTGTCCTGACTCTCTGTCTTTGTCTTATTGAACATCTGTTAAAACAACAGTTTTGGCCGGAAGTCTCCCGTATTTCACACCCATTCTCTTGTTTAAGTATTTCAGTTATTCCTCCAATGAAACTCCTGGAATGTGATCATGAAAAGAATGGGATCACCTGGCATATCCTCCTGTTTCCCAAGCTGTTCCGCAATCATCTGCCACACTCTATCCAGTATACTGTCTTACTGTAGACGAAGTGGATCAACTGAGACACCATCCTGCAAAGGATTTTGAGGCATTTCGTGGATGCCTCCACTTCCTGTTTGGTGGTTATTCAAAATCCTTTAATGCAAGGCCAGTCGGGGATTACCCCTTAAATAATCCACAGAATACTCCAGCCAATCAAATTGGTCGAACTGTCCAAATTGGTAAATTCTTTGCTGGTTTCCAAAAGTCTGGGATTCTTTAGGGATCTCTCCCGGTCTTGGTCCCTCTTCTGGTGAGTGGCTTGAATCCAAACTCCCTTACCTTATCTCTGGCTGACTCTGTGGCAAAAACATTGCCAACCGATTTCAGTGTGTGCAAACAATCAACATCTGAAATGTTTTCCTCTGGCTGAGGTATGTCTTATGTTAAGAATCAAATGTTTGGGGGTGCTCTGGGGGTGTGTTTTTTCTTTGGGATGCTGAAGCACCTGTTAGCCCCTCAATAGCGCCACCCATGTTCATATCTGTATAGTAGGCTCCTTTGATGGTATAAAGGGGTCATCATAGGCAAAGCTGCATAGTGCATACCAGACGAGATAGTTTTCGTTGCCCTTATGCATCGATGTGTCTTGGGTGCCCAACACTGGCTTGTGGTTTGTATCTTCTCGGACCACTGTTGTTAAATTCTCACTTGGATCCAGTCGCCTTGTCATAACAATTTAGCCATGTCAACGTTGCTCTTTACTGCTGCCCATTTCTCCTGCATAAAATATGATTTTAAAATATGTTTTGGCTCATCAATGTATATCCATTACATATGCAAGTGAGTTTCAAATCCAACCTTGTTGCTTTTATCTTCATGATTTGATCTGAATGAATTTTAATGATTTAGGTAATTTTCTTATATTTTGTGGTTGGTAGAAGAAACGAAATAGACTTGTGGATATTCTAAGAGAATTGCGGGGAACTAACTTCATTAAGATTAGACAAAACTGTCTCCAATTATTAAAATAACACTATCTTGTATTCTTTATTAGGCTGAATCTGTATACTGAAGCCAGACAAACTTTAAAAGTGTTATAAATCCAATGAATTCCGATGGGTCTCGATGGAAACAAACAATAAAGAAGCACGTGTGGTCATGACATGACAACGAAAGTTTCTGAAAAAATTACGTAATGCGATGCTGATGATAGGCGAGCTTTTCAATATTGTTTCCTAAGTTAAATGAAGAAAAAAGATTTTAAAAAGGTTTAATTACTCATTTAAACATAGGTTTATTTATAATTACAAATGCACTTCACTCTTAAAAATAAAGGTGTTTCACAATGCCATAGAAGAACCTTTTTGGTCCAAATGGTTCCATAAAGAACCTTTAACATCCAAAGAAGCTTTCTGTTTCACAAAAGGTTCTTTGTTGTGAAAAAGGTTCAGATTATAAAAAGGTTAGTTCTTTAAAGAGTGTTGATCTCAAAGGTAAATGTTTTACAAGGTGGCATTAATACATTGTCATGTGAATTGTACAATAATATACGATTATTCGTAAAAACCAAGCATGCAGTAGGTCATTTCCCCTAATCACAACCAACACAAGGGCAAAAGCAGTCACTAAAACGTCCAAATTTGTTTTTATATGCTTTTATATCAAGTAAGCTAGCTAAAATGTAACATTCGGCATGAGATTGTTTTGATTTTAGAAGTATTTTTATTCCCTATTTTGAAACCTATGAAAAGTGCCAATAATTATCTCTTTCATGCACAGATGCCTAAAGGAAAGACCTGTAGACCGAAATTCCAGGAGAATAAAGCTGAGAAGCTGGTTCTGTCGGGCTGTACCAGTGTTAAGAAGTACCGGCCGATGTACTGTGGCATCTGCACGGATAAACGCTGCTGCATTCCCAATAAGTCAAAAATCGTGAAGATAGAGTTCCGCTGCAAAGGAGGATCCAATGTACTATGGAAAATGCAGTGGATCATTTCCTGTGTGTGTCAAAAGAAGTGTAATGATCCCGAAGACATGTTTTCAGAACTACACTTAATATAAAAAAGACACGAAGACAGAAATCTGGGGGATGATCATTCTAAAATTGTACCTGAGGTTTTCTATAATATGTGTGCTGTTAATACTCTATACGCACAGGAAGGAAAACATGGCTAATACATTGATGTTTACAGATTCTAAATGTTTGTCTTAAAATGTTTACCCCTAAAGGTATTTTTGTCTTTATGAATTGATTTGAACATGTCAAATGTGTTAACACGTCAAACATTGCATTTGGATAATGTGCCTTCACAACATCTCAGTCACAAAACCCCTGTGAGTGTGAGACGATGTGAAAAGATATCCCATATAATCTCTACTGTATGCGCTCCCACTAGTCATCACATCATTGCATTGATGCACAGTTGCATAAAGTGAATCTCTGATCATTGCTGTTAACTTAATTCACCAACTCTTATTGTCAGTGAATGACTTCTCGTAGCTTTGTTGCAAATGCCACAGATCTATTATTGTTTGTGATGTCAAAATTCTTTAAACTATCAATATTCTTGGGCCACTGGACCATACTTTGACTGGCTGAAATCTCAGCTGCTACAGTTACAGTACACTTACAGCAATTTCATAGTTGGGTAATTGTTTTGTTGGTCATAGGAAGCATTCTGACTGATAGATGCCCTAATTGTGTTTTGCATAACTGGACACAGTTTTTGAAAATCATGAGTCATGTGATGTATTGCTTGTAAAAATAAGATTCATCTGATTCAAAGGATATTATATTCTAACTGAATAATGGGTCCGATCATTATCAAAATAAATTATCCAAATGGATGAATCATGTTCATTACAGGGATGCTTTTTTATCACATTTCTGCATATGGGCAAAGATAACTCATAAAGAACTCATTCACATTAAACAATCCATCCTGTCAACAGTTTGAAATAATAACTCGCAAGAAAAAGAAAACATAGTTATGCAGTTCATTTTTATAAAATGTCTTCAAGTCTCTGTCACATAATTTTCACACCAAATCACTTTTTGATATACAGTATCTAACCACAGCAAATGTGAGAAAAAAGGGCAAAATAAAGCTACAGCTGAGGTGACAAGCAGCAGAGCCATATTAACTGAAGAAATAAGTATTATTTCTATATTCATATAATATGAATATTTCATATGTTTATTTTTATATTCTTAGAAAATGATAATTTCCTCCCAATTTTAGGGTTAGGGAGGCATTTCTTTGAAAGAAATGTTGTGTCAGGACCAACAATATTCAGGATCTCTTAGAAAAATCACGCTGCTCTCGTTTAAGGGTCAATGTCTCCTGCCTACACGCTGAGATCAGAAAATGTATCTGAACATTTAAATAAATTACACACTGCACAGTTTAAGGTCTATGACAAGAGACATTTTACGTCAAAACACTGATTACTGACATGTGATTTATAAATAAACACAGTTAATTATATTAATATACATATAAGCATAATATTTGTATCTAGCATACATCTTTCACACAATCATGTTGCGATGGAGAGTCTGGGGGCGTTTGGCATGAGTGGGCATTCAAGGTGTGTGTAGTCCTGTATAAGATCTGAGAGACATGACAGCGCTTCAGTGAATCCAGCTGACTCCATACCATCCACTGCTAAATAGTGATGCAGGTGAGCCTGGGGAGGCAGAACAAATGCCATTAACATTAATCTGCTCCTTAGTCTACATGCACGGACACATTGTGGGTGGCTTTGGGATACGCTGTACCTTTCTTCGGTAGAGCTTCACGAAACGCTCCCTTAGCTGACCGAAGGCAAACTGGACACAAGTGTTGTTGGCCAATGCTAATAGAGAATGTGTGTGACCCACAGGAGGGACAGAACACAGGCTTGTCTTCCATCCCTCCTGATTCCATTGGACAAAAGGCAGAGTGGGCTTTAGACTGAAAAAAAAACAAAAAAAACAAGGCAATATGATATTTGAAATTGTAAAATTGTATTAAATTAAACATATGAAAATGATCATGGATAAACTTCCTCTTCAGGTCCAGAGACCAGACAGTGGAACTCATCAGATACAACTATGCCAGACAGATTTATTTCTCTTATGCACAGACTTTTTTAATGTATATCAAAGTGAATTAATATTATTGTATATTAAAATGATTAACAGGGTTATGACGGGATTTGGCTGCTATGTGATAAATAAGCAGAAAAAAAAGAATAAAAGGGGAAAGTGACAAACCGGTCTATGTTCCTACGCAGGTCAGACAGCTGAACGTTTCCACGCAGCATCAGAGCACAAGCCAGGTAAAGGTTGTGTTTAGGGTCAGCTCTTATCAGCTGATGTTCCTTACTGAATGCATCTGAGAACATCTGATCCAGCCTACAACACAGAGACCAAGTAGTCGACAAAATTAAACTTAACTCATTGCTGTGCTGATATATTTCAATGTATTAACTTCTGACTAGTGCATCAAGAGCAGCTAGAGATTGCATGAAGATATTGGAACGAATTAATCGGAATGTTCTTAAAAACTTACAGTATATGTTACCCACATTGCACAAAACAAAAGTCTGTGTGAATCTGTACAATGCATACAGTGGTGGTTTAGCAGCAAGTTGTTTTGTTGTTGAGGAAACGCACTCCAGAATGACTCATATTTACATTAAAGAGTACATAACATGAGATCATGAAAATGACATTTCATCCAGTGTGTTATGTTGCCATGTTTTAAAGTAAGCAGTCTGCCAAGTTGTAAGTCCGAAGGGGAATGAATAACAAAGTTATTGGCTTGGAAAACAGGGGTCGACTCTGAATCACGCAAACGAGTCGTCCTTAGTCTGAATTGCGAACAGCCACTGATTTACGTCACTACATAAAGTCCCTGCCTACGTTTTGCTAGGACTTCTTCCCCAAAGACTGTAGCTCATGAGCCTAATTCGCGGTTGACCAATCACAGCAGCAGCAGACTAGGCTAGCGGAAAGGAGGGGATTAGACACATGAATCGCGGAACGGATCATTTGTCAAGAAGTAAGGTAAGAATAACTGCCTATTATTACAAAATAATAGTGTTTTTACACCCTCTTTGTACATAAACTTGTTGTTGGACACTCCAAAAACCAAAGAAGGACCTTAAAAATCCCTAGTTATGTACTCTTTAAGTCATTAAGCAGATGCTTTTATCCAAAGCGATTTACAAATGAGGCAAACAATAGAAGCAATTGGTTAGTGGTTAGAGCATGGTGCTAACAATGCCAAGGTCGTGGGTTCGATCCCAGGGGATTGCACATACTTAAAAACAAAAATGTATAGGATAACGCAATATAAGTGGCTTTGGATAAAAGCATCTGTCAAATGCATAAATGTAAATACAGCTGACTCATAGCTCTTCAACAAAAAACTATAGATCTCCAGCGCAGCATATCTCACTAACTTAAGTTTATGTGTTGATGCCCTTATAATTAATAATATAGTTACCAATTTCAACTTCAGTCTTTATAAATCAGAACTGACCACAAAACTGTGCTTTAAAAAATGTCTTAACCAGTTTAGGTTAATGTATCTCTAATCGCATTTTTTATATCGATCTAACTGGTTTGCTTATTTCCCTTTACATTTACATTTAGTCATTTAGCAGACGCTTTTATCCAAAGCGACTTACAGGTGGGGTAGGCAATGGAAGCAATTGGGACAGCATAAGTACAACAAAAGCATAAGTGCAATCAAAAAAAAAGAGGGCTGGTCTCATATAACCTAACACAGTATACAGAACCATTCATTCATTAATGAAATTAATTTAATGAAATAACATGATGCACAACACATTTTCTACCTTAAAAGCATACTTAAAGGCCCGGTTTCAAAAGTAGGGCTTGGCTTAAGCCAGGACTTGGCTTTAGTTAAATTTGTATATTTAAGGTCCTAGTGAAATAAAAAATTACAATGACTATTTTTTCATGAAATATTGCAGCGTTAATTGAAAATTGTTTATCAATGTGGGTCATTCTCTTTTTAAAATTTGTGAGCCCTCAGAATCTTCACTTGATATCTAAAAAAGCGCTTCCTTCCAGTAGTGACTGTCCATCTTAAATGACGTATGTTAGACGGCTTGGGCTGAGCATCCCTTAACTCCTCCCCTCCAGCTGTCAGTCTACCTCCAGTTCCATTTCGAACTGAAACAGCTGTTTTTAAACATCAAATTAATTCGCAGTGAAAGACAAAATTTTGCCACTATTTTTCCTCATTAGAAATTCCATTTCACTCAGAAATGCGTCTCAATACACAAGTAGGAACGATCCAAACTTACGATTTACCGGGACTTTAAGGTGTTTTCTTAAAAACAGTATAGTAAAAAACATTACTGGTGAGCATCTTGATACAAATCAATGGCACTGGCATATTTTAAGATATGTCTTTGCAAATTATTTTGTCTGTGGAACGGACAAATAGACTAAGAAATCAGCCTATCAGTAATGTATAATATTTTAATATTGGAGAACTGAAGAACGGTAATTGAGTTCATAATTTACACAAAATAAACATCTTTCCAGTAAAATGTCTGCCAGAAAATTTGAAAATACATATTTTTCTCAAATAACACACCCTTAATTGAAAAAACGTAACACTTGCTGAAATAAAATGCTACTTACAAAAATGTGAGGTATATGTTACCTAAATTATACATTTAAGTAGTGTTTTAAGATACTTGGCAATACTTGAGTAAAACAACTACAAACATATGGTGACTGACCTGCGTGGTGGAACATTAACATCTGCAAGTGTGTAGAGAGGAGTAAGACTGGACACCAGATAATGTAACCGTGGGAATGGTACCAAGTTCATGGCTATCTCATTCAGGTCCATGTTGAGAGAGCCTTCAAATCGTGCTGAACTGAAAGTGTTGAAAAAAAAACTTTTATTGTAAACTCGAATTTGTCCAGACTTCCATTTAAAAAGAGGGTAATACATATACAAAAAAATACAGAGTTAATGGTTTGATTTGATCTTTAACTCATTCAGTACCTGGTAATATTAAGAAGTAGGTTGGCAACAATGTTATTCATGGCATCAAAAGGCTTCTCAACCTTCACCACCCCTCCCTGTCCAGAGATGATGGTACTGTTCTTCTTGATGACACAGCTTGGTTTACCAGTGTGAGACATATGTTGTATCTTACCAACAATATCCACCAAAGACTACCAAAGAAATATAAAAACTAAACATGTTGCTGTATGAAAAAGGTGCTTAAATATCATTAAAAATATTCAAAATAGCACTGCTTGCCCTTTTATAGTACTTTGATTTCCATGTGATGCAAATGGTAATTGAATTGCTCTGATAATGGGACTTTTAAAACCAACCATGTTAAAAACTTAATCTGCAATCATTTACTGCTAAACTATAGAGGCCACTAAATGTAAATGACATCAAAAAATCCATTACACTTAAAAGGTTTATGGTACTAAAAAAAGGCATACTTGGTTATCAACAGGCAGGACGCAGTCTGCATGCTCTGTGAGTTCTTTCATTGCCAGGACGCAGTTGTATGGAGAGGTGATGACGTCGTCTTCTGCTGTTGGGTACACAGAGGTCACTATCCGACAGACCTCTGGGAACTCCTCTTCGAGAAGCTTTAACACAAATGTGCCTAAACCCGAACCAGTCCCTAAACAAACAGATGTCCTTTGAAAACCCCAGGCAGAATGAAAGAAAACGTGACTGTGATCATTCGACAGAAGCTCACCTCCTCCCATGGAGTGAATGAGAAAGAAGCACTGAAGGCAATCGCAGTGTTCTGCAGCCCTGCGGACCTGATCCACAATCTGCTCTCTGTAGACTGAGCCATATGTGTGGTGCCCGACTGCCCTAAAGGTAAGAAATAGAATCACAATGATCTACAGCTCATCTATGTATAGAAAATGTCTATTTCTATCTCTCTCTTAAACTTAATATAGAATCCTGATATCATGATTATGATACGTCTCGGAAAAAGTCCACAATACACACTTATAACTACAACTAATGAGTGCTATTACTGTTATAAGTGATGTGTGACACATACTGTTTGTATCTGTTAACGTCCCCAAAAATGTGTCAATGACCTTTGTGACGCTTAAAAGGGATACTTCACCCAAAAATGAATATTCTGTCATCATTTATTCACCTTCGAGTTGTTGCAAATCTGTATACAGTTCTCTGTTCTGATGAGCACAGAGAAAGATATTTGGAAGAATGCTTATAACCAAACAATTCCTGCCCCCAATTGACTCCCATAGTAGGAGAAAATACAATGGAAGACAAAAGTGCTCCAGAACTGCTGACTACATTCTTCAAAATGTCTTCTTTTGTGTTCAACCAAAAAAAAAGATCAAGAATTTTGTTTTTCTATGGTAGTCAATGGTGGGCAAAATCTGTCTGGTTACAAGCATTCTTCCAAATATCTTTATTGTGTTCATCAGAACAGAGAAATGTGTAAAGTTCATTTATGGGTGAAGAATCCCTGTAAGAAAAAATGTCACCTACACTTCGGATGGCCTTGGGGTGAGTAAATAAACAGCAAATTTTAATTCTAGGGTGAAGTATCACTTTAAGTACAAGTATGTGTGTAGATGCTTCACAATTGACATCCTGCACAAGTCTCACCAGTTATTTCCTGAACCAGAAACATCGCTGATGAGCTGTGTGCTGCTGAAAAGCTGCCGCAATGGCCCCTGCAAAATCTCTGCCAGAACTCCTTCTTCCATGTCCACTAGCACTGCCTGCTCACACACACACACACACACACACACATGGATAATGCATACACGGGCATACACGGACATTAACGGAAATCTATCAAGGTTCTCAGAATCACTGTCAAAATCGCAGACAGGTGAATTTGTTCAGGGTTTGAGGTTAACTCTGCACAGCCTTCTATTGGAACGGATCTGAGGAACCCTTGTCTATATTGTACATCCCCTGGCAAGATGCTCACCCTGGCCTTCAGACCGGTGATCCTGCCACCTATGCAGTTTGCTCCATGTCCTCTCCTGCAAAAACATCACAAGAATAATCAGTGTTTATGTGAGGAGGGTAGGATCATTTTTATATTAGGATAAAAGTGTCAGGTTACCTTGGATCATCGTTTCTAAAGAAACTGCTAAGTGCTTCATCATAAACTCCCTTCTGCAGAGACACAGTGACACGTTAAGTTACTGTTTTAATGGAATAAAATGCCTTTCAGACACGACTGTGAGGCACAACAGAAGAAAAAACAAGCAATAACCTATTAGGCTGTAAAAAACCTGCCAAAGTTGACCTTAATGCATATAAGTAAACACACTTCTCATTTTCATTTTAAGATTACTACATCACAAAATAAATTCTGAAACATATACAGTGTCATGTGCTGGACAGTGTTTTGATGTTAAAATGTGCAAGACATCACTTGATTGACGTGAGAGTGTTCTCTTAGCGCGAGGTCCCAGAAGCGGCAGCCCACTTGATTCCCGCACTGACCAACTGCGTTCACAGACAAAACATCGAGGAAGATACATATGAAAGCTCACAGAGAGAAATAATTGTAAAGATATTGGCCCTGTCAATAATTCATAGTTTGTTTTAAATACATCTGTTTTGGCCAGATCTGAATCGAGAGAAACTATAGCTGCAGTTTTGACGAATAGAAGAAACACATTCTTACCTTGAACTACTACGGACTGCGTCATCTTTAGAGGTAATAACAATCGAATAACTGAAGTTACTACACCATCGATACCTTTAAACGGAGGAATCGCCTGTTTATTTCCGTAGCCATAGAAACAGTGCTCGACGCTTTTCGCGCCGCAAATTTAATCTAGGTTGTCGCTCATTGATGACGTATAACAGTGAGAAAGGAAGTTCTGCTTTCAAATCGATTTAAATTCTGATATGTTCGGCCCTACGGTCTTACCTGTTTATGTTCCCGTATAAAAATAGGCTGTGTGAGAAATCGCCCCCTATACCCTCATTCACTATTCCCAACATTAGTTAACTAATATAGATTAAAAAAAGGGTTTTGTTTCACATTATAAATTACATTACAATAATTATGAACATTTAGATTGAAAGTACTACAAGGGATACATTCAATATCATGTATAACATTACATATGTAAACATAATACATAAAAAAGAAGAAAAAAATAAAATCATAAACTTAAATAAAATAATAATAACAATGAAAAATATAAAAGTACTTTTTTAGCAGAGTAAAGGGGGTAGAAAGGAATAAATTAACGTTAAACACTGTATTTCAGTTCAATGTAGATCTTTTTTTGTTTTTGAGCAGAGTAAATGAGGTAGAAAGGAATCAATGAAACATTTTATTTCTGTTCAATGGTGATCTAACAATCATGTAATATATTGTGTGTTTTAATCCTTTTTGTTTGTTTTTCTTCAATTTATATAGGGTTTCGCCAAAACCTTTTAACCCAGAGCCGAAAACAATCTATAACTTTACATTTATGTATATAAAGTTTTCCAAGCATGCACGGGATTTTGATAGCATTTTCTAATGTAGTGAAGCCAATGTTGGAAAATAAACACATGACCATTTCTTCTTTAATATCATTCAAATTATTAAACAAATTAAAAGTAAATAATGAAACCTCAGTCCACATTCACACACTCAGTGCACTGGAAGCGCTGCGGGCGCCATCTTCTGTCGAGTCGCGGGGATTAATTCAGCGCGAGCCTCATGATAGTTAGCAGCAGCTCCTTTTTATGATGCATCATGGGATTTAAAGAGTGCACGCAATAATGTCCTCTGTGAATGTGGACACCACTAAAAATGGATGTCCCCTCAAATATTTCACTATATTAGGGCATAGGGGGCTATTTCGGTCAATTTGAAAAACTGGCCAATTCAACAGTTCACTGTAAACCCAGATAGTGTAACTAACTTATAATGTAAAAGGACTACCTGGTACTCAAAATGTGCCAAAAAGTTGAAATAACTATTATTTTTGAGTTCATTCAACATCTATTAGAGATTTAAGTTAACAATAGTTTTTACAACTAGGCTAATGTTTAGAGTTAGTGGGCCTTGAAAGAATAGATTCAACCATAATCAAATATTTTAATGTCAAACATCTAGTGCCGTTTTTTACCTAAATTTGACGTCATCGCGGAACGTCCACCAATCAGATGCTTCGCTTCCCTCCACAAAGATACCCAGACGTTCGCACTTGCAGGCCAGTTTGATTAATGGCATTCTTCCAAATATCTTTCTTTGTCTCAGAACAAAGACATTTATACAGATTTGAAACAACTCAAAGGTGAATAAATGATGACAGAATTTTTATTTTTAAGTGAACTATCCCTTTAAGAGTCAGGGATCTTACTGTGATCATTTGTTTTATGTATGCCTGTATCAACTTTTTGACATTCACTCCATGTCAATTAGCATTGTTTGGTGCTGGCTAAAACGTGTGTTCCACTTTTTACATTGGTTTCAATGTGAACTTTAAGGATCAACATGATGTACACACAAGGCGAACAACAGTTCTCTGTGCAAGTGGTGTACCTTATTCATTCCTCCTTCATACCTTCTCTTTTTAAAAATCGTGTGCCGTCATAATCTTTAGTTAGAATCTGAAAATGCACTTTTGTCCTGTAATGACTATTCATCGTAGATGACGTATCTTAGACGACTTGGGCGGAGCATCCGTTAACTCCTCCCCTTCAACTGTCAGTCTGCTGCCAGTTCCGTTTCAAAATGCAACAGCTGATTTTATCCAATCAAATCGCAGAGAAAGACGAAAGCCACGCCCACTATTTATTCACTTAAAATTCCATTTCACTCGGAAATGTGTCAAAATACGGAAGTAAAAACGATCGCAATTTCAGTTTCACGGGGCCTTTAGTCATTTTTTAACAACTTGCATATTTTTTATTTTTCAGTAAAAATGTTTGACGATTAATTTGAATTTAATCATTCTGTTTAATATGTATGCTCATACAGTAATTCCTTTGTGAATAACTCAATACACATTACATATGTTAGAAAACATCAGCTTTACTAAAGACACAATATTACAGAAATCAGCAAGTTTTCAAATAAAGCAGTGGCAAGTCAAGTGAAGTACAAAATGTGGCCTATGATAGATGCTCTTAATGGATTGGTTAATACTTTGACATTGCAATTTTGTTTAAAATCCTTAAACGACCAGTGTGGGTCCCTTCATGAAATTCTCCATGTGATGTCAGCCTCTGTAGTGCTTCGAAAGGGAGGGGTGGAGAGAGCTGTTGGTTGCAATTCGCAACCTCAGCGTTAGATACCCCAAGATTTTACTACTGGTCCTTTAAGACTTCGATGAAACTGGAACTTACAGTTTTTATTTTCAGTAATAAAAAAAACTGAAGACATTTTGGTGTCAAATAGTGAATGCAGTGCTCAGGTTTGCAGTACAATGGTAGTTAACTGTTGCATTGTGATAAAATAGCATTAAATGATATTGAATAGGTATCTGTTAGAAAAACATTAGAATTACTGCTTTGTTCTTTATTAAAGGATTCTTAAAATTCTTTTGGCGTGGGGTCTCAGAATCCTAGTCACTCAGGAAGCAGGGCAGGTGCCCACACCTACTGCACCACTGACCAGGGCTGCTTTACTGAAGCTTACAGGAGACTCATTCACAGACAGGTTTCTTATGCAGCCTGTGTAGCCCCTCCTGCCAAGAAGGTTGCGAGGCATCATGGAGTCTAGATCAAAAAAAGTTATGTGAATGAATTATAAACTCTGAGCAAGATTTCATGTAAACCAGTGAAAAGGAGGGAGATTTCTCTATTAACAGAATTTTCACTTTGGGTGACCTATTCCGTCATGTCTATTTCTCCACCAATATCTGCATCAAATAGACCTGGAGAAAACCTTTTTAAACAGCTTTTAAAAATACCTTTTAACACTCCCCCCATCTGCCAGGGGTTTCCCGAGTCCCCAGACACACTCTACTAGTTTTTGCTTTATTGGTCAGTAGGTCAAACAAACAATTTAATTTGAACTGACAGTGTTAGTGGTGCCAAATATATACACTGGGTTCATTCTCACAAATCCACTGTAACACAATGGCATTTTAATTATAAAACATATAATTCAGTAACACAAAAGATGATCATAATAAACATAATTGTTTTCTCTCCCTTGCACAAAGCATAGAAAGGATTTTATTTTATTGCTTTTTCTGATGAGATATCATTACCATATGGCGACCCGATTTATCTGAGTGCATTATATATTGACATTTAAACATAGTAAAATTCAAATATTCTGAAAAAAAATGGATGTTCTACTAGACATTCATTTTTTTTTAAATATCCATCACTGATATTCTCATCCTCTGTAACAGTTTTAAGTACTGTATTTTATATATATATATATTTACATTAAGTTTGATGCGAAGAAACGCATCTACTTATACCTTCCAAATGCCTTGGTTTTTAATTTTCTATTAAAATGTAATTCATTCATCAATGTCTAATGATTCATATCAACTTGGTTTGGCATCATGACTTCTCTTTAAAAAATGCTATGGAATTGGCAGTTTTTAAATGGAAACAATAATGGTTGTAATTTGTAAGAATTACCCATTTCTCTTTTATCCAGGATAAGCTAAATATAGTCTAGAACTTTTGATTCCATTTTCTAGAATTCTTGTGAGACAAGTGGTGACTAACCTGGGGCTCCACCAATAAAAACTGGTGAAAGAGTATCCTTTGCTGCTTCATTGACAGGGCCAATAACATGATTGACCTCTGAGTCCACGTCTAGTTGCACCACATTAGTATCTTTTATCACTGGAAAGCACAACATATTATAACATAAGTGAGAAAGCGGTAATAATGTAGACAGACTGATATTGTTTACATGTGGTCTTCAGCAAGTTGGATTTACGATGTACAGTACAATGACGTGAAGAAACATTTTAGGAATTGCTTTTTGTTCAACGGTTTAAAAATATATAGTTTTTGGATAATTATCTACCTGTGACCTTGTGCCAGTTTCCATCACAGATTCCCTGCCTAGGAGACAAGTATGTGGAAAATTCGCGAATGCCGTTATTCACCACAACATGCACCTACAAGACACCAACAAATCAGTCAAATAACTTCAATGTTACGGACTGACATCTGTAGATTTCTGTGTGCAGTTTTTCATAAACTGATCAAAACTGGATATAAGTTACACGATACAATGAAGTGTAAACTGCCATTTTAAAAGTGGAGAAATCATGCAGAAACAAGCTTAAAAATGGTCAAAAGAATCTATCATATGATCTTCAGACCTGTCCTTGATAGATGTACATGGTGAGATATTCCCGGTCACTGGCGAACATGTGCAGTAGCACCCCCGTAGCCATGCGAGGGCGCACATCCATCATCAGCTCAAATCTTTGTCCAAAATGAAAGGAGTCATCTAGATGTTTGAAGAAAAATAGCATGCTTTAAGTCAAGACACCATCCCTAGATCATGCTATAAGCACAAGATTAATAATTTAAAGAAATCTAGAGGCATATTACAGAAAGTTTCTGTCTTTGATCTTAACTTTGGGACTAATACGTCAAGTTGTTCTTTCATTGTCAATGCTGTGATTGTATTGAGCACCACATGTGTATGTTGGAATATTGTCCCTAACTGCTGCATGAGGATGTGAAGTTTCCCAAGACCCTGCTTGTCTTGAGTCCTTAATCTTTGCACCAGTCAGATCATTGTGTTGTAATAGTAAGGTTTATATCACATTCCACTGCATCCTCTGTCTGTCATGGCTTAAATGAAGGGCTGCTGGCGATGGTGTTTTTTGACCTGGTGTCTCAAACTGCCAGCTGACAAGAGGTGATGTAAGGCTTATGTTTTGTCTATGTAGTCATTCAAGCGCCAAGCAAAGTGATATATTGACTGAAATTATTCATTTCTCTATAAATACCTTTTTTATGAATAAAACAGATACAAAATGTAAATGTGCCTACAGTATGTGGAGGTCATGAAGCCATGTTGGAAACGCTGTTTCCTTTTGTAACTGAAACAAAGATTTCAATAGGAGATATGCGATAAAGCATAAAATCATATTTTACCCAGAAGTACATATCCCCCGTCATTAGTGAAGTATGTCCCTGGCTCAGATGAGCCCTCATAACAGGGTGTGACCCCAAAACTTTGGGATGCAGTGCTGAGCATGCGGCCGTTTAGCTGGAGACTCCGTACACAGCCAGAGAAGCCAGAAACAGATGTCTTCTAAAAAGAAAATAGCACAGCTTTACTAAGGAATCACTGATGGTCAGTTGTTTGTTGGCCCTTTAAGGGTAACTGTCAGACAACAATTTTATATTAGAAGAACAATTTTTTGTAATATAATTTCAATACTGTAAATGTAAACCAATTGTATGGAAGCGTAACGTATAGGCAGCAACGTATAGGTTTCGATGACAATACAGAATAGAATGTCTGAGCCACATTTGCATGATCTGACAAATTGACAATCAAAACAGTCAGTGCTGTCTATAAGACAACAGTAACTGAGATTTAATAAACATAAATGATTGACTGTTCTCATAATTGTTATTCTATTTGAATTATTTGCTGCAACTTGGGCCATAGGGGAATGATTTTGTTTGGGTTTACTATACCTGAATGTTTTTCAGAGCTCGTTCAGGCGGGACCCCACCTATGTAAAGAGGATCTTGAACATGCAGGGATGTATTTCCACCGGGAGCACTTTCCTCTATTACCGTCAGACCATCAATTATCAGTCTGCCCATTTTACCTCCTCTGATGAAGATAATCTATAGAGAGAAGGTCACATTAGCATAGATGGGAAAATTCAAACCAAGTGTAAATTTTCGCTATTTGAGAAACAACTAGCTTTACTGCCCAGGCAGCCTTCTTTGGAGGCCCTAAACAGCAACAGTGTACTTCCTTAGCTTAAGACTTTCTTTCTCTCTCTCGCTGTATGATTTTTTTCTCTCTCAATTACAATATAATGGGGAACAATATAAACAATAATGTTTTTGCCATGCATAAGGTATTTTAATATTGAAATGAAACTTAGCAATACATGATAAGAAACATTAAAAATTAAAAATAATTGCTAAGTTGATCTTGTAGCTTTCCTGTAGCTCAGTTTTAAGAGAATTGCGTTAACACGCAAGGTTGTGGGTTCGATCCAAGGGGATTGCAAATACCTATGTAAAATGTATAGGATAAAGCAATGTAAGTCGCTTTGGATAAAAGCGTCTGCCAAATGCCTAAAATAGTTAATGTAAAAACTATATTGAAAGAGAACAAATGTATATGTTTGTTTTTCCCATATGTTAAGTTTGGGAACCTGGTATTTGTTAAAAAACAAGCAGGGTCCATCAAGTATGCCCTAGCTATGTGGAGGAAAACATGGAAAAAAAATATTTTCACTTTTTGATTACCGAGGCCACGTGTATTGCATAGACTACAGTTTTGTCAAATACAGTACATATCATGGACATTCAAATTTTGTTTTTAAATTAGCCTATATAGTTCAGGAAACTATCTGTTGTTAGTGTTTCCATTTATTAGAATTTTGTTTTGAAGAAGGTAGCTGGTTTAAGTTGGTCTTGTGCTGATCCATAGCTAGTACTAAGCTGGTTTAATCTGGTTCTTAGCCATAAACTAGCTGCTTGGGACCAGTTAGGACCAGCACATGTCCAGCTTTAACCAGTTCATGACCAGCACATGACCAGCTTAAACCAGCTACCTTGCTTCAAAACATACCTAACCAGCATAAGCTGGTTTTTCAGCAGGGTTTCTGCTGATATTAGCAACGACAAACCGTAAATGCTTTGGAAAGTCGGAGAAAGCAGAATTGCCCTCGTTTTCCACACTTTTTTAAACGTTGTAAAGGCCACTACTACACCCCTTCCGCGATTTTATTTTTAATTTCTTCCGAAAGTGGTTGAGACACATTTGACTTTGGTAAAAAGTGGTAGGGACATGTCCCACTCCCAATTTATGCCTATGGTCTGAGTTAGTCACTGCCTACACATGCACTCACAGGAATTTGTTCTTTAAATCTTACATCCCGACACCCCTAGCCTGTGGTCGTAACTGTTGGTTGAAAGCATTTGATAAATGTAATGCATTTGTCTATTTAACCTGTTAACTAAAAATATTAATACATTTACTGTTGCTATTGTTTTTTTTACCAATATAGTGATGAAGGACATTTTGGCTAGCATGATGGAACGATTATGAACCACAGACTGACCGTGAGCCGACAGCAATCATTATTGATCAACAACTAAGCGGATCACTGTTTGCAATATGGCAGCTGCTGCTGGAAATCTATGAGCAAAACACCAGTAGACTTGAGGCTGCTGCCGTTAGTGGACCACCAACTTTGCCACCGGTGGTCCGCCACTGACCTGCTGGCCTTATGTTAGATGGGGATGGTCAAATGGGACAGCGAGAGGCAGAAAAAGTTTTTTTAACTCATTCCCGCCATCCTTTTAAAGAAAAGTTGCCAGCCTACGGCAGCGTTTTTTAACATTTTCAACCAATTTTAATGGCTCACAGTAAATTTTCTGTAAAGAATATATGGACAAACAATATGTCAAATGAAAGAACAGAGTTTCAGCTTTTAAACAAAAGAAACCGTATTCTTCTATCTTCATTTGTTCGTTTTTTATCACTCTGTAGATGTGGGTAGGTTTCTTCAAAAATGCATCACTTTGATTAAACAGCTGAGATAATTAAAGTTTTTTGTCAAAGATTCCGCCCAGATTACACTCAGAACAATCATTAAACACCGCTAAAACATATACGTTCTAGGTTCTGGGATTCTGTACTTTTTCCCAAAGGTGTGTAATAGCTCCACCTGCTGTAATACAGTAAAAACACTGATTGCCATAATAACTTGTCTTTGGCGGGGAACCGTTTTTTTTAAAATGACGAGATAACTCGTCAATGGCTGTGAAAGAGTTAAAGAGCGAAAACAACAGTTTCAAGGAGAGAAATCAGAGAAAGAGAGATAAAGTCTTCGATTTTTCTCCCCACAAGTTTTTTTTTCACGTTGTGGTTCAGGGCCACCGTATCCTCCCAATGTTTTAGGTCTTATTTACTCTGCTTCTCACTTGCCATGGGGGCTGCAGTGTCCATGACACTGTGCTATTTTATGTCGGGGGACAATTTATAACACAAGTATGTGTTGCAATGTGTGACCTTGTGTTAATTGTCATTAATTGAGACTTCAAATAAAGTTGTTCCAGAGATGTTCTAAAGATCTTTCTGGCCTTAATTGCACCATATTGTGACGTGGAGGCGAAAAGCCACAGTAATAAACATAAACACATGACTAAAATATGGAAACAAGTTGCAAAAGCCCAACCCCAGTTCATTTGGCACAGAAATTACACCTTTACAGTCATCAGTAAATTTATAAAAAGCTTCCTTACATCATGCCACTTTCCATCGCTGTATTTCTCTTTGGTTCTAATTTTGACATGAATTTGGCCTGTGCTGAAAGTGAACACCAGCTTGCCATGTGTAAGGAACAGGGCCATGAAGTTCTCCTCAGACTCATCAGCCAAGTAGAAGATGAGACCAAAGGCCGATTGCGTCTTCAGCGATAGTGAAAAATTTGATCTACAAGAGATGAAAACACAGAGAATACAAACAGATTGGAAATTAAGTTATTATTCTACTGCACACAGCATTTGTAAAATAGATAATATAGTATACAGGCTTCACTCAGGCCCATAATCCACATTTTTAATTCTAGTTAGTTATTTCTTAGCCTTCCATTGTCATTTTGTTTTAGTTTCAAAATGAACTGAAAATATATAGCACTTCTCCAGTGATGTTACGTTTGTGAATGAATCATTCTATTTGAACGAATCTGTTAAGTGAATGAATCGTTCTCGTTCAAATGCATTGAATCATATTTCTTCTTCACTGAAATCTCTCCCTCAAGCACAGAGAGCATCTTGTCTTAAAAGAGTGTCTAAAGCACGAGCCAATGGCGTTCCAGCGTGATCTATGACAGAGTAAATGTTTGGTTAAATCGATCAGTCACCTCATTCGAAGACTAACTGAATTAGCTATTACTTCTTACTCGTGCACGAAAGTACATGAAAGAACTTCTCTCTCATTCAACAAATACAGAAACAGACACAATGTTAAGAGCATTATAAAAATAAAATTAACCATGGTGACCATCTTTTTGGCATATACTTTGTCTTAACAATGGTAAAACAAATGGTTATACTGTAAATATCTTGCCTAAATGATAGTTACATTATAAAAAACCTAAATGACCATTATACAAACATGATGATTTACCTGTGGTTTGTATTAAAAAGTTATTTTTATAGGCACGAACAGTGAGCGAATCAGGGAACTTGTTTGAACAAATTATTTTGGTGAACAAACTGAAAAAGAGCTAATCCCTCAAATTCATACAAAATCACTGTAGAGCAAGACTTTAAACAGCTTTTATAAACGGTTATTCCATGTGTAGCATGGTTTCACAAAATAAAACACAGCTAATAAAATGTAATGAGGGCACTCATTCTCCACATCACATCACCCAAACTTTCTGCTTACAATACAATACCAATAATTCATTGCTGGACTTTTGTATTATCACACACACACACATAGGTCATTATTTTCAATAGCCCTGTCTGTCCAAAATAAGATAACTGGGTAATTCCGTGAAAATTATTTTACCAGCGGTTTTACTATAGTAACAGCACAGATTTTAACATTTGGTGGCTCTAAAACCCATGTGAGATCTCTCTTCAAATTTGTCAAGAATTAGTTTTATTTTTAGTTCATGATTTTTCATAGTCAGGAAATGCCATTTTCAGGATTGTCATATCTATAACGTTACATATTCCTCATAAATGGACAAATGAAACATAATATAAAGTAACTATTTTATGTTCTATAAAGAGGCATCCTTTCTCCATTCATTGGGTATTATTGCTTCAGGATTGTGCATTTTATTTTACAAATATCCTACAAAGTTTATCGTCTCCCAAAAAACGCAACCTTTTTTGTCATATCCGTAACGCATGTTTATTTCCCGTTTTTTAAATATAATTTTTTTTCATAGACTGATATGTTTTTTATGTTTAGACTCTATCAACAAGGGTTCAGTAAAATATAAATAGATTGTTCAATATAATCCTAACAAATTCATTGTCTGAGCCTTTTTATGTCACGTCCATAACACAAAATGTCATGTCCATAACGTTGGAATTGCCCAACTCTGTTTTAAAAATTGTTTAAAAAAATCATGTTATTTTATTGTGTATTCTAATAAATATCCATCTAACTGCAGTTGGTTTGTTTTGATTTAAGCCATAAAACTAAAAAATACAGCAAACTAACACAATAAAGGTTTTTAAAAACGGAGGTATCTCATTTTGAAACCAAACTCTTCATATATACCCAGTTGTTTCAAGTCTTTGTGAAGTATTTTTAGCATCACAGCTGCATTCCTGGTTGGTCTGTCCTGCTTTCAAAGTTGTTTGTGTTTTTCCCTGATGTCTATGTAGAGTGATTATTGTGTTTGACCTTTGTGTGTTTGCCTGTTTATGGGATTACAATTCTGGATTTGCCCTTAATAAACTGCACTTCGATCTTCACCCACGTGTCTCTCTGTGCAGCACTGTGACAATAAGAAATATTGCTCCGCCAAACAATGTAGTTATTCAGAAAATAAAACCACAAAGCATTTGCCAAGGAACTATACCTTTAAGCTGTAATAAAATGGTCAGAAGTGAAACAGATCTGAAGACTGAAGTGTCAACACAAATACAACGGTATGACGTAACAATTATGTTAATTATCATGAGACATCATCTAGCGCTATAGGCAATGTACACTGTCTGGGTTATATTAATTCTAAACTGCACTTTTAACCTGTATAAAGTAATATTTGCAACATTACTTGTCACTGATGCAAAACGAGTGACAAGCAGTTGTTAATAGTATTGTGGTTCTGTTTGACAGACGCCATGGGTTTACAAAGTCTTCAAAAAGGTACAGAAATCAAAAGTTTAAGAAATCATTATAGTCACTCTCATTTATGATGAAACAATGTGTAAACATTTATTGAAAGCTCTTAATTAGAACAGATAAAAGTATTCTGCTCCTGTGTGAATATGGTCATAGATTCAATTCCTGTTTCTACTATGAGCACCAGTACTTACTGATATCCAATAAGTTTGGCAACGCCTGTATACTCGTGGCGGCTGTGAGCAGAACCACCATAGAGGTGACCATTGTTGTTTACTGGTGGGTGGGAGGACAGGTAACATGAGGTATGCTCTGTCTCTGGAGCATCCAAAGGCTTGCTCAGCAAGCCATGTAGCAGACTAGACTCATCCCTGCCAACCTAAAAGAAAGAGAGTACAGAGAGTACAGAAAACGGTAAACATATGTGCATATATACATACTGTAGATACAGTCAACCTTAGTTTTTTGCACCTTGCGGGAATGCCCTGATCTATGTCTAGAAGAGTCCCTGCTCTCTTTAGTGAGCATAGCAGCAGGGGGTCTCTCCACCGGGCAATCCTGTAATGACACCTCCACTTTCTCAATGTAATGCTGAAAGTCCTCTGGCTCTATATCTCTGTCTTGCCTGGAAAACATTAACATTGGGGTTGTCACGATACCATAAACACTTCTTTTGTTACTGCACCAGATGACGTATCAAAATACCAAGTAGTTTCATGATACTGTGCAATCTTTTGGTAATTCATGAATCAAATTGACAAAATAAACCAAAATGTCAAAAATACGCAAATCTAGATGAAAGTTTTGAAAGTCAGTTTTGAATATCTTATTCGTGAGAATGTATCACTGGATATACGAATAACTCATACAAATGGAATAAATTCACACACATGAAAAATACTGTAGTTTACATTTGTTCTTACTATAGTAAACTGCAATATTTTACAGTATTACTACACTTATTTAATGTTTATTCCGTATTTTGTATTATTACTAACAGTTATTGTATAAACTGTAGGAAAAACTGCAATATACTTTTATATTTACTATGGTTAGACTCCAAAACACATATATCACAATTCCACTTGAACGATATGGCTTTAGTAAAGCATTTATACAATAGTTCAATAGCAAAAGTGTGTAGATAAATGAGAAGGAACATCTGGGTGTTTTTAAAACCCTCCTTTTAAAAGGAACTGGGGAACTACTTTTTTTCCGCCACAAATTCCAGCCCAGCATTACAGACAAACCTCTGTAACCAATTCCGAACCATCAAGTCTTTAAATTTGCATTGTGAATTGCTTGAGAGAGACTTGCATGATAAACAGTTTATATGTGAGATCATTTGTATTTTTTGTATTAAGGCTATATACATGTATGATATCTGAAATATGTTACTGCAAAGTTAGTTCCATTGAAACTGTACACATGAAACCAACTTCCTTTGCCATTTTAGTGTGTATAGTGAACCATATAAAGTGATCTACGATTAATTCTACTTTTAGGTAAACACTCCAAAAGTTGTTCAAACTAACATAAAACTATATATATTTGTATTTTAGCATCTGTATTGACATGATACACATGATCTATTCTTAAACATTCTCCAGTTGAGACCCTGTTTCCAATTTTCTTAAACCTGCCTGGACCCTTAATTGCAGCTTGCGGCTATATTTATACTTCAGATACACTTCCATTACGCTGTCTAAAAGATGTGTACCAAACAGATTTCCAGACATACCTTATAGTAATGTTAAGGCATCTCACAGGGTTTTATAGCAGGGTTTTGGATTAGATGTTAGTGGTGTAAAACTGTAGAATAGCATGTTACCTGCTAATGTATGCATAACTGATACAGCCAGTAAAATTCTGTATGGGGCTTTTTGGAGAACCACCATAGTAGAAGATATTTTCAGTATTTTCTGTCTCTGATGAGGAGGCTGGCTTCTTCTTATCCAGCTTGTCTTTATCATCGATAACCAGTTCATACCTACAGTACCAAAAGATAATAAAAAACAACAGTTTTACACGATTACATTCTTAGTTTTTTGGGGGGAAATCTACATTCTTCATTCAACTATCATTCTTCATGTTAATATTACGAGTAAGCAACTGACTTCTGATTGGTCACCGTGGCAACAAGAAAATGTGGTCGTCCATCATTGTAATTCTTTTTATTTGATCTGACTCTGGTTCCTTTAGACTGGAGCACCACAGCTCCATTCTCCAGTGAGAGAGAAAATTCATCTTTCTAGAGTAGAGAGAGAAGCTTGCTCAATGTAACATTATGGGAAAATTTACCATGGTATTAGACATACATTTACCCAACCGCTCCCTTATTGTAGTTATAAAACAATAAAATGACTATCTCAGTGTGGTAAAATTAGGGAAATAATATATTAAAAAGGATTGTACCCCATCCTTGTGGTAGAAGAGGAGTCCATTGGACTGTAGTGTTCTGAAGTTTAGTCCTCCCTCAAAGGATTGGAAAGGTGAAATTTGATCTTTAGACCCCAGGTAGCCTTCACCCTTGAAATATGCTTTACGTGACATCTGGAAATATAACATGTTTTCTGTTCTTACTGTAAGTACTGTAAATTTTGCATCATAGCGATCTAAATACAAAAACATAAAAATAATCTTAACTTAAAAACTGTGTGTCGTGACGAATCAGATAAGAATAGAAATAGAAATTTTAAACAAAAAGTCAGATTTTAAAACACAATGTTGAGGTGTTATTATTATAAATGTAAAACTACCAATATTGGCCAATATTCACAATTTCAAATATATGATCCTTTTTAGGAAATCCCTATATATGCCCATAATGGTAGTTCATTCAGATTTGCCGTTATTAGCTGCTGTTATTCAATTGGCTGCTGCTGGCCATTTTTAATGTATAAAAGTGATAATAAAGTTTGTTAAGCATGAAGATAAACTTCAGAAGTATTTCCAACAGTTTATAAAATAACCATAGGTAATACTACAAACTACAGATATGCAATATATTGCATTACACTTATTCAGTTTATTATAGTAAATACTAATGTATAGCCTACTACAGTATTTTTCATGTGGGTTGCTTTATGCCATGTGTATGATTGGTCTTGCCTTTTTTCGTATAGCTAGAATAGCCTAAATTAGAATGTAGTTTAACGTTAAAATAAATGTTAAAAATAATTAAACATAAAATACTAATACGCTACCATGGGTTTTGTGAAAAACAATGACAGCAAAATAGTGTTCATGCAACACAAACTTTGAAAGCTAAAAATAAATGACAAACAAAAAGCACCTTCAAGCATGTTTGTTTGTTGAATATAATCCCAGGCAACAACCTAATTTGTTTACAATTGTAATTTACAGACATAAAGAATGTTTTTTAAATTTGTTATCTGTATCAGCAGTCTTAAAAAGATAATTTAATTCAATCTGAACCATAGAAGATAATTTTATGTTTCTCTTCTGTTCATGTGCCACTGACAAATGCTTTACATCCTAAACAAAAATTTAAATTTAAACAATTTTCAATTAGATGATTTGGGTGTTTGGACTGCAAAAGTGCTGTACAGCTCTAGTAAAGTGCCTTTAATCCAGGTGGCAATAAACATAAAAAAGTAGATATGCTACATACAAATGATTCTTCTGGGCATCCACTGCTGATGCCGATGGTTCCAGGCTCCTCAAGGAGGTTGAAGTCCTTTTTCTGAAACTGAAAGCCCTTCACACATCCTTTCAACCCCGTCAGATATGACAGCTCTGGCCTGTGGAGTGTTTACATACTGTAGATATGCATTGCATAGTACAAGCAAAGCATTGCTATGGGATCAGCCTTCCTAACTAATCTGTGCACAACCTTCAAGAAGTTACTAAAACAAAGGTTGCATCTTGAGAATTCTCACCTAGAAAGCAGAATGCTTGAAGGAGCTCCTCCGATGTAGATATCAGAGAATGGTAAAGTTTTTTTCTCATTTTCCATGGACTTCACATGACTTTTGTCCACTAGTAGAATGATCTTCTTAGAATTATGATAAATTACAGACACCTGGAGAAAAAATGGCATTGTGTTAAAAAGTGCAATGCGTATTAATTAGATTATTTACATCACTTTATAAACACAACATTAAAAAGGCACAATTAAAAACCAGAGTTGAGGAATGTCTAAGAAGTGGGTCTAAAGATAAATGTTACCTCGTGATATCTTGCATTGTTGATCTGGAGTTTGGCTAAATTTTCTTCCATGATGAGAGGGCCATTGGTAAAACCAAAGTCGTACATCAGACGGAGAAATCCATTTTTCAACTCCAGCAAAAAGAAATTATCCTGAGAAAGTCCATCACAAATTCAGTCGTTTAGTACATCCACACTTGCGATGTTTCGTATTTAGAATAATTTAAGAACAAGATTTTAAAAAACACATACTTACTCCATTGACCATAAGGAAGAGAATGCCATTGTTGGCTACAGTTCGCACTTCTATATTAAATCGAGTGACTATGCCAATTCGGCCTCTTCTCTCGATGTTGTTGACTAAAGCGAAACCGGTGCCATCAAACAAATAACTTGCCACACGACTCTGAGAGAAAGCCAACTTGTGCCTAAAAGAAAATGTTACTGTATTAACAGATCATAAAACAGTGCCAACAGTTAAGTGCCATCTTTCACCTCACTTAAGCACAAAGGACACCAGCAGTTTCTGACCTGTAATCTTCTAAATCTAAAACGTTTACTTTTGTCAAAAATTTTGTTGCCCATTGTAAAGAATTTTTTCTCAAATCGCAGTTTTGCAACTGCATTTAAAAAACTAATCTTTTCAACTCTGTTATTGTAAGAAAGGAATAATTATCAAACATGGGCTAAAAGTTAAGAACTTTATCCTCCTGACCATTCATTAATATTTATATTTAACATTTCAAGCCCTACATTCTCTATAGACAACTTTTAAGATGAACATGGAAGCAATAAACATTTCTTTACCTTGGACAAGGCACAGATGCCACAACATTCATTTTGTGAAGTTCCTTAAAGTTGTACAAACTGATGACATCATTGTTCAACGTTTCTAATTCTATGCAGCCAACTAAAGGAAGCAACATCAATTCCTTAGGAAGCTGAAAGTATGTGAAGTCTTGTTATTTCCAAACAATTAAAACTGTAAAATAAATACACTTATATGTACTGTATTATGGATGGACAAAGTCAGTACACTGTTCAGCTCTGCTACAAGAACATGCCTGGATATGAAGGAATACATAGAATACATAATAAAAGAGAAAAGCACCTGAACATGAGGGGGGCTTCCTCCCACGACAAAGACAGTGTCTTTGGGGTCAAGGTCAAACAGGGAGTCTGTCCCATTTGCCGTTCCTTTCTGGATAAACTTCTGCTCTGCTGTAGTATCTTGACTTGGAACCGTGAGGAACAGTTTGCCATGGCGGCCCAACCTAGCAGAACCATCAAAAGGAGGTCAATCCAAAATGCACAGCAAAATGCAATTTTAACCCATTAAAATATGTCTTTGTTAAAGGGATATAGTATGTCACATTGTGTTGTCCTGTAGTTCAGCTGCTGTCGCAATGTGTAAGCAGATCAAAAACTGTGGGTTTGTATAGCTTAAATACACTCCATGCTTTGGATAAATACGTCTACGAAATGTATAAACTTACATATTAAAATTAATGGCTTATGAATATTACAGCATATCTGTCAATTAACATATACTAATCGTGATTGCAGTTTTACCTCTCCACTTTAACAAGGTTGAAGACAGGAGGCCAGGAGGTGACTGGCTTTGAGCTGAGGATAATCTCTACTAAATTTCCTCCAAGTTTGTACATGTACACTAGCTTATCATCCTTTATGATTAGTCCCATGAAGTCCTTTTTTCCCTACACAGAAACACACACAAATGAAGATAAGCTTTTGCACGGAGCCATGGAGAATGTACCGGTAGATAGCAACAAAAGACGCCCTCGGCTGCGATTCGTTTTGTTTATTACCCAAGGGGGCAATTCCATGAAAATGTCAACCTTACCATGAATAAATAATGTTTTAACCAATAGTTTTTTCTTTGGTAACAGCACAGAAATGAACATTTGGTGGTTCAAATACCCATGTGAGATCTCTCTTCAAATTTGTAAAGCATATGCTTTATTGATTTTTTAGTGCATGATTTTTCATAGTCAGGTAAGTGCCATTTTTCAGGATTGTCACATGCATAATGCTACATATTCCTCATAAATGGACACATGAAAAATGATATAAAGTAACTATTTTATGTTCCATAAAGAGGCATCCCTTCTCCATTCATTGGGTATTATTGCTTCAGGATTGTGCATTTTATTTAACACATATCCTACAAAGTTTGTGGTTTCCCCAAAAATGCGTCCTTTTTTGTCACTCCATAACCATGTTTTTTCCTTTTTAAAAAAAGTAAATTTGTTCATAGACTGACATATAAATATAAACCGATGTTTCAATATATTTGTAGAAAAATCTTTCTCTGAACATTTTTATGTCACGTCTAAATCGCCCCCTCGTCAAAAAAAACACCAAGTGTAAACAGGCCATAACTCACATTTTGACAGGTTCTGCGTAGCTGTTTTCAAGCTATAGCTTACAGATGCTTTAATGGAGTGTTTTCTGTACATGTTCATGACATGATTGTACCATGGTTTAAATAATTTAATACAAAATATCTGTAGGCAAAGGTTGAGGAATTCAATTGCCATAGTTCAGGAGACAACAGAGATCATCAGCATTATCGTCTTTATAAAGTTAATGTAATGTTTAAAAGTGAACAGTCCCTTGTTCTTAAAGGGTTCTTTCAATACGTTTTTTGTTTACAACTATTCTTCCTCCATCTGTTTAATGCCTGTGTCTGAAGTCTTCACTGTGGCTATTGTGTTTATTGTGTGGCAGGGGGGCCTGATCCAGGGTCATCGTCACCTTGGAAATCAGCCCGGCATAAAAGCTGCACAGTCACAAACACTAGTTGAAGTTTCTCCCTACTAACGTTGTGTTCTTTCTACCAAACAGAATCAAGAGGCTAAAAAGGGACATTATCACGGATCACACGAGCACTTGCAAGACAAAGACAACTGGGCACCCAAGGGATCTGCACTTGCACCATTTCCACGTTTGTTAATAAATCTCCATCCGGGGTCCTCAGTATAAGCTGTCTTGTGTCTGTGCCTTCTCTTACTGTGCCACAAGTGGTGGAGAATGCTGGCACTAGGGTAAGAGAACACTTATCCAACTGCTTGTGTATTATTTTCTCAGGAGATACACATCCTCTCTCTCTCTTTCGGCGAGGATGGAAGAGGTTCTCCGCCGGTTCACCCATGTGACGGTCCGCCAACAGTAATACTTCAAACAGCTATCAGCCCGAAAAAACGGGAGGAACCGGGGATGGAACAGGTCTGTGTAAACGCACAACGTATGCCGCTCTCCGGACCTCGACTTACAGCCCATCATATGCTGTTAAAGATGACCGAACTGGATGATGTGGAAGCGTACCTGCAAATGTTCGAAGTCGCCGCTGTCCGGGAGGCGTGGGACAAAGAACAGTGGGCTCGCCTTCTAGCGCCTTTATTATTGGGGGAAGCGCAACGAGCTTATTACGCCCTTCCAGCCGACAGGATCGATGACTATGACTTGCTAAAAGCCGTGATCCTAGCTCGGGTCGGCTTAACCCCCCGTGTGCGCGGCCCATCAATATCACGTCTGGTCTTTTAACGAGCAGGCTCCCGCTCAGCCCCAAGCCACGCATTTGATGCGCCTCGTTCACCTCTGGCTGCTTGAGGATAAACCTACGGCCTCACAAGTGGCGTAGCGAATAGGAATCGACCGGATGCTCCGCGCTTTACCCAGACACTAAAGAAGATCGGCTCACTATACCGGAGCTGGTGAAGGCCTTAGAACACACCGAAGCTTCGTTTGGTCGAGACACGGGCAAGAGATGGGGGACAGCACCCTGGAGGGCGACCATTGATAGGCTCCTGAGCTCGTGGATGGCGGATGCCACCTCCACCAGGGAGTGCCCACCGGGGCCCCCGATGAGGCTCATTCGCATTGCCGGAAGGACCCATCGTGGCCTCCTGGACTCTGGTAGAGCTATTACTCTGGTCCTACCCGCCGTTGTGCGGCCACAATCGGAGTACAAAGCCACCGTTCCCATTACGTGCGTGCATGGCGACACTCGACATGTGCTGCACGGCGCATTGCCATCTCTGCGGAACCTTGCACGGGGAGGTGGACATCGTTCAGGAACTTCCTGTCCCCGTGGTGCTGGGCCGCGATTGGCAAGAGTTCGAGAGACTGCTGACCGCCATGGTCCGGGAATGCCCGGAGCCTTCGAAAAGACCTACCCGGCGCGGCTACGGACCCACCAGCTAGCTCTGATGGCCACCGGAAGCGAGGGTGAGTGCCTACATTCGTTCTATAACCTTTATCCGAACCTATTTTAAAAGATTACTGCCGGTGGAGCGTTTGGACGGGAGCAGCGCTCCCTGCAAGACTGCTGGAACCAGGTCCGAGTCGTGGAAGAGGAAGACCGAGTCCCTGTGCCTCAGCCTCTCCCGCACTTCGTCGTGAAAAATGGCCTACTTTACTGTGCGGCACAGCTGTAATTACAGATGTAATCTCAGTAACAAGGGCATTTTCAGTTCTAACACTTACATGATGTTTGCGTGAATACGATTCCCTTTTAATTTCTTATTTGATACATTTTAATACATTTTTTATTCGTGCCTCCTTTAAATAATAATAATGATTTTATTAAATTACATTAAATAATATTAATGGAACATTAGTATGAATAACTTTAGGCAAAACTTGCCAAACTAATCTTGCTACAGTATTCTGCGTTCTTCTCAGCTTGGTCTTTTAGTTGTTCCCAAGACATGGCTTCGCTCCATGAGTGATAGAGCATTCTCCTCATATGCTTGTAAGGCCTGGAACTCTCTCTCGGCTGTCATCAGGGAGGAAAATTCACTTGCGACTTTTAAATCTCTTCTTAAAACATATTATTACTTGATTGGATTGTTTGTTTTAGTTGTGTTGTTTTAAAAAGTGTTGTCATTGTGTTGTTTTACCTGATGTGCTGTCTGCTGTGAAGCGCTTTCCGAAAGAAACTTTTAATAGGCTATATAAAATAAATGTATTGTAATTATTATTAATTAAAGCCCCCCTAATCCGGAAAATACACTTAAACATGTTATTATAACCTACATTTGAATCGCCAGTGTGTGCGCGGAACCCCCCTGTCATTATACAAATCGATCCATTCTGTCATCCGTAATCTTATATAAACCACAACAGCCACACTGAAGCCTGTTGGTGATCTCCTAAAAACGTGATGTAAATCTTGTTTTTGTTTTTATGAATATGAAGCGTTTGTCCCATGTATGGCTACATACAAAAACAATGTGCATGTTGTAAAGACACATCGCGTTTCACTCATAGGGAGCATGTTTTAGGTTTATATAGATATGATGCGTTTATCATGTTAACTGTCACTTATAAAAGCAATGTGCCGGATTTAAAGACGTATTTTAACACATTGTTTGTGATAACCCATTTAAAACATTAACAAGAGTTTTGTTAAAAGTAACACAAAACGTGTTGTCCCAAGAAATAATACAGAGATGTGTTCAGTTAAGGACAACACATTAATGTGAACACAAAATGTGTTGTTTTTAAAAATGTGTTTAGCGCGTTCACTGTATGCCCTTTAATTCACCCTCAGTACTTCACACAAAGTTGAGCATCTCTCCCACTTACTTGCTTGTCTCCAAGGTAAAGAAGAAAGCGGTCCTCAATGGGGTCTTTGTCTGGATCCAATCTGATGTAGAAACTGATAGATGTGACAGTCTTCAGCTCATCTAAATTGGTCTGGGGATGAATCTCTACAGCAGACTGTCCATCAAACTTCATGGACACTTGCACCTGCAATCATAGACATTTCTTGAGGTGAAAACTTCCTCATTTTTAGATTTTGTATTGATAAATAAACAGTTGCATGCCCACTTTCTCTGTGGTGTTTTGAGAAGCATTTTTCCAGTTTCTTTACTCTATGGGAATGGTCAAGAGATCTTTTTTTAAAAAGCTGTGATGTACCTTTTTGGCCACGTTGCGTGCTTGAGCGATAAGTTCTCGAATTTTCAATATATTTGAGGAGACGTTATTTACAGGTCTTTTCTCTTCAACCACATGCAGCTGATGGAGTAGTTCGGGAACAATATCTGTGAAGTCTTTCACTAAACACATCAAGAATACATTAGAAACACTATTCAAAGTCCTTCAGATTGCCTTATAAGACCAACAGAAAATATATAAAAAACAGATGGTTATTGATCATTTAATAGATTGTAGGAGAATAGACGGTTGGTTCTGCCATTTGCTGATGTTCTGTGGTTGACTGGTCATGAATGATAATATAATGTTACACAGAAGTACATTTCCATTCCCACAAATTGGGTCTGAGTGTTAACGCGTTAAAGTTTAAAATAAAGGGAACCCTTAGAAGTAAGTTCACCCAATAATACAAATTCTGTCATCATTTACTCACCTTCGAGTTGTTCTACATCTGTATACATTTCTTTGTTCTGATTAACCCAGAGAAAGATATTTTGACGAATCTATTTCACCAGTTAGTGGACCCCATTTACTACCATAGTAGGAACAATTATTTATACAATTTTGCTCTGTTGAACACAAAAGAAGATATTTTGAAGAATGTAGGATGGCAAACAGTTTTGGGCCAATTTTTACTACCATTGTTATATATCTTACTATGGTGGTCAATGGGGTCCTATAACTTTTTGGTTACAAGCATTGGTCCAAAATGGAATAAATAGAGAGCGAGTAATTCATGACCAAATTTTTATTTTTGGATGAACTATCTCCTAAACCCTGTTTGTAAAACACATTTATGAGAGTTATACTCATCTGCATACTATAAACCTGAAAAAGTTTAAGGTAATCCTATTTTATCAATATCACTTAAAACTATTCATAGTTCCCGTGGCAAAAATATTGTAAATCTTTAACAGAAATACACATTACCAAGTCTTTCTTATTACAGAATAAACACATAAATCAGACAATCACATAAAGATAGATAACCACATAGATAATCACACAATAAATCAGTGGTTCCCAAACTTTTTTTGCCAGGCCCCCTTTTGTAGAGAAACATGTTTTTGAGCCCCACGAGATCCCCATCGCCTACATACACACACTAAAAGACTCTCGTGAAACGTCCTTTACCTGCAAACTCACATAATATTTATTTAATTAAAAAATATTTTTGAAACAAGCTCTAAACAGTAAGCAGTAGAACGATATGAAACTATATTATAACTTTATACTAAAATATAATTTTAAATAATGTTATGAATTTTAAAAATACAGAATTTTATATTTTGTATAATCTAGATAATGTTATAATAATAATAATAATAACAGTAATAAAGAGAGAACATTCATGACTTTATTTCGAAACATTGTAATAACAGTACTGAAAAATGTCTTATATCTTACTGAAAAAACGAACTGGTCACTTGCACAGTGTAAGTCAAAGATCGGGCAAATGCCAATAAACAGCAACATTGTAAGCGGGCAGTTGGATTTAAAATGTTGGGAATCATAGCTGACAATACCTAAGCCTTATTGCAACCCCCTTGTAAAGACCTCGTGCCCCCTCAAGGGGTCCCGCCCCCCGTTTGGGAACCACTGCAATAAATCGCATAGATTTAACAAATATACCTCTAATGCCCCACTAGACCCAGCAAGAAAAAATTACAAATATATTTGAGCTATTGTGTTTTTTTGAAGTTTACACTACATTTGGGTTTACAATGATAAAACAAAAAACAATACATTGTGTATAAGTGACCCCTCTAGCTAATCAAATCACGAGCTACATCTGCACTCCTACAAGTCTTAATAGACTGAGTATGCACATGTAGTATGAATATATATGCGACATTTAAATGCAGTTTTTATCTGTTTATCTGGCTACCATACCCGCATTTCCTGCAGACAGAACGCTGCGGTCAAAAGCTGTGGCGGAGTACACCTCATTCTCCATATTGTCGTTCCACTCCCTTACTTTATCTGAAATCGGTTTAAAAAGGTCCAATACTACAGCCGAGCGGTTTAGAGTTTCCTCAGCCACCTCCTGAGTAAACTGTAGACGCGTTGGAGTTCGATCTGAAACACACATTTCATAAACAAAAATGGTATCTAAATTAGGAAAAGATTTAACAATACCAAAAAGGGAATTTCAAATGATATTTTTTTTAATGAGACTTTATGGGAAATCAGTAACATGCAAATGCAACCTAAACATCTTGTGTCAGTGTGTGATTTAGTCGCATTTTGTCTGTGAGGACTATTTCAATGTTTACACTGGATGGTCTTCCTGTTTTTCACCACTGCCTTTTCTTTGACCACATTTATCTGCCTTATGATTTTGTGTTTAATGTCATTAAACTACAGCGTATGGATTCTACATCAACTATGAGTAAGAGGTCATTAGAAAATAAATCCGGCTTTTGAATGTCTAGCTGATGTGAAACATGTTTCTGATGAGTTTTTCTCTGGTTATCACCCATAGGCCAAGTAAAATGTAAACGGATCATGCAGAGACTTGTTTTTCTTGCCTTTCTGAATTGCATTGATGTCATCAATGATCCTAGCTAGTTTTTTGGTGGAGCTCTCCATCATTTCATTAGTCTCTTCTATGTATTTCTTATTGTCGAGGACTGTAGATTCAACTTCTGCAAAAGAAAATTAACATTCTGCATTAGAAGTCAAAACTTTAAAAAGAAACGTTCATCCAGGAAGCAGAACAAAATGTGAAAAGCCCACTCTCTCCTTTACCTATCTGTTCAGAGCGTAAGGATGAAGCCTCTTTAAACACATTGTCACTCTGAGGTTGCATGAAGGTCAATTGAGTTTTCAATTCATCGACAGCCTGAGAAAAACATCAGAAAGTCAATTACAATATTCTGAGGTGGGGAAAGTTAGGACCATACAAAGGACTCACACACTCTTGCAAGAAACCTTAGTGGTGCCCCTGTCACTAAGCTTGGAATACCATGAACACATAACCATGTGGGCAATAATAATTAGAATGGTAATCAATTAATGCATGGTTTTAGCATTTTATATATTGTTACTGTATACCATGGTACTGCCAAGTACCTTTTTTGAGAAATATAAATACTAAGCCTTGGATATTTTTTATATCCTGCTATGTCTAAATAAAATCATAAACTTGATGTGTACAGTGGTGCTTGTTGGTGATCTCTACATTAAGTATTGTCTTTTTTTTGCAAACAAAAATACAATATATCACCTCTCCACATGATCTGAATTATCATTTAAGCCTAACAACTAATGTTTTGCTTAGAACAAGCACAGAGGACATTGCAAAGAATTGTCCCTTACGTCATGAGTCCTGCTGGAGATGTTGAGCGTTGTCAGTCCAGTGATGTTGGCATCATCAATGTATTTGACGATATTGTCATACACATTCAAGGCGCTCAGGGCTTTTTGCACGTGGCCATTTGCATCACTCCCCATTAGATTACTAAAAGAGATTTGAGAGTACATTTTAAACATGGTACTGCATACCGTCATGTCTTGAATACGTAAATAAGTACACTTAAAGAAACAACATGGAGATTTTAGCAGCATCTAAGGGTGAGGTTGCGAAATGCAACCAACGGCTCACCCATCCCATTAAAAGCACTATGATGGCTGACACAGGACAAAGATGTCATCACGTTTTGGCTTCTTTGCCGAAGGAGATAAAATATTTACGAAACATGCTGTGCACAGTAGTATGTCCGTTTAGGGATAATGTAGAAACAACATGGCCAATTGAATGTAAGGGAACCCGCTGTAAAAGTAGATGGAAATAGCTCATTCTCAGCAAAGGAAATAAAAACATAATGCTTCATTATGTAAGGTCTTCTGAAATCCTATGAAGACATGTTATGTATTATATTGCATTTCTGTCAATAGATCCTAAATATTACACATGGCACCTTTAAGCTGAAAGCAAATTATTTACATATATTCCTGAAGAGGAAATGTGGGTTTGAAAAACTTGATTAAAGTTTACGTGTCTTGGGCTGCTGTTTTGTCTTTTATCCCAATTCTGGATGTCAAATTTCACAAAGATTAGTCTTCACTATTTTGGAAGATGAAGTAGAATGAAACTCACTACTGAAGTTCTTCAGCATGTCGCTGTAGTTCATCCACATGCTTCTCAGCGTTCAACACTAGATCTCTGTCTGACTGGGACAGTTCATCTGTTTTTCTCTCCAACAACACCCTGGCCCCATCTATTTCAGCATGCTGTCCTCTCACACGCTACAAACAGTGTAAATACAGTACAAATTCAACACTAGTAACATAGTAAATGTTCATTTAAATAGGATCATAAGTTGAGCAAAATATACTTTACCGTCACTATGTTTTCCACCTCATTCACGGTCAAGTTTGCCTCAGAGATGATTTCTTCAGCAGTAACAATAGTTTGATTAACTGCTTCATAAGTGTCTTTAAAGCGCTGCTGCTGTGCCTGCATTAAAGAAAGTAATATATCGCAAAAAAGTCACCCCATCCGAAAACTGCAGAGGGTTAGTGTGTTAAATGTAGAAGTAATGCATGCAAAGAGCTCATTGGTGATGTGGGGATGTTAGCACATGCCCGGGCATGGCCCTCTCTTATTGTAGTGAAGTAGGCGGGACGAGACCGTGAGTCAAGGCCGGTGCGTGAGTGATAACGAGTCTCGTATCACGGAGGAGATAGGGAGCATAAGAGGACGAGCGACCGGACCGTCAAGGAGAGAGGAAAAGGCCTGGCTTTTAGTTGTGGTTTGTGTTATTCGCCGGCAGTCGTCCGTGAGGGGCTGCTGGCTGTTTTGTTATTATTTTATACAACTTTTAAATGTTGGCAGGTTCCCGACTCCTTCCTTCCCTACTTTGAATTGTATTACACTCATCATCAGTCCTCTCGCTCCTATTCTTATGCTACTGATGTCCTCCATGAGATGCCTTGTTGCCTCACGGCTCTCGTCCCGCCTTCCTTGTTAAAGAACTTATATGGATTATTTGGTTGTTCATGAGTGTCTAATTTTAGTGACACAAACATCCTGTCCACCCTGTGCATTGTCCTCTTCTTATCCTACTTATCTGTGATTGCCGTTTCATCTCCTGAAAATTGTTTCATGTAAAGTGAAATGGGCATCTGCAATTGGTCCGTTTACTATACTGAGGTTTAAAGGGGTGGTGCAACAGTGTTTCATGCATTCTGACTTTTTAACAATGTTTAAAGAGCACGTTCCCTATGATCCATTTTTCAACCTTTAGTTAGTGTGTAATGTTGCTGTTAGAGCATAAATAATAACTAAAAAATGATAAAGCTCGAAGTTTAGAGCCAACTAAACAGAATTTGCTTTTCAAGGACTACAGAGAACGGCTGGATCGGACTATAGCCCTCTACTTCCTTTGTCTCTCACAAATAACAGCTTCTATGACTTATAATATTGATCACATCAGATAACAGGACATGGTTCCAGTAATCCATGTTCTTAGTGTGCTGTTCTTGCGCAAACTGTTTGCGGGCTTTCTTGCCCATCATATTTAGAAGGGGCTTCCTTCTGGGACGAAAGCCATGCAGACCAAATCGATGCAGTGTGCGCCGTATGGTCTGACTACTGACAGGCTGACCCTCCAACCCCTTCAACCTCTGCAGCAATGCTGGCAGCACTCATAAGTCTATTTTCACAAGTCAACCTCTGGATACGATGCTGAGCATGTGCACTCAACTTCTTTGGTTGACCATGGCGAGGCTGTTCTAAGTGGAACCTGTCCTCTTAAACCGCTGTATGGTCTTGGCCACCATGCTGCAGCTCGGTTTCAGGGTCTTGGCAATCTTCTTATATCCGGGGCCATCTTTATGTAAAGCAACAATTCAATTTTCAGACCCTCAGAGAGTTCTTTGCCTAGATGTGCCATGTTGAACTTCCAGTGACCAGTATGAGAGAGTGAGAGTGGTGACACCAAATTTAAAACACCTGCTCCCCATTCACACATGAGACCTTGTAACACTAACAAATCACATGACACATGACACTAGGGAGGGAAATGGCTAATTGGGCCCAATTTGGACATTTTCTCTTAGGGGTAGCTCACTTTTGTTGCCAGAGGTTTAGACATTAATGGCTATGTGTTGAGTTATTTTGAGGGGACAGCATATTTACACTGTTATACAAGCTGTACACTCATACAATTTGTTACATGTTTTACTATTTAAACAGAAGCCCTACAATGTGGATTCTTTGCAAGCTGAAGTCTAATGTGATTGTGGGAATGTACCTGTCTCCTCTGTAGTTGAAGCTGATTGTTCTTGTATTTAAGTAGTGTCTGCATCAGAGCATCGTCAGCCTTGTTGAGGAGGTCCTGAGCTTGTAAGAGTCTTGAAGTGAATCGACCCAACACCTCCCGCACGGGTGGCAGGCGGCCCTGTGTTGTCATTAACGTTTTCTCCAGTTGGCGCACGCGGCGAAGCACTACACTCACACACATTAAGGGCGTGTATGAGTATGAGAACACACACAAGCGCTATTCAGTTTACCAAACACAAACACTCACATTCAGTGGCCTCTTTGGACTCATCAATAGCGAGTGGTTCTTTAGGTGAAAGGTTTCGATTTCTCATCATACCCAAGATTTGTTCAGCCTGTATTGTTTTCTGCATCTGTACCTCTGGATCTAAATCCTGATGGACACTGTACAACTCCCAATCCCTGATCATGTCTGAAACAACATATTTATAACAATAACATTCTCTTAATAAAGACATAGGACACCACAGACATACGAGGACTGGCTCCTTGTATCAGATGTGTTTTATTTAGTCAACGACTTATAGTGTATAGGTATGTACAATTGAGAGAGTTGTCTCAGTTTACCCTCTAAGAGGACGTTAAGGGATGAGAGGTTAGAACTGAGCATCTTGGCTAGAGTAGAGCTTTCAAGTGTCGCTTGATCCACACGCTCTCCCAAAACCATCACAGTTTCTTCCTGACAAAACAACACATCAAACAACAGCTCAACACCACATCAATATAGCAAAATTTCATTGCTAATTCTTTTCCATAATGCTAACAGGGCTGCATGAAAGAGGGAGGCTAAATGAAGAATAGATGGACAATAGGAAGGCGTCATCATGTCAGAATTACAGTTGTAGAATCAAACTCTTAAGGCTTCAACATTACCTTGCAATTAGGTCTGTTTAAAAGGTAGGAGAACGAATGAAGTGTTACAAAATAATAAAATCAGGAAGTGCTGAAATCAGCGGTACCTCTCTACCAAGTTTCTCCATGTCAGTAAGCATCTCGTGTGTTTTTTCCTCCACCTGTCCGGTGTCAACTCTCATCACTGCAGATTTATTCCTCCAACCTACAAACTGAGCCTGTGACAACACGTTAACATCAACTGTTGTTTGAACGTTTCCTTGTATTTTCGGTCTGTGTCCTATTCATAGTTTTCAGTCATGTACTTTCTGCGGTGGCCTGGAGAGCAAAACAGTGGGGCAAGCTGCTCTAGGCTCTCCGTAGAGAAACTGCACAAGACCTTCCATTTGCATTCTATCTCAAAAACAGATATGAGAACTACCTATCCATATATAGCACGCTACTGTATTTGAGTCACCACCGCCTGTTCCCATTTTCAGTTTATTTACATATACAGTAACATCCCAGCTATTTCAGAAGATCACAAGATATGATTTATGACTGTGATTCGTTTCCGTAAAGATGACAGTAATTTATATAATTTTTATGAAGTGTTAAATGCGTAAACGACTGTACTTTGACAGCTGCCATTGTTTGTCCTCTCCAGAGAGAGAAGCATGTTTAATGGCACAGTTCCATAAAATCTTTCTTTCTTAAATGGGATTCTGTAGAAGCTTCTCGTCAAACTCTCCTCTTTTACTTTTTGGCCATATGTAGTACAAGGACAATATGTTCAGTTTGTGTTTAGATTGATAAACTTTATCTTTTTTTATATAATTGCACAATTACCATACAGAATTTTGGCTTAACAAAACGATTTCACCGTTTTGCCCTCCAGGGGGAGCATTCCTCTAAGGGCATGACATCACCGGAAAACTATGAATACGTTGTTGCAGTTCCCAAACTTTTATGTGTATTTTTAGTGTTGTTACCTGTAGTCTGTGTGCAGTGTAGTTGTAATATTTCAATCTGTCATTGGCAGCAGCTCCAGTAGAAATATTCAACACGCTGTTCCTAACAAGGTCCAGGGTTTTGTTGGACTGACGCATGTCTCCGATCAGACTCCATATACAGGCATCACAGTCTGGGGAGGCGATAAAAGGGTTATTTCCAATAGATTTTAATAAGTTTTCTGCAACGTTGCTAACGAATATGTGAATGGTAACATTTAGGGTTCCACAAAATATCTCACTGTACTCTTCCAGGTATAGACAGTTTCATCAGACTGGCTGGCCCGGAAATAACTTCTGGTCTGTGTTTGTTGATTGGTATGGCTAGTGGCTAATAATATAACTATTTATATTTTATTTTATTTAAATAAATATTAATTCACATTAGAAATTTATTGTATAATGATTGTTTTAAATAAATTTATTCATTTTGTATATTCATTTTATTCAAAAGCTTCGTTTCGATCCCAGGGTTTGCATATAGTCAGAGACAAATGTATAGTATATTTCAATGCTTGGATAAGTTGCTTTGGATATAAGTGTCTGCCAAATGCATAAATTAAATGTTAATGTTATTAAATATGCAAGTAACGATTCTTACTGTTAACCCTAAATAATACTGGCAAGACATATTTTTAACTTGCTGCTAACTAATGTAATTTCCTTGATATTTCTTTTGCTTGTTATTAAAAATAATTTAGGTATAATGCTGTAAGTAAACAGTAAAATGAGTATAATATCAGTCTATGGTTTTAAGGTCCCTATATGTCTCGCATACAATTGATAAATTGTCATATTGTGCATGTCCGTAGCACCATATACCTCCCTGAAATTAGTTTTTGCAATATATTATAACTCGTGCATTCTGCACAACAGCTTTAGGAGAAGAAAATGCCAATTTTATTTAACTCAAATTGTATTCTATGACTAAATATTTTGATTTATTTACCCTTAAACAACACCTAAAAACAGTTGTGTCTAAGTATGACGGAAGAGAACCAGACATTACACTGCAAGTCTTGCTATTTGAGATCCTGTTTTCCTGTCACTACACAAATGCACATACTGTATATCACAATACTAATGATGTACTGAATGACCTGGAAAGATAAATCTAATGAATTACATTATTTTCTCACAAACAGTTTAATATATACTTTTTTAACTCTTTTTGGTCTTTATAGCTTGTATTAAAAGAGAGTGGAGAGTAAGACAGGATATTTTTGGGATGAGGTAGAAGGGAACAGGATCTGGGAAAGTACCTCGAACCTGGACGGGAACAACATGTCGGCGAAAAGCCCACTGGACCACCAGCGGTGACTTATTTGACATTTTTAAATGTGTCTTCTTCTTGAACTTACCAATATTACACTCGCTGATTTTTGATGCTTCTGGCAGACACTCTCCTGTTTGCATGTCACAATTCTCCTCTGGACAATCACATTCTGAGGCACAGAGCACAGAATCACAAACAGCACACATTTTGCATGTTATACATCTAAATAACAGAAAGCACGTATGGCACGAAGCAAATTGTAAACAGCATGTCCATTAGGGAATTTAAACTATTCAGAAGTGTAAACTAGAGAGACATATTATCTTGAATGATTCAAACATTACACATACTGTACAGCTGTTTGCAAACATAGTAATCATATCAGTCATACATCTTTGCTGAGGAGAGGGCAAAACTTTCAAATGAAGAAAAGAGTGATCAGACGGCAATTTTTGAGGCGAAATGTGTCTTGATAAACATTAGCACAGATGTTGAAAATCTCAGTCAGACATCAAGAACTATACAATCTAAATACACAACGCATACTTGAAACCTCTATAGAGCACAACTGTTTTGCCTATGCAAGGTATGTTAGAGAGATAATGCTGTCATAGGAAATACATGATTAGTATTAATCCCTGTGCTTAAGTGCAGATGGCCATGGAGCTGTGTGGGTGTGCAGATAGAATATCATCATGGGTCATGGGTTATGGGAACTTTACGGCGTAAGGAGGGAGGGAGTGTGACTCGATGAATTTTCCCATCAGTTTCACGGTTCAGATGTAAATGAGGAAATCTCCTAGGACATGATGTGTTTTAATTTTGATGTTGAAATTTGAGTCTCAAAGAAAGGCATGAGTTTAGGGTAGGACTACAAACAATACAAAAATGCCATTACTGAAATGTATGTGTTGTTATGTGGCACAGATCTAAGTTTATCTGATATCTGAATTTTTGGTTTTGTGAACTTCTGAGCAAACCGAGAAATCACACTCGAGTCCAACTGCAGTTCTTTAATATGAGGCTATATGTAGATGTAAACAGAGTAATGAAAAGTGACAGTAACAAATACAATAAGAAGTATTAGAGGGGTCATATGGACCGAATACGTGTTTTTCTGTGACTTCTGGTGTGTTATAAGTTACCCATGCATATAATAGAAAAGTAAAATTGCAAGAATTAAAGCGTCGGAAAAGATTCATTCTGTCCAGAAGTGAATTCTCACACAGACCTGCCTGAAACGACTTGTGTAACCACACCCCCATAAATCTACGTCAGTTCGTGCTTTAATTTGACTAAGACTCAAACGTATACGCAAGTAAGGTGGACGTACCTGTCAGTACAATTGGAACCTGATGTTCCAAACATGGTAAGAGGCGTTACATTTCCGTCACATGCTTGCAGTATGCGACCAATCACTACGCACTGGTTTACTGGCCAATCATAGCACACCTCGCTTTTCAGAGCGATAGGCCTTGTAAAAATCTGCACGTTTCAGGGAGGCGGGGCAATACAGCGTTTTTGAACCTTAAATCGTGTATACACATTGCAATTAATCTAAAACAAACGATAATAATCGTTTTAGCCGTGTCATATGACCCCTTAAAGGCCCTGTATCCACCGAGGGGCTTTTACGTGGCTGAAAACGCCAGGAGCTCGGCTGTAAACGGCTGCTGATGGTGCAGCGTTCTGCCCAAAGTTGAGCATTTTTCAACTCTGAACAACTGGTTGAATGCCGGCGCTGATCGTGGGAAAAACGCATAGCACGGAAAAAAAAGCCAGCTGGTCACGTTTTAAAAAAATGCGGCATTTCCATTGGAAACAATTGAAAAATGCATGTCATACTCACTCTTGCAGCCAGACGGGCTGTAGTCCCAGAATCCAGGCAGGCAACGCTCACAATATCGGCCTCCGACCCCTGGGCGACACTGGCAGCTGTGTGTGAGAGGGTGGCAAGTGGCACGTAAGGCAGCAGAGGCGCATTCACACCGACGGCAACCCATACAGCTGCCAAATCCAGAGTAACCCTCCTACACATGAAAGATAAAAACACATATTTTAAAAAGATATTGAGGATTAGATGTGCTAATGGTTTCTGAGCATATATGGCAAATTCCGGCATTATGGATGTGACAAAAAAGAACAAGGTTTTAAAAAGAATACATTGTGTGATTTCTTTACCTCACATCTATCACACAGGTAACCAGTAACTCCAGGTTTACAGTGGCAGACACCTGTCCTGTCATCACATGATGCAGTACCGCACTCATTGCACTGGCACTCTGAAAAAGAGAGTAAGAGACATTTTTTTTCGAACAACATACCGTTTTTTGCCCATTGCATGATGATTTATTGACATTTTACCAATTTGCATTCTGTCTAGTTCCATAACAACAATGTAACATACTTGCTGTAGTTTTCTGTCAACTTATTAAAAACAACTTCTTGAGTTACCGATGTCTGAAAACATTTGATTTCAAGTTGAAGTCATTGTGCAACACAATTATTTGGCAGCTAAGACACTCTTTAATATTTCTACATTACAAAAAGTGGAATGACATGCTATGGTTTGAGGTTGACACTTTAAATAGATAAATGTCTATGTTCTTACGAACAGGCATTCTTTTGAAATTTTGTGTATTTCTATCACGTATATATTTTGTACATTTCAAATGCCATATTAAAAATAGACCGTTTCATCAGATGCACGTGCTTGGACTGCCATTAACTTACGGTATGTGTTTGTTTAGTGGTCTGTCTAGTGTCTAATAATATACACATTTATACTTTATTTGATTTTTGTTTATATTAAAATATAAATTTTATTTTATTGTACAATACTTGTTTTAAACAAACATTTTGTTAAAATTTGTTTAATAATAAGTTTATAAAATAAACAATTTGTTGAATGCGTCGAGTCTCTTTTTCGCAATTAAAGAAACCATATGGGTTGATTTTGGTTTCGCAGTCTAAATCTAAACTATTGGAGAGGCAAGTTTAGCCAAGTAGAGGTTCTTCTCGGTTTCTTTTGCTTGTTATCAAAAATAATCTACAGGCACTCTATTGTTTTCAAATGTATACAAATGTGTACCGGAAGTTAATGGCAGTGCGCAGTAACATTTGTTTATGTTGTTGCTTTGAAACCAAGTATATCCAGTACTGTGCAGTATTTCTTTAACAGTAGCCTATTAGCAATTCTTTTGAAAAATGCTCATGTATAGATATAGCTGGACAACTTTTTACAACCTGCCATATTGTCATCAAAGTATTGTCTTTCTGATGCACTTACCTCGACAGTCCTTGGCACTGATTGCATCGCCATAAAAGCCTGGTGCACATCGTTCGCAGTTGTCACCAGCAGTGTTAGCCCAACAGTTCAGACACCGGCCCGTCACATTGTTGCACTCGTTGAAGATCAGATTAGGGTCAGAGTTACCATTGCAATCACATTTTTTACAGGAGTTGCCCACTTGCATGGGGTTGCCATAGTAACCTGGAGCACATCTTGGGGATGAGAGGGGAACCAGTTAATTTAAATCATTAGACGTTTTGGGGAGTAAATAGTTACATGTAATGGAACTACTTAATTTAAATACAAATTAAATGTAACTGTAATTTTGTTACAGTTACTGAAAAAAATGTGAAGTTACATTACAGTTACTTATGAAATGTTAGCCTGCCAACAATGCCCTCCACACATTCACAGCATTTTAACCTCTACACAAGGGGTGACTGACTGTCACTAAATGTCCCAAAAAACGTGGATGATGGAGACAGAATAAGAGATGACAAGAAGACAACTAAATAATATTCCAACACAGGGAAATAACACAGCAAGAGAAGTAACAGTCCTTGAGAAACGAGATCATGGGTGATTGTTGGCAGTTGATATGGTTGACTGTGTGCAGGTGACTAGTTTTGGATGATTATGCGAAATAAAGTCCTTTGGTGACAAAAGATTAACAAGCTGGAGAACATGACAAAGGATAGTGACAGATGCTTCTGATTGGTTCTCTTGTTTATATTTGCAGCGCACCACGTATGCCAATTACATCTGAAAGATTTTGGCTACAATCAGAGCCATTGAGACAGAGAGAGAGTTGTGACAACGGGAGTCGCAAAAAATTGTGCGTCAGATGATTCGTGGAGTCTTCAGATAGTTCCAGGAAGTTATGTTTTTTCATTTAATTCTTTCTTTATTTAGTTTTTTATTCATTAAACGTCTTGCGTCTTTTAATATGTTAAAAGGTTACCTCAATTGATCTGTTTAGCAAAAGTTCCATGCGTTACAAGTAACTATCGGGAACTACTGAGAGGCAAAAATATGAACCAATCAGTGCACAAAATGTTGGCCAACTATTAAAATGCTCTTGACGTCAGCAGTTTCGTTGTCAAACCTAATTCTATATTTTTTCAAATCAGCTGTTTTTTCCCAGGCATTGTTTGATGCCAGGGTTTCCTGTCATAGGTACGTAAAGGTTTGATTTGGGAGCATAAACAACATGCTGTATGTGGGTTGAGAACAGTACTGACCTCTCGCAGTAATGTCCAGCATAGCCCTCCTGACATATACATCTCAGAAGATCACCTCTCTTATCACAGTGGTCTGCAAAACTGTAGAAAAACATCAACACAAAAAAATTCTAAAAGGACACGATTCCATTGTAATAATTAAGGAAATCAATATTACATAAAGCATCTGAAATATTTCAGAGCTAGAAATTAGAATTTTCACTTGTAACTCTGCTTACTTGTTAGACTCTAGGGGTAGTGGGCAGGCACATGGTCTACACTCAAACGTGTTGTCAGGAAGAAACAAAGGTAAATAGTTTTCTTCACATTGGTCACAGAATTCCCCAACAGCGTGGTCATGACAGTCCTAAAGCACCAAAATAAAGCACACAAAGGCTGGACGTAGGTAAAAATGAAATAATTAGCATTTCTACATGTATTGCCACCATTCCAGTGAATACATGAGGCAGTAAAACAGGATCTAAAACAACAACTTACAATACATATTCCTGTGATGTCCTCGCAGCTATCAGCATGACCTTTACAGTTACATGGCAAACAGGTTCCCTGTTCACTCAGAAAGAAGCCACGTGCACATACCTGCAATGAGAGATGCACATATTATTAGATATACTGTTCTAATAACCATAAACAAAAAAGATTAAGTAATAACTACAAATTTGCCACATTATAACTATTTCAAGGTGGCGTAATTTTCTATTTAAATTTTCCCCAATATTAAAAACGTCTTCAGATACTATCATAACCTCAGTAACATGCTTACATGATGTAAGAAATATACTAGAGTTCACTGTAAAAAAAAAATTCAAATTGTTCTCCCAACAAAGGTTATAAAGTAACTTAAGAAAAGTTTTTTTTAAAGTAGAAGAAGATGAATGTATTATTTTGAGTATGCCGGTCAAAATAAGTCTAAATGTGGTACCAACAAAAATATTTTGTTGACTTTACTTATATCTAAGTGATTGACCAAAGCACGTCAAGAATTTTGCCAAACTTGCCAAACTGTGTAATCTCAAAAAACAATTATAGTGTTTGAAAGTTCCCAGCAATTACTTAAGTAGAGTGTGTATGTAGTATATCTTTGAAATAGAGTGTGTATATAATAATAGAACAATTATATATTTATGTTATATAAAACATAATCTTTCATAATCTTGTTAACCATAGTTCATAGTCCATAGTTGAGCGAACTCAAAGAAATTTAACTGTTGCATATTTATTTTAAGTTATAAATATAAATATTTTTTTCCAATTGACAGTCATGAGACATTATTCAGTTAATTGAGTTTTTGTGAAATACTTGGCCAAAAGTTGATTAAACTCAAAAACGCTGTGCAGCGAGTTGCCTAGAAATTATACTTTGGTCAACTTTTAATTTTTTACAGTGTTCATGTGAGATGTCTTTGAAAGATTTGTTGGTCTTCACTGAATGCATGAATTCCTGTTTATCATTCATCGAATCTCCCTACTCGAGCATAGGCAATGCAGCACTGAACACTAGGTGCGCAGGTACCCCATATTTCTTAAAACGAGCCAATTGCTCTTAAGTGTGAGCAGTGACATATCATTTTCATTGGTTGAATGTAAAGAACAAATATGCCCTTAAGTCACTTAGATCAAAATGAGATTGATTGAAATGGTACATGTTGTTGATGGTCTAATTCACTCTGTGCAACTAAGGGACAAGGACCTTGTGCATGATATTAGAGACACCTGGTCCAATTTGTATAAAAGCAGCATTCACAGAAAAAGTGCTTGTGGATCCTTCACACGCTGGACTGAAGCAAGGGCAAAAAGAGAGAGAGCTCCTGCAACGTCACTGACGTCGCTCGAAGTGAGGAAGGAATCAAAGCCAAATCCCAAGATGGCACAGTGGGAGGATGAGAAGGTCTCAGCCGTATAACTACACTATGTTGACTTGTTAATGTCTGTATTGAAACTGAAATGTCTACTACTGAAAACAGGCCATCAGGGCACATTTTATGCAAGTATTGTCTACAGACGAGCCTTGACAGTTGGTGATTTTAACAAGAAAATAACAGATAATGAGAAAAATGATTTGGTCCTTTGGCTTTCAAAGATATTCTAAACTCTGTAAGAGTAACACAACGTGTGTCAGGAGCTACATACTATCGTAATGATACTATAAATGTGGATGACCTTAAAATCATACAGCAGAGCATATTTCTGATCATGAAGACATTTCTGATCAGTATGTAGTGATCTTGTATCTTAGACTAGGGCTGCAAAGTCAACTTCATGTAAATATACTAAAACCATTCAGTAACTTCTGCCTCTAAAGACTGCTTCCTCAACAAACTCCTTGACTTCTCATCTCTTTAAGGTATCAGATGACTTAGAAGAACTTGATATTGCAACAGAAACTGTTTACGTTTCCAAAACGTTAGACACCGTTGCTCCTCTGCACTTAAAGCAGATAAGGGATGAATATTCAACAGTGTGGTTAGAATACTCATACTCTAATGAGAGGAGCCTGGATAGATTTTCACAAACAAAACTTGGAAAAAAGTAATCAAATGCTGATTATTTGTAAACCATGTTACAGTCTTACCACACAGAAACATTTGCCTCAAGCCCTCTGCAGGGCATCCCCACATTTAGGTGACAAGCGTGGTGTTTCGCCATGGAAACTTAAACATCTGTTAAAAACTCACTGTGGAAGAGTTGAAACGCTATGAGTGCTATGGTTGACCCTCAAGTAGGACCTGCTAATTCATCTTATTTTTAAGTCAACAAAAGGACACCCGACTGGAGGTAATAAACAGCGAAAGTAAAAAAGGCTTTTAAAGCTGCATTTGTGAGAACTGTTATATTTAGCAGGATTTTTTCCACGAACCAGTAAAGCGCAAACACTGCCCTCGATGCCATGGCTCGCGTATCTAGCGAATTCATTGCTCAACTCTGTAAATACTGTAATATGTTGTATAAATGTAAAAACAGAACCGCTTCAAGGACTTCGAATATTATCTGTTATTTAAAAAAAGAGAAGTAATCTGCACCTATATATTTGTGTTTTCTTTATTTCCTATGGCTGTTTTTGATTGTTTTTTGTATGTATTATTTCAAGTATTAATCCCGTGATGGCATTTATCTCCAATGTTATGTTTATGTACAAAAAACCTGAAAATAGGGCACAATATACTGCATTAATATAAAAAGTATTTTCCATATGTGTTTTTTACAGTTGTTTTACCTGTATTTTACATTTTGCACTGCATTAAATTACATCTTAGCATTAAAGGAACATGTACTGGTAATTTTCTGTGTGGGGTTTTTGCTCAAGGGGCGGGGTTTGTGCTCAACTGGTTTGTGTAAAAGAAAATCACACCTTTATTTAGAACTTGCTTCCAGTCGCAAGACATATGTGGGTATAAAAGGCAGGAGTTAGTGGTGGAGTAAACATTTTTGACTAACCAAAGCAAGCTATAAGCAAGTTTTAATGTGAGTGCTTATGAAGCAACATAAATATAGAACTAATCACTTACTGGTAAAAAGGGAAATCTTTTTCTAAGTAAGTCCCTTCTGGCTGTGGAACTGACAAATTGGGTTTGTGATAAACAGGACGCAAAAGCTAAACTACTTTCAACTTCAATGCACTGGCTGTCCAGATGGTCTTGGGAGCAATATAACTCGGCACACAGTTTTACTTCATCAACAGCACACACATGGAAATACTTTAAGATGGCGGTTATAAACAGCAGAGTCTTTACTCTTGTTCCAGCTCTGTTGGAAACTGTATTTCACTGTCTCTTGGACTTAAAAGCAGGGTTCGAATAGAGGGGGATCTTGGGTAGTCCACGACCCCTTATAGGCCTTAAGGGACCTCTTTATAAGGTCTAAAAATAATGAACTTGGGGGTCCCCTGGTTTTTAAAACTATACCACTAAAAACGCTTATGCAAATTAAAATGTAATTTTTATATGAAAAATCCATGCATGCTAAAGCGCGCAACAAGGTTTCATTGAAGACAGAAATGTCGACTTCTGCAAAGCTCGGACTTAGACGAGAAGGCTATCCTTTTGCTTTTGACCAAAGGAATGACATTTGTTTTTCGTATTCTGCATTGGTTCATATGGTTTAATGGCATATAGCCAACTTGATCCAAATTATCGGGAGATGAACGTTAAAACACTCATACGCTTCTGCGTACGGCGACTGGCTGGTTTGGCAGCACTGGACAGACAGGCACTATGGACTTTAATAGGTCTTCACTCTCTCCAATTCTGATTTAATTAATATTCCAAAAGAGGGAACAGAACCGCATTACAATAATATAAAAAACAAGAATCAAAGGACAAGAAAATAACAAAGGAAAATAAAAGGACAGGAAAATCTTAAGAAATGTAACCTAAGCAAAATCTTTAGAAATTTGTTTTTGTGAATAAAATAATGTAGGCTACAATGCAAAACAAAACAAAAAACGATAGAATGGTTTTAAATTGATAATCAATGTTTTAAGGACATTTATGCATGTAATTGTGTCAAATAACTATGATCCAAACTATCATGTGTTTGATGTTTGTATGGCCGCTCCTTCGGTTTTTATTTTTTTGAGGACTGGTTGGAGACCCACCAGTAAACTTTCAATGCATTACCTTCATGCAAGTGGCTGGTGCTTTTATCCAAAGCAAATTACAGAACATAGATGGTAAACATTTGAACAGTTTTTGTGTTCATGAGAATTGAGCCCATGATCTCAACATTTTTAGGACCAGTCTTCTGTAAACCATTGGTCCTCTTACATCACATCAAAAAATTATAAACATTAAATAATCTGTAACCATGGGCAATTGAACTGTATACACACTTTTAATATGTTAGTTATATGTTAAAGTTAATACAAATCATTCTTTGAGTATCATCTTGCAAAGAAACCAAAAGAACTGACCATGTAAAACATTGTGACGCATTTAGTGGGCGGAGCTTAGGTGGAGGCAGAATGACCCCCTGACCGCTTTACTAATGCAAGTAGCATGATTTGTTTGCTTGCTTTTTGACAGTGACTAGGAAAAAATCTGATTACATTTTAAGGTTTTGGGGTATGGTTAGGGGACAGAATATATCTAAAGCCTGATATAAAATCATTGGAGGTCTATGGAATGTCCCCACTAGTATAGCAATACAAGCAGTGTGTGTGTGTGTAAGATTTGAGACGTTGAGAGTCATGATTGATCACTGAAGAAGATGTGACAGTACTATCAAGATACAGTACTATTTTTTTAATTTTATTCTGCATCTTTTTTAACAAATTGCTTGTCTAACAAGAAACTGTTCCAATGCCTTTAAAAATAACTACAGTTATTGAGGACAATGACAGCAATGCTAACTATCTGTGCTATAGTGTAAAACCTTCGGGCTATTTAATTCAGTGCAGCCAAGAACAAAGACGACCTTCATACACCACACACCCTCTCGCTGTCTTATGATCCGTTTGGAATGCACTACAGCTAAAAATGGAGTAATTCCTAATTGTGTATGTTAATTAAAATATTTTCACCTATTTGTAACAGAAGGTGGCCATCAAAACACTGTTTCAGAAATCACACATAAATAGCTTTCCTGTGGCTCAGTGGTTAGAGCATGGCGTTAGCAATGCCAAGTTCATGCGTGCGATTCCTGTTGTTTACAGATAGTCTGACAAATGTTTAATTCAATGCAATGTAAGTCGCTTTGGATAATAGTGTCTGCCAAATGTAAATGTACTCTAATAAAGATTACCTAGTGATAAAATGTATTAGTTGTCCACTCACTAATAATGTCAGAGCTAAAAATAGATCAAGAATTAGGGAGATAATATTTGCCATTTAGCCTGAAAACAATTAGTAGCAATCAAACTTAAATGCTCAAATATAACTAATTTAAGATTATGCTTTGTTTTTTGAGGTGTCATCATCATCATCTCCCTTTCCACATCTACGATAGTCGTCATCGAATCACTAGTAAATGGTTCTGTATTTATTTTATTTATTTATGTTTATCTTTGTGAAGGTTTTGAAAAAGTTGTCACACAAAACATCTTGACATGTAATGCAGAAGTATTCATAACAATAAATATGTGTACATTTATATTATCTCAATGATGAGATTGCATATCCTCCCAAATACTAATATATATATATATATATATATATATATATATATATATATATATATATATATATACAGTATATACTGTATAAATATCGATAAACTGATGGATGGAGTGGTTCCAGCACTAAAAGATGCCGGTCATGAACCGCATGCAGTAAGTGAAACTGTCAAATGTCAGTTTTTTTGTCAATCCAGCATAATATCCCCTGTTTATATAACATTCATACCCAAATGCATTCTTGTCCAATAAGGGACTAAAATAATTTGCTACGAAATGGATTTTCATGTGCGAATAAAACTTTCCGAAACCTATACGATCGCTGTGGGAGAGTGTCGAGCACATAAATACTACGTCATACGTCCCACTCGTTATTTGACAAGTTGCATGTTAAGCATGAGAAGCCAGCATGAAACACTGTTGCATCCCCCTTTATTTAATTAATTAGTAACACGTTACATTTACTTGAGTAACATTTTGGAAAAAAATAATTTTAAAGTAAAATTTTAAGTGGACACTTTTACTCTTACTTGAGTATATTTCTAATAGAAAATCTGTACTTTATTTCGCTACACTGCGTGACGTTCCTTCAGTTTGAAATATGCATTATAAAATGTGTCGATTATTATTATTAAAATTATGTCGAGGTTGTCATCCCTTTTTACTGGGGCATTCACGAGTGATTGATTCTTTTGAAAGCATTAATTGAACAACGGGCAAAACTGTCTGAATAGGTTCACGAATCAGTTCCAATGATTTGTTCAGTTCGCAGCCCGATCTAAATTTAAGAAAATGCAGAATACAATGAGTGTCGGATGAATTGGACATGAATCTCTATCAAACCAAAACTGTAAAAGCCTCATATTGTTTACCAGCAATGATAAAAATTGCGCCCACTTGATCTGTTCGTCAGACACTGCGGATGTTCTAACACTAGATCATCTTAAGAAATGCTCTGAATTTAGTTAAGTGCATTGTAAATGTAAAACTCTGCAGGTTCACTTTAGTTTGACATGGTCTATTATTCTAAATAAGTTGTGTGTAGGCTGGCTGACATATTGGGACTAAATTAAATTTACAGAAATGCTTGTTTCTTCTATGTTTGTCTTTTCTTTAGTCACTGTGTGGAAATTGCAAAGATATCTGCGTAAGATAATAATAATAAAAAAATATTGATTAAAATATAATATTAAAATATTGGCATTAATATATAGTATTATATAGTATATAATCAGATACAAAGTAACTAACTAGCTACTTGAGTAGTTTTTTCAATGCATACTTTTACTCAAGTAATTTTAAAATAAGTGACTTTTTACTTTTACTTGAGTAATAATTTCTCTAGTTACTTGTAGTTTTTCGAGTAAAGATTTTGGCTACTTTACCCACCTCTTTAAACTACTCAATGGATGCCTTTTTTTTTTTTTTGACATTTGCATAAAATATTTGCACAAAGCATCAACCAATATGATTAAACATTGTTTAGGTGACGACTAAACTGCTAAACATTATGATAGTACCAAACTATCCATTCTGAATTATAATGGCTTTTTGGTGTTGCAAAGTGATAAAAAAATTTTTTTGACAAATAATTGCCTAATAATATTAAATACTATTTTTGAGTATGTTTGGGGGGCGGGGGGGGGTTGGGCGTGCTTGAGGTATTCCTTCTTTTTTTTACCTTAAATGGGGATCAACGTTTTTTCGTTACCAACATTTTTCAAAATAACGTTTGTGTTTGCAGAAGAAAACCACACAGGTTCAAAATGACAGAATTTTCATTTCGAAAGTGAACTATTCTTTTGAGGAGACCCCTCAAGAGCAACGATACAACTTGAACACTGCACTAGGGCACCAGCTGGCTTTCATTTGCCTCTGACAAGGTTCCGGTGGGGAGTGACACGGTCAGCCATTCAGTATCTACACTCTCGACAGCTGCTTGGGGGAACAATTTTCCAGACCATGACACACACACACACACACATACATTATGCCCCTCTCTCTGTTATCAACGGTTTACAATTTTCATGGCATATTTAAATTAAACCCAGAACTTCAATGCAAAGAAATTTCTCTTGCGTCACATTCAAACATATTCCACATATAATAGCCAAATAGCTCTCTATGTTGCATTTTCAACAGCCCAGGAAAAATGTATGCTTAGACGTTAGTCATTCATAACTTCAAAGATTTAATAGATTTAATTTTCCAACTACCAACTTCGAACTAGATGTTTTCCGCAATAGAAATAAAAATGGATTTGACTGAGGTAACATTTCGGATGTGTTACAGTTAACAGCAACATGTAAGACTGCATTTTTACATATCTCATAGAAGTCTTGGGAGTTCATGTTAAATTCTCTAAAATGTAATCGCTTTTCGGCATCTTGACAAATCTGAGAAACATTGCAAAGGTCTTGTCTAACCCAGTAAAGGTAAAAATTCCTACTAATTAAGTCAAAACTGAAAATGATTTAGGATTTAACATTGCATATTAGCAGGCCTAATAAAACAGTTGATTAAATATATATTTTGTGTCTGTGGTTATTTTATGGGAACAGATAAAGAGTTTAGAACTTTGCGCTTTACCAAGTGACATAAATACAAATGTTTTTGTTTTCTTGGCAATAAAAAGAGGACTTACCATGTGAACTGTATTTAACTGTTGAGAGAAAGCATTGTTCATGACCGCTGACAGTATGCAGAAAATACAGATTGTTCGGATCACCAAAGAGGCCATAATTCCCCTCCGGAGAGACTCTGATTACCCTGGCAGCGAGTGTGATAATGTTCCCTGCTGTAAGGCTATCTTTCTCACGTCTGCTTCTCCCCTGGAAACTTTTTTCCCAACTTCAGCCTCTCCAGGCTGTGCTGCTATTCTCTCGTTCTCTCGCCTGTGCCCTGCCCAGCTCTGGGTCCTGTAAAACAAACTCTGTGGACTTCCTCCCTCACACACCCAAGCTCCCCCTTCACACAGACTTCCCCCACAAGATCTTGCACGAAAATCAAATCCAGTTTAGAGGAAGTTAGTGTAAAGAATCCAAAAACCTTAAAACATGTGGAGTATAAATTCTGCTCTTTTAATCCTATGTAAATGTAATATTGCCAGACTGTCGGAGAACAGGATTGATTGACACTTTAACCTTTGACCTTGACAGTCGCCCTCCCCCTTTCTCTTGTCTGTCTCTTAAACTTTTGAAGGAAATGGAAACACCATGGTGCCCTTCACACAAACACACATATATCAACAAAAAAGAATTATTTACTCACCCTAATGTTGTTCAGAACTTTTCGTAAATGTTTCTATTTTGAAGAATATTTTCTTGTACTTTCATCATTAAGTGCATTGCTGTAAACTGAGATTTTATTTGGTTCCACGAACAACTCAGTCTGCAAAATCAGCTTTAACATCTATGTGTGAAACTCCCAAGCGCCAGATAGAGGCATAGCCAGCGTTTTGCCCTGTTTTTACACGCAACATTTGAATGGCACTAACATTTCTATTAGAAAACAGCTGTCAAACATTAGGCTATGTTTACATTTGACTACTTTTTTGAAGATGCCAGCTTCTGTTTTACATTATAATCCCATGGAATAAACAGTGTGTTCAAAACGGTCCTGGCACTTTTTTAAACACCACCGCCACCGTTTCTTTCTTTTGAAGTTGAAAAAGATTCAACTTTTCTGAAAAAAATTCCTTACGTCAAGCGCCCTTTTATAGCTGACCAATGACAAGCGAGTAACGAGAGCTGTCGTTTCCATAACAACATGCAAGGAACAGGGCCGGGTTATCCAATGGGTACTAGGGGCCCAAATGGGTTTAGGGCCCAAGCAAGGGGAAGAAGATTTTGCATAACAGTTTTTCTGCTATATTCATACTGCCGAGCGCTTCTCTGGCCCGCACACATGTCTCTTGATTTAGTAACTTTTACGAGCCCTTTAGTGGCTTTTGTTCAGAAGTGCATAGTAACAAATCTAGCGTCTTCTTGGATCAACCTTAGCTTTAATTCAGTGGGAAAATCTCTCCAGTGCTGCCCCTTGAGCACGAGACCTGTCTTTCTCAGCAAATTCGTCACTCTGTGCAGTGAGCGGCAGGGAGAAGCAGCACATCACTTCACCAGACGACAGGGACTCCTGAATGAAATGAGTACAAAACAGCCTATCATTGTTATCGACTGTTTGGATTAGGGATGTGCGAGACTAATCGACTAGTCTTTTAAATGGTACACCTCCTACTATGCGACACTGAAAAGTGGACCTTTTAAAATAAAAAATGTACTTTCCGCACCACCGAACTGTGGACCTGTCTGGATAGTTATCAGGTAGTTTTCGAGTCTAGCGGTGACCTACCTGTTGCCATTTGCTAATCACCTGCTCGGAGACTTCCTGGATTTGGTCATTGCCGCTGCTACCGCATTCGGAAAAGTTTCCTACTGGAAAGCCTGGACTTAGCTTGTCCCTGCCATCGTAAAGTGCATCTGGGAAGCCTGAAACCATCCATTGCTGCTACCGCAGAGTTGAAAGTCTGTGTAGTTAGCATAAAATAAAAACAACCTCGACGTCCACGTCGTCGTCGGCACCACCACTATGTTGAGTTACTCCGTCAACCAGCTGATGCATCTTAACAATTTCTTCATTCCACCATGCACTGCGGTGATTAAACAACTGTGACTTCTTCCCCATCCGCAATACATACATAGAAGTTCCTGCAGAAAGTTTGTCTGCTCACAGACAAATCTTACTGTACCACAGTTCAAAGTAGGGAAGGAAGGAGGCGGGAACCGGCGAACATTTAAAAACTTTACTAAAAACAAACAATAACACCGAAGTAAAAGACCGCAAGAACATAAATACAAACTAAAAACATGTCCTGCTCCCGATTTTCTCAGTGAGATATGCGGGACCGGTGTGCGCACAGCTGATTCCAATTATCACTCACACCACCGGCCCCGCCTCAAGGTTCCTGCCCGCCCTCCTCACCACACTTACGATCCCGGCTCTCTGTTCAACAACACGAACTGCCGCTCTATGCACATGTCACATGCACAGTCTCCCACCGGATAAGTAGGTTGGACGTCTCCATGGCAACACCTCTCAGTGAGTTAAATGGGAAACGTGGAGTGGATTTCAGTCTGCTACGCCCAGTGCAAAGACTTGTCGCATCATTAAGTAGTAAAGTTGAACTCTTAAATTCACAGTCTATTACAAAAAATCCTGCTTCATTCATGACCATATCCTGGATAAATGCCTGGATTACATATGCATTACAGAGACCTGGCATGAATCAAACACCTTTCTCTCTGTAAATGAGAGCTGTCCCCTGCTGTCAGTAATCCACCACAGCGATCTAGAGCTTTCTTTCCAGCCATTACCTGAACTGTCTTCATTTGAATGCCATGCATTTAAATGTAAGTCCCCTTTCCCTGTGCTGTTCCTCCTCATTTATCGACCAACATAAACCAAACCCATTATTTATCACTACGATGTCAAATTTTCTCATAACTTTTTGCACATCCTATGCAAATGTTATAATTTTAGGTGATATAAACCTCCGTATTGACACCCCCTCCTGCTGTCTTGCAGCTGAATTTCTACAACTAGTGTACTGCTTAGATTTAAAACAACTTGTTGATGTCCAAACACCAGGGGGCATACCTTGGACCTGGTCATTACAAACTCTGCCCCTCTCACCAAGGCCGGATTAACCATTTGGGCAATTGCCCAGGGGCCTGCGACCTCTAATGGGCCGAGGGCGCTGACGCCAGCCAACGTGCACTGAGCCGGTTGTGCCACTACACAACACAACTCAAAATTTGCAAACATGGAGAAGTTAAGTGGGATTGCTAAACGGAAATTAAAAAAGGAGAAGGATATCAGGAACTCAGAAATTTTAAATATATACCGAAAACAGGGAATTTCTTCAAGCTAGTAAACATAAGCAGCTGTTCTGCTAAGGCAGCATCCGTCAACGAGGACAGCTCAGCTAGCCAGGACACTTCTTCACGGCCGGCGCTGGCTAATGTTCATAGCCCCAAGAGAGAAGAGCCCCCGGCAGCATCTTCAACCGACGGCCTGGATTCTGCTGCGAGTGTGACCGTTGAGGGAAATGGTGATTGGTCTCGAGTCTCTCCGCCATTTGAACCGCTTATAGAGTCTGGGAGCGGCCCCTGTACCTCAACGCCTCTAGTCCCTGGGGATCCTGCACTGTGGGGGGCGGTTACAGAGCCGCACCGTGAAGAGGCGATCTTCCGAGGGCCTGCAGCATTCCAGAACCGGGCTGTCAAGTATCTTGCATCAGTGACTCCCCCACCAATGATCGGCTTCCTTGCTGTGTCCCAAAAAAATCAAATTGTGCCAAGGGAATGGCTTCTTTACTTGCCATTAACTGGATCAGTCTATTGCTATGCCTGCAAACTCCCGTCATCCCCAAAGCCCTGGGGTTTTACTCCTCTGGTGTCGTTTGAAAAATTAATTGTAACCATTGTTTCCTCAGAAGTTCTTCCTTTGGTAGTTTAAGAAAGACAGACTTAGTAGAACAACGTAGAACACAGTTTCTAGACATGATGCACACACGACAGTGTTTGGGGGGGAGAGTGAAGTTTTCGCGGCAGTCCAAGCAAAACGTAGGAGGGAAATATTTCTAGTGATGTAGATACGCAGCGGTTAGAGACTCGGACTAGTTCCAGTCTCATTTGCGTGATTCAAAGTCGACTCCCTTTTTTACAAGCCAATAACTTTGTTATTCATTCACCTTCGGACTTAAAACTTGGCAGACTGCTTACTTTCAAACACGGCAACATAACAGACTGCATGCAATGTAATTTTCATGATCTTATGTTACTTACTCTTTAAAGCCCCATTACAGCCTCAAATCTCGTTGAGTATGATGTGACGAGCGGCATTCTGCAATTTTCTACCAATCTTCTCCTCAGATCCTCTCAGGTATGATGGAGATCATCAGTAGACAGACATTTCAGGATTCTACAGAGATGTTTAGTTGTGTTCAAGCCCAAGCACTAGCTGGGCCACTCAAGCAAATAGACAGAGTTGCCACCCTTGCATTGATTTAGCTGTGTGCTCATTTTCATGTTGGAGAATTAACCTGCTGCCCTGTCCGAGGTTCTGAATGTTCTGGGCTTGGTTTTCATGATCATCATCTCTGTATTTTGTGCCGCTGAGCTTTTCTTCTACTCTGACAAATGCCCTAGTCCCCACAGCTGAAAACCACCCCCACATCATAATGCTGTTTCCACCACACTTTACTGTTGAGATGGTATTCAACAGGTGTTGAGCAGTGCCTGATTTTTTCTGGACATGGTGCAGACCAGAGAATCTTGTTTCTGACAGTTTGAAAGATTTGTTGAAGTACGTTTTTTTATATTTAATATTTTTTAACATTAATTCATATGTCTTCACAGACTCAATGCTTGAGTCTGGCCACTCTGCAAAAAAGCCCAGATTGGTGGAGTGTTGCAGTGATGTTTGTCCTTCTGTAAGTTTCTCTTATCTCCTTATTTGATCATTAAGCTCAACCAGAGTGATCATCAGCTTCTTGGTCATCGCTGTAACCAAGACCCTTCTCCATCGATGGCTCAGTTTGGACAGGAGGTCAGCTCAAGTAAGAGATCTGGTGGTTCCAAAACTCTTTTATTAAGGATTAACGGAGGCAACATGCTTCTGTGAACCTTCAAAACAGTGGATTTTTCCAGGCGTGTTTCCCAGATCTGTGTCTTGAAACAATCCTGTCTCTGAGGCGCTAATGGCAGTTCTTTGAGCTAAAAAAGCTTCTGAGCTAAATTTGAAGTGTCCCAGAATCTGGTAGAATACTTATGCAATGAACTTAAATCAGTTTTTAATTTTTAATAAATATGCAAATATGTCACAAACCATTTTTTTTGTTTTGTCATTATTGTGCATGGAGCGTAGATGAATGTATTTTTTTATAGTAGTTTAAGATAATGCAGTATTATAACAAAATGTGAATATATTGAAGGGGGATGGATAAATTTCCAAGGCACTGTATATTTTCTCTTAAGAACAGTTTTGTGAATCCGCCCCCAGCTTTTTCAGTCAAATCGACCTATAGACAGAGTGGCCCCAAAAAATTTTTTAATTACAAGCATGACAAGGAAGGTGATCGGTAGGGCAGGATCAAGCTAATAAAAAATATAAATGGCGGCCAAAACACCAGTCCGAGTATAGTTTTAATTTTCACTTCCAATCACTTTTGATTGCAATGCCTATTTTTTCATGAAATATTGCAGCACTTATTGTAAATAGTTTATCAGTGTGGGTCATTCTCTTTTAAAAATCGTGTGCCTTCAAAATCTTAGCGTAATTCTGAATATGTACTTCCGTCCTGTTATGACTATCCATCTTCGATGACATGCGAGACGGCTTCGGTGTAGCATACATTAACTCCTCCCCTTCAACAGTCAGTCTACTGCCAGTTACATTTCAAAATGCAAGGGCTGCTTTTATATATCCAATAAAATTGCAGAGAAAGATAAAGGCACGCCCACTATTTTTCTCTTCAAAATTCGTTTCAACTGCCAATAGCAAATCCCGCCTTCTTTCATTTGATTGGACAGTAATCCTTGCCTTCATTCACTTGTTTGGCCACCTTAATCAGATTGAGATTGACAAGCGCTGTTAGACAGCTGGACGTCTCAACTACTTATTAAGACCAATGATATTGGACCCACTCACTTTAACCTCTCTAATTTAGCACATATGTCATTCACTTTGCAGAGTGCTGTCAGTCAAATCTATTTCACATGAGGCATAAACAATAAATCAAACTCCATTCCGCATTTTGGTTACATTCTTGACTTCCACACTATTGCTTCCTCAAATGCATTCCACCTGGCTCATTCAGAATCCATAAAAATAAACTTAATTCTGTTTCGATAAAGCAAGGTAAACAAATCAATATTGTACATTATAGCCTAGAGTGTAAATTATTATATTAATTAAAATGATTAAATGGATGCCAACTATTAGGGACAATAAATACCCCCATACTAACCCTAATTTCTTCCATTAGTTAAAAAGAAATGGCTGTACAATCTGATATGAATATATGAAATATAGAAGCGGGAGCACAGCAAAAGGTGGATTCGAACTTGCTTTGTCTATTACATTTACATTTTTACATTTAGTCATTTGGCAGACGCTTTTATCCAAAGCGACTTACAGTGCACTTATTACAGGGACAATCCCCCTGGAGCAACATGGAGTAAAGTGTCTTGCTCAAGGACACACTGGTGGGGGATGCTGGGATTGAACCAGCAACCTTCTGATTACCAGTACAGTGGTTTTACCCACTAGACCACCATCTCTCACCACCATCTCTCTCGCTTTGATATGTAGCATCAAAACTACTTGTCAGACATCGAACTTACTACACCCATGATGTTGCAAATTTGTGTTGTTTTTACCCACTCATATTTTTATGCTTCCGACTCCCATGTGTAGACCACATAGGAGATCAGTTATTTGATCATTTTCGATAGTATTTTACGGCCTTTGATGCCGGCCCCAATCCCCCACCTGCATATCCTGCATACCCAGACGTTACGCCGCTGGTCTTACATGACAAATAAACAGCTCATCAAATTCTGTGTTTATTGTTAGATGGCACATGCTTATTCAAGTCTACCTCACTCTGACAGTAAAAAACTGAATGGAAATGATAAGAAAATATAATATGTCCTAAAACTGTGCAATTTGATAGAAAATATATTCAGAATTGTAATTGTATAATCACATAATCATAGTCAATGGAAGTTTTATCCAGTTTTAAGAAAGAGATTTTGGACAAATGTAGGGACATTATGAATAAACCTAATTGCTCATTTTCACTGAGTGGTACGGCTCTGGACGGTTCGGTATGCTATGGTTGGGTTCTGCAAACCTTGATCCATCTTGCGCTTCAACTGCCAACAGTACCCTTACTTAATAGGATGGTGTATGCCGGAAAGTAGTGCTTGTATCATGCGCAAATGATGATTCTCTGTCAACCAATCAACATTCCACAGTGAGTCTAGATCCACTCTTTCAGTACTGGACAACTTTACAAGGTACCCTAATGAAAGGGTCACAAAAAGTGGAAGAAGAAATCCAAAATAAGCTTGTGGAAGGTGTGTACTAAGGGCCATTACCGAGAGCTGTTTTTGCTTTCCACACATTGATTAGATTGGTTCGGACCACACTGATGGGTGGATACGTTAAAAGGTTCAGTCCAGTTCCGCCCCCGCTTCATTCTATACAATTTTGTTCTGCAATAAATGTATTATTTGTAAAAAAATATATATTAATGTTACATATATTTGAACAGTAATGATACTAAAAGAATTACACTTTGAAATGTTCATGCTGTCCTGTTTTGATTGCAATGTGCACAGCCGGTAAGAAAAAAAGCCAGGGAAAATAAAAAAACCTCAGATCATCCACTGGCATTATACCTATAATAAGTGAACTGTAAAGTACTTGACAATATTTGTCGAATATTTACTTAAAATTTGTAAATCTGCTTTTGTTGTTTTTGCTAGGCTTTATGGTCACTGGGGTCTTTTACCACAGCATTAACTATCTGAAGCACATAGACAGAATAAGTCCGTTTACACTGTGTGAACTTCCTGTCCGTCTTTACATAGGAAAAATTCTAGTCTATTCTATTAACAGATCTGCGAGTTTATTCCTGTGTATCCGCACACCTGGAACATCAGGAAATAACAAATCCATAGCTGAATGTGATACGTAAAGCTTAATATATTGCCTGTAGGTACAGTTTTTAGGACCAAACACACAGACAAGCATTTTTCAAATGGTGACTTAAAGTCATGTTAATTATCACACACTTAAACCTAATTTAAACCACACTATCAACAAAGTACAGTCAGGCAACATGTCCGACCCTGCATGTACATTCGACACTGTTAGTGCTCATAACACAACTGTTGACTTTATTTGTAATTTCAGATTATATTTATGTGGTCAGAAGGGAAATCTGTAAATGTATTGTGGTGGGTATCTGATTAAAGAGCGCTCTTGGCTCACTTTACACATGTTGAATTTCAATAGACTGAATGAGAATTTTACCAGGCCCAGCAGGGATAGCAGATCACATTTGAGGGGGTCAATAAATGTCTTCTAAAACAAAGCAATACGTTTTTGAGAACAATCAAACATGTATAGATGAAAACAAAAGCCTGTAGGAAATGGTGCACAGCTTTCCAGACCCTCATGCTCACACGAAACCAGTGGTTCCCTTTCTGTTGTTCTCTGGACGTTGTGTCGAGACAGAGTAGGGCTTGAACTTGAGAACCTATCATCTCTGATGGTAAATTTTAAAGCCCAATGAACTTGCCGAATGGCATGTGCATGCCAATCTCCGCCCCATGCATAGGGATACCTTGGTGGGCGTTCTATACCCCCGTGCATAGGGGTACCTTGGTAGGCCTTCTATGCCAAGCGATTTTCGTCTCGGTTTGAGATATACCATTGGAAATACGAAGTGATCAGCGGATTCTTACCCTACATCAAGTAACATTCCTCTGGAAATTTAGGCAGTGAGTCAAATAGCTTTTTCTTACAGCCAGAAAGACAAAGATGTGTTGTCTGTGGCAGCATTCGAGGGCACAGAAGAACTCTTGGAGCTCCTGGCTTATGTCGGTCGAATCCAGGAAGATGCGGACGGGGAGATCTCAGCAAAGCTTTCCCGGGTCACCGCGAGCATTGGGCTGCAGTGTATGTGACCACCGTCCCCTCAAGGCTGGACTCCTGGTCCCTGGGGATGTAGCAAGGTGCCAAGCCGTGCACCGCATTGGTGCTGTTTTTACCGGAGGTGCCCAAGGAGTTCACAAAGACTTGGAATGCCCTGTTCTTGTCAGACAAGCTTGGATATGTTGATGGGTCCCAGGTCGGGCATGCGGTCGCACAGGCAAAGGGACTGATGAGGGAAAGACCAACCCAGCGTGGATGCAGGAACTCAGGACTGCCACCGACCTTGCAGGGTCGTACAATGTCCACGCTTGTCGTCCAAGAAAGACATCTGTGGCTCAACCTTGTGCAGATGAGAGATGCTGAGAAGCAAGCTGGGCTGTTTGAGTGCAGTCCATTTGCCAGACGCTCGCCCAAGTTTCATGGCTTCCTGCACATCAGGGCTTCCTGCACATCTCAGTTCTTCGGGGTTCTACAGCCCGTGCTTTATCATCCCAAAGAAAGGTGGGGGTTTGGTCCCATTCTGGATCTGCGCACCTTGAACAAGGGCATAAACCCATCCTGAGATTAATTCGACTTCAAAATTGGTTCGTAGCAATCTACCTGAAGAAGGGTTTGGGATAAGGGGCATTTAGCCCTTCAAACTAAGATTCCACGACCTCACTTCAAAATTTTCCAACACGGCTGCTCATGAGAGTAGAATGTAAGCCTTTATTTTTGGCTTCAATAAGGATTTAAACAACAAATAATCATCTTGTTTATGTTCAGTTTAATGCTGTGTTCTGTTTCTTGTCTTGAATACTTAATACATTTATAAAAAGTCGCTATATTTTGCTAATGTAATGCATAACTGATTACACGATAGAATCGCAACATATTCAACTTAAATTAAGATTTGATGAGGTCCAGGAGCTTTCCGTTTTACTGAGAATTGTTAACTAAATCTGAAATGTGCTGAAAATAGAAATGACTCCATGTTAACTTGCTGGCTGTATCAAATCTTTTTTCCTCTTATGTTTTCCATTTGAAATGACAAGAATGTTCATATTGTCGACTTAAATTAAAAGAATGTGCGGAATAAAAGACAGAAAGAATCCATAATGCAAAGTAGTTGGTCATTTACATGTCCAACAAGTGAAATAGAATACAGGACAGTGTATTCTGGGCTTGATGTTATGGTCAATGTGCTCATTCTTTTGGAACAGCCAATAGTATTCAAGGTTATAGGTCAGAATAGGCATGAGAATGCAGCTGCTGTCACATACAGTATGTCTACTGTATGTCATAAAATGTCTCAAGGAGACAGTGACTCTACAGCAGGCCTCCTGAATTGTAGAACTGACGCCAGTCTGCCCCTCTGTGACCTCTTACCTTTAACCCCATATCCGGCTTTAGCAGCAGATATTTTAAACTGTGGTTTAGAATTCATACTTATGAGGACCATACGCTCAACTAAACATTATAATCATTTTAATCTAGGATATTTTTGTCATTTATAAAAAGTTGTTTTACTGTAGTGTGCTGTACACTGCGAGTTTATGAAATAAAATTACTTAAATTAATGATATGAATAAACAGTGCTTATGAACGGTTTTAGTCTCCTCCATTGAAATGAGTGAAGGCCTGACGTGTCACATTTTCTGTGGAATAAAGCAGGCTACCTAGAATGAACGAGAACTAGACAAAATATTTGGCTCAGCCTTTTATGCTTAACTTGAACAAGCAAAAATGATTTGTTCAAATATATGAAATCAATGTCACAGGAAGACTTCAATGTAAATTTTTTATACATGTAAACACATTATTAAAACAAATTTGAAGTCAAATTATAAGTAAACTGTTTGTATTGCTTGAAAAGTATTACTTCAATTACTGCGGTGTTAAATAAAACCTTATAATTACATACCGAAAGTGATTTTTTATTAGAAGGTTCTGTCTATATGCATTTGACCTGTTCCTAAAACCCCCATTTACACATTTTAAAGGATTTTGATATTCTACATTAAATACATTTGTTACCCATAACATTTTAGCTATAGGCTACTGCCAAAACTTTGAAGCTCAAAGCTGCTCAGAATCCAGATAGAACCTTATAATTCCAAGGTGCAGTGTTATTTTGTTATTGTAAATTCATGGATTTTCCCCTTCAATATATAAAGCATTGATCGTTTTAAATGAAAAACAAACATTGTATGCGTAATTTGTTAAGGCAACTAAAATAAATAACAAATAACAGTTGTATTACCTGCAAAAACAAAATTTTCCCCTAGCTGCCACATCTATTACGCTGGCAATTGAAAAATCCCCACTAGGGGGAGTTATTGTTTGACATAAAAAGTCATGAGAAAACAAGAGTGCTTTTGCCCTCTGATGTTTCGTATGGATAGTTCACCCAGAAAGGAAAGTTCTCTCATCATTTACTTACCTTCAGATTGTTCCAAACCTGTATACATTTCTTCTGCTCTTCTAAACACAAAGGAAGCTATTTGGAAGAATGTTAGTAACCAAACTCATCCCCTATTGTATTTAATTTCAACAACTGGAGGGTGATTAAATGATGACAGAATTATTATTATTTTTTTGGGTAAACTATATCTTTAAGAGACATGCTTTGAGATCTTTCGTTGATGTAACTACACAACACGTGTTAAAAAATACTACATTCACACTCGGGGTCTTCATGCTCACCAGAACATTTGGACCAAATAACGTAAAAACACAATGGAAGTATGCGGTCAAATGCAAAGACCGTGGCAGGGCCGTACACAGGAAATACGCATTGGAAATATCGAGGTCCAAAAACTGAATTTGACCCAAACAAAAATAATGACTTTCTTGATCTACATATGTGCATTTTAAAAGTTTGGAGTGCAAATTACATAACAATTGCTAAAACCATGTCTGTCTTTTCATGTTTATCAGTATTGACAGTATACACATGGTCAATTGATATTATTATACAAATACTACCATAGTGAAATACAACCTGCTTTCATAAAGGAACATAATGCATTTGGGTTTGAAATTACATAAAGGCAAGAGAGTGATAACAGAATTTCCATTTTTGAGTGAACTGTCCCTTTAACGTTTTTGTGCAGCTACATAAGTTGCAGACACTTAGGTTTTTATTAAAAATAGGTCAATTTAAATGATATAGAAACAGAATTAAAGAACGGGAAGTTGTTTAAAAGTGATGCATTTGAATTCTTTGCAAATCATATAGTTGTTTTAATAGACTATCCAGAACCTATAAACACACCTGAATCAAAGCCACGCAGTTTAGCATGAACTAGTGAAGATCTGGTAATGTTTTTGCCACGTCAAACTGATTTAAGCACGTAAATGATATGTTTTCGGCGTTTTGGATTTTGTATTACTGGATTACAATCGGTCGTTTTCTCATGTTTGTTATTTAAATGTTGACGCGCGTCAAGCACGCTCAAAACGAGAATGGAAAGTCCCGGGCGCTTTGAAAAAGGGGATAAAGTGACCCAGTCAGCGTTTTAAATGCATGTTTAGATGCGACATGTGAATGCCCGCTTACATTTCTATGATAAAACATTAAACAGTTAGCTACTTACATCGAGCTCTATCACAGTAGAACTGAACTCGAGCTTTACTTCTGACAATAGTAACTCACGCCTTCATTTATTTGATTGGACAGCAATCCTCGCCTTCATTTGATTGGCCAACTCAATCAGATTGACACTTAAAAGCGCCGTCAACTAGCTGAGGTAGATAAAATCTGAGATCAGCTATAGGCGTTTTCTGCTAAATTGGCAGTACAAAAACACTTTTTTTCAAAATTCCCGATAAAACTACCGAGGTCTGGACCTCAATGGTGGGTACGGCCATGAGTGTGTGGGTATTTGGATAAAGCCTCTCTCTCTCTTTTGTGTTTTGTGTTGTCTTCAGCATTATTTGTTCTGCGGTTAGTTTCAGTCACGTGGTAATGTTAGCTCACCTGCAATCAACGGGCTGATTGGTTTCACCCCAGGGAGCCGTTTTAAAACCAGAATTTGAGGGATTAAAAGCGGGTAGCCTAGGCAAGGCTGTTGTATAGTTTCATTTAAACGTTAATTGAAATTAACATATTTTGGTGTTTAATATTAGTGCTAATGCTAATCCATTGCCTATTTAATGCTTTAATGACTTGTATATATAAGGTTTACTTGTACCTGAATAAAATCCATCTGCTTGATACAATAGTAAGCAATGTGTATGTCGTCAATATCAGTCTGAAATAGATTTTATAGGTTTTATAACTCTAGTTTATTAAAAGGCCATTTAAAATTAAACAGTGCAATGTTTATGATGTTTTTAATATCCAGTCACTTTAATGTGCAAATAACCTTGTGTAATTGTTAAAGTTTAGGTATATTCTAATATTGCATATGTGTAGGTCCATCATGTTATGATTCAGTGTGTGTTCCCCTGTGGTTTGTGGACTTTTGTTATTTCCTTCTTACTGTCCCATGTTGTAGTCCTTTGTAGTTCTTTTGTTCTTTGGCCCTCTGTTAATTATCTCGTCTTGTTTTTTATTATTGCTTCATTTCCCTTATGTATTTAAATCCCAGTGTTTGAGTTTTCTTTTGTTAGATGTTGTACATGTTAGATGGTCATCTATGCAGGGCTGTCCCAAGCATGGGGCGGGGCCCTACATGTCTGGCTCTTTTTCTGTTTTAATATCAAATCTTGTATATGATATTAAGTGCAGTGTTTCATTGGTCAAATACGCAAATAGAATTTCAATGCGCAAAGTCAATAAGACTTGAAAATGTAAATAAGACTAAATCACAGCCATCAGACACAGATTTTCACGTACGTCTCTCGTCCATTTGTTACCAAGATATCACACCGGACAACTCTGGATGCTTCCCTTAACCCTGCAGCACCATTCACACAGTTTAACATTAAATCAATCTCCGATCTTTCATCCGGAGTAGACTTTGAATTTGAGCTAGCCTGCATCCAGAATGTACGGGTCTCAGGGTTGCCAAGTTTGCAGTTTTCCAGTGTTATTGGGCTGGTTTTAAAATTGGGCATGTTTTATTAAAGTGCAAAAATTTAAGTGTCAGAAGAAAAGGTGCAATCTATCTAAAAGCGAATGCTCGCGCAGACCTGACTGAAACGCCTCGTGTAACCGCACCCAGGGATGGATTACTGACCGGGCAAGGGGCCCTTGACAATTATGATCCCGAAGGGTCCCTGGGTTTCAAGGCTGTGCCATCCAGTTTCTTATAGAGAACCCAACAACAATGAAAATAAATGTTTATCTATGTACTTTAACTTATTAAATTAAATTTTACTTATTATAAATTGACTTAATAATTAGATTACAGCACATTTAAATTGAACTTCTCAATGTTTTGCTTGATGTGTCAAAGGGTGATTTTATGGTGAGAAATATTTTTTTATTTATGTGATGCATGAATTTGTGTATGTTTGACAGTTAATTAAAGAAATGTGTTTCATGCGCCTTCATTTGGTCCAGTGTTGATTTTTCGCTGTGTTGATAATATTGGACTTCTATAAACCCTGTAGGCTACAGATTATTTTTATAATATTCCTTATCATCTTAACTTCACTTTTTATAACTGTGTATGCGCAGCTAAGGGAAAGCACAGAAAAAATGTAGGAGGGGGCCCTTGGAGGTAACTGGCCCCGGGGCCCTTTGAAGTCGTAATCTGTCCCTGACCACACCCCCACAAATCTACGTCAGTTACTGTTATGATTGACTAAAACCGCCCAAATGTATATGCTAGGTGGGGTTACCTGTAAATTCTATTGCTTTGGAACCTGATAATCCAAATATGGTAAGAGGCGTTATATTTCCGATACAAACATGCACGGTGTCTGGAAAATACCGCGTTTTTGAACCTTAAATCATGTATACACATTGCATTACATCTAAAACAAACAATAATATTCGTTTGAGCCATGTCATTGACCCCTTTAAGCAGTTGCCGCGTGGTGTTTTTAATCTGCAGATTACAGGAGTAATGATTTTGTTTATCAGTGGTAGTATTTGTATATTTAATAAACTGTTTATGATATCTACTAGGCATATACAGTGATTTTCAAGTGTCTTTTCAAGTTTACACTGTCTGGATCATCCCCTATCTCCCATCTACTGCACAATGCGTCATTCACCATGTAGATAAATAATAAATAAATCTCTGAAACAAGTGGCTGATGTGCTTCAGCGGCTTCATAGTGAAGGGGGCGGGACTCTTCTGATTTTAAAGCGCATTTGAATTGAAAAGAACTTTGACAACAGGCTGAAGTGTAGCATGATGTCATAGAATTTCTAGATTTTTTTGAGCGCCTGTGCGAGACTGTCAGGTTTGAATGCATATATCTTTACAATCCACATTTTATAAGCACTTAGAAGCATATCAATTTATTGATGATAACATCATTTTAGTAAAATTATTTCAGTTCGTCTTTAATCCATCACCGTGAAACTGGGCAGTAGTATTGTAAAAAGCACAAGGACAAGGACGTCCTTTTTTTTGTATAAATGTATAGCCTCGTTAATATCAAATCAATTAATTTTTATTCAAAAAGATTACATGACATATTTGTGCCTTCAATCACTTGTCTCAGTGTGAGCCTATAAAAATATACTGTGTAAAAACAAACATTTACATAATCAGCAATTTTCCTGAAGAAAGTAAAATAAATAACAAACTATTTCTTATTTTAAGAATATTATGTAATTTTATTAGAAAATAAAACACAAACGGTGTTTAGTGCAGAAATGACATGCTTCATTTTTAAACCCATGCTTGAAATTAAATATAATATTTAAATAGTTTTAAACTTAATATGTTCACAAACGTTCTGTGTTACCAGATACACAGTCACAAACCAGAAGATATTCCCAGACACAGAGAAAAGTAAGATATCTGGGCCAGAAACATAGAGGAGATGCACACAATCTAAGCCCTTCTGCTCAAACACACACAAACACACACACACAAAGATTTATAGAATAGGGCAGGATTAGGTTTCTATGTCTGTTGTTGTATGATGAGGATTGAGTTGCTGTTTTATGTTGCTCAATGAACAGGAACTACCTCCATACAACTTAGCTCAAAGAACTCGCCCACCACACCTAAACCTGCATGTTTTTATGTGAGAAAAAAAGCAGAGGAAACATAAAAACAAAAGACATCTATTCATAGAGCAAACCAGACCATAGTTTATTAAAACTAGTTTGTACAGTAATGGCACAAGCAAATTATACTGTGAATAAAATTTGAAGGAATAAAAAAAGTGTAAAAAAAATAGTAAGTATAATATTGCAATGCTTTAATAATAGGCATAATTCTTTGGAGTGCTTTTTAGCAACCCTGATAGCATTGGTGGAAAACATCTCCTTTGTAAAAACAAAGCACAAAACTTAGCTGTTTCTTTAAACAAAAGTAATCATGCATATCATAAATATACCTTTTTGACATTACTCTGTTAATTTGAATGTTCTTAGCTGAAGGATAAACAAGCACTTTACAAATGAACCAGAGGCATAAAAAGTCAGACCCATATACAAGAACTTTTAACAGAACTGATTCGTCGATAAGTGACCGCGTAGTGCTTTACTGGACATCCTTTGTGTATTTAGTTTTTTTTTTTAAACACTCAAATAGTAACAGCAGACCCCAAGGGAGCACTCAAACTCCCAAGCGCCAAAAACAGGGAGAAAGAGATGCAGTCAACGTTTCGCACGTGTTCTTACACACGGATTATAACATTTCTTTAATAAAACAGTTGTCAAACATTAAACATTTGGGAACTTACATCATGCTCTTTCACATATAAGGTGGACATCAAGCTTTGCCTCTGTCAATAGCTAATCCTACATTCGTTCATTGGGTTGGACAGTAATCCTCGCCCTCCTTCATTTGTTTGGCCCCCTCAATCAGATTATTGACAAGCACAGTTGAGGTAGACGTCTGGGCGTCGGAACCATTGTATGTGTTTTTGGAGAGGACCCACCCACTTTTTAAGACAAATTATATTGGACCCACTCACTTTTACATCTCTGATGAAGCGCATATGTCGCTTAATTTTCAGAGTGCTGGCAATTAAAGGATTGATGAATTAAAATCACAATTTTACAATTACTTTAGTATTAATAAAAAAATTCACAAGCTTTTATTATATAAGATTGAATCGTATTGACATCATGTAAGTGTTAGAACTGAAAACACCCTTGTTACTGAGATTACATCTGTTATTAACGCCAGGATCTGGAATGCACCTATCTATGACGACATTGATAGGTTGAACACCGGCTCCATAGAAAAATAACAACGACTACTTCTCTAGCCCCGCCCACTGGTCCGCGCATGACAATTCTGAAGTGACACGGAAGTAGATAGAGCGAGCAAGCAATAAACAAACACGCTGTTAATGATAGCTTAATATTGTGCCACCCCTGGTTGTGGAAAGAATACAGTAGCTGCATAACCTTCCTTCGGATTCCGACATTAGTTATGCGGGGTTAAAGTTTATTTTTAAAGACAATCTTTTTTCGTTTAATTTCTCTGAGGATTCCTTCGTGAACAATCGACACTGGATTTGTGGAATGACTAAAATTGAAAAGCAGTGCTGGGTCATGAATATTGGATCCGATAGGAATGGAGCAGCAATCTTATGTGAGTAACACATTTTTGTACTATGCGTCACTATTGCTTTGTTAGAGATGTGCCCTGAGCACTCTCGCACTAGATTAAATAAATGTTTCAACAAGTTGGTATGATTTATTAGGGTCTTCATGAAATGTCTGGAACTTATTTTGCTTAAAAATAATCAATTCTGTGTCAACAAAACACTTCTTGCCTCGTCAAAAACAGCTCTGCTCACAGAAACCCGTTTTGGTGCATGTCTCTTTAAATGATAATGAGTTACATCGCACCCCACCCCCCTTCCGTCCGGCTTGTCAACACACGCGTGATAATGCATGACAATGGTTTAGATAAATTATATTTCCTGAATTCCTCTGCAGTTAGTTTCGTCTCAATGTCTCTGTAGATTAAAAATTCCCTCCCAGCAAACAGCGCTCACATTGTGCGTGTATGTTTGCCTAACATCCACGGATTGCGCACATGCAGAACATTCATACAGCTAGACTCCAAGTGTCCATCTGCACTTTTATAAAGTAAATTTAACACTGTCTTTGAATGTTCTATTTAGCCTCTGACTGACTTAGCTCCCTTCGCTATCATATGCTAACGTTATCCTCCTATATATACGTTACATTAACGTCAAATTAGACTGTTATGAAATATAACTTACATCGGCAGTTTTGTCTCGTTCAGTCGGTCTCGATCTCTTTGAGGAAAAACTTTGAAGCTAATCCTGCTTGTGTCCCAGGTTGAAAAAGCACTCCTGCTTGAAGTGATTTGCGCAAACATTGCATGTTGTCCTAAAACTTTAGCCATGGCATCACATACAGCGATGTCGCTTGTGAAAACAACAATGGCGGAGCGTGGTGGGTGGAACTGTGTAGAATAAGGGGCGGTAACATTATAATAAAATCTGCTTTGCACATCAGAACCGGAGCGAAATTTGAATGGCTCGATTTCTCACATGCTTGCAGGGAAAGGCACACCCAAAAAAACTTACTGGGTTCTTATTGTTCACGTTTTCTGGGTTGCTAGATGCAGCGGGGACCCGCTTATAGCACTTAAACACAGAAAGTGGGGTTTTCATATGATGTAACCTTTATCATGTTTCTTCACGCATTTCAGCATGCCTGAGTGACATTTCGCTCTGGATGAAGGACCATCACCTGCAGCTGAACCTTGAAAAAAAAGAACTGCTTGTAATTCCGTCCGACCCTAAACTCCATCACAACTTCTCCATTCAACTGGGCTCATCAACCATCACATCTTCCAGAACGGCCAGAAACCTGGGAGTGGTGATCGATGATCAGCTAAACTTCACAGATCAGGTTGCCAGCACCACTCGGTCCTGTAGATTCATCCTCTACTACAATATCAGGGAAATTAGACCTTTCACATCAGAGCATGCCAAGCAGGGCCTATTCCAGGCTCTTGTTCTGTCCAGACTGGACTATTTCAATGTGCTACTAGCTGGAATTCCTGCTTGCACGACCAAACCTCTACAGCATTGCAAAGGGGAAGACAATTTCTGGAAAACTGTCCACTGAAAGTTAAGTTGGGAAAATATGTAAATATTCAAATTGGAAACATACAAAGTTTACCAAAAAATGAAAATTCTGTCATTGACTTATCCTTATGTTGGACCTGTATGACTTTTCTTTTGTGGAAAAAATATATATTTAAATTCCCTATAACTGTCTGGACCACTTTTAAACTCTTGTTGTGTTCTTGTTTGCCCCGTGACTACTTGTCTCAACAATATTTTGTTATAAAACACTCGATGTTGACAACTGGTAGCATTTTTTCAAAAAATCAAACTCTCTTTAGATGAAGATAGACAACCATATTTCAGATGGCATGAAAGTGAGTAAATTATGAAAAACTATTCTTTCAAATAGATAATAGTAATAACTTGTTGAATATACTTCTTACATCATTTTATAATATTTTCTTCAGATGCTATCAATTCACACCATGTGTATCTAGAGATCCCTCTTCTCCACCTCCTATAATCTTTATTTAACTCTATTATTTCCTCAGGCATCACCATGGAAACCCCACCTCTTCTGGTCCATCGCTGTTAAAAGGGAAAGGAGAGCTTTATAGAGTGAGGGAAATAATTATTTGATCCCCTACTGATTTAGTTTGCCTGCTTACAAAACAATGAAGAGTCTATCATTTTTATGGTAGGTTTATGTTAACTGATAGAAATTGAATATCATCCAAAAAAATGAGGGAAACAATATAAAGGTTATAATTTGATTTGCATTTCAAGTCAGTGAAATAAGTATTTGATCCCCTACCAACCAGCAAGAATTCTGGCTCCACAGATTGGTAATGTGCCTATATGGACCACAGATTACTCCTGTCACTTTAAGAAAGTACTCCTGAATCAGCTTGTTATGTATATAAAAGATGCCTGCCAACAGAATCTGCATCTTCCATTTCCAAATCTCCACCACCATGGTCAAGACCAAATAGCTTTCAAATGATGTCAGGGACAAGATTGTAGACCTGCACAAACCTCAAATAGGACAGACAAAAGCTTGGTGAGAAGGAGACAACTGTTGGTGCAATTATTTGGAAATAGAAGAAATACTAAATAACTATGAATTGCCCTCGTTCTGGAGCTCCCTGCTAGATTTCCCCAATGGGGTGAAGATGATCATGAGAAAGGTTAAAGATCAGCCCAGAACTTACAATGAAGAATCTTGTTAATGATTTCAATACAGTTGGGACCACAGTAAGCAAGCAAACCATTGGTAACACACTATGCCACAATAGATTTAAATCCTGAAGCACCCGAAAGGTCCTCCTACCCAAGAAGACCCATCTGGCTCATCTGAAGTTTGTCATTTTACATCAAGATGATTCAGAAAAGGTTTGGAGAAAGTGATTTGAGACCAAAATTGACTCCTGTTTTTGGAGGGAGAGAAATGCTGAATATGACCCCAAGAACACCATCCCGACAGAGAAGCAGTGTTGGAAACATTATGCTTTAGGGCTTTTTTCTGCTACGGGCACAGGATGACTTCATCGCATTGAGGGGCTGAGGGACGGGCCAGTGTACCATAAAATCTTGGACGAGTAAAATAAACCTACCATAAAAATTAAAGCCCCTTAATTTCTTTGTAATTAGGCAAACTTACAAAATCAGCAGAGGATCAATATTTTCACTTCATTATTTAACTGCCTTTAAAAAAAGCCTATATAAACAGAAGCCTATATAAAGTGTTACATATGCTCCTTTAAAATTCTGTTGAATAAAACATGCTTTTTGTGTTGAATTTAAAGTGCTGCTTTTCAAAAGGTTACTTCTCACACCAAAAATATTTATATGAATAATGGTGAGCAAGCCTGTTGCTTTCATTCAAGTTTGTCTGTTTAATGTTATAAGAGAAGCAATACTACACTCCCACCCATCCTAAAGATCTCTTCTAAGACTACTCACACACTATATAAACAGACACAGTAATATTTATCCAAGTTCATTTGTAAGCATCATCTCTCTGAATATTCTGGATGTTATTTTACAGTTGTTTGGTAATACAATTCTCCAAAGTAAGTGAAAAATAAACTAATTCAATCAAATAAACCAAAAAGTACGTATATTTAAAATGTAATGTAACTAAATATGCTATACTAATACGTTTCAAACATTGACTTAAAAATGCAAAAAAAAAGTTTGCGTAAAAGACTATGAAATCCCGGGATTTAATCTATTTCCCCAAACTAATCTTGTAACATGACGCTACTGTTTTTTAGATTTACAAGATGCCGGTCTTCATTGTTCACTTCAGATTATTAGGACGCGCCTATTTTCAGAACGCGAGCTTTGATTGGCAGATTTAGATTTGAAGGCGCGCCTTCACTTGAGGTTCTATTCTGATTGGCCAGCTACGGGTGTTGGTGACGTCATCGCGCGGAATGTCCATTCATCTTTGCAGTTGGGCGTTGTACACGGCATCTTATTGGCAACAAGGGAAATTTCTTCATTTTCTGCACAGTCCGTAGCGGCACAGCCATAAATCTGAGCTATTTAATAGCTACATCTACTTTCAAGTGGTTTTATAGCGCTCAGCAAATTTCTTCACTGAGACTGGACTTCGATTGCGTTCTGCGTTAACTTTTGAGAGGCCTTTCAGTCTAGATAGTCTTTCATTTCCAGAAAGAGATTTGTTGGTCTTTGTTCTGAATTGGGATCTGTTGAGTTCTTTGTTGGAGTGAAACATGGGAGCGCAATTCTCTAAGACAGCTGCAAATGGAGAGACTGTGGCAGAAAAACCCGGAGAGGCTGCAGCTTCACCATCTAAAACCAACGGGCAGGTAAACACGATGTTTTGTTTTAGCGTTGATAACATATCATTTGTTTATTTAGCGAATGCTTTGCGCTAAATTCTGCTGGACATAATCCAGCCAATAGAAACGTAAAAAATCCGTTTAACAAACAATCTTAAGCATTTCAGAGCATTAACTTTAGTATTAGAATGAGCTCGAGCAATATTTTAGTGTTTTAAAATGCGTTTACGTCGGCTTTGATAATATGTTTTTCCGTGCTTTAGATTATGCTCTCTGTAAGCATACAAAATGTTTTTTGACGTATTGCTTAACGTTGTTTAGTCTTCTGTTTTTGGCGGTTTTGCAAAGAAAATATGTTATTGTTTGACTAACAATGACTCGCCACGCCTTTGGTCTCAATTGCGCGGAAGATGCTGCACTATCAATGCAGGATCTGCGACGACGAAAAATATATAAATGAATAATGAGTGGAAAGTAGACCTTTTACGCTTTTTAGGTTGGTTCCATTAAATATTAAAATGAGTTTATGCAGTGTAATAAACACGAGCATCAGCTGGCACAAGCTTCTTGTTGGCGCTTCAGATTATTTAGAAGCGGTTTTGATCGGAGACACAGCGCCCTCTGGTGGTTTCCACGTATAAATGCGTCTTAACTGGGATCAGCGGGAAGCTTTGCGTGTTAATAAAACACAGCATCGCAGCATGATGTAGTGGAATAAATCATATTACAAAAAGGCATAACAAACCCTTGAGCGCAATAATTGTTTGGATCTGTGTTTTTTGCTGCCGTGCAGGATTGGAAATGGGGGGAACGTGGGGGGCACAGACCAGGGAAGGGAAAAATCGAGGGGGGTAGAGTTCCACCTAAAAATGTAGAAACGCTAGGAACATTTTTTGTCATGTTATGCATAGGTGCTTCAAAAATATAAAATATGTTTGCGGCTTCAGTCCCCCAAATATGAATCAACCGTTTGCACCACTGTAAAGGTATATCAGTTATTAATATCACAGTGATTGCTTGAAGTTTTATCACATTTTACTCCCTTATTGCTATTTATTTGTTAAAACAGCTTCAGTGTTGTCTTTTTAATATAACCTCTGTAGAAATAATATAAAATGTAAAATTAACCATCTTTTCCAAATGCCACAGAACACAGCTAGCCTAAAACTCTAAAGAACCATTATAAATCAATGTATTTTCTACCAATGTTTTCTGCGCTGGCATATTGTAGTCGAGATACTTTTAAATGTAATGTCTGTTTTATTATACTCATATATACAGACAAGTGGTTGTATCTGCACATCCAGTGTTGTAAATTTTAACAGGCTGAAGCTAATGTTCATTGTCCTAATATTGTATTATGTCTAAATAGTACTCATGTTTACTGCATGTCAAGCTTCATGTTGGCTATGTAATAATCTCAGTGTTTTGCTTTAGGAAAATGGCCATGTGAAGGTGAATGGAGATGCATCTCCATCAGCTGCTGAGGGCAAAGAGGAGGTTCAAGCCAATGGCAGCACTGAAACCGAAGAGGCACCGAAAGAAGAGAAAGAAAAAGCTGAGGATTCTTCTGCTGAAAAGAGCCCAGAGGGAGAAAAGGAAAAAAACGGACCAGTTGCTTCCACTGAAGAGGAGGCTGCAAAAGCTGAGGATGGTGCCACTCCCTCCACAAGCAATGAGACACCCAAGAAAAAGAAGAAGCATTTCTCCTTCAAGAAATCCTTCAAGTTAAGTGGTTTTTCTTTCAGAAAAGCCAAAAAGGAAACCGGAGAAGGACAGGGCGGTGAGGAGGGCGCCGTCAGTGAGGAGGCAAAAACAGAGGCAGCTGAAGCTGCAGAATGCGATATGTCTAAAGAGACCAAACCAATAGAGGAGTCGGCGCCTGCCACAGACAGTCCCAGTGAACCCAAACCTGAGGTGACGCCAGTGGAGAAACCAGAAGAGGAGCCCAAGGCTTCTAGTCCTGGCACAGAGGAGCCCAAAGATGAAGTGAACCCATCAGAGCCAGCGATCGCTGAACCCACTCTTTCTCCAACTGAAGCACCTGCACCAGAGGAAACCGCTCCTGCTGCACAGGAAGTGGAATCCAGTCCAGCTCCCCCTGTGGAATCCACTGCTGAGTAACTAGCACAATGCACACCAATAGAAAATGGGGAAATTTTTTAGTCAAAAACATTCCCTGTTGCCTGGTAAAGTGGTACCTGGACAGGAGGCTTTGGAGAACTTTGTTCGCAACCAGGGATATTACATTTTTTGGTATCAATGTTACAATAAGGTTCTATTTGTATCAGTAAGTGCATTAACTAACATAAACTAATAATGAGCAATATAGCATAACGATTAATTTCAGATCTAAAGATTAATTTCAGCATTTATTCATCTCTGTTCATGTTGAACTTTGGCAATTGTTCATGTTAGTTCTGGGGCATTTACTAATGTTTACAGTTAAACATTTGATTTTTAGAATGTATTAGTAAATCAACATGAACTCCCACCGTGTCGACACGGGACGCCACCGATGCGACATGACAACCTGCTTGTTCTTAATGGGTTTGTCTTGCCGCATCAAGTGTGGACAATTTTTTTAATTATGATGGGTTCTAATGCGTTTCGAATGTCTTTTGGTGAAGCGCGTCGGGTCCGGTGTAGACAAGTGTAAGATGAATAAATGCTGTAGAAGAATTATTTGTAGTTTGTTCATGTTAGCTAATACATTAACTAACTGTTAACAAATATAAACTTATTGTTACCAATTTGTACTCACCTTCCCTTCTCCATCTCACTCCAGCCTTTTCTCAAGTCATTTCTCAAGCTGTGAGAGCAGTGTTTTTGCATCAGTATTACCTGTTTCTATTTTTGCATTTTTAAATAAATAAAGTTTGGGTATAGACATGCCCATGGAGTAAGGGGGCTAGGGAACAGGAGTTTTTTTACTTTGGTGCCTCGGAATTATACAACTGGGAACAAACTACCACATAAAGAGTAGTCCAAAAACGAACAACCATCCAACAATTTACATACCACGATTTCTTGAACTCTGAATACATGCTAATATAATTCCCAGTGCTAGGTTTTGAACAACATTTTAGAAAGATCTTAGAAACGTTCCACTTCTCTTTAGCTTAAACTGTCAGTGATTTCCATAGAAAACAGTTGTATAGGTTTCATGGTGTACTGCCATTTCTGAGTTTAATACAGTGTAAGTATGTATAGGAGGGATGTTTTAACTGTGATTATTGTACAAATTAAATCATGATCTTCAGAAGCACATGCAGCGATTGTATCACCAAGCTTGTTTTTGTAAGATAAAATCATCCGAAAGACCTTTTTGAAGCGATTTTTGAACTGAAACTGTCACAGTTTCTGTGTCCTGGTTCCTGTTTACACAATGTGGTTTGATTACAATTGATGATGCTTTTTGAGCGGTCTTTGACCAAATTAAGGAATCTATCACATGCAATATTTGTGTAGCATCTTGTCTTTTTTTCTTTGTAAATACTGGAAAAGCTTTGACCTTTTTGGTTTAGAGATGGATCGTAACTTGACTTACAAAATTGCTTTGCTGAAGGTGTTCTAATTTTCTGTGAGCACACTAAACGCAAAAATAAATGTGAATTACCTTTGAAAACTGTTTGTCTTATTTATCAGGAAACTGTCTCATATCCATTTACATTCTGCTTCATCCCAAAGTCTCAAAGAGTAAGACACTTTTATAAGCTAAAAGCTACTTTATTAAGAGCCAATTAAAAAAAAAATCAGTTTTTCTGAATATACTATTTTGTGTTTTGGAGTTTTCATTTAATTCTGTCCAACAAAACTGCAAAGTTATAAGTTCTAATGAGTTTTTTTTCTTACATAGTGGTGACAATCTGTCTTATTTTCTTCATTATTTCTCTGTGAAATGAGAGCACATTATGAACTTGAAAAACATTGTCTCCTCCAGTATCTTTCTGTGAGATATTTATAGACGAAACTTACTGAGACAGGGCAAAATGTTACAGGCCAGAAAAGTTACAGGTCGCTACACTCTTTCTTTTCCATAAAGGCGTCAATTACAACATGACCTCACTATCTTACAAAGTTTTTTTTAGATTATTATTACTATTATTAATATTAAGACACAAATTAACAAAACAACATTATGACAATTTATGGCTCTTACAAATTACACTCTTTTATCATAATCAGAGGAACAGATAAAACTATATGCACATGTTATACACTTAGATTGTGTTTGTATGAGGGGAAATTATCACATTGTTGCGTCAATCTCTCTGTCCTTCACTGAGAAAACCCACAACATCTTTTATAGTCACCTTTAGAGCCATAGATACAAATTGTAACTTAAGGTAACCGAGATGCGCTATACTCCAATATACAGTATAGTCAACCTTACCCGTTCTTGTCTAAGGACAACTTTGATTAACTTTTTTTTGATCCACTTCAAATGTTGACTACTGTATAATCAAAACCTGAAACGATTTTTTTTTTTGCTGTTTAACTGAAATTACATTGCTATACATATCAATTCTGTTTCAGTCGTATTTTATTTTTGTAACGCTTTTTGCAATGTTGCACTGTTTTAAAGCAGTTTACAGGAAAGAAAGAAAAATAGAAAGAGGTAGAACAGAAAACATTACATAGTATTAAAGAAAGAGTAAGACCATTAAAATACAACAATTTTGTTCAAAGTGAAAAAAAATCGTAGAATTTTATTTTATTTTTATAAGGTAGACTTTGTTAAAAGATAGGATATAGATTAGAACTCTGCTCCACACCCAAGAGCAGGAGGTGGCTTTAATGTACCTACTACGTTGGATGCCAGCCGCCGTTAAAAACCAAAAAGATAGTCATTGCAAAGTCTTGTTGGTTGTGGTATTTCGGATCTGAGAGCTATTTCATGAAACAAGATAAGAGAATAAGCCTAAGTTTTATTTTGGTTAATTAGGCCTATTGTCGGTGGATTTCAGTTTCATAAAGAAAACTTAAACTAGTTTGAACTCCATTATTATAGCAACTTATGCTGGGAAACTAGCCTGGTCAGGAGCAGGCTTACTGTCAGGGGCGAGTATAGTCCAGTCGGGTGCGTCTACATGTCGCCCGCATGATGTAATTTTCATCATCAGGAAGGTCTGCGGTCATCTGCCACAGGGCATGTATGAAAAAAACAGCCGAATCCACTCGGTGACGTATTGCGTAGAGTTTGTGAAGCTGACGTCACACCCTATGTTTCATGTTGTAGTTGCGCCACCATCTTGGCAGAATCAAACTCCACTGCTATTATTGTTTTGATATGTACCGATACTTGTTTTGTTTGATATATGGAGAAATCGAAAGTGCGAGAACCAAGGGCTTTTCCTGAACGACCTCGCGTAATGCTATTGTAGTTTTTAACACAACAAGAACAACCTATCATGTTTATATTTCCTAACCAAACAACACTGCATTGAACGCACTAGCAGCGATCCTCCCAAGATGGCACAATATTCAACACGGCGTGACGTAGCTTCACATTCTCTATAAGGGGGCATTCACATTTTGTGTCTTTTGCGCACGTATATTCGTTATTTCAAATGTAGACGTGCGCATATAGGGAGAAACGTGGTTGCAATACGCAATGCAGTATGACCCTACCATTTTTCAAGGCATGCCGGCGCTGCATTGAGGTAAAAATATTTCAACTTTCAGATTGCTGCATGCACACCGCAGGTCATGTGACAAGAAGCAACCAATATAGTCAAGCTCTGTGACAAAGGAGACACCGATGATCAGAGCATAAATAAATCTTGTAGCAGAATTATTGCAAGTGTTTTTCAGTGCATATAACCCATATATCATTTGTTTCGCCCTCGTCTCATGCAATGACATACGCAAGGAGAGCGCAAACTCAAAGGCGCTTTGGAGTGCTTCAGAACGGTATATGTTAATCGCCCCTAAAGCGTCAATCTAGTCTGCATAAATCACACTTTGTTATCAAGAAATCAGCAAACGATATAAAGTTGTTTTGAGTTATGTTCTTTTTCCATATAAATTACACTGATCTCAACACATTTTCTTCAAGTACTGTCTCTGATTTAGCAGTCTTCTCCACAGTTTAAATGAAGTTACCCACATCCCTCTTTACCCTGTAAGGCCCACAGTTGTAATATTAAATATTTACATGTTTCCCACCAAGGGCACATTTTCAGTATTAGGTCCTATTGTTCGCCCTTGCAATGCTATTAGATGATAGATTTTAGAAGAGCTGGAGGAAGTGTCTAGGGAGAGGGAAGTCTGGGCATCCCTGCTTAGACTGCTGCCCCCGCGACCCGGCCCCGGATAAGCGGAAGAAGATGGATGGATGGATGGATGGACCTTGCACATTACATGGATGAATTGTACTGCTCTCCTATTCCACAAGAAGCAAATTCAAGTATAAACATACTGTTTTTGATTAATCACAATTTAAAATATATTTTTTGTTATTTTTGATAGTTTGAATTAAAATGTAATGATTATTAAATTGTGGAATTAGAGATTAAATAGTTTGGAAGTATTTGTGTACCTATTTCAAAACAACTACCAGTGTCAAGTTTTATTTATTTTCCTTGTTTTCTGGCCTTTGCTTGTTTGAACAAAATATCTGCTTGCTGCATGAAAGCCAGGTGATAATGTTCAGGAATGTGGGGCTATTAGCAGGGCAATTAGGGCACAATAAGATTGCCAGACAGCATTGTGAGAATATTGTGGAATGTGTAAATTTTGTGAAATGTGTTATTTGGTTTACACTGATTGGACTAGAAACTAATTGTTTTTATTTATTTCAGAATGCCTTCTGTGACTGATATCTTTATTAGTTAATTAGTCCCTCACCTGATTCTGTTTCCCTTGATTGTGTTTCGCCATGTATTTAAGCCCTGTGTGTTCTGGTGTGTTCCTCAGTTCCTTGTTTGCGATTGTTTATGTTAACGTGTGTTTCATGTTCTCCTACGCCCGTGTTTGTTTTATAGTCATCAATAAACCATCTGGATTTACGTGTTTGTGGTGCATCTTCATTCCATCTCCCTGTCAACCCGTAACACATGTATACAATGTTTATGGTGTCAATAATGCTTTAGGAATGACAAGAGAACTGTTTTTGGGACTATCACAACTGAAGATGCCTGCAAACAGAGCTATATACTCTACATGAAAAAGATGTACAAATAAGTTCACCTGGTTTTGTAAATACAGTGTAAGCATATTCTTTTAATACATTTTTTAATAAAATTATGACTTATGATTATCATTCTTTAATGATTATTAATGTGTTGATATATACGCCACTGTTTTGGGTCAACATAAGCATTATACCCTGCAAATAAACCCTTCTAATGTTTTCTGCATTTGTTTCGATAGTTAGTCACATCATTGAAATTCTGCTACCCTAAAAGCCCAGCTTCCAATCCTACAACATGTCCATAAAAACATATATACTAAAATGTTGAAAATGCAACAACTGTTTTATTTCTGCATCATAGGACTTCAACAGCAACATTTAAAGGGTGAAACATATTTTCACTTTTCAAATATATTTGGGTCATACAGGGTTAATAGACTTGTTTGCTCGGGCCTTTATTTTCTTCACCCAGATGATTTGGGATGCAGACTGTATCATCACTAATGTAGAGGCAAAATGGCCTGGCTCAACCCATGACTGCAGAATATTTTGGGCCTCTTCTCTTTCCCAGCAACTGGCACAAGATAGGTAATTCATGCCTAAATTACGTCTTTAAAAACACATTCTCAGATTTCTCATTATAGTTTTTTAGTTACACTTTCTTTTAAGCATGTATGTATAATGCATTATAAAAGTAGTTTTAAAGCATTGTAATGTCTTTAAAATAATAATTAGCACAGTAAATACATTATAACACTTAGCAATTCATTGTGACACTACACAATTTAAATTGGTTATAGTTATATATAACTTCATATAATGCATTACAACACACATTAGGAAGAATTATAATGCCTTTAATAACTCTTTACAATGCAATATACATACATACTTCAATGAAAGTGTATATATACAACCAATATACATTTATTTGTTCTGTTAAAACATAAAGAAATATGTTTGTAATAATGTTAGCTATTTTCAGTTCTGTGACATCATCCAACACCATAGAAGTAAAAAAATTGTATATTTTTTTGTTCTGTTGAACACAAAGTGCGATATTTTGAATAATATAGGAACACAAACAGTTCCGGGGCACCTTTGACTTCCATTTATCCTACTATGACAGTCAATGATGTCACAGAATTATTAATTCTGCAAATATCTTTCTGTGTTCATCAGAATAATTTATACAGGTATGAATTGACATGAGGGTGAGCAAATGATGACAGAATTATCAATTTTAGTGTACTGTCACTATGAAGGTTCAAGGTGTTATGATTTACTGACATTAATTTAATATATATACATGTCTTCAGAGGTGTAAATCCGTTTAACTGAAATACAACTCAATTCCAACTCCATAAACTTCATGAAATGCAATAGAACTTTTGTCCGGGTGGTTTTTCCGGCCAGGGATTAAACTAGTCCAAGACTAAAATAAATAAGAGCTGTCCAAACTGAAAACACCTTGCACTGAAATTTCTTAAAATACATACTTTGTGCCGTCTCAAAATGCACTAATGTTTGGAATGTTTGTTAAAATTTATAATACATATTTATAATATATTTAACAAAATAAAATAAGGCCTACTCCTGTTTAAAACTAAAACATGTATCCCTAATGTTTAGTTTCTGGCAAATAGTTAACTGCTAGTTGTATAACTAACAAAGTTAGCTATAGCATACCCTATGCCTATATTCCACACTTTCATTTAGATTTGAAAGAATGATTTCCAGTACATAGGCGAAAAAATGCCTGTATCAGTATCAGCATATCAGATATTAGCACAAATCCAATCTTAGGAATTTTAAGCAAAGTACAAAGCATGTGTACAAAGAATCCTTAGATGCCTTTAGCTCCTTGTTTATAATTTGGTCCACTGTCTCCATTTGTCTAACCATTAGTGAAGAACATGGGTGTAGTTTTTGATAGCTCTCTTAAATTTGACTAACAGGTTACTTCTGTGGTCAAAACAAGTTTTTTCCATCTTAGAGTCCTACCTAAGGTAAAAACATTCCCTTCTTTTAAGTGATTCATGCCTTTAATTCAACAAGATTAGACTACTGTAACTCCCTTTATATGCGCATGAATCAGTCGTCTTTGGCCCGTATTCAGATGGTACAAAATGCCGCTGCCAGGCTTCTTAAGGTGTTTGAAGAAGAGAACACATTACTTCAAGTTTAATTTCTCTGCACTGGCTTTCAGTCCGTTTCAGAATTGATTTGAAAGTTTTGCTATTGGTTTTTAAATGTTTGAATGGTGTAGCACCTGATTATTTTGTGGTCTACTCTCCATTCACAATCCAGTAAGGTCTCTGGGGTCATCCAACCAGAGACAGCTAAATGTTCCACGGGCTATAGGTTGAAACTGAGAGGTGACCGTGCTTTTTCCATTGCTGCACCGAAGCACTGGAACAGTTACCTGTTTACATTAGAACTGCTTCTATGGTATATGATTTTAAGGGAAAGCTCAAAACATATCTATTTTCCTCAGAATTTAGCTAATATGTGTATTTAATGATTCCAAGCGTGTGAAATCTGTCACCTTGGTCAATAATTGTTGTTCTTAATGGTGCTATACAAAAAAAGTTGACATTGACATGTTTAATAAAAGGTGAAATTTGAAGTTTTGTTCTGGCCGAAAGTCAACTTCCGGACTGTGTTTGTTTATCAATTTGGCTTTATATCAATATTCTTTTTTTATAATAATTATTTTATTTTATTGTATGCTATTTTATTAAATAAACAGTTTGTTAAATGGGTTGTGTAACTTTGTCGCATTTCATTTAAGTCAAGAAACTGCTGTTCTAATGGTAACCCAAAAAAAGATTAGCAATACATGCTATACTAGTTATGCCGAAGTTAAGTTTGGGCCACAGAAGTGTGCATTGTTGCTTTGAAACCATCTGTAAAAGGTTTCCGTAGTGACCGATATTAAACTATATATTTATATTTTATGTAGTATGGAGACACGCCACAAACATTTAAGAAAAAAATATATATTTTTTTCACCATAAAGAGTGCAAGTTGCAGTAAATAACACTTAATGATCAGTAAAAAATGAACTGGTGTAGTTTGTCATTCTAGTGACTTCAATCTTAGCAAAGTTGTTTTCTGTGTTTGATGCATGTAAATAATTTGCCCCTGAAAAAGTTACTTTCCACAATCATGGCATATACAAATGTCAACCAACTTATTCATTTTAACAGAATAGTTGCAAGCTAAAACATATTGATCATCACATCCGAAGGCAGTTTCAATAACAAGTGTTGCCTGGCAAAACACATTAGCATTAATTCCATACTATTTCTTTAACATATTCTAAGTCTAAAAAGAAACTGAAATACAAAGTTTTATAAATGAAGGGGAAACTTGTACAATTCATTTTACCTAGGGGAGGAATATAAACCCTTACACCGTGTCTACATCGGATGTGGCGTGATTGCAACTCTACAAGAGAACGAATTAGAACCCATTATAATTTAAAATTTTGTCCACACCGGAGGTGGTGCTGTGCGACAATCCCATTAGAACAAGCCATGTGTCCTGTCCATTGTAGATACGGTGTTAACCTAATAGTTCATCCAAAAATGAAAATTCTGTCATCATTTATTCACCCTCTTGTCATTTCACACCTGCATGACTTTCTACTGCAGAACAAGATATTTCGAAAAATGTTGGTAACTGAAAAACGGCAGTGCCTATTGGTTTTGTTTCTATACAATAGATGTGAATGGGTTCCGTCATTGTTCTGTTACCAGTATCTTCAGAAAATCTTTTGTGTTTGTAAATAACTACAGATTTTTACATTTTTGGACAACCTGTCACTTTAATCAGTGCATTTTACATACAGGCCAGGTTTCACAGACAAGGCTAAGGGCTAGTCCCAGACTAAAGTGAATGTTTGACATGTCTTAATTAAATATAACTTGCCCAGAAATGTCTTAAAATATATCTGTGCCATTGTTTTGTTTCGAGATGCACACAGTAATGTGCATATAAAAGTGACATAAATATCTATATTCAAAGAAGGCATAGTCCTGGTTTTAGCTAAACTGTGTCTTTGAAACCAGGCCACAAGGTTTTAAAATACATTTTTACATTTATCAGAATCGGCAGAGTTAGCACAGCAAAAAAAATGTATTCACTTGTTTATGCTTAAAACTCACATGCTTTTTCTTTTCTTTTTATAGAAAAAACATTTTAAATTTTGAAGTTTGTAATTAGTAAAATGAGTAAAATTGTAAATAAAGCTCTATCAGAATGATCTGATAATCATAGTTTTCATAGCAAATCTCAGTTTAGTCTTTAGGTCTACTGTAGGTCAGCTGTCATTCTGAGGTGAAGTGTGACTCATTATTTATCTGCTTAAAGCAGGTTAATCAGGCAGCGCTTCTACTAGTTTCCATACGTGATTCTTCAATAGTATCTGCCCAATACATTCCTTACATTCATCTGTAATGATATGATCACAGCTGAGTTTCACAGCATTAAAAACAGTTAAGCATGCTATAGGTCAAAAATTAAAAGGAATAGTTCAGAATACATATTCGATTTAACTTATGTAGTTTAACGATGTAGTTTACATGCTAGAACGGAATTATTGTTCCATTAAACATCTTTATAGTGTAGTTTATATTTTAATTTAAACATTTCTAGTGTGATTCCCTTAGTAGCGGCTTGCGTCATCGTAAGAGCTGACATCTACTTCAAAAAAGTCCTCCAGTTTCCATTGCAGTGTTTCAAAGGTGGGTCTCTCCGCTGGGACCTCCTTCCAGCATTCGTTCATGATCTCATACAAATATTTTGGGCAGTTAACGGGGCATGGCATCCTGTAGCCAGTGGACAATTTTTTCATTACCTGATTGTTTGTCATAGCTGTTGATAAAAAAATATAAATAAATGTTAGTGTGCAAAAGTAGCTTTAGTCTTTTCAAATTGTTCTCATGGTGATATTTTTCTAAATATCTAACAATCTAAAGCTATTATTGGACAAATCTTCCTGAAGTTAAATTAAAGGGACAGATTACCTAAAATATTAAAATTCTGTCATCGTTTACTCTTGCTATTTTAAACCAGTATGACTTTCCAACTTTTGCACAACACGAGAACATATTGAAGAGTGTTGGTGATCAAACAACAGCAGTACCTATTCACTTCTATTGTATGGGCACAAAACCAATGCAAGTCAAATGGTACTGTCGTTATTCGGTTACAAACATTCTTCAAAATATCTTTTGTTGTGTTCTGCAGAAGAAAGAAAGTCATACAAGTCAAACTTACCCTTTAACATTACATGACATGTTTCATGACATATGCAGGTTGCTTCACAGACTTATTTTACATCCTGATAAAAGCATATATGCTATGTTAGTACATTTTAATTATACTATAGTTAGTGTTACAATCCTTAAGTAGAAATAAAAAGTATCATTCCTAAAACATCAATGACATACCTGGGTAAGGCATTTGTCCAAAAGTGAAAATTTCATACAGCAAAATCCCAAAAGACCAGACATCAGATTTAATGGTAAATTTGCTATCCTGAATGGCCTCAGGTGCAGTCCATTTCACTGGAAACTTGGTTCCAGCTTTGGCCTCGTAAATGTTTTCATCACTGTTCTCACTTTCCATCTAAAAAAGCATATCATTCAGGAATTATTGTTTTGTACTCATTTACACAACATCTTTGCAAACAGAAGCTGTGTCACGCCAGGGGGTTCTGCGATAGAAGGATCACAATCTACTAGTGTTATTGTTTTGGTAGCCACCTCTAGAATATGTTTTGTTTGCTTAAAGCAGCCAGTTTTTTACTTTTTTGAGGCTTTGATTATGTTTAACAATGGATGTTCATGTTTCTAATAATAAAAACGCTTTATATTTTACATATGTCAAGTCTATTGTTCACCGCTGTCCCTCTTCTCACTAAACAACTGTATTTCTTCCGGTCGTTATAAAGTCCCTCCTTCCGAAATGCTCTGATTGGTAAAGCTGATCCAGTCTGTCGTGATTGGTTCCTCACATAGAGTGTGTGTGTGAAGATGTCCCACCAATACCATATCTGCCTCTCAGGGCACGTTTATTCATAAACTTTGGCTTTGAGCAATAAACAGTAACAATGGCGTCAACTTCATCAGTTAAAACATGCAAATCGATCAAAGTGTAATGGAGGTCTGCAAGTGCATGTGCAAATGTCAATCTTTGTAAGCGATCACACATTTCTTTCCTACTATGGCGAGGGAAATGACACCGGACAGAATGGCGTCAGACCAGTTATATTAATTAAAACTAATAACAGAAGCGTTAGTTTTGCCTTTTTATATTGGACCCGAGTTGGATAATAAAACAAGCAGATTGACAAGGAGACATTTGCAAGCAGGACTTCAAAGGATGTTTCATAGAAGTGTTTAAGAGGCAACCGCACACAGACACAATATCAGTGTATTACACAGAACAGCTTTCACAGCCGATGTTAAAGTCATGAAGCTGTTATTTGACTGTTGGTTATCTTAGAATGTGTGTAGCTGAATTCTTATTACCAGCTGTAGGACTGTGAAGAAAGTGAAAGTAGTTTAGCGCGTAGCTCAGTCAAATGTTTACAATCTCTGACAACCAAACACCACTCCAGCGGCTCTTCCTCTTCTCTATGTAAGACCTTTTGCGTATTCCTTATGGGCGGAGGTTATTAAAATCACTCGGAATAGTGACATGTACCCGGGAAGAAGAGGGCTGTAGTCCGATTCAGCCATTCTTTAAAAGGAGTCCTTGAAAAGCGAATTCTGTTACAGACAATATCTCGCTTGGCACTGAATTTTGAGCTTTATCATTTTGCAGGTTTTATTTATGCTCAAACAGCAACATTTCACACTAACTAAAGGTTGAAAAATGGGATCGTGGGGAACGTGCTCTTTAAAGCATTTAAATCTTGATGGAGGAAGAATTATATGAAGAAGGAAATTACCAAGAACATGTGCTTGATTGGGACAAACTGAATGTCAATGCCAAACTATATATGCACAAATTAAAGGCCACTGGCCAGGGCTTAAAAACAAAATAATTCACTCATTTTAATGTTTCTGTTCTTGTGTTCCTTCTAAAACATGAGCACAGGACAAAAACAAGATGGACATATGACAGACTATTTCTGTGGCAGATACACTTCGGTAGGGTTTGTTTGAATTTCGTTTCGTCATACAGGACAGAATTCCTTACATGGGCACTTCTCCCAGAACACTGCATGCGCATCCATCAAACAGTGGGGGAGGATTCCGAACAACACCACCATAGTACAATGCATCATTGGAGAAACTACCTACCTAGTCACTACCGATTGGTACATTGTCACAACTTAACAATAACACAAAGTAACGTTTTGGTAACAAATCCAATAATTTTTTTGGGTTGTCAGATTACGTCGCAGTTACATAACAATCAAATATTACGGTTAGTTGGGATGTTTATCATGACATTTGCGGTTACACATGACTTCCCAATGATGATTTGTTTTCTATGAGCATGCATTTAGTTGCGTTCACGTCATACCATAATTATGAGAATCTCCTGCTTGTTGGTTGAGGTGTCAATTAAGAATATTAACAAATTAAATCAAGTTTTAAACTAAAATCAAGCAAAGCATTCACAGGTAGCTAGAGTTCTTACCAGGTCACACATGTTTGACCTTAGAAACCCAATTTTCACATCTTTACATTGGTTACCAGTTAAATTCAGTTTTGACTACAAAATACTGCTACTCAGTATTTTTTTTTTGCCAGGGCTTAAGCAGGGTTTGAATTTTAGTGCAGAGTTGCGCATTCTTTATATCATCCCTGCAAATCTAGCTTTAATACAGCGGGAAATTTATGGATCGTTTGTATTTGCAATATCCTGATCAAATAATGAAATAAACCCACTGACGCAACCAAAAGTAAATCAAAACGCGAAACAGTCTGTCTTATTCTAGAATTTAATTCCACAGTCAGTGCTGCACCGGCCCCCTCTGACCATGTCTACAAAATACATTTTCATTTGAACCTTTCGGTCAGCCCTGTTGAGCATCTCCGTATTTGTCACGGTCATTGTGCCTGTCTCGCCCTGACCACGTCACACACCGGAATTTACAGGGAGTTTATTTACTAAACATTCAAAGGCCACGTGTTTTTAAAGCAATACAGAATAAAAATAGTACAAAATGGAGCCGACTCTGAACTTCAGCTCAAGCATGCAGAAATTACGTCCGCCGGTGCGCAATACCTGTGATGTGAATTGTAGATGCGACGCGGTGCAATTAAGATAAAAAAAAAAATGCATAACTAAATGTTATATGTATGCCTATAGTCAAAGCACAATCTGCTGTACGAAACTACAAGCTGTGCGGTGGGAACTTAACATCAACCTGTAATAAACCATGGGCAAACCATTCACCTGATTAAACGCAACTGCACACTTCACCATCGCCTAGAAAACAGATTCTTTACTGTTTATTTATATTTACTTGACTTATGGTATCCTTGCATAGTTGTGCCACATGCTATTTAGTTTGAAGATGTATTGATACCCAAAATCTTAATACATTTGAAGTTTTAAAATTTGCCACACAAATTAAAGAGTAGTGGTGCTACTGGATTATTAATGATAATCTTAAACCTATAATTTACCTTATTACTAAATGTATTTTATTTTTATTTTATTAAGCCTAGTTGTTCAAGCACTGTCGAGCTTGTGCAGAGGCTGCAGCTTTTGCCAGAGGGGAATTGGAATCCCTTGGTTGGGCCTGGGTTCTCCAGAGTTTTTTTTCTCCATTGGAGTTTTGGATTCCTCGCCACCGCTTTATTTATTTTAAAGGAGTGATGTATTAAAATCACAATTTTAACATGAGATTTTGTTTTATAAGAGGGAATCATATTCACGAACTGAAAACACCCTTGTTTCTGAGATCTTTTGTTGACACCAGGCCCAGCGAACGCCAGGTTCTGGATTGCACCTATTTATGATAACAATGATAGGTTGAACACTGCCTCCATAGAAAGCCCCGCCCACTGGTTCGTGCATGACAATTCTGAATTGGCATGGAACCAGGTAGAGCGAGCAAGGAACAAACAAACATGCTTTTAAAGAGCTAAATATTGTGCCATCCTGGTTGTGGAAGAATAAAATTGTTGAATAACCTTCCTTCGGATTCCGATATTAGCAAAGTTTATTTTTATAGACGTTCAGGCTAATGTGGGAAAAACATGGAGCATTTGTTTGTTTCATTTCTCCAAGGATTCCATCGTCAACAAGGCAGAGATCGACAATGGATTTGTGAAGAGTTTAAAATTAAAAAGCAGTGCTGTGCCGTCAATATTTGATCCGATAGGAATGGCGCAGCAATCTTCTGTGAGTAAAACAGTTTTGTACTATGCGTAACTGTGCTTTGTTAGAGATCACTTGATGTGCCCTGAGCACTATTCACACGAGAATAGTGTGAGGACGAGGACCTGGGGACCTCTAGTCATTTGTAATACTTGCAGAAGTTGTCTGTGATCTAAAGCCTGTTCGAATCGCCATCTCTGTGATTTGCCGGGCTCATATATATAATTTTTCAAGGATTTATCCACCATTTGCGAATAATGGAGGCTTCTTTGAAGCGTTTTGGTATTATTTGGGTGCTGGGTGATATCCACAAGTTACTGGGAGTCTCACGTTTGTTTATTTACCATGGAAACTCTGGTAACAGTTCAGACCTGCGGTCGCGGTGATCTTTTGTCTGAAAAGATGTTCTCAAATGCAGACAGGTACGGTCATTTATCACTAAGCGCAATACAAGTGTAGGCCTTACAAACGATATGCAAAGCATTGCCATCACATCCGGGAAATAAGTCAGTAAATTTGAGTAAAATCATGCCCTGCGATTGCGTCAAATGAAATACTGATGTGTGGAGGTCATTTATAAATCACAGGAGGTCTCCAGATAATACTGATGCCAAAACTGTTTCACACAAATTCAAAGAAACCTCCAACTACACAAACTGCTATCCAATCAAAGCGGTGTGCGTTTACTTATAAAGTCTTCAATGCGGCACGCCCTTTAAAACTGAGTGTTTGCAGAGCTGGCCTCAAAACCTGTGTAGAAAATATCCTATTACTTATTGATTTTGATGTTTTTGAATGTAAAAATCACACGAACATCACTCATACAACAGTATAAAACAATAAACAAGCACAGTTCATGAGACCTTTAAAGTTTTACTATATAGTCTGTTTAATATTTGACCTGTGTTTCTCTCTCCCTTATCTTAGATCTGTGCTTTAAATGGTTTGCTTATAGTCAATATGTTTTATGAACAGCAGTCACAATGAAAATTGTAAAAAGCGCTATATAAATAATGTTGACTTGACTTGGTGCCACCCCTGCATGAACACCCTAACTTTTCAAGATTTAAATGTAAGCCTTGTGTGTAAACTATAACATTTTCCCAAAATGATCTGTCTTCATTCCAAATAACAAAGAAAGCTGTTTGCTAGTCGAACCGAGGGGTTAATAGTAAATGTATTCTTAAAAATAAACAAAACAGAAATATTGCTTACCAAAATAACACGTGCCAATCCAAAGTCAGCCACCTTGCACATATTATTATCTCCCACTAGAACATTCCGTGCAGCAAGATCTCTGTGAATGTAGTTCTGCAACTCAAGGTACGCCATGCCAGCAGCCACTTGTGCTCCCATGCTTATCTGATCAGAAAGATGAAGACGGCTGCCTTTGTCTTCTATATGAAAGAAAAGGGAATATAATGATGTCTATGGGCATGCCGCGCATTGATTTTTGAGTTATAACTTACTGAAAAATGGAACTGCACTTTGATATTAATTGAAATGCACAATAAAAAAATAATTGTTGAAAATCTTAAAAAAACAGAGTTATCCGCAAGTTAACTCTTAATATCCCTGCGATCTGGCATGGGGTTGAGAAAATGAGGAGATTTTTTCCTAATGTCTCTACTATTTTTACTGTATTTAATGAAAAGCTGCGTTGTAACAAGGCACAATTGTTAAAAGTGCTATCGAAAATTATTTTAATAGTAAAATAAATGGCTATGTATGCCGTATATTTGTTTGTTTTACTCTGGAGATATTCTAGGAGGCTTCCATTGCTCATGAGCTCTGTAATGATGTAGATGGGCTCCTCCATAGTGCAGACGGCGTACAGCTGGATCAGTCTAGGGTGGCGGAGTTTCTTCATAATCTGAGCTTCTAGCAGGAAGTCCTTTGGATCCATTGTTCCTATCACACAGACATAGAATGGGCACAAAAAGTCAAAGGCCGCTTGTAAGACTATTTTAATTTTGCATCTATAATCACAGAATATATATTATGAGCAAAATGATCATTAAAAAGTTAAAAAGAAGAAAAAAACGGTCAAAATGTGTGTATTTTTTGTTTGTGAAAACCTGCAGCGAACCCTTCAAGTTTGTGGAAAAAAACGAACCAGCAGCTCTTGTTTGTGAAAGAATGTGTTTTGTGCGGTTTTGGAGGCTCTTCACACACTATAGGAGCAAAACTATGAAATCTTGTATGTTTGATATATTTGGAGTGAGCTTTGGGTCAAAATGAAATTGAAATCCTTGTTAATCTTACAAAAGCCTTTAGGGTTTGGGACAAAATTGACAGGTATGTGGAGTTATCAAATATTTCATCCATACGGATTAAAGCCCTACTTCCAGGTGAAGAAAAGCAACGTACCGTTTTTGAGTGTTTTGATAGCAACAGCTGTTGTGTCATTCCATATTCCTTCAAAAACTTCCCCAAACTGCCCTGCTCCCAACTTCCTCAACAATTTCACAGAGGTACGTGGGATCTCCCATTGATCCACTGTGTTGTATGAAAGACCATGGGTCTCTGGAACCACTGTCTAATACACACACACACACACACACAAAATGTCACAAAATGACATATTCTAAGCCACAGGAAAGCTCAGGTTTACACATATATATAGGTTAGATAAATGCTGGATGGGGAAAGGGAACTGCATGCTTCTCAAATAAATGAACCCCCAACATTTAACACAAAGAATTAATAACATTCATAAATATTACATACTTTTCTGCAGGGTTCTCCTAGACGCACACAAAGGCCATCATCACACGTGGAGTAGTAATCCACTAATTCTCTCAGAGTTGAAAAATTTCGACTCTTTGATACAAAGTAGCCACCAGCATCCAACTTTTTGATCTTATAATGCTTCACCTTTGCACTGTCCAACACTGCAATACAGAGAGCATATCCGTTCAGTACAATCTGTCATGATAAATCATAACTTTATATGACTTATTATAAAATGATATATAATTACTTCTCCTGTATAACCACAGAAGTCAATACTAAGCAACATAGTTGAGTAGTTATAGTTACGAGGTGGTCACAAGGTCATTTTGTCGAGTTAATAACATCCTTATTTTGTGGCCTCAAGATCTCTTGTTGAGGGAACGATATATTTTTGATGTAGTCACGAGTTGAATGCGTAAACAACTTCCACAACCACAGCACCTCAGAAATGGATAAGCCTGTAATAATATTAAGTAATATTAAAAATGAAGAAAAAAATGTAAATTGAGAAAAGATTCAAACTAGGGCTGTGAGGACAACCACATCACCGCATTACTGCAGCAACACCATCATCCTCGCACTTTTTTGTGTTTTTAGCACACAGAAATGGTTATGTAATTTAGATTTTGTGGACCAAGTGGTTTTTTTTTCATAAATGACTGTCTTCTGTCTTATGTTCAACGGCTTCTGGGGAAAAAAACTGCAAGGAAGATAGACAGTCTATTCAACATAAGGGGGATTTATTTTGAGTTGTCTGATTATTTTTAATTAAATGCTGGGTTTCAGTACTTGTGATGTCTACAATTAATGTTCAATAAAATACACACAAACACGGCCATAAAAAACAAAAGCATAACGTAAACAGTAATTTTGATAGCAAGTGCGTATAGCGATGCTTCTCTTTTATGGTTTAGGCTATTATTTACAGTTGACAACATTATTAAAAAAATTGCCATGTCTAGGACAATCTAGTGTCTAGGACAAATATTGTGTCACCAGTTGGGCACATTTTGGTTTTGAACCGGATGACAAGGGGCAGCCGGTAAATGCCACTCCATCAAGCATGTATTCAGTGATGCTGGCAACATTGTCAATAATTTTCAGATTGGGCTCGTTTCCTGTGGTCCGTGCAATTGTTCCCAGCGCGGTGGCTTTCCCCGATGTGTTGGTTTGGTTTCACACTCAACTTGATCCTGCAGTTCACTTTTCCTTCCTCATCCTGTGCGCACCAGGGTCCGTGTTCCTTTCCAATTCATGTGAACCTCGCCACAGTTCGACAGCAACCGAACCCAGACCGCCTACTTCAGGTAGTCTCTGGTTCGGAAGGCAGTTGTGGTAGTCTGTAGCCCTGATATAATAGTTTTTAATGTTTTGGCAGATGGCCATCTAGCAAACTGATATACTGTCATCGTCCATCAAGGTGTTTCACTGTAGGTATCGTCTGATGTCAATTTGGTACACATCGCCCAACCCTACTTTAAACCTCTGTAGAACCAGTGCTACGAGCAAACAGTTTCCATACAGCCATTCTAGTTCATTCAGTCTGTCTTTGTGAAGTCTTGTTAGTTGTCTACTGCAATTCTACCCATTTGTTCTCTGTTTGTCTTGTGCCTGTTCCATTCCTTTATACCCCGGTTATTGGCTCACGTTTTTGGACGGATAACCATGTTTTGACCCTTCCACCTGTTTATGGTTTATGATCACACTGCAAGTGAAACCTCAACCTCGTCTCTCAGAGCAGTATAGTTACACATACTTTTTACTACATTTATTGGAGGTGGCGTTCGGGCCTGGGGCTGATCCTAGTCAGATGCTTATTTCAATAGTCGTGTGTGAAAACGTGTTGTATGCTGTGTATGTGATTTTTTTATTGTTTTCTATTCTATGGTCTTTTGCTTTTGTATTGTATGCCTCTATACAGTACAGTACAGGATCAACTTCACGTTGTGTTTAAAGGCAGGGTGCCCGATTTCCCATAGCCATTGTTGATGTTCAAATCACCAAAACAAACACACCCCTACCCCCATCTTTCGCGTGCTCGGCTAATGTCCATCCTGTGGACTGTGCACCTAACTGCTGATTGGCTACAAGATTGTTTTGGTCCTCGGCCTGACTCAGTTGTCTTAAACGTAATTCGGAAATTGGTTACCCCACCTTTAATTTTGCTATATAAATTAATTCAAAACAAACAAACAAAACATACTTAAACAGGTTAGCATTGTGAATAAAAACAATTATGTGAAATAAGAAACTGAAGGCAGAAATAAGTTTTTTATACATTTATCTATGTCAGTTTAGGATGCATTTCAAGTATGCAAGATATTTTCCATTAGCATGTGTTCCGATCAGATTCAACTGCAACTGACCAATCAGATCAGACTTCTATCTCTTTTCTACTCTTTCTATCAAAACAATATATACTAGCTTTGTTTACTGTGGTGGACAATATGAGACCACTTTTATTGCACTTATGCTTTTTGTTGTGCTTATTGTGTTCGAATTGCTTCCATTGTTCACCTCATTTGTAAGATGCTTTGGATGAAAGCATCTGCTAAATGTAAATGTTCCCTTATAATCCGATCCACAATCTTTTTGCTGCTAACATTAAATAGGATAATATACCTGAGAGTGAGAGTTCCCCTGCCTGGCTTTCACAGTTTCTAATGAGAAACGCTCCATTCTGATTTTGATCATCCGTCAACAGCTTCTCTGCATCCAAGCGCTTTGTTTCTGGGAAATACCATCTGCAGTAAAAGATCAACACAGCATTATATGTATATTATTTGTTATAGCAAAAAGTTACCATTAGAAGTCTAAATTAATCTCTCTGAAAAATAGATTTACATAATTGTGTGTTTAAGGAACAGTTCACCCAAAAATGAAAATTCTGTCATCACTTACACTTGAGTTGTCCCAATTTTGTATACTTTTTTGTTCTGAAAAGCACCGAAAAGATATTCTGAAAAATCCTTGTAACCAAATGGTTCTTGGCCACCATTGACTAGGATTGACAAAGAAATGTATAAAGCAATAACTGTTTGGTTACAAGAATTCTTCCGAATACAGGTATCTTTCTTTGTGTTTATCAGAACTAAGAAATGTATACAGATTTGGAACAACCGAGTAAAGAAAGACAACTCCTCCTCTGGCGTATGGCCAATTCACACACACTGTTTTCACACTAGACTACTTACAGTGAACTACAAGAATGTTTTGTAAACAAACTAGTTTTTTTTGTTGTTTGTGGCAAGGCTGAACATCATACATAAATAAAAGCCTTTATTTACTCCTGACATCTGAGTCTCTAAAGACGCTGTGGATTAGCTTTATTTCTCAACAGAATGTGAAGAAGACATCAGGTGAAGTCACTTACACCAGGATGCTTCTCAAACGAATGTTACTAAAATGCTGGATTCATAATGGGTCATGTTTACAGTTTTTAAAAACACATGACGCGTTTGTCCCGTGTATTCACTTATATAAACAATGTGAACGTTGTAAAGAAATGACGCCTTTGTGCATTCACTCATAGATAGATCGTTTTTATAGATATGATGCTTTTGTCCCGTGTTTTGTCACTTATACAAACAATTTGTAATTTGTAAATACATAACACCTTTGTGCATTCACTCATAGAGAGCATATTTGAATTTTATAGATGTGATGTGTGTATCATGTTAACTTTCACTTCTAAGAGCAATGTGCCGGATTAAAAGATGTAACGCTTGTGTGCATTCACTCCGAAAACAGCGCGCTCCGTTTTTCAAATGGGTCATATGGGGCCAGTATGTGTTTTTCTGTTTCTTTGGTGTGTTATAAATTACCCATGCTTGTGAAATTGCAAAAATAAAAGTGTCAGAAAACAAAAGATGCATTCTATCTAAAAGCAAATGCTCACCCAGAACTACCTGAAACCACACCCTCACAAATCTAAATCAATGTGTGGTATGATTTGACTAAGACTTGACAGATTTATACACAAGTAAGGTGGCCGTACCTGTCAGTACAATTGCTTTGGAACCTGATGTTCCAAATTCAATTCAATTCAATTGTTAAATTTCTATCACACGCTAGTAGGATTTGACCAATCACTACGCACTGGTTAACAGGCCAATCATAGCACACATCAGCTTTCAAAGCGATTAGCTTTTTAGAAAATCTGTGCATTTCAAAGAGGCGGAGCAAAGAGGAGATACAAACATGCACGGTATGTGGAAAATACAGCGTTTTTGAAACTTACATTGCATAACATCTAAAACAAACGATAATATTCGGTTTAGCTGTGGCATACGACCTTATACAAAATAAGGTGTTTGATTTTTAAAGATGAGACAGTTTGTCTCATTCGCTTAATGACCATTCTCTTCAGTTACGTTGTTGGAAGCACCGGCTCACACAGCCCTGTGCTTTCTGCTGGAAAGTAGACGGAGACCAGCAGCTCAATTGCATAAAGAAACACCCATTTTCCAGTTTTTCCTAACGGGCAAAAATCAACATGTAGGGAACACTATAATAGAATATCTGTGATGTAATTTGACATAAAACTTCACATACACATTCTGTGGTCTCCTAAGATTTATATTACATTTTTTTAAAGGCCTAGATTACGGAGCCTTTAGGTGACTCAAAGGTCCAGTGTGTCTTTTTTTGTAGGATAAATTCAAACAAGTTAAATTTTCATTTTTTTACAGTAATTTTACTTTAATTCCTACCCTGATCTCAATCAACATAATAATCAGGTAAAAACTTCTTCACTTATATAATTTGCATAATGTAGTGAGAACAAAATAATGTCACAATTGTCAAAGAAAGCCAAAATCATCAACACATTCAGGGCAGGAATCACAGTGAAATCACTGTAAAAAATAACAAGATACTAGCTGATTCAACTTGTTTGAATTTCATCACATTAACTCAATGTTAGTCAGTGATGTGCATGGGACCATGTTCCCCGAATGCAGATAGTGTGTTGAGGATCTCTTCCCATACCAGGATCATAGTATGAGTGAGCTCCTTGACAGTCTATGGTGGTATTTGTACACTCAAAGAAATGAACTGTTGCTGCTGTTAGTTTTGTTAGTTTTAAAGAAAAAAACTAAATTTTCTGTAAAGAAAAAATACTTGTTTGTGCTTAATGTTCATTTATCTTTGATGTTTCCAAGAGTTTGTTGTATTTTTATTATGGTTTCAGGGTTGCCATTGTTTTAAAGATTAGTACATATGCTTAAGCTGTGAGAGGTTTATGTGCTCACATGATTTCTATTGCATCATTTATTCAGCTTAAACTGTGCTAATGCCAGTACGGAGATGCCTCTCATCTGATTTGCTCATTGTGTTTTGACTTACATGCAAGTACCATTGAGAAGGATAAATATTGAGTTTAATTAACTTAAAATTACTGGTACAAAAGAAATGGTTTGAATTTATATGTTGTGTCAATATTACTTAAATTTATTTTGTTCATACAACTAAAATTTTATTTGTTAAAATTACTTTAAAAAGCTGTAACAAGTGGTTTCACGAAACAATATAAAGTAAATACATATACATTTTTTGAACGTAGGCTTCGGATGTATGAGAACCCAGAGGTTCTCAACTGGATTTAGGTCTGGAGAACATGAGGTATCAATGCCTTCTCATCCAGAAACTGCCTAAAGACTCTGGTCACGTTAGGTCGGGCATTATCATGCAGCAAGAGGACCCTGTACTACACCAGAATAAGATCTGACAACAGATCTGAGGATTTCATCCCCATATTACGTGAGGACTGTGTGACCCTCTTAGGATGGTCCTCCCAGACCACCCTTGCTGTTGACTCTCCAGTATACCTGTTGTCACTTTTATTTGCACCGAAACAGTAAAAATGGTTTACAATCAATTATGCTTCCTTGCCGCATTGATTGATATTCCTGAAGGTTAACTGACTTGTGTCTTACTGTGATAATGATAAGTGTTCCCTTATTTTTTAAAGCAGTGGAACAAAAGACCCTACTGTGTTAAAATAAACCCATACTAGAATGCTGAAATAAAAATTACATACGACTCATAGAATTTGGATCCAATAAAATTAAACTTTTACAATGAAACAAATAATGATATTAATGCACGCATTAGCCTTATGTTTTTATTGGTTCAAACAAAAGCAGGATAGTGAACATTGGTGGTTCAGCAAATTTTCCGATTTTTGTTATGTTTACTGTACTTGTTATTTTTACACTTCTTATGTTTTTATTTTACTGTATTCCAAAAGCCTAACCAGGGATTGAGGCTGCAAATTAGCCATTGGCTAGACGTCTGTATGAAGAGCATCTGTAATGTTATCCTGCATTGTTCCTGTTGAACAAACACTTACATAAACAAAAGTAAACTGAGGCTACCAAGAGTCAAAAACTTTGATCAGCATACATAAAGACAGAAACGCAAACTTTGAACGCAAGAACGGTTGCAGAGACTCGCATTGGAGCACATGGAGCGTTTTTGTAAACACGGAAGTACAAACGTGTATCACACACGAGATTGTTGCGGAGACTTTACCCGCACCAGCATCATTTCAAACATTAATTTAACCGGACTGAATGGGACGAGTGGATGAAATCATTGACGAGCGCACATAATGAAAGAAACACGTGCATTAAACATGAGAACTGTTGCCGAGACTCAGTACTGGCCAACGTTCTAACATAAACAACATTTAACGAAGGTGAATGAAACGAGTGGATGAGATTATTGATCAGAGCACATACATAGAGGGCTATGCTAAACATGAGAAACGTAAACGAGCGTGCACCAAGCGCCAGATGCGTCACTGAGACTTTACACTGGCCATCTTTTCTAACATTAACACTTTTTAACATCCGCAAACGAGTCAAGTCTGCGGGGCTCTGTTGTCCCTGCGTTCACGTAAACTGTGCATCACCGCACTGTCGGAAAAAAAGAGAGAGCGAGGGAATGCCCATCTGGTATTAATGGACATGCGTATTGGAACCGTTTCAGATTATTCAGTATCGATACGTATCGAAATATCTATATTTTAGACGTCACTACTGTTAGATTTAATTTCCGCATAAATGAATACAAGCCTGTAAATAAATGAATTGTGAAGTTGTTAAACTCACTGAATACATTCCTGGCTAGATAGTTGGAGGAAGGGTTTCCCTCTGGTTATATGGGGGATTCTTTCTAAGATAAACATTCGTTGTCTGACCTGCTATACTTTATTTGGTCATTCTGTGAACCCCTGGACATTTGAAACCATTTGAAACCATCTGTGAACCCCTGGGCATTTGAAACCATCCAGAGGTGTTTTGGTACCTATATTAAGGCTTGTAGATTCTAAAATAAATGAGTTCAAAAGCTTGATGCCTTTGTGTCTAGTTCTTGTGCTCCCAGATCTGCAGAAGAATTCTCTCACAACATCCAACGTATTTCTGATTTGAGTTAAGGATAATCCAGAACACAGAAAGAAATTTAGTGTTCGAAAGGAACCTGAAGTTTAACAACTACCTTACAAGTACCCAAATTAAAATCTACATATTCATCTGCACAGGCTATGTGTGGATGTACAAGTAAGTACAGTATATACCAGCTGATATATTTGGCTTGTCAGTCTGAAAGTCACCTAAATCACCTAAAGTGTTACAATATTTTCCCAACAACAAAATTGTGGCCAGTGAAAACGGTGATTGGCTAGTAACTTTGGAGAGTTATTGTCAAGCCCTAAATAATTAATTGTTCTGACAAGTTGACCATGTTAAGCATTAGAAGACAGCGCGTTTAACATTGTAAATAAGACAGAATGCATGAAACACAGTTGAACGGCCGCTTTAATTCTATTCGTTCAGCGGTCAAGACGCTACCTACAGTACTCTGCGCCAGCGCGTCACGTGTACTCATCTCACATATGCGGTATAGAGAGAAGACTCTGGGAGAAGGGGAAGCACAATACACAATCTCTGTCTCCAAGTGCTTTACAAAGCGTCATATTTTCCTTCACATACTTCGCAAACTTGAAACGTGACTGTAGGCAAGTCACCCCGAAACTCATTACAAAACCGCAGCACAAACGTATGTTAATTTATCTTGAAAGGTGAGCTGATGCATAACGTGATATGCCACTTAAAGTAAGCCAAAAGAAACCAGCGCTGTTCCGATCAGAGTCGTTCTGTATACCAAAAGATTGAATGACATGATAAAAAAGTATGTGATTTGCATGATTGAAGAAATGTAATACAGGTTACGTAATACGTATTTTTTAAAAGATTTTTCTCATTCATTACATAGTATCAAGCAAAGATAGCGTAGCTTCAAAGAGACACGAGCCAATAGCGCTTGAGAGTGAGCTCTGTGAGAGCGTTTCATTGGTTGAATTTACTGAATAAAAACGCCCTTCACTGAATGAACGAGTCAATTTAGTCAAAATGATACTGAATGAACTGCTACATGTCGTTCATGGTTTAATATTCTCCGTTACAACAATGCATATCCATTAGTTACTCAACTTTTCTGAAAAATAAAGGTAATGACCTGGTCTAATTTAATTCCAAGGTAAAGTTAATTATGTCGATAAAGTTAAATCTTTGTATGGAACATTTTTAGATTTTAGTAGACTAAGTATAATGTAGATTAAAATAGACTAAAGCTATGATAAATTAGGATGACTTAAACTAAATTGCATTTTAGTCACAAGACTATAACTAAATCTAAATCTTAATTAAAACTAAAATTTGCTCTAAAAATTGACACTGATCTTAATTCTAATTTCAGTTAGGCCTTAAAATGTTAAAATTATTAATTAAGTTGTATTCGCAACAAAATAAGTTACTGAAATGGTAAATATTTTGAAAATAAATGTTATTTGAAGTTTTTATTTTGTTCAAAATATCGAGATGTGTATCGTATCCTGAACCCAGCATCGAGATATGTACTGAATCGTGAGCTGAGTTTATCGTTTCACCCTACAAAACATTGTTGAATTTAACAAAGCATTGTTTACAGTGTAACTATTTAACCAATTTCTTATAACATTTTAGATCAAATAAATATAATAATGGGAATTAGTGATATCAATTATAATATCCCAATTAATGACATTAATCATAGAGATTAATATGATTAATCTTGTTAAATCTATTTTTTTACTTTAAGGTATTTTACAGTTAGCCAACTGTCAGTAGCACTTTTTTCTTTTTCAAATTCCAGGCTATAGTATATCCAAATTATTCACTGTATAGATTAGAAGAACAACAGGAGGCTGAAAATGTTCTGCTATTGATGCTGTAAACGGTCACGTCTTGTAAAGTATGAACCATGCTGACACATTTAAAACTCACACATACTGTAAGCACGTTACATAGTTGTTGGTGATGGTGACAAACCAGAAAAACTGGAAGTATTGCCAATGCACCGCCCAAGCAAAGTCCATTTGTCAGTAAGAATTCAGACTGCCCTGGAGTATGAAATGACATCAGTGACAATGATTAGGCAATTGTCTGTTCCAATAACTAAAATTGCACTGTAAGAAATTTGTTTGCAAGTTAGTTTTATTGATTTATGTAAGCCTACCCATAGTGCACATGGCCTTAAGATTATTAACAGACCAAACACTTCCTTGTCGAAGTAAACATTAACCAGCTTTCCTGTAAAGAACAAGATCCACAACAGAGATTGGCTGGAAGTGTTTTTACACATTTTCTAATCAGTAGGCCCTAACTGTAAATCAAGGCTGTAACTTTGAATTACTTCTTGTTGCTCCAAAAAATATGGAGTTGTTTAATATTAATAGAATGAAGAGCCTAAAAAGCTGTATAAACTTCTGAGATGGCCAACCTGTGATTTTTGCTATGGGTGATTGAAAAACAGGGGTTGTTGAATCAAGCTAATCACTAACTCACACAGGGAAGTTTTTCTCCCCTATAAACCAATAAAGAAAAAACATTCCTTTTTATTATTCAGTATCATGGTCTATATAATATTGAAATTAAAAATGATATTTGTCATTCAAATCAATGCGCTTTACTGTAATTGGTACAACTCTGTAACACAGTCTTACCACAAATTCTGACAGAATACTTACATTACTTTTCAAGTAAAATACAGCGTTTGATGATAATAATACTATCTATTTCGTTTATAACTTAGCTTTAGTCATAAACAGAGTTTGGGGTATTTTATAAGTTTAGCCGACTGGAAAGAAACGTTAACATCTACATAACAAGTTAAAAAATTCTGCCACTCACGGTTCAGCGTCGATACTTTCCACAGGCGCAACGTAATTAGAAGGGATGTAGCCCTGTTTGTTCGCCGAAATCCCGGTGATTCCTCTTGCGTACCACCAGTCATCTTTTTTAATCAGTGGCTTAAGTTTATCACCTTTGTGAAAACTCAAATCTTCCCCCGTGCGAGCCGCGTAGTCGTACAGAGCAATGTAAACTGTGCTGGGTTTCGGCGAAACGACCCTGGGTGAGGGCTCTGTATGAACATTTTTAATCACAACAATGTCCCGTTTTTTCGTGGTAGGTGAGGTGTTAGTCCCTGTGTCTCTGAAACAAGAGAAAGTGTTCTGACAGCATAACATAATCCTCTCTCCGATATCCACCATAGTTAATCCCCCCTGAAAGATGCTGATTTAGTCAAATAAATCAATACCGCGCCTTATGATTTAGTGATGTTAATCTTGCTAACTTCTGGAAGTTAAAAAAGCAGATGTTTTATCCATTGTGTAGGTTTCCGAAAATGTTGGAGGGGTGAAATGAAGAGCTCAAAATAAAAGCAAACGATAGCAAGCGTCAGATTTATTGTTTCCAGTCAAGTATCTACTCGCGTTTCCTGGTCACGTTATTTATCTTCAACACCTGTCAAGGCACCTATCTACAAGTATGGCAAGCCAGGCAGATCAGATTTACAGCATTATTGTGTAACGCGTTATAAACGGAGTCATTTTACAAAAAAGTCCACCTTTAGAGTAGCAAGTCTTAAAATGTTTACTTTTGCGATGTTTAAAATGATGCTATAGCATTAGTTTCCTGCATTAGTTAATGATTTTGATGATTGTTGATGATTTCTGTACAAATTAAACTTTGTTTAATCAAAGTTGCAACTTTTTGATTTACAGAAATCAACAGATTAACACATGCTGTAGAAGTATATATTTTTTATATTAAAAACACAGTAGCATCTGCCAAATATGTGAACAAATAAACATGTGTAATGTAGATCATATATTGATTTCAATAAAAAAATATACAACTTTTCAAAGATAATGGTCTTTGAAAAGATTATGGCATCCATAATCTTCTGGTTCATCCCTGCGTTTACATTTTCTCAGAATTTCTCAGGTGGTGCCTATGAAGGAATGTTCATAGAATAAAATGCTGTTTATAATATTTTCATGGCTTAACTTCTAATCGGAGGGGAGAAATGAAAAGATACAAGATATGTACAAAAGAGAAACAAAAACCTACCATAGATATAAAAAAATTTCACAACTTCTAAAAAGTGAGATCCTTTCACGCACTGTACTTTTAGGCTGTACTTATACTTATGCACCAACAGTTGGCATGTTCATATATAACAACGTACATTTGCACACACTCTACAAATTAATGAATGTACAAAGTAATTCCAGTCTGTGCAGCTGTATTACTCAAGTCTCCATACTTTTGTCAGACAGCTCCTCCACTACTTTTGTCAGACAGCTTTACTCAATTTAGTGGGTACATCTCTTCACAAAATTGCTGTCCAGTAAAAATCATATACATGTATCTTTAAATGTGATCATATAAAACAGGACAGTTTTTTTATCTTCATAGACCCCTTTGAAAGATGTTAACAATGTTGGTCCAGAGAAACTTGCTGTTTTACATTTTTACACTACACAAATGTTTGAACAAAATGCAACCAACAGAACAGTGATGACATTATTAATTAACATTAATATAACATTTAATTAAAATAAAATAAATTCTTCAAGATTTAATTATAATAACATATATGGGTCATTCCGTGTCATTTCTCTGGCTCAAATTTGTGCAATTTTTTTTCTGTGTGAGACAGAATGCCACGTAGCCTAATGTTATGGTTGCCTAATAAATTGTGGTAGTGTAGCTCAGTGTCCATGCAACTTAGTACGGGCAGTGGTTCCACTGAGCTACACGGATGGCAAATTTGGTGGAAAAAAGACGGTGGTAGGTTTAAAAGCACGAGCCTCCGTGGGATAGCGCGAGCTCGGCAATTAGTGCGAGTAGACAGTGCAAATGATGTCGGCATAACGTGAAAAGGCAATTGGGAACTCAATTGATAAGATATGTGAATTGTGTGAAGTGTTTTTTAAGGTGACGGGGAAGTCGCTGCAGGTGATCTGCCAGTTTGAGGTGACGGGTGATAGGAGTGAGAAAAGATCTACATCCACACCTGCTAGGATCTGGGTCTGGATGCTCCTGTCGACTGGGAGAGGTAACAGAGCCAGGGTGTTGGGTGGATAGGTTATCACAGATGCGGAAGCCAGTGTGAAAGGGGGCGGGCTTGGGGTAGAGAGAGAGGAGTAAGAAAGGCAGCCGCCAGATCCGTTAGCAGAGGCAACCTTGCGCTGTTCGGCTCTTGGAGCGGAGGCAGAGGATAAGTGGGAAGGGAAGACAGCCAGGCCCTGTACCGTTAGCAGAGGCAGCCTCTCGCTTGGGTCAGCTCCTGGGGCAAAGGTGGAAGAGAAGTTAGGAGGATGAAAGCCTGGTCCTGTACCCAGGGTGGTAGGATAGGGGGTGTTGGCGGAGCGGGGCTGACGGAGGCATGCTCGCGTCGCTTGGATGGCTCGTGGACTTCTGGGGTGCCGGGGCTGTCCGCCGGGGAGTCGGGTGGGTGACTTAGTACAGAATGGGTGACTCAGTACAGAATGTAGAGCTTTCCTGTAACTCAGTGGTAAGAGCATTGCGTTAACAATGGAAGGTTGTGGGTTCGATCCCAGGGGATTGCACATGCCTATGTATAAGGTATAGGTACAGGATAATGCAATGGAAGTCGCTTTGAATAAAAGCTTCTGCCAAATGCATAAATGTTAATTTAAATGTACAGCTCCGTGTTTAGCTGCGAAGTGGATATCGGCATGTGAAAAGGCCTGCCTGAGGCTTATGACGGTGCACTTCTCGATGGCGGGGACTGGGGGGAAGGACAGAGGTGTAAAAGAGCGCCCGAGAAGAAGGGTTGCACCTTGGAGGTGAGAGAGGCGTTTCGCTTTGGTTTCTGAGAGTTCAGAAGTGGCGCGGGAGGGCCGGCGGGTTCGTGAAGCGGCCGGGGGCTCGGTTGAGCTGGTGAGCTAGACATTGCTTTGGGATGCAGAAGGATCCTGGGCGTCGAGGGAGTCATAGTTGGCAAGGATCTCTATTTCCGACATGTTCGAGAGATTGAAGGCTGATTGACTATTTATAGGGCTGAGAGAAAGAGCGGCATTTGATGACGTCATGTAGCCGAGCCACACTGCCCCCTAATGGCAGGAAAATCAAAGTTTTTTAAAATACTAATACAGTATTTAATTTAATGTCAAACTCTAAATCAATCAATACATTTTCCTTTACTAAAATACTACTAACTGCCAACTTTATACTATAAATAAACTTTTCTATTTTATTCTCTTTTATATTTACTGTGACATTTTTTCCAATTTATTCTCTTTTATATTTACTCTGTGACATTTTTTCCAGGTTGGGAAAATTCCTTAATTTGTCATCCAAATCGCTGCATTGATCATGTGGGGCAGATGTCGGTCTTTTCCTTGAAGCTTGTTGTTGAATGTATTCAGTTTTGAGGTCAAGTCTATCAGAAAATCCAGGTCCAGCAGCCACGCATCATCTGACAGTTCCTAGTTTCTTGCAGACAGAAAAGTCTTTATCTCAGGCAGTAAGTCAACAAACCGCTACAGCACTTTCCCACGGCTCAACCACCGCACATCAGCATGAAGTAGTAGGTCTCCGTACGCGGCATCGAGCTCATACAGTAAAGCCTTGAATAAGTGACGCTGAAGTGCTTTTGCTCCAAACTAACTGTAAATATCCTCACCTCCCGATTTCTCCTTTAGGTGCAAAAGAGTGAGGAAGTCCACTTTCGTTGTAAAAATATTCACAGAGTGATAAGTCCTTAAACACCTGTCGATCCACATCCTCTGACAGTGACTCGACCCGCCTTGTCACTGATGCATGACCGAGCGGTACAGCATGGAGTGTGGCTTTTATGTCGTCTTTGTTTTTGAAATCCTTGAAAACAGTGTCTGCAGTAATGGCTTCTTTGAATAATTTGCCATCTGTAAAAGGTTTTTAGTTTTTAGCCAGAAAATAACTTACACGTAACAATGCTTCAGTAACAGCCTTATTGTTATCAGCTAATTTTGTAAAAAATGATTGCTGGGCCTTCAACTCCGATTTCAGATCGTGAAGTTGCCTTGGATGTATAACGCTCTTTGGTAGGTAGCGGTCTTTAAATTCGAAGGGTTAGTATTGTGGTGTCGCTCTAGATTTCCTCTTTTACATAATGGTTGTTTTTGGTGGCAAAACAAACACACACACCTATCTTTTACTAAGGTAAATAGAAATCCCTGTTCCCATTCTGGATGGAAATGGTACATTTTTGCCTTTTTTCTTCCTCCACAATAGCTTGACTGTCACTTCGCGGCTGCAGGCTTCTTCCTCTTCTTTGGTTTTATGGCTGTCTATCACCACGAAGAGCCCTTAACTGACTTCTGTGACAGTTAACATATCGGTGCTCATCTCTTATCAAATTGGTCACTTGATTTAAAATAAATAAGAAATAACAGATGCTTGCAAAACAAAACATTAATCGGGCATGATGATTCAAGAGCTACCGAGCCAATGAAGTTTATTCGAATGCTTATGGCATGAAAAAATCATAATATAATTTGATTTACATTAGTATATTTATTAACTTAAGCTATTGATCAAATGTTATAAGCAATTTTATTGTGTTGTAAGTACATATCCCCGTTTTCAAATCATGTGATATGTCCTAAATATTTCCCTTTGGGCCATTATTGGGCTTGACCCCGTTAGAATTGGACTGTGAAACTAGACAAAACTTCGAAATGAGTGACTGAGAAAACCGGGTTTAAATAGGCAGACCAAAGACAGTTAGATGTACCATTCTTTTAAAAACATTTTCTAAGTAACCAAATATATCTTAATTATAACTTTTAATATAACCAAATGACACTATAAAATATCACTTTATTGCAGATTATCCACCATTTCAAAATCTCTCCCCTCTCAAAAAACCCACGAGGTGAAGATGTTTTAACGCCACTTTTATACTTTGTGTGTGTGCGATTGTGACATTTGTTCCCAAACCTGTCAATCAAATTCACATTCAGCAGAAATGTCAAGTTTCGAAACACTTGAAAAAAAGCCCCAATGCTTTGTTTACAGTAGCTGTTGTCATGTCACATGGGTGTTTTGAGTTGCACTTTGGAGCAGTGTTTTGAAACATTTGCTCTTTGGGATCTCCCCGTGCAGTTCTGTGACAGTTATCTTTTGAACATGCTTTCATTTTTGCAAACCTTTAAAACTGTAGTTGAATGCATATACAGTACCTACCAGGGCCGGTTACTCCCAGATTCAGAAGGGTGGGCAAGCAGATTGTAACATGTAGCCTATATCTACTTCTAAATCGCATGACAATTGATTATAATCCCAATGGGTAATGTTTAATGGAATCACATGAATAGCGACCGCACAAACATAAACATTACTATTAACAAAAAATACTGGACAAAGAACAATAGGAAGGGGAGAACTTAAATACAACAGGTAATGAGGGATACACAGGTGATGGTGATAAACAACTAATGTCCAGTGATGAAGATCAGGTGAGATGGGTGTTAGGAATTGTTATTGTTGATTATTGCCTTTTATTTATGTGGCAAGGGGGGCGTGGTTTAGTGACGTCTGTACCGGGGAGGAGAGACACGGGAAAGACGGTAAGCAAATTGGCCGATTGCAGATTAAGATCACCTGCGTCTCTTTACAGTGATTGGTGAGGAGACAGCTTAAAAGGCTCACAGTTCGGAGGAACGAGGAGAGAGAGAGCTGGGAGACGCCTGTGAGTGAACAGGAGACAACGAGCCTGAAAGTCAAGTCGTGTGGACTGTCTTTGAATCTTGCCACGTGTTGAGTGTGAAGCGCCATTGCGCTATTTATATTTTTGTGAAATTAAGAATGAAAAGAGTCTTACGTCTCCCAGCAACCGCCGACCCCGCGTCCTTCCTTCCAGCTATATATTGAACCTGTTTACAATTTACTAATAATATAGACATTGATTTCAGCCAATAGAAAACACTTTTGGTGTGATTTTTTGATTTTCATTGGGTGGGCAAGGCAGAGATTTAGGTGGACTCAGCCCACCCCTGCCCATGCCCAGAGTTGGCCCTGGTACCTACCCTGTTGTACTCCTAGGTTTGCTTTCCCTCTCCAGTTGGCTTACGTCTGTGCTTCACCCTTTTAAGATGCTTAATAGTTTACTCTTTTTTTATGTTGAGAAATTGTAACCCTTTTTTGTAAATTCTTGGATTGGATTTGTTCATAGAAGGCGGTTTAGGCGGTCGTAGGTTTAATTGCAGTCAGTAGATGCGCCAGAACTACAGTGACGACAATGTTCCCTAATCAAAATCTGGTTTTCAAAAAATGAAGGAGAGAAAATAGAGAAAGGAAAGACAAAGGATAGGGTGTCAAACTGTAACCCAGTTTTTCACCGAGAAAGGTGGGTAGCCTATAGCTGTGGGTTCCAACTCTGGTCGCGAGATCCACTTTCCTGCACTTGAATCTCTTTGCGGTGCTTGAATGTCATACGATGATAGATTTGCGCAGCGCCACATTAAATTGAACGCATCTATTGTTAAGACGCTGATTAGCTTGTTCAGGTGTTTAATATTACAGTTGGGATAAACTCTGCAGGAAAATGGACCTCGCGGGCCAGAGTTGAGAATCACTGGCCTATAGTCTGTGAGCGGTATTAACCTGTTAGCTTAATGTCCATAGTGAAAAAAGCTAGCTAGCAAAATATTTACATATATGCATTTGGCAGACGCTTTTATCCAAAGCGACTTACATTGCATTAACCTATACATTTATACTTAGGTATGTGCAATCCCTTGGGATCGAACCCAAAACCTTGCTCTTACCATTGAGCTTCAGGAAAGCAAAAGTAACTTTAGTTTAGTTAAAAGTAACAAAAGTAAATGTAGTTAGCCTACATTTAATAACCATTTACTATAATAACCCTGGTGTGGAAATTCCATTTTACATGTCCACTTTATTTTTTTGTTGGCATATACACTCACCTAAAGGATTATTAGGAACACCATACTAATACTGTGTTTGACCCCCTTTCGCCTTCAGAACTGCCTTAATTCTACGTGGCATTGATTCAACAAGGTGCTGAAAGGATTCTTTAAAAATGTTGGTCCATATTGATAGGATAGCATCTTGCAGTTGATGGAGATTTGTGGGATGCACGAAGCTCCCGTTCCACCACATCCCAAAGATGCTCTATTGGGTTGAGATCTGGTGACTGTGGGGGCCATTTTAGTACAGTGAACTCATTGTCATGTTCAAGAAACCAATTTGAAATGATTCAAGCTTTGTGACATGGTGCATTATCTTGCTGGAAGTAGCCATCAGAGGATGGGTACATGGTTGTCATAAAGGGATGGACACGGTCATAAACAATGCTATATAGGCCGTGGCATTTAAACGATACCCAATTGGCACTAAGGGGCCTAAAGTGTGCCAAGAAAACATCGCCCACACCATTAAACCACCACCATAATTGCATTAATGAGAAATTGAACAGGTGTTCCTAATAATCCTTTAGGTGAGTGTATGTGCAGCAAAGTATAAAAATCTGCCGTTTTCATTGTTTTGAGAGGATGATGTTAATTTTAGGTTTGTTCGTTTTTCTTTTTTTTAATCTTTCATTAATAATTTTCCATTTTGTCAAAATTTTCAACTCGCGTGATCCGCGTCATTCGCTCCGCCTCATCATCTAATAACCAGGACTTCATTCGCGTCATTCGCACTTCTCGTGTCATTCGCACCGCCTCATCATCTCATAATCAGGGCTTCACTCGCGCGATTCGCGCCGCAAGTAGGTCTATCGCGTCTTTGCATTAACTTAGATGTAAATCACTCGCGCCATTCGCGTTTGGTCTGAACACAACATAACGTTACTGTGAAATGACCACATCAAACTTGACGTGCTAACATGGATGCAGCTATGAAGCCGCCGGGCTTGTTTCAGGGAAAATTTATTTTTAAGAAGCTTCCCAATGGAAACCTCCACAAGACTAAGGTTGTTTGCACCTTGTGCAATGTGGAATTGGTTTACTGTACGGAATTGGTTTACATACAGTTGGTTTAAAAAATAAAAAACTTTCTCTCAACAGGTCTAGCTTTAGTTGAAACCAGTAACTTTGTATTGGCACCTAATGTATTTTGGCTCCTGTATGACGTATCGCTTGTTGCTCCCTAACTCTTTGTAAGTCGCTTTAGATAAAAGCGTATGTTAAATGACTAAATGTGAAAGCACTGTAGGAGCTCTTCCAGTCTCAAGTACCACCTTAACGCAAAGCATCCCTTAGCTAATGAGGAAGTAAACACAAGTTCATTTTATTGAACATAATTTATTTTCATCACCAATTATCATAGTAGAACAGCTTTCTCAAGCAGTCTTTGATGCATTTTGGAATCAGGAGATGAGCCCCTGGTCTCATGCGCCACCTGGTTTGAGAAACGCGTTCTCAAAGACTTACTTTTAGTCATTATTTGGGTAGCACACATATTCTGAATGCCTTCGGCAGAATTCAAATGAGCCATTTTAATCTAGATTAATCTAGATTAATTCCAAGATTAATCTAGATTAAAAAAATTAATCTATGCCCACCACTAATAAATACATATATATGTATATATATATATATTAGTGGTGGGCATAGATTTTTTTTTAATCTAGATTAATCTAGATTAAAATGGCTCATTTGAATTCTGCCGAAGGCATTCAGAATATATGTGCTACCCAAATAATGACTAAAAGTAAGTCTTTAAGAACGGGTGTCTCAAGCCAGGTGGCGCATGAGACCAGGGGCTCATCTTCTGTTTCCAAAATGCATCACAAACTGCTTGAGAAAGAAGTTCTACTATGATAATTGGTGATGAAAATAAATTATGTTCAATAAGATGTACCTGTGTTTACTTCCGCATTAGCTAAGGGATGCTTTGCGTTTAGGTGGTACTTGAGACTGGAAGAGCTCCTACAGTACATTTACATTTAGTCCTTTACCAGACGCTTTTATCCAAAGCAACTTACAAAGAGTTAGGGAGCAACAAGCGATATGTCATACAGGAGCCATAATACATTAGGTGCCAATACAAATGTACTGGTTTCAACTAAAGCTAGACCACAACCTGTTCAGAGAAAGTTTTTTTTTAAACCAATTCCGCATTGCACAAGGTGCAAACAACCTTAGTCTTGTCGATGTTTCCATTGGGAAGCTTCTTAAAAATAAATTTTCCCTGAAGCAACCCGGCGGCTTCAAAGCTGCATCCATGTTAGCACGTCACGTTTGATGTGGTAATTTCACAGTAACGTTATGTTGTGTTCAGATCAAACGTGAATGGCGCATCAAGCGCGAGGGATTTACATGTTAAGTCAATGCAAAGGCGCGATAGACCTACTTGCGGCGCGAATAAAGCCCTGGTCATGAGATGATGAGGCGGCGCGAATGACGCGAATTGCGCGAATCACGCGAGTTGAAAAATCTCGTTCCCTTTCTGTCGGTCTCTCAACGTTGTTTCGAGAACGACAGATGGGGTTCGCCCATGAGAACCAATCAACTCTGACTACTATAGAAAAGGCCAATGAAATTTGGCGAATGAAATTTGCATGCCGGGCTCCACCCCCGGATATCCGGTATAAAGGAAGCCGGTGTGCAGCATTCATTTACCTTTTGTTCTTCAGAGCCTTCGCTCATGACTACGAACAGAACGAATTCTATGAATTCTTCTTCTTCTACATTGCCGGTTCATACGACGTGTAGCAGCGGACCGTCCTTACCTGCAGCGACCTTCCCCTGGGCGTCTCGGCAGTTGCGGAGGTGTTTGAGATTTTATCTAAAAAGTCCTTTTCAGGACTAACTGAGCATTCTCCAGTGCGGTATGTCCCGCTGTTCTCTTGGGTGCGGCAGGGGATGGACACGATCGCTGCATTAGGTGTGTGGGCGTCCAGCACACTGAGGCAGCACTCGTTGACATATTTGTCATATCTGTGGCTACGGCCCCGATGACCACCCACATTAGCAACGTTAGTGATATGGGGAACTCTGGGAACGTAAACCCGCCAGCTAAGTGCTCACGGCCGATCGCACCCCGATTCGCTCTTCTTAACGTTCCCCAACCGGCGGTGGCATACCGTCTGGATTCTCACGCACACACATCGAGAACGACATGTCCCGCTGTTCTCATGGGTGCGGCAGGGGATTGACAAAATCGCTGCATTAGGTGTGTGGGCATCCAGCACACTGAAGCAGCGTTCGTTGACACATCTGCGCGCACTGCGGGCAGATTGTCATTGAGAAGTTGCGGTCACGGGTGGCTGTCTTCCTACGGGAACCAGCCACCATTTCGTCTGCTACCCGGGCTGTGACATCTGTGGCTACGGCCCCGATGAACACCCACGTTAGCAGCGTTAGTGATATGGGGAACTCTGCGAACGTAAACCCGTCAGCTAAGTGCTCACGGGCCGATCACACCCTGATTCGCTCTTCTGAACGTTCTTCGGGAACGATGTGTGACGTAGATGAGATGTCGCTCGCAGCATCGGAGGGAGACTGACAACCGACTCTGACGAATCCGAGCTCCACCCCCAGCGGTCGAGTTAGGAAGCAGAAATGATGTCATTCATGCTAACCCGGGTTCCCGGAGGTGCATGAGGAGCTGTGTAAAACTTAGAGCGCTCCACTCACGGACCGCTCCAGTGAAAACCAGCTCCACCTCCCTTACTTCCCTCGATGGTGGGGCAGCCAAGGCTGCCTCCTCTCTCTTCGCCATGGCCATCCTGCAGGTCCGCCAGGTCAAGGCGTTGAGAGAGACCCACGAGGGTAAGGCCGACCTGGGTATGATGCAGGATCTCCGTGCCGCCGCTGACAGTGCTCTACGGGCGACTAAGGCGGCGGCACGGGCCCTGGGTCGGACAATGTCCACGATAGTGGTCCAGGAGAGACACCCCCGGATATACCTTGTGCAGAAGAGTGACACTAAGGAAGTCTGCCTTCTTGATGCACTCATCTCGCAAGGTGGGTTGTTGGTAAACACCGTCGAGGACTGCGCTCAGCAGTTTTTGACGGTGAAGCAGAGAGTGGCAATTAACCACATTTTTCTCGCCGCGACTCAGCCGCCTAAAGGCTTCCGAGATCCCGCATGACGTCTGCTTTCCTGCAACCCAGTACCCCTTTGACATCGCTTCCGGTTCCTGTGCCCCCACAGGCGGCACCCCGGAAGCAGAGGTCGAGGGGGAAACCTCCACCCCGTCAGCAACCTTCTCGGAAGAAGGGACACTGACGAGAAGACCCTAGGGAGAACAACATCGGGCCCGAACCTTCACAGCCACTTCTCTGATTGGTCCTGCCTCGTCACCAAAGCCGGGCCCTTTTCAGGGCCTGGCGCCCACTTACTCGCAAAGTTTTCCGTTCTCCCCGGGTGTACTTGCAGCCGATCGCATACTCCACTGGACTGTGCTCGGCGAACCGACCTCACACCCTGGCGAGGTTGTACACATACAACAGCTGTCACCACTCTCAAACTGACAGTGCGTGCCGTTGTTCCGCCAGGCAGGTAAAAAGGCGGAGCCAACCTTCCCTCCGGGGACCCCCCGCGACAGATGGTTACTTCCGCCAGCCAACGAACCAGCCCCCATGGGAATAATGAAGCAGACTGCCCCCTTGGTCACCCTGTACAGTCCCTGGAAGCTCGAGAGCTGCCCACACTGTCTCGCTGGCTAATGTGGGCGGTCTGTCTTGGTTACTCGATCCAGTTCGCCAGAGACTCTCCCAAGTTTCAGGGCATCATCTCTCCCTCTGTCAGAGGCAGGGACGCCTCCGTACTTCGGGTAGAGGTCACCACCCTTCTGGCAAAACAGGCATTGAGTTCGTCCGTCGAACCAAAATGTTCAGTGGGTCATGACCCGCACTTCATCATCCCCAAGAAAGACGACGGGTTGCGCCCCACCGGTCTGCGTACCCTGAACAAGCACCTTCACAAGCTGCCATTCAGATGCTCACGCAGAGGCGCATCCTGACATCTGTCAGGTGTCAGGATTGGTTCGTGGCAATCGACCTGAAGGCCGCTTACTTTCATGTCTCGATCCCCTCGACACCGGCCGTTCCCACGGTTCGCGTTCGAGGGGTGGGCATATCAGTACAGAGTCCTCCCTTTCGGTCTGTCCCTGTCTCCACACGTCTTCACGAAGATCGTGGAAGCCGCCCTTTCTCCCCTTCAGGAAAAAGGTGTGTGGGTACTAAACTTTCTTGACGACTGGCTTATCCTGGCACACTCGTGAGATCTGTTGTGTACACAGAGGGACCTGGTGCTCCGGCATCTAGATCGATTGGGATTTCAGGTCAACTGAGAAAAGAAAAAAAAAACTCCCCAGTGCAGAGCATCCTCTTTCTCGGTTTGGAACTAAACTCTGTCACCATGACGGCACAGCTGTCCGCAGCACGCGCCCAGTCAGTGTTGAACTGCCTGGAAAACTTCAGGTAGTCGACGGTCCCCCTGAAACAATTCAGAGGCTCCTGGGACACATGGCGTCCTCCGCCGGGGTAATACCCCTCGGATTGATGCACATGAGACCCCTTCAACACTGGCAACAGAGTCGAGTTCCGTTGACAGCGTGGCACACCGACAGCAGGCGCATGGTGATGTCGCCCTGCTGCCAACGCACCCTAACCCCTTGGTCTCCATGACCTTCCTGCGGACGGGGTTTCCCTCGGGCAGATTACGAGGCACGTCGTGGTGACGACGGACGCCTCGCTGCAGGGGTGGGGTGCAGTGTGCAACGGGCACGCAGTAGCGGGGCTCTGGACGGGCCCCCGTCTGCGCTGGCATGCAATTGCCTAGCGTTGTGGGCTGTGCTGCTTGCGCTAAGAAGGCTCTGGCCTCTAGTGCAGGGCCAGCATGTGTTGGTCCTCCGTGACCGCTTGACAGATGTAGCGTACATCGCCAGGGTGGCGTACGCTCACGGCAGCTAACACAACTTGCCCGACGCCTCCTCCTGTGGAGTTAGCAGGTGATCCGCTCCCTGCAGGCCACACACATCCCAGGCAAACTGAACCAGACAGCCGACGCGCTCTCTCGTCAGTATCGCCTTGCGGAGAGTGGCGACTCCACCCCCGGTCCAGCTCATTTGGGTGCTGTTCGGACAGGCACAGATAGCCTCTTTGCCTCCTACGACACCTCCCATTGTCTGCTTTGGTACTCCTTGACCGAGGTCCCCCTCGGCACGGATGCCCTGGCGCACAGCTGACCACGGGATGGGCGGAAGTACACCTTCGCCCCCCAGGAGTCTCCTTGCACAGACACTGTGTAAGGTCAGGGAAGAGGAGCACCAAGTGTCATTGGTTACACCGCACTGGTTTAACCACACTTGGCTTCAGAGTTGATGCTTTGGACAGCGACTCCCCCTGAACCATTCCCCTGACAGAGGACCTGCTCTCTCAGGGGAAGGACACGTTCTGGCATCCCAGATCAGACCCCTGGAACACCCATGTCTGGTCTCTAGACGGGACGAGAAGATCCTGATATGGCTACTCCCCCTATACGGCTGAGACCATAACCCAGGCTAGGGCCCCATCTTCTATGCGGTTACACGCCTCTAGACGGCGCCTCTTCTCTTCCTGGTGTCTTTCTCAATGAGAAAGACCCACTGAGGTGCTTGATCAGGATTATGCTCCCCTCCACACTGAAAGTGTATGTAGTCGCTATCGCCACTCATCACGAATCAGTTGATGGAAAGTTTCTAGGGCAATACGACCTGGTCACCAGGTTCCTAAGGGGCACGAGAGGGCGGAATCCGCCCAATCTCCGCTCCATACCCTCTTGAGAGCCCCTTAGTCTCAGAATCTCCCATGCCCATTGGCAGTGAGGGCTCACTCCACACGGAGTTTAGCCACCTCCTGGGCACTGGCAGAAGCGCCTCTCTAGCGGACATCTGTAGAGCTGCGGGTTGGGCTACGCCCAAACACCTTCGTAAGGGTTAACAACCTTCGCGTAAACCTTGTGTCAGCCCACGTCCTGCGTGGCGACATGTAGGACTGGCATCCGGGGGGGCGTATGCCTGCGAAAGGTACTGCTATCTACCCTTTTCTTCTTACCCAAACACATGGCTAAGAAAATTGGTACCTCACCAACCTTCCTTCTTACCCAGACTCTGGTTAAGAACAGGCATTCCATCCATCACTAAGCAAGCACCCCATGGGGGTTGGCTGGGCAGAGCAGCCTTCCCCCTTAGGCGGGATACCATATGACCTATCACAGATACTTCTAACCGGCCTGGTGCTATCAGACGCAGTAACACCCCCCACCGTGGGCTGTTCCGTCTGCTATACCCTCATGACAATGGTTCCCACACATGGTAACACATGAGCTTCCCCAGGTGGACCTCAACCTCGCGGTTAACTACTCAGTCCGCATGTTCCATGCGTTCTCCTCCAAGGACGAGACCATATATATATCTCCACCATATTCCTCCCCACGGGTAGGAGGTGGCCTCTGCAGGGCTTCTCTGATTAAGAATTGCTTTTCCCAGTGTAACCGAGCCGGACGGCCTCTCGCCTGTAGAGAGCTAAGGCCCCGTCCGTGAAAGGTTACCGGTCAGGGCTGTACCCATCTTTCTCCAAGAAAGCTCTGGAACCCACCAACCACCTCACAGGAAGGTTACAAGTTTCACGAAAGCTTCGAGCTGACACGCCCAGGCTTGTTACCCTTGCTTCGCAGAGATTGTGACGCGATACAGCGTTGTGGCGTTTTCCATAGGTAACCCCATCTGTCATTCTCGACACAACGTCGAGAGACCGACAGAAAGGGATCTGTCCCTTATGCCACAAACACGTATCGTATTCTGCTGCAGTCGTACGAGGCTCTCAGGCTCTTCAGAACAAGAGGTAAATGAATGCTGCACGCCGGCTACCATACCGGATATCCGGGGGCGGAGCCCGGCATGCAAATTTCATTCGCCAAATTTCATTGGCCTTTACTATGGTATCAGGGAACTGAGGTTACATCCGTAACCAAGATGTTCTCGCCCGGTACAGTGCAGGCTCAACTTAAACGTGGCTAAGATTTAAAAAAGGATATGACATGACCCAACATTTAGCAATGCCACACAGCTATTGCGAATGCCGTAAGCCCGTTCGTCATTGCAGACATATTTGTTGTAAATACAGCTGGATAAAACAAAACCTGTTTCCATATTCATTTCAAGCTGCAAAGCAACACAATGTGATTACCTTATTTTGAAGGGGGTAATTATTTTTCTATATTCACAGTAAGTACAGAGTTAACATTAAATATGACACAATAAATAAATAAATAATTAAATGCAAAGAATAGCTGTTTTTTATGGTTGTGACAGTAAATGGCCACAATGTTTTCTAGGCAACAACGGCCACTTCCATTTCCTGTTAGTATGTCCCAGTGCGTGCATATTGTTTTGCTACACACTAAAATGTATACACCTTCCCATAACAAAAACAGTACATACTTTTAGTACATAGTATAAGTAGGCCAATTGGGACACAGCAATGGACTTCCCATCACTAGATTGTTTACTGGCCTCTTCTGCTCGTTTTGTGTACTGACGCTTTCTGTGTTCATCTTGTCTTTTGTCACGTTTGGTGCAGTTGAACTCTTGCATTCTCTGTTCTGCATTTTGGAACACCAGGTACCCCTTCCAGCTCTGTGTTACTGAGGAACTCACCATTCTCGGCACATGACTGTGTTATCTGTGTTTATCTCCTGTCTGCCTAGTCAACTGTTAACCTACATTTGCTGTTGAATCTAGTCATTTACCCTGACAATACACCATATTAGACAACCTGAAAACAACAGGTGTTTTTCATACAACAATACTTAAAAAACACTTGTGTGTTTTAAGTTTATTTTAGCACTGGAAAAACTCCTCTTAATCCAAAACACATTAAAAAAGGTCCCGTTCAGGTTTCCAATCTGATATAAATCATGTGAATGTGTCCATTATTAATCTTAAAGAAGATTTAGAAGTATGTTTTAGCCAGTAGGTGGCAGGAATGAGTGTGTTTCTGATTGTATATAGCAACGTTTTCTACTGCACAAGTGGTGAAAGAGGCAGAATTTAAACGACTGTGTGAAAATGCTTGTTTGTTTATTTACTTTATATGTTTTTGCTTTCTCCATACACACAGTCACACGCAAACCCCTAGTGGGATAGCAGCAGCACATTTTTGGGTGGACCATGCTTTGGCAGTGATCTTATCCAACACACTAATGGAAACTGTAAGTGTTTGCAACAAATTGTATTCTTGAGCAGTTTGTGACCACCCACATACAGAGTTCTTGATGTTGCCCAAACCCTTAAAGTGAACTAAGAGATATCACTCTGTTCTATTTTCTTTATTTTTCAGAATTTTTTTCACTTCTGTTTTTTCAATCTATAAAAAAGTTGCATTACAAAAAATGCAAAAAGTTGTGAAAACACTAAAACACCTGTGAAGTGCTACAGGAATCAATTTTAATCGAATTGAAAGAAGAATATTCAGGTTAAGTAAAGCTGAGATGGCATGAATGAATATTTAAATATATATATTTTATATTGGGTGAACTATGATATAGAACCACTTTCCATGACTGAATCATGTTGAGCCAAAGTTTTTAGTAAATGGCATTTCGCTTTAATATATTGCATGCCATTTATTATAGTGATTGAACAATTGTCTCACCAAAAAAATCCACTTTAAAAGTACACCTGTTTTAAAGCTATTTTATACATTGTCTTTGAAGATGTAACAATCCTAACCACGCAGGGAACGGATCCAAATTCAATTTAGTACAATAAAACTAACCTACTATCGAAAACTAGAACCAACGTTATATATATATGCAATTGTTTTGTTTTATGCAATAGCTCTCTCCACCCCCGCCCCTTCTTTTCGACACAGTGGCATCTAAAAAAACTGTAGGAGAATTATATTTTTCAGTCCTAATAAAAATGTTTTTCTAAACGTTGACTATTGTTATTTAGATACTATATTTGTTTATTTAAATGTAATTTAAATGTTAAATTATTTTCATAAGAAAATACCGACATTGGGATTGCCAACCAATCTGCAAACAGCCGCTATGATTTGACCCCAGAATTTTGGAGACTTTTCCTGTGTATTCTAAACAGATGGAGATCTTGACTAAACCTTGCTAGCCAGCAATAACAACCGTTTTCAAAGGTAACTCCAAAGGAATAATGAAGGCTGCTGCCTCCTCCTTGTTGCCCGGATAAGATGCATTTGGCCAGATGTAAATGTTACAGGTACCGAACAAGCACTATAAACCTGGAGTTGAAGGACCTGAACCTACAGTATTTGTAAAACTGCTCAAACGTATCGGCTCATGTGATAATGACATTTCCCCCAACATGAACAGTTTACTGCTGCTTTTTTTGATCACATCACATTGCCTGTTACAATTTGTTCTCTGCAGCTCTTGTTTTCAGCTCTGCATTTTGACATTTTGCATCAGAAACTGGTGATGTTAGCATCAAATTTCTAAATAAAAACCCTTACCGTTAATTAGGGTGACCTTCCATCCCGCTTTGCGTTGTGTCCCACAGCATTTTCACCCCTTGTCCGACATGTCACATATAGAAAATGTAGTACATTTTTATCAGTCTGTTGGTTTTTAGTTGTCATATTAAGAAAACACGTTATTTTACCTGAAATGCACATGAGACGCTTGAATACAATTTTAAGAGACACATAACCTTCAATTGAAATCGCCATAAAAATTGGTTTATGTTATATACCATTTAATCTATATCCCTTGATTAAGATGTAATTTAAAAAGGACTAAATAACAAATTATTTTTACGAGCTGTTTTCATTTTGTTATTATATCACAGTTTTACACTACCTTACATAGGAGTTCATCATTGTCCCACACAATCATATCAAGAACATATTACCTATCCCACATTTGGTATGTTGGGTGGTGGTCACCCTAATTCGCAAAAAAGGTTCACGCTCGAAATTGGTGGGTTTAATGTTCGCTACTTCATAATTACTGGGCAAATGCATTTCCATCTCAGGAAAGTCTGAGTATACTTTTACACATCAGTTTTACACCCAGTCTGTAACCTTAGGGATATGCAGAGTCAGGTTTTTCGCACATTTATCTGTCAATAAGTGAGGCACACCCAATCTCTTTTCTGGCTATGTATTGGGCTGACACAGGATTAAGATGTCATCAAGTTGATAACATATTTTCGAATGATATTTCAATTATCCCTTTACTTTGAGCTGTTTTTGATGTCTGAAAGACGGAAGTGCAGGAATCCAAGAGGTGCTTTACCATCTTGGTTTATACTTCATTTGTACCAGGGGTGTGAAAAACATGGATCCAATAACGGGTAATCAGACGTTTATTGAAACATCTCACAGAGAAGTAACATAGTGGGTGTAGATCTGGAAAACGTAGGCGTCCAAATAGACGTAGATCTGGTGGCGTGGAACACAAGAGGCCAGAAGTCTGTGAGGAGGGAATGTGGCCGACCATAACGTAGCCATCATTTCTTTTAGTAGTGAGGCCACTAATAAACACATGTGTCCCATTTAGCGTTTTATTCAGCTTCCAAAAATATCAGAAATTGCCTACTGTAAAATCCCACAGGATCCCTCTAAGAGGGGATGGAGCGTGATCAAGAAGAGTTCTCCTCCTGGTGCCCCTCAGAAACCTGAGGCTCAACTTCAACAGTGGTATGATGGGCAGCCATGGTGGCCAAATACACTTGTTAAACTTTGTCATTATGTGGAGCATGGGTGGCCTGCCACATCTGAAACTTTGCCGCCTTACATGACTACATACTTTCTGATGAGTATGTGCTGAGAGGCCCAAACAGACTGATTGTGCCACTTAGCTTACGTTCCCGCTTGGTCACTCTAGCTCAGTATCCAGCAGGTCCGTGGCAAAAACTGGGCATGGCTGTGGTGGGTCCTTTCCACGTAGGTCCTGTTAGTTGTAGATATGTTATCACATTAATTGACTATCACACAAAAGGGCCAGAGGTTGTTTTTGCACCTCATGTCACTGCGTCTACCTTTACTTGTTTTCTACACAGTCTGATTTATCTACGATGGGCGATACCCATGGCAAAGCATCAACTCCTTCAATAATATATGCAGCTAGCAGGCCGTTAAACTCCGCAGACACAGCATCCCTTATAGAAAATGTAGTCTGCGCTGCTTCTGTTGCACAGGAATTATATTTTCATGCAATTTCACTTCATGTATAAAGTTCTTTGTTCAACCAAAGCTTGGCATAGCAGGATGAGACACTTGTTGCACTGACTGTTTTGAGGCAAGTACTTTATTTCCTTTTGTGCACAAGTTTAATGAACATATTAAGTTCATGCCAATGAGTGGGTTTCCACTTTTCACAATGTAGAATGTCACAGGTACTGATTGTTCTCCATGTTGAGCAGATGTCTTAATACATCCCAGCACAGGAAGGTTATATTTTGAATATGTGACAAGACGCACATCTGACTTAAATATCTGTTCTGGCAGCAAAGATACAGATGACCCAGTATCCACAATTAGTTCTTGCATTGTATTACAGGAAAATGTGCCATTTCAACATTGCACGCAATTTTGTTTGCAGCAACAGATGTATTAGATATGTACAAAATCGTCAATTCAGAGATTTCAATTTCTCTGATGTCCTGTTTTCGTGCAGAGCGACACACATTTTCAAAATGTCTCATGTTTACAGGTATTGTTTAAAGGGCACTGCTTGGAATTCGCCAAATGACTGCTGGAATCACAACGGTAACATCTGCATTCAGAATGTACTTTAATTTTACTCTGAGCTATATTTCTTGTGTGCCTCTACACACGGTTGTGTCTTTTTCTATTATGTGAAGTCGTTGATTTGGTAAGTCATTGGCCATGGCATTTTTCACTTGAACTGCAACTTGTATTGGTCTGTCTAACGTTAAGTCCGCTTCAAGCAGTAAACGTTCACAAATTTGACCGAGTACACTTTCACTTTCTTGCGCAGTGAAGCATGCAAGGGGGTGCACGTGCGCAGAGGTCCAAGGCTCAGACGTCACGGTTTGCTACTGATCTGAGATATGGGGTTTTGAGCCAGTTGAGTCTATTGAAAATGATTAAGTAATGATAACCATCCCTAACAACAACCAATACCAGACAACTAACGAAAGAAACAGGGGTGTATACTGTAGTAGGACTGTGCAGAAATAGTCCAACCTCTACTATCGTTACATTTATTATAAAAACGTTTTAACTCCATATCCAGAACATAAAGCCATTTTCTCAAGAGGAGCGAGCATGGCGCTCCAGCTTCCAGAGCCAACTCGTGTGTGCGCTTTGATTTTAAGGATATCATGATTCTGCCTCTTTTTGTCTGATATTTCTCGGTTTTGAGGCGGAATCAGAACGGAACTCCCTGTTATATCTGAAGAAAGAAGTTTTTTGTAAGTCTTGCTCACCTGTTTGTAGTCTTGTCTCGTAAAGAATGTAATATCCTTTCAAGTCTTGTAAGTTTTGTCAAAGTAAGTCTAGTCAGTGTTGTTTTTGTCAAGTGTTATCCAGTCTAGTTTATTTTAGTTTAGTGTCACTGTGTAGTCTTGATCATTGTATTTCCCCCGATGCAAGTTTAAAGCGCGCATGAAATGTGTTTGTGGTGAGGAACGCATGACGAGAGCCTTGAGGCGGGGCCGGTGGTGTGATTGGTAGTTGGAATCAGCTGTGCCCGCATATCGCACGGAGTATAAGAGGACGAGCGAAGGGACTGCTGACGAGAGAGGACTGGGCCAGGACATATGTTTTAAGGTTGTATGTATGTTCTTTTGGCTGGCAGTTGACCGCGAGGTGGCTGCCGGCATTTTAATTCCGTGTTTTTGTTTGTTTATTTTTATTAAAGTGCCTTTTTACCCTGGTGCCGAAACCCTGGAGGAAGGAGAGACATGCTGTCTGAGAGCCCACGCTGCTGAGGGGCATCGCGGTGCTGAGGAGTTCGGGCAGCGCGGACGAGGGGCCGCAATTCTGTTTACTGTTTCATTGTTGATAAACCAGTATTGTAGAGTTCCTAAAGTATGCTGAATGTTTATTCTGTAGAAAAACCCAACCAATGGCTCCTGGCTTGGTTCCCTAGATCTGGCTCCATTTCAAGTTAGATTTTTTTAGATTAAATAGCCATTTAATCATCCGTCAGACAGAAATCGTTGTTTAGAAAAAAAGTGTTTTTACAAAACTAACAGCAAACCACTCTACAACTGTGCAAGACAAGTTACCACACTAGGGGAGAGGGATTTAGAACAAAGACCAGTTTTTGAGCTCGGGTTTGGAAGAGTTGAAAAAGTGTAAAACGTCTTGGTTACCTCCCTGATGGAGGGAACGAGATGTTGTGTCGAGCCGACAGATGGGGTTCGCCCTTGAGAACCTATCAACTCTAACTACTATAGAAGAGGCCAATGAAATTTGGCTAATGAAATTTGCATGCCGGTCTCCGCTCCCGGATATCCGGCATAAAAGTAAGACAGCGTGCAGCATTCATTTACCTTTTGTTCAGAAGAGCCTGAGAGCCTCTCACGACTACAGCAGAGGACGATACGTGTTGTGGCATAAGGGACACAACATCTCGTTCCCTCCATCAGGGACGTTCCCTCCAAGACGTTCCCTTTCTGTCGGTCTCTCAACGATGTGTCGAAATGACAGATGGGGTTCCTATGGAAGACGCCACAACGCTGTATCGTGTCACAATCTCTAGCTTAGCGACGGTAGCAGGCCTGGGCGTGTCAGCACGAGGCTATCGCAAAACTGTAACCTTCCAGTGTGATGTTCGGGGATATTCTTTGAGAAAGATGGGCACAACCTGACCGGTAACCTTTCACGGACGGAGGCCTTAGCTCTCTACTGGCGAGAGGCCGTCTGGATCGGGTTTACACCGGGTGAGCATGACTTCCTTAATTAGGAATGTGCTGCAGAGGCCACTTCCTACCCGGGGGGAGGAATACAGTGGATATAGATATTGTCTTGCCCTTAGGGGAGATCGCATGGAACGTGCGGACTGAGTAGTTAACCCAAGGTGGAGGTCCACCGGGGGTAAGCCATGGGTTACCAGGAGTGGGAACCATCTCATGAGGATACATCAGACGGCACAGCCCACGGAGGGTGTGTTACAGACATCAGGTAGCACTAGGTCCGGTGATAGTTCATATGTTCTCCCGGCCTAAGGGGGAAGGCTGCTCTGCCCAGGCAACCCCCAGGGGGTGCTTGCTTAGTGATGGATGGAATGCCTGTTCTTAACCATGTGATTGGGTAAGAAGGGAGATGGATGGGAGGCCTATTCTTAACCATGTGGTTGGGTAAGAAGAGAGGTTGATAGCACACTGACCCAACCTGCTGGGACACGCCGCGCTGGAGAATGCTCTGTCCTTGAAATTTGGCAAATTTCAACTCTTCTATAGTATTCAGAGTTGATAGGTTCTCAAGGGCGAACCCCATCTGTCAGCTCAACACAACGTCGAGAGACCGACAGAAAGGGAAGTTTAATTTTGATACGTGATGTTAAATTATCATGTTTTATCATCAAACAAAAGCAGTACAGATTCTCCACCTCAATTACTTTACCTCCATCCATATTACAGGTTAAAATCTTTTAATCTGAAGTTGAACTGAATATTTAACAAGCCAAAGTACAAGGAAAATTGTGATGTGTATCCTAGTTAATAGTATCCTTAACTATTTAATCTTTACAACTATTTAGTGACATTCGAAAGATAACATGTCTATAGTGAACCTATTGTCCAATTACAGGTTTAACTGAATTTGTGTGAGAACAAAGATTTAATGCATCATAATAATTCTGCAGGTGTGTTATTCTGGGTATAGGTTTAGACGTAACATAATAGGCCTACACAAAATGTAAAGTGCTACAGTACTTGGTATGATAATTAATAAATTATAGTTAAGCTTTAAGACAGACACTTGACTGTAATCAAACTACTGAAGTTTAAAGTGAGGCCACCAGGCCAGTTCTGCCCTCTGCTTTTCCAATGAAGAAATAACCACACATTTCATCTCAATTTAGAGACTGATCCTCAGATACATCAAACTAATCAGCCCAGAGGGAAAAATAGTAAGTGAATCATTTTCTCATTATTTGTGAAATGTGCATATTCCTAGCACAAGAAAAACTATTACACGAAAAATGAACCTAGATGTAGACTCCTTTTCTAAAGAATGACCCTAGATTTAAATGATAGGCGTTGCCAAATGATGGTAAACACTTGTGCATTCCCAGGGCACACCATGCCCTTCATCTAGTAGGAGGAGGCAGAATCTGGGTGCTGCTAGAGAAGCCAAATTTGTATAAATAGAGGAAACTCTGAACAATAAAAGAACAGCTTGGAAAGTTATACAGATTTAATACAGGATTCAAAGATTGATTGAGACTGCAGCCTGATTTCTGGATCTCCAGCGTGCTGGTGGGTAGATTTTATTTGAAAGGTTTCTGATTGTCTACACATTAATTTATGTTTATTAAACTGGGACAATAACTGCTTTCAAATAATGATAGTAATTGTAATAATAATTGAATAGTAACTATAATAATGATGATAATAATTTGAGTGGTATGCGACATGACATTTCCTATTGCAATTGTAGGTTTTGCTTCAGAAATATGGACCTCAGTGTAGCAAGCCTTCTTCTACTTGTGGTACTGGCTGAGACCACCCCTGAGAGATACTATCATGTTAAAAAACACACTTTTCCAACAAAATCCCAAAGTGAGTATACAATGTATGTTTAACACCTTATCATTGCATCGATAGAATGTATTTGATCAGCCATATGCTGTGCAATGTAAAACATGTCAGAATGTCTCTAAAGCATAACATTTGTTTACAAGTGCACATTTCACAAGGGAGTGAATAGAACTAAAATTAAAGAGTAAAAAGAGTCAAATTAAACTCTTTTAATTAAAAAAAGCTGTCCAATCCAAGAGTGTTTTATAGTAATCTGGTAACACATTACATGTTGGATTTCTAAAGCTACACTCTCCTACAGCTACAATACTTAAAATCACCTGGGTGCAAAAAGATAGCAAAGGTTTATTGTTGTCATACAAACATTGTTTAAATGCTATAAACTCGCAACTGTACAATTGTGCAAGTAGAATGGATAGAATTGACCACATTTAATTGCTTATTGGTTAGAAAAATATATAACCAGACAAACATTTTATTTATTCTCATAATACTGCATATTATGTCATATATTTTTGCTCATGACTGTTCCATGGTTGCTCATGTAACCAAAATATCTAGCCCCAAATCTAATAGTTGTGAGTATTGAGTTAAGTTGCACAAGACAGAAGTGGGAACTGAACAATAATACAACTGCCAGAAACTAAGCACTGTTAGAAACAAACATTAATGCATATGCTTATCTTACATGGCAGTAAGTTCTCTATTCAGGATGCAAACCTCAAATCAAAAGAGTCCAAATCATACGTTGTCACTTTGTAGCGAACTCAGTAGAAGAAAACATTGTTGTTGTAACCAAACCCTTCTAAGCATGTTTTCCGTAATCGCCATAAAAGTGGAAACGCACAAAATTAGCCATTTTAACTGTAAATACAGTAACACTTATTGATAACATCCTTAATAAACCATGATATTTATTTTGGAGAAAAATATAGTTCTGTCATGATATGTCAGATAGTGTGTTAAAAAATATGTCGTAATGTTTTGCCACAAACATCTTTTATTGTTATTTTTTATTTTTAGCTGTTGCTAGTCAACCTGGTATTCCAGGATCCCCTGGTGAACCTGGTCCGCCTGGTCCCCCCGGCCCAGCAGGAATACCTGGAAAAAATGGTTTAGGACACACTGGACCTATAGGCCCACCTGGACAACCAGGTCCAGCAGGTTACTCCTCACCAGGAAAACCTGGAAGCCCAGGAATACCTGGAAAACAAGGGGGATTAGGATTGCCAGGTGAGAAGGGACATCCAGGGCCTCCAGGACCACAAGGGGCAAGAGGAGCATCAGGACCACCTGGAACCCATGGGCCTGCTGGCGTATCCACTCCTGGAAAACCTGGACCACATGGTCTTCCTGGTGGAATGGGTCCACGTGGAGAACCAGGCCTAATAGGGCAGCCTGGAATTCCTGGTGTGCCAGGCCAGAAAGGAGAAACCGGCCATGGTATTCCAGGTAGACCTGGTGGCCAAGGTCCATTGGGTCTTCAGGGGCCTCCTGGTCAGCCAGGAATTGGAAAACCTGGACCAGCTGGATTTTCTGGAGAGCCTGGAAAGCCAGGAATGCCAGGAAGGGATGGAATACCAGGACCTATGGGTATGCAGGGCCAAAAGGGTTACACAGGAGCACCTGGTGTAGGAGCACTAGGAAAACCAGGCCCAAATGGTGCTCCAGGTTTGCCTGGGCCAGTGGGGCAAAAGGGTCCTCAGGGGCCAGCAGGACAACCAGGAGTTCCAGGTCTGACTGGTACTGGAAAGCCTGGAATACATGGACTTCCAGGAGACAGAGGAGAACCAGGAATCCCAGGTCCCACAGGCCAAAAGGGAGAGTCAGGCCCGAAAGGTTATACAGGTCAGCCAGGTGGTACTGGGCCAAAAGGTTTACCAGGTCCGCAGGGTGTTATGGGTTTCCCAGGAGAGAGAGGAGCACAGGGACCTAAAGGTGATCATGGAATGGGTGGAGCACCAGGCCCTATAGGATCAAAGGGTGAACAAGGCGCACCAGGTTTCCAAGGAAAGCAAGGTATTCTAGGTGTAGCAGGTCCCCCAGGACAGATGGGTTTTATGGGACCCCAGGGTCCAAAGGGTGAACCAGGATTGACTGGTGCTCCAGGTATCCCTGGAAGAATGGGATCACCAGGAGATAAAGGACACCCGGGGCTTCCAGGCCCGCGGGGTGAAAATGGCAAAAACGGTATCCCTGGAGCAAGAGGACCAGCAGGCCAAGTGGGACCGGGCGGTCCATCAGGGGTTAAGGGCCATCCAGGACTCCCAGGACCCCCTGGCCCAGCAGGTTTTACAGCGAAGGGAAGTTCTGGACCTCAGGGTACTCATGGTATACCTGGTGCCAGAGGCCAGAATGGTCTACCAGGCCTTCCAGGTCCTCCTGGACCACCTGGTCCCCCAGGCCAGATTATGTACTATCATGACAAAAGCATGCCTATCAAGTCTCATAAAATGGCTATGCCTGTTAGTCATGAACAGATTAAGGTGCCCATGTCAGCATTTACAGCACTTCTTACAACTGCATATCCCAATCCTGGAACACCAATCATATTTAACCAAATAGTGTACAATGGAGAGAACCACTATAATCCAAACACCGGCATGTTTACCTGTCAAGTTCCAGGACTGTACTACTTTTCCTTCCATATACATGTCAATGGAGCAAATGCATTAGTAGCACTTTATAAAAATAGAGAACCAGTCGTGTTCTCTTATGACGAGTACAACAAGGGTTTTCTTGATCAGATGTCTGGTAGTGCCATCCTTATGCTACATGTGTATGACACTGTGTACATTCAGGTTTCAGATGATCAGTCAAATGGCATTTATGCTGATGACAATGTTCACTGCTCTTTTTCTGGTTTCTTGATTGCTTCAACATAATAAGCATGCAAATAAAATCCTAAAACTTTCTTATTCAACAGATGTCTGCTTTTATATTAAAATGTTGCTGTTGTCAAAAGAAGATAAAAGGATGACTTTAAGACATATGCCATATGCAGGTTGAAATACTGCCCTGTGCATCTACCTGTTTAAAATATTTTTTAAGAAATTCAAATACACAGACAAAGTATCAATCAATAAATCTGCCTATAAATTTGTGAAATGGTCCTGTTAGTTTCCTTGTTTAATCCTAAAGCTTTTCTGTTATGCTTTCCGTTTCAATAAAATAAGTTTTGTTTTATTAATTTACATTTTCTTTAGTTGAGTAATATAGGTGTTTGTGTGTCTGCTTTAATATTTTCTCTGTGATGCAGCTACTTGTCACACATGTGCATAATGCCTACTTATGTTGTTCCAATGTATTTTCAACTAGTTAATTCTCAATAAACTTAAAAAATATATGTTTATAATCAATAACAATATCACTTTTTCAACATTTATTGTGACATATCGTCCAGCACAAAGCAGACTATAGATGATAGTCAGATGTGTCTACACCAGATGGGATCACCCGGCAAAACAATGTAGAACACATTATAATCACTGATGCATACATTTTTATGGGTTCTATTGTCTTGAGTCAAGTTGTGCCATTTATGTCCAGTGGAGAACAAAGAAATTCAGTGTACGTGTCATGCTTGGCGAACGTTGTCCTTCTCATGTAGAGTCAAGTTTATGAGGCTTTGTTTGACTTTGCCTAACACGAACTACTGGAATGAATATGGGATTTTCATAATAATATTAAATTTTAGAAAGGATTTTCACCTCATCAAGCTGAACATTGAATTGTTATTATAATGTTTTCTTTTACTTGGCTCTGCCCAACAGTCTGAAATGGATTTTCATTTCTTTTTCTATTTCTTTTTTGTGGTCCGCTTACGAAATGCGTTGTAATTCAATGAAACTCTATTGTATTAATCCAATGTAAAAGTTGAAATAAAGATGTGTTTTAAAATCGTTTAAAATTTGTTCAAATAATTATCTTAATAGCAATATGGTACAAGAAATATTAAAGGATAACAATCTTAATGATGGAAGTGTTACAAGGATATATGTAGAGGAATACACTACTTTAACTTTAACAGTTGTTTCGAGTAAGTTAGCAAGACAATGTGAATGGGAAGTATTAAAATATAGTAGAATGGCTAGTGATCTTATTACTTTCTTATTAGGACTAGTATAGGAATAGATATGGAGGACTGTCATGAAGAGAAATGTCATACACTCTTAAAAATGAAGGTACGTAAAAGGCACAGCGATGTCATAAAATGACCAATTTTGGTTCCACAAAGAACCTTACAGAGCTATAGTAAAGACACATGTAACAAAGGATGTTTGACTCAGAATATAAGTATTAAAGTTTACATCAATGACAACAGCTTTATACAGTGGTTCAAGTTCAGAAATACATAAAGAAGTTCAATTTACACACAGCTGTCTAATCAGCATCTTGATATGCCACACCCTATGCACATAAATCGGCAAAGGAGACGTGCTCACTAACAAATTTAGACAGATTTTCGAACAATATTTGAGGGAAATATGCCTTTTGTGTACAGAAAAGGTCCTAGATCTTTGAGTTCAGGCTCACGGGTTGCCATAGTCCTGCTTTTAGCGTTACCATTCCCCTCATGATCGTAGTAGGCCCATGCAGTGATGAAGTGCTGGGGACAGAAGTAGTATCAACAGCATCTGTTATCAGTTTATATATGTTTTTTTCAAAGACTTGCCACAGTTAGCTAAGGTAATACTTGTTTGTTTTCTAATTTTAATTATATAATTTTGCATAGTCACTGTATCGACTTTAGAAATAGACTATAACAAATACATTTGACAGCATTTAAATTGAAACAATATTTAGAATAGTTGTAAGGTAGAAAGTTAAAAACAATTTAAATACCAGTGCTGTCGACAGGGGGTGCTGCAGGACCCTCAACATCGTTCCCACACCTATGCAGGTATCAGCAAAACTGTGAAAAACTGTGAGACTCTGCAGACCTGTCTGGGATAAACCTTGCGCCAGGATTCTAGAAACAGTGTCAAGTAGGTATAACTGCAAGAAATAGTGGAATTGGATCAGGCCATACAAAAAGGCATCATATTGTCCATATTGTCCATATGGGGGCACACTTGTCACACGTTTAAATTTTGAATTTGCACGGATTGTCTCTCTGTGTGTGTCAGAAGAGTATCACAGATATCCAATCCTATGAACCTGTATGAAAGACATCCCACCCAGTAGGAATGTATCAAAGACAAAAAGTGAAGCATTTCAAGCATTTGGAATTAAGCAATTACAAGAGTTACGTTAGTGTTCCTCAAAATGTTTAATAAATGTATTATTATACTGCAATGTGAAGCGTTTATAAGAGTGACTCTCAAACTTTTAATGGAAGTATATATGTGTTTATTCTGTTTGTGATTATATGATCAGTAGCATTTAATTTGTATTTAAAAACATTTAACATTGTAATTTATGGGCCCCAATAATTCACCCAAATTGAGAACTAAGATAAATACGTATCATATGTACATACTGTAGTACAACTGTTTAACTTGTGATGGGAAAATGTAGTATTATAGATGTGAAACTAAAAACTAGAAATATTTACTATAATCTAAGCGAATGTACTTATTTCAATATATTGAACCATTTGTTTATTTTCCTAAACCCCTGTTGATAGAGTCCAGGCATCAGAAAAACTGAGAGAAGTGATAAATCTTAGATTTGAATGTGCCAATTTATGAAAATATGTAACATTCTTGATGTGACATTTCTGAAAGCATCCCATTAACTGACTATGGAAAATCATAGTTTAAAATAATAAAATATTCTTTAAAAACATCAAGACCTCACATGGGTATATAAATCATTATGGCTGTGCTATCACTATGGTCAATTCAATCTGGTTCTGCATTAGTTTAGAAACTAAAGTTTCTATCATAATAATAAATCAATTTTTGGGAATAACTAATGGCTAAAAGCGAACCACTTTATATGCCCTGCATTGTGTTTTATGTATCTGTAAAAGTACATTTGCAATAAAGGACCTAAAAACACATTAAGCAATATTATGTTTATTGATAAAATTGGTTTTCACTTTGTACAACTTTTTTCTTTACGTGTTTGCCATAAAATACCAGCCTCATCTCTCCCGACTTGTGCAGGAATCTGCAGACATGCTTCCCCTATTAACACTGAAGACAAGATAAATCTTCACACACAATAAAACACAGGGTATAGGGTACAGGCAGCATACGCTTCAAATAAAACCTCATGCACAAAAGAGGCAGCACATGCCAAATAAAATCACCCAAAAATCATGGCTTTGTTTTCTGACTGTTTCTCACGAGAAAGGGCACTTTATCTGGAGGATTTTGTTTGCAGCTTTTCATTAAGAACATTAGCATTTTGTTTTTGTGTAGGGTGGGGTCAAATCAAACTCCTGCATGAATCAAAACAACTCTGATGTGATATATATTAGACATTGTTTTGACACTGTTTGGAAAATTAAGGAAGAAAAGAGGGATCTTAGTATGCTTTTATGTAAGTTTAACTGTAAAATAGTCGTGCGTTGCATTAATGACATGAACAGACGAAATATGCTTCCTTTTTCACTTTCATAAACACAAAGGCAGAATTTGTGAATGATGGTTTTTCAATCAATGTGTTGCTCTGACAATTTTCGTCTTTTATCCCGTTTACAGCCGCTGCTTTCTGCAATGCTTTCCATGTAGAGGTCACTTGTGTGCTCGAGCGCTGTCACAAATCACGTGAGTTCATTTCTGTCCATATCTTAAGTGTGACTGGCAGCAGGTTAATAAAAATGGATGTCACAGGCTGTTCTTAAGCAATTATAATCAAGGACATATCTAAAGAAGTGCTGGACAAGACAGATGTATTGTGTCAAGCGCATTACGTTGTACGCGTGTCAATTCCCCAGACCTGAGAGACGTGATTGTCGAGCCTGCGCCGCACACGGTTTTAAAATTTGACATCTTTAACTTACAAAAACAGCTTTTGGTAGAGAGAGCTTGTCAACGTTACTACATACAGAAAATCACAGAGAACATATCTAAAGTTGTGCTGCAAAAATTCTGCCGCTGTTAAGAAAACCCCAATCGTCGTTCAAGTAGCATACCTAAAAATCAGCCACTACAAAACAAGTAAAAAACACCTATAAAGACATAATAACATAATAATAAAGTGATTGATGCTTTTCATACATATTTTACAGTGTGATTCAGAGTCATTTGGGAAATATTACTGCTGTACAGGAGAAAAGAGCACAATGGAGTGGAGGGTTCAGATAATGCCCACTTTGTTGTGAAAGAAGTTCAGTGAAATCGTCCAGAAGTTTGGAAGGACAAAGACATGAGTTCTCACATCACTGTTTTGCAAATAAGTAATGAAGCAAGTCGACTAAATATGACTAGCTGCCGGTTATGAACATTTTATGAGCTCAGTCTCGAATGGCGCCCTCAGGGTCCCTCTTGCAAGTCTATTGGTGATAATCCAAATGTGTAAATCAAGGGCACATTTGGGGCAGGGCCATGGATTGAACTAAGTATTATAATAAAAAATAACGTATATGATGGATTTTATGAATGCTCATTATTGCTCTGGGTGACACTGAATGTACTACATCTGAACACTGTTGTTTAGTGATCCCGTGTTAACGTGAGACTACAAATGATGATTCGGGAGTGTATATGTTGTCAGTTCATAGCGGTAACAGTTGCTCAGTTTGGCCCTGCTGGAGTATGATGGGTGAGGATCAGAAGGAAGAACGTTCATCCTCATTGGAGTTGCTATAGAGGACCTTTGAACTGGTTTCCAGAGAGCTGCTGTCGAATTGATGGCTTTGATCCCGCCGCGTCGCCAAGCTTACGCCAAACAACCTGATCACACACAAAACAGTTTAATAAACATTCTTGCATTTTGTTCTTTAGCATTTCAAAACCACACATCAAGTATTTGGCACTATTGGTAGAACGATAAATCTCTGTGGCCGATACATCGGCCGATATTTAAAATTGTAATTATTGTTAATAGTTTCACAAATTATTTATGTTTACTGTAATTAATAGACATGCACCGATATTAAATTTCTCCTCTGCTTTTTCAGAGTGATTAAATTCATATTTCTTAACTTTATGAATGTTATTAATTCATATAATGATATTAATATTAAACATCAAACTGGTGATGTTTCTTACCATTGTCTTTATACAGAGCACAAATTCATTGCATTTTTCTATCCTTGTTTAATTGACAGGATATATCAGCCCTGATCATCGGCTGTTTTTAAACTATGGGCCGGTAGACGATTATTGGTTTTATAGATCAATACCGATTATTGGCCGATATATCGGTGCATCTCTAGTAATTTAAAGTGTGTAATACAGTTTCATCCTCACGTCAGCAACGCTTTTTTCTTTTTTCTTTGCATCATCATTGACCGAAATACCACCTCCTTCCTTTCTAAATTAGGCTTATTACAGAATGCACACAATATGCACTTCTTGTGCTTTTAGAACCCACAGAGACCAGCGGGTTTATTGTGTTTAAAACAGATGCTTGTGTACATTCTCTAGAAATCAGAAATCACTGTTCTTAGTGAATTTCCTCCCAAAACGCTCCACAAGAATCCCAAACATCCTTGAAGATAAGAAGTCTATCAACAGTGTTCACAATAGTGTTGAACAAGCCGAGGAGCTCCAGGTGAGCTGGACAGAGGTGTTATTGTGCAGTCAGTAGGATTCCTCTGTTTCTACATTCCATCGAGGGGCCCGACAAACACTTCAAACCCTCTCCCTATATCACGACTTCAGAGCTCTGTGTACCAACCTGTACAAGAAGCAAACACTACGTTTCATGCTTCCCTTAGATCTGTCCCCTCGGATTCAATTGATTGGATACATATCGCTTTTTGCTCCCTAACTCTTTGTAAGTCGCTTTGGATAAAAGCGTCTGCTAATTGACTAAATGTAAATGTAAAATGATTCATGTATGAATAAGATCACAATGAAAAGTGCAATTTACAATAACACTTTACAATAAGGTTTCATTTCTTATCATTAGTTAACTATATTAGCTAACACAAACTAGTAATAAGAATAGTTCTATAGTTCAATATTCATTTACCTTAATAAAAATAAAGGAATTTAAAAATAAATGCTGTGAAAATGTATTGTTTGTGTTAACTAATGCACGTTAACTAATCGCAATGAATGGATCCCTATTGTATGGTGTTATCAATATGATGCTTAGTGAACCAATAACATTGTAACTAACGAAAATAAGAGATCACAGAGAAGAATTACTCACATTGCACATCTCTCGTACTATGGCCTTTTCTTTTTCACTCAGGTCTTCCTCATTTTCTTCTGGGAGCTTCTTGTCGAGATTATCATGGACCTCTAGAACCTGTTTTAACACGGCCAAGAGCATTTGTTTTTTAGGAAAGCGTTTCATACCATTTCATATCGACTATTTTAGCACCTACTACAAACATTTTTAATCTTTTAAAATAACAATCACAATATACTGGTTGTATACTTAACAACACTTTATCTTAAACAGCGTTGTATATCTATTGTAGGGATGTTCAACGAATAATCATGATTAATTGCATCCAGAACAAATGTTTGTGTTTACATAATATATGTCTGTGCACTCTGCATATTTATTTTGTATTTGTAAATATTTGGAATACTACCGCATATACATGTATATAATAATATTTATGAATTATTAAAGTGATATATAAACATTTATTCATGATTATATGTTTCTTATATATACACATGTATGTTTATGTACAAAATGAATACAAAATGAACATGCACTGTGCAAATCGCGATTCATTTTTGAACAGCCCTAATATACAGCATTGTTTTACATTATTTAGAATTGCAAAAAAAAAAAATTTTAGTATAAAAATGTTCTGCTTGAAGTGCTTCTGTGCGATTTTTTCTAATCATCTAATTCAATGACATTCATACACTTAAGTGCTTAAATGTCCAAACACTTTTTGGGGTCAAGTATATTAACAGCAATGTCCTTTATGAAAGCACAAAACTAATCCTGTTGCAACAGAAAAAGATTCAATTTTGGATCCAATTGTAAGCCTCCATCATTTAAAAGACTGCCATGTGATCATATCACTATAAAAAAGACACTAATGAAATTATAGAGGCCTGTGTGTTTGTGTATGTGTGGAGTGTCAAGCGATGATGGTTTGTGTACCTTCATGGCATGGACCACAGCCTCAGGTTTCTGTACAGATGAGAGAAACCCTGTGGATGGTGAAGATTCACTGGTTGGGAGTCTTCCTGTCCCCTGGAGAACAGAACATATAAGATGGTCAGTTTATCATCTACACTGGAAAAAATAGCTTTTTGTTCCAACATATAGGGGATTATTGTTAAGGCTGCAACTGGTAAAAAATAAGTTAAGATCAGTGTTAAAAACTTCTCTCAAAAAATATTTTAGGCTGAAAACAACTATTCACCACATAATTCATAAAACAGCAAAAAAGGTACTGTTTAACAATCCATTGATTATTCCAACAGAATAATTCATATAAAAATAAAATGTTTCAACCTGCTCTTCACATTTATTGAAAAAAAAACAATGTCCTAAGAACACTGTTCACCTTTATTCAGTATGCTCTTGCAAAACAACATTTACAAGGATAACCATTTAGGACCGTTAAACTAACATAACCATAATAACTATGGGAAAAGCACCCATTTGTGTAACTGTCCCACCTAAATATTAATCCATGTGCATACAGATAATTCTATTCAAACTAAATCACATTATAAGACAGACAAATCACAGATAGCTCTTTAATCTCTCACTTATTAATTCTAGACGACAAGTTTAAATGTAGAGCAAATGGAAACTTTCTTGGAATCTTTGCTCCTGCGTCTCAGATATTTCCCCTCAAAAAGAGCCACAAATCTCACAAATGTGAGATTTCAGAAGAGATCTCAACCATATCACACACTGATCTCAGATTTCTCAAGTCTGCTATCAAAAGTCTATATTATTGAAAGAACAAGATTATTGGAGACATGTTTCTATTTTTATTTTTTATTTTCAAGCGATTTTAAAAGAGAAACATCTGAGACTAAGTTGATACTTAAATGAAACAAAAGAGATTTAACATTATTCAAAGCGCCACCTCTCACTCACAAAAACGATACCCAATTAAATATTTCCGAGTTTGGCATTACCTGGAAATGCGCTTGTTCATTTTATCAGTGGTTTTCAAACTTTTTGGTTGTAAGGCCCCCTTTGTGAAGAGTGCATTGCTTTGTGCCCCCAAATAAAAACGAATGATCTTGAACTTACAATTTTATTTAAACCAAAACCAAATTCTGTTTTATAATGCTGGAATATCAAAAGTTTTCTGGTTGGTGGTCTTATTTTTCTGATGTTTGATTGCATAAAATTATGAAAAATTTTATAGAATGCCACAAAATCTGTGCCCCCCCTGGATCCCTCTTGCTGCCCCCCAGGCCCCCATGGCACATAGTTTGAGAACCACTGCATTATACAAATGGCCAAATATGAAGAAATATCAATATTAATTCAAATGTATTGCAATAATAATTTCGTCTAATTTTAAATTCTTATCATCTATTATCATCTGAGACCCCTTGAAAAAAATCTGGGGCCCCTTGAGAATCACCGTTCTAGATCGTCTAGAGTTTAAATTTAATTCATTAGTTTAAGTATCGAAACATGAAAATTTAGCATATGTCTGGGCAGACAAAAGAAGAGACAAAACTCAAAAGCACTCCTTATGTACTTGTGGTCTGTCATTCAAAATAAGCGTGTCACCCTTGATTTTTACAAAAGAACACTTGACCTCTCCAAAAAAGGATATCTGCATATTTTCAGTGCATACAATGAAAAACAACAGCTATAGCGGTTCATTATAGATTAGTGATAGACCCAAGAATCTGCCACACTACACGGACGCCAGCCACTACTGGTAATTGGGCTTTGAACTCAAAGCCATTTAGTTGGTGAGATATATTCATTGTGACAACTGGCCAGTCTTGAAAATGTAAATGTCTTCTCTAAATCAAAGAGTGTACGGGCCATCTGTTATGATCGCTGTTCAGTTGACCCACCACAGCAGCAGTGTTTTGTAAGGAGGCATCCAGCTTGGCTGAAAATCCAGCTAACCACTAAACGTTGATGGTTTCCAGGCGGTCTTTGGCTGGTCAACCACCTTAAGCAAGCTGGTCCAACCAAACTATAGAGATAGTATGAGACATAATCTAAGCCTTCCGTTTTGAAAATGTCTGTCTTTCCAAATTAAAGTAACAAAAGCTGGTTCTAACAGACACACATATAAGCACACACACACACATGATAATTGTGTTCTCATTGGTGATGTCCTGATTCATCAGTTATCCATCTTAACTCAGCAGGGTTGAGCTCAGAGGCTCATTCATAATGAAAACTACATCCCCTTTACAACATTAATTTTGACACTAAACACATCAGGCCCAGGCAGCTGTTAAGGACAAAAAGTGCCTAGTATCATTTAATCATTCATGCTTGAAGAAAAGAGCCGGATATGATCCGCATACATTAACTCCGAAGAGGCCTGAAAATATCCCATTCGCAACGCTTTTAAAGCGAAGCACGACAGACATCTGTGTGTTGTGTGCAGTGTTCAGGAAAACACTGCAAGACTGTGATGTCTTATGTGATGTGCTTCACATGAGAGCTTATCCATCAAAACCACCAGGAAGGAATTCTGCACACAATGAGGTGGTTACCATGGAAATACTAGAACACTATTTTTAAATGACTCGAGTAATGCTTAAAGATCCATGACAAACTTGGTACGGAGAGAGCAAAAGTAAGGCCGAAGCTAATTTGTGTAGTTATAAAAAGTATGTACTTTTAAGGATGCAGTATGCATCATTTAAGGTACAGTACCGCATCCATTTTTATATTATTGGCTATGTATTCGATGAATAAAATCCTTATTTAAATCTTGTGTATGACGGAGTGCCTCTGTAAAGCAAACTTATGAAATCATAAAATGAAAATGCCGCTGCTCACAAAATAGTGCTGTAGTTCAATATTGTGTGATGTGTGGAGCGCACCATGTGTTTAAAGTGACACCAAAAATCAATAAAACATTAAAGGTCAAATTTAATTAAATGGTTGCTTGACCTCACACGAGGTAACAGGTCAAAATAAATTAATAAAATTCCGAAAACCGAATTGACTTTTTTCCAAGATCTTTCAGAAGATCTCTAGGCAACCATACAGAACACAGCACAAAATAAAGTAGCGAAACATTCTTCATGTGCGCGCCTGAAGGCTAAACACTCAAAGGTACTTTTGTTTTCCATTCATTATTTTCTTTTCTTTAAAACAAAGTGTGCTCAAATTGTTTCCAAGGCAGAAACAGGATTTTAAAGTTCCATTTCTCTAAAAAAAAGACCTGTGGCAATACACAAGAGATTAAAGATCAATATCAGATCTCTTTCTTCCACACAGTTGCTTTATAGCACCCAATCTGGTGAAGCTGAGCTTTTATTTTGAATAATTCTCTCTGCTTTATCTCATAATTTATTTGGCTTCTTTACATATATGACTAAAACATTTGGTTTAGATTCATTGTTTTGATTTTGGTTCTTTACCAAATTTGCGAACCACTTCTTTAATCATTTTTCAGCCACGTTTTTTTGTTCCTCTAACCCTCATCCAACCTCTTCAGATTGATTTCTTTGTACATTGACTCACATTGAGCAGGGCTTCTTGACGCTGGGGCAGAGAGGTCAGCTGTGATTCTGAGTGGTAGAGGGTCATGTTCTTCCTCAAAGCTCTCAGGTCCCCCGGAGTACACTGTCACATGACACGCAAAGAAAAGAAAAGAAAGACTTAACAAACTACATGACACTGTGTACACCAACTACTTTAACTTTAAAATGTACTTTAACGTTTGAAATAACAGAAGTGACTTGAAAAGCAGGAAAAGGAGGAGGATGTGTAGTTTAGTCACTCAAGGAAGGAGACAGGAAGTGAGGAAACAGACTATTATAAAAACACCTTTCACTTCAAAGAGCCAATCACCCTTTTTTCATAATCTAAAGACTACTTAACACTCTTAAAAATAAAGGGGCAAGAAAGTATTCAGTCAAAGATTCTTTAAAGAATCATCACTTTTTTATATTTTTACAGAACCTTTTTTCGCCACAGAGAACCTTTTGTGAAACAGGAAGATTCTTTGGATGTTAAAGGTTGTTTATGGAGCCATTTAGACAAAAAAAATTCTATGGCATCGCGAAACACATTTTTTTAAGAGTTGCACATGTAGTTCACTGGTCTCTCAGTCTTCTCATGATGGTTAGACTGGGCACTTAAAACTTAACACTTAAATGTCAGCTTGGCTTTGCTGGTTTATACAGGTCTCCCAGCTAACCAACTAAATCTGGTTTAAGCAGTATCGTTCATTTCTTCTTAAAACATTAACATCTAAACAGTTTATGATACCATTGTATGGGATATTTTTAAACTTTCGGGTAATTTAGTCTTTTCCAAGGATGAAGCTGCTACCTGTACATGTGTTCATAGTGTCTAGAGAAAATAGTAAATGGAGTTGTGGAGATGTGTTTTTTCCGTACTCGTGATTTTCTTTTAGATATCTTAGACATTTGACCACGAAATGATTCCATTGCCCAATAACAGCATTAATGCCCATTCACACCAACAACGATGACTAAAAATATAACTATAACTACATAGAGTAGTGGTGTCACACCATACAAGTACTGTCAATAACCGTGATATTAAAACGGATACTTTCAATACCGTTTTAACTATATCCATATTTTAAATGCAATTCATTGGCCAAAAAGAGAAGTAATCTGACCAATGGTTTTGGTTATTTCGTAAAGAATGTCCAATAAATATCCAATAATTTTGTGTCTGCATATTTTTGAAGTGAATATATACCATCGTGACAGACCTACTTCACACCATAGGACGATAACATTTTGTTAATTCTAGAGATGCACTGACATATCAGCCAATAATAGCAAGCAGAGAGGACAGGAAAATGAATTTGTGCTCTGTATGTAGAAAATGTTAAGAAACATGACTAGCTCAATGTTCATAGTCATTATATGACTTAATAACATTAAAAAACGTAAGAAATATTCGTCTAATTTTCAGAAACTGTATCGGCAGATATCACCATGTACGTCTACTGATATCGATGGAGAAATTTAGTATCGGTGCATCTCTAGTTTATTCTGATCTTGTGTGCTGCAGTTTCACATTTTAAATGCACAACCCCTTGAATTTGAATGGATTTTGATTAGCTGTCAATCACTCTAGCTGGGAAAAATCCCCTTGAAAGTGATTGCAGCAATATCGTTCCTCTGTATCATTATTGGTCTCATTGTGGTGTGAAAACCACTGTTCTCTTAAATGTCGATTTTTTTTAAAACGTTATAGTTATAGCAAGCTATCTTTGTCATCAAGCCAGAACAACCCCTAATACAGCTTCCAGTCCTTATTCCTGTCGTATTCTCGTCTAAAGAGAGTACCCTTATGTTTGGTCATGCTGCTATAATAGAGACACCCACAGGCTCTGGCTGGCATCATCTCTAATCACCGCTGATGCTCATGACATTTTCAATGTCTTGCTCTCATGTTCAAAATAAACGTGATCTATTGAACAAAGGATCTATAAATAAACCTGTCTCTCTCCCTTAGAAGAACATGTGTGTTTTGCGTGGCTGCGAGTAAGAGCTGAACTTTACATTAAGCCTACAACCACAACAATACTGTGTCACCTCAAAACTATCCTTGGCATCCAGTATCTCAGAGATGACGTATTCTTAGGCTATCCCCGAAGTAAGCTGGTTCCCTCAATCGAAAGCCTGTATATTTTCCCCAGAGACTTTTGGAAGATCGCAAAAAATAAGCGGAAGATAAATAATTAATACAATCCGAGGTTTTTGTATGCGTTTCTTCGTATTTAGCGCTCGGCTGTACGTTGTCTCTGAATTGTTAAAACGCCTCTCAAAATGCTTGCTATGTATGTGAAAAAAACGCAGAAAATCAAACCCAGTCCAAGGCAGTGTGTAAATGTGATCGACACAACGTGAGGTCGTATTTATTCTCTAACGTGCAGAAATTTCGGACACAAATTTCAGACTCAATGTGCAATGGGCTTTAAGGTCAACAATGTGTTCCCTAGTAAGAAATTATAGAATGATTCAGTATCTACTTTTTAAGATTTGTGCCCATGTGGCAGTATTTGTGAGCTTTATATGCACAATGACGTCTAACGTACCCGCCAAAGGTCACTTTTAGCAAACGCCGTTTTTTAAGACACAATAGTGCTTCAAAAATCACAAGCGGGTTATAATTGGTGTGTTTTATGTCATAGATTAAAACTGGTTTTGCATACAAAAAAGTCAATGTATGAAGTCTTAACTTCTCACAGATGTTCTGACAGGTGTGGTTCATCGGTTTAACCATATGTTCCACTAATGCTTGACAACCAGAAAGTTCCAGATTTGTTTAGGCAAGAATTGCACATGAACCAACATGCTTCGCCAGGGATATTGCCTCAGGAAAAGATTGCTACTAGTGGTAACACATGTGTCTTCATTTTAGCAGTCTTACACGTATAAATCTTCACACTGTGACAGAATGAAAGCACAATCCTCAGAGGGTCTTTTCATAAATCATCATAAATCAGCTCAGGACTGCAGAATATTCACCCTCTCGTCATTGCTGTGAGTTGAGAAGTGACCACAATGCAGTTTGTCCCACAGTTCTCTTACAGTACTGCTGACAGCATTTTTTGGAGGGGGCAAAGACACGATTCAGAGAGGTTGTAAATCTCTTTGGGGCAGAGCAGTGTTTCTGCACAGCAAATATTTGAAGGTTAAAAACAGTGTTGTGTGGGGTCCATTTGATAAGATTTAACAACTTTACAGTGTTAACTACAACAGAGGTTTTCAAACATTAAGGACCCCCAAATATGATGAACCTTTTGTGAGGGACCCCCCTTTTCCAAAATACATATCAATCTATAGTTTTTGTGTGTTTAAAGAAACATTTAAAATTTGTTAGACACATAGCAAATAGGATAAAATAAAGACAACACATTGTTTCTAAACCTAAATAGTCGGCAACAATTTCACTTCGAAAAAAAATAACTATACAGTGAGCAAAACTCACTAGAAAGATACAAATATAAACAATTCTGGAAACTAAACAAAAAACAGATTAACACTGTTGACTTTAATTATTTTTGCTTCATCTTTTTCTCCTCTCTGGTGGACCCCTTGCAACCTTCTGGCGAACCCCAGTTTGAAAACCCCTGAACTACACGGTGTTCTCTGTGGGAGCTATAATCATATCTTGCATATTTTCTGTTTATTTTATCTAAACTTTTAAAGTTAATTTTATCATCATATAAAACATAGGTCTCATTAACTAACACAAAACACTCTAAATATGCTGTCCTGTTTTCAACATAGCATTTGGATCAAAAAGGGACGAATACAACTGTTGGGTTCAAAATTGCTGGTTTTTCCCTTTTTGGGTTGCTAACTACTTTGGGTGAATGACTGGGTACATTATGCCTATTTGAACTATTCAACAGGCTATGTTCAGGACAAACCTGAATGCACTCAGGGAGTGTCAAAGGTTGTAATGAAATGTTTTTTCTCTTGTCACTTGCAACACAGAATGAATCTCACGTGAGCTGGTGGAATGTAACCTGTTTGAGAGGACTTCGATGACTGCATTGTTCCTTTCATGACTCCGCCTCTTCATGTCATGTCTTTCTTGGTCTTGTGGCAGAGTCATGGCAAAGCCTTAGGTTTTGTGTGGAGAGAAACCGTCTTGGTTACGTCTGTAACCTAAGTTCCCTGATGGAGGGAACGAGACGTTGTGCTGAGAACGACTGCGCGGGTAGGAGTCGTCACTCTCCGCGAGGCGTATACTGAGGAGAAAGCGCATCGGCTGTCTGGTTCAGTTTGCCCCGGATGTGTGTGGCCCGCAGGGAACGGGTCACCTGTTGACTCCACCGGAGGAGGCATCGAGCAAGTCGTGTTAGCTGCCGTGAGCGCACGTCACCCTGACAATTTGATGTACGCCACAGCTGTAGTGCTGTCCTCGGACCAGCACGTGCTTGTCCTGCACGAGAGGCCGCAGCCTGCTCAGTGCAAGTAGCACAGCTCACAACTCTTGGCAATTGATATGCCAGCGCAGGCGGGGGTTCGCCCAACGCCCCGCTACTGCGTGCTCGTTACACACTGCACCGCACCCTTGCAGGGAGGCGTCCGTCGTCACCACGACTTGCCTCGTGACCTGCCCAGAGGGACCTTGGTCCGTCAAAAGGTCATGGAAGACCAGGGGGTTATGGTGCGTCGGCTGCCTCAGTGTGCTGGACGCCCAGACACTCGACGCAGCTATGGTGTCAATCCCCCTCCTCGATGAGAGCACCGCACCCATGAGAACAGCGGGACATGCCGCGCTGGAGAATGCTCAGTCCTGAAAAGGACCTTTTTAGAAAAAATCTCTAACACCTCCGGAACCGCCGAGATGCCCAGGGTAAGGTCGCTGCAGGTAGGGACGATCCGCTGCTTTACGTCGTAGATCCGGCAATGTAGAAGAAGAATTCGTTGAATTTGTTTTTCGTAGTCATGAGCGAAGGCTCTGAAGAACAAAAGGTAAATGAATGCTGCACGCCGGCTTCATTTTATACCAGACATCCGGGGGCGGAGACCGGTATGCAAATTTCATTCGGGAAATTTCATTGGCCTTTTCTATAGTAGTCAGAGTTGCTTGTTTCTCAAAGGGCGAACACCATCTGTCGTTCTCGACACAACGTCGAGAGACCGACAGAAAGGGAAATATTATTGTCGATCATGACTTAATATGCATTCTCCGGTCTCGTCTTTGGCCCCGCCCTCTGGTTCCTTGTATAGCTTTCCACCTATGTTGCATTACCCAAACGTGCCCATTGTTATCTTCCTTTGTTAGCCTTCCTGTATAATGCCCTTGTGTTTGCTGTCCTGTGCTTGTTCGTTTTGCTTGTACCCTGTATATAAATGTTTAGTAATAGTTAATGTCAAGTATGTTCTAGTTTAGTCTCTCGTATTACCCCCCATCGTGGGTCTTTGTTTTGTGTTTAATAAATTATTATTTCATTAAAACCCCTTCCCTGCTGCCAGCAATTGGGTTCTTCCCCTTTGTGATTCACGACAGTTCCTCTAGCACTATCCAAATAATAAAGTAATAAGTCAACCATCTGATTATATGCCTACATTCAAGTAAGAAAATATGAATGGCAGTTAATTCTTGATAAACAGGTATACTTTTTGATTTTTTTTCTTTAATGTTACGTGACTTTGAAGAGCTTTCTTAATAACTTCATAGTAGGGTTGGGCAGGATGTTTGTGGTTAAAAGATTATCACGATTCATTTGTTTATCTAGATAAAGATTTTTCGATAGCTTCAACATAGCAACAGTACTTTACAATCAATGACTATAGTGACGCATTCAGCATTTAGCAATCTTTAAAGCACCACTGCTATCTTTAAAATAATGGTTGAGTGATAAAATTCAATGCTTTCAACAAGTTAATTCATTTCTAATTTTTTAAGGGTTTTGTTATCACTAACTGACAAAAGGTTAATGAAATCTAGCCTATTCATTTTTCATTGAACTATATTACTATTCATTACCAATGACTGGTTTTGAAAATCTGTTATGCAGTTTCAAACATTTGTACTTTAAACACGCTGTGCTAAAGCACGAAGCAGTGCATTTTCATTGAATGAAACCGGACGATGCCCAAGATAGACAAGTGAACATTTATGAAAAATGCAATGATGTTCACGTTGATCTTTACATCCATAAGTTTGTCTGGCATTAAAAATTGACGCGTCACTTGAATAAATGAGGACGTAAAGACATCTCAATATGAAAGGACAAACATTTGAGCTCTTGCACCAGAAGCCCTGGAGCACTCCGTAGCATGTAAGAACAAGCATTTAGCCTAGCATGCCATTTAACACAGCAAATTTCTAACCATAGAATGAGAGGCAGGTAAGAAGAAAGCGAGAAAAAAAGAGCCACGACCACCACGGAGTGAAAATGTGATAAAATTACCTTCATAGGTATCTGTGACAAGCTATAACGGCCACATGGCTGGAGGAAACAAGAGACAATTTAGACAGCAATCCAAAAAGTATGTACATCACATAACCCTGCGCATAAAAATGCCTGCCCTGTGTTAAACTTGAAAGTCCAGTATATTAAGTGTTTTGAGGATGGTTCACTCAAAAATGAAAATTCTGTCATCATTAACACACCCTAAGGTTGTTCAAAGCCTGTTTAGATTTCATTGTTCTGCTGAACACAGACATGATGTGTGGAAGAAGGTTTGTAGCAAAACAGTTTCTGTGGCACAATCGACTACCATAGTAGGAAAACATTTATTTGAAGAACTGTTTTGCGCATTCTTAAAAATTGCTTACACACAATCTGTAACAAAGAAATGTAAAAAGGTTCACAACTTGAGGGTGAGGGATGACAGAATTGTTATTTTATACCCTCAAAACTGCAGTACATTTCAATGACAACTAAACCAAACAAAAGGTAAAAACATCCTCAGCTCAATAATGCGAAATATAATAGCTTACTCTAAACAACATCTCTCAAAATAGGTGAAGTGGCTCTTAGAAAAAGCTTTGTAAGTATCCTGGGAAATCAGGGGTTCAGCTAGGTTCATGTACAGTCTTCTGTAAGATGGACGTCTCTTCTGAATTAATCATGCTTCAAGTGAATCCACTCGCTCTCAGAGGACTGCCGCGATGGGCTGCAAACCGTTTTCTTATTTGACCAGAGGGAGAAAGTAACTCTTGCATTTTAATCATAGTCTTACAAAGTGCCTTCCATCCCGGGGGAATAAAGTGCATTTAGACATTCAAAGGTCCATGTTTCACATGTTCAAATAGGGACTCAAATAGCTGTGCCTCAAAAAGATGCAACAATTGAATTGTCCTGCCACGTGTTTTTTCCAACCTAAAGATGTTTCTTTAATTATGGGCGATTTTGTCCCAAGAGCGTTGGTTTAAAAATGTAGGATTTAATTTATTTTTATAAAAGATCTAACTTCAATTGTTAAAAATATTTTTACTGTGCTTTTATTTATTAAATGTCCATAATAATCATTTTATTTATGTTTTATAATATTTCAAGTATTAATCTGTAGTATAAATAAGTATTTATTATAGTAGACTTTCGGATTTTGTACATTCATAAACAGTAGTGTTAAAACAACACATTTTGTGCGTTGTCCTCAACTGAACACATCTCTGTGTGATTTCTGGGACGACATATTTAGTGCCACTATGAACACAACTTGTGTTGTCCATTTCAAGTAATACAAAATAAAAACACAAAATATGTTAAAGCATGAAAAATTGTGTGTTTATAATAACACATCCATTTTGAGAGTACAGTATAAAGTAATATATTGCAATAATTACACAGTAGTAGTATTTTGTAGTGTATTACAATATTTAATATAATATAATATAATATACAATAGTATAATATAATTACTAATATTTACTATTGAATAAAGTCACACTTTATTTTAAGGCCCAATTCGCTGTATTAATAAACCATTAGCTATGACTTTTGCCTCCGTAAACTAGTTTGTTGCATATTAATAGTTAGTAAGGTTATTTTAAATTTTAGGTATTGGGTAGGATTAAGGAGGTATATGGTCATGCTGAATATGTGCTTTATTAGTACTAATAAACAGCCAATATGCTAATAATAGGCATGCTAATAACAAGTTAATAGTTAGAATTGGTCCCTATACTGAAGTGTTACCCTAAAATTCTATATTATTAACTGTGTAAATTAAACTAAAATAATATAGTTAATATACTATTTACTATACTAAATTTCAAAAGGAAAAGTTCAAAGGAATTTTAGTTTACTATAGTAAATATTAAAGTACACAACCATATTTTTTTATGTTGGAGCTATTTAAATATTTATTATGTGAACATGATTTATAACACTAGTTTAGGATCAATTGTACAGAAAAATTCTCACACATAATTTCACCTTGAAAGACATTTATTAACCCACTGGAGTCATTTAGACTTTCAAGGTGGCTTTTATAAAGCATGTATGAGCTTCAACATGTTGGCACCCATATGTGGACATTTACAGCGACTGCATATTTTATTAAAATCTTATTTTGTGTAGAAGACGAAAAAGTCATACATCTGGGATGGCATGCCAGTTAGAAAATTAAAAGAGGTTTAATTATATATACTGTGTATGTTTATTCACATGAATGTAATTTTTTTTATTTATACATACATACACTCACCTAAAGGATTATTAGGAACACCATACTAATACTGTGTTTGACCCCCTTTCGCCTTCAGAACTGCCTTAATTCTAAGTGGCATTGATTCAACAAGGTGCTGAAAGCATTCTTTAGAAATGTTGGCCCATATTGATAGGATAGCATCTTGCAGTTGATGGAGATTTGTGGGATGCACAAAGCTCCCGTTCCACCACATCCCAAAGATGCTCTATTGGGTTGAGATCTGGTGACTGTGGGGGGCATTTTAGTACAGTAAACTCATTGTCATGTTCAAGAAACCAATTTGAAATGATTCAAGCTTTGTGACATGGTGCATTATCCTGCTGGAAGTAGCCATCAGAGGATGGGTACATGGTGGTCATAAAGGGATGGACATGGTCAGAAACAATGCCCAGGTAGGCCGTGGCATTTAAACGATGCCCAATTGGCACTAAGGGGCCTAAAGTGTGCCAAGAAAACATCCCCCACACCATTAAACCACCACCATAATTGCATTAATGAGAAATTGAACAGATGTTCCTAATAATCCTTTAGGTGAGTGTATAACTGTATATTCACTGTTTAAAATTGTTACGACAAACTAAACTAGTAAGAGTTTGAAATGAGGTGTTTAAGAAGGGCTTATTTTTCTAAGTCACGCGTAGCATAAGAAACATCTGTAATATAATAGTCTAAGGGTAAAAGAACAAGCTAAAAACACATTCAAGTGAAGGATGTGTCTGTGCCTAGTGATTTATTGTCGACAGTCAGTGTCGTACTGTAGCAGGTGAATGAATTTGTGACATTTGGCGTTAGTCGGGTTGGTTGTGATGCCCTCTGGATAAACAGGTGATCTCAAAATGCTCTTTCAGCAAGTAAAACCCATTCGCCCTCATTAAGAAAAGATGAAATTGAGGTCACAGAAGCTGAGGGATGGCAACGCAACCATGGCGTGGCGATAGCTGCTCTGTCTTGCTGAAAGGGATACTACGTGGCAATTTAAAACAGCATAAGGTTTTCAAGATTGCTGGATGCTTATTCAACCCAAAGTACTTACACTGACCCCCAATTCCATATTAAGGCCAAACTTATTAATTTACACACAATAACATATTTGAAAAGAAAACACGTTAACTTGCTCAATACCTGTGACAGCAGTTTGTTGTTATTGTCTTCTAGAATACGGACTTTGTTTTCCAACAGCCGAATGTAGTGTGAGGATGGATCTGAAAGAGACAGGAACACAGAGGAATCAAAAAGGTCGTCTGGAATAAATGAACCATTAGCATTCCCATTTACTGCAATAGAATATGCTCTGCTGCCATAACTGTATATTTCTTTTGTAAGTGGGTGGGGGCATTCAGTTCCGCATGGATTGAACCAATCATCTGAGCCGTAAATGTCATTTGACTTGCTTCACTTGAGCCACAAATTACATGGAAAAACATGACTGGTAGATGCAGTAACTACAATATTATGATGGCTTAACGTTTTTTTTCTACTGACAATAGTTTTTTCATATTCAAATGTATGACTACAGTATATTTTTCATTCTCTGAAGGGCTCTTTAGCTGTTTACATGACATTTTAAACAGAACTTTGCATGCATTTGGACGTTTTTGCACTAAAACTATTTGTTTTTTTTTAACAACAATACTGCTATTTATATACACCCATGCAATCTTAATTGTTTGTTTTGACAGCTCTGAATAGAATTTGGACTGTATGTGCACAGATGTGTAGTATTTCATTACAAAGTGAAATAACATGACACCATTTCCCTGTGGCTTCAGATTGAATTCAGCATAATTTATCATTCATGGTTTTTCTTTTTATACTTTGGCGATTTGCTTCCTTACTGAGCTTTAAGCCTAAAATTTACTGATTTCTGATAAACCTCTGCTGAATTTGTTATTAGTTTACTCAAAACACTGTGGATTCATGGCCAAAAGGAAGAACATGCGGTGTCCTAGTTTTATAAAAATGACCAAGGCAATGGCTCAAGATTAAAGCAAATAAAGAGTAATTACGATCTTCGGATGTAGTTCAGGAGTGGCATCAAAGTGATATAAGAAATTATTCACCTCAACATAAAAGTTATAAAAACTAAAAATTAAGTAATAATTAAAGCAATATTGAGAATAAACTGGTAGTTGTTGTGGCGAAATCTGATGTTAAAGTAAACTTTACTCACTTAAAAAGCAACTATATGCCGTCCACTGCCTTTACCTTACCTTTAAAAGCTTATTTTGCACGCGCAGGACAAAAACAGCTTTTTCACTTCAAAAGATGGGCAGCATTTGTTATCAGCCTAACCCGTAAACCCATGTCCATCTGGGTAAAAGCACTGGGTGGTGGACAGTGAGGCAGCGCTGGACGATTGTAAATCCACTGTGACACTAATCTAACTTCATCTGGTTCACTGAACCAAAGGCATGAGCCAAGCCGATTAAGAATGAACTTGGATCCATAAAACCCATGATGCAGCATCCTAGTACAGAGTTCCAACTACAACCAAAAATTGTTCCAAACAGAAGCCACGGCTAGAAATATGACTCCACTCCCTCAAAGCAATTTTGAAAATTCACTTTCCGTCAGTCTAGGCAGCTAAATGCTCTTGTCAGCATAAATCACCATGCACGAGAGACCCAGACTGAGCTGTAGTTTGTTGAACTGGGCCTATGGGAGAAAAGGAGCTGTCCTTTTTTACTTTGTCATATGTCCTTTTGACAAAAATACTAAAGTATGCTTTTATAGTATTTACTACCGACCATTTTGCAAGACGTAAGCAATAGGTACAGAACCATTTCCTGATTCAGTTTTGAAGACCAGAGTTTTTTCTGCATGGAAAAATTGGAGGTGGCCGCCTCTGTCAAATGTCGTGCCGCTTCAGATTCTCTCCAAAACAATGTCGGGTGTCTTCACAAGAAACGGTGTGTGCATTTAACAGACTTTAATTTGTAACTACAGTTGCAGCATTACGCCACAGTAGAGGCGCTGTTTCGTTATCAGCACACTGAGGCGCTAAAAAGAGTTGCAGAACAAGAGCTGGCTGTGTGTTTGGCATCCAAGTATGTTTAATTTCATTAAGTTTCTTAAATTAACATGACGTACAACCTTAAAATGTCTTTAGCTGTGCAGTTGGATCGTTGAATCAGTGTATACTGTACACAGCGGTTTGCCAGTATGAAGGCACGTTTCGTTCAGAACGACTCGCACACGAATGATTCATTTGAACTTTTCAGTCACTAGCAAATATAAAGCCACATTTACACTGCAATCCTTGCATCGCGCTGTTTACAGTGGCACAATTTCTTATTATAACGGATTCTATAGTCATTTTTATGCATCGCGTGGCTCACGTGCGGTAGACAGTGCAAGGGCTTATGTTTATAATCTGATGCTTAATGTTTGGCAACCAAGCTGTAAAGTGCACTTCCGTCAACAGAATAGTGCATGAAGGTTTAAATTAGCGCAGAATTATGACGCAAGTCGATCTACAATGACGCAATAGACCGTTCAGACTGAGGTCGCATTGCGATACATCAGACCTTTATCTGATTTAGGACCACATATGGAAGTGGCTCAGATCAGATTAAAAAAGATCGGACTCCATCAGCTTTATTTGATTCAAATTATTCTTGTTCTATTATTTCTGTTTGGCTGAATAAAGTTCCCTTTCTGTCGGTCTCTCGACGTTGTGTCCAGAACGACAGATGGGGTTCGCCCTTGAGAACCAATCAACTCTGACTACTATAGAAAAGGCCAATGAAATTTGGCGAATGAAATTTGCATGCCGGGCTCCGCCCCCGGATATCCGGTATAAAAGGAAGCCGGCGTGCATCATTCACTTACCCTTTGTTCTTCAGAGCCTTCGCTCATGACTACGAACAGAACGATGGCATGTCCCGCTGTTCTCTTGGGTGCGGCACCCTCATCGAGGAGGGGGATGGACACGATCGCTGCGTTAGGCGTCTGGGCGTCCAGCACGCTGAAGCAGCGTTCGTTGACACATCTGCCCGCACTGCGGGCAGATTGTCATTCAGAAGTTGCGGTCACGGGTGGCTGTCTTCCTACGGGAACCAGCCACCATTTTGTCTGCTACCTGGGCTGTGACATCTGTGGCTACGGCCCCGATGACCACCCACGTTAGCAGCGTTAGTGATATGGGGAACTCTGCGAACGTAAACCCGCCAGCCAAGTGCTCACGGGCCGATCGCACCCCGATTCGCTTTTCTGAACGTTCCCCAACCGGCGGTGGCATACCGTCCGGATTCTCACGCACACACTCGGAAACGATGTGTGACGTAGATGAGATGTCGCTCGCAGCATCGGAGGGAGACTGACATCCGACTCTGACGAATCCGAGCTCCACCCACAGCGGTCGAGTTCAGGAGGAAGCAGAAGTGATAACCGCGCCCACCTCGGGTGCCATGTTTTTCCCGGAGGTGCATGAGGAGCTGTGTAAAACTTGGAACGCTCCATTCACGGACCGTTCCAGTGAAACTAGCTCCGGCTCCCTTACTTCCCTCGTTGGTGGGGCAGCCAAAGGCTACGTCGAGATCCCCCGGGTGGCTCGGGCGCCTGCGGTGCACCTGTGCCGCAGGCGGCTACCTCCTGGGGGGAATCGGCCACGCCTACCGTCCAAAGCGTGTAGGACTTCGGCATCACTGGTGTCGAAGCCTTACACTGCCACGGGCCAGGCTGCCTCCTCTCTACGCCATGGCCATCCTGCAGGTCCGCCAGGCCAAGGCGTGGAGAGAGCTCAACGAGGGTAAGGCCGACCCGGGTATAATGCAGGATCTCCGTGCCGCCACTGACAGCGCTCTACGGGCGACTAAGGTGGCGGCGCGGGCCCTGGGTCGGTTGATGTCCACGGTAGTGGTCCAGGAGAGACACCCCCGGCTATACCTTGTGCAGAAGAGTGACACCAAGGAAGTCCGCTTTCTTGATGCACTCATCTCGCAGGGTGGGTTGTTGGTAACACCGTCGAGGACTGCGCTCAGCAGTTTTTGACGGTGAAGCAGACAGTGGCAATTAGCCTCACGCCGCGACTCGGCCACCTACAGGCCTCCGAGATCTCACGTGACATCTGCTTCCCTGCAACCCAGGACCCCTTCGACATCGGCTCCGGTTCCTGTGCCCCCACAGGCGGCACCCCGGAAGCAGAGGTCGAGGGGGAAACCTCCACCCCCTCAGCAACCTTCTCTCGAGAAGGGACACTGACGGGAAGACCCAAGGGAGAAAAACATCGGGCCCGAACCTTCACAGCCACGGCTCTGATCGGTCGGTACGGGACGACTCCTGCCTCGTCACCAAAGCCGGGCCCTTTTCAGGGCTTGGCGCCCACTACTCACAGAGTTTTCTGTTCTCCCCGGGTGTACTTGCAGCCTATCGCACACTCCACTGGACTGTGCACGGCGAACCGACCTCACACCCTGGCGAGGCGTGAGGTCGTACACATACGACAGCTGTCACCACTCTCAAACAGACAGTGCGTGCCACTGTGCCGCCAGGCAGGTAAAAAGGCGGAGCCAACCTTCCCTCCGGGGACCCCCGCGACATGGTTAGCTTCGCCAACCGACGAACCCCCCCGTGGGAATGATGAAGCAGACCGTCCCCTTGGTCACCCTGTCACAGTCCCTGGGAGCTCGAAAGCTGCCCACACTGTCTCGCTGGCTAATGAGGGCGGTCCGTCTTGGTTACTCGATCCAGTTCGCCAGAGACTCTCCCAAGTTTAGGGGCATCATCTCTCCCTCTGTCAGCGGTAGGGACGCCTCCGTACTTCGGGTAGAGGTCACCACCCTTCTGGCAAAACAGGCATCGAGTTCGTCCCTCAAAACCAAGATGTTCAGTGGGTCACGACCCGCACTTCATCATTCCAAAGAAAGACGGCGGGTTGCAAAGGTCTGCGTACCCTGAACAGAGCACCTTCACAAGCTGCCGTTCAGGGTGCTCACGCAGGGACGCGTCCTGACATCTATCAGGTGTTAGGATCGGTTCGTGGCAATCGACCTGAAGGACGCTTACTTTCATATCTCGATCCTCCTCGACACCGGCCGTTCCCACGGTTCGCGTGCGAGAGGCGGGCATATCAGTACAGAGTCCTCCCTTTCGGTCTGTCCCTGTCTCCACGGTCTTCACGAAGATCGTGGAAACCGCCCTTTCTCCCTGAGGGGAGGAAGGCGAGCGGGTACTAAACTATCTCAGCGACTGGCCTATCTTGGCACACTCGTGAGATCTGTTATGTACACAAAGGGACCTGGTGCTCCGGCACCTAGATCGATTGGGACTCCAGGTCAACCAAGAGAGGGGCAAGCTCTCCCCAGTGCAGAGCATCCTCTTTCTCGGTATGGAACTCAACTCTATCACCATGTCGGCGCACCTGTTTGCAGTATGCACCCAACCAGTGTTGAACTGTCTGAAATGAACATTTTAGGCAGACAGCGGTCCCCCTGAAATAATTCAGAGGCTCCTGGGACACATGGCGTCCTCGCGGGTTAATACCCCTCGGGTTGATGCACATGTGACCGCTCCAACACTGGTTTCAGAGTCGAGTTCCGAGGAGAGCGTGGCACACCGGCAGCAGGCGCATGGTGATGACGCCCTGCTTCCGACGCACCATAACCCCTAGTCTTCCATGACTTTTTCGACGGACTCAGGTCCCTCTGGGCAGGTTATGAGACAGGTCGTGGTAACGACTGACGTCTCCCTGCAGAGGTGCGGTGCAGTGTGTAACGGGCACGCAGGTGGGGCGTTGGACGAACCCCCGCCTGCGCTGGCATATCAATTGCCAAGAGTTGTGGGCTGTGCTACTTGCACTGAGCAGGCTACGGCCTCTCGTGCGAGACAAGCTCGTGCTGGTCCGAGGACAGCACTACAGCTGTAGCGTACACAGATCGTCAGGGTGGCGTTCGCTCACAGCAGCTAACACAACTTGCTCGACGCCTCCTCCGGTGGAGTCAACAGGTGACCCGTTCCCTGCGGGCCACACACACCCCGGGCAAAGTGAACTAGACAGCCGACGTGCTTTCTCCTCAGTTTATGCCTCGTGGAGAGTGGCGACTCCACCCCCGCGCAGATCCAGCTCATTTGGAGGCTGTTCGGGTAGGCCCAGGTAAACCTGTTCGCCTCCCGTAACACCACCATTTGACCGCTTGGTATTCCCTGCCCTCGGCACGGATATCCTGGCGCACAGCTGACCGCGGGATGGGCGGAAGCACACCTTCCCCCCCAGGAGCCTCCTTGCACAGACGCTGTGCAAGGTCAGTGAGCAGGAGCACCAAGTGTTATTGGTTACACCACACTGGTCTAACCGCACTTGGCTTCAGAGCTGATGCTCTGGACAGCGACTCCCCCTGAACCATTCCCCTGACAGAGGACCTGCTCTATCAGGGAAAGGACATGTTCTGGCATCCCAGATCAGACCTCTGGAACACCCATGTCTGGTCTCTAGACGGAACGAGAAGATCCTGAGATGGCTACTCCCCCTCTATGGCAGAGACCATCACCCAGGCTAGGGCCCCATCTACTAGGCGGTTACACGCCTCTAGACGGCGCCTCTTCTCGTCCTGGTGTCTCTCTCAATGAGAAAGACCCACTGAGGTGCTCGATCAGGATTGTGTTTTCCTTCTTACGAGACTGGAGACTAACATCTCCCCTCCACACTGAATGTGTATGTAGTCGCTATTGCCACTCATCACAACTCAGTCGGTGGAAAGTTTCTAGGGCGACACGACCTGGTCACCAGGTTCCTAAGGGGTGCGAGAGGGCGGAATCCGCCTCATCTCCGCTTCATACCCTCTTGGGACCCTAAGTGGTCCTGGGGAGCCTCAGTGCCCCCAAGAGCCCCTCGGAGATTCCAATCTTCCTCACAGAGTAAGACGCCCCTCCTGATGGCGCTCACTCCCTTCAAGAGGGTAGGGGACCACCGAGCATCCTCCGTGTCCCCGGATTGCCTTAAATTCGGCCCTGAAAACTCTCACGTTATCTTGAGACCCAGGCCCGGATGCGTGCCCAAGAAGTTCCCACTACTCCCTCCGGGGCCAAGTGGTGAACTTGCAGGCGCTCCCCATAGGGGAGGAAGACCCAACCCGATCAGTGTTGTGTCCAGTATGTGCTGGACCGCACGCAGAGCTCTGAAGCTCTGACCAGCTCCGTGTCTGTTGGAGGACAGCAGAAGGGGAAGGCTGTCTCCAAACAGAGGCTGGCGCACTGGGTCGTGGTAGCCGTTACGACGGCATTCCGATCTCAGAATCTCCCATGCCCATTGGCAGTGAGGGCTCACTCCACACGGAGTTTTAGCCACCTCCTGGGCACTGGCAGAAGCGCCTATCTAGCAGACATCTGTAGAGCTGCGGGTTGGGCTACGCCCAAACACCTTCGCAAAGGTTCACAACCTTCGCGTAAACCCGGTGTCAGCCCCCGTCCTGCGTGGCGACATGTAGGACTGGCATCCGGGGGGGGCGTATGCCTGCGAAAGCACCATTCCACCCTCTAACAGGTTGGGTCAGTGTGCTATCTATCTTTTTCTTCTTACCCAAACACATGGCTGAGAAACTGGTACCTCATCAACCTCCCTTCTTACCCAGACACTGGTTAAGAATAGGCATTCCATCCATCACTAAGCAAGCACCCCCTGGGGGTTGGCTGGGCAGAGCAGCCTTCCCCCTTAGGCCGGGATACCATATGAACTATCACAGATAGCTCTAACCGGACCTAGTGCTACCGGACGTCTGTAACACCCCCTCCGTGGGCTGTTCCGTCTGATGTATCCTCATGAGAATGGTTCCCACTCCTGGTAACCCATGAACTTCCCCAGGTGGACCTCCACCTCGCGGTTAACTACCCAGTCCGCACATTCCATGCGTTCTCCTCCAAGGACGAGACCATACCTATATCCACCATATTCCTCCCCACGGGTAGGAGGTGGCCTCTGCAGCGCATTCCTGATTAAGGAAGTGGCGCTTACCCGGTGTAAACCCGAGCCGGACGGCCTCTCGCCTGTAGAGATCTAAGGCCCCGTCCGTGAAAGGTTACCGGTCAGGGCTGTACCCATCTTTCTCCAAGAAAGCTCTGGAACCCCCCGACCACCACACTGGAATGTTACAGTTTCGCGAAAGCATCGAGCTGACACGCCCAGGCTTGTTACCGTCGCTTCGCTAGAGATTGTGACGCGATACAGCGTTGTGGCGTTTTCCATAGGCAACCCCATCTGTCGTTCTCGACACAACGTCGAGAGACCGACAGAAAGGGAACGTCTTGGTTACGTATGTAACCTCAGTTCCCTGATGGAGGGAACGAGACGTTGTGTCCCTTATGCCACAAACACGTATCGTATTCTGCTGCAGTCGTGAGAGGCTCTCAGGCTCTTCAGAACATAAGGTAAGTGAATGATGCACGCCGGCTTCCTTATATACCGGATATCCGGGGGCGGAGCCCGGCATGCAAATTTCATTCGCCAAATTTCATTGGCCTTTTCTATAGTAGTCAGAGTTGATTGGTTCTCAAGGGCGAACCCCATCTGTCGTTCTCGACACAACGTCTCGTTCCCTCCATCAGGGAACTGAGGTTACATACGTAACCAAGACGTTTTATATAACTAAATAATTGTCATTTTCATAATTTTATTTTTAGAACTTTTAATATGTCAAAGTCTCTTTGGTTATGCCACTTAAATGTATGGTAGACCGACGTGTGTTTGTACAAGATCAGAATTGCACCACCTCTGCCTCATTTTGAGCCAGGAAAAACAAAATAGAACAAAATATGTAAAAATGAATATAGATAAAAAATGAACATCTATGTCAAATAAAAAAACTAAATTAAACTAAAACAGGAAGTGCTTCAAGAGTTTATGTTTATGTTTATGTCTTGTGAAATGATCCATAGTGAATTATCATAAAATTACTATATTATAAATGAGTGCTGGGCAGCGATACAAATTTTAATCTCATTAATCGCATGACTTTTCTGTGATTAATCACAGATGTTCATGTGTTTAAGTTTTATATAGTTAGTTTTATATAATGTTTGGTAGTGAAGTTTCACACGGATTTTTAGACTTTCGAACACATTTACTTAAAAATAATAAGACTGATCTACTCACCATGTAGTTAGTAGAGAGAGGGACACAGTAATAATTATTGATAAAAAACGTAGGGGTGTGGCTAAAATCAGTCTCATCCAATGGACCATGCACTGTTTCGGCAGTGACATGAAAAGCCGGGACACATTTTTTCCATAATGTTTGGTCATTTAAAAATAAAATAACAAAAACAACAATGGAAAAAAAGCAAAACATCATCTCCCAATTGAAAATACCCAATAAATGATGATTTTATATATATTAAGCTTATTAATTTTATAAATATTACTGGGTTTTGAAAAATGATAGAATGATCTTAGTAAACAACTAAGATTTGAATACTTGAATGCTTTTTAAATGTGTTTTTTTTGTGTAACAGCAGTTTGCACAAATTCTGTAGAATGCCCCATATTGAAAAGAGGTTGGTGGGTTGCTACCCTAAAATTTGTCAGAGGTTTCTGATAAGTTGACTACCAGTAGGAAAAAATATACCAAAAAATAACGATTTCCGCCGTTCTCATCTACCCCAGTTTCAAACCTGTTCCTCCTGAACGCATCTAAGTATACTGTGCTCACTTTGGTTCATACAGTAAAATATTAAATCCTCCCTAATTTGTTGGTTACTTTGAACAAAAAACATCTGCTGGATAAATAAATGTAAATGCTTTAAAAGTATTTTTCAAATTCAACCTTGTTTTGGTGCCAATGTATCCGTCACTTGGAGCTAACAAAACTAGGCAGATGTCAACACGAATAAGTTGCATGGCATGCCCTCATTCTCAAAAAACATGAACAAAACTACACAAGCTAAAAGAAAATGTGACCTTGACTACAATAAATATGGGCTCACTTAAAAAAGAGAATAAACATGGTTTGTGTCGACCACAATCTGTTTCTGTCAAAAGGACAAAACTTTAGAGATTTATAAACAAAAACTCAAAGCCGTTCGGTTGCCACTTGCCATTCAATGTAAATCTGGGTCCTGCAGTAAAACTAGTTCAATGCAATACAGCTGAAGGCACCAAGAGAAAATACAGTTACTGTTTAGAGGTCCGCACTATTTCTCCTAGACATAAATGAGATTAAAATCTCATGGAAACTTTTGGTTAGATCTTGTGTTTTTCAGATATTTCTCCTGTGAAAGGTATAAAAAATCCCAACAGCGGAGCTCAGATTCGCCAAGTCTCTCAAAAGACAATATTTCATTATGAGCAAATAATTATACATAAAATCAAATGGTGATCAGCAATTTGTGCATGTTAGCTCAGAGTGAAGTGACACGATTGTGTTTACGAGTTGCGCCGTGACACCGGGTGAGCGATTGGGGCAGAGAGTTGTTCCCTCTCGCTTTGTCGCTTCCAATCACATCAGCAGTGCCATGACCCACTTCCATATACTCGCGACTGCGGCACAAAAATCACAAGGGAATTTACAGGATAGGCCACATGGGCACCAACTGTTAACTTGTCATCCTAACATTATGAACACTCCTTTCCAACACGAGTCACACCCAAAGCTCAAAAACTAGCTTTGAGTAACACTTGTGTTGAACACAAATTTAAGACTCAATACACTGATTAGTCCGCTGGAATGCAGTCGTTCAACTTCCTTGTAACATTTGTTGCAACACTGGGCGTTCCTCGCTGCGTGCGTGCATGCGTTTTAAATAGGAGTGAAATGCAGTGTTTGTGTCGTCATGAACGATTGTGTAGGTCGGGGAAAAACTCCAAGAGAAACCTTGAAATGGGCGTGTGCAGGAGTTGCTGGATCAATTGCTGCAAGATGTGGCAGTCCGAGCAGAAACAAGAGTCTCTACAATAATTCATTCCATGCTGCCTGACCTCATTCTGTTCGAAAATACAGCACGGCAGACAATGCAACTTAATTTAAAGAGCGGGCGGAAAGCTACAGACCAGAGGGAGAAAAACTTCTCGGAATCTACCGTTTGTCTGAAACTCAGCTAAGAAGTAGACAAAAGAAATTGAATATTTTGTTTAAAGGCTGAAAGAAGCTTTCGTTATGTAACTGAGGGAATAAGCTAAATCCACAGGAATGTTACAGAAAGTAAGAAAAGATAGAAAGACATGAATTTGCCATCTTCATGTTTAGATATGTGTTACTGATTTGGGATACTGGGATCCATCAGGAGAACTTTGGCCAGGAAATCCCATAAGAAAAATCCGTGATGAGTTTATTTCTCTAAAACATCAATAAGATTAAATGGAAACGCTTGCTTAAGTCTCCTGAGTCTTGGATATTTCTCAGAAAAATTACCCAAATGCTGATTATTTTACCTCAATATTTTACATCTCCATAGTTCTCAAAACTAGCTCTTGTTAAATTGCATTCGTTAAACATTTTCTATGAGTTATTAGATTTGGCAGACGCTTCTATCCAAAGCGACTTACATTGCATTATCCTATACATTTTTGTTTCTAAGTTTGTGCAATCCCCTGGGATCGAACCCACAAATTTCCATAGTTAATGCAATGCTCTTACCACTGAGCTACAGGAAAAAAGATTTTATTAAACTCTACAAATGAAGTAAGTGATAGTGTATAGGCAGGAGGTTGTTTTTGCAGAATAAACCCAGACAGTCTGATCAGGTGCCTTGTTTAACAGTGAAGGGGTTCCCGCTTATTACATGGCTACTTACCTCATAAGTAACTTACGAAAAATGAAATATTGATTCAAAATTGATTAGCTCATTATTAACGGATGCAGACCTTCCGCGAGGAAAACTCGTTTACTCTCAGTTTAATCATTTGTAAATATAATAGTCAAACAGGTTATTAAAATACATATTTATATTTATTTTTTGTGTAATACTGTATTTAACTGTGCCTGTTAAAGTGATTTGCGGCATCCAGGTTACTGTGTGTTATTAGTTTCGAGCGGTTGTTATCTGGAAATATCAGGCCTTGGAATGTCACGATTGGACAATCAGAATCAAGTATTCCAGAGCATTGTGTAATAATATTAAATCTATAAAAATATTATGCTAGCACAATGACAATAAAGTTGTCAATTTTAAATTCTAAGAAATATTATTTAGAAAAAAACAAATACTGATACTAAAGTAAATGACGCAAAGGTATTGATGTCTCAAACACAAATAAATGGCCTTGTTTACACCAGGTTTCAAGCTGCGTTTTTTATTAAGGACCGCCATAGAGGGCAGAGCAGTGAAGCATGAGAACAGCACAGAAGCTCAATCTGACAAGGCCTAGCATTGAGTGAAAGGTCACGTTAGTAGTTAGTGTTCAGTCAGAGATGAGCGTCATCTTCCCCGCCACAACACAGGGTCACCTGCCCACCTCTATGTTTGGTATTGTGAACGAATATCAGCATATTGCTAAGTGCTTGCTAAGTATTACCAAACATTCTTCAGGGTGGTCTCTCAAAAGATTCCAGCTGTCCAAGGTCAAAAGGCTGTCCTGACATTTTGATGAGCTAATGCTCCTATAGTCTGAGTCTCTTAAATGTACGTCAATGGGATTTTCTCCTTCTTTTTGTCCCACACTAATTTGACTGTACTGTAAAATGAAACGCACACTTTACTTAAAGTTCATAAACAAGCTAACACCCAAAGTGAAATGACTCTACACCCACAATCATAACCTTAGTTCTTTAGTTTAATCATTGACTTTGACAGTGACCTTGTGAGCACACAAGTACACAGTCACGAATGAATGCTGAATCACCTCCTCATGGAGATAAGTGCCGGTTATTTATCTACTCTGTAATAATGGAAAAGGCTTCCAATGTTGATGTTTTGAAAAGGTGAAGGAACGTATAAAAACATTTGCCTCTCCCAGTTAAACATGCAGTGTCAACAACAAAGTAAGCCATTGGTAGGTGGATTCCCCAGAGAAGAATCTTTGTAGTGCTATCAAAATATTATCCTCTGTGTCTGAGTATCCCAAACTGCCAATGGCATAAGTTTCGGGGAGGACTATCTGTTTGTCTAACCCAGTGGTTCTCAACTCCAGTCCTCAGGCCCCCCCTGACAGAATACTTTGGATGTCTCCCTATTGAACACATGAACGAGTTAAGGAGATGATGAAGTGATGATTGAGTAGGGATGGGTACCGAAACTCGGTACTTTATCGGTCTCGGGGCTAAATTATGAAAGACCGAAGTATCGATAAGCTCTGACGTTAACGGTTCTGCTATCGGTACTTGAGAAATTAAGAAAAACATTTCCTCTTTTTTATTGCTAAATAAACGTTACCTAGCATTTTAACTGACCAGCCATTTCTAATTTGAGATAATATTTAAAACATTTACCTGCATTTTCGTTATTCGCAATCTCGCACTGCACGCGAAATGTACGTCCGTCCCACACTACACAGAGCTCGCGCGCACACAACACGAAAGCTCGTGGCGCACATAATAGAGTAACGATGGCGGAGAGAAACAAACGTTCTAAAGTCTGGCTACATTTCACGCGAGTAGATACAGATAATGCTCGTTGCAACAAGTGCAACAAGACTTTTGCTTGTAAGAGCGGTAACACAAGTAATCTAGCTAAACATCTCTCTAAAGTGCATTATGTGCAGACAGAGAAATGGAAAGTTTTCGACTGCCTGCTAGCTAATAGTTCATCATCCACGTCCTCAGGTACGTATGCTAGCCTAGCAGTCTTCCTAAATAACACAGACATAAACATTGCATAAGATTTCTTTAAATTAGTATGTAATCATTTAATAAACACACATCGCATAAAAAATTAGCCTACATATAAATCTTTAGAGTGTGTTTTTTTATGCAGTAGCCTAAATAAATCTTAAACATAAAAACTGCTTTCACAGTACTGCGTTTAAAATGGATGAATAATAATAAATTATGCTTAAGAAATTATAAAGCAGAGCTTACCTAAAAAATTCATTTGTAGCGATGAAATACATAAACTTTTTTTGTGTTTGTGTAAATTGCAAGAGGTTACAAACCTGTATAATTATTATTATTATTATTAAACAAAAACAACAAAAAACATAAACAAATTTAGGACCACATGCATTTTATTTTAATTCTCTATGAATAATAGGCGGGTATCAGTCATCTTTTACCTGCATTAAGATATGTTAGGTCAACGAATGTAAAGAATACGAATGTTTTAAAAAAGTGAAAAAAACTCAATAAAAGTCGATAAAAGTAGTAGTACCGTTAAAACCTTAACGATACCCATCCCTATGATTGAGTCATTAATGATGAACAGGTGAAGTTAACAAACACAATCACTAATGAAAACATCAACTATAAGAATAAAAACCATAATAGTGTTGAGTGTTTCCTTTAGTGTGGCTCTTATCCTTGATTTATTATGTTACATTTTTTGCTAGCTGAAATAGTTTGTTTCTGAAGCATATTTTTAAGAGTCTGTACAAATGTTGGTCGATTTTGGTGTGTCACGATATTTGTCAGACTTATACAGTTTAAGAAAGTTTCATTCCAACAATTTTGTCTTTTGTCTGGGTGTTCAGAAATAAATAAATCAAGGGTAAGAGCCCCACTAAAGGAAACATTATTATGTTTTTTTGTTCTTACTGATGATGTTTTTGTTACCAGCAGGTGTTCATCATTATTGATCAATCATCACTTCATTATCTCATTAACTCGTTCATGTGTTCAATAGGGACACATCTAAAATAATCTGTCAGGGGGGGTCTGAGGACTGGAGTTGAGAACCACTGGTCTAACCAATGACGGATGATAAAACAGTTGGGAAATTAGTTTGAAACAGTTGTAATTGAATAGTGATTAAATCGACTCCTATGGCCATGAGGCCTATGTGTCTTCATATTGTGCAATAGCGCTTTTAGGTGACCCAAGTTCGAGTCCTGGCTCATGGTCCTTTTCTTGATGCCTGTCCTCTCTCACACCATATAACCTTATGTTCTTTTTAAACTGTCCTATTGAATAAAGGTAACAAAAATAAGATATACTTATTTAGCAAAATGAATGGTGTAGAAATGACACACTGCAGCTTTAAGAGAGGTGTTACAATAACTATAAAAGGTATTCTTATTAATCATAACAATTCACTTGTATGTTTCGAATTCACCTGGGAATTTTAAGATTGTTTGGAGGACAAAACTGTAGAAGTGGTTAGAGCTGTCGCGGTTACCGCTGTATTGTACTACCGCGCTACTGACAAGCCAACCGCAGGGACAGGAACGCAACCGCAGAAACCGCGGCAACCACCTTTTTTTGAGTATGGCATCAGGGTATGCTGTTCTTTTTTACACCTTTGCATTCTGCAATGAATGTTTAATAAATCAATGATGAATACAAGAGTGTTAGGTGTATCATTGTCCAGCCAACTGTTAGTATGGGGTGTTTTTAAAGATGGACGCAATGGCAGGCGCTCTGGTCCCAAAACCTAATGTAACGTCGCCAGTTTGGGAATACTTTGGGTTTGAACCGAATGTTAAGGGAGAGCCAGACAATTTAGATGAGCCGATATGCAAAATTTGCAAAAGAAAGGTGCTTGTAACACGCGGCAATAGGTCGAATTTGAGGTCTCATCTCACGGACAACCTCCGCATCAGCGTCCGTACCTAGGAGAGTTCGCGCAGATAACAAGCTCACATGCTAATAGACTCTAACGCAAATCCACTCTCCTGGTGGCGTAAAAACCTGGGCAGATTTCCGATGCTCGCAAATGTGTATTTGTGCGACCAGCACACCATCAGAAAGAGTTTTCAGTGCCCTCGGGAAAATTGTTATGCCTATGCGTTCGTCCCTGAAACCACATAATGTTAATATGTTAGTTTTTCTAGCACGAAACAAGGACAAGATAACCCAGGATTAAATCACATTCCTTGACGCTCAAGTGAGTGAAGTCATATTTATTTAGTTTTTATTATTTATTTGCTGTATTTTCATTTACACTGTTTTCATGTGATACTCGAGTTCTTTCGTTTTTCAGATTGAATGCATGTTATTGTTATAGCGTATTGCTGTGTTCGGCATTTAGCATTGGACAAAAAAAACTTTTTATAACCTGTCTCTCTTTCATTTAAAAAGTTAATGATCAAGTGAAGATATAGCCTATTTATTATCTTTTTATTTGCTGTATTTTGATTTAAACAGTTTTTATGTGATAGGCTAATTTAGTTTTTTCGTTTTTCAGATTCAAGGCATGGTTCGTGGTGTTCTGTTCTGCATTTAACAATATAAAAAAATATAACCTGTCTCTCTGTCATTAAAAAAAAAGATATATATATACTTCAATGTAACAACTGATCAATAAATATTTAAATGCACTAAAATAATGATAAATCACTCAAAAAATGTGGGTGGGTGCGGTTATACCGCCGACCGCGCTATTGTGCCAGCCATATTTACCGCAAGCGAAATTTCCTAACCGCGAGAGGACTAGAAGTGGTGAACCAACAATATAAAAAACAACATAACCCTGCCCAAAGAACCCCAGCTGAATAAAACCATAGAAATCATCAAAGAAATTCTAATGATTTCCATTAGAATACCATTATAACCCAGTAGCTTTTTGCATTGGTAGTGGGTTTTGGGCATTATTCCAGCAGGATTTAATATCCCACCAGAAGAATCCATCGCATACCAATAGACACTATTTTTCATAAAAAACTATATAAATCCCCTTAAAACCATTAAAGCAGGGACCCCTGCTGAAAAAAAAAAAGAACCCCAAAAGAAACCATTACAGAAATTCTAATGGTTTACAATAAATGTCAAAATGAACCAAAAGCTTTTTCCATTAAAACCATAACAAAATGCCTTTTTGTTGTGTGTTTTTGGCCATTATTCCAGTATGATTTAACATCCCACCAAAAGAATCCATCACATACCAGTAGAACCATTACAGTTTCCATTAAAACCATTATAACTTCTTTATTGGTTTCTGTATTTTGTTTCCGCAGGGACAATAGACTTAATGGATTTAATGCTTATAATGGAAACTGTATTGGATGTAATGGAAACTGTAATGGTGTCTAGTGGTATTTGCTGGATTTTATTGAAGGGGTGTTATCTGGCAGATGGGGAACAATACAACACCATTACATTCAACACTAGTGGGTTTCAGGATAGCCTGGAACTATCCTAAGAATGCTGAACACTATATGACAGAACCAAGAAAAACATGACCATCTGACCAAACTGCAATCAGAAAATATGTCCACTACGTTCAAGTTGGAATTTTAACTTTTGTCAGAAAGGGTAGAAGCTAAAAGAAGTGAATGAAATGTAAACTTCAATAGGAATACACTGGTGGCTCACATTTGGAGAATTCAAGTTCATGCAGCAGTTCTGCAGTCCATCGTTGTTGGACCACAAGTAATTTAACCAAGTGAAAACATTCTCCGATGCTAAAATAGTAAGAGACATAAAATAATATACGTTTTACACCTAAAATACATCCCGTAATCCCTTCAGGACTACTAGCAATGTAAAGTAAATGTTGGTCACATGAGACCACAGCAGGAAAAACAACAACGTTTCCTCAGGGAACAAAAGACACATCCCATTTTCAGGCATAGCTGAGCACATCACAGCTACTACAATAGTCAATAAATATTTAATGCAGAGCCAGACTCTGAGATCAACAAGGGCGATGAGATTCCTCTCAGTTAAGCTAACATGAAATTACTGCCGATATGTACAAAATGTTCTAACCACAATACCACACGAAAATAAATGAATATTGGATAACTTTCAAAATTTCTTTTTGTCATCTGGTTGAATTTTTGTTTGTAAAACATTCATTGCTAATACCAAGTTTCCACATTTGGTTATTATTAAAAATAATTATTGCAAACTCTGTCTGCCAATGTTGTCCTAATGGAGGCATAGGTCACACATGAATTAAAATTCTATCATAATTGATTCCTGTGATTTCAAACCTGTATTACATTCCGTCTTCTTCATAACACAAAATATATGTTTTTAGGAAAGTTGCTAACCAAACAACATTGGCCCCCATTGACTTCTAATGTATGGACACTTAAAATTTCACTTTTGTGTTCAACAGGAGAAAGAGTCATATACATGTTTTCAACGACATGAGGGAGGGTGAATGAATGATGACAGAATTTGTATTTTTGTATAAGTATCCCTTTAATAATAGGTGTGATCAACCTCTCTTTTGCTGAACACGGTAATTATGAAAACTGTTTTTCCAAGCAATCACATGCTAATATACTATGCATATAATTCACGTGTAGCCACTTGTAATTCTCGTAGGATCAGACAAGCTCACACAGGGCAGGCTGTCGTGTTTGTCTGTGTATTAAGACGTTTATTGACTGGTGGGTGGTAAAGAGTCTGTAATATCGTTCAGGAAGATTCCCCAGAGTGTGTTTTGAGTAATGCTGACACCACAGGCCGCAGAAGTTCAATGGATCCTCATGGTCACGGGTACGAGTGTGAGCTCACCGCTGGCATCTGCCACACTTATGTAACCCAAGACGCCAATGTGTTTATCTGGGAAGACTTGCAGTTCAATAATCTGTGTTGCTCCAGGCAAATACAAATGCAAAACATATACCACTAACAGTGAAAAAAGGATGAGATATTTTACAGTATATTTCTACTTCTGCTTTTATTAATTTTTAGGAAGATTGGTCAAAAATGACTAAAATAGGCAGTGAATGTACCCTTAAAGGGATACTGCACCAAAAAAAATCTGTCATGAATTAGCAACCCTCTAGTTGTTCCAAATCTGTATACATTTCTTTGTTTGGTTGAACACAAAGATATTTGGAAGAATGTTAGTCAGTGGTGCCCCACCACGGTTAGTTAGGTCCATAGTAGGAGACATTACTTAATCATTTCTTGGTTTTGCACTTTTTACTACCATTGTAATTTGTCCTACTATGGTGTCAATGGGGTCCAAGAACAAGCATTCGTCCAAATATCATTCTCTGTGTTCAACCAAACAAAGAAATGTATACAGCTTTGGAACAACTTGAGGGCGAGTAATTCATTACAGAATTGTCATTTATCCCTTTAAGTGTATTTTACATAACTTTGAAGCAAGCATTTCCTAGTTTCACTACACAAATTCACTCATAACAAAAATGTCCTTCAGAGCTGAAGCTTAAGTTTATTCAATGACAATTCCCCCATTTACAACTAAGCAGACAGGCAGCAAAAAATAAGAGAACTATTCAAGACAAAAAAAACAAGAGATAATGTCTTGTATATTATAGTGGCTCCGAAGAATTTCAGTGGAAATGTGTTCAGAACAACATGCATGAGCATGTACAAATATCTCCTTTACAGTACATTCTTGTGCTTGGTCACAACACTGGCACAATTCAGTATACTATTTATGTAACTGTTTTAATTGCATAATTAACAACAATATAATGCAGGATCTGTAGTGCAATGAAAATGTTTCACACAAGGCCAATACCTCTCTTTTAGAAACATACTTGAGTTACCCCGCTTTCTCAGGTTTAACATAGCTCACATTCTGAATGGGTAAACCCAGAGTTTCTCTCAATTCAGGGGTGATATACTCAGAGTTTTCACTAAAATTCCTTTCCGAAACGGGCCCCAGGTCAGAGAAAGATCTTTCGGAGAGTGTGTGTGCGAGGATTACTTTAGCTTCATCTCAGCTTTGTGAGTCTCTTTTTGGCCTTGCGGGACATTGGAGGTGTGAATATAAATGCATGGCTGCATGCCGCCTCCTCATCTACTCTCCAGGCTTTGGCTTTTAGATCATAGTGACATTCCAAGACTCCATGGTGTTCTGTTGAAAACCTATTGTTGTTTTCAAAAGAACATATCTGCTTTCAAAGTCTAAGGAACACCAGAAATATTGCTTATCTTGTGAAAAAGATCAACATCTGCAAGCGTCCTGTATAATCTCCGGGCTCCAGGAGTTCACACGTCCCACTGGGCAGCAATGAGACGCACTGGTGGAGCCGAGGCTGAGACCGCAATGCGGAGACCTCAGATGGGCTCTGACTTCATCTGATGGAAATGGGCTTCTGCTGAGTTTTTACAGAGCCCTGACTGACGCATCTGTGGTCTTTCTTTGCCTTCACCAGATTTCCAGTTAGTGTGGGTTACGTAAGACCCTTCTTCTTTTTCTTCAGCACCACAAGCACAGTGAACAATTTCTATCTTCGTCACTCCATTTTACAGATTTTAAGACTGTTTCTAGGTAAGACATGTACTTTATTTTGAGACTCAATATTCATATAATGGCAGGTTTTCCAACAAGCTTTGAACTGCTTTGAAGTTAAAAAACAGAAAAATGACAATGGCATGTGCGAAGATAGCGCAGACTCCAAAAACACAAAAACTGGCATCCTAGCAACAGTCTCTTGCTTGCGCTGCAATATCGACGGATTTAGAGACTCAACCCAAAAAAAGCACATCTTACCCCTGCAAAGAGTCACTAACATCTATTACAACCGTATGAATCCCTCGCAAGAATGTTTTCTTAGCCTTTGTTCGTGTTTTGTGTTCAGAACAATTTGCAAGGGGGGCTGAAAGATATCTGATATAAAACAGTGAGCTGAATGATATGTCCTTATGTGACACACATCTCTGTTTCACTTCATCTTAATGATTCAGAACATGATCTCCTCAAATCTTTTATGAACTGTAAGCTCCTTGACTATAGCTGGTAAAAAACGAGTTCTGATTACTTGTTAGATTTTTTATTATCAGGCTCTCTATAGCATATATGCTTACAGCATTGCACTTCAAAAACTATTTAATTTCGCTGCATAAAAAGAACGTCATCACTAGATAATAAAAACGTTTGTGGGTTGTTTTAAGACATTAGCTAAGGTCTACTTTAGGGTTGAGGTGCAACTTCATACAAAGCGAGCTGCGCAGACACGCGTTGTCTTTATACAGTTATAAACTGTGCATCCTCTTTATACAGCGCAACTTCACAATTATATTGTCAGGCCAGTCTGTAAAGCGCAACCTTACACATGACAAGAGTCACGTGATGAAGGTGAAACATTTGTTGGACGTTGGCATTGTCTATAGACCCAACACTAGTCTACTTAATAAAGAAAATAAAGAAATAACTATAACAAAGATTTATTAAAATTAGCACCTTGTGCACTTTATGCACATTTTTCCAAGTAAATTCTAACTTCTTGGTAAACAGTTACTTCAAAACATACTTCCCTTACATTGTTTCACAACTGTAACCTCATTAAAATGTTTTACAATTTGAGTGTTGGCAAATATTTTATGGGTCATGACAGTTCAAGGTTATTTGACTTCAACACGCATAGACATAGTAAACAAGTAAAACAACCCATAATTGTTATTTTTTTTCAGATATTTGTACTTTTTACTTTTTACTTTTAAAGTAAAAAAAGAAAATATTTTAATGGTAAAATTAATTATAAAATATATTAAACAATACATTTTTATATTTTCTATAGTGGCTGCATTTAAAGTCCCAGTGAAATAAAAATTACAATACCTATTTTTTCATGAAATTCTGCAGCATTTATTGTAAACAGTTTCTTAATGTGGTTTATTTTCTTTTAAAAAAATCGTATGCCCTCATAAACATTAGTTAAAATGTGAAAATGCAATCCTGTCATGTAATGACTATCTATCCTAGATGACATATTAGTCGGCTACGGCGGAGCATCCCTTAACTCCTCCCCTTCAGCTGTCAGTCTGCTCCAAGTTCCATTTCAAAATATCGGCTGTTTTTATACATCCAATCAAATCGCAGAGAAAGATGAAAGCCACGGCTACTATTTTTATCTTCAAAATTCCCTTCCACTCGGAAATGCGTCAAAACACGGAAGTATAAACGATCGTGACATCCAGTTCACGGGGACTTTAATGCATCTTTTTCTGCCACACAAAAGTATATCCCAAAATGATTCCAGCAATTTATCCGAAAATGCAGAAGTCTTTTTTTAACGTTTTATTTTTTAGATGTTTGCTATTAAATATGCATCTATGTTCTTGTATGGTTGAGCAAAAAAGGGCTTAAGTACACTATATAAATGTGTCCTAATTTGAACTTCAAATATCAAAATGAAACAAACATCATCTAGACACACCGTACTCATCTAACCCCCACCACCTATATGAAAAGTGTCTAGCCATGCATTTTCTTAGCTCATGGGTTTAGTATTGCCTGCAGATATTTCTAGTGCATTCAAACTATTTTTTGAAGGCCTCAGACAAAACCGATGGGCGGATGGTCCAATGTATTCTGAGTAGACATGTAAGATGTGAACATGTAGATGCAGCCAGACACTTTCTCAGAAAGCAGGGGGATATATAAAGAGCATATTTTGGGGGGGATTTCAAAGGGAGAAAATTAGAAACGCTTTCAGTGGCAGGGATGAACAAAAAGGGGAAACACTTAATTTAAGACAGATTTCATGAAGCCTCAATAGAGAACTTACAAGTGAACAGTTTCATTTCTAGTTAAAATACTTTATTCTTGCTTAAAGCTACAATCTGTAACTTTGGCCTTGCTAACCTAATCTGTTGTTTGACAAAAAAACTACAGATTACTTCACGTCAAACCTACAAAACTACACTTAGCAAAATACTTTGGCTCAAGAAGACATTAGAGATGTTCAGAAAATATTATTTCACCTTTTTTCTTAATTACTTTAATGTTTTGTATTCTGAATAATGTTATTTCTGTGTTGTACAAGTTGGATTCTGAAGCAAAACAAGTTTAGGACCACAGCTTAAGACACTTATATTAGCATTACTTTTGAAATATCCAAATGTTAAAGGTGAAAGACAAAGACGAAATACTTTGAATAAGTTTAAAAAAATGCCCTCTGTGCAAAGTGTGGAAAAAAAGCTGACAGTCAACACCCTCTCAAAATTGGATTTCAGTGACATTGGGGACACTGTGGTTAACTTTTGCCCGACACAATGAAGGTCACGTTTCATGTCGACAGAATTGGATTGCTGAATGTGTGTTTTGAAGCCACCAGTGGCCTGCCAATGTGCCACCTGGCCACTTCATCAACAGCATGATTACGCTGCATTTCAGTCAGCAATAATAAATAAATAAACAAGCAAACACAAAAATCGATGCCTCCGTGTGAGTTAGGCTAATAGTTTTAAGGTATCACACCTTATTTATTAAGAAAATAGGTAAAAACCAAGCAAATAATTAGACAATACTATTTACCTATTACTTTTTTTGATGTACTTAGGCCCCATAATAGTTTTGTGATGTACATCAAAAAGACTCTGAATGTCTTCAACAATGTCCCCTATCATCTCTCTAATAACTGACACAATTGACACCACATTTACATGCACACCAATGCGATTATTTCCAATAATCAGAGTTAGGACTTAATCACAATAACATGTTTAAATGAGAACATCTCCTTGCTTCCGCTTACATAAACGTTTTATCGTGTCTGATTACATTCAGTAACACGGCACAAACGATGATCTCATATCCAATAGGTATGTGATACTGGCTGTGTAATTTTAAAACATTCCCGTTAAATGCAAAACACCTTTAAGTGGGCATATTTTATGGTTATTCGGGGTCGTGATGAATAAAGAAATATGATGGAAAAGACCTTTGCAACGGTGGGGTACGCCGTGTCATCGCGTTCGCATTGTATTTGTGTGAAGATAAGGAGCAGAGACTGCTGACAGCAATTTGTGTTGACGGGAAAACTTTAGACAGTCACGTTTACCATAAATTTGTGCTTAAGATGCATGACAGAAGCACATGCGCACATTGGTCAGAGCAGCATAAATGCGATTAAGGTGTTTAAGCCTTCTTATTGCTAATAAAGTTACTTCGATTACGCTTACTGCGATAATGAGCTTAATCACTATATAAATCAAATTGTTGCGTTTACCTGAGGTAAAGTCGTAATACTGCCTATTATAATCGCATTATGAGGGTGTATGTGCATAGTGATTGTGTGAGAACTCACTATTGTTTGTTAAGGAATGTGGGAATACCTGACTGGCAGAATTTTTATATGACATCAGGAAGTTGAGTGGGGTCTAAGGAGCAGTGTTGGAAGAATAAATGTCTTTATCGGTCTGACAGCACACAGGATATTAGTTAAATTATAAAGTCTTGTGCGTGCTTAAAAGGCAAGTTTTGATAGTCACACAATAGTGACACACCCTTAAAACAAGAAGAATTATATTTAGTATGAGAAACATGCCTGACTAAAGGTCATTGCAGCTATATGACATCACAATATTTGAACTGCTCACTATTTCAAGCTGACTGATTTCCATTAACGCTTGTTCTTACTCCACCATTGTTACGACACAATCTGCTGTCTTTGCAAATGATTGACATACATGTCAAGAACCAGCTTAGCTGGTTTCGGTTTTACTTTGACCTCTTCCTTTGGGTCACTGAACTCATTGGCACATCAGGATCATAGATTTTAAAACCCTTTGACTCACCCTCCCGTATATACCATTGACTGGCCTGGAGCAGTTAAAACAACAAATCTATAAATTCTTTCATGAATGAAAGAAAGAAAAATCAATCTTAAAATCAGCCTGAAAATCTCAATATATATTTTTCCTGTTTGGGTGCTCAGCTTTGACGACAGACAGACAGATATTCGAAAATATTTTTCTAAAATGAGTACATGAAATGATAGTATTTTTTTCCCGAAACAGATCTCTTCCAAATGATGTTAAATCTAATCTATTAGGATTCAATTTAATCTATCAGGATAAACCAACACACCAAGTGTCACTCACAACATGGATCAGATACTCGTTGTATTATTGTCGAAACAGTTATGACAAAAGTATGAACTATGCCCAATGAGTTTCCAAACCTGATTTTTACAACAATTCAAGTTACCTTGATAACACACAATGCTCTCTAACCTTGCTGGTGTCTCAACCGAGAAAACAACCATTTACTTTATCATTGCCACTGCCATAAGCCAATAGTGATTGCAGGGATAATGGAAGGAAAGAACCGTATGAAGTAACCGTCGATTCCCACAAGTGCTAAAAATCAATTCATAAATCACAAAATACATTGTATGGTGTCAGATTTATATCACCAGTACTTGAATTTGAAAAAGCTAACGAATTTATTACCACAAACTTAATTGTTCATAATTTTAATTATCTGAAAAACTTTTGTATGAATTCACCATCCTAAAACTTTGGGTTGTGAAATTCGAGTTTTCTGTCATCAAGTTCACGCTCGCGGGTCGTAAAATTCAGGACATCAAATTCGCCTTAAAAATGTCATTAGGCTATAACAAAGTGTAATATCTGGGAATGCAAGGAAGAGAAATTGACTGCCGACAAAGAGAATAGAACCCAAGAGGCAAACTCTGATGTTTTTTGGTAACAGCCATTAGGTGGCGCTATGGTAGCGCGACTTAAAGCATAAATAATGTTTTCACAGGTGGTAGTTTTAAAGAAGAACCCCATTTGCTAATTCAAGTTGTATTTGTAACTTTTTTGACAATTCAGCAAAATTTGAATAAAGCTCCTGCAAAATTACGCATTTTGGCCACAGAAATCACAAATATATCTCTGCAAAATCCTTTTGGGGCTAATTTTTCAAATTCAAGTCCTGGTGATATAAATCTGACGCCATAACATTGTCCTGAACACAGATATATCATCACATTGCTCAGAAAGTAGCATTCTATCAATATGGCTCACTTTTTGTGTACAATTTATTTACTTTTATAAACTGTTATCACATCGGCACCAGTGGTCCAGTGGACTGTGCCGTCATGCTGTTCGGCGGCATATCAGGTGAGCCTGGATTGTGTCCGTCTCGTTTTCGAAATCTTACGATCAAAATCTAAACCATCTCAAGAATTTCACAGAAACCAGTCTAAAATATGTCAGCTATGTAGCACTACATCCTGTATGTGTCAGGTCTTCAACTTTAGAAACTTTGTGAGCATTAGGCAATTTCCATGAATGGCCAATAGTTACTTTGGAATCATTCATTTCCATTACCTTCTAAGTATTTGAAATGCAAATGTTGTATTTTGTATACATCCCTTACAAAAAGTGATTCCCGAGCAACGACATAACTTGCTGGTTAACCACCAAGATGGCGGCGCGTGAACATCGCGAGGCTCAGCGTCTCTCCAGTTTTAGCAATTATATAGTGTTTTTCTTGCTCATCTCGGGCCTGTTCGTTAAGAACAGTTGTGCATTCACAACGTACACCCGGCATGAGCTTTTGGATATCGGTTTGCGCATTCCCGGAAGTTATATCAGCAACATTCAACTCGTCCCTGAGATCGCCAAAACACCCGATGCTACGCACCCCACACGGCCGGGCGGAAGTGCTCGCCGGCGGCGTCGAGATCGTAAACAGAGGCGGGGAAAACGCGGAGGGCTAAGAGCTAAGCTACAGCTAACACCACACCGGCTCTCTTTACCCAGCATTTTCCTTGCTAATGTACGATCATTAGTGAACAAAATGGATGAGATTCGACTCCGCATCATCAACAACAAAAGACTTTTGAACTGCAATGTCATAATCTTCACGGAAACATGGCTACACAGCGGCATACCGGACAACGCTATTGAGTTAGCGGGCTACAACACACACCGCGCGGATAGAACGGCAGAGGAATCCGGTAAGACAAGAGGAGGTGGACTGTGGATTTATGTCAATAAAGCTTGGTGCACGAACTCTGTTATTGTCGGGAGACACTGCTCGGCTAACCTGGAGTTTCTCATGGTTAAATGTAGACCGTTTTATCTGCCACGGGAATTCACGTCAACCATTATAACGGCAGCTTATATTCCACCGGATGCTGATGCCAAGCTTGCTATGAAAGAACTTCATGCAGCCATCAGTAAACAACAGACTGCTCACCCGGAGGCTGCATTTATTGTTGCGGGAGATTTTAATCACTCTAACTTAAAGACAGTGCTCCCTAAATTTCATCAGCATGTTTCCTGCCACACAAGAGGAAACAAAACTTTAGATCATGTCTATACAAACATGGCTGAAGCTTACGCCGCGACACCCCTCCCCCACCTGGGTCAATCTGATCACCTTTCTTTGTTCCTCACCCCCAAGTATTCACCTCTCATTAATCGTGTGAAGCCATCAGTGAAGACCATCAAGGTGTGGCCTGCGGGGGCAGACTTCACACTCCAGGAAAGGTTTCTACACACAGACTGGAGTATGTTTGCTTCTCAGGCCACCAGTGGCTCTCACACGGATATAGACAGCTACACCTCCTCTGTATTGGACTACATCAATACCACCATTGATAGTGTCACAACTCAAAAGCAGATCACCATATACCCTAATCAGAAGCCATGGATGAACAAGGAAGTGCGCCTCCTGTTGAAAGCACGCAACACCGCCTTCAGATCAGGTGATGCACAGGCCTATAGTACCTCCAGGGCAAATCTGAAGAGGGGCATCAAAAAGGCCAAGCACTGCTACAAGTTGAAGCTAGAGGAGCATTTTACCAATTCTGACCCTCGACGCATGTGGCAGGGCATCCAGGCCATTAGTGACTATAAACCCAACCACTCCATCCCCATAACCACAGATGCTGCCTTTCTGAACGAGCTTAATGACTTTTATGCACGCTTTGAGAGAGACAATAAGGAACCCGCCACCAGGCTCACACCTTCCACCGACCACCCAATCATCACAGTAAATTCCACAGATGTTTTCACTGCACTAAGCAGGATAAACGCGCGCAAGGCTGCTGGCCCTGATGGCATCCCTGGTCGCGTACTCAGGGCATGTGCGGAGCAGCTCGCTGGGGTCTTCACGGACATCTTCAACCTGTCCCTCGCCCAAGCAGTGGTTCCAGCATGTTTCAAATCCACCTCCATTGTGCCCATTCCGAAACATTCCAGCCCGACATGCCTGAACGACTACCGCCCTGTAGCACTCACACCCATTGTTATGAAGTGCTTCGAGCGGCTGGTCCTGTCACGACTAAAAGACTCTTTACCATCCACACTGGACCCATACCAATTTGCCTACCGTAGCAATAGGAGCACAGATGATGCAGTGTCCATGGTGCTGCAATCCGTGCTCACACATCTGGACAATAAGGACACTTATGCACGCATGCTGTTTGTAGACTTCAGCTCTGCATTCAATACCGTAATCCCTTCCAAGCTAATCATCAAACTTGGAAACCTAGGCATTAACAATTCAACCTGCAACTGGATTATGGATTTCCTGATGAATAGGCCTCAGCTTGTTAGGTTAGGCAACATCTGCTCCACCATAACCACCCTCAACACTGGTGTACCACAGGGCTGCGTACTGAGCCCCTTTCTCTACTCCCTTTTCACACTCGACTGCAGGCCTGTGAATGGATCTAACTCCCTCATCAAGTTTGCAGACGATACAACAGTGATTGGTCTCATCAGAAACAACGATGAGACTGCTTACAGGGAGGAGGTACGGCACCTGGCCACATGGTGCTCAAACAACAACCTGCTCCTTAACACCTCCAAGACAAAGGAGATCATCGTGGACTTCAGGAAGGCGAAAGGAGGCACACACGACCCCATCCACATTAACGGGACGGCTGTTGAACGTGTTTCCAGTTTTAAGTTCCTGGGGACCCACATTTCGGAGGACCTGTCCTGGACCACCAACACCTCATGCCTGGTCAAGAAGGCTCACCAGCGTCTCTTCTTTCTGAGGACACTGAAGAAGAACCAACTGTCTTCAACTATCCTGGTGAACTTCTATCGCTGCACGATAGAGAGCATCCTGACCAACTGTGTCACAGTCTGGTACGGGAACTGTTCTGTTGCTGAGCGCAAGGCACTGCAGCGGGTGGTGAAAACAGCCCAGCGCATCACAGGAACTGCACTCCCTTCCATTGAGGACATCCAGAAGAAACGCTGTCTGCGTCGAGCTCGCAGCATTCTCAAGGACTCCTCTCACCCCGCTCATAGACTGTTTACTCTCCTGCCTTCCGGTAGGCGCTTCAGGAGCCTCCGGACAAGAACCAGCAGACTAGGAAACAGCTTTTTTCCCAGAGCTGTTTCATTATTGAACTCTGCCCCCCACTGATTTCACTACCTCTCATAACTTTAACTTAATGCTGCTATTACAATTTTTACATTGCACTACAGGGCTGCCATGCATGACTGAACTGTACACACCAGTACTTCATGTATCTGCTCTACCGGACTGTTTACACACACACAGCATCATTTGCACTCTATACTGCTCACTTGCACACCAGGAATATTATACTGAATGCTCATTTGCACTAATGGACTACTTTCATAACTGCATTAACTCATCTTCTGCACTGTAACCTTAACAACTGAATTTACTCATCTACTGCACTGTAACTTCAATAACTGCACTAACTCACCTACTGCACTCTAACTCATCTATTGCATTGCATCTATCGCATAACTAACTGCATCTACTCATCTATTGCACTATAGCTTCAATAACTGCACTAACTCATCTACTGCACTGTAACTGTATATCTGCATCTACTCATGTATTGCACCGTACCTTTAATAACTGCATTAACTCATGTACTGCACCGTACCTTTAATAACTGCATTAACTCATCTACTGCACTGTAACTTTAATAGCTAATGTCTGTAACTAATGCACACTTAAGTCACTTGCACTATTGTATAGTCTATACTGTTATCTGTTCATAACCTCCTGTACACTAATGTTCACAGTATATAGCCTTCTGTATATATTGTTCATAGTACATACCGATTGTCATATTTTCATAGTAAATGCCCATCGTAAATTATTTTCCTAATATTGTATTCTGTATTTATTCACACTGTATATCTGCACTTGCTAATTGCACTTCTGGTTAGACCTAAACTACATTTCGTTACACTGTACTTGTATATGTGTAATGACAATAAAGTTGAATCTAATCTAATCTAATCTAAACCATAGTATGAAGCATCGTTAGGGAAATGACCCATGTAGTTACGACTGTTTCCCGAAACCGTAATAACTCTGTCAGAGATCAATTGTTTAAACCAACAATTAGTTGATTACGCCACACAGGTGGTGGAGGCATGATGTCATCTACTAATTCCGCTAGAAATAATGTCTAATTGCGTTTAAAGGCTACTTTTGTTATCCTGTTTTTTCTTATCTGTATCATGATATTTAGTTCATTCATAAGTTTCATCCTATGTCACTCCGCCCAGGGATTCCCCAGGGTCCTAGAGCACGTAGGAACAAGGCTACTTACCACAGCTCTAGACCTGTAGTTCCAACCACGCAACTTTGCTATGCTGATGCGATTAATCGTTGGAACTATGGTTTCGGGAAACACTTGAATCGTTGAACTATGCTGGAACGACAGACCTTGCAACCATAGTTGGCTACTGAAGCTTTTGGGAAACACCCCAGATCGTTGCAAATTACTTTGTTTTTAATTCATTTTGTCAATTTGATTTAGATTTGAATGACCAGACCAAAGTTTTTAATTAAAAAATATACTTAAAGCTTTTAGTAATAACTTTCCATTTGTTGAAAATAAAAAAAGCCTGTTTGTGGTAAGTGCCAGTAATGGATCCCAGTTTGTAATTGAACTTCGTGATGAAATATGAAGTCGTCTCTGGTGACTACTACACCACCATCTGTGTATCAGGACATCCAATGACTCAACTTACTGATGGAACCCCTACAAGAGGACCAGAGTGCATGCACACTTTCAATCCTATTCACTCTCTGTTGGCCTTTAACCACACCAATATCTCCAGCGATTCCCTCCACGCGTCGCACCTCATTCCTTTATCAATTTTCAGCTTTTAGCGTGTCTGAGGAATCCCTGTGGAATGCAGATACACACTCTGAACATGTGCGCGCTCAAGCTGACAGTCTTATTATATGACAAGGCACACCATAAGCTGAACTCAGGCCACACACGGACTCCAACCATTAAAAGCATATTTCATTGATCAGATGAGATATAATATAGACAGTTCACAAAGATCAAAGGAGACTATGAAGAGTTTCTCAGGGTTGAAAATGAGTGAATCCGGCAAATAAGCGGTATATTAAAAGGAGTGTCCAGTTATTTTCAGACTGTCCATAGAAAACAGACAGACTGTGTCTTACAAAAACTGAAATCATGGCACTGCTGGAGTGCAGCTAATGTCAGGCTTAAAATGCCTTTTCTTTAAAGTTATTCTGCTCTGCTCCTACAACACTCAAGGCCAAGCTCACATGATTCGATACCTTTGCTATATTCAAGGTGGTTGGTGTAGGAAGTTAAGGACTGGTGATCTGATCATTTTGTTACCTGTTCAGTATATTATTAACATAAGTAAGTACGGTTGGAGTAAAGCCTCTATTTTATATCCAGAAAATCCCGTTTTTGGATGTTGGGTCAAAGACTATTTGCGTCATTCTCATCATAAAACACAGACCGTCCTAGAAACAGAGACATTCTGAGACGATTAAACTGTACTAGTCATTGATTCTTTGTGGGAACTCAAAATACTATTTAAATAACCATTTCCATATACAGTATATCACCATCTTGACAATTTGTTATAAAATAATAATAATTAATAATATTTCAACTTCATCCATAAAATAACTACGCATTCCATTCCTTATCTAATTACTTTACAATTTCATCTCATAATGGCATGGCATTTTTATATCTGTGACTTCTGTGCGTGGGAACTGTATCTTTGCTTCAACTTTTTTTAAGCTTATTTGATTCTAAAATTGTAGAGAAACACTACATAACTGTCAGGATAATTATCAATGTAGTCTAAAAAAGTGGGTTCTTTTCAACCCAGCACTGGGTCAAAAAGGGACAAACTCAACCCATTGGGAAAAAATTAACCATGAAAATGTTTACAGTTTGTCGCACAAAAGTAGAAGACACATTATAAGAAAGAACATTTTTTGAACTTGGGCAAAAAATGGAATGTAACCATTGAGCTCGGCTACAGTATCTTTAAAATAAGCTTTCTTCCTATGCATACATACAACATAAACTTTCTATATATCAACCGTCCACAGCAATATTCGAGGTAATGTATGGAGTAATCGTGTGGAGACTTTGAAAACGCTATTCGCACATTTCTCAGTCCAGCATTTTTACAGCAAGTGATTAATTGTAAATTGATGCTACGAATTTACTAGCTTCTTTAATCGTTTATTCTAAGCAAGACTTTTATGTCACATACACACTAGGTGACAAACACATGTGAGGGTTGACATAGTGATAGTAACTAAATCATCATAACAAAAAACACATGAATGCCAACAGTTGGGCGTTAGCTACGTTCATGATTAAAGAACTATTAGTCTGACATGGCATACTCTAAAATATCACATGGCTTTTTTGTTTCACCTAGATTCCTAAAAATAAAAAATCGGAAAATATCAAATTCAAATAACTGAAAGGCCTGTACAGATTTTACAAGCCAACGATCTTTAGATTGTTCATTGCTGTTAACTATGATTTACAATGGTAATACAGAGGCAGACGACATTTATAAGGTAGATGGAGAGGCATTAAAAACAGCATATTATTGGACAAAAATTTGCCCAAAATCCCTTTTATTTGCCACGTTTAGTGTGGAATCCAAGCAGACACATTGCAGTATTGTACCTGTTTCTCTTTTAATCTCATTTGGTTTAATTCTGCTAAATTTGGATTTAGAATAGAAACAATTGAGTGTGTGTTGATGGCATCCCTTCTTACAAACTTCTGAATAGTGTAACTTTTTGCCTTTTTATGTAATTCGAAACGCATTATCAGCAATTTCACAATACTTCCCCTGATGTATACATCTAATTTATTTAGTCAACTGTTGGAAGACGATTAGCAGACACATGGTCCATACATTTACCAAAAAACGCAAAGACGTTCATTTATACTCACCATTGACTCCATTGGGGATAGTCCTGTGAAGATGTTGAGTGGACAGATCGTCCATCGATCGTCTTATGGTGCCGATCTTGTTCTCTACGGCCTTATGTATATGGTTATGATGATGGTCTGGGCTGCCTGCGCTCCCACCGCTGGAGGTACTGCTCCCATCACCAACATCTCGTACATTTCCAGAACCACCATTCAGGTTGCCGAGGCTGGACTGACTGTCTATAGAGCTTCTAGATCCAGCTCCATTTCTATCTTCATCCAACATGAGTATGATCTCCTTCAGTTCCGCATTCTCCCGCAAAACGCTCTCCTGGTTGACCTCCAGCTCCTTAAGTTTCAGTTGATAGGCGCTCACCTCCTTCCACACGGCGCCCGCCGTATACCTCCCAAACCTCTGCCATTCCCGTGACAGCTTCTTACCTTTCTGCCTATCATCGTCCAGAAAGCAGCACAGTTCCCTAATCTCCTGGTTGTCGTCCTGCAGTTTCTGGTTGATCTCCTTTAGGTTACGGATCTCGTGGAGGTGCACCTGCAGTCTACGGTTGATGTCCTTCATCATGTTCCCGTGTTCCAGCATCAGGTTCATCTTCTCGCCATCGACCCGTCTCAGTCTCTTGATCAAGTCCTCTTTGCTCCATCTTAGCAGTTCATCATCAGAGATCTTGCTTAGGTCATCATTAGGACAATGCTTTGACATCATCATGATTCTTTCTCAAGGAGAGACAGTTTCACAGTGAAATGTTCAACACTGATCTATCATGCTGCAGTGTTTCGATTACACCACTGAATTAAAACGTTTTTGTAAAAATCGAAGCATTAGAGTATAATTATTATAAGATTATGATAAGGAATCTCTCTGAGAAAATGAAAGGCTGTGCACGAACTGATTTGTATTCCGGACAAATGTTTTCAAATCAAAAGCTTTATAAAAACGCCTCACTTGCAATATCCAATCGTACGTGCATGTTTTATAAATACGAAACTATACGCGATATATAAATCCAGGGTCCTCGTTTTAAACGAACATTTTCGCCGAAGCAGAAATCCTCGAGACACACGCGTGATCGTACAGGTTTCAGGACCAATATTAAAATAAAACTATATAACGCGTATATTTAAAAACATAAACGCATCCATTTTAACCGGCAGCGGACCCTCGGGACGATTTTAAGCGGTTGTTATGAATCCTCTCATGTGTAAATGCACACATGCTCTTCCTGTGGACTGGTGTGAAATAATCCGAGCGCGAGCGGACCCGGGCAGGTACAGAGAGAGATGAGAGTCAGAACAGCAGGCGCAGCCTTCTTAAAGACACAGAGCCCACATTCTTCAATTCTTCAATATGGGAACATTTTGTCCAATTTCATGATTAAAATAAATTTGTTTTGTATCTATGTTTTTGTATGATATTTTTTAAAACAATAAAATGATAAAGTAGTTTATTACCAACCGTTTATGTTTGGTTAAAATTAGATTTTACAATTATACTCGTACCTTTGAAATATATATATATATTTTTAAGTAATGAGCTAAGAGTAGGTTTATGACATGTACATATGAATGCCAAGTGTAGCGTTAACTGTACAACTGATATAGCCTACTACAAATAACTAAATCAAGTTAAATCTTACAAAGAATATAACAAAGAAAGAAAATAAATAAAAAGCTGTTGTTGTTAATGTTGCATTTATTTATGTATCGGTATATTATAAGGATAATAGGATCGTTTAAAGAAGTGTTATTGCTAAAACTCCGTCTGACCATAATTACTATTGCCTTTTAGCCTTTCCGAACTCTACTTATAAAGACATTTGGTCGGACATCACCCTCTGCTGGACACAACATATATTTACCCAAGTCGTTATTGTTCGTTACGTACACATCGAGTAAGAAAATCGAAAAACAATTCACAAACATTTTAGTACATTATTTTTGCTGGGTAAACAAATATAGTTTTAGAAATATATCATGTAGAAAGAAAAACAGTTTTCTAACAGTTACTTGTGAGAGTTAAAACAAAACAAAAAAACCCGCTGTCGCGAATAAAACGAAAGTCTTAACAATTGTATGCGCACAGCAAAAACGTAAAGACGTGATAAACCATACAAAATACACACATATGAAACGTGTATATTTAAATAACATACTTTCACTATCTATTTTCAGTCGGCTCCATAGCTCAGTGGTTAGAGCACTGGTCTTGTAAACCAGGGGTCGCGAGTTCGATCCTCGCTGGGGCCTACGCGAAAGGTTTTCGATTTCTCAGTAAACAATGATTTGATTATGAGCATTTAATTTAACATTCAATTGGCTATTTAATTTTAAGCAAAGTTATTTTGTTTCTTTTTATTGTACTACAATATTTATTCTATCAAATGAAAAGAATCATCATTGTCAAAGCCACTTAGACATATTATATGCTCCCACATTAAAATCTATCTGCTAAATCGCTAAATGTAAATTAAACATTGTAATGTACATGCAATATAATCACGAAGAAAAACTATTGTATTATTTAACTTCGGTATATTAACATAAAAATTGCATGTGGAGTTGTTAAAACTTTATGCAGGTTAATCGTTTTTACAGATTGTTAGTTTGTTAAATACACAGGAAGTCCTGGGCCTCGGACAGAGGTGGACAAAAACATTTTGGATTTAATTTTATACAATATAAAAATCAACCAGATTGCACAAGTAATGTATATAAAGTCAAAGTTGTTTCTTACTATGACATCTGTTCTATAAATTACACATCTGGTTTCAGATTTTTAAATATAAGTGTTTTAATAAAAAAGCAACTGCATCTGAAATATAGTAGTTATTGTCAGTCGGTTTTATAATGTAGTAATTCTGTTTGATTGATTACTATGTGTATGACCTCAGTTAATATCATGTTCAAACATGGACAATGTCTTTAAGAGAAGGATGTGGTAGTTATATTTAAAGCTACACTGTAATTAAGTCCAATAAAACAAATTTTCAACAGAATTAGATTCTCTAAAAAATCCCTGTTTTATCCTGTGGCCCCCTCGGGAAAATAATTGATCACCATAGGCCCAGAATATAATCTATGTGCTATGTTTAATGGTACAGATAACTCCACTTTTGGGACGCAGAGTTCCTGTGTCTTTAATGTCAAAAGACTGTCCAGGAACCAGACTGAACTCAAACCTCTGAAGCAGTTTGGCGAGCACAACTTTCGCCTCCATCTAAAACACAACAAATCACCATTACACAGATCTTAATGCTACAAATGATGTAATTGAGTACAAAGTTCAATTGTGAGCTTTTGTGTTTTATCACCTGTGAGAAGCCCTGCCCCAGACAAGAACGCGGTCCAAGTGCAAATGGGTAGTAGCAGTAATAAGGCCTTATAAAAATTGAGATAAACATTTATGTTTCATCAAGAAGCATATTTTAGCTTTTAGAGTATGTAATCTATAACAAAACATATGAATGCTGTTGAAGGAAGTTCTTTAAAATGAAATAAATTAGATTATATTCAACAAATAAATATAGTAATAAACAGACTATTCATAGGAACAGTGCTCCCAGCAGATGATTTGAGTTGGCAAAGAAAATGGCAAAGAAAATCATGGATCTTGTTGGTGATAATGACTTACTTTGGGGCATTCACTTCAAATCTCTCTGGATCAAACTTCAGCGGATCTTTGAAAAAGTTTTCCAGTCTTCCGCAGACATAAGAACTAAACTGTTAATGATTAAAGTCACATTTACTCCAAAAGGCAATTGCCAAGTTATTTAAAGCTCTCAATATCATAAAATGCAAGTGTAAAGAATACAATGGAATACTCACAACGGCAACACATCCTCCTGGCACTTTCAGTCCATTTATAAACATGTCATCAGAAAGCCAGCGAGATGTTGCTGGAGCAGGGGGGTAGAGACGCAGCGTTTCCTTTAACACCTGCAAGGAGTCATTAACACCATGAGCATTCAACAGTCTTCTTGACTGATCATGTCATGATTCTGCCTCTTCGTGTCATGTCCTTCTTGGTCTTGTGGCAGAATCATGGCAGGATTCCCTGTTTTATGTGGAGATAGGCATTTTTGTCCCAATTGGCATTCCATATGCTCTCTCCGGTCTTGTCTCTGTTTCCGCCCTCTCGTTCCTCGCTTAGCTCTCCATCAATGTTTCATCCCCGACACCTGTCCCCTGTTAAACATCCTTTTTTTATCTCCCATAAAACGTCCTCGTGTCTATTGTCCTGTGCTCATTCGTTTTGCCTTACCTTGTCTTTCCAGCCGTGTTCCTGATTCCTTGTCTAGTTTTAAAAAGTTCCTTGTTATGGTTGGATTGTACCTTTTTGATGCCTTGTTTCCCTATTCCTTTGTAATTTGTGTGAGTTTAGTTACTTACCGTCTCTATTGTTTTTGCGCCCTTGTGGGAAGTCTTTGTTTTTGCATTTTGTCTTAGTTCATTTTCCCCATTGTGTGTTTTTGTTTGTATTTTATTAAAAGTCTTGCTTGTTAACCCATACCGCTGCCTGCATCTTGGTTCTTCCCCTGCAAATCATGACAGATCATCAAGTGTTTACTAAAGTACTGTAGGTGTCAATAGACCGACCTGGGACAGGTAACTGAGTTTTCCCAGGTCTTCATATAAAATAACATGTTTAGTCCCGAGCACTTCATCCACCTCTGCTTTAGCTCTGGGAAATAAAATAAATGCAACTGATATAACACAGCAATAACAGACTGATGGAATAACAGTACTACAAATAATTTTGTGTTTTACCGTTTATATATCTCAGGGTGTCTGCCTAATTCCATGATTGCAAACGAGAGCTGATTGGCTGTTGTCTCTTGCCCTACAGAGAAAGTTGATTGTAACTGCTGAAGTTCATGAACACAAAACGTGGTAACTCACCCGCAATGAAGAAAGTGACGAAATTGTCCAGCATCAGCTCATGATCTTCCGAGTTGTTTGCTTGTTCCTCCTCTTAAGCAAAAATAAAAACGGTAGATGTCTATGTAATGTTGACTTTAAGGCGTTTTATGTCTTATCCAAAAAGACCAAAAAAATACCTGCTGTCTTGAGAATTTGAGTGAGGATGTCTTTGGGGACGTCTTCATCATTTTCCACTGCTGTCTTCCTGTTTTGTATCCATTTCTCTCCTGTTGCACGCAAGAGTTCAGCTGCATCTTTTATTTGTTTTACCGTCTTCCAGTTCTTGGGGTTAAGCTGAAGTTTCACAAAGGTTAAAGACTGTAATAACTGTAATAATAGATGACGAACAGTATGTTCTTGAGAATATTCTTTATTCTTGAGAATAAAAAAATCCAACCTTGAAAAAAGGGTCTCTGAGATAATATACCATGCCTTTTAAACACAGCTCTATAGCAGTCTGGAAGGGGGAGTCAGTATTCTTTAACAAGTTTAAATCAACACCAAAAGCCACCTGTGGATAAAACACACTAAAATATTATACCAAGCAACAGATGATCTGACTTGTTTTTAATTTCTAGAATACAATTAAAGTGAATTACAGAGAAAATTCACTTTTTTTCTTTTAGATGCTTGATGATCTGATTCAAATCAAACAGGAGTTAAAGGAAAGGAGTTTGAAACCTTGGCAATGACGTCGAGTGTGACACAGTTGACCAAATCGTGCATGACGACAGGTGTTTTCGTGTCTGCCGTTTCCTCCAGTTTGTCCATGAGGCGTTCTGACATCTCATTAAACGTGCCCATAAGGCCTCGCAGGTATCTGTTGAATAAAATATCATCAACTTTCAGGATTTCAGTGTCCTGTTCCATACATGTTGTGTATTTGACTCACGAGCTGCTAAAGGCTGGATCCATAATGCGCCGTTGCCTGTACCAGACATCATGATCTATACACGTCACAAGTCCATTTCCCAGGAACCTGAGAAGATTGGAATCATGTGCCTTATTTCATTACTGGAAAACCAAATCCCTTAGTTCATTCACATTCAAAATGTATCCACTTTAAACATATGCTTTGCAAGTCATTTCATCATACTCTTTAATATTTTTTACATGCTTTTACATTCAATTCAACCACAAGTTGAGATGACTGTAAACTGAAAATGTAAACGAACCTGTATAAATGTCACTGATATGTATAACACAAAAGAACACACTTTAAAGAATGTGAGAACCAGTCTGGGGTGCTATTGACTACTATATTAGGAAAAAATCTACTTTAATCTGTTTGGTTACAAATATTATGCAAATATTTTCTTTGTGTACAGCAGAACAATGAAATGTATACTGGCTTGGAACAAAGTGAGGGTGAGTAAATGATGATCAAATTTTTTTTCAGGGTGAATTATCCTTAAAGAAAAGCTCTGAAAGGAAATACACTTTTAACATGTTTCTGAAATTTATTTAGCTTTATTTAGGCTGAATTGAATACAAACACACAAAAAATCTGGTTCTTCAAACACAAGAAAAGGAATTCCTTTCATCCTAAAAATAGCCCCACTGCTCTGATGATTGTGTAGGAACCCGTGAATAGCACATCATCACGCTACTGTATGCTTCATTTCACAATTTCACATTTCACAAACACAGAACCCTCCAAATCCAACTGAACATTCTGTCAGCTATAATATAATAGGGTCATCATTAGAAATAGGACTGAAAAGAGTAAAACATTGAAATGGGTAAAAAGCGATGACAGAAATTCATTACAGTTTGGATGAAGGTCCTGTGAAATTCTCACCTTTTTCCAAACAAGTAAAAGAGTTGCTTGTAGACAGTGGGATCTTTGGGGTACTTCGGTGACATCAATACTGTCTTATATAAGCAGAAAGAGATTTGATTAGTTATTTGACTTAATATGTGTGTAAATGAGGTTAAAATATTCACCTTTGTAGTCTCCGGGCAATAGATCACGACCACAACTAAATGCAAGCTGTTAATTCTGTAGACAGGACCATATTTTTCTGCCCTTCAAAACATGAACACAAGCATATTGTTTAGACGACCTATCAGTTCTTACCTTGACCACTTATAAACATTTGTGTCGGTCTATCTACCTATCAATTGATATTTACTGTATTTTGTAATTTGTAATGTCATTTTTTTGGAGGATCTATTGACAGAAATGCAATATTATATAACTATGTGTTCAAAGGTGTAAAGACCTTACATAATGAAGTGTTGTTTTGATTACCTTAGAATGAGCTATTTACATACACCGCAGGACCCCTTACATGGAATTCGCCATGTTGTTTCTACAGTAGCCCTAAACGGACAAACTGCTCTATACAAAACGCTTAAAAGGTATGTCATTTCCTTGATAAATAGCAAAATAGCGAAAATGTGACGACAACTTAGTCCCTTCTCAACTGCCAAAGTGCTTCGAAAGGGAGGGGTGCAGTGAGCCATTGGTTGCAGTTCACAACCTCACCTCTAGATGCCGCACAATTTCACACACTGGACCTTTAAGTGTGTATTTGTGTGAGAGAGGTGAGAGAACTATAAACAACTTACACACCACTACATATACTTTAACCGCATACAGTAGAACAAAATGATAAACATTCATGCATTCAACAAACCCAGCAGTCTAAAAAGAATATTTCACCTCATGATGAATTTTGATCCATTATTTACAAAAAATAAAAATAAAAAAATAATGTGCACTATTCAATACCATTTCTAGGCTTGGAAGAGACAAGACATCAAATTACTCAAAATCTGTCCGGCTGACAAATTAAACACCTAGGATGGCATAAGACATTAAAATTAAATCTGGGCCAAACTATTCCTTTGAACTTGATTGCAAGGTCCACCATGACAAAAGGTCATCCAACAGTACTATGACCAAAAAAATAACCAAAACGTTGTGCAACATTTAATAAAATGACAGAAAAATGATTTTCTACAAAAATGTAGAAAGAGAACACATACCAAACACGTAAAATAGTTACGTATAAGGTGCATTTTCGTTCAATTAACAAAGTCCCATAAATAATGCAGGCGCAAAGACAACGTGAAGTTTTCAACTCTTACCATTTCAGAAATAATTCGTGTATGACGTTTTCCGATGTCGTTCCTCTTATAAAAGTCGGTATATGTCCCAGTAAAAAACTAGAAGAAATGCATCATATTAGTCTATCTTAGCTTATATTTTATATACTTATTATCGCCATATTTATATTGCTGTGTTTTTATATAATCGTATATCCCCGTTACAATACCCTTACGAAAATAAACCATGGTTTAAAAAAACAACATGGTTACTGTAGTAAAAACATGGTTACCACAAACTACACTTTTACCACAAACAACATGGTTAATTTTCGTAAGGGAATTCATGAGGTTTCTTACTTGTCCCTTGGAGGTCCAGGTATATGATCGTATTTCTGATGTATATATCTAACATACAGACAATACGCAACAAATGCGATTAAAGCAACACAGAGCACGTAAAACATTATATATGAGAGCCATCCTGTGATCTCCTGAAGGACTGTCATTGTTACGAGTACAACGTGTGTGAAAGTCCAGAACACTTTAAACATCAAGTTTGTCTGACAAGTCTCATGTATTTCCGGGTATTAGGGCATTCTGCTATTTGACGACAGAGGGTAGTCAAGTCTTCTTCTATTTAAATAATTATAGATTATGTGATGTAAATCACCAAACCTTGAAGGAATATAGCCTATTGCCCAAGATAAATGATAATTTAGTCACACTCATGTCATTCCACACCCCTGTAGAACTCTTCTGTAGAACCAAATGTTTTGAGAAAATGTCTCAGTTTTGTGTCCATGCAATCGAAGTCAATGGGGCCAAAGTTCTTCTCAAAATAAATTCTTTTGTGTTCTGCTGAAGAAAGAAAGTCATGCATGTTTTTAATGACATGAGGGTGAATAAATAACCCTGCTGGAAAAAAAACATTAAAACCCCTCTTAAAATATCATTATGAACAACTAGGGGTTTTCATTAAAACCATTGCAAAATTCCTTTTGAAGTGTGTTTGGGCCTTATTTCAACAGCCCACCAATAGTGTCCATCATATATCAGAAAATACCATTATAGTTTCCATTAAAACCCAACACAAATCTCATTAAATTCATTACATCTTCTATCGTGTTTTGGACAGGGCTTATTTTCAGCAGGTAAGTACTTTTTTGGGGCCAACAATGCATGTAAATGCAGCCTTTAACATTATTGAATAAAGAGTTTCAGATTATCCTTTTATGGATTTGTTTATGCAGCTCTAGGTTAAGACTACACGAGGGACATACAGAAATAGCTTGTATCACTTTCCCTTTTTGCCAATAGACTCTTCTACATCATGAACTAACATGAGTTATTGTATTGACATTAACTAACATTAACAAGACTTAAATTATGCTGAAAAACTATATTATGTATTGTTAGTACATGTTAGTTACCGCATTCTTAACAAATAACAACTTATTGCAGTGTTACATTTATTTATTTATCTTTACTGTTGTTATGGCTACAGGCTTAACTTCACACTAGTATCATAACTTCCATTGCATTGGACACCTGCGTAAGTATATCTGGACCATCTTTTATGCATTGATGGACTTGACACACATGGACAAAGGACATAGGAAAGCTCACAATATCTGCACAAAAACCATTTAATTATGTGGCAAACATAATTCAATCAATAGGAAAGTGCATTTGGAATTTTAAACACATCAACAGACTGATCAGTACAAAATACAAAAAAGTCTAGAAATCAAGAGTCTAGAACACGTCCTGTCTGCAGTGTTTAATAGTACAGATAACTCCACTTTGCGGCCGCAGAGTCCCTATGTCTTTAATGTCAAAAGACTGTCCAGGAACCAGACTGAAATCAAACCTCTGAAGCAGTTTGGCGAGCACAACTTTTGCCTCCATCTGAAACACAACAGATGACCATTACAATGATGTGAACGTTGGCAAATTACGTCACCCTGAACAAAGTTCAATTATCTCTTTATGTTTTATCACCTGTGAGAGGCCCTGCCCAAGACAAGAACGCGGTCCAAGAGCAAATGGGTAATAGCAGTAATAAGGCCTTATAAAAAAAAGGAAGAAAACGTGATAAACAGTAGTTGACTAAACAGTGCTCACAGCAGATGATTTGAGTTGGCAAATGGCAAAGAACATAATGGATCTTGTTGGTGATAATGACTTACTTTGGGGCATTCACATCAAATCTCTCCGGATCAAACTTCAGCGGATCTTTGAAAAACTTTTCCAATCTTCCGGAGACATAAGAACTAAACTGTTTGAAAAAAGTCAGCAGTAGTTAACATTTTGAAGATAAAGGCCACATTTACATATATTTAATTCACCAAACTTGATATTGTGGAACATATTGAGAAAACTGAATTACTCAAACTGAGGCCATTGCACGTTGAGTCCGAAATTTGCGTATACATTTCTGCAAGTTAAAAAAATAAATGACCTCACGTTGTTGTCAATCACATTTACACATTGCCTCCGATATTTGCGTCCGTCATCAAAAAATTTAAACTGGGTTCAACAATTCAGAGACACTGTACAATCGAGCACCAAATACGAATATGTTTGACTGTATGTGTAAAGACCTTTACTCTATGACGAGAATACTCACAAGAGCAGCACATCCTCCTGGCACTTTCAATCCATTTATAATGATGTCATCAGGCAGCCAGCGAGATGTTCCAGGAGCAGTGGGGTACAAACGCAGCGTTTCCTTCAACACCTGCAAAGAGTCAATAACACCATGAGCATTCAACAGTCTTCTTGACTGAAGTGTTTACTAAAGTACTGTAGGTGTCAATAGACCGACCTGAGACAGGTAACTGAATTTTCCCAGGTCTTCATATACAATTTCACGTTTCATTCCGAGCACTTCATCCACTTCTGCTTTAGCTCTTGGAAATAAAAGAAATGCAACACGGTAATAACAGACTGGTAGAATTACACATTCCTTTTACATGAAAAATGTATGTGTTTTACCGTTTATATATCTCAGGGTGTCGTCCTAATTCCATTATTGCAAACGAGAGCTGATTGGCTGTTGTCTCTTGCCCTGCAGAGAAAGTTGGTTGTAACTGCTGAAGTTTATGAACACAACACACACATCACGGTAACTCACCCGCTATAAAGAAAGTGACAAAATTGTCCAGCAACAGCTCATGATCTTCCGAGTTGTTTGCTTTTTCCTCCTCTTAAGCAAAAATAAAAACTGTTAGATGTTGACTTTAATGACGTTTAAAGTCACAGTCAAATACGACCTGCATACCTGCTGTCTTGAGAATTTGAGTGAGGATGTCTTTGGGGACGTCTTCATCATTTTCCACTGCTGTCTTCCTGTTTTGTATCCATTTCTCTCCTGTTGCACGCAAGAGTTCAGCTGCATCTCTTATTTGTTGCACCGTCTTCCAGTTCTTGGGGTTAAGCTGAAGTTTCACAAAGGTTAAAGACTGTAATAACGGTAATAATAGATGACGAACAGTATGTGTCTTGAGAATAAAAAAAATCCAACCTTGAAAAAAGGGTCTCTGAGATAATATACCATGCCTTTTAAACACAGCTCTATAGCAGTCTGGAAGGGGGAGTCAGTATTCTTTAACAAGTTTAAATCAACACCAAAAGCCACCTGTGGATAAAACACACTAAAATATTATACCAAGCAACAGATGATCTGACTTTTTTTTATTTCTGGAATACAATTAAATTGAATTACAGAGAAAATTCACTTTTTTTCTTTTAGATGCTTGATGATCTGATTCAAATCAAACAGGAGTTAAAGGAAAGGAGTTTGAAACCTTGGATATGACGTCGAGTGTGACACAGTTGACCAAATCGTGCATGACGACAGGTGTTTTCGTGTCTGCCGTTTCCTCCAGTTTGTCCATGAGGCGTTCTGACATCTCATTAAACGTGCCCATAAGGCCTCGCAGGTATCTGTTGAATAAAATATCATCAACTTTCAGGATTTCAGTGTCCTATTCCATACATGTTGTGTATTTGACTCACGAGCTGCTAAAGGCTGGATCCATAATGCGCCGTTGCCTGTACCAGATATCATGATCTATACACGTCACAAGTCCATTTCCAAGGAACCTGAGCAGATTGGAATGATGTGCCTTATTTCATTACTGGAAAACCAAATCCCTTAGTACATTCACATTCAAAATGTATCCACTTTAAACATATGCTTTGCAAGTCATTTCATCGTACTCTTTAATATTTTTTACATGCTTTTACATTCAATTCAACCAGCTTTAAAATGTGGCTGAATTGAATACAAACACAAAACAAATTTGGTTCTTCAAACACAAGAAAAGGAATTCCTTTCATCCTAAAAATAGCCCCACTGCTCTGATGATTGTGTAGGAACCCGTGAATAGCACATCATCAAGCTACTGTATGCTTCATTTCACAATTTCACATTTCACAAACACAGAACCCTCCAAATCCAATTGAACATTCTGTCAGCTATAATATAATAGGGTCATCATTAGAAATAGGACTGAAAAGAGTAAAACATTGAAATGGGTAAAAAGCGATGACAGCAATTCATTACAGTTTGGATGAAGGTCCTGTGAAATTCTCACCTTTTTCCAAACAAGTAAAAGAATTGATTGTAGACAGTGGGATCTTTGGGGTACTTCGGTGACATCAATACTGTCTTATATAAGCAGAAAGAGATTTGATTAGTTATTTGACTTATTATGTGTGTAAATGAGGTTAAAATATTCACCTTTGTAGTCTCCGGGCAATAGATCACGACCACAACTAAATGCAAGGTGTTAATTCTGTAGACAGGACCATATTTTTCTGCCCTTCAAAACATGAACACAAGCATATTGTTTAGACGACCTATCAGTTCTTACCTTGACCACTTATAAACATTTGTGTCGGTCTATCTACCTATCAATTGATATTTACTGTATTTTGTAATTTGTAATGTCATTTTTTTGGAGGATCTATTGACAGAAATGCAATATTATATAACTATGTGTTCAAAGGTGTAAAGACCTTACATAATGAGGTGTTGTTTTGATTACCTTAGAATGAGCTATTTACATACACCGCAGGACCCCTTACATGGAATTCGCCATGTTGTTTCTACAGTAGCCCTAAATGGACAAACTGCTCTACACAAAAAGCTTCATAGGTATGTCATTTCCTTGATAAATAGCACAATAGCGAAAATGTGACGACATCTTAGTCCCTTCTCAACTGCCATAGTGCTTCGAAAGGGAGGGGTGCAGTGAGCCATTGGTTGCAGTTCACAACCTCACCTCTAGATGCCGCACAATTTCACACACAGGACCTTTAAGTGTGTATTTGTGTGAGAGAGGTGAGAGAACTATAAACAACTTACACACCACTACATATACTTTAACCACATACAGTAGAACAAAATGATAAACATTCATGCATTCAACAAACCCAGCAGTCTAAAAAGAATATTTCACCTCATGATGAATTTTGATCCATTATTTACAAAAAATAAAAAATAATGTGCACTATTCAATACCATTTCTAGGCTTGGAAGAGACAGGATATCAAATTACACAAAATCTGTCCGGCTGACAAATTAAACACCTAGGATGGCATAAGACATTAAAATTAATTCTGGGCCAAACTATTCCTTTGAACCTGATTGCAAGGTCCACCATGACAAAAGGTCATCCAACAGTACTATGACCAAAAAAATAACCAAAACGTTGTGCAACATTTAATAAAATTACAGTAGAATATTTTAAATCAACCCGTGATTTATCCAAAATAATACATGTCCACATTAAAATAACTACAGTAGTCTTGTTTGTAAGTAAACAAAATCGCAAGTGTTTTTAAACCTTACTGGTGTAGGCTTGATCCTATACCACATGTTTTATCTATATCCAACACTACACATACTATTCTATAATATACCATTTACTATAATACTCTATAATACTATTTACAATAATAAATAAAACAGTAGGCTATTTTATTCTTCGTGTGGGGGTTACTGTATGTATGTCATACATATTAACTGAAAGAAAATATTACTTTATGTTTCATTGAAAGCATTTTTCGATTTGCCCAAAAATGTAGAAAGAGAACACATACCAAACACGTAAAATAGTTACTTATAAGGTGCATTTTGGTTCAATTAACAAAGTCCCATAAATAATGCAGGCGCAAAGACAACGTGAAGTTTTCAACTCTTACCATTTCAGAAATAATTCGTGTATGACGTTTTCCGATGTCGTTCCTCTCATAAAAGTCGGTATATGTCCCAGTAAAAAACTAGAAGAAATGCATCATATTAGTCTATCTTAGCTTATATTTTATATACTTATTATCGCCATATTTATATTGCTGTGTTTTTATATAATCGTATATCCCCGTTACAATACCCTTACGAAAATAAACAATGGTTTAAAAAAACAACATGGTTACTGTAGTAAAAACATGGTTACCACAAACTACACTTTTACCACAAACAACATGGTTAATTTTCGTAAGGAAATTCATGAGGTTTCTTACTTGTCCCTTGGAGGTCCAGGTATATGATCGTATTTCTGATGTATATATCTAACATACAGACAATACGCAACAAATGCGATTAAAGCAACACAGAGCACGTAAAACATTATATATGAGAGCCATCCTGTGATCTCCTGAAGGACTGTCATTGTTACGAGTACAACGTGTGTGAAAGTCCAGAACACTTTAAACATCAAGTTTGTCTGACAAGTCTCGTGTATTTCCGGGTATTAGGGCATTCTGCTATTTGACGACAGAGGGTAGTCGAGTCTTCTTCTATTTAAATAATTATAGATTATGTGATGTAAATCGCCAAACCTTGAGGGAATATAGCATATTGCCCAAGATAAATGATTATTTAGTCACACTCATGTCATTCCACACCCCTGTAGAACTCTTCTGTAGAACCAAATGTTTTGAGAAAATGTCTCAGTTTTGTGTCCATGCAATCGAAGTCAATGGGGCCAAAGTTCTTCTTAAAATGTATTCTTTTGTGTTCTGCTGAAGAAAGAAAGTCATGCATGTTTTTAATGACATGAGGGTGAATAAATAACCCTGCTGGGAAAAAAAACAATAAAACCCCTCTTAAAATATCATTATGAACAACTAGGGGTTTTCATTAAAACCATTGCAAAATTCCTTTTGAAGTGTGTTTGGGCCTTATTTCAACAGCCCACCAATAGTATCCATCGTATATCAGAAAATACCTTTATAGTTTCCATTAAAACCCAATACAAAACTCATTAAATCCATTACATCTTCTATCGTGTTTTGGACAGGGCTTATTTTCAGCAGGTAAGTACTTTTTTGGGGCCAACAATGCATGTAAATGCAGCCTTTAACATTATTGAATAAAGAGTTTCAGATTATCCTTTTATGGATTTGTTTATGCAGCTCTAGGTTAAGACTACACGAGGGACATACAGAAATAGCTTGTATCACTTTCCCTTTTTGCCAATAGACTCTTCTACATCATGAACTAACATGAGTTATTGTATTGACATTAACTAACATTAACAAGACTTAAATTATGCTGAAAAACTATATTATGTATTGTTAGTACATGTTAGTTACCGCATTCTTAACAAATAACAACTTATTGCAGTGTTACAATTATATATTTATCTTTACTGTTGTTATGGCTACAGGCTTAATCTTCACACTAGTATCATAACTTTCATTGCATTGGACACCTGCGTAAGTATATCTGGACCATCTTTTATGCATTGATGGACTTGACACACATGGACAAAGGACATAGGAAAGCTCACAATATCTGCACAAAAACTATTTAATTATGTGACAAACATAATTCAATCAATAGGAAAGTGCATTTGGAATTTTAAACACATCAACAGACTGATCAGTACAAAATACAAAAAAGTCTAGAAATCAAGAGTCTAGAACACGTCCTGTCTGCAGTGTTTAATAGTACAGATAACTCCACTTTGCGGCCGCAGAGTCCCTATGTCTTTAATGTCAAAAGACTGTCCAGGAACCAGACTGAAATCAAACCTCTGAAGCAGTTTGGCGAGCACAACTTTTGCCTCCATCTGAAACACAACAGATGACCATTACAATGATGTGAACGTTGGCAAATTACGTCACCCTGAACAAAGTTCAATTATCTCTTTATGTTTTATCACCTGTGAGAGGCCCTGCCCAAGACAAGAACGCGGTCCAAGAGCAAATGGGTAATAGCAGTAATAAGGCCTTATAAAAAAAAGGAAGAAAACGTGATAAACAGTAGTTGACTAAACAGTGCTCACAGCAGATGATTTGAGTTGGCAAATGGCAAAGAACATAATGGATCTTGTTGGTGATAATGACTTACTTTGGGGCATTCACATCAAATCTCTCCGGATCAAACTTCAGCGGATCTTTGAAAAACTTTTCCAATCTTCCGGAGACATAAGAACTAAACTGTTTGAAAAAAGTCAGCAGTAGTTAACATTTTGAAGATAAAGGCCACATTTACATATATTTAATTCACCAAACTTGATATTGTGGAACATATTGAGAAAACTGAATTACTCAAACTGAGGCCATTGCACGTTGAGTCCGAAATTTGCGTATACATTTCTGCAAGTTAAAAAAATAAATGACCTCACGTTGTTGTCAATCACATTTACACATTGCCTCCGATATTTGCGTCCGTCATCAAAAAATTTAAACTGGGTTCGACAATTCAAAGACACTGGTCAAACGAGCACCAAATACGAATATGTTTGACTGTATGTGTAAAGACCTTTACTCTATGTGGAGAATACTCACAAGAGCAGCACATCCTCCTGGCACTTTCAGTCCATTTATAATGATGTCATCAGGCAGCCAGCGAGATGTTCCAGGAGCAGTGGGGTACAAACGCAGCGTTTCCTTCAACACCTGCAAAGAGTCAATAACACCATGAGAATTCAACAGTCTTCTTGACTGAAGTGTTTACTAAAGTACTGTAGGTGTCAATAGACCGACCTGAGACAGGTAACTGAATTTTCCCAGGTCTTCATATACAATTTCACGTTTCGTTCCGAGCACTTCATCCACTTCTGCTTTAGCTCTTGGAAATAAAAGAAATGCAACACGGTAATAACAGACTGGTAGAATTACAAACTCCTTTTACATGAAAAATTTATGTGTTTTACCGTTTATATATCTCAGGGTGTCGTCCTAATTCCATTATTGCAAACGAGAGCTGATTGGCTGTTGTCTCTTGCCCTGCAGAGAAAGTTGGTTGTAACTGCTGAAGTTTATGAACACAACACACACATCACGGTAACTCACCCGCTATAAAGAAAGTGACAAAATTGTCCAGCAACAGCTCATGATCTTCCGAGTTGTTTGCTTTTTCCTCCTCTTAAGCAAAAATAAAAACTGTTAGATGTTGACTTTAATGACGTTTAAAGTCACAGTCAAATACGACCTGCATACCTGCTGTCTTGAGAATTTGAGTGAGGATGTCTTTGGGGACGTCTTCATCATTTTCCACTGCTGTCTTCCTGTTTTGTATCCATTTCTCTCCTGTTGCACGCAAGAGTTCAGCTGCATCTCTTATTTGTTGTACCGTCTTCCAGTTCTTGGGGTTAAGCTGAAGTTTTGTTTCACAAATATAAAACACTGTAACAACCGTAATAATTGAAGACATATGAGTCTTGATACTAAAAAATTATCCGACCTTGAAAAAAGGGTCCCTGAGATAATACACCGTGCCCTGTGAACACATCTCTATGGCATATTGCAGGGGGGAGCCATTATCCTTTGTCAAATTTAAATCAACTCCAAAAGCCACCTGTGGATAAAAACACACTAAAATAATAAACCCAGCAACAGATGATCTGACTTTTTTTCTTGAACACAATTTAAGTAAATTACAGTGAAAATTATTTTCAGATGCTTGACGGTCTGAATCAAATCAAACAGGAGTTAAAGGAAAGGAGTGTGAAACCCTGGCAATGACGTTGAGTGTGACACAGTTGACCAAATCGTGCATGACGACAGGTGTTTTCGTGTCTGCCGTTTCCTCCAGTTTGTCCATGAGGCGTTCTGACATCTCATTAAACGTGCCCATAAGGCCTCGCAGGTATCTGATGAATAAAATATCATCAACTTTAGGGATTTCAGTGTCCTATTCCATACATGATGTGTATTTGACTCACGAGCTGCTAAAGGCTGGATCCATAATGCGCCGTTGCCTGTACCAGACATCATGATCTATAGCCGTCACAAGTCCATTTCCCAGGAACCTGAGAAGATTGGAATAATGTGCCTCGAATCACCAGGAAACCTTAAAGGAATTCCTTTCATGCTAAAAAAATAACTATATTGTTCTGACAATAGTGTAGGAACCCAAGAATAGCACATCATCAAGACACTGAACAGGAAGCTTCATTTCACAACTTTACAACTAGAGAACCCTCCAAATACAATTTAAAATGATGTCAGCTGTAATAACGTACAGTGAAATACTCACCTTTTTCCAAACAAGTTAAAGAGGCGTTTGTAGACGAAAGGATCTTTGGGATACTTAGGTGACATCAATACTGTCTAACATAAGCAGACAGAGATTTGATCATGTTTTTTTTTTGCTACTTATTAAAAATCTAATTAAGGTTCAAATGTTTACCTTAGTTGTCTCAGGGCAATAAATCATGACAACAACAAAATGCAAGCTGTTAATTCTGTAGACAGGACCATATTTTTCTGCCCTTTAAAACATAAACACAAGCACATTGTGATGAACACATAGACTTTCAGTATTTACCCTGACCACCAATAAAACATTTCTGTATGTCTATAGTGCATTTAATTCAAGAAAGTCAGTATAGAGAAATGAAAATAGAGAACTACATCGTTTTTTCAAGCAACTGTTTTACCATGTATATGTTAGACAAAGGTTAATTAGATGTATTTGTGTACTAATGTATATGTAATGCTTTGGCAATGTAAAGCCTTAACATTTTGCCAATAAAACTATTTAAATTTCCGACTAATCAGATAATCTAATCGATTAACAAGTGAAAAGGTTTCAGCTCTTACCATTCCAAAAATAAGTCGTGTATGACGCCGTCCGATTTCGTTATTGCTTTTATAAAAGTCGGCGTATGTCCCAGTAAAAAACTATAAGAAAACAGTTTTCTTATTAGCATATCTTATCTCTTACAACAAACAACAAAGTTTTCATGGCATTATGTTTTTAATCGTATAATCCCATTGTGAATACATAACATTTCTTACTTGTCTCTTGGAGGTCCAGGTATATGATCATATCTCTGATGAACATGTCTAACATACAGACAATACGCAACAAATGCGATTAAAGCAACACAGAGCACGTAAAACATAATATGAGAAAGCCATTCTGTGATCTCCTGAAGGACTGTCATCGTACTGTATAACGTTACGTCTTCGATTAGCTCACTTCAGCGGATACTATTTAGGCTTGTGTCTGATGTGTTACTATAGATCTCTCGTATTTCCGGGTATCATTACATTGTTTTGAACTGGTTTGGACGACAGATGGTAGTCTTCTTCGACTGACCCCAAGATTAAAACAATGTGTTTTTACGGCACTATTTTACAGTGCTATGGTGAGATTATCTCAGTTTAAATGATCTCAGTTGTTTTGGAGCATTTCTCGAATCGTACTTAACACTAAAATTTTCAAAACAAGGTCATATGGCATAGGCTATTGTAAAGAGTAACGTTATAGACCTCTTCATGGTACGCATACATCTGACCCCCAGTTAACTTCCGGTTTGTGTTTGGCTAGTGTCTAAACTATTTATATTTCAATTTTATTTTTTGATCATATTAATTTAGATTATAATTTGACTGTATAATAATTGTATTAAACAAATGATTTGTTGATTTTTTTCATCTTATTAAAGGGGCTTATGGTGCGAACACGTGTTTTATGTGTCTTTGGTGTGTTATAAGTTGCTCAAATGACCGGCCAAATGTATACGCAATCAAGCAGTCTTTTCGTACCTGCCAGTACAATTGCTTTGGAACCTGATATTCCAAATATGGTAAGAGGAGTAACATTTCCGTCACACGCTTGCAGTATTTGACCAGAGCGAGGAGCTTTGTTAAAAATCCACGCGTTTCAGAGAGGCAGTGCAAAGAGGAGATTCAAATGGGTGTATTTGGCCGCATTGAAAGAAACCGTATGCAGTCTAAATTTAAAATATTGCAGGGACAAGTTTAGCCATGTTTCATCCCATGTTCTTTTGATTTGTATAATAAATAATTTTCAGGCACTCTATTGTTTGTGAATATGTACAGAAAGTTCAGTTGGGTTAAGATGAAAGCGGCTATAGTTGACTCACTAATATACAAATTTGTTGTATGGTGTGAATACAAAAATTTAGCCAGCAAACTAATCATCACTTGTTCCATTCTGATGCGCAAAATAACATTTATGATAAAGTAAGTTTACATTCATGTTTGTAAATAATGGCACTGATATTGTTGACTGTGATTGCTACTTGTGTATAAATGATGTTGATAACGAGATAATGTTGATGTTTATTTAAACTATTCTAGTGTGTTTGCCTCTGTTGCGCAGAGCATTAGCACGCTAGCATTGCTGCTCGTGGTGATAATGTTTCCAAAGTTTTTATGTGTTATTTAGCATTCTATTATGCCTTAATCTGTTTGTATTTAATGTATATATTATATTTTTTTGCCAGAAAATGTATATTTCCTTACTTTATCATTTGCATTGCTTTATGCAACTTATTATTATTTATATTGATGATCCTTGGTTCATATTTATATAAAGTTAGTGAGAAAAAGTACTTAGTTTTTTATTATTGAGTGTGTATTTGTTAAGTGTGTGATCATATTTAGACTTAATATTTCTGTTGTTTATTTGTTTCAGAAACTACCTTCCTACTTCACTACTATATGAAATAGATGTATGATGGCTAAACAGTATGATGACTCCAACTCTCTGACCAGAGTACTGCAGCGGTCAATAATATAAACACCCTTTTTAGTGGGACTATCCACCACAATAAAGATAAATCTCTCTTTTGTTATTTTATCTAACAAATATTAATATCAATAAAATAAAACAATGTAATATTAACAGTTTGTTTTCTAAATTTTACTATGTCACACTGGACACAATTTTTCTAATTGTTTCATCATTGGAAGCAGTAAATTAAAGAAAGCCTAGAAGTTGAGCTGCACCATAGGGCCCACTGAGCAAAGAGGTGGAGCTGCACCACCGCAGAGCCTAGAGATAGAGCTGCACCACAGGACTGCAATCATTCAGCAAAACCTATATTTCTGAATCAGAACACCGTAGAGACATAGTATCATCAGGTGGCTAGCAAGCCACCCCCATAGCAACCAAATTGTGTATCAAGCCAAACTTTTTAAGTAAATTAACTTAAAATTAAATCTTTCCCAGACTTTCACTTAAACATGATAAACTTTTTGATTTTGAAAGTATGTTAATAGGCTGTGCTTATAATAGAGAAACATTTTTTCTTTATTTATCTTTTTGTATTTAACTTTCAATTTTTGAAAAAATCTCGAAAGTGAATTAAAAACCTTTGTTCGATAAGTGTCTGGCCAGTGCTCACAATTTAAAGGAGCAGTTCAACTAAAATTAAAAAATATTGATATGAGAATGTTAACAATTATTTGAGAGATTTTACCAGATTTTAAGTAAAATGGCACAAAGTTATAATTTACGCAATACTACGCAGTGTGGCGTTCCACCATTAAGCTTAAATATTTAATTAAACTAAATATATACGGAAGGCTCCGATGAGGTGAAATAAAACAGCAGACTAACAGAACTAAATGAATAAGCTCTTGCTATATTCAGCGCACTTCAACGAAGAAGCAGCCATTTACAAACATTGATTTTGATATTTAATAGGAAAGATCATCATGTGAATAAATTCTTTTGTTAACAGCTTTTCAACTGTCTTAATACTATGTGTACAATAGTCCTTGTTGTGCATGTCAAAATAAAATTTGACATTTTAAATAAATGTAATCTATTAAGATTTAAAAATATATATTTACAACAGTTTATGAGTAAACAACGACAGTATATGAGTATTTTTTTACGAGGTGATTATGCCAATTTATTCTCGTTGATAAAACGTCATACAGAATGCATCCATATAAGTACAGTATGTTTGACCCACGTATGCATATCAAGGCATTCTAATGTGTAATGTAGCTTTTCATTTTAAAAAGATTAAAAAATCAATGATAAGTGTATGACAATTTCACTGTTAAATTAAAGTTAATATTTAAACAGTGCAGTAAACATTGGAAGGCCGATCAGTACTTAATACATCTAGAGCCTAGAACACGTATTTTGTGGTGTGTTTAATGTTACACATAACTCCAGTTCTGGGCCGCAGGGTTCCTATGTCTTCAATATTGTAAGGCAGCTGGAAAAGTCCTAAGAACTAAGGTTGTTTGTGATGCGAAGACACAAAACAACCAAACCCCATTTGTTGCTAGATCCTGAGGAATGATATTCTGCCCTCCCCTCAGGGGTTGTTGATGCCCAGGAATTGAACCCCTTCTTCTTATCACACCTCTCCCCTTCATCTCTTCAGGCCTTGATCACTGGAAAAGTGCTTACACATTCCATATTGTGTTTATAATGTTTTGTCATGTTATGAAGATTTGAACATCATGTTTGGTATTGTTTTAAAGGTCTTGGTGCGATGGGTAAAAAGGTCTAGTTGTTTCAAATCTAACGGAGAGTATATCATAACTGTTTAACTCTAATCCATCACCTGCACTCCTCAAAGAGGTGTGACTTTCTCAGGGAATCCTGTTTATATGTAGATTGAGATCTCATTTGATGTTCTCTTCAGTGACGAGAAAACAAACAAATCAAGTTTCTCGCTGACCATTGGCTTTGTTACATCTGGGTATATAAGGTGAATTGGCAAAAGACTCACTGAGGCTTCTGTAACCAGAACTTCCCACATTGCAGCTGTGCATCTCGATTTGGAAGCATCTGTAACCAGAACTTCCCACACGGCAACTTTGTGTCTCGACATTTCCAGGTATGATAAACTTTGTGGTTTTATTTTATTCTTCTAATATGTTGATAATCTTTGTTTAACAAATTAGGAATTTCTTTGTATATGTACTCTATGATTTTAATTAATGTTGTGCCTGCCTGGTATAATAAATTGTTATTGTTGATATTATCTGAATTCTTCAAAGTCTGTTATTACAAGTAGATTGAAAGGAACCTGTTCTGTTACCGCAAAATCGATGTGTCAGGATAGGTAGGGCTAGTTTATACTAGATTTTTATTATAAAAGGAGCATTGCTAAAGCTCACAAGATTTCCACCTATCATCTGGCCTAGCAAGTTGCATGATCGTGACTAAAATAACTATTGTTATGTTTCTGAGCAAGCATATCGCGGCCAAACTTAATGATATTAGTTTACCCGGCAACCTCTGACTAGAGATCGGAACTGACCGTTTTGTGTCCGTGAGATCCATGAGCCCGGCCGGCGTGAGACTCTGAGCGACTGCAGGTCCCAATCGAAAGAATAACTATTCATAATATTATTAAAGTATGGAGAATTATAGATAAGTTAATTTAGATCAATAGATACACTTGAAATGTCATACAAGTTATTTTATATTATATTGAAATTGGAGTCAGATCGGTCTTTACCACAGAGTCATTTAAATTGAACTAAATTGTAACAGTTCTTGAATAACTTCATGTAGAAATCGCTGAGGAGAAGCAGAACACGAGATCCCTTAAACCACGACATTGGATTCCGTCGTTGGGCCTATGGGTGGTCTTTTACAATATCAAAAGGAAAACAGGAACCAGACTGAACTCAAACCTCTGAAGCAGTTTGGCGAGCACAACTTTCGCCTCCATCTGAAACACAACAGATGACTATTAAAGTCTAATTAAAGTCTGCAAATTGGGTGATTGAGAACAAAGTTCAAATGTGTGTGTGTGCTTTATCACCTGTGAGAAACCCTGGTCCAGACAGGAACGTGAACTAAATGCAAATGGCTAGTAGTAATGAGGCCTTAAAAAAATAAAATCACCAGTAGTTATGTTGTAATGTCAAATGTCAAATATTTCTTAACATATACATAAATGTTTATGTGCTGTGTAGTTTTAGATTATATTTTGTGTTTGTTCTTTTGATTTCATTTTTTAACTCAATCTCTTTAGTTTCCTATCGATACTTCACTTGTACTTCATAGCAGGACGCTATGGGAAAACTACTTTTTCTCCGATGACTGAAGCTTTTCTCCAATAACGCAGTGAAACTGCACGACCATTGGTTTGTAAAAGGAAAACTATAAACCATGGCAGCAAACTGCTAGGACCTGTGGCGATCGAACCCGCCAATAGGGGCGGGGGCTTATGGCTATATAAGCACACACATCGATGCAGTCTCATCAGATCTCTTCTCCTTCAGCGACGACTCTTCCTTCGCTACTCGGGACTGATTGCTTCGCAGTCAAAAAGCATCTGCAGTGGATTCGACCTCCAGTCTTTTCCCTGCCGCCAGCCGGCAACTCTAAAAGAGCATATTTTTCGAGCAAATTTCCTGCGCCGTAGTAATGCTGCTCCGTACTTGACACTCAAGTGGGGTTTTCCTGCACGCTGCTGATAGTCACGGCTGGTGCGTCTCATGCTTGGGGATTTACCACACCGAAGATGCACTCAAAGAGACAGAATGCGCTCAAGAACATGAGTCTCTCCTCTCTGCGCTCACGGATTGGTTTCTTTTCAGAGAGCGAATCCGCTCCTCGTACCCTCCCGCATTCTTCATCGCATCAAGTTGAGAGACGAAAGGAACGGGGTAGAGGATCTAAGCACTCGGATGAGTTCGGGTTCACGCCGTCTCTTTGCCTCGCCTTCTCCACGGAGAGATGACTCGCCATTTCGTATCTCTCATCCTGACCAGCGTCCCTTGGCGTCATCCAGTGATATGGTCTCGTTTGAATTTGAGGAAGACGACAGCATGTCGTTAGCGGCTTCAGATGCAGGGGAGTTGTCGGGCTCATCTTGTGACCCCGCCACCTTGCCGTCTGTGGAGCCCAGCGAGACCAAGCTAGGAGTAGACCCGGAGCTTTTTCGGGTGCTAACATAGGCTGTGGAGGAGCAGGGCTTAGACTGGTCTCGTGCCGGGGTGCCTTCAAGCCCCTCGACAGCGGACTTCACAATTCTTTCCGGTAGTTCATGAAGAACTTACCAGGTCATGGCGTGCCCCCTATACGCCCCGTCTATGACCCTCGTCTTCCTCCACTCTCAACACGATTGACGGCGCAGAGGAAAAAGGCTATGAGAGGCTGCATCCCCTCAATGACTCTGTGGCCCCACACTTATGTCTGCCCACTGCCATTGGATGGTCGACAATAGTAGCCCACCCATCTAAGCCGTGTAAGATCCTCCACATGTGGCCACTTCAGTACTGGCTGAAACCGAGAGTTCCGCCACAAGCTTGGCGTCTCGGAGGCTTGCACATCCAAGTGGATTGAGTCCGCCTCTCTGCCCTAGCTCCTTGGAGGAATCCCCTCTGGCTTGAGCACGGGGTGCCCCTGGGTATTTCCCGACAGATGCCTCCAACACGGGTTGGGGGGCTCTGTGTGATGGCATGTCGGCTTTAGGCCACTGTCCAGATCGGGAAAAAGGCCTTCACATCAACTGCCTGGAGTTGCAGGCCCTTCACAACTTCCTGCCGGTTCTATGGAGACGCCATGTGTAATACATAATTCACCAGTGAGGCCTCTCCTCAAGGCGCCTTTTTTTCCTGGTACTCCGTCTCTTTGAATGGGCCAGGTCCAATCTGCGCTCACTGAGGCCAACCAATGTGCCGGGCAAACTGAACCGGGGAGCAGATATGTTATGTCGGAGAAACGTCCATTCAGACGAATGGACACTCCACCTTCTGAAGGTTCAGAACATCTGGGTGGTCTTCGTCTTCTGAAGGTTTACATTGAGCGTTCCGCCCCCTTCAGGTGCTCGGAACAGCTTTTTGTTTGCTTCGGTGACCGACACTTTAAAAATGGATAGTTGAGGCTATCTCGCTAGCATATTCTTCCTTGGGACTTCAATGGACCACGGGAGTTAGAGCCCACTCTACTAGAGGTATCACCTCATCCTGGGGTTGGTCTAGCGGTGCGTCTATAGCGAAGATTTGTGCAGCGGCCTGTTGGGCTTCGCCATCCACATTTACCAGATGATATAGTCTTGATGTCCCGGCCTTACAGGCTCGGGTCCTCTCTGCTTAAAGGACTTACACTAGGTTGCAGGCCAATGGTTACTTCAACCGTGCCAGCACTAGGCACACTGTCATTGGAACGATTACCGGACTGGGCCACCTCTTAGCTTTGTCCTGTCCACTCGGCCTGTACTCCAACTAGTTCATTTCTTCCTGAGAGTCCTTCCCACCCAGAATAAAAATCAAAGCCTAAAATCAGTAAAGAACTGCAGATTTGATATGGAATACTTCACAGTAGCAGCCCCCCTGACACTTTCAGTCCTTTATAATGATGTGGTCAGCTAGACCGCAAGATGTTCCTAGACCAGTGGGATAAACCAGTTGAAACCATGGCAATATTCCATGACGACAGGTGTTTTTGTATCTGCCATTTCCTCCAGCTTGTCCATGAGGCGTTTTGACATCTCATTAAACGTGCCCAGCAGGCCCTGCAGGAATAAAATATTGTAACAATCAGGCAAATGCAAAGGCAGAGACAAAGATACAGTATGACAATTATGTTTCTTTATTCAGTTAAAACCAGACTGAATCATATGAGACACATTACCACCCATTTTAACGCGTAACATCACTATAGATGGACCGCACGTCCCCAGGACAGAATGCAGGATAACCCAGTCACTCTGCTACAGTCAATAGTCCTAGCTTCCACAGGAATCAGAAAAGGGTACACAGAACACTTGAAAAGTCTCTCAGGAGGCGAAGTCCAGTTATCACAGGCAAAATATCGTCTCTGGGTCCACAGGACCACACAGTTGTATGATCTCTATAAAGGAATCAGGAGCTTTCCTGACCAGCAGAATATGCCCTCACACTCCATGCTGATGAACAAACTCAGGCTGGCTTTATTGTATGCCCGTTGTACTAAAGTGATAATGGCCGAATTTGGCACATCAAGAATGTATTGTAACACTGCATACTAAAGCCGCGTGTTCACGTTGCTCTCATCCAGCATATGCCAAAGTCCGTTTAATGAAAGTCATGCCACTCGGCGGCCTTTTTGATGTGCAAAAGCTCTTCAAGAAGCTTATTTTAATGGCAGGTTGATGAACATGAAACTTCTGTGAGCTGCCAGTGTAAATCTTCAGTTGAGTTTTGCTTAAAGCTAAAAAATAAGTCAACTTAAATAAAGAAAGTTTCAGTAAAAGTAATTTTTCTTCTTAGCTTTTACTGTTCCTGTCACTTAAGTATAGAACATTGAAAATACACTTTAATTTACTAAGCCATCAGAACCGAACCGAACATTTTACTGAACCTTGGGTGGACTGCATTGTTGCATCCCTACTGTTTAGGCACTCAAGATTAATATGAGACTGGCAGAAACTGCCTGTGATACGCAATCTTTAATGTGATATTAATTATAATTACTATAACTTGCCTTTATTCAGCATATTCTTTAAACAAAGTTAAATAAAAATTATATGAATTGAAACATATTTATGTGGATGTGCTTGATCACTTTCTGTGGTATGCTACCTGTTTTAATGTTCACACTGCATGTTAAAGGTGCGAAATGTCTCAGGTTATGAGAAAATATAAATATTTAGCATGAACAATATTCAATGATGTGCACTTACTTCAATATTATGGAGGACACAGTCCATTGTCCAGTTTGAAAGGGTCTAATGATTATTGGTTTCTGTACAACCACAGCTGCACACACGTTTATGTCATTTGAAGGCATTTCCACAACTTTATGAAAAATACTTGAGGAAAACGGTACTCTGATAGCACACTCCATTTGGCTTAGGTCTATTTGACATCTGCATTTACATCTGCAATACGTCTCGGAGACGTCTGTACGTCTGCTGAAGATCTGGAAAACATTTGCTGCATAAAAACATCTGCTAAACATCTAAAAAAAGAGCAGTTTTACATCCATTCTAAATCATAAACATCTTACAGACATCTTATGGATGTCTATATGAAGTCTGACAGCAGACCTCTCCGAGACTTACATTATTTCAGATGAGCAAACTATGTATTGCAGATGTCTTGCAGATGTAAATGCAGACATCAAATAGATGTAAGCCAGATGTTTGTGTGCTATCAGGGAAAGAGTTGCACATTTCCTTTTGAAAATACGCTGAGTCAGACAATTGTAGGTTACATAATAATATATCTGTTTTCACTAAAATAGCTAAAAGATGTTCACCTTATCAGAAAAACTGTTTTCTTTAAACAATTGAAATAATAGTTTGCCAGTCGAAAAGAATGAGAAAATTATTATAAAATCTTTATCTGAGAACTAGCCTATTAAACAGTTTTATAGATATTTTGATAATTTTTTCCTAAAGCCTAACAATGATACTGATGGTTTTTGTTTTTCCAATTTAAGATGTATGGCACAAATAGCATTTATAGGCTGTTCCGTATCTCACACTTCTTAATATCTTGTACCTTTGACGGTGTTAAACATTGTTTCACGTGGGTTCGATTATGCATGGAAAGAATATTCAGATGAGGTTCTGCATAGTAAATCTAGGCGTATTAAACTCCATATAGGGTGACTAGGGTAGGAGACGGGATGGAGATCAACGTACGCACAATTTTTCTCTGACTGGGATCTACAAAGGGATTTTTGCGCATGTTCTAGCTTTTGTGAGTGTGTATGCACACTTTTTAGGATGGCCCTAGACGTTCGGGAACTTTTTTCCCCAAACACCAACATCAGAAAAATAAAAACCACTGAAAGGGAGTGATTGATGATAGGTTTCTGTACAACCACAGCTGCACAGACATTGATGTCGTTTGAAGGCATTTCCACAACTTTATGAAAAATACTTCCGGAAAACGGTACTCTGACAGCACACTCCATTTGGCTTAGGTCTATTTGACGTCTGCATTTACATCTGCAATACGTCTCGGAGACGTCTGTACGTTCTGGAGATCTATGCAATGCTAGACAGCTGCCTGGAGGCGCTCTTGATATGACGTACATACAGTAGCTGTCCGAAAGGCCGCCGAGTGGCATGACTTTCATTAAACGGACTTTGGCATGGTGCTGTAGACATTCCTTCGGCATATGCTGGATGAGAGCAAGGCGAACAAGCGGCTTTAGTATGCAGTGTAAACATACATTCTTGATGTATCTTGATGTACTTTGATGAATTGTCATACTGAGTGCGCGTTTTAATTTCTATAAAAAAATTGGTGGGTCATGAAATACCTGTGATTATACTTGTGTAGGTGATTGGGTATCATTATTACTATTATTAGGTTATGATTGTAACAATATGGAATCTAGATGAGAGCAGATTCAAGTGCAGTGGATTTTTATAAACAAAAGCACAAAGTACAAAACAATAAAACAACAACGAAACAAGGGGCAAAAGTAATCCATTCATGAGCCTGATTCATGAACCAACACACAGAAACATCGACTGACAACCAACAACTGAAACACAAGGGTTTAAATACACTGGGATAACAAGCAAGCAAACAAGGAACACCTGACAATAATTAACACGAAAAACTACAAGAAACTACAAACATGGCACACAATAGGAAATAACATAAAAGTCCAAAATAACAGGGGAACACAGACTGGGATAATGTATATAATATTACTTGCGGCTCGTGCCTCTAGCCTAACCACAGCCATACTGATATAGAGCACTATCACACTTATACTCGAGTGATATTGCATTAATATCCTGGCTCTTCCTGTAGCTTTGACATGCCATCGATGGTAAAATCACATTCATTCATCATAAACATAGGTTAATCCATGCAATTGACTGTAATGAAATCTTGAGTCTTTTCACTTTTAAATTGCGATTTTTATTGAATATATAAGACAGCAATTACAGTTAAGACGAATTGTGTTTCTCAGCAAATATCCATACATGCAATTATTTTTGATTAATTTGATTACTTACACAGCATATCATGCAATTCATCTGATTAAACATTTTGCTATGCATTTTAAACATTAGCACTAGTTTTCATAAGTGTTCAATAGCTTCAGGATAATAAAAATTACAATTAAAGAATGGACAGCTGGACCAGAATTTAAAGTTTGTGAAAACGGAGATTACTCACAGTGAAAAGTTTTTGTTCAAATGACTTGAAATAAAAAATAAAATGATATGATTTTATTGCAGGATAATTTAATTCCTTTTTAGGGATTCAAGCACTTTTCTCAGCAAATATGATTTCCAATGCAATTAATTTCCTGCAATGATTTTGTTGACAGCTTTACTAATAATAATCATAAGAATAATAATATATTACAAGGCTGACGCCTTTATCCAAAGTGACTTACATTGCATTTTACAACTTTTTTTGACTACGTGCAATCCCTGGGATCGAACCCATGACCTTGCCTTTGCTCTAACAACTGAGACACAGAAAAGTACACAGTAAAGAGTACAGAGTAAATAGAACATAATATAACGTTTTACTTTGAGGAACTGAATGCTTATTGTAAGTTGTGCTCTCTGAAAAAGTGGCTTCTTCAACCGCTCTGTTATATTTCATTGATACAATTATATTGCCAAACGCTCAAGAGCATCCTGTTTTGTGATTTTTTTCCATTCATCTAGAATTTTCCCACATTCTTGGAATTTTTTATGGAGATCTTCCAGATCTTTCTGGAATTTGCACACAAACCACTTCCAGTAGGGCAGCTCAGACAGGTCAGGAGTGATGATCCAGTTAGCGTATTTAGGACCTGCTTTCATGTAGTCTTTCCACTGGACTTCAACAGGACAATCATTTAAGTCATGTGAATGAAAAGATCGATTACTTGCTACTGCTGATGTGCAGATGCTGACAGACAAGTTTTCTGTGGCCTTGTAAAACATCCCTTTTATTCCAACAACACGATGAAAAGGAACGCTGTGATCTCCATCATGGTTTTCTATTGTGTTGGTGCAGATGGCTCTACAGAATGGACACTGAACCCAACACCACTGACAGAAATGATCTATCAAATTTTCATCTGCTCTGTTGCTGTGGTCCAGTTATGAATAATATGTATCTATGCTGAACTCTCTGCTTATGTCCGACATTATCGAAGGAAGTTTTGTTCTTATCACTTCTTCTAGGAGTTTAAAATCATCAACATCATCAAGTTTCACTCCAATGAAGTCCTTCACAGAGAATACCAGGACATCTGATAGCTTCTGTGTGAAAAAACTTTAACCACTCATGTATATCTTCACTGTTAACTTGAACATGTTCAGTAGATCCATATGCTGCTGTCATGAGGTTCTTCTGCAGGATTTCAATGTTCTGTTTCATCTTGAGCTGGATACTGCAACTAAAATTATCAATGATGTACCAATTGACTTGTTGAATGTATCTCTTGTATGCAAGAAAGTTCTCATCTTGCGCCAGTCTTTCCAGGATGTGTTTCTCCAGATTTGATATATTTCCGTTCAGTGACCGACAGTTTGATCTCATTTCATTTGCAATATCTCTGGAAGTTTGTTTGTAGACACTCTGTTCAATAGGTTCCTTAAGTTTCTGACAGATGATCTCACCAAAAATGGCAGCGGATGTTGCTCCTTGACAGTATTTCTTGAAAAAACTATAGTATTCTTTCCTCTTTCTCTCCAATATAGAACAGGGTCATTGGCTTCTTTAAACATCCTGTGTTGTGCATTGAAGGTTTCGTTTGCTTTCTTAAATATAGAAAAAAACTAATCCTTGAAGAATTCATTTTTGAAAACATATCTAAGTGGTCTTTTTTCATATTCTGTTACTCTGTCTTTGATGACCACACACGTTAGCAGCGTTAGTGATATGGGGAACTCTGCGAACGTAAACCCGCCAGCCAAGTGCTCACGGGCCGATCGCACCCCGATTCGCTCTTCTAAACGTTCCCCAACCGGCGGTGGCATACCGTCCGGATCCTCACGCACACACTCGGAAATGATGTGTGACGTAGATGAGATGTCGCTCGCAGCATCGGAGGGAGACTGGCATCCGACTCTGACGAATCCGAGCTCCACCCCCAGCAGTCGAGTTCAGGAGGAAGCAGAAGTGATGTCATCCGTGCTAACCCGGGGATGCGTGGTTCCTGAGTTCGGAGCGCGGTGCAAACCGTGCCCACCCCGGGTGCCATGTTTTTCCCGGAAGTGCATGAGGACCTGTGTAAAACTTGGAACGCTCCACTCACGGACCGTTCCAGTGAAACCAGATCCGGCTCCCTTACTTCCCTCGATGGTGGGGCAGCCAAGGCTGCCTCCTCTCTCTACGCCATGGCCATCCTGCAGGTCCGCCAGGCCAAGGCGTTGAGAGAGCTCCACGAGGGTAAGGCCAACCCGGGTATAATGCAGGATCTCTGTGCCACCGCTGGCAGCGCTCTACGGGCGACCAAGGCGGTGGCACGGGCCCTGGGTCGGACGATGTCCACGGTAGTGGTCCAGGAGAGACACCCCCGGTTATACCTTGTGCAGAAGGGTGACACCAAGGAAGTCCGCTTTCTTGTTGCACCCATCTCGCAGGGTGGGTTGTTGGTAACACCGTCGAGGACTGTGCTCAGCAGTTTTTGACGGTGAAGCAGACAGTGGCAATTAGCCACATTTTTTCATGCCGCGACTCGGCCGCCTAGAGGCCTCCGAGATCCCGCGTGACGTCTGCTTCCCTTCAACCCAGGACCCCTTCGACATCGGCTCCGGTTCCTGTGCCCCCACAGGCGGCACCCCGGTAGCAGAGGTCGAGGGGGAAACCTCCACCGCATCAGCAACCTTCTCGCGAGAAGGGACACTGACGGGAAGACCCCAGGGAGGACAACATCGGGCCCGAACCTTCACAGCCACGGCTCTGATTGGTCGGTACGGGACGACTCCTGCCTCGACTCCTGCCTCGTCACCAGGGCCTGGCGCCCACTTACTCGCAGAGTATTTCCATTCGAACCACCCCCTGTGGGAATGATGAAGCAGACCGTCCCCTTGGTCACCCTGTCACAGTCCCTGGGAGCTCGAGAGCTGCCCACACTGTCTCGCTGGCCTTGCGGGCGGTCCGTCTTGGTTACTCGATCCAGTTCGCCAGAGACGCTCCCAAGTTTCAGGGCATCATCTCTCCCTCTGTCAGAGGCAGGGACGCCTCCATATTTCGGCTAGAGGTCACCACCCTTCTGGCAAACAGGCATCGAGTTCGTCCCTCAAACCAAGATGTTCAGTGGGTCACGACCCGCACTTTATCATTCCCAAGAAAGACGGCGGGTTGCGCCCCATTGGTCTGCGTACCCTGAACAAGCACCTTCACAAGCTGCTGTTCAGATTCTCACGCAGAGGCGCATCCTGACACCTATCAGGTGTCAGGATTGGTTCGTGGCAATCGACCTGAAGGACGCTTACTTTCATGTCTCGATCCCCTTGACACCGGCTGTTCTCACGGTTCGCGTTCGAGGGGTGGGCATATCAGTACAGGGTTCTCCCTTTCGGTCTGTCCTTGTCTCCACACGTCTTCACGAAGATCGTGGAAGCCGCCCTTTCTCCCCTTCGGGAAAAAGGTGTGCGGGTACTAAACTATCTCAACGACTGGCTTATCCTGGCACACTCGTGAGATCTGTTGTGTACACAGAGGGACCTGGTGCTCCGGCATCTAGATCCATTGGGATTTCAGGTCAACCGAGAAAAGAGCAAACTCTCCCCAGTGCAGAGCATCCTCTTCCTCGGTATGGAACTAAACTCTGTCACCATGACGGCGCAGCTGTCCGCAGCACGCGCCCAGTCAGTGTTGAACTGCCTGGAACACTTCAGGCAGTCGGCGGTCCCCCTGAAACAATTTCAGAGGCTCCTGGGACACATGATGTCCTCCGCGGGGATAATACCCCTCGGATTGATGGACATTAGACCGCTTTAACACTGGCTACAGAGTCGAGTACCGAGGATAGCGTGGCACACTGGCAGCAGGCGCATGGTGATGACACCCTGCTGCCGACGCACCCTAACCCCTTGGTCTTCCATGACCTTCCTCCGGGCGGGGGTTCCCCTCGGGCAGGTGACGGGGCACGTCGTGGTGACGACGGACGCCTCGCTGCAGGGGTGGGGTGCAGTGCGCAACGGGCACGCAGTAGCGGGGCGCTGGACGGGCCCCCGTCTGCGCTGGCATGCAATTGCCTAGAGTTGTGGGCTGTGCTGCTTGCGCTAAGAAGGCTCCGACCTCTAGTGCAGGGCCAGCACGTGTTGGTCCTCCGGGACAGCACGACAGCCGTAGCGTCAGACACTGTGCAAGGTCAGGGAAGAGGAGCACCAAGTGTTATTGGTAACACCGCACTGGTTTAACCACACTTGGCTTCAGAGCTGATGCTCTGGACAGCGACTCCCCCTGAACCATTCCTCTGACAGAGGACCTGCTCTCTCAGGGGAAGGACACGTTCTGGCATCCCAGATCAGACCTCTGGAACACCCATGTCTGGTCTCTAGACGGGACGAGAAGATCCTGAGATGGCTACATAAACATTGATATAATCAAAATGTATTGATCTATGGCTATTGTTAATTCAATTCAGATACGTTATTGACAGGAACTGGCATTGCAGGGCCAAAAAAAGTTTCCATAGACTAGAGCGTGTGGCTTAGCATCAGTCAAGCCAGATGTGAAGTGCCATTACCGACATTTCTTTTCATTGACCTGCACACATCTTGCCTATAGGGAGAAAGTTAAAGTCTAACTGTAGAATCTTTTCTTTTATAAATAAAATAATAAGAATAGCACGGGTGACTTTGAAAAAGTTAAACAAGTTAGTATTCGTCTCACCTCAGTTATGTTTAAGATTTTGAGTAGATTAATGAAATTATAAAAAAATTCTTTAGGATAGTGCTTCTGGTGATGAAGTGCATGAACTCCACAGTTTCAGCTTTAACTAAAGTACCAAATTTCATTGATGATAAGCATTCTGTATTGGGTGCAAAGTCAAATATATCTCATCAGATTCTTGTAAAACTAAATTATCAGATCATTTTATGTTTATATAATGAACTATATTATAAACTTGTATTTATCTGTGGTATTATATGCCTACAAGTGTGTCTTTTTTTTATCCAAGGAATTTTTAAGAAAGTCTCTTTTTGTTTCACTTTAAACGGTAAAAGAATCAAGCAAAACAATCGTTGCATTTGTTTTAATAGAGTTTGCCACTTCCAAAGCATCAGAAAGTACATAGAACAACAATAAACATAAACCTGTGTTACTCTCAAAAGAGTTGTGTGACAATATGATTTCCCTTTTTTAAGTAAGTCTCCTGATGGATTCTGGATAGTGCACCATCTGAATTGATAATCAGTTCAAAGCGTCAACATAATAAATACTGTACAATCACATGCCCAAACACTAATTCAGAAAATGACAAAAATACTGTTCTTGCCATTAATGTTACAATGACCAGGAAAAAAAATCCCTTTATAACAAAATCAGCAAAAATGTTATTTGAATAAACATTAAATAAAGTGCACATTAAATTGGATTTCTGGAGCAAGCAGCTCACCAGCAACAGTTCTAGATAAGGCATGATAAACAACCACAAAATGAACACACCAAATGCACATTCGTAGATCAACCTTCCACTAAACTGCACATGAGCATCATATTAAGTACAACATTGTAACAATCCATATTCTTAAATATTCTCTTGTCTGCTAATTCTCATTCGGAAATCATAGACACTATCAAAACTTTATAAAAAATCATAAGGAACATATAAAGATTTACCCTGAGTTGACCGTGAAAATATGCCAATTCACGCACAAACATGCTTATACAACTAGTTTGGAAACAAGAGAATATAGAGAGATGGCATATTGGAGTATAAATAGGTTCTTGAAAATGTTAACAATAAAACATGACTGTTACAACAAATACTTAAATAGCCTACCCAAATACTCTATATATTATGTCGTTCAGGCAAAAAATGTGATCTGACTGTATTTGATCCATGCTTCCAATAGTCATGGCAACATTGTTATTGAAGCACATGCAATGGTTCAAAAATCTAAAACCACATTGAAATATGGAAAAATAACATTATTTTCAGGGATTATATGAAATCTTCAATGGTCTGTCAATGTCACCTTTCAATCAAATCGCATTGACTATGTTATTACCTTTGTACAAAATATCACATTGTAATACATAAGATGCTCTTTGGAACATTCTCATATCTCACAGTTTTGTCAACAAAGCAGAAAAGGGGACATACCAGCTACTAAAACAAATCTGCGTTTCACTTAGATTGTTTCATTGGTAAATAAAAGAAAAGTATAAAAATACGGTGTGTTTTCCAATGAAAGGGATTTTGAAACACTATATAGTTTACCCAAATACTCACATCATTCAATTATGAACCATATAAAACCAAAGCCACAAAACTCAAAAAGTTACAAAAACAGCTACTTGGTATGAAGCAATGCACAGTTACAGCAATGGGTCCCACAAGAGCTGAGCACCATGGTAGAAAGCAGATGGGGGGGACGGTAGACAGTAGTTTGGTGCTTCAATATTCTCTGGCCTCCTCCAGTTCGTTCATGTAGACCTCCTGGTGTGGGTTCTCCGTGCACTGCAGTCCGTTATTGGGAGAGCGGACAGCGTGAAACCTGCTCCAGTCTCCTTTGCACAGTATCCAGGGCAGAACGTCCACCTTGAAATGTAGCTCCTGTGAGAATTCTGTGCTTATGAGATTGGGGGTACCCGCCCCCTTGCCCCTAGTGATTAGCTGCCTCTGGTCGTCATAGCAACAATGCTGGACGGCAAGTGTGGTGGCATCTCCCGTGAGAGTGGAGCGCAAGCATGTGCGCGCAGAGGGCTTGTAGATGTCCAGCCGTTCTTTAGGACCACTAGCATCCCTCCATCGGAAGGTCCGGTCACGTCCCACGTCCAGCAGGTTGATAATGCTGTTGGAGACCTCTGAGGGATAGGTGCAAGGGCAGCTGGGTAGTTCAGTCAAGACCTGCTGTAGGTAACGCTGGAGAAACTCACTCTTACAGTTTAACCACTTCTCACAGCTGTCAACATCTGCAGAGGTACCAGACAGGTAACACACTAGTTAAGTCAACTGTTTGATACAACAGTAAAGCTTAATTTGACACTTACCAGTGCCGAAAGGTTCTGTACCATTCTCTATCTCGAATGGAAAGACTTCAGCCACACTGTTTAAATCATCTGAAAAAAAGACATTTAAATAAAAATCGTTTCACTTGGATACAAGAAAGAGATTATGGAAGTCAAACTAACCTGGGCATGGGGCAAGGTCACAGCTTTGTGACTCAGTTGATGTGCAGAAATCTCCACATGAACGTGAACGTGACTGGTTGCCATGGCCACAGGCAACACTACAGGGTGTCCACGCACTCCATTCCTCTGTCTCTTCTGAGGGGAAAAGGCATTGTTAGTTAATATGTGTGCTAGCTATCACGGTTCCATACGTCTCTAAAACGATTACTCTTGACATTACTCGTTTGTGGTCAGTTGCAGCACACTTACAGAAGACTGATAGATTACAAAAAGACCTCTCTAGAGTTCTTCCTGTTACACCATCTCTGCCAAGACAGCCTTCCTCCGGACCGGTACGTGGTGGACTTTTTGGACTTTGCTCGTCAGGTGACTGGGGTGATCGCATGCTCAATGGTTTCATGGTCTCTGTTCCATGCCCTTCGTGAATTTTATCAATTTTGTCCTCAAACTTAATGGCTGTTGTTTTTATGTGGACAAGGTCATTGAGGACAAAATTATAAAAGGCATGCGGTCCCATCTAGACACCCACTGAGCAATTCAGCTTCGGCTCACCTCGAGCCCAAGCCAGACTACTCCACTGCTCCACGCCTTTCTGCTCCTGAGCTTCTCGAGCCCGCCTGTATCTGTGCTTGCAAGTCCAACAGCAGCTCCGCTGATCACGACCCCGCTGGTTTCTCTGCCTCTGAGCTCCACCGCTGTACTAAACTACCTAGTCTCTGCAGATCTTCCGGACCGGCAGACCTGAGTTTCCCCTGGACTCCGCTCCTGAGTTATTCCTGGACTCCGCTCCTGAGTTTTCTCTGAACTCCACCGCTAGCTTGAACTTAGGTGGCCACCGCGTCCCTGGACTTTCCCCAAATCATTTTCTTGGGGGGCAGTGTAGGGACGAGGTGGCCGCACTTACCATACCGGCTTCCCTCAGCACGGCCAGGAGCACCCATGGTACGTCTCAGTCGTGCTATTGGTCACCAGCCTCCTCAACACAACCGAGGCGGCCGTAACCCAAGACTCTCCCGTCTCCTCCACCACGGCAACCGTTACCCCTATCTCTCAAGTCTCCTCCGTCACGGCAATGGCGGCCATCACCCCTGTCCGTCACGGCAATGGCGGCAATCATCCCTGACTCTCCCGTCTCCTTCATCACGGTCATGGCGGCCGTCGCCCCTAGCTCTCCCGATGCCAACACCACGACTGCCGTAAGGTTACGGTGTGTGCAGCACATTTTTTTTACAAGCTTTACACACACTCTCGTTGGGGAGCATTCTAGTCGGACTTAAATATATCACTGAGGGATATATAAAAGATTTTATAATAATTATGGTAGATAACTAGCAAGGGTTTACAGATCACAATGCAAGCGGGTGAAGCTGGTCATCATGATCCCAAACGACAATACTGTTTATGTACAGCAGGGTAAGATTAAATTAATTTAGATTTAACTAGTTTAATATGGAGAGGTACTGACTTGTAGACCTTTGTTTATGTGATTTTGACCTGCAATGAACATGAGAAAAAGCTTGTTATTTAGGTTTGCATGTTAGCATGGACTCGCTAACTTTACCATTTACAGCTAGTGATACTTTGCTGAGTATTCATCTTGAGCAGATTAAAAATTGTAAGCTAATGTGAGTATGTGTATGAGTTTGACAACCGTATTCTTTGGGATTAGGGTTGAACCTGGTTACTGTGCCAACATTTTGCTCTGACTTCTTTAAAAACACCCAAACCACCCTAGTAAATGAACAGCAAATCATTAAAAGCACTCAAAACATCCAAGCACCAACAACAGCACAATATACTTAGCATCTTTGTATTATATTTTTCGTGAGAAACCACCACTTACATTTTAAAATCATTGCAATACGTGAGAAAAGTTTGTAGGCATGAAGTTCATCACTTTGTTGTGCCTGTAAAATAAAATTTCAACCTTTTTACTGTAGGTTTTATATAGGTAGGATTTTCATTTTCATCTTTTTGAGGTGGAAATATCTGCGCTCTGTTCTGTAATACAGAGCATAGATTAAAGAGCTGCATGTATAAATATGGGACGGAAATCTGGGTGTTAATGGAATTGCACACATTGATGGCACCATGATTATAGACAGACTGGCAGATGATTAAAAGGTAGCGTTGGCCCAGTAAATACTCTAACAGACTTCGTAGAACTGCCAGAATGCATAACTCAACAACCACAGGTATAGTTTAAGGGTTCATTTAAAGTGGGAATGAGAACTAGATGTCAAATTCTGGTTAACTTCCTTTTGGTAAATGCCATTAGAGCATCTGCATAATGCAAAAAGCATGTTCCTCCACTGATGGACATTCAATAGGGATCATGTCTTTATATTTGGCAAGAGGCATGTAAATTACAAAAACATTATTATGAAATATTTCTCTTAAGCCTTGAAAAATAAATTTTTGAGTACCTGTCTTCCATAAGGAAGTCTAAATGTGATTGATGAAAGGACCTCAGTTTCTGAAATATTAAAAAATCTACTGAATAAACAATAACACTCCTTGGATGGGTGAGTAAGGCCAGGTTTACACAATTAAAACAGAAGAGTTTTTACTTTGCGTTAAAACTCTTCACATACACGACAACATTGTCAAATCTGCGTTTCCAGAGATCTATGAAAGTAGACAACGTCAACTCCTTTTCAAAAACTTTTTAGCAGTCCCTCAAAATGCTGTTGTTTTGTAGATGATTAGCTAAAAGGTTTTCAGTTTTTCATGGTTTTCATGTAAATGGCCTCTAAATTAGTGGCAAATTTTAAGTAAACTTAGCCTTTAAATTGAATCTGACTAGTGTCATTTCCCAATTCCACCCTCATTACTGTGCACTCCACTCTATCCTTCCACATTCAAGTTTAAGTAAAAATGTGCAATCTGTTGACATTTGACACCTTCCCAAGGCCGAAATTGAAGTACAAGCACATTAAACTACAGTCATGATCTGTGCTCTCTTTAGACACAAGAAGTCATTCAAGTAAGCTTGAGAGCTGGATTTAAGACTCAATCAGTCTTTCCTTGACCACTCCAACTAAACCCCCATCTCATGTCATCCATAAGAAGCAATGTAATATGACCGCTCTACACCGAAGAGTGTGCAATTCCCCCCGTGATAAAACAACAGAGGCGTTATGTTATGTGTGGCCTTGAAAAGCCTAGAATTCTTGAATGGGCTTAAAAGACCCAGCCGCTGTGGGCTGGAAGTGGGGGGAATGAAGGGCCGGGGGCCCAACCCGCGGGATATAAAGTAAACGATGACCTCTCTCACTCTGTGTTCCTGATCTGTGCTCTAATTGAAGACAACCATGGGCTTATTTGTCCAACAGAATGTCCTCACGCTGCCATTAGTGAACGGACCGGGCCCATCTTCAAACGGCGGTGTTCTCCGCCAAGTGGCACCAGTGTTTACTTCAAAGATCCGACACTCACAAATAAAACCCAGCGGCTGAGAGTTTAGTCTGAATCAATGATGTGAAACAAGCCTCAGAACACTAAGTTCACATGCCAACCTTGTTGTGTCTCGTAACCACTCTTTAAATCACTTTATCCTAATTCAACTTCTGCTTTAAAAAAAAAATTTAATCTTTCAGTTATCTCTATTTTTGACACAGTTCATCATAAAAAAAGTTTTTTCTTTGTTTATCTTAATAGTAGTTATCCGCAAAAGAAAGGATTTTGCATCTTTCCATGACCTTTGCTCATGGTTGCTAGCCAGATTTGAATGAGCCAATCCCGTTGTCATTAGCATGTGACATTGCTCTGGAGGTTTGGAGGAAAATTTATTCATGACAATCAGAGATGTGTATACATAAATGCCCCATGTGACTGCACAAGACATAGCAACATCGCAGGGTTGCCAGATTTGCATAACTAAAGCAACCCACAATTAACTCAAAACTATCCCAATGACCCTAGCCCAAATGAAAAAAACTAAAAATATGCCACCTATAATACATATTTTACAGTCACTGTTACGAATTCTTCAAGCCACTATTCTACGATGAGCTGTTAGTGTTGAATTAACCTAGAAAATGTTTACATTTGATCCAACAATGGGTAGAAACAACCTAACATATTGGGTAGAAACAACCCAGCATAGGCCAGTTTACAGTTGGGTTTGTCCCTCTTTGACTCAACACTCGGTTGAAAGTAACAAAATCCTGTTACATATAACATGCCTAAAAAAATCAACATGGCAATGTTTTATAAGTACCCCTAAAACCAACACTGGCAACCCTGTGGCTTGTACTGTTCCAATATGGCAGACAACTTGCGTATTGCAGCCCATAGAAAAAGCTGCTAATGAGCCATATATGTGTATGATGACAACACTGATGGCACCAAGACATCTGCATTATATAAAATAGATAAGCCAAGAAGCAAAATCTACGAATTCTGAGAATGCTCACCATAGTGGATAATAGCAGGAGTCAAAGGTTCTTCCCAATCTCCTCCAAGCCCACTAGGAAGGGTCTCGTCACTGTCATACTCCACTATGTAGTCGTCCTCTTCCTCCTCAGTTTGGCCTGTACCATCCTCATCCTCATCTGCATCTGTGTAACCCCAGAACAAAGGCCAAAAGAGCTTTTGCCCTCCCAGCCAGTCTACAGAAGATGAGGAAGACGTAGGCCAGTCGTCATTCCACTCTTTAACAAGGTCCACTTCTGGTTCCAGGTGAGAGTCATCCAACACCTCAATAGTCACCTACGGCCAACCAAATAAAAACTGAAAACCCTTGTTGTCGTTTTTTTTGTATTAAGCTACGGTAGGAAAACAAGTCAAATCATCCAGTCTGAGAAATGTTATGCTTTGTGTCTGGAGAAAAACAGAATTGAATGTCAAGCAGTGAGTCACTGACATTCTGAACTCAAGCTGAAAATCAAATGAGTGAGAATAACTTCCTACTCACCGCAAGATGTAAGTACTTTTTACACTTAATTACACTACATCCTGTCAGGAGTGATGAGTCACTCTGGATGAGATAGTCTATCTTCTTGATATATGTGCACTTGCATGCTATTACCTGAATGTTGGGGTTTTGGGTGCCAATGTCAGCATTCACCAGGTCGGGGAAGTTTTTTAGGTCTAGAACAAAAGGTTTGGATTCTTCCTCGGGCTGAGGTAGGACACCTGTGGAGTAATGCTGGTTCCACCTGTGTTGGTGGGAACGTGAATCCGCCAAATCACTCTTGACTTGATTCCGCTCATTAAGGAGGTTGTAGTCATGGTCATCTCTAGAAGTTCTCTGAAATTGTTTATATTAAAAACAAACAGGATTGCAAAATTAGCACCAACCTGCATGGAAGCATTTTGAAAAAGTTACAGACAAATGACAGCCAGAGTGACCTCCCAAAAAGCAAACTCTTAAATAAATTATTCACCCTAGTGTTATTTAAAAACCTGTATGACTGTATGATATTATTCTGGGGAACACTCAAAAAAGACACATTGAGAAATGTCTCAGTGGTTGTGTTTTTAAACAATGGAAGTCAATGCCGGCCAATGTTCAATTTACTGCAAATTTGTTTTCCTTAATTTGTTTTTCCAAAGACAGAAAGTCATACAAGTTTGGAATGACATGTGGATGAGTAAATTAATTTTCACTTTTGAGTGAACTGTCCGTTTACATTTTTTTCTAAATAACAGAAATTAAAAAGCCAAGAAATGCAAATGATGTTTGTAATAAAGTAGCTAGCGTACTGTGAGTTTTCTTTTTTATTTAAAGGAAACGCCTGTTTTTAAAAATCCAATCAATTCACAGTGAAAAAGCCACACCCACTATTTTCTCATTCAATAATCTCTTTTACTCGGAAATACGTCACAATAAATATGAAAAATCCAGGTGACCGTGTTATCGTATAATTGATAAATAGGAGAATGTTGTCCACTCTAAGGTTTAGTGTTTCAATTTTAGCGGCATCTAGCGGTGAGGCTGCGAATTGCAACTAACGGCTCAGTGCACCCCTCATTCTAATAGCTAGTTCTAAAATAATTACAATTTAACGCTTTATTATGTAAGGTCTTTATACACCTCTGTACACATAATTATGTACATTAAATTGCATATCTGTCAATAAATCCTCCAAAAAATACACAAATGTTCATAAACTTCAAGCAATAATTAAATGACTATGGAAGAAGTTCTGGTACTTGTGTCTTGAACAGAGATCATTTGCAGGATTTTTTTTACCTCAGAACCAGGCACTTCCAGTTAACACCTTTGTTGATTTTAGGGATTGCCTCGTTGATGGAAAAGTGGCACTTGAGCTTCTGTGGAAGGCGTCTTCTCAATATTACTATGGCTGTCGTCGTTCATGTTATTTTAATCTCAACAGCAGAAACCTGGTGGATGACTAGAATTTCATTTCCTAAGTGTTCAGAATGGAAACCAAATCACCCTTTGCATCCTTCACTTCTGCCCTAGGCCATCTTATACTATGCTCTTGTGTCTCTCTGAATTGTTCATTGAAATTCATTGAAAATGATCTTTCTTCTCATTGGAATGTGGCCTGTTTTGCCATCAGGCTTTCTCACCATCACGATCATATGGCAGGAAAATTCCACAACCCTAAACAAAGCCTTATGTGCTAGTGAAAGACTTTGAGATGCACACAGCCTCAATTGAGCTCTCTGGTGGACACGATCAGCTCACGCCGAGCAATGTCTGAGCATTTGGAAAAGCCTAGATTTATGTGACCTCCAATATCAAAGTCCCAGGATCAAGCCATTTCCAAACCAGTGAAGAAAAACAATAAGCTAAGACCCCCCATCCCCTCTCCCTTTGATGAACCCCGGACCGTATGTAAAAACAAAAGAGACATTTAGTAATTCAAAACTGAGTAGCAGGACCTTTTTTGGAGAGGTTAGACAAGGCCCCCTGCACATACACAGGATCAAGGAGAAGAGAATGCAGGAAATTCCACATTAAACAGAAGAGGGACTAGAAAAAACAATTGAGGAGCTAACCTACGACCCTGTGAGAGTGAGGGAAATTGAGCGCATCTTCTTGGACCACTATTATGTACTGCCTCATTTTTGAAACTGTCATTTATATTTAATGTCATAGCAGGAAATCATTTTTAACCTACTTTGTATTGTTTTATTACTTTGGAAGAGCTCAAAGATATTCGCTATGTGTCAACCACCTACAAATATTTTTTACTTTTAAGTTCATATGCACACCATATCCATTAGATTTTTGGAAAATATTGTTCTCGTAATTACTTACAAAAAGAAGAAGCAATTGTTCCAAAATGGTACAATTCTAAATGATCAAAGAAATTACCCTCAATTTGTCAACCCTGTTACCCTGATATGAGAAACAGATTATTGAAAAAGTAAACATATGTAAAACATCAACATTAAGTTTTGTTTTCAATAAATAACTAGAAATAATTACACAGTGACCACACAGTCAACCATCTTACTTTCAACTCTGTTACGCTTTTGAAGGCAATAGCTTTTTGAAAAGTTTAATTTGTGTAAACCGTGGTAACTATAAATTTACTAGTTTTACCAATATAATGGTTACAACTTTTTATAACACATGGTCCAATTTAATTAGGAACATATAGTGCAGTACCAATTTACAATAAAGTAGTATTTGTTATCATTGGTTATAGACGTACTCACCTCTCCAGAGACGCCGTGTCTGAATACAGTGTTTGCGCGCTGATATCTCGTTGGGAAGCTGGTCGCGCGCACTATACAAACAGCCAGCAGCACGCTTAAAAGAACCCAAGCACTTTTACCTGCTTTAAACATTTTTGATCAGTATCTTTCCATTAAACGACGCTTTAAGTATAGTGTGCACCGAATATGTAGGAATTTCTTTAGAACGTTTTGTGAATTGACTTCCTCGTGAAGGTGTTTTGCAAAGCACAATTATTCGTCTTCAGCCAAAGTTCATTAAAACGCGCGCAGGAATGAGCATTTCATAAACGTAGAGATGAAGAGAATCCTCAGTCGTACACAGTGACCCACTGTGTGTGTCCATGTGGCTAGATAACGTCTCAGTTTAAGTAGCTACATCTGGTCTTACCCACGCATTGCTCCTCAGTCTGCACCGGTGCGCCTTAATTCAACGATTTCTTTCTCATGCGTTTGCGTTTTCTCTAAGTGGCAAGAAAACATAGTCATTGTCATCGATGGTCCATTACCCCTCTGGTAAATGTGATTGTCTTGAATACGAGAAAGATGCGCTTGAGCTGTAAAGCTGCGTGCGCAAGGACATCGAGACTTGATCCATAGCGTCAGTGTGTGGGAGGAGAAACTTCTCAGGTCTCGAGGATTCCTCGACTCATGTCTCACATGTGTGAAAGATGCTCATGTATGTGGGAGATGTGGGTAAACAGCTCAGTAATCTTCTGTTTAAAAGTAGTTAGGCCTATATGGACTTTAAAATAGTAAATCACGTTTTACTATTATTAAATATCTATAGTATTGCATTGCCCGTATTAAACAAATCAGTATTAATATTTATAAGCATATTAGAAAGACAATGCGTTTCTGCCTTGCAAAATCAAAATCAGAAATAGATGTTACATATCAAAGAAAGAATACACCATCAAAATGGGTAATAATGATGATTGTTATTATTAACTTATCTTAATTTAATAATTGTTATTATTAAATTTACGTTTGCCCCATTCAAGTTCACATTCGAAAAGTTAGGATAACAACGACAATAACACAATAAAACAAAAAATAAAACATAATTAAAAACGTATGAGTAAAATACACAGGGTTGACAAATTTAAGATAAACATCAACATTAATTGGTATTTTTAATAAATAACTACAAATAACGTTGACTAAACAAACTGTAACACAATCACCCATGTTAACTTTAACCCTGTTACAGTTAATTCAACTTCTGTTAAATGTAGTTTTTAAAAATATTTTTTCTTAATTAAACATGCAAACGGTTATATTGACATTAAACACATATAGGCTATTATTAAAACATATGTGGGGTTATAGTATGGTATATGGTCAGTTTTTATCTAATCAATATTTATATTCTCTAGGTTCTCTAAAAAAAGTGTGTTGTTGCATGAAAAGCTAACATAAAAAATACAGTTCATTTCGAAATTATGATGCAGTTTAGTAGAATACAATTATTTTTGCATAGTGACCAGTTAACTGTAATTATTTTAGGCAACAACTGTCTAGCGCTGGTTTGTTTAATGTTGCTCCTATGATTCCACAATAACATTCTTCATTCACATAATAAAATACTACCAACCCAAATCAATATTTAACATGGATGTATTTTGTTAATATGCTGGACAATTAATAGACAGCTCTATTCATCTCTGCTTATTTAATAGTACTGTACATTATGGTATCTCTTGCAACATCTAAAATCTGGCTCTTTAAGGAAAATATCTTTGCTTATGTGCTGAATTTGTGTCAGTGAAGTAAATGTAAAATTATTTTATTTAAAATTGTGGTAAAACAAATGATAAATGAGACATGATTAGCACAGTTTCACAAATGACACATGACAATTGCTGGAACGTGTTTATTCGCAGAAAATATGAAGGATAAACAACGAATGACGAACTAACAAAAAGTGTGGAATTGCCTTTGGTTTCACAGTCGAATGCAGCTCAGTGGCACTACTGGAGTGTATAAGCTATAATGCTTACATTCTGTGTGCCAACGTCATATCTGCATCTCTTAACAGTCATCAGCAGCTCTGTCATATAGTCCCGCTCACATACATGTGTACCGAGAGACATATTTAGAGCTGCCTCTCAGATTAAGAACATAACTTCAGAAAACAAAGGAAAAGAAGGATTTAAGAAAAAAACATACATCCGACAGGCCAAGCCACATCATCATCATATATATAGACTTAAGAAATTACTTCACATCATATCATATCAGTGACCCGTAATTAAAACTTTCATTACAACAATGAAAACAGAACGTACATTTACTTAAACATGGATTATATTAAAATATCACTCTTAAAAAATAACATCTGAAAAATGTAAAAAGGCTCTCCTCAGCAGTCAGACAGACAGACGGTAAGAATGAAATTTGATTTCATAGCTAATAATCAGGTATGTCAATCATCAACAAGTTACAGTTATTCAAGTAAGACATAAGGCTCTTTCCACAAACAGAATATACATTAGGGCCTAAAAAAATAAAAACGCTATTTAAGATGTCACTCAAATTCAGGACCAAAGTTTGGTTTGGGCTAAATAAACATTTCACATTAATAAAGATTATAAATAGTTAAATATTTAAAGATTAGCACATTTTGCGTAGATTTTGAAAACTTAAACGAGATTATTCTCATGTGGTTCCAAATAATGTTACTTTCTCGGTATGGAGTTTTAAGGAATGCTTTTTGTAATGGGGTAAAATTTTGCAGTGTCAGGGTCACCTTTCAACACACCTCAGAGCTAAATTGAGTATAACGTTACATTGATCATTATAATTAGTTAATAATCAAAATAGTTTAAGAAATATTGTAGATTCCAAAATCAATTTGTGTTTATAGAATATATGTCTGTGTGGTATGTGTATTTATATATATATAGAAATATGAGTAGTGTATTTACTTTTAAACATCATGTAAATAATATTTAAATATATATATAATAATATTTGACAGCACTATTTTCATTATTGTTATAGTTGAATGTTTCTTAAAGAAGCTTAAAATAAGACACCGCATTGTGTCCTATTCATGGAAAGTGCCACTAAAACAAATAAAACATTGGTAATTGCACATTTCCATAACAGAAAGTGAGATTAACAATTTTCCAGTATCATCAATAGTGCATTATTGCTAACCTACAAAGTGAAATTTTAAAAGTCTCATCAAAGACTTGTGGATCAATGCAAAGCTAGTATGTGTTTAGTGAAAAGCAGTATGCAGTATGCAATTGCATTATTTTGTAGATTTTAGTTCTTTTAACTGGAGCATATGTGATTTAGGCGGAAAGCATGTAGAAAACTTGAAAGTTCAGGGGAAATGGAAAGGACTAACTTCCCACCACTCCACCCAGATACTCTGCACAGAAACAAGTTATCGAATAACTCTTTAAGTCCTTCTACAGATACAATTGTATACTGTATATATAGAGAGAGATAAGAGAGAGAGAAAGTCACTTTACCGTTAAGAAATTCTTTCATTCAGAGTTAGATTTCTTACGTGTAGTAATGTGAAGTGTCAGCAACTATTGATATTGCACGTGGTTACTGACCACAGAGGTAAGGCTTGAAATTTGGTCGATCTGTACAAATGAGTTAAATATTAGACAGACAGATAGAATCAAGGAAAACGTGAGAACTGGAAAGCTCTAGTGGTCCTGGTGACTCTCCAGGTATGAATAACAGTCCGTGTCTTCGCTTCGGGGTCTGTTGTTTCGAGAGTATTTCAGCTGGAGTAAATCGCCCACTTCGCTGATGGCGTTTAAAGCCTGAGAGAATAAATGAAATGCTTGGGTTACAACTGCTTGAAGAAATGTTGCTTTATATATTATGGATGCATGTGAGATGAGTCACGAGTTTCGGTGCATTAGATGAATGATATGTTGCTTCACATACTTTAAAACATTAGGGGGGTTGAGCCGATCGTTCATATAGATATCTGACGTTTACTATTGGAAAATGGTTAAATAATAATAATACAATATTTTTTTTCTTTAATTATAATAATAACAAGTATTACTATTATTATTATATTATAAATAAAACATAATAATAATAAATAAATAAATAAGATTTAGCGGCTGAAACATTAACCAATCTATAACAACAACAATAATAATATTGCTTTTATTTTTTTTGTTTTTAGTAATAAATAAAATGTATTAATAATAAATAAATATTATTGACGACTAAATAATTAAGCATTAAAACATATAACAACAACAATAATAATAAACAAATCTATTAATAATAAACATTAATCAAATTAGTAAATATGGTGACATATGATGTCATTATGATGTGTTCAGGCACAAAGCTGAAACTGTGAGATAAGGCTCTGCTCATGAGTCATGACTTACCGTGTCAAGCATTTCTCTGGTGTGAGCAGCAGAAACGCAGAACCGTGCCCTGGACTCGATGATTGGTGTGGCGGGAAACCCAACAACCACTGTCCCAATGTTCCTCTTCAGCATTTCCCGGCCAAATGCTCTGAAGTGCAAATGCAAACATACAAGACATGTTAAAATAACATCAAACAATCTTCATAAAGCAACATCTATCATTTAATTCCCTGACTAGCGTTTCAGCAGATATAATATCCATGATTCCAAACAAAAAGTGACACTGACCCGATTTTAGCTGGCATGTATAGCATCAAGGGCACAACAGGGGAGTCTTTGTTTCCATAGATGATGAAGCCCATTTCATGGAGTTTCCTGCGAAAGTAGTTTGTGTTTGCTGACAGCTGACGGAGTCTTTCCTGACCTGCATAAAAGAAAAAACATATGGGCTCATGGAAACCAGCTTCTGACCCATTTTCAAGGCATAATATTGTGGCCTTTGTGTCAAATAATACAACGTGTCAGAATTGTGAAAATCATTTTGAACAACATGAAATATATTTTGACCCCAAATATGCTTTAATGAACATATTTCACATTCTTTCTGATCTTTGATGATCAGAGTTCCATGTCATCACGTCACAAACGACTGCTATTTTATTTTAATGCCAAAGGAATTCAAACCTGCTTTGAACACAAGAGAATGCTCCTCTGGGGAGAGGTAAAGATATACTACCAAGTATTAGCTTTCACTTGTTTGACATTCCATTCATTGTGAAGGGTTTCGAGGAGAAAGAAAAATGTCACCTCAAACTGTATGTCTCTTTCACATCTTTCACTGCATGTACAGTATCCTTGAGTGCCCTGCTTTACCGTAACTGTATACTGATTTGTACTTTTTGTGTTTATTGGAGTACTGTTGTCCCCTTTGCACAGCAATAACTTCGTGTTTCGTCAAATTTCCTGTCCAATCAAATGCTCTTTGGACCCTGAAGCGTCCCACCCCCTTCATTATTAAATATGTTGAAGAGGTGACTGAATTCAGCCACTTGTTCTTACACTTATTATTTCCAAATTCCTCCATTCTGAATGGCACACAGCGCACTATATAGTGGATAGGAAATGATTCAGACATTTATGCTTTCATTATGCAAAACCAAGTCTGAGTTTCACTTTATAGTCACATCAGCTGTGATCTGGTCCAGAGACATGATAAGAGCGAGTTGATCAGATATGCAAATTCGACAATTCAACATAGAATGTTGTATTTTAAAGTGCTATGAAGGACATCATACATTGCAAACAGTTAAACAACCTCAACATTATAAACAGCCCTGGGATACTTTTTTTTGCTGTGGCTGTCACAAGCTGTCAAATGTTCCACACTGACTATCTGTTTTGAGTAAAAAAAGGTTTACTTTTAAATAAACATTTGTATATATATATAAATATATATATATATATATATATATACATATGAAGAGTTTGGTTCCAAAATGAGATAACTCGAAAATGCAGCTAACTAACACAATACAACAAAAATATAACAAATAACTAAACATTATTTTTGAAGGTTTTTTTAAATTGTTCCGATGAACAAAGAGAAAGGTATTTAGAAGAAAGACATTTATACAGATTCGGAAAAGCTCTACAGTGAGTTAATAATGACATAAGGGGACAGTTCATCTTAAAATAAACATTAAGTAGTGATAAACAATATAAGCCAGATCAAAGTTCATTTCAAACTATTAAATAAAAATACAGGTGCACAGCGCAGATGCTCAAAGTAAAGGTTACGTAATGCAACTATGCAAATTGTCTATTATAATATATGATTATATTATATGATTAGGTGAGAAAAAGTTGTATGTGAAATGTTAATTGACAGAGAACTTGTAGCAGTTCTTTAATACTAAATAAATTAGATGCATTATAATCACCTTTCTCTGAACATGCAACTCTTTTTAAAGTAGATACTGCCATCTTGTGGCTATTTTGTACTACACATCACCTAGACATTTTAAATTAATAATTTATTACTTTAAAATATTATTTACAGTTAAAGCCAATTAAAAGTTGAGTCTAACTCACAAACAAAGGCTTCAAAAACAAGCATTAGTTTTCAGTCCTGCTCACTCTTGAACTATGGGCTTAAACTCATAAACAGAATAATGATCTAAACTCACCTAATGTGGTGCCATCCTCTCCCATAATGCACTTCATAGAAGTGATAATCTGCTGGGTGATAGGTGGGGACATTGAGGTAGCGTAAACGGCACTGTGAGAGTGTGAGCGGAGATAATCTATCAGCTCCTACAAAACAAAGGAACAAGAATTGCTACAGAAGCCAAATGTTAAAAGTAAAACCTGAATTACGTGCATTTGTGGTATAACGGAAGTCTCCAATAATGCAAAATAACTGCAATATATCAGAATATTTAAAATATTTCTAGGTTTTCTGGGAACCCTGCTTATTTTGGATGACAGCACAGTACAGGCCGTTCACCTTCTTTCCTCCGATGTATCCTCCAGCAGCACCAAAGCTCTTAGTGAAAGTGCCCATCATGATGTCGACGTCAGTGGGATCCAGTCCAAAATAGTCCACCACACCCCTACCTCTTGGTCCTAAAGCACCGATACTGTGTGCCTCATCTAGGTACAGGTAAGCTTTGTATTTCTTTTTTAGGGCGATGACCTCAGGAAGCCGCACTATGGAGCCCTCCATACTAGAACAGAAGAACACAGGTGGAAAAAATGATCCATAGAACTGAATATCTGCACTTATATGGCGAGTTAAAATCTGTAGAAATACAAAAATAGTGAAGAGACAACATTTGTTCTGAACTTAATATTTGTTTAAACTAAGATTTGGAGTTTATATTCAAATTGTTTTTTTTCAATTATATGAAAAGTTTAACTTAAAATAAGCCAAAATAAAATTATTGTAGGAAATTCAAACGATGAATCGCTTCCAGAATTGTGTTTGGACGATATGTATGTAGATGAAATATAAATAATCTAAATATTTTCTAAACTGATATACATGCATGTGTACGTTTTTGTCTATATAAATACAAAATTAATATGCACGGTACAAAGACATATATTGTGTAAACACAAACTTTTATTAGGGATGCTTAAGAACACAAAATTATTTTAAAAGTATGGAAATGTTTTTAAATTTTGTATATTTAGGAAAATTCTTCATTTTGTTTTAAATAAAAGACAGAAGGGTTGAGAACAATGTGATTAATCATAATTATAACTTAATAATAACATTTACAAAAGTATAATTATTTGTCATTCTTGCTTAACTCCTGCAATTAAAAAAGTTTTTGCTGTACCTGTAAATTCCCTCCACAACGATGAGGATCTTTTTCCAGGGTCGATGGGTTCTGGGCTGGCCTTGCGCGATGGCATCTCGAAGCAACTTCTCTAGACTCTGCATATCTAAGATTCAGGGTAAAAAAATATATATTTTAGATCTATACTTTCTTATATATGTCGTATCAATACACTTTTTGGTTTATTGTGTGAATGGGTTTCCAAGGGCACACATCACTGTAAATCTGCTTTACAGCATCACAGCTATGTCATAAAAAGGTTTTAAAACTCAACAAACCAGACAATCTCACTAATTGACTAGTCTGACAAGTGGATTATTCATGTAATTGAGTAAATTATATGAACTTACTGTTGTGTTTAAATACGCGGATGGTGGAGCCGGCGAGACGGGCGCCAAGAACCAAAGAAGCGTGATTGAGCTCATCACTTAAGATCAGACAGCCCTAAACACAAACACACACAAATTAAATCAAATTTCACATCCTATACATATCGCACAATCTAACCAAGATTTCCAGAAACGGAGAAACTTTTTTAAATACTTTTCAGGCAAACAAGAGGAATATCATCCAAAAGAAAAAGCATTTAATCTGTTGTGAATGCAACCGTAGTCTTTCAAATGTGTGTTATGTGAGTTATAAAGCACACGCAGATGTAACACACATGGCCAATGGGAGTGTTTTCAATAAAAGAACCAAAACAATGGCAGAATTTCAATGTAACTTTCCACCCAACTTTGTTTTGATGTGACAAGGAAACTCATAGCATTCCATTTGACTTACATGTATACATACATGTAAAATAGAACATTAGAAGCAGGTGTTTCTAATAATAACAAACCCTTACTCTGCCCGTGAGCGCGGGAATATTCATGGAGTTTGTAGCGAAGCCCATTCCAAACACCATGGACGACTCCACCCCTAAAAACCTGGCCACCAGGTTTTCAAGCTCATGGTGTTTGTCAAGATTGCCTGAAAGACATCGAAGGATTTCAGTATTATCAAAAAATACGATTTCTAGAAGGGGTAATAAAAGCCCTGTAGTAAAACAGGTGAAGAACCATCGATGTGGCAAAAACTGCAAAATTTTACCTGTTTCCTGTCTTGTGCTGCTCACCCCAACGCCATATTTCATACAACACTCTGACGAAGCATCAGCACACGCACCGGAATTCTCCGCAAAGCCGAGGTAGTTATATGAACCCATATTAATAACATCCTTTAGAACCCTGCCAGTGTGACTGCAAGATAAAATCACATGGACCAACATGACCACCCAGCTAACACAGTTACGTTGTGAAGACGTACCTGAACCGGACTATATTCGTTGCCACGGCTTACCATAATAACATTCCAGCGACATAACTTTGTGATTCCTATATTAGTCGTGACGACATAACATTGGAAGTTGTTGGGACATGATGATTACTTCCTGAAGACATACCTGGTACGTATCATATTCGTTTCAGCGACGTACCAAATTACGTTTGGTGTAATGTGGTTAAAATAGTTTTTTTATTTAATTTAACAATTATCATCCCTCATATGGAGGATTAAATTAATTTGTGATTTAATCTGTGTGTTAAAGATTAAATTTTATGCATAATTAGATTAATTCTCTATTCAAATGATATAAAGCACAGAATATCGATTATAAAACTCAACACAGCACTGTACATCTCAATCAGATATTTTATTTATTCTGTAGTTCATGACATAAATAATAAGACTGCTACACAATATAGAGGATTTAAATCGGATATTTATTGGCAGAGATTAATAAACATTAAGCTTAACATTATATTCTTGTCTAACCAAATGGGGTTTAGCAGGTCGTCTGTTTTTAGAAACAACAATCAAAAGCTTCTTTAGTCACACTCCCAAACAGCTGGGTCAGTTCATTTAAACGCTTCAAATCGATCGAAAATCACTAAAATATGTGTTTACTCTCGAATCTGTAAGGTATAAAGTGAAGAAAAATATTAATCAACATTCTGGAATGTAAGCAAAAATTCCAAGAAACGGAACGTTGCCAAGAATTCCTCAGAACGTGGTCACAAAGTAATGCCACGGTGACCAAGAATCGAGTGTGTTAGATTCATGTTTTACTTCCAATATTCCAATCGACAGATGTTTTTTTTTTTTTATATAAAAATGTGCTAGAAACATTAGATATCCTTTTCAGTTTAGACTACACTTATTTAACAGAATTAAGTTGATTTTGTAGATTGAATAAATGTAAAAATGTCACAAATTCCTCAAAGTTATTTGTTCACCACGAAAGGATTCGTTTTTAAACACAAAGCTGTTTATAATTATATTTTATGACAAAATATTTTATTTCAACTCATGAAAATACAGATCCTTCTTTAAATAATAGTATTAAAGTGACTTATTTTTACTTTGTGTAATCGAGGCCACACTGGGAGGGGAAATTAATCTAATCTTGAAGTACAAAAGCAAAGCCCCACCCTAAATTATTTCCTGCTGAATATTTTGCAATACTAATAAAACGATGTTGACCGAATACACACCCTCTAAATCACACTCATTAAGTGCAGTGTCATTCTCACAAAACCACTAAAACACCAAGGCAGTAAAGATTTTAATTATAGCATGTAATTCAGTAACACAAAAAAATATCATATAAAATATAATTGTCTGCCTTGGACAAAGCATCATTTTAACATAGGATTGAATTATTGATGTATTTTATGCCTTTTTATGTCAAAATTCTCAATACCGTAATGTGTCCCGACTTGTCTGAGTGCATAATAAGAGCATTATAAGACATTTTATACAAAGCTGGCTAACAGGTTACTTTATATTTTTCTAGTTAAAAGCTTAATCTCTTGTCAAGCTGTGTACATGATTTACAGATACAGGTAGTTGTCCGCATTCAAAAAATGTAGCATGTATAATTATTTATTAATATATAATGTCATATTAATCTTGGATTAATAAAACTTGCTTATGCATCATGCCCTCGCTTGTTTTGGGAAAACATGACATGGAATTGATATTTTTAAATGGTTGCGGTAAGGACAATTTAAAGGGATAAGTTACCCCAAAATGAAAATTCTGTCATCATTTGCTCAACTTCGAGTTGTTCCAAATCTGTATAAATTTCTTTCTTCTGATGAATTTTCATTTTGGGGTGAAGTATCCCCTTTTTTTGTTTACATTTTTTAGTTAACGGAGTAGTTCTCCTTCAAAATGATATTTTGAAGAATGCTTTTGACAGCACACCATTCACTTACATTGGTTACAATAGAAGTGAATGGGAGGCTGTGCTATGACCAACATTTTTCCAAATATCTTCTTTGTGTCTTTTGCAGAAGAAAGAATGTCATACTGGTTTAGAAATGACAAGAGGGTGACTAAATGATGACAGAGTTTTCATTTTGAAGGTTAACTACTCCTTTAAACTGTCAGCAAAGGTTTTTAAATGAATGCTTTTCATTTAAAAACACGCAAGTGTTTAACATCTCAAAACCAAGATTTTGTTAGAATCACCCAACAACACTTACTCAAAGGTCCAGTTATAATCATGTGTGACTTGCTCCACCAGGTCCATCTTTGCTCCAGGAACGCTGCATATGGGTCTGTTCCAGTTATCTCTGATTCTCATGTAAAGATTCCTGGTGTAGAAGTTCTCAAAGTCCTGGTATAATGGAACAAAATCCTGGCAACAAAACGTGAACAAAAATAAATGTAAGAGATCTAAAAGATGGACAGAAATAAATACATTGAATACAAACATAGACAAACTTATCAAAACCAAACAATCGCAACCAAAGAAGTTGTTGTCAGGGTGGTTACAGGTTCTTAAAAAAACAATTTGTGAGCAATGGAAATACTGATGTTCAATCCCACACGCCATTACCTTACAGAGCAAAATGAGAAGACTTTTAATTCTACCTTCTGTTCTTCTCTCTCTCTGGCCAGATGACACTTCTCAAACTTCCATTCCCTCAGGAAGTCTCGCAGGTAGCCAAAAATGGTGAGGATGCCGTAGCCCATGTACGTAAGGACGGCCACCAGCAATGGCGTCTCCTCGAATGACTGCACAAAGGGCTTGTTGTAAAGCACTTTATGGTTGGACACATGCTGGTTCTGTTGATATAAAAAGTTTGAATATGAATTTTCTATGAACATGCTCATTCAGTAACAAATGCAGATACAAACATAATATCTAATAAAGGGACAGTTCAAACAAAATTTAAAATTTCACCATTTTCTCTCCCTCATGCCATTCCAAACCTGATATTTCGAAGCGCGTTGGTAACCAAACAATCCAAGCCCCCATTGTATGGCCACAAAACCGCTGTGACATTTCTCAAAATATCTTGCTTTGTGTTTCACAGAAGAAAGTGTCATATACAGGTGTTGAACGCCATGTTAGTGAATAAATGATGACCGAATTTCTTTCAAACTGTCCCTTTAAGCTTTATTTAAGAACAAAAAGCACTTTTAGGTACATCCCTTATATAGGTCCTATATTAGCTATTTGTGACAAACACAATTTTTTTATAAAAATCTTATATTTGTGTATACGTTATTACAGCTTGGCTAATAAAAACCTATAGGCTACTTTTATGTGCTTTGTTTAAAATTCAATAGAACATTCTTATAATAAACTGTATGTCTGTCAATAAAATCTATTCCATACGGTCTCATATAAAGATATGATACATCGTGTGAGTGTACATCTAACTTATCTGGGATCTATACATGTACCAGTTTGCATACACGTATCAACCAAAGTGATTTCAATTTTACAGCCTACACTAGGTTCCAGCCACCACAGAGCAGATCAGAGAAGCCAATTCAACAACTAATTGGCTACCCACGGACAGACGTAGGGCGTGTTAAACAAACAAGGTTCCCTGATGGGTTTCGGTGTGAAACCCAATACATGAATCACTCTGGCCAATCAGATGAGCCAGGGTAAGGGTGCGTTTACACTTAATCCCTCCCCTTAGCAACGGTGTGTGATCAAAGTCTCGCTTGTCTGTAACTACACCCTCTCTTAAACCTGCCCTTCCAGTAAAGAACGGCTTGACCGTTTCAAGCCTTCTTAAGAGGAAACACTGAGTGTCATAGCTTTTTTTGGGAACAACCGACCTTGCTTGGTTAACTTAGCTTTGAATTAGCACAACCAAAACCCTTCATACTTGAAACAGAGTTGGTCAAAGCTTTCATTTAATGCGGATTGGAAACATTAACTCATTACACAAACCGAGTGATTTGCGTTATTTAATTTCAGCACCACTCGGCTAGCCTTAATAATGGCTGCTTTCAAATAGGTTCCTTAAACAATCTCACCGCCAGTCAGATGGCTGTTGGTTCTCTGTAAATTTGTTGTTTTCATTGGGCTCAGAAGTGCTTTTCATCCAGAAACCTCCTCAGGTTTCAAGAGAACAAAGTCCTGCTTCTCCATAGTCAACACTACACTGTTACATTTCATGCTACCTGTTCTGTCAACACTACAGTAAATATTAGTAATACACTAAAATAGACATAGGGAAAGTATGCCCTATAAACCCACCAGTTTGTTTTCATTTTAATTTAGTTCTCATAGAACACACGGACATGAACTATAAATCCCAAACATTTTAAGTCTATTTTATAAATATAAATATAAAAAGAAAACATGAAATAAGAGTAAAGCCTGGCCCTACATGGTGTATGTCATTGTAATTTCATGCATTAGGAAGAGTAAGTTAGGCCTATTTATAGGTTCCTCAGAATTCCTGCTTTTCCATAAAAGAAAGAAGGCTCAATAATTAATAGCTGCGAGTAAAATATTACAGGATTTTAATTTCTAATATTCAGTAATATTCATTTAAGATAAACAGAAAAGAGATTTTAAACAACCCCACAGATAAACAAGCCCCCAAATCAGGTTTGTTCGACTTCATGCGGCGCCGCAGGAACAGACATGCTGATGACATCAAAGTACCGCGAGAGCGATTCGAAATCAAACCATTCATGTTTTCTTTAATCGCTCTCGCGGTACTTTGGTGTCATCAGCATATCTGATATGTGTTCGACTGCAGCGGTGCGCAGACTAATCGGCATATGACGTCACATTAACGCGAGACCACTCTGTTGCGTACGGATTCCCTATTGCGGTACCTCGATGTCATTCGCGTATCAGTATGCGCAACCCTGACTGAAGTCAAAAACAACCTATAACTCCTCTATGAATGAAAATAATTTCCCCTCGTAAGTAACTCTTATAAGCAGAAGTATACTGTGTGTTTTCGGGTGTGTGGAGCGCTGGAGTCGGCCTCACCTTCTCTGCCGAGCGGCGGTATCTCTTCTGCGGCTTCTGGAATAGGCAGTGGCTCTTCACAAACCCGTTCGCGCCCGGTGTCTTGCCTGGATTCGTCCGGTGGCAGGTATCTCCATTAAGAAGTTTCATAGTGGAATTTTGCGTCATGGCAGGCCGGTGAAGCGCGGCGGCTCTCCCCACTCACTGCTGAAATCTCACTACGGTTCTTTCTTGTCTCCTCCCGAAGCAGTCGAACGACCAGGCCACACCCACTGTCCGATTACAGGGAAACACACCCTTCGCACACAGCCACATCCAATGGATTTGAAGAACTTCGCGCGTTGGAGCGTGAGGAAATACGTCATTAACCTATAATAACCCCCATAAAGGGCCATAAAGGGCGTGAATCATAACGATCCTTACGTCTAACGTCATATATTACGTTATTTTAATTGGACTCTAGATAAGAGTAATGGAAAATGATGTATGTTTATCATAAACTACTGTCTCGCTCTCAGAAAATAACGATTGAATGAATAAATATATAAATTCAACTAAAAAAAGAAAAATGTGGTTTGTAAAAGACATACAAATGAAATGTACGTATTCCTTACCGTGAAAACATACCTAAATACGTAAAGTTTTCAAAGATTTCTCTAAATTACAACCTCATGAAATGGCAACTATGAACTCTCAAAATTCTTTCATAAATTCCAAAACAACATTACTGTGACATTGAATTCCAAGGTCGGAACAGAAAGTTCAGTTGAGTTTGCTTCCTGTTTAATAAACAACCACACACTACCTTTTCAGGTAACCTGAATGATAAGATATAGTTGTAGGCGTATATTGCAAAACAATGTCCTATGAGCCAGTTTCTGCGACAGGTCATTAAAAATGAAATAAAACTTCAAAAATAATAATAATAAACATTCTCACAATTATTATCCCATTAAAGACCTTTTGACTTTGAACTCAGTGGGATTGTTGTGGTGCTCTATTGCTAAATTCATATGTTTTTATGATTAATAGTGAAAATATTTTGACAGTATTGAATTTTGGTTTAAGAAATCTTAAATGTTTGATGAAATTTGTTCTAATAAAAAAATTTTTTATTGGCATACATTCTTGTATTTCTACATTCCAGTTTTTAAAGGAGTGGTTGAAAAAAAAACGTAGACTGCAAGTCATGGTAATGCATGTGACAAATAAAATTTGAACTTTTCAATCGTGAACTTAATTGACTTTACAGTACTACTTATGAGAGAATGATGGGCTCTGACATGGTACACTAGCTAGAGATGCCGTGGAATGAAAATGTTTGTTCAATATGGTTCTTTTAGGATAAAAGGATCCGGGCTTTGTTTTAAAATAAACTTAAAACGCTATATTTCAAACCACTAATAAAAACATCAAGTATGCTCACATACTTGATCACATACAAGAAACAAGCAAATACAGTGAGCAAAGTAGCCTTCATATTAATCATTTATTGCTTTATTATGATGCCTGAGGGGAGGTGCGCGAGTGACTGTTTGACTGACACAACAATTACTGGATTTTCTGAAGCACTCTAGATGTGTAGTTGACGTTTTTTGAATGCTGTTGCGGCGTCTGCTCGAAGAACAAATGGCTTTTTGCTCAATTGACTGAAACAAGCAGACTGGAATATTGCGGCTTGTTTCCTTAAAGACAGCAGATAAGAACCTATCAATCTTAGCCTTTGTCTGCTTGCCAAAGTTTCGATTATGACACAGCACAATGTGCTGGCTGTTTGTTCTTCAAAGCACACAAAAGCATGTCAAAGAACCATTTTCCTTAGGCTGCCGTCAATGAGAAACTCATTTTTCTTGCTCCATTCACCCTAGAAACAAACAACGGATGAGTGAGGACTCATTATCGGCCTGTCCTGAAAAATTAACTATACTCGAATACCTGGACAATGAGGGAATGTATGACGGACGAGATGAGTAAGTATATTCTGAGTACACAAGCGTGAGGCCAAAGAACTACATATGGGAAAAAATTGACATTGATGTATAGACCTATAGATCCACTCTCAAACCGATTCTAATGAGCTTTGTAAAAAGGCAAGTACAGCTAAAAAGTTTCAATGATTCGCAGAAAAGTATTATATTTTGTGCTCCCGAATCAAAATATTTTTGACGATTTGTGTCATTTTTGCACCACTATAGAAGTACCATCAGGCAAAACAAACCTTGTTTTGAGAGGTCCAATGGGCAGACTGTCCGAAATCTGATAAATTATTATTATTATATAATTATAACTTGTTCTCATTTAAATTGATTAAATATAAAAGTTTAGACTATGACTACTGTATGCGCATGTATGTATAGCTGCTACAGAACAAATAGCTTCAAAAGCTGAAGTTGAAATACCCAGATTAGAAACATGAAAATTGACCCGTTAAACTGTAGATTAGTTTTTCATTTTGTACCAGGGGACCCAATGATTACGGAGTTTCCAGTTCTGCATTAATCATAATCAATGAAAACAAATGGGACTGACATTTATTTAAACAACACATAAATCTAGAACTAAGTGTTAGAGGTGGTGACGTTATTTGTTGGCCATTTTAATTTATAGGGACCATTTAATCATCTGTGTAAATTAGGCTCATTTATCAAGAAATAATTCAAAGAAACAGCCTAATGCGGCTAGAATACATCTAGCCGCATTAAAGCACCCGAGTTCACTCCAGTATTAAATGTAACAAACATTGAAGTAAAATTGTTTTGGTCATTTATGAATGTCAGATGTATATGCACTCCACAGGATAAAATGAGAATTCTATTATTTAAATTTACAAAACATAAAATAAATCTTTGTAAAAAAGTTAAGAGGAATAGTTCACCTGACCAATGGTTCCCATTGACTTTGTCTGTCCCCGAAAAATTGTTCATTCTCTCCTTTGCTTACTCGAGCTTTAATCTTAGTAGCGTGGCCTTGTAAACTAAAGGTACCGTTTAGCTTGTACATTTTGAATAAATGTAAATAAATGTAAACTAATAAGCATAGATCTCGATCAACCTTAATCCGTTTTAGGTTGTGTGCTCAAATGAACAGGAGACACAGCAGATGAAACCTCTACGGCACTGGATTCATAAGACTACTGGAGGAAGTCATTAAAAATTCATTCACATCAGGAGGAACACTGTTCAGAGATCATTTCACACCCACTGCATACAATCACAATGTAATCCTCCATAAGAAATTTATTAGGGTGGATTTGCAGTAAAATACTTTAGGATTTACACTTTAAAGCATTATTAAAGAAACCATAATTGGAGGAAAAATGGTACACATCTCAAGAGGATGAGTAAAAAAAAGGCAGATTACTAACAATGTAACATTTACTTTACAATTACAAAATAAGAAGGTGGTGGTGCTGGGGTGGACAAACAGAGCACCTTTCACTCCTTCCTGCGCTTCTTCTCGTGGTCGTAGTCCTTGGAGCGCCCGCTGGTGGATGCCCTTTTGGAGCCTCCGTGCTGCTTGGCCTCCTCCAAGAACTTGTCTAGACCAAAAGGATCTTCCTCAAACTGGACAGGACCATCTTTGCGGGGTCCGTGATCAACACCTGAGAACTCTTTATCAGGAACGAACCTGAAATAAACAAACAAATGCTTAAACTCCGCATTCGCTGACATATTAATAACTTCAAGTGATTCAAGCTGACCCTATTATTTATTCTTGTATTTTAACTGGGATAACTAATATGAGTTTAGCTGTTGATGTAAACTAATTCTATTCTGTTGTATTATTTTTAGACATGTGCCCGGTTACCACTAAATCCTGCTGAAACCGAGCTGGCTGCGATAATGCAAGGTTTCGATTATTTTATTGATGCGTAGCTTGTCTTTGAAGCTCGGCTCAGGGATCAGTAGGAAATGCTGCTCAATCTAAAAGCAGTGCGAGTTTGAGTCACTTATAACATGCATTTAAAAAAGCAGCACCCGTAAAACATGATCTTTATAAATATACTTTATTATCATGAAAATACCCGAGGAGGCTTGAGGAACAGTGATAAAACATGTCCTTGGGCATTTCCTAGAACTACTTGTGAACTACAGCACGAGAGCACCCTCTGGCCTTCGGATGCAGAAGCATTTTACCGCACTTCATTCACAAATTGTGCATAAATCATGTGATATATATTTTCAGTTAAACGGGCAGATGTCTAAATACTTTTCTCCTAAAAATAATTGCAAATGCTCAGTAGATAGCTTCATACCTGTTGCTCTGCATGAGTGTATCCAGGTCATCTCCATACATATCCTTATCTGCATTCTTACTAGGCCTGTAAATGTTCTGTGCCATGTCTCTGCCACCTCTGAAAGGCTGATCGTACACGTTATACATTTCATCCTCTCCACCAGCGTAACCACTATCCATACCCTGAAATAAACACATTCAGTTAGAGTCACATTTATTTTGAGCACATAGTGACAAAAGATTGATGTGTAATGTGGGCAACACTGCTGGATAATGAACCATTCCTTCATATTACAAACTTATGAAAAATTATGAAATGTTAAAGCGCACTCGTGAACTGCACTAAATAAAACAAGTGCAATTGGATGTAAATCAGAGCATAGACTTACTTCACAATGTCTACATTTTACATTTATCCATTTGGCAGACGCTTTTATCCAAAGCAACTTACATTGCATGATACTGTACATGTGAAATCCCTAGGATTTGCCATGCTCTACCCACTGAGCTACAGGAAAACATATTACATGTCTAATCTAAATGTAAAGACTACAATTACAACACTCTACAATTATGGCAGATCCAAATAACTACACGTATCTTCGCAATTGCTCAAAATTGATCACAACTGATTATCTTCCTACTGTCTTTCTATAGCAATCTGTTTGATTCGAGAGTTTGTGGGAGTGTTACCTTGCTCTGATTGAAGAGCCTCTGATCGTATTGAACATCACTGGAGGTGCGAGGATTTGGCTGACCTAGAGCGATGAGCTCGCTAATGTCTCTGTCCTGATCTCGTTGCAGCTTAGACCTAGAACAACCAAAATCATAATGACATAAGCAAAACCCACGTGAAGGTCTCAGACAGACAGTCATACTCATCATGCTACATTACACACAACTCAAACTGAGGGCCTAATGTGGAGTCAGGGAACACACACAAATGTCTTTGGTGAAAACCCATGAATATTTCAACCGTTTACAACTGCAAACTAAATGCATTTTATCAACTGTGCCGAGCAGAGCGGCATACGGGACGTGTTTCACTAAAAGGTGCCTGATGTACAAATGAACACCAGGGGGATTTACGTGAACACTAAGGGAGAACTGGTGGGGGAACTGTGTGGGTTGAATTAAAAGCTCATGAAAAATTGAGGTTAAGATGGTAAAAAATAAATAAAAGCCATGTACCTCTTATCAGGGGCGGCTCTGGAGATGTTTCTGTCGTGCTGCCGTTCCTTCCTCCTATCCTGACGGATCTCATCGCGTTCCCTGACTTCCGTCTCCTCTCCACCTAAGAGAACACGCAACATGAGTCCAACACAACACAGTCCTACTACTGAAAAAACAACCCTTATGTGCATTTTTACAAGCTTAATATTTACGTTATAAATAACGTTATAATAAACGTTTGTGTTCCTAACCATATTTAGGTTATTCCTTTGTTGCATACCTTTCTCGCCGTGGGCTTTAATACCAGCTCTCCTGTCTCTGGCCATCTTAGCCAACTCTCGCAGCTTCTCCTCTTTCTTTTCTTTCTCTTTCTGCGCCATCTTCTTTTCCACCTGAGCTCTCATCTCCACGGCTTCTCTGGCCTGTGCAAATCACCCGAGAGACAAAATCAACACCATTCAACCATAACACAATGGCAGCTGATGTAAGATCTACTGTATGCATTACAGAATACAGAAAAAAGCTCAAGTCCTTTAACTTGTGAACAAAAAATGCTGTGGAAGTTAGCGTGTTGAGCGATGGAGGACTAAGGGGTTTACCTTTCTGTCAGCGATGTACAAAGCCTCAGCCAGCTTTGCAAAGTTCTCATTGATATGAACGGTCTGCAAACCTCGTCCATCAGCTGCCAACCGTTTGTCCAGCGGGATGGTGTAACCCTGAGATGCAGCGATGAGGGGTTTGGGAAAACAACAAAGTTTTAGATTTACTGTCAATATTTTACACTAGAAGATACACCACTAAATAATTAATAGATTCCTTAACACTCAACGTGAAACGAAAAAAGATCAATGGTACCTTCGCGTTCTTCCAGTTGGAAATGCAGGGAGGAATCTTCCATTCCTGCTGTTCTTTGACTGTCATCTGTAGAAGAAGAGAAACAATGCTAAGAAGCTGAGCTGGGAAGTTTTTAGAACGGACTTCTTCAGACAGGTTCAGAGGGTTGAGAGTAAACAAAGCCAGTGCTCAGATTGATAGTTAGTTATATCCAGAGTGCAAATGTTTCTCACCTTTCTGCTTGGAGAGTGCATAACAGGAGCAGGTGGGGACGGGGGTCCACGGGGAATCTTTTTATTGATTCTGTTATAAACCCAAAACATTGTAGGTTAATATACCACCCTCTTCCTTATATGGTGTTGAAGCTGAATTTGACTTGAACTACGTACTTGAAACGTGGGGGTTCCATTGGATCTTTCTGCATCTCCACCATACGGATGACCCGCTGTTTGGCACCAGAGTTAAACGCGAGTCCTTGCTGGGAGGGTGTGTACCTTTATGAAATATACAGATGTGTGATGACAACAACTTATTTCGAAAATGCTAACAACATCCTTGAATGCAAAAAACATAACTAGATTACTACTTTAAATGCTCAGTAACACTGCCCAGCTTTATTTCCACTTTAAGTCCAATACATCATATCCTACCCAGGTATTGTGCTGAACAGTCGTAACAAGTTTCGGAGAATGAATAATCAGTGGAAGTGCTCTTACCGTATGTACTGAGCTGGCGCCAGTTTGTCGGCAGCACGTACAGGCATAGCCGCTGCGATTTTCTGTGAGACCTGTTTACTCAGAGCCTCTCTGGTTTTCTCTGTAAGCTGCAACAGAAAAACCAAGAAACTATTTAGATGTAGGAATGACTAAACTGCTGGCACTGATATTGACTACTGGTTTCATGACATCCCTATTTAAAACTAATTTAACTGACCTCTTTCACCGCCTCCTCATCAGGTTTCTGCAACTCTGGAGCTTCATCATTTAAAACTTCCTTAGGAAGCATGTCTGTGTATTTACTAAAGATGACCTATAGAAAAAACAATCCACAAAAGAATAAGAACACATTCTCACCCCTTTAAGGTGTAAGCCAGAAAACTATGATGAAGAATTCAAGAGCACATGAGCGTTAGGCACCTTGTCTTTGCCTTGACCCTGCCTGGCAATCGCATCATATTTTATCTTGCCCTCTGCATCCACCTGTACAGCCAGAGCATTGGAGGTTCTTTTCTTCCTGCCCATTTCCAGGGGATACTGGGCAACGTGAACCTCTGGAAAGGCTCCTCCATCTCCAAAGTCCTTTAAAAAGACAACAAAACAGCTATGACATGCCAAAGCATGCTGTAGTGATGAAGTATTCTGGGCTAATGTTTACCCAAGCTTTTAGGTTAAATAAAGAGGTTGAGAGACATCTTCTTGGCATGACACCGAAAGCTAACAGGACTTATGCTGCGGTACCTCTAGAGAACGTGGCACCCATGATTTTCTGAATCCGTATAGAGGGATCTCTCTTCGGGTGGAGACTAAGGCAGTTGATCTCTGCGCACGAGATCTCTCCTCTGCCTCAAGCTGGTCCTGAGACAGCTGGGTGGGTGCAGGAAGAAAACTAAAAAAAAGGCAAAAGCAAGGTTGAGAGGAGGCTATACAAAGAATCAAAAGGAATTTCAGACTTTTTTAAGGATCTCAAATGTGAATGGTATAGAAATGTGAGAGATAAGCCACCTCATACCCATGTTACTCTAAATCTTTGACTTTGTCAATTTCAGCCCCTAATTCATTTTTATTCACTTACAGCAAAATCAAACGACATACGGGTGGGCAAATGAAAATAAAACTTTCGGTTTTACTATAATTCGAAAATCAACACCATGTGTTAACTTATTGGCACGATAGTGATTTGATATTTTATTTGTTCAACAAATTAATAACGTTACACGTCCGCTGAAGCCAGTACTAATTTACGTGATTTATAATCCAATCTCCAGGAATGGGACAACAAGTGCACGTTCTAGTCTATTTGCAGTAGAATACATTCTAATAATTACATTTTGTGTGCATAAAACTAAATAAAGCGCATGTGTGTTCTTGTTTCTGGTCAGTAACGTAAACGTTAGAGTTACTTTTCCTTGCATGTGGATGTAGCATTAGCAGCTAAGCTCTTAGCACAAAGAGCCAAACACCGTAGGCCTCGGCATCTCAAATAACACAACACAGACAATAATTTGCGCTCACAGTCTCTAAACAAAACACATGAAGGCGTATACATCTCCTTCAAAAAGCTTTCATACAAAAGGAGAGGAAAAAAGCCCCAAAAACGGCTTCAGTGTGACTTACCTAGTCAACGACATCTTTACCACTTCGGCACAGCGTGACGTCACGCTACTAAAATAACCTCTCGCGATGGTTGGGGAAGGAAGACGTACGCTGCAATGAAAAAGCATGCTTTTCTTGTGTTGGTCAGTAATTTGTATAAAATAGCAAAATATAATTCCCTACTTTGGTTTTAACGTATAAGAAATATATAAAATGTCCAACATTTTCCCACAATTGTTTTATTGGGAAAGTGTTAGGACTTACCAGCTATCATCATACCTAGAAAAGGAATGTATTTTATTTGCATAATACAAGTTTTTTAATAAACAAAATAAGGTTTTGAGTGGGTAGTAGTTTTAAAAAGGAATGCTTTTTTGTCCTCTCACGATGGTTAAAAATATAAAAACTGCAGTTAATCCGTAACCAAACAATGGCTAACAATAGTTATCTATTTCTGTTGATTTTATTTTTAATTTACTAATAATAATTAGGCTTGAACAAAGGGTGCAACCACAATTCCAGAAGAATTTCGAAAAGAAATGCAATATCACTCATCCACATTCTTCTGCATGTTCAGTAATTCTACTGATCATGACGACAATATTTTAGATCTGTGTAACATATTTACCATGTTTAAAGCCAAACCACAACATTTCAAGGTTTTCCCACTGATATCACAAGAAAAAGTTTCTAACATTTCTAATATGACAGTTAGACTATACACTGCATACTAACGATCACATCATAATCACCTTCAATCATCATTTTCATGACAGTTCATAACCATTTAAAAATGAATATGTGGTAGGTTATCTCAATCTGAGAACAAAGACTGATTGAAATTCACATTTGATGACAGATCAAGATCCAACGACAGTTTAATAAATCCAATACATAAACACATTTAATCTTAATCTGTAGAACTTCTTGGAATTCAAAAGAGGACATATTTTAGGTACTGACACCTCACAATATGAGAGGGAACAAACTATTTACGGTTAAACAATGTTCTCGTCATAATTATTTGTACACCCTTGAGAGCATAAAACCATTAAAATGAGTCCCTTGTCGGCATCAGTAAGATAATAAACGTTTTATTTTAAATAGATTTGTATTTTGGGGACTGTAAACCCAAAACTGAGAATGAACGCACAAACACAGAGTAGCTACAGAATATATAAAAATAAAGTATAGCCTATATTAAACTGCAGTGTCCTATCTCTTTTTGTCGACTTGCATAAGTGTCTTCCTTGTGTTGAAAGCATGGCTGGTATAAACTGTTGTGAAGAAAACAACCCATTCAAATTGTCTAAATAAATTAAAGAAATGTTACAGTTGTCTGTTAAACTTTTAAAAACTTCTAAAGTCCCAAGACTATGTATTCAGAATCATCTAGGAAAATTATATTTAATTGCTAAATTAATAAGAAGAAAGAATGCTTTTATGCTCAATGTTGTTGGGAAAATGAATGATGAAAATTCAACAGCTAGTCAAGTAAGTAAATTAAGTTTTCTCAGATGTTTTCCATTTTCGTTTATCAAATACAATGCATCAGTGGGGATATACAGTTGAAAGAAAAAGTATGTGAACCCTTTGGGCTTACTTGGATTTCTTCATAAATTGGTCATAAAATGTGTTCTGATCTTCATCTAAGTCACAACAATAGAGAAACACAGTCTGCTTAAACTAATACCGCACAAACATTATATGTTTTCATTTTTTTATTGAACACAACATGTAAACATTCATAGTGCAGGGTGGAATAAGTATGTGAACCTTTGGGTTTAATAACTGGTTGACCCTCCTTTGGCAGCAATAACCCCAACCAAACGTTTCCTATAGTTGCAGATCAGACTTGCACAACGGTCAGGAGAAATTTTGGACCATTCCTCTTTACAAAAGTGTTTCAGTTCAGCAATATTCTTGGGATGTCTGGTGTGAATCGCTCTCTTGAGGTCATGCCACAGCATCTCAATCGGGTTGAGGTCAGGACTCTGACTGGGCCACTCCAGAAGGCGTATTTTCTTCTGTTGAAGCCATTCTGTTGTTGATTTACTTCTATGCTTTGGGTCGTTGTCCTGTTGCATCGTCCATCCTCTGTTAAGCTTCAGTTGGCGGATAGATGGTCTTAAGTTTTCCTGCAAAATGTCTTGATAAACTTTGGAATTCATTTTTCCATCGATGACAGTAATCCGTCCAGGGCCTGAGGCAGCAAAGCAGCCCAAAACCATGATGCCCCCTCCACCATATTTCACAGTTGGGATGAGGTTTTGATGTTGGTGTGCTGTGCCTTTTGTTCTCCACACATAGCGTTGTGTGTTCTTTCCAAACAACTCAATTTTGGTTTCATCTGTCCACAGAATGTTTTGCCAGTAGTGCTGTGGAACATCCAGGTGCTCTTTTGCAAACTTCAAACGTGCTGCAATGTTTTTTTGGACAGCAGTGGCTTCCTCCGTGGTGTCCTCCCATGAAGTCCATTCTTGTTTAATGTTTTCCTTATTGTAGATTTGTCAACAAAAATGTTAGCATGTGCCAGAGATTTCTGTAAGTGTTTAGCTGACACTCTAGGATTCTTCTTCACCTCATTGAGCATTCTGTGCTGTGCTCTTGCAGTCATCTTTACAGGACGACCACGCCTAGGGAGTGTAGCAACAGTGCTGAACTTTCTCCATTTGTAGACAATCTGTCTTACCGTGGACACATGGACATCAAGGCTTTTAGATATACTTTTGTAGCCCTTTCCAGCTTTATGTAAGTCAACAATTCTTGATCGTAGGTTTTCTGAGAGCTCTTTTGTGCGAGGCATAGTTCACATCAGACAACGCTTCTTCAGAACAGCAAACTCAAAACTGGTGTGTGTTTTTTATGGGACAGGCCAGCTTTAATCAACACATCCAATCTCATCACATTGATTGGACCCCTGGTTGGCTGACTCCTGGCTCCAATTAGCTCTTGGAGAAGTCATTAGCCTAGGGTTTCACATACTTTTTCCACCCTGCACTATGATTGTTTACATGTTGTTTTCAATAAAAACATGAAAACATATAATGTTTGTGCGGTATTAGTTTAAGCAGACTGTGTTTCTCTATTGTTGTGACTTAGATGAAGATCAGAACACATTTTATGACCAATTTATGAAGAAATCCAAGTAAGCCCAAAGGGTTCACATACTTTTTCTTTCAACTGTACTTTTCCAGCTGTTGGCATTTGCAAGTTAGCATGCTAAATGTGCATGTGCATCTGCACTCTAAAAGACGGTATTTAGTTCAGATATCAAACCAGTGTTGTTTTAATACATCATTTCCTCAGTTAATGTATCTTTACCTGCCATCTGCATATAAACCCGTGAAAATTACACCAGTTCTAGATGACAGATTGAGGACTAATCCACAGGTCTGCTTTTGAATACTGATGTGTTAGACTCCTACACCCTATAAAAGCACTGAGAAATGAAGCACTTAAACCAAAGAAGACAGTAACCATTATCTCAGCAAAATAGCCACAAGGGAGTCCTTCAGCTATGCCAAATGTCAGTTCCTATTTGAAATTACCCACATATTCTGCCCTCAGAAAAAGATCTTCTTCTTAAAGACAGATAGCTCTCTTCTTCCAATCCTTAAATGTAACCTCTATTGCACAACATATACTGAACCTTAACCTTGAGTTAAGCATATGCACTATGCCTATCAAAAGTCATGATCAATGGAGCTCCTATTCACCACGATTCACCATGGCAATTGGAAGGCACATTTTCATCTCAGCTCACCATACATCGGCTTAACTAAAGTGTTGTAAATTAAGTTAAAAATCATAAATAGATAAATCAATATACAAATTAATAAATCAGTATATGAATGATTAAAAAAAAACGAAATAAAAAAAATCTTATGTTTTTAGTCCCCATCAGTGCTCTAGGGTCCTCTTAGGGTGTTAGGCTCTGATATCAATGTCAGGCTGATTGCTGGTTCGAATTCCGCTTGTAGTAGATTTGGGTTGGTTTTTTATTACTTTTATCTGTTTATCCCTGCATTTATGTATGTATTTATTAATTTCTTTATTCATGCACTTTATTTATACATTTTATTAAGTAATTTCACATCCTCCACAGAAAACTATCATTTGTGAGAAAATGAAAGGGAAAGAATATGCTCTGATGTAAATCGCGGCCACAATGGCTGATGTTATTAATGTTGGGATGGATGTTTTGATATATCTAATTCAATCTAAAGAAAAATGGTACAGTTTTAGTAAAAATGCATTGGGAAATGACAAAGTTCCAATCGGGTCCTAAATTCCCCTCCTGAAAATTAATGTATGTTCACATTTAGTCATTTAGCAGACGCTTTTATCCAAACCGACTTACAGATGAGGGAAACAATGGAAGCAATTGGAAAAACATAAGGACAACAAAAAGCATAAACTGGTCTCAACTAGCCTTCCACTGTATACAGAACTAAGTTTTTTTTTGAAAGTGTAGAAAAAAAAATCACCCGGGTGTTAACGGAAAAGATATGTTTTTAGACGATTCTTAAAGATGGCTACAGAATCTCCTGATTTTGTAGCAGTGGGCATATCATTCCATAAATGCGGAACCAATCCAGAGAAGGTACGTGAGAGAGATTTTTTACCTTTTTGGGATGGCGCCCCAAGACGTCGCTTGTTTCGTCCTGGACCCTTTTCTCTTCTCAAGGGCCAGATTCCCTTGTGGAACCACGTAGGGATCTGGCGGGTAAATACGTCTGCATTAGCGAGTGAAGATAAGGGGGTGCCAAATCAGTGGTGGTCTTGTAGGCCAGGAGTAGATTCTAAAATTTGATTTGAGCGACTGTAGGGAGCCAATGTAACTTAACGAAGAGACGAGTGATGTGCCCTCTCTTCAGTTCTATGAAGACCACTCTTGCTGCAACATTCTGGATCATCTGTAGAGGTTTGTTTGTGCAAGCTGGAAATCCAGCCAGTTGCGCATTGTAGTAGTCCAGTCTGGACAGAACAAGAGCCTGGATTAAAGAGACAAGATCCTCTTTAAAAGCACATTTACAAATGTTTTACTTCCTAATGTAATTGATCCTTTCCCTACCCCTAGACGACTTAACTGAACCCACTAAACCTGCATCTCATTACCATTTGTATTTTTTGCAATATGGTTCCAGCCAAATTACCCATGAACTGCCATTTTTTAATCTGAACCATAATGACCTGTCAGTATTTTGAACTGTTGTTCTGTATTGAGGCCTCTAGTAGTCCACCTTGAGCTCTCATGTTCAGCCTACTCACTTGTGCCTCATTCAGCTAGGTGTATTTTAGTAGTTCTTTCCATAAGTTTCTTTGCTTGGTGTTTAGTTGTTCTAAAGCCTGAGTCAGTCTGAGTAAGTATCTAGCCCTTTGACACTGTATTGCCTCAGGCTTTTGGATTATACCTTTTTTTTGTCAATTTTTTCTCCTCTGGAGTTTTTTGCCTTAAGAACTATAAACTCTTGGAGTAATTCATGTGAAAAGTCATTTTTTGTTATGAGAGAGTTTCCCTGGATATTTTTTTACTCTCTATCTGGAACTTTTATTAAAATATACTGCATCTCAAACTCTCGTAATTGCATCTCACTACTGTGTTCACCATCCTACCATGGCTCAGGGATTGAGAGTTAGCCTTTCACACCAGAGACCTGAGTTCAAGTCCCAGCTCTGACAGAAACACCATACTACACCATGGGCCCAGAGATGCCCAGTACTCAAGAGTTCCTAGCCACCCATGCTCAGCATGAGAAGTCAGTTCAATGTCATAAAGTGCCAGATTCCCTTGTGGATCCACGCTTATCTCCACAGCAATGCTTTTTAGGAGACCCCAGTGCCAGTCATGGATTCCTTATCCAGTGTTCCCTTCCTTTTGAACTACAGCCAACGTCTTTCTCTTCAGACAGGGCCAAGATTGTGTAAGTCATCACTATCCTTTCTGGTAAGGCCCTTTCCTGGGCAACAGCTGTTTGGGAGGCCCAGAGCCCATCCAATTACTCTGCATTTGAAAAGGAATTAAAGAGGGTCTTTGATCACCCCATTAAGGCCTGTTTGTACACGAGCCTGGCTCCACTTCGCGAGCCTCCGGTGTCCGCGCGCGCAACTCCCCAAATGGACGAGACGTTAATACTTGACGCGTTCGCCGTTGAGATATTCTTTGAAACGACAGGGGGCGCACAAACGAAATCGTTCTGTAAATCCGCAGGAAGTAGAAGAAAAGTAGGAATTGTTCACCCACTGCATGCCACAAAACGTGGAGATGTAGAATACATCGCTCTTGTTAAGTAGATGTATGTGCTGGACGGGGAAATGCATTTCAAACTATTGTTTGTTGATTTAATAAATTTTTATATCCATCTTTTTGTTCACTCTTTCATTTCTGTGCATAATGCAGACACATTTCTACATATTGTTGGTTAGGGACTGCTAAATGTACATTGCCATAGATTAACCCATTGGATGTCTTTATGTTATATAAAATGAGAAGATATAAGAACAGTTCAAAAGAGCAATGTTTATAAATATTGTTTTATTCTGAATACAATATAAAACAGACACACTGATGATTAAAGATGTCTGTACAGGCGTACATGTTCAGCCAACATCTCTTCAAAGCTTTCATGTTGACTGCGGCGCCGCGCGAACTGTTCGCTCGAGTCACAAAAAATGTTGTGCACGGCGCCACGCGAAATGAGCTCGCGCTCACCCAAAGCGAACTCCGTGAACACCGTGATGACGTCATATTTGGCGCGTGCACCCAGGCGAACTAGCGACTGCGTCGAGTATAACCAGCCCTTTAGTGGCCGAGTGTCAAAATGACCATTGGTTCTCCAGCAGGACGCCGCAGTGCAGCAGAGTATGCCATCCATTTTTGAACCATTGCAGCATGGAGTGGATGGAACGAGAAATTGGAATAGTTAGACATTGACATTAATGCATTTGGCAGACGCTTTTATCCACAGCGACATACATTGAATTATACTATTTATACTAAGGTATCTGCTTTCCCCTGGGATCGAACCCACAACCTTGCATTATTAACGCAATGCTCTTACCACTGAGCTACAGGAAAGCTGAAGACCCTATCTCACTGAGAATGCGGCACAACTCCTTGTAATCTAAAGGTTCGACTACTGCAATGCTCTCCTTGCTGGTCTTCCTGCAAAGGCTATCAAACCACTCCAGCTGGTTCAGAACTCAGCAGCAATCCTAAAGGGCTCATGTGACACTCCTTTTTATCTCTCCAATGGCTGCTGGTTGACGCCCATATCAGTTTCAAGTTTCTAATGCTTGTCTACAGGACTATCACTGCATCTGCACCGGCATACTTTCACACCCTCCTACACCCCATCAAGAACCCTGCATTCAGAAAACGAGCTGCGTCTTGTATTGCCTTCTCATTAGGGAAGTTAATTGCTTTCCCGCTCATTCTCCTTCACAACTCCTTCCTGGTGAAACATGCTTCCTAACTCAGTCCGGTCAACCACGTCTCTCACAAAATAAAAAAAACAAGTTACCACAGTCCCCAGGACTCTGATCTCTCCACAGGAACGTGATGGCTGTATGAAAGAGCAGTGCCTTTCATGTGGCTTGCCAGGACATTTTAGTTCTGCCTGCCGAAAGCTCTCGCGAAACGCTTGGTGCCACACAGGCAAGGAAGGACTGTACCGGGAATTACTCAGATTTCCCCACCTTCCAATTCAGGATTGTTTCTCCCCAACCTACTTACTTGGGGTAATCACAAGCATCAACTTTAGACCTTGGCGGATTCAGGTGCTGCAGGAAACTTTATAGACCTTTCTCTTGCCATGAGACTTAGAATCCCATCAGACTCACTCCTCACCCCTCTGACCATGGCTGCTCTAGATGGACAACCTCTGAACCCTTGGATGATAACCCTTCTTACCTCACCTCTTTACCTAACAACATCAGGGGGAGTTGTGTTTCCATATGATACAGTCTCTGGAGTTCCCTGAGATACTCGGTCACCCCTGGCTTCTTCAACATAACCCACTCCTGGACTGTTCCACAAGCACTTTCTTCAATTGGAGTCCCGCTTGTCAAACCACCTGTTTGATCCAGGGTACCCCTGACCCTATTCTTGAGTCCACAGATACCCTAGACCTATATCAGGTCTCCCGACAGTACCATTATCTCAAGGCAGTCTTCAGTAAAAAGAAAGCCACCACCTTACCACAACTTATGACTGCACCTCAGAAAGACAGAACACGCAAGATGCCTTCGAGATATTGGTCTTTGTGTTGATGGGTGGTTCTTAACAGGGGCCTTCCCCCTTGCATTGATTACAGAGGCCTCACTTGTAATTAGTGATATTTTTTTCACATGTGCCTCATTCAGCAATGTTTATGTAGTTCTTACTATCAGTTTCTTTGCTTAGTGTTTAGCTGTTCTCAATCGAGCAGTATGAGTAAGTCTCTAGCCCTTTGATTGTCTATTGCCTCATCCCATTGGATTATACCTTTTATTTTGTGGATTTGTTCTTCTCTGGAGTTTTTTTGCCTTAAGAACTTTGAACTCTTGGGAGTACTTGATGTGAAAAGTCCTTTTGGATTTTTATCGTTATCAGAGTTTCCCATGGATGTTTTTTACTCTCTATGTTGATTTTTTTTGTTGCTTGAACTTTTATTAAAATTTACTGAATCTCAAACTCTAGAAGTCTCACTACTGGCGTCACCATCCTCCCGTGGCTGAGGGATTGAGAGTCAGTCTTTCACACTAGAGACCCAAATTCAAGTCCTAGCTCTGACAGCACCTAATTGCATTTGCCCAAAAGGGCAGCCGTGCACTTGCTATCTTGTGTGCACTCTACATCTGTTGTAATATGAATGTGTTTTCGGAGTCAAATCTGCGTTCTGTGCCACACTTGTAAAGAATAGAAGGAACCCAGCAGAATAAAAAAAGTGTTTCAACCAGGTCAAGCCACTTAAGAGATCTCACAACCACTAACGAAGAGCCACATCAGCTGCTAAACGAAAATGCAAATGAAAACCAATGGAAGGGGACCCAATAGGAAGGCAATCACGGACAGAAGGATCCATCCTTGGAAAAGAAGACCAGCCCAGCCCTGGTTAGTAGGATGAAAATTCCTCTTAACAAAACCGAAATCTCACAAATTTACAAATGTCAGTTTCACAAGTGAACTCGTCACTCTAAAAAAAAAGGGGATATATAGCACTAAAAGTGGTTCTTGACTCGTAATCATAGGGCAGCACCTTTAAGTGCTATGTAGAACCAAACTTTGGTTCTTCAGCAGTTTTTTTGGATGACTGAGGTGCTATATAGAACCGCTGAAGAACCATACAGGGGCATAACAGGTTCTTCATACGGAAATGGTGCTATATAGGACCTCGGTCACCCAAAAGAACATCTGAAGAACAACTGAAGCACCAAGATGTGGTGATATATAGAACTAAAATTGGTTTCCCTATGATTACGAGCAAAGAACAAAATTTAGTGCTATATAGCACCATATTTTTTTTTTAGAGTGATGCAATCCAAATTATTTTCCCTACACAATCAATATACTACAATACTCTTAGGCCCGGTTTCACAGAACAGGCTTATCTTAAACGGATGGTTCACCCAAAAATGAAAATTCTGTCTTCATTTACTCACCCTCAGGTTGTTTTAAACCTGTATCAAGTTCTTTGTTCTGATAAACACAAAGAATGATATTTGGAAGAATGTTAGTAATTATCAGTTCTTGGACATCACTGACGACCACAGAAGAAAAAAACACAAAATCAGATATTTTGAAGAATTTAAGCAAACAAATAGTTCTGGGGCACCTTTGACTATCATTTAATGTTTCCTATACCATGGTAGTCAATGATATTTCAGAATTGAAAATTACTAACATTCTTCCAAATACTTTTCTCTGTGTTTATTAGAAAATATTAATGTATACAGGTATGAAATTTCATGAGGGTGAGAAAATGATGACAGAATTTTAATTTAAGCCAGGACTATGCCTTTGTAATATTAGGATATGTAAGTAGCTTTCATAAATAAGCATTTGAAAAAAACACTACTCATGTAAATCTTTAGAGAAAACACTGACATATTTTAAGATATGACGGAGCAAGTTATTTTCAGTTAAGACACCTAAACATTAATTTGATTAATTAATATGCTGCCTAATTTGTCTTATTTCTACTGAGCAACTTTAGAATAAAAATTTGAGTCTTTTAATCTATATCTATATAGATGTATATTTAGTAATATATCTAACAGTGTATAAAATCAATTGATGGATTGACATGTAATGTACAGCGAAAAATATTTTAGATTTTCTTTGGACAAGGGGAAATCATCTAAACTATGAAAGATCAACCGCTGATTAATAAAATCTTCCTCTGTGTTCATATATTGCTTGAGACTAAATCACATAATTGGATAATTTTATGCTGGTTTTAGCATTGTATGCTTTTGTAAAACAGCACCACACAGTATGACTTCTATAATAGTAATATGGCCACTGAAATAAATTTGTGTGAGTTATCCACGGATTTTGGACATTCTCTGTGTGCTGTTGCAAACCTCACAGTCAACACATGAAACATGCCACAAAAAGCATTACAAATGAACCTAAACCAGTCAACAATTGATGTGCTGCAGGGTGCCCAGTTTACTCTAAAAACACGTGTATACGTTACTTGAGGTCAGCGTGCACCAGCTCAGCCAGTTTTCCAGTACAATAAAAACGGCTCAGCTGTGTTTAGCAGGACTGGGCTGTTGATTTGTGATGAGGGAGCGCTCTAACCTTGAGCATCCTGCAGTGTGTTCTCCCAGGACTGAGCAGTCTGTCATTCTCATGAGAGACACCAAGTTATTAATGCGACAGTGGATAAAAGGACGTGTCAGCTGAGATCAATCACACAGCCTCGGCAGGGATAAGCACACTTTTAATAGACCCAATCATCTTCAGACCACGTCCTCAGCGGTAAGGCCAAGCTCAGGAACTTTCTCTTCAATGGAAATGATCTTTGCCGGGTTGCTGTGTACTTATCGGATTTAGTTAATTGAAGCTTTATAGGTTATCCTTTGACATATGCACGGGTAAAGAATAAGAAACTCTCAAGGTTTTTATGTCACACATATTAAAGAAATAATATATGTAATGAATTCAAGTGCCAATCACTAGATATGAGAAATTAGCTTGGATTAGAGTGACCAGATGACCGTGATAACTGGGATCAAGTGAACAAAAAAATCTTCCTTAATTGCTCTTAAAAAATCTTATTTTTTTCCCAGGATACTCCAAAGTTCATAACATTCTTTACAGTCCTCCTCCCTTATTGTATAGTGGTAACAGATGATTAGCTCATTTTTGGAAGACGGGGCTTCTTAATGGCCGTAACGAGCATTGCACGTTTCCCCATTCATAATTATTTAACCTCAAGATTTTGTTAATCTTCGTTGTGGCTTTGTGGGTAGTGCGTGCTCTGACATGTTCATTACGTTAGTGATGTGAATGATCATTATTAAAATCACTTCCTGTGAAAGAAAGGGTGCCTTGACCCTCTTACATTTATCTTTTTGGCAAATTCCTACTGGTGTCGTCTTGGTCCTATAAATTTATAGTCTTAGTGAAGCTTTATTGACCTCACTTAACATGATTTCCTCGTACATGTGTGCCTGAGCATTTTGACTGGAGTCTAAATGGTTTGATCGCACATTTTGAACTGGTCGCACAGCTCCTGTATGTCAGCTCTGATTAATTTCTCATTGATACTCAGGTAAATGCGCACAGGCTTGGAAAGAGACGAATGATGAATGCAGCGTTAGCACAAAGTGGGTCATATCTGCAGTCTGGGGAGCATTTTACCAGGTCCAAGAGTACGCCAGCATAACCCAGTAGACGGACTATTTAAAACAAACCGTGAAGAAACAAGAAAGGCTTTTTAAACATTAATGTTTTTTGAGCATTTAAACTTTGTGCTGTTAGTTTCTTTCCTTGGATCTGGATTGAATAAAATTGACTGCTGAATTGTTTTTTTAAAAGCAATATCATGTTCAAGTTGTGCTGTTATGGTCATACATCATCACTTTGGTGCAGGCCGTACAGTCCATAATGCACTCTTGGTCATCTGATATGATATAAAGTACAGCTTTTATCTCCACCCAGTTTAAGATCGATATTGATTTAGTCTATGGTGCCTGCTACGGCATACATCACTCGCTAATACTTTTTAAACACTGAGGTGTTAAAGGTCCGATCTGAATTTTTGGAGGATCTTTTGACATAAATGGAATACAACATACATAACCATGTCTTCAGAGGTGTATACAGACCTTATACAATGAAGCGTTATGTTTTTAATAGCTTAGAATGAGCGTTTTTTTATCTACATAAGCCGCGGGTCCCCTTGAATTAGCCATGTTGTTTCTACAGTAGCCCTAAACCGACAAACTGTTCTACAGAACGTAAACATGGTATCTCCTTTGGCCAAGAAGTGAAAAGATCTTTGTCCTGTGTCAGCTACCGTAGTGCTTTAAAAGGGAGGGGCGTGCAATGGAGTTAACATTGGTTGCAATTCAAAACCTCACCACTAGATCCTGCTAAATGTCATAATTGTAGCTTTACTCTTTGATGTTCTGCACCATTTGTCCTATTAACATGTATGATAATTTAAATCATGCAGCTTGTATAACACTGTTTAGCTTTGTACACATTCTGAGAAATAAGCCTGTGAGTGCTGTGTCTTTGTTTTCTCACCACATGCATTGGTATTCCTGCGGTGTCTTCTTCTCTGGTATGATCTAGTTTAAACACACGTCAGGGACTCTGCTGAGAGCGAACAGCATAGCCCTGCCACTTCATAAATCTTAAGGACAGATGAGGAGAAGAATTCAACACAGTAATCCAGCTGAAAAACTCTCTGCCTGAGTCGGGGACAGAGCTTTGGAACACTCACTGTCTCGCTCTCATTTTATATCAGAGCTGGCAGATGTCTGCCTTGTGTGGGTCCTGTAATGTAACGTCCCTTAAAGGTGCGTTCAGACCGTCACCGATCGTTTCGCTGTGTGACGCTAGTCTCTTGCTATGATGTCATTGGAAGGAGTTCCTAGTCTTGGTTGCTCTAGTAACATTTATAAACAAATCCTGCAGGAGCTGAAAAGACACGGATGACGTGAGCTCCGCTGCTTTACTCCTTTAGTCGCTCTCGAAAGTCGCCCTCATTTGCAAAAAGTTGAGCAATTCTAAACTTTGTTGCACTGTAGACAAGAGCACTAACTGTCGCCAGAGGCCAATGTCTCTCGTTACGCCAAATGTCGCTAGCTCTACATTGAAATGAATGACATCGCGTCGCTTTGTTGTTGGGTGTCACTGGCGATCTGAACGGGCCTCGATAGAAGACAAAAAAAGACATGAGTGGTTTTGGGTCAGAGCTGTTGTCTCAGCTAAAAAGCATCCTGATTATCATCCGAGAAATCAGATTATGGAATTACAATATGAAATGATTAAAAATGTTTCCTATTGAAAATCATATTTTATATCATGTTTTTCTTGTTACCAATTGCAGTTTGATTGATATTAATTGGAATGCACAATAAAAAAACAAGATTTTGGACTCTTCATGTCAACATAATAAATAATACCAAAATACTTTTTTTGTAAATAGCCAAGTCTTTAAAGGAAATTGTGTCATGAAATTCTCTCATCATTTACTCACCCTCTAGTTCCAAACATATTTACATAATTTTGCTTTGACTGAACACAAAGATATTTGAAAGAATGCTAGCAACGGGGGCACCGATGACTATCATTAACGTGCCCCAAAACAGTTTGTTTGCCTATTGTTTAACAGAATATATTTATACAATACTTCTTACAATGGTAGTCAATGCTGCCCCAGAAATCTCAGTTGCTAACATTCTTCCAAATATCTTTCTTTGTGTTTATGCACACAAATACATTTATGCAGGTTGAGACAACTAAGGGTGAGTAATTCATGACAGAATGTTCATTTTGGGGCTCTTTAAGTTACATCAAGCTACAACAGGATTCCATCAACAATAACTTTTTTTGGCCACACTGAAGTTTCCTGGCCATGTGATGCCACTGCATAGACTTTGTTGTTTAGGACATTACCTCTGAAATGGTGCTCAAAGTCAGAAATTCTACTTCAAGAATGAGCAACCCTGATCTCATTGATTCAGGTCATTTGACATTAATCTACCAAAATATGATGTAAAAAAAATTCTGTAAGTTTAATTACTACATTACATGGTTTGAATGCTACACAGATAAAAATCATTAGAATTTTGTATGGTGAGATTTTTCACCAATGATATTTCACTGTGGGCGGGGCTACCCAGTGTGACATGGCAGAAATAGAAACCGAACAGCAAAATATCCCCCTGCCTATCATGGTTGTTTAGAAATAAACTCAGATTGATATAGAATAAATTACTTTGTACAGTACTTGATCGTAAGATATTCTAGGAATGGAGAACTTTTTATTGGGTAGATGTTTGGATATAATTTTGAGGGCAAGATGAGTTTTCAGTCCTTTTAGGGTCTATCCTCTTAGATTCATTTAAAGCATGTTTTGCCTTTATTTATATAGTACAATGGAAAAGAGAAGGGGCAAGATCGGGATAGGACCAGAAGTCGGGATTCGAACTCGGGTTTCCCAAAGCACAACTGTGTCACGTGTCGCAGAGTGACAGAGTTGAACAAATTTAAAGTTCATCTACAAATGGAATGGAAATATTGTAAAATAAATGTAAATTTCATTTAATCAGCTTCTAAAACTAACAGATGCATTACAAAAAAACTAAAAAAAATACTTAATTTCATCTGTACTACTACCCAGAAATAATTTAAGTTATTTTGTTCTACTTTAATAAAAGACATTTAGACTGCACTTGAATCCGCTCTCTCTGTATTCCTGCCTGCCCGGCCGTGACAGAACATCTGACCAGCAATGGGTCCAACAGCAAAATGGACACCGAGGGTTCGTCATTTAATCCTATCCAGGGCTGCCGCTCCCTTGAGGAGCACACACAGGACTTTTTGAATTTTGTTCACTGAACAGACTTTCCAGATAAGTCACTAAATGATATGAGTCAAGTGCTATGCGGATGATACACACCTCTACCTGTCTTTTCATTATGACGATCCGAATCTTTCCGCACGCATCTCAGCTTGCCTAGCCAACATCTCACTCTAGATGAATGGCAATCACCTACAGCTGAATCTTACAAAAACAGAACTGCTTGTAATCCCGGCTGACACAAAGACTCATCACAACCTCTCCATTCAACTGGGCTCATCAACCATCACATCTTCCAGAAAGGCAAGAAACCTGGGAGTGGTGATCGATGATCAGCTTAACTTCACAGATCAAGTTGCCAGCAGCGCCCGGTCCTGTAGATTCATCCTCTACAATATTAGGAAAATTAGACCCTTCCTATCAGAGCATGTTACGCAAGTCCTAGTACAGGCTCTTGTCCTGTCCAGACTGGACTACTGCAATGCGCTACTGGCTGGACTTCCAGCTTGCACAACAAAACCTCTACAGATGATCCAGAATGCCAAGGCAAGAGTTATCTTTAAGGAACCGAAGAGAGCACATGTCACTCCTCTCTTAATTAAGCTACATTGGCTCCCTATAGTCGCTCACATCAAATTCAAGACTCTGCTCCTGGCCTACAAGACCACCAGTGGTTCGGCATCCCCTTATCTTCACTCGCTCATACAGACATATGTACCCGCCAGATCCCTTTGCTCTGCAAACGAACGAAGTCTTGTAGTGCCATCCCAAAAAGGGGAAAAATCTCTCTCAAGTACCTTCTCCGGATCGATTCCAACTATGTGGAATGATCTGCCCGCTGCTACAAGATCTGCAGATTCTGTAGCCATCTTTAAGAAACGTCGGAAAACACATCTTTTCCGTCAACACCTGACTGATCAGTACTGACTTCTACTTCTTCTCTAAGACATACAAGTCAGAACTGATCAGTCAGATGTTGACGGAAGAGATGTGTTTTCAGACGTTTCTTAAAGATGGCTACAGAATCTGCAGAATCTGCTTTCCCTAGTCTTTTGAGGCTGGCTTCTACATATAAGCATTTTACATTTACATGCACTTTTATCCAAAGCGACTTACATTGCATTACACTTTACAATTGTGTCTGGGTATGTGCAATCCCTGGGATTGAACCCATGACCTTTGCGTTGCTGATGCCTTGCTCTAACCACTGAGCTTACAGTTTGTTGGACCCACCTTTGAGATCGGTGAGAGCGGCTGGAATCCCAAGACCTTCAGGAGTGGCTGGCATCCCAAGGCCTTCACCTCCACAAGAGGTGAATGCCCTGCCCCCAACGCTTCCAGTCACTTTGTAGCCCAGTCAAGTCCACGAGTCAGTTCCCGAGCCCTTTCAAGTCCACAAGTCCGTTCCTGATCCCACAAGTCAATCAGTCTGGTCCAAAAGTATGTTCCGCTGAAGCCACCAGGGGCTTTACCCCAAGGCCACCGTCTGCGCCACCTGCTGGAAAATCTACTCCACCATCTCTGCTCTACCACCCTCCTGGACCTTTTCTGTTATTTCATATGTTTTAGGAGCACCTGGAAGCCGGGCTCTGTCACAAACAGAGTCTATGTTTCTCCTGTCATGTTGTATTTTTTTGTTACTTCCTTCCTCTGTCATGTGTTTTGTAGTCCTTTGTAGTTTTTGGAGTGAATTAGTCTTCTCCAGCTGTGCCTTGTCATCTTTTCAAGTACTCTGTATTTAAGCCCTTGTGTTTCTGTTGTCTGGTGTCAGTCGTGGTTTGATGTTGTTTTCTGTAACCTGTTTGTTCCTCTGGATAAACCAGTTTCATAGTTGTTTTGCTTATTTTAACCGCACTCTCTCTCATTTTCTTCCGTGACATAATGGAGTCATTTATTTTCATGTTATTTGTGGATTTTTCTCTTAAAGCTGGTTTCATTGGACGTACGTATACTAGTAACTTCCGATTTGTGTTTAGTTATGATATAAAAATTTATTTTAGATATAGTTCATATTTTATTAAAACTACTCAACCGTAATTGTTTGGGACATTTTAAAAAAAAATCTATACATTTTCGGGTTCTGCATTAACATTATTTATCTAATTAAGTCATTAATTTCTATTCTGTGATTAAGACTTTTGTATCTGGTATCAGTTCAAATCTACTGAGAATCTACTGACTCTAAATACAAAGATTTTTAAACCGGGTGAGTGTGTGCCTGTATGATCTTGATGGTCTCCGAAGGGACCTCTGTCCTCTAAAAATCTGCTAAAGATCTTTTCATGTTTTTCCGCTAAGAAAGGAAAGAGGTCAATTCAGTCAATCCTGTGAACACCCACCTTATCAAGAAGAAGCGGAAGCAGAGAGAAGCAAGGTCAGCGGAGGCTTGTAAAAGCTTAGAGGAGTAAATAAAACGAGCCAGAGAGTGAGAGTGGCCTTTACAGGGTCTTTAAAGTCAAAGCAACTGAATGGAGTATAGGGGATTGTTTTTGTGCTGTGTTTATGCTGTTTTTTTATTATGTTAGGATTCTTGGAAATGCATTTGTTTTAATGTTAAGGTTAAAATATGAACATTTCTTTGAACCTAGCACAGGCAATAGTAGTGTTGTAGTCGAGACCATCAAAACCAAGACCGAGACAGGAGCGAGACCAGAGGGTGTCGAGACCAAGACAAGACCAAGACATTGAGAGGCTGAGACCAAGAAAAGATTCACAAAACATTAAGAAGTCATAATAACCAAAGTAACTTGGGCGATTTATTGTGTAACAATGTATGTGTAGGATGTTTCATGTTCCATGTTTTATCACCCACCTACTGTAACTTACAATTTTTGTGCAGGTAAAAATTCCAACAACTGAACATAAAAAACGGTAAATCCCCAAGATAAATTTAAGTCTGCACCTTCAACTAAACATTTAGGCCGGTTTCACAGACACGGCTTAGCTTAAGCCAGGATATTTAAAATAATAATAATAAAAAAGGCAAGGATATTTATATTGCTTTTATAAAAATGTCTTAGAGAATACATTACTGGTGTGCATATTGAGACAAAACAATGGTACGGATATATTTTAAGATATTTCTGGGCATGTTACATTCAGTCAAGACATCTCACACATTCATTTTAGTCTGGGACTATCTTTAAGGCTTGTCTGTAAAACCGGGCCTCAGTGACTTAATTAGTTTAATTGCTTTTTATCAAATCAATAGCAAAATAGCTGTTTGTTGCACAGAAATGCACAAAAGTTCAGATTTGTTTGGGACTTGCCAAAATAGAACAAAAACTTGCATTTAATGCGTCTAAAACATAAGTAACTTATTAACTCAAGGTTTATTGAATAATTATTCCAAAACAATATCACAAAAACAAGATCTCATACAAATATCTTTTTTCCAAATCACATTTCGGATATTGTGGGCCTTTGTGTGTATTCCTTTTGTTGACAGATTTCTTTAAGACCTTCCCCATTCTTCTCTTACCAGCAGTAAGAATAATAAAAATTAACAGAAGAATCAAATAGAGAACAAGTGGTTAATGCTTTTAAAGCCAGAATGATGTTAACACATAAATCAGACGATTCACAGTTGTGGTCTTGACCAGCCTTGAAATAAAATCCCGAGACCAAAAAGTCTGAGACCAGGACAAGACCAAGACCAAAGACTGTTGAGACAGAGACAATACCAAGACCATCAAAAAATGGTCTTGTGACCAGTCTTGAGTACTATAACACTTGGCTATACCATGCCTGGAATGCAGCATTCATTGGGCCAGCGTGGGCATGTAAAATGAGATTCATACTCTATCACAGAAGGGAACAATTGACACAGGATTTGTTCTTCCATTTATGTTCACATGGTTTATGCAATATATACCTGTTATCTATGACATAAATTGACTAAAGGTCAGTCTTTCTAACCTGATGTCACGGGAATACGTAGCTATTTCTGATGTGAGTAATTCGTATTAGTACATTGTGAATGGTACAAAACGTATCTAATACTAGAAGAAAGCAAAACTGAAGCTCCACCCCTAACCCCGTCAATGATAATTCATATGAATTATGTAAAATTCGCTACCTCGTAAACAGTTACGTTTTGCCATGTGATTGCTTTGATCTTTCTATTAAACATTTTTTTTAAATGCCACACTTTACAATGTTCTGGTTCAGTGAATTTGCTTAGAACAAGTAAAAAATTAAGTAAATCCTACTTGTTGTTTTTTCCATGCATGTATTCAAATCCATGTATGCATTCATTAAATATTTATTCTTTGTTTTCTGTCATTTCTTTATTTCCTTGTGAAGTTGCTTTGAAAAACATGCTCCATAGTAAGAATGTAAATACATAATCCCACATTGCAGAATAAGGTATTTTAGCCGACTAATTTACTCATGCCTAGTTTGCACAAAATATATGCAAGAACCAGCTACATTTGCTTCATTATGATGTATTGTGTATTTTTCTATTTTACTTCATTGTAGCTAACATTGTCTACACAAATAATTTATTACAGTGAATTTATTCATATTAATTTATATGTTAAGTTTTACTCACAAGCATACCGTTGGAATAACTGTTTAGAATAAGACTATCCATGACTAAAAGTCTTGTTAGTTGGTTAACCGAAACAGTTTATCAATTTAAATTTGGGTGTCTTCAAAATAAATACATAACTGTCATTTATGAGCATTATCTTTTAGTTACAACATTCACAGCTTTGTACCAATGATCTAATTCAGTGGTGTCAATTAATTGTATTACTGTAGCATTAAATCTTAACATGTAGTTTCCCATTTGTTATATTTTATTTGTGTTTGTCTTTGTGTTTTTGTGTTTTCTAGTTAAAATGCTATGTTTTCACTTGAAAATGTGTATATGCCAGCAGATGGCAGCACTGACTGATGTCCTAGTTGGGTCAAATGACAGATGAGCTTTGCTCATTGTCTCTCTGTTACTAGTAAACATCCAGGAGGCATTTTCCACATATCTCAACGCACAGAAATTGCTCCAAGGAAGGAAGCCCAGGAATCCTGATTTATGACAGAAACGAGCAACCGGAATTACAGGTGGCAGCATAGAGGAATGCCAGAACCGTAAAAAGACAGTAAGGAATTAGAATGCAGAGGACCTTTGTATTTTACTCTTATGTTCTTCAAGTCATTTTTCTTCCTCACTAATCTCTTAAAACCTTACACCAAACAAGCCCTCCAAAAAGCCACTACCGATGTGATGAATGCTCACTCCTCGTAGGGAGAAATTACTCATTTCCTAATTGACTCAGAATTGCTTCATCACTTCACGAGTGCTCATTTGGATGCAATGAGATGGCTAATTAAAACGCTCTCAGCAAACATCGACAAGCCTTTCCTTCTATTACTTGAAGGCTGATCACAGTCAAATAAACACGTGTAACGCTGGTGCCAATAAATGCCATTTGGTTCATGTATCAGAATAGTGCTTTCAGCTCGGAAGGTCATTGTGACCTTGGGAATTCTTGCATGAACTTCATAAAATGCGCTTGAGGGACCCTCGGAAGCTAAACGGCGCCCTCACAGACCACCCGCTGACTGTTTGACGCTTATGCACAAAAATCGCAATCACTAGCTCAAAACAGCAATCTTTAAGCTCAATTTTCAAGGTGCACGGGTTGTGTGCAGTTTATCTTGAAGTCTACACCGGACCCCTGCTTTGTTCTCGGTTGCTTGTTGTAGTGGAATTCTATCAAAGCTATTCCTGCATAACATTTGTCTGGTGAAGCAATTGCATTCATTTTGAATCAAAGAAATTCCGCGTTACACAACCTCTGTCAGTGGTACAGTTGGTGCATGAATATTCATTCAAAGCACAATTGGTTTAGTACAATTACTGAAATCATAACTACAATAGATGTAGTAATTAGTGAGCAAGAGCCTGTTTCCATGGTTACAGTGCCTGGATATTGAATTGATATCAGTGTTCACTGAATATTAAATATTAATATTAAACATAGTTATGCACTGAATATTTAAAACACCCTGTATACTTTGATTGCATTGCTCTATGTGAATTTTCTGGAATTTATTCATTATCCAACTAGCAAGGATGGAAAAAATTTTGGTTGTGATCTCTCACATCATATCAGCATCTTGGTTTTTTAATTTAAACCAGCCTAAAATGATTTGCTAAATTTTCCTGGTTTAAAGTGATCGTTCACCCCAAATTTTTTTTAATCTGTAATCATTTACTCACCTTCTTGTCATTCTAAACATGTAGGACTTTCTTCCGCTGAACACAAAAGAAGATATTTTGAAGAAAGTTGGGAACAGAACAGTGGTAGCACCCATTCACTTCAATTGTATGGAACGAAAAAAATTAAGCAAGTGAATTGGTGTCATCGCTGTTCGGTGAACGACATTTTTCAAAATATGGTCTCTTGTGTTCTGCGGGTTCTGCTAACCGCTTTGCCTTAATGTCTTTTGACTAGTTATCTTATGATGTTCTGTCACGAGACAGAAAAGAATTGACCCTTTCACACATTCTTAGAGTTTTTGAACTGATTGGAACTCACAAGAACTGTTTCTGTTTCCAATAATACTTTTTCTAACATTCGTTTACTATACACCCTAAAAACGTGAAAGCCACATTTTGTCCCAAAAATAAATGAATACAACTTTATCCATACAGGAGCCCGTGTTGCCTTAGCAATAAGTATGCTACCCTAAGGCCAGGTACTTGGAAAATAGGCTGATTTTCATAATCATTGTTTTTACTGCCCACCCAGAGTCGTGGGCAAACTTTTAACAACTGTCAGGCAAATCTTTTCTAAAAAATATGGAACAACTTTTGACATGAGATGTGGAGAAGCAGCAGTGTTCTCATATGGCTTGTTAAAACAGTGCTTTACACTATACTTTTTTACGTCCTAGAGGTGAGGTTGTGACTGCAACCAACAGTTCAGTCCACCCTCCCTTTCCGCGCACTACCGCGGCTCTGACAGGACAAAGTTGTAATCACATATGGACTTCTTTTATTGAAGGAGATAATATATTTATAAAAACGCGCTCTGTAGAGCAGTTTGTCCATTTAGGGCTACTGTGGAAAAAATATGGTGAATTCATGTGAGGGGACTAGCGGGATATGTAGATAGAAATAGCTAATTCTAAGGTAATAAAACATAACATTTCATTATGTAAGGTCTTATACACCTCTAAAGACATCGTTATGTATATTTTATTGCATTTCTGTCAATAGATCCTCCAAAAATAATATAATGGACCTTTAATAGGAACCCAGGGTATAGAGCAATGTAAGGATAATACGTCATTTGTCGTTCGAAAAATGTAAAATATTTTAATTTCTTTAAAATAAAACCTAAAGATAATATTCATTTTAACCTAAGCAGGCCGCCATGTTCTTTTTCGATGAAGTAAAATGGTTGCACACACAGGCAGCCAAATTGAACACAGACGCACTAATTAGGTCTTCAGTAAATATAAGGTGCTCTATGATAAAAAATATATAAAAATAATGCTAAATTTATGAAGATAGAAAATATAGACGATGTATTTTCATACATTTTAATATTGTTGGTCAGAAAAAATAGACACAATTAATAAAAACGATGTTTTGAGCCATTAAAAATGCATTTTATCCAGATTTTGACTTTTGACGTTGATAAACATCAGTTTGACAACATCATTGTCCTCTCTCTCGGTCATCAGCTGACTGCGGCTAATATTCACGTGTGCTCTAATACAGACTAAACAACCAAAGCATCTTATTACTGTGTTTATCAGTATATTCTCATAATGTATAAAGTATACGATAATGGTGGATGATGATGTCTTAAATACTCTTAACTGTCTTAAAGACTGTAGTTTAAAGCTATGATTTAGTGCATGTTTACCTTGAACAGACGGTTCCTGAATGCATTCTTCTTTTGTTGCAGGTGTCAAGAGGACAAACCGTCACCTACTGTCCCTGTGTATTTATATATCTGATCTTATGTTTGACTTCTCATTTTTTACTGTTATATATGGAAGCCGGTAGCGTTAAGAGAACAGTGAGAAAAAAAAGGAGGCCAACGAGTAAAAGTTTTTTTCAAAGTTTATGCATACTGTGACAGTTAAACAATTTTTTTATTTCACATTTATAAAGTCATGCCATTGTTATTATATTATGCCATACATCTCTCTATACACAAGTTTCCCTTTAATATTTTCGCTTTCTACCTGTATTGTAGACAAAGCTGGAAAACATGGCCTGAAAGGTTTTTCCAGCGTTTTGGTTTTACTAATGAAATATGCAATTTCTAATCAAATATGCATTTTAGTTCCACAAACTCGATAACACCTCGAACCTCATCTCTCCTTCCGATAATGAAAAAAACCCATTAAGGTTTAAAGTAAATCACCAAAAGTTTTGACTGCAATGTTGATATGCATTAGCTCTTCACCACATTATCAAACTTGCGTTGAAATGTCAGTCAAGAGCAAGCTAAGCGTGCTGGGCCAGCTGGACTCTCATCCTGCCGGCCGTGTGTTTAAATGCCGGCTGTTTTAAATGGAGATGATCGGAATTAAGAAGCTCTCCTGCTGATCTGCAAGTCAGGCCCGGCTCTGTGAGAAACACCACCAGGGGCTGGCAGGTGGAGTATTTCAACACGTCGGCAGAACATGACGGAAATTAGCCAGGCGTGACGGCAAAATACAGGGGGCGTGAAATTAACCGCAGCTCTCTCACAACTCATCTTCCCCCACGTACTGCGTCGTTGCTCACTGATGTGTTCATTTTGTATGTGTTTTACTTCCAATAAACACCACAATGGCATTTCAGACATAATATAGTGCGTTTGTTTAAAGCTTATGGATGATTTTGCTGGTCATTCAAGCTGAGTGTGATCACGCAATCAACCAGTAAGTTACTTCTGTGGTAAAGGATTTCCAAAAGAATATTTCTGATAAAATGCAGCGCATGTGATATTTTGTCACTTTACTGACAGTTTCCAGGTCAGAAGGTCAATGGTGGACTTGCATTCAGAGACTTTGGTTGGCCAAGGGCAAAATTCACATGTGGGCTGAACATCGCCATCATTCAGATTAATTTAAATAAAAAGTTTTATAAACTCACATAATCATATTATTAAGCAAATAAATTTGCTTCTGTGAAAACAATTTTTTTATCATATAGTCTAATCTAGCTATCATTGTCCACCTGTCTCTGTCGGACCCTAATGCCAACCAACCACAGACATGACCTTTTGACCTTCTCAGACCCTTAATCAGGATAAATCTTCTCTAAAGACAATAGGCCAAACAGTCATTAACCTCTCTGAAAGTGGTGCGCTGGTGGTTGACTGGAATAATGATCGGCAAAGGCAAGATTTAATGAGTATTGGCATCAATCTGAACATCCTTTAGAATGTCAAAGGAGACAGGTATTCCTTGGCTGTGTACCAATGCCAAACAACATTCAGCAAACTTTAGTTTTCTATGCTGTCAGTGACCTTAGTAAACCTTTGTGCAAATGTAGAAGCAGAACCTTTTTGGAATGTCAAGGTAGATCCAGTCACTAATACAAGGGAGGGATTAAAGTGATTATAAGCAAAACTCTTTCCAAACTCTTCTCTAATACTGACGCATATAAGACTATAGGTCTAAATAAGGTCATGTTGAAAAAGTCAAGAAGAAAAATACTGGGACTAAAGATGGTTGGAATCTGAGGTCATGAAAAACCATATACACATTACTGTTTACAGGTTAAAAAGATATTTCACCCAAAAATGACAAATTCTTTCATTGTTTACTCACCTTTATGTCATTCCAAAGATGTATGATTTCCCTTCCTCTGCAGAGCACAAATATATTTTGAAGAATGTAGATAACCAAATAACATTGACCCCCATTTCATATTGGCTTTTGAAATTCATGTATTCATTTCAATATGCACCATTAGATAGTCATATCATGCTCGGATACTTTCCACCTATTCCACGTAGACTCCTTCAAGCCCCACTCTTCATTGAGATTCAGAGTTGGTATTGCTCAGGTGAACAGGGGCCAGGCTTACGGACGAAGAAATGGTTCACCGTCGGTGTGTCAGTGCCCTTCGAGCCGACAGATGGATTGAGTGAAACTTGTGTTATCGGAGATGAACATTAAACATGGGTGAGTGGGCGTGGGTATACGTTACCGCAACACAAACAGACCTCTGGCTATGATCACTCATTCTTTCTTGCCGTATTTCTGACTAAGGGTACAAAGCTTTGAAGAACACAGCGAAAGGTGTTACGTACAAAACCTACAACTTCAGCTTTGATGCTTCATGAGAGAACGTGGCCTATCGGGGCCTTTTTGAAGTTTTAACTGAAAGAACGTTCTCCGCAAACTCAAGGTGACTGCAGAGAGGCAGTCGAGTGAAGCGGCCTTGTCTTTGATGACTGAATTTGCCTGTGTGCGACCTGTAGTGATTCCTGAGGGGAGGGAATGTGGGGATTACTGTGACTGTACCCTTAATGCGCATCGTCCTCAAATCCTCTCTGGATGAAACGGTACCCTAATGAAGACAAGATCTTTCTCTATGTTACGTTACCACTTTAATAATGTGATGTACATCCTTTAGGTCTGATCCACTGTGTAGATTTTTTTAAAGGGCAAGAATTAGCCTATGTATGTTTGTTTGGTGTTTATGTGCTGTTTAGGGACTTGTAAACATTGAATGAGTGATATCCATATTGGTGATAACGATACAAGATATCTTTAAATAATTTAAATTCACAAGCTTTTAATGGCCCTTCAACACCATAAACGATAGCTATAAATATAACTAAACAATAACTTATAATTTTTCATTATACTTAATTCTATTTTGTAATAATGAGTTATAGTTTGTATTGTGAGTTATCATTCTTGGTATGAACGGACCTTAAAGGAAAGTTTACCCTAAATTTGCTTCATCGTTTACGCATGCAGCCTTTAGTCATTCCATCCAAACCTGTATGACTTTCATTCTTTTGCAGAACATAAAAGAAGAGATTGTTGCTGTCCTACCGAAATCTCGAATGTCCAAAATGCAGTTTTTCAGGAAATGTGGAAAATAAAAATCATGAAATATGGAGAGACAAGGTTTCAGAAGAACAGTAGCGATATTTTGAAGAAAGCTTGTAACCAAACAATCCTGGGCCTGAATTCCACTGTATAGATGCAAAATTTCAAGGACGTTTCTCAAAATATCTTCTTTTATGTTCCACAGATGAAAGTTATATACAGGTTTAAATGACATGAGAGTGTTGCATTAATTCATTTTATTTTTGTGTAAACTAAACTTCCTTTAAGGTTGTCAGTTTCCATCATTCTGCCATTTTGTATTCTGCCTTTTGTATGGATTTAAAACAACCTGAGGGTGAGTACATTTTTGTGAACTTCTCCTGTTAAAGAGGAACGCATGTTAGTAAACAAGTAATAACAATCTCTCAATCTTCCACTGGTCGTACAAAGAGGCCGATCAAGCGAACTGTAATCCCGTTTGATGTTACTTGTGACAGACTTCACCTTTCCACTTTATAGGTTTTCACACTTTACATACATAACCACCGACCAGGGAGCTGTAAAATCCATCTGTAAAAAAACTTCGTAACCCCACAACCGACAGATTCATTAGGCCATTAAACACTGTAATTACCAGAACCGGATGCTAAAAGGCTCTGTCTCTTCAGGGTGTTTCGCCCATGCTTTGAAAAACAAAGGCTCTTGCTCTTTTTATCCTTACTCTTACCAGCTTTAACAACTCAGCGTGCTCTCGAAGACACAAATGTCACAGACGCACACCCTCTACCCTTATCTACCTCTGCACACGACAGAAAATAAATGATTAATCACGCAGACTCGTCACAGAGACGCCTCATCACGCCGCGACCTCATAAACGCCCCACTCTGATATTAGTGGAACAAACTAAAGCGCTCTATTCACATGGAAATAAATGACGACAATGATGGGCGATGATGACGATTCCTAAATAACAGTCTTACCCATAAGACTGCATAACCGAGAGCTGCCATCGCATGATGAAGTGGAACCGCATGGATAATGACTAACGTTATAGCTGTGATGAATCACGATGAATAGCGCTCGTGCTCTCAGAGTAATTCTCGCAAGTGGCCTGAATGATAATTTATGTGACTGGGCTTTGTTTTATTAATCATTACATTTTTTACAGTAGATTATGGACTGCTTATTTACATGCCTCTTGCTGGCGGTCTAGCCAAATAACACCTGATAGCACAGGTACATCTGTAAGATGTCTGAAACAGCTGATGTCTTAAAACATCAGTTAAATGTCTTAAAAAAGCAGATTTACATACATTCTAAATCATAAACATCTTACAGACATCTTCTAAATGTATATATGATATCTGCCAAGAAACATCTCATAGACGTATTACAGATGAGCATGCAATCCAAAAAGTTTATTTCCAGATGTAAATGCGGACATCAATTGGACGTCTCCCAGATGTATGTGTGCTGTTAGGGATGGAGGCTGTTTTCAGGTCTGATGGATTCTCCTCACACAGCCAATCAAAAAAGTTCAGTTTCATAATTGAAACTTGTTTTATTTATCATGCTACTTGAGCTCCATACTGTAAAGAAGATTGTTCATTGCTTTTTATGTTCAATAAAAGTTGATTCAATATTTATTACACACAATAAGTGATACTGCCAATTGTTGTGTTCAGCTGTTAAATATTCATGAAGAATCATTGTTGTCCATAGCAACCGTGTATATGTTACAGAGACGCAAGGCTCTGTCACAACACCTCCACCATCCACGCAGTCACCAGAGTTCTGATCAACCACACCTGCCTCTCTTCACCCTCATCAGCACTCTCATAAAAGATGTCACAGAATGTTCAGTCTTTGTCGGGTCTCGAATGCGGCAACAGACTCTAACCTGTGATACTCACCTGAAAACCTACCTGGATATCCTTCGTCGAAAGTCTTCTCTGTAATCTTCTTCATCTGTGTCGTCTTCAGTGTGGTCTTCCAAGATTTCATCTGCCTAAGCCGTATTCACCACCGGACACCTTCCTCACCCCCTTCACTCTGGGATTCACCAGCCCTGTGTTATACCAATAAACCAAAGTAAACCAATAGCCTCATCTTTCAGTCATATCATACACTATATACCATCTCTCTGTTGTAGTTAATAAATGTTTCAAAGTTACTCACTGTCTGTCTTCGGAGTGTTCTGTATATAACTGACAGCACCTTATGGTTGACACACAGAATTCTTAGGAGGAAATGCTTGCGCATAATTTTTTCCACGGTGGTCCAATTTAGCACCATAGTGGGTTATCGCCAGGGGCAATGCATGCGGTACTTAAGCAGACTTTTATCTTTGAGTTCACTACACTAAATCCAACTACACGGAATTAACTTGATTAAACTAATGAAAGCAACCAAATTCACTAATGGACCAGAAATCATTGTAAACACAAAACAAAATAATGAATACATTTTTGGAGTGTTTAGCAGATGTTTATGTTATTCGTTTATGGCTTTGTGAGCTATTGAGCTTATACTTTCATATCTCCCCTGGTTGATGTTCAAAAGAAGCTTGAAGGTTTTGCATTTGAAAGGTTGCTCAATCGTTTTGACTTTATGTGGCTAAATCAATTGAACCGAGAGCTTCGCTGGAGGCAGATGCTAATCAAAGAAAGAAGGAAACACAAGACACACATATATTTGATCTAATAACTGCATGCTAATGACGCTTACGTCTCACATCAAAGGTTTGATTTTGGAATACGACTCAATGACCTACCTACTCGAACAGTTCTGCTGTCAATCAGCAGTTGAAATAAAGTGTTCATTAACGTAACGTATAATGAAACTCTAACTGCTATAGCACTGGAATTTAGTATCTGTATTTATTTTTCTATAGAAATCGTGAGTGCTGCTCTGATGCAGGATGTTTGTGTCATTGCGAGTGCATGGCTACTCGGTTTCTAAGGTGTTTTGACATGGTGCTATATGGATGTTAAGGTGTTTACTAGTCCATTTCAAGAGAGAACACACCACCTTTCAGTGTAAGGTATTATATTTTTTTACCCTTTTATCCACCAGGATAAAACAGAAACTTGTCAGATGAAGTATATAATAATAATACAAACCTATCCTCCTATATCATTTATGAACATAGGACAAAAAAGTCATGTAACAGAGTTGAACACTAAGGTGTTTTTTTTTTAATTGCAGGAACAATGAATAGTAATAGTGACGCTTATCTTAGCATACTCCACTAAATGATAAATAAATGAATGTAAGAACGAACAAGTAAAGTATAGAGTTGCGATGATATATTTTTGCAGGCCAATCTGGAAGATATCATCACGCTTAGCCTTTCTTGATTATTGGAAACAGTAAGCAAAAGTGTATGATTCATAAATTTTTTTTGAAAATCTTCAAAAATGAACACAACTTTTATATTATAAATTAAAGCCTACATACAAAAGCTACTGTAGTCTTTAAATGAACAATATCCTGTTGCTCAGCATTACAGGGTTAGTTTACCAAACAATGAAAATGTTGTCATGAATTACTCACCCTCAAGTCGCTCCACAACCCTAAGACCTTTATTCATCTACGCAACACAAATGAAGTTTTGATGAGGTCTTGATGAGCTTTCTCACCCCCCAAAGAAAGCAACGCAAGGCAAGCGCAGAAAGTTAGACATTTTTAAAATCGTCCATGTGACTACAGTGGTTCAACCTATATTTTAAAACAGCTATTTCAAAAATGATTTAAAACACGTTCCTTGTTTGAGCCAATGGTTTAGTGGGCAGTGTTCAGACATACGGCCCTGTTGCGTTTCAGGGTGACCCAAGTTCGAATCCTGGCTTGAGGTAATTTCCCGAACCTACCCCTCTTCTCTCTTCCACTTCACTTCCTGTCATCTCTGAACTGTACTGTCTAAATAAAAAGGAAAAAGACAGAAAATATATAAAAACAAATAAATATGTTCCCCAGTTAGGAACTACTCATTTTCTTGAGTGATGACATTTTAAACAACGTCTCACTTAAGAATTTGTTAGCAAACCATTGAAAACAGTTTGAGCTTATTTCAGGCAAAAAAAAAAAAGTTAAAAAAACATGTTAAATTTTAGGACGAGATCTGAAATGACAAATGACTTCTGGGTTTGGCCTAGAATACTACGTCATGTCTTCATCCCTCTATTGCAAAAATGAGTAGAGGTGTGAATAAACATCTGCTCATTCAGTTCAGAGGTCACACATTCTCTTTGATTCTGTAGGAGCTTGTATTTTCTCTGGCTTGACTCTGCACCACATGTCAGACTCCTGACAGAGCCCTCGCGGCACTGATCAATTGCGCATTAATTTCGAGAACGAGGTTATAAAAGAGGGATTAACGCACATTGATTATCACTCTTGAGCATGGTCTGTCTATGAATAGCAAGTCAATATCTCCAGCGTTTATTGACACAGTATTGAATAGCACGGCGCTAAAAACGCAGCCGGCTACTCATTCAGACGAACAGAATGATCCCACCAACTGTGGAGAAATCGCTGCCAGAGCTATTGGTGAATACTTCCAAAAAAATCAAACTTAATCAGGGCAAATTTGACCAAGTGCCACACCAGAGGAGGTACTGCTAGATGGCCTTCAAAGATGATCAATAAATTTTATCCAAGTAGTGAATGGGGAATGGCAGTTGTCGGAATTTCATACTGTGTGCATTGCATAATGCAGTAAAAAAAATAAGTAACCATAACAAAAACAGTAATCTTATATAATGTGTAATGATATTTACATTTAGAGCCGACATTGCACTGTAATGCAGACAAGTATTGTGATCTTACCACATATGCTGCTACATAACAAATGTATTGTGTTTGTTCCTGTAACTGTCGACATCACATCTTGAGGTTCTATGGCCCCAGAGCATCTTCCTGTAATCCAAAGGGACACTGTGATTGATGTTTATCTCTTACGCTCCAGTATCTGTCATTGTGCTCAATGTAATGACATTTGATGTGGCTGGATACTGGCGAGACCTTTTTTCATACCGTTTCTAAATCGCAATAATACAGGTTTAAATAACAAAGGTCATACAGCAAACTATTTCAATAAAACATTGCTTTTTGCAGCATAAATAATCTACGTAGGCTGATGAGAAAAGAATATCCAAAACCCATATCTTTTCTGACCTCTTGTGCGCTTACGAAGAGCAGTACAGTCTCAAATCTGTCTCCGTCTGTGAGAGTGTGCTTTAGCATTGTGCTATCTCTGAAGTGACATGCCACGAGGCTTATTTTGACAGGTTTCTAAAGATGTTTCCATCTGATACCTGCAAGCTGTTTTCTGCAAAGGAAATTGGATGACTTAAGGTCCTTGCTGGGGATGCCAAAAATGATGGGTCTGCCAATGCTGATGATAAGTTGATCTAAAGCCTCCATGCCCGGGCTGCTGTTCAAATATAGCCTATTACTTGTGTACCGGATTTTTGTAAGCATTTCAAAATTGCTCCAAAATGGATATAAAAAGCTACAAAGAGATACATGCGTTGATCAGTAGACCAACATGTATCTTGCTTGAAAAACGAGTGCTTAAGGATTCACTTAACCTTTCCGAAGCATCTATTTTGGCATAAACAACATTCAGTAAACTGATCTAAATGAAGTTGAAATTTATATGTAAAAGCAGAAGGAAGCTCAGCACAGATGAAAGCTCAATTTCTTTGTGCTGCCAACCCTTCAGCTCAACCCTTTCCCCCAAATGATTTGTGAACGAAAACTGACAACTTTGTGTGATTTGAAGCTTTTTAGAATACAATTTGCAAGTACATTTAATTCAAATTTATAACTAAAGAAATCCAAATGTTTATTATTTAATCCAATTCAATTGACTTAAAGGGAAAGTTCACCCATAAAAAATACTCACCCTCGGGTCATTTCAAACCTTTATGACTTACTTTCTTCTGCAGAAAACAAAAGATGATATTTTTAAGAAATTTGGCAACTGAACAGTGCTGGCACCCATTCACTTCTTTTGTACTGACACTAGACCAATCCAAGGGAATGTGTGCCGTCACTGTTCGGTTTGTCAAAATATATTTTTTCGTGTTTTGCAGAAGATGGAAAGTCATACAGGTGGGATATGACAACTATATGATGACAGAATTTTCATTTTTGGGTGAACAATAACTATACTATACAATATAGAAAAGATTATAGTGATAGAAAATAGAAAATCTTGTTCATTCTTTATTCATATATCAAAGGTTTATTTTCCATAAAATAGGTCATAAAACTGTATTTTCAATGTTTCCCTTTATTAGTGTGTATAGGCACTTCACGGGTTCACCCTCGCAGATAAGCAGCTACGTTGTAGGATGAATTGGTAAAGCATGGATATGAAGGTTATGCGTATTTGGCGTGCTGTGCTAGGAGTGGGCTCCGAGCGCACCGGGTCTATCCGAACCCGAAGCACTCTACCCTGGTTAGGGCAAGTGCGGCAGGCTCGGAACCGGCTCGAGCCCAGAACACACCCCCTGGGGGTCTTGCGTGACTAAGAGGAAAATGAGAGGAGCTGGGGTGGAGGAGGGATGTTGAACTTGCGAGAAGCATCTGGTAAGACTGCTTGTCTATTTATGATGGAGCTTGCTTGAGCTGATGTTGTACCAGCCGAGATGATTGTGATGAGGTCACATGCTCTAGCTATATTTGATTGCAGATGATATACCGGTGGCTGATTATATGCTTAGGTTCCTCCCGAACTTTGTTAATAAAACATCATAAAATGTTTTAAACGGGGTCATTGTTCACCAAATACAACACGAATCACATCAACAGCAGCTACGAACTTCACCTCTATAAATTCTTAATATCAGCTATTAAAATGCCCTCATGTGTTTCGATTTCATCCAGACTAAATCATTTATTTAAGTGCATGGAGTATGACTGACAGTATTTTGTATCCGATCATTTTAATGTATTAACCCCTTGTATCTCTTTCTTTGTGTATTTTTTAGCTAAAAATGTTAATAGACCTGAATACTTAAGTAAACATTCAAGTACTATTCGTGAGGTAAACTTGGAGTTTTCACATTTGATGTTGACATGTTCATGTCAATATTACAGTTTATAGCCCACTTTACAATTACTGTGGCTTCACCGCAATTGAAAGTATGTACTCCCAATCAAAATAGTGATGTACAGCTACACAAGACTAGCAGTTTTAACTTGATCTAATGGGAATGCATAGTTGTTGGCATTTGAATCTGTAAAATGTTAAACATATTTAAATTCATTTAAAAGGAAAAAGCCTCACCCATAACCGTAAAACATTTTACTGTTTTATTTAACAGAATTTCATATATTTTTGAAAAACGGTAAAAATGTCAATTACAGTAATAGATTTAAGATTTAAGAGTCCATTCTAAAATAACATTAAAAACAATTTTAAAAAGCTAGTTTTTTTTGCGGGATCTGTTTACAATATAACCATCACTGGCACAAAAGCAGATTGTACTTAAACATGTGTATGAGACCAAAAAACTCATAATAATTAGCCACCCTGTAAACACTCATGAATTGCTATAAGATTGTGTTGACAGTTTCCTGACCTTGAGGCTTTTAACTGACATGTGAACTCAACAAAGACACACATACACACGCACACAGAAAGAGACTCCAAGGTGACACCATTTTGCAGGAAACTCAATAAAACCATCCAGTGTCTCTGAGGTTAATGCGTTTTATTTAACAGCTTTGTGCAGCCCTTGTGATTGTTATCCCTAATACAACACATTCAGTGCCTGTAATTCTCTCGCTCTCTCTTCTCTGCGCCGGGAGGCGGGAGAGGCAAAGATTACAAAAGCAGGCATTACATAATTCATTATCCAGACTGGTCTGGTTTGGTTCAGTGGAAGGGGAGGGAGAGGGGACACCTTCAGATGGTGTCTTGACAGAGCAATAGAGAGCCCAAAACATGGTTGTGCCATGCTTTATTGGTTTTGGTGAGAGAGGCAGAGAGAGAGCGAGAGAGGTTGCCCTCATATCCCTTCGGCAGGGCAGCAAGGACACATTGCAGTGGACAGTAAACAATGCTAGGAACACGCTATCACTTTTTGCAATGGCATATCATAGGTCCAGAACAGACTACAAATGGTCTAAATAGTAACATCTTGGCAACCATGCAGAGTACCCTAGCGACTACCTAGCAATGTTCTAACAATCACCAGAAACACTTTAGCAATTGCATTATATAAAAACATACAGTAACACCGAGACCATTCTAGAATTTAACATCAATAAATCACCCTAGCAACCATCCCCATTATATTAAAGATCAATAAATCCCCCATTCAACCATCTAGTAACCATCCCCATGAAACCACCCAAGCAACCATCTAGAACAACATAGAAACTGTCCATCAATAAGATAATGCTTTTCAACATTCTGGTACACATTTGGCAACAACAAGACAATTCTAGCAGCAATTAAACATCAACAAATCACCCTAGCAAACATCCCCTTGAACCACCCTAGCAACCATCTAGAACAAAATAGAAACTGTTCAACAATAAGATAATGCTCTCAAATATGCAGGTACACATTGGGCAACATGAAATGTTTCATTTTAACATGTAGAAGATATATCTAGTCCGATAAGTGCTGCTATCTTTAGTATGCAAAATGTTAAATTACACTGTCACTGTGATAACATCTTTCTTGCAATCTGGCGGGTGATGGAAATAATTGTTTTGTTTGTACCTGTGACAGTGATAAAACGAGGTCTTATTAATTGATGCATTATGCATGCGATGGAATGTAGTCATATGACCTGTTTTTATATGCTCTTTAGTTGTTGTCAGTTTATCGCTCCATGCTGTACAACAGCTTGAGTGCTTTCAGACCTGGAAGAGATATTCAGTTTCTCAAATGCTTCCTGGCCTGTTAAGCCAAATGGAGTCAGTTTCATTGAAAATTTCCAATTTGACCTTGCTGTGTCTGCAGGCATCACTGGGATGTCATTAATGAGAACCATGGTGAGAGCCCACCGAAGTAAACAGACGTTCATTACGCGGCGCTATGAGTATGTTTAATCACACAGATTGTTCATATGCAGTACATTAAATAAATATATGTGCATGTTTAATTAAAATGATCAGCTATGCAAAGCCCTGTGTAAATTCAGATGACGCTGGTGCAATTGCCAATTTTGTAATATCAATAAAATGCTCATTACATAGCAAGGTTTGATCATTTATATTCCTTAGTTTGTATCTCCAGGGATCTACTTTTCTTTATGGATTTGTCATATTATATGAAAATGATACTTATGATCTTTTAGGAAATCGTGACCACAAAATGTGTGGTTTATAGCAAAAGTATGAATAGTTATTTATGGTAAGTGTAATTATATCAGATGGTGCCAAAATGAGCCCCAGTAGTGCTTTGAAAGGAAGGGGTGGAGTGAGCCGTTCACCGCTAGATGTCGCAAAATATCATAAACTGCACCTTTAATCAACAGTGTACGTTCACTTTAAATCAATGTGCTACTGTACATGTGTCGCGTTGCTTTGGTCTGCAATGAGATTACACTTCCTCTTAATATGTGTGGCGTAAAAATCCATGCTTCTTACAAATTCCGTTTTATTATCTAATCCCAAAGGTGACTGCGAAATGTAAAAACTGAAGCTGTTCAAGCTATCACATTAACACATGCATTTTTAAGACATTTATGCAATTTAACATTATATTCAGTAATGTGATTTCAAATAACGAGTTGAAATATTTTTTAATTAAGTTCATTTTTCTTAATTAAGTTAAGGTGCAGTATCAGCGTAAAAGTCTTGAAAATACATTTATTATTACTTACAATTCAGATAAAAGTGCTGACTTAAGCCTTATGTGTTTTCATAAAATAATCTCTGTGATATTCTTGTCCCTATATATTTATGTTTAATCATTCGGAAGACACTTGTACCCAAAGCAACTGTTGGGAAAAGTTTGGAGAACAGTAAAGCCCCTCATCCTAAATAGGAAATAACATGAGAGGTGTTACAAAACAATGCGCCAACAATTGTTTCGCGAAATGCAGTCTAGATGAGAGAGACAAATGAATAATGGAAAGGTTTTTAATCTTTTTATAGAGAAGGTGCATTCATGCTTCAGTAAAGTGCTTAGAGAAAAGATCAGTTTGCATTAGGTAGACAGTTTTATCCAAAGTGGTACAGTACATTTAAGTGATTCATTTTTTTCTGTGTGTGTTTCCTGGGAAAGAAACTCTTGAAGATATTATTCATGTCCACAGCACAAATATTGCAAAGTTATGCTCCATAAATCTATACTAGGGTTATGGGTTTTTAACAGCTCTAACCTTAAATATTTTCTCTAAGAAGTAAGGTGAATGTTCTTACTTGACATTATTTTCACATTTTTGTAGATTATGTTCCTGAACCACATAAGAGAAGCTTGTTTCTTGCTGGCAGTGCTTTATGCTGTTTTGACGGGTCTGTGTTTGATTAAACCAAGTCCGTAGATGTGTTCTCACAAAGGACCAGGAAGAGAGATCTTGAATCAGATTTCTGCAAATATGTGTCCTTGTTGTTGATGATGTTGTGCTATCTTCCAAAATGCTTCTATTCAAATTAATCTGTTGGGAGGTGCAGGGATTGAAAGTGTCATGCTTTAAGAAGTTCAAAGGGTTAGTTCACCCCAAATATAATTTCTGTTATTACTCATCCCCATATCATTCCGAACCTGTATGCTGTGGAAGTCTTCAATAAGTCTCCCTTTGTGTTCCACAGAAAAATTAAAAAAGAGTTTGGAATAAAACAGTGTTTTTTATGTAATGACTGAATGTTTGAGCAACAGTGTGTCACGGTTCCATCTGCCCCTGTCTGCCTCAAATGTCCTTCATTTCCTGTTTTTCCCCATTGACTCAGTCTCCGATCTTCCTTCACGCTCACTCATCGGTCCCTCATCTGTAATCCCCGCACATGCCAGCTATTTCCTCATCACCTGGACTTTGTATATATTCACTGTGTTCTTGTATTCTTTGTCTCGTCTTGAATGTAATTAAATGTAACCATTGTATTTTCATTTATTGTCATCATCATTAAAGTGTTTTCATTTTGGATTTTGTGGTCGAGGCCATCACTTTCTATTACACGGTGCAGTTTGATGATGCTTTTTTTGCTTTTAATATTTAATAAGAGACTAAATGGCCTTTTTGGAATAATGGTAGTGAAAAGGTTCAAAACACATTTGATTTTTTGATTGTGTGTGCAAACAGTTTATCACTCAATATTAAATACTAATAATGCAAATGATGCATAGGCTATGACACTAAAATTATGTAATATCTCAGTTTAATGCATGCTAAATGTATAAATATATGTCTGCAGAAAACATTAAGAGACCATTTCAAAATAAGGCCTATTTTAATTTTGCATCATCTCCCCATCCTAAAAAGAAATATAATCAAATTGACTTTTTCTTCTTCAGAACTAAAGTCATATATGTATATTAGCACTTATTAAACACTAAATGATATTCCACAAAAATAAATCAAATTCAAATAAAACTGCTTCTCAATAAATGTTTAGTTGAGGTTGTTTTTTCTTCATGTCCCTTTGATCAGTTCATTTATTTTCATTGCCACCATTTGACTATGGTTGACCTTGTGTCATTTACACTGTCTATTCCATTGCTTTTATCCTTTCTGTGTGATTTTGAAAAGGCCAATTTATTTTCTCTATTCGAATTGAATAAGTCAGCTTTCAATGAGTAACAACACCTGACATTGTTGAATGTTGTTGACTATTAAGCATTTCTAAGGTGCTTGCAGTGATCATTGACGTCCATGTTGTCTATTTTGTAGTGGCTTTAAAATATTTGCTGATTTCCCTTGAAGTACACAGAATCAGAAGCGAATACTTTGCATACATTAAATTCAGCGACCGGTGTCGTGACTGCATTAATAGCCTCAATCATTTCCAAAGAAAACCTGCTTGCATCAGCTGCCACTGTGTCTGTACAGTCTCCGCCAGAAGACCCAGAAGTGCTCTTTGCCTACATACTGTGTGATATTGTAAAAATATTTTTTTCTCAACGCATTACAGGCAAGTTTAGTATACGGTATGCACAGAATCTTTTTCAATTAGATGTCAAGGCATGTTTTTCCATTAAAAGCAGGCTTTAACATTCACATGTGGGGCATGTTGAGAAAACACTTTTTCACCCCAATCACACCGGGTTCCTCTCATGGAAAGTGCCTTCAGGGAAGCCCTTATGTCTTTGGTAACATTTAGTATTTAGAGTAGGAGGTGTAGGAGGACTTATTCTCAGCTCACTTCAGTAGGAAGGATATCTCTGACAACTACAGTATATGATGTTCCCTGTGATTTGGTAATAAAAATCTACAGACTCTTCTGAGATCAAATCCCTTTTTCCTCTAAATATTGATGCATTTATTAAAAGGGATATATAATAAAAAAACATATGATAAGATGGGACAAAGTTTTGCCAGTTAGAATTTAAATGTTGCTCTAGAGTATTTAATCATTTATGTCATTTAGGATTCAGATTATTGACCTGAAAATGAAAAAAAAAACAAGGACTGGATATGTTCGGAAAAAAATTAGTCTGAAAAATAGTTTTCAGGAATAAAAGCTAGTTATCCAGATTAACAAAAGAGTTACAAAGACATGGTATCAAAGGTATAAAAAGCAAGTGATGAAAAATGCATCGTAAACATACATTAATTGTTTTTATAGACAGGTTTAATCGGAGAGTTAACTTTCAGTCTGTGTTTGGTTATAATATAACAATATAAGGTTTATATAACTTATATTAATATTGATTTATATTAATATTTTATTGCATATTGTAATGTGAGAGTAATCCAGTCAGGAAGCGGATTCACGTGCAGCATAAGAATTTATTGAACAAAAGACAAAGAACAAAATAACAGAAGAACACAGGAAAAGGATATAAAATTATCCAGTGTACACTGAGCATCAACACTGAGAACAAGATCAAACATTTAACGACTGACCCAGACAAAGGAATAACTTGTGATGTGTCCGAAATCCCATACCATGACAGTACGTATGACACATAATTTAGTTATGAGAAATTTGTTTATTGGCACTTACATTATAAACGAACGTCCACCTTCAAGTTTTCCGCTATATTTATTTGATTTACTTTTAAATTTGACCATTGCTCAGCTCCCGTGGCATCATGGGATAGAAAAGTGTCCATCCGATTCACACTCACGAATCTCGGCGGAAGAAGTAGACCATCCGAGTATTTCTCGCCTACTGTTTTTTGCATCCTGAGATTTCGGACATACTATGACTCATACTCATTTTCGCCCTACTATTTAATATAGAAGTAGTCGATATTTGACTGCAGCGTGGGGTTTAAACAGGGCCGGATTGGGAATCATTTTCAGCCCTGGAGTTTCATGCCTTAGACCAGCCCACTTTAGTTTACGACTGACTATATTAAAATAATGATAATTTAAACCTCAGAATACAAGTCTGCAATAGCGCACTGTTATCTACAGCCTTTTAATTCATTGTATGTTTCAAAAATATCATAATTTCCAATTCAATGAAAATACGGTTTCTATGGTTTATCCTATTCCCTTTCAATTGTGGGGTTTGTAACTATCGTTTGATTAAAAAAATAATAGGTCACTAGTAACACTTGGGCATAGAGAGTTGTTATATTGCAACTAATGTGATCACAGCAAAAAAAAATGCTTTTCTTACTTAGTATTTTTGTCTCGTTTCCATTCCAAATATTAAAAAAAATCTTAAATCAAGATACATTTACAAAACAAGTAAAATGGCATGAGAAATTATGTCTTGTTTTCTGAAAAAAAACCCCTCAAAATTAAGTAATTTTTTGCTTAAAACAAGTTAGCCTACATTATCTGCCAATGGGGAAGAAAAATAATTGTGTTTCCTTTTGAATTTAGATTTGGCTTGTTTGAAGCAAAAACATTTTTAGTTTCTTATGCGATTTCACTTGTTTAGTAAATGTATCTTGAATTAAGAATATTTAGATATTTGAACTGGAAACAAGACAAAAATAATAAGTAAGAAAAGCATTTTTTGCAGTGATGATGTTTGCTTATTCACACACACTGTGACTGTGGTACAACAACAGCTTACCTGCTGTGTCTTTCACAGTGAGAGTCTCTGGCATGATACAACTGGGTCCTGGCTCCGTTTCTGACACTAAATACACTTTTAAACATTTATTTCTGTTACATTATTAATTATCTCAGGGCATATTTCAGGGCTCTTCATTGCTAATTCTTCTGAATGCTAATCCTCCCCATTCCGGTGTATTGGGGTCATGACTGGAGCTTGATAATGTTACTGGGCCTGACTCTTCATCACTATTATCAGCAAACTGGACTAGAGGCGGCTGCTGCTGAAGAGCCACAGGAAAAAGTTTGATACATGAACGGTGGTTTGCAGACAACTTTGTTTTGCACGGCCGCTAGCATCTTGCAGTGCTCCTATTCCTAACAACCTTAACGTTAGCTCACCGGCCGTCTCGTCGTCTTCATTTGTTTTGAGGAAAATATGTGATCGGCTTAGAACATTTGGCCGCGTCAGTTTCCAGAGCTTTCTTCTTATTTTGAGCAACTTGCAGTGCCGCTGTCGGGGGCGGGGCCAGCGAGTCAAAAGATAGTCACGTCATCATTAACCTGCAGGCTGCACTCTGAGTGGGGCTGCGAAAAAATATTAAATAAAAAGATTAGGGCCGCTGTGAGTGCAGGCAGCCTAGGGACAGCACCATCCACATTTCAATCGTGCCATGACAACACCGGCCCTCGCGACAAAAACGGACCGGCCCACCGGGAATTCTCCCGGTGCTCCCGATTAGCCAATCCGGGCTTGGGTTTAAATACACTGGCAACTTACAATGGAAACAAGATAACTAGATACACCTGGGGAAAACAATTAACAAGAACCATTGAATAAAATAACTAAACAGGACTACACAGGAAACAGGAAAGCAAACAACCAAAACTACAAGCTAAAGTCCAAAAGACAGGGGAACTCAGACTGAATCATGACAATATCAATTGTATTGAATTAAAAATACTCAACAGTTATTAACTATTTGTGGAGGTCTACCGTTAATTAAGTTTGGGCCAAAAACGTTTGTTCTTGTTGTTGCCGCTGAAACCACGTATAGCACGTTTTACAAGCTTCAGCTTAACAGTAAATAGATGGGTACTTTATTGATCCACATACAGATTTAAGGAAATACATATTAGCGCACACACAGTAGAGTAATAAGGAATAGATGACTGAAATATCAAGAAATGAAGGTGCATCAGAAATACACATCTCATTTCATGGCTTGTATTTACCTTGACACTTTATAAGAGAATGATTTACTAACATGGCACATTTTAAAATTGGCATGATAAACAAGGTACCACAGTAAACTGTACATTTATTCCAGCCTATGTGGAATGGCATAAAACAAGATTTCTTTTAGAAAGAAAATAGGGTATGCAGGTATGGCAAAAAATAACTCCCATTTCCTCTGCGAAATGATTCACAGTCCATAGGCTTTTGAATTAGCCGTTAGCTGGCTGGAACATGAACGGATATGTTCTTGTCCGCAGCTATAATCACAGTGATTTAGCCAAATAAACGCTCCCTCCAAACAGCAATCCTTCTTCCTCAAGCAGGCTGCTAGCTTAGCCCACCACATGCCTCGCTCTCGTCTGCTATATATAGCAGTCATCATCATCGGCTTTTAGAGAGCTTTCATCTTTTTTCTCCTTTCTTTCTCTTTCTTTTTTTCTGTATTAACCGCACCAGTGGCTCCCTTTTCCTAAAGTGCTTTCCTGCAGCTTGCTGTAAGTCTCCTGCCGTGTCCTTCAAGAGGTCACGCATCGCATTGTTCTTGATTCTTTTCCTTCTGAGTGGTCAAACAAAGTTAAACTTAAAAAATAAGTATTTCGACATATGGTAATAGAATGGATCACCTAAATAAGAAAATGTTGTCCTTTAATGGTCATTCGCCTCAAATCTTGAAGATGCTGATCATTCTTTTCAATTACATTATTTTACAGCACTTTTAAGCTATCGAAAAGTACAAATTCCTAAAAATTTCTTACCATTATTCAGCAAAATCATATTATCCACCGTACTGTAGCTCTCTTTGGTACAATACTTGAATAAATCATCCATTAAGGATCATGTTACATCCCAGATGTTGGAGTAATATTATTAAAATTATTTTATATGCCAGAAAAACAAGACATGTATGATGCTAAGGAAAAATTGTGGTTAGTTTACAAAAACTATTGGAAACAGGTGGATAAAATGAAAGTAAAATAAAAAGAAAGTAAAAATAGAAATGTTTAGCATCCAGGTTGACATAACTAAACTAAATAATAGAAAATTTATAAAATCCCCAAATTATTAAATTATAAATCCACCACTGCTTTACTCAAACAGGGTCTTCCTCAGGGCTCAGTTCTCAGTCCATTATAATTCAATATTTATATCATGTCTCACTATCCACCAGACCGCATCATTATAAGAGTCAAAGATCTTGTTAGAGTCCAGTTTTCTCTGTTTCCCCCCCCAAAAAAAATCCCTCAAAATTAAGAAAACATACAACCACTTTTCTTAGCTTCTTGGTGCCAACTCAATTTTCCACCTGCTCCCATCAGAAATTTCACATTATATATTTCACTCTAGTTTTCTATATTGATAAACTTTCCAGTGCTGCATTTTTCCGACTTTGCTGTATTGTGTTCTTATGTCAGCCCAAAATATAGTGAATCATTTCATTCCTCCTTAACTACTGTAATGCTCTTTTTGTTGGACTTCCAGCACAATCTATTTCCCATTTACAATATTTTCTCTATATTATCCTCAATTGGCCATTTGTGTCATCTCATACAAAAAACGACTGTTTACCTTTCACTCAGTGGCATTGCTCCTTCTTAACTCTCTGATTTACTTTGTCCTTACACTCTGTCTCACACACTTTCATCTTCTGGGGGAGAACTTTCTGTACATAGATTTCAGCAGCAGGTCTTTTTCTCTTATGGTTCATAAGCTGTGTTGTTTGCAGCAATTTCAGTCATAGCAAAACCCCAGTTCTATTTACCTGAATTGTGGAAGAGAGATATTTCAACATCACTGGCAAAATAAATAAATATTTTAGACTAAGAGTTAAACCTGATTTATCATAACTTAAATTGTTTTAAAAAACAAATATTTCAAAGTTGCTTCAACTACTGTGCATATGCACAGGTCATCAAGCACCTCATGAGACTGTGTAAATCCCCACCCCAGAAAACCATCAGTCTTCATCGATTGACGATTGGCACGTTTTACTGCAAGGCAGGACTTCCTTCTAGAGCGGTCATATTGAGCTGCGTTCCCTCCCCATTCATAGTAATGGCAATGGCACATCTTGATAATATCTAATATCTTTGCATTAACTCGCTGACTCAAAGTTTTGTTCATATTGGATCTCGGGGTGGCAGTGTGCTGGAATGGAAGATAATCAGAGAATAATGATTTGGTCAGTTCTTCACACAAAGCAACTGTGAGACTTGGACAATAGCACACAAGTTGAATGAACTATTATTAAAGGCTACATTCCCGGAATCAGATTTTTCAAACTTTAGTTAGTGTGTAATGTTGCTGTTAGAGCATAACAAAACCTGCAAAACGATAAAGCTCAAAGTTCCCTCGCCATGTTTGGAAAAAAGTTGTGATCTTTGACAAAGACTGACTTTTGCACATGCACTAGCAGACCTCCGTTACACTTCGATCGACCCACATGTTTTTACTGACGAAGTGAAGATGATGCATTTGTTACTGTTTATTGCTAAAAGCCAAAGCTTATGAATACACGTGCACAGAGAGGGGACTGACCAATCACAACAGACCGAGAAGCGGAAGCTCACAGATATGGTGGGACATCTTCACACACACGCTCTAAGTGGGGAACCAATTACGACAGACCTGGTCAGCTTTACGAATCAGAGTGTTTCGGAAGGAAGGACAGGGGAGACCGGAAGAAATCCAGTCGTTTTGTGAGAAGAGGGACAGCGGTGAACAATACACTTGAAATATGTGAAATATAAAGCAATTTTTGAAATTAGAAACATGAACATCTATTGTTAAACACCCAAAAAACATAATCAAAGCCCCAAAAACAGCTAGAGACTGGGTCCTTTACTACATGAAATGAAACTCAAAACTACATTTTTACAAATACAACGTTCAGATGGTTGATATCTTTGCCTTTTTTCATATTTATTATTAGATTCAGATTTACATATTTATTTATAGGGTTTATTTAAAACTTTGATTGTGTGTTGCGTAATTGTAGACTACTTGGCCAAAACACACATACATGCCTTAAGCTTACCGAGTCATTCTACTGTATACTGTCTGCTGTCACATAGAGAATCAGCAAAATATTAAGAACTGAGTTTTGATTTCCAGTATTTTTTGGATCAACATAAAACCAGTAGGTTCTTCACAATCACAAATTCTCAATTTGTGATCCAAGGTGAAATATTTATAAATTCATTTAGTTTTGGGTGAACTATTCTTATTAGCCTGGTTCGTGGCTGTTTCCACATAGCCGCTAAAGTGAATGTAGATATCATCCCATGGTGGCTATCTGCCCCCATCAGTAGACTCATTATACAGTGAATGACCCCATTATATCACAGGGAAACTGCTATTTCCCTCGACGACCCTCAAGCTTTGATTTGAGAGATCCCATGGGACCTAATTTAATTTGACGCCCTGTATCAGACCACTCTTCAAACTGAGCTCTAGTATATACCACATTAAAAAGACCTACACTGCATTTAGTTTGGGGTTTGGGGTTATTGATGCCAGTGTTTGATTGCTGGTGCAACTCTAGCCATCTGGACTCATAACACACTGAGCCAGCAATTATGGGACTCATTGTAACAGAGCTCTGCAATTACACTTTACATTGAATAGCATTCATCTAATTTGTTGCCTAAACAGGATAATGGCACGTTGGGTCGATAAGAAATGACCACGTGTATTTCTCACATAGTATAATTTTAAACATACTTTGTGAATGACTTTTGTGCCAGATTGTAACATTTCTTTTGCTGCTTTATATTGGAAGGTAATTTACAAAATTCTGTTCCCGGAAAGTTTTATGTCATCTCTTTACTGACCTATCAATCAAAAGCCATACAAATACTGGGCAATAATAAAAATAGACGACAGAGAAAGCAAAAATATACACTGTAAAAAACGTAAAAGCGACAATATTGCGGTAGCTGAAAAAACATACAAAATATTTTTTGGGTTAAGGAGATTTATGTTATTTTACACCCGACTTGTACATTTATGTAATTTGACATTTACTTCATTTCAAAAATACTGTATGTAAAAATTAAATAATTCTGAAAAAAAAACTTCCGTAAAAGTGGCAATATTGCGGTAGCTGAAAAAACATGCAAAATAGATTTTTGGGTTAGGGAGATTTATGTTATTCTACACCCGACTTATTTACATAAATGTAAATTACATTTATGTAATTTGACATTTACAACATTAAAAAAATATGTAAAAATTCTGAAAAATAAAACAATGCAATTCCGTAAAAGCGTCAATACTGCGGTAGCTGAAAAAACATACAAAATATTTTTTGGGTTAAGGAGATTTTTGTTATTTTACACCCGACTTGTACGTTTATGTAATTTGACATTTACCACATTAAAAAAATATATAAAAATTCAGAAAAATAAAACGGTACAATTCCTTAATTCCTACAGTTTTTTACAGTGCAGAATTCTACAAGTTATATATAACACAAGCAGATGTTTAAATTGTTCACCATCAATCCAGAATATTCTGCGATCCTACATTATAAAACACAGCACTTAACACCCCAGGCACTGTCATTTACAACATAGGAAACTTTTCAAAACTCATATATACTCACTCACACCAAAAATTTGGACATTCCAAGCATGGGCGTAGGTTTGGTCTCAGCTTTGGTGGGGACATCCCCCCTCCCCCTGGAACTCTTTTGTTGTAAGATACCAGTGCTTTAATGGCGGTTTCCTTTTATATTTCAGACTGTTGTATAATCTCAAAAATGCATTTAAAAAAAAATAAAAACCTGAGACTGTGAAATGCTGAACCAAACATTTTATTAACAAACGAACATAATTTACTATGTACGTTAGTAGCCTATTTAAACTTACAATTTCCGTTAATCACGCTTTAATATTTCATAGTTCATAAAGACTTTACCTGCGACGCTGGTGTGCTTCTTTCCGGTTACGCATTCAACACATCATGTTTACAGGGCTGACAACAACAGCACATGTGTCTAGAAACGACAGAATAAAACCTTCATTAAACTGTGGGTGATTGCCCTTGTATTTCTCTGCATGTTGGGTAGGCTACACTCACAAACGAAAAATGTCTCAGATCCACTGTTTATGTTGACTGCAAGATTCTAAGTTTAGGTAGGCTGATTAACATTCAGTGACTTTCTAACGTAGCCATCCTGGGTAACACATACTATCACCAGTTAATACTATTTTCCACAGTAGAATCTGCATTTGAAAGCCTAATCAGTCACTACAACTGCTAGTTTATTTGTGTGGCTAGTTATTTTGCCTACTTACACTCTGCTTTATGAAAAAGCTTCGTTTGTCCCCTTTCTTCTTCTTGGGTGGCATAGCTGATCTTCAAAGTACAAAAACCGGAATTTAAAAATGTTTTACTCTGGCCCTGGTAACTTTCCTTCGGCGTCGTCAACACGCACACACACCAACCACTCGCTCGCTGCCAGTGCAAGCACAAAAGTAGTCCCGGCCCGCGCGTGTAGCCTGTCAGATACCCCGCCGCCAATCAAATTACGGCGTTTCTTGTACTGTCGTCGTCCTGGCCGTTGGAATTGATCCAAATAGCAGCGCAAAGATCCAAATAGCAGTTCAAAGGAGCTTGATAAATATTGGTGGGGACAAATTTGTCATCTCAAAATATTGATTGGGACTAGTACCTAGCGTCCCCACCTAAACCTACGCCCATGATTCCAAGCATTCTAGGAAAAAATGCTGAGTCATCAGAGAACGGATTTACATTGCCCTCTGCACACTCAGCCAAGCCCGGATTGGCTAATCGGGAGCACCGGGAGAATTCCCGGTGGGCCGGTCCGTTTTTTTGTCGCGAGGGCCGGTGTTGTCATGGCACGATTGAAATGTGGATGCTGCTGTCCCTAGGCTGCCTGCACTCACAGCGGCCCTAATCTTTTTATTTAATATTTTTTCGCAGCCCCACTCAGAGTGCAGCCTGCAGGTTAATGATGACGTGACTATCTTTTGACTCGCTGGCCCCGCCCCCGACAGCGGCACTGCAAGTTGCTCAAAATAAGAAGAAAGCTCTGGAAACTGACGCGGCCAAATGTTCTAAGCCGATCACATATTTTCCTCAAAACAAATGAAGACGACGAGACGGCCGGTGAGCTAACGTTAAGGTTGTTAGGAATAGGAGCACTGCAAGATGCTAGCGGCCGTGCAAAACAAAGTTGTCTGCAAACCACCGTTCATGTATCAAACTTTTTCCTGTGGCTCTTCAGCAGCAGCCGCCTCTAGTCCAGTTTGCTGATAATAGTGATGAAGAGTCAGGCCCAGTAACATTATCAAGCTCCAGTCATGACCCCAATACACCGGAATGGGGAGGATTAGCATTCAGAAGAATTAGCAATGAAGAGCCCTGAAATATGCCCTGAGATAATTAATAATGTAACAGAAATAAATGTTTAAAAGTGTATTTAGTGTCAGAAACGGAGCCAGGACCCAGTTGTATCATGCCAGAGACTCTCACTGTGAAAGACACAGCAGGTAAGCTGTTGTTGTACCACAGTCACAGTGTGTGTGAATAAGCAAACATCATCACTGCAAAAAATGCTTTTCTTACTTATTATTTTTGTCTTGTTTCCAGTTCAAATATCTAAATATTCTTAATTCAAGATACATTTACTAAACAAGTGAAATCGCATAAGAAACTAAAAATGTTTTTGCTTCAAACAAGCCAAATCTAAATTCAAAAGGAAACACAATTATTTTTCTTCCCCATTGGCAGATAATGTAGGCTAACTTGTTTTAAGCAAAAAATTACTTAATTTTGAGGGGTTTTTTTTTCAGAAAACAAGACATAATTTCTCATGCCATTTTACTTGTTTTGTAAATGTATCTTGATTTAAGATTTTTTTTAATATTTGGAATGGAAACGAGACAAAAATACTAAGTAAGAAAAGCATTTTTTTTTGCTGTGATCACATTAGTTGCAATATAACAACTCTCTATGCCCAAGTGTTACTAGTGACCTATTATGTTTTTAATCAAACGATAGTTACAAACCCCACAATTGAAAGGGAATAGGATAAACCATAGAAACCGTATTTTCATTGAATTGGAAATTATGATATTTTTGAAACATACAATGAATTAAAAGGCTGTAGATAACAGTGCGCTATTGCAGACTTGTATTCTGAGGTTTAAATTATCATTATTTTAATATAGTCAGTCGTAAACTAAAGTGGGCCGGTCTAAGGCATGAAACTCCAGGGCTGAAAATGATTCCCAATCCGGCCCTGCACTCAGCTATATCAACCCGTTAGTTTCAAAGATTTACCCTGACCATTTGATTTCAATCTAACCTCTGTTATTTCATCAAAATACAGGACATGTACTCTAGAACTGTAGAAATCCCAGCGGCAGTTTCAATGAGAGGAATTCTCAGGACTGCTATTCAGTAACTACTCCTTATTATTCAGATTGCATCCATGAAAGATTGCAATAGAGTAAACGTGTTAAATGTAATTGTTGAAATAGTGTAAGCATCAATCGTATTGTCACTCGGGTGATATTTGCAGACAGGATCCCATATGTTTGCCCAACAAGCTCCTGTGGCTCTGATAGTGACCATACATTGAAATCTTCTAGTTTTGTACCAACTTTTTAACACAAATGTTTTTTAGATGGAGTATTTTATTTGCATTAAAACCCACCAACTATTCTTATAAAAGTATTAGTGGATCGTAATGAAAACGTATCTGTAATATGACCTCTGTAATAGATCAAACACTATTTTTAATTGGATCCGAAAGTGTTTGTGTTTCACCGATAAATGCAAAAAAAGAAGAAATGGAACACCAAAACCACTTAAGCACAATGTTTTCCCAATATCTTCTAGATGTCCTAATTTAGGAGTCGGGCTGTTCATTTTCATCTGCTTATTAGAGCCAAACAGATGTGTTTGAAGTCATTTATAAAAGAATCAATACGGCAATGAAGTTTCTCATCTAATTGCTGTCGTGCCACTAATAGCTGTAACAGCACTTTGCATTGGACAGACACTGCAGGGTTCCTGCGAGAAATTATCTTTTCTGTTTTCTTCACTGCCAAGAAATCCAAACCCTTTGATGCTGTATCTTGGAAAATCAAAACGTTGAAAAAAAGTAATAATGTAAGGGGACATGGCTCATTTGAATGCTATTCTACTGGAAAATACTGATTATTTTTTGTGGGTACGGAATGACAAACTGTAGACCTGATGTTTCTTCAAAATTATTTTGGAAAAAATTGTTGATCAAGCCATGCGGGCTCGTCCATCAATCATGAAGCCAATCCCAAGGCGCATTAGCAGCCAATCAAACATTGCCACCACCTCGGTTTGCCCCAGTGCACTCTGGGAGCTGGTTTTGACGGCTGACCACATTAAGATGTATGGTGGAGTATGGCATTAGGGACCCGTCCTACATAACCAGTAGCTACATGTCACTTTTCTGCCAAATTAATTCGTAAGGTCTTTATTATAAATGTGTCTTAACATAACTAACTTAAATTATACATGAAATGTTGCCTCTTATAATTATATCTTAATAGAAACACAACATGGAATATCTCACAATTCTTTTAAAGGGGTCATATTGCGTGGTTTTATGTGTCTTATGGAGTGTTAAAAGTTGCCCATGCATGTATTAGACACGTAAAATTGCACAAACTAAAGTGTCGGAATAACAGATGCATTCCATATAAAAGCAATGAGTTTAATTTTCGTAACTATGTCACAAGATGCTTTTAGCCAAAGCGACTTACATTGCATTATCCTATACTTTTATACTTTAGTATGTGCAATCCCCTGGGATCGGACACACTACCTTGCGTTGTTAACGCAATGCTCATACCACTGAGCTACAGGAAAGCTTTTGGTATTCATTGAGTCTCTCCCTCTCTCTGCGTCTCCTACCATCGCATGTTGAGATATACACACGGGAACAAATGCCTCCATGGTAATGCGGCGTGAATCAAGGGCGCTCTGTCTCGCTTCATCCCTCCCTTTTCACCTGCCTCTGGGTTCAACACTTCACTCCTTGATCTCGTACCACTCCAGTACAGTGGATCAAATTCACACACTCAACAGGTACAGACTCAACATCCGGACCTTATCATTCTGCTCTAGCAAATCCTGAAAAACAGTAAACAGTGTCCATAATCTACGTAATTGTTTATTTATTGGATTATATTAAAAACAAAAAAATGGATGAGGGTCATTCATCGTTTGAAGCTGCTCATGCAGAAAACAGCACCAGCCCTTTCTCAAATGTCAGCACTAGCGGTCCATCCTCCGCACTGACCCTGAGCTTACAAGCCACATGCTGTGATTTGAAGAGGATCACTGCACCGTAGTCCTCCAAACTGTTTCCTGTTGTCCTGAATGTGATGCTCTCTGTCACAGCGGGAGATGCCTGTCCATCTGATGTAATTAGGAATGTCCTTTCCCTTCCCATAGGTGTTTACAGAGATTACTCTACGTAAGTGTGGACTACAGTACACTTGAAGAGTTTGGTTAAAAATGAGATAACTCCCTTTTTTATTTGTTCAAAAATCATGTTTTTTTATAATGTTATCATGTTTTATTGTGTTTTATTGTGTTAGAATTCAGAAGTTTTACATAATTGATATTGCATGTAGGACTGTATAGTCTGTTTATTTATTGTTTCCCTCTCCTTTATCTTAATTGTGTGCTTTCACTGTGAGTGCGTTCGTGTGTGTGTGTGTGTGTGCGCGTGTGTGCGCGTGCTTGTCTGTGTGTCCGTCCGTGTGTGTGTCTATGTCGATGAGTGCATATTGTGTGTGTGGAGCTTTTGTATGTGGGTTTGTCTGTGTTTTGTGTTTTTAACTTTTTCTTGATTTTACAGGTATATAACCTAGATATATAGTTGTTTTGCTTGTAGTCAATATGTCTCATTTACAGCTGCTTTTCAAACAACGAAAATTGTAAAAAGCGCTATATAAATAAAGTTGAGTGGAGTAGTTAGCTGTATCTTTTAAGTTATTATGGCTTAAATCAAAACAAACCAACTGCAGTTTGATTGATATTAATTGTAATGCACAATAAAAAAAGTTGATTTTGGGAAAAAAATAAGACATAATTATCTCATTGAAAAATGATTGGAAAAAAACACTGAGCCTTTCACTGGTGACATTAAAAAGCACAAAAACAAAAAAAATGGAAAACATAGGAATTGGTTTTCATGGACAATTTCCTTGTGTAATAATGTCTTATGGCACTTTCGATGAACGCCTCAATGTTATGATCTTATTGAAGAGCTGCACAGCAGTACAAAATGTCCTTTAAATTCTCCAAAGTTAAGCCCTGCGGTCTGGCCGACTCACAGCTGTTGAAATAAACTGACACAAATGAAAAGACTAAAATATTGCATCCGCGGGCGGCAGCTGTGACTTTGGTATCTTCCTCACGTAGCCGAGGTTGAGCGTTCTTTTATATAGCATACGTTCATAAAGTGTCGGCTGCTCTCTGTAGTGCAACCCGAGGGCATCAAATGATTAGATGTGAAAGCTGAAGTCTCTCTGCTCTCATAGCACTGTGTTATAGCACCTATTAGGCAAACTCTTGCTGCAAAAAGGGAAACGTCTAGACAATGTTCTTTTCATGTTACTTTGAAGTTTAATTAAGCCAAATGCATACGTCAGCTGCTCTAGCTTAGCATTGCAAAATAAATGTATGCTTTAGCAGTCTTTTAGAGACTGTACTGTAATGCTTTAAAGACAAATGATTGTTTACTGTCTGGCTTTTAGATTCACACATTAGGTTACGTAAAAAAGCTACTGTGCATAATGGCTGTCTGACAACTCAATAGAGACAAATCTTATAATGCCTTATGAACATTAGGTTCACTCGCTGTATGATTTGTTCCTCATATGTGACTGTATTGTGACTGATTTCTTCCTCATATGTGACTGTATGTATAATGTACATTGGTGTGAAAAAGTATTTCTGATTTTTAGTTTTTTGCATATTTGTCATGCTTAAATTATCCAGATCATCAAACTAATTTTAATGTTAAACAAATAAAACCAGAATCAAAAAATACAAAATGCAGTTTTTAAATTATGGATTTATTAAGGGAGATAACAATCCAAACATTTCTGTATTATGTGAAAAAATAATTGCCCCTAAACCAAATAACTATTTGTGCCACCCTTGGCAGCAACAATTGCAATCAAGCATTTTCAAAAGTCTTTCACATCGCTGTGGAGGAATTTGGCCCACTCTTCTTTGCAGAATTGTGTTAATTCAGTCACATTGGAGGGTTTTCGAGCATGAACAGCCTTTTTAAGCTCATGCCAGAGCATTTCAATTGGATTTAAGTCCAGACTTTGACTAGGCAACTCCAAAACCTTTATTAAGATTTTTTTAGCCATTCAGAGATGGAATTGCTGGTGTGCTTTGGATAATTGTCTTGCTGCATAACCAAGTGCGTTTAAGCTTGAGGTCACAAACCGATGATCATTCTCTTTTAAGATTTTCTGGTAGAGCGCAGAATTCATGGTTCCATCAATTATGGCCATTCTTCAAGGTCCTGAAGCTGCAAAGCAGGCCCAGACCATCACACTAGCTCCACCATGTCTGACTGCTGGTATTATGTTCTTTTTATGAATACTGTGTTAGTTTTATACCAGATGTAACAGGACTCACGCCTTCTAAAAAGTTTAACCTTTGTCTCATCAGTCCACAGAATATTTGCCCAAATGTTTTGGGGATCATCAAGATTTTTTTTAGCATATGTGAGACAAGCTTTTGTGTTCTATTGGTCAGCAGTGGTTTTTGTGAAATCTTTTATGTAATCCTGGACGAGTCGTCGTTGTGCTCTTGGAGAAATTTTGGTAGGTCAGCCACACCTGGGATGCTTTCTCCATTTGTGGATAATGGCTCTGTAACCCCATCTAGACTGATACATTTCAAATACTTTGTTTCTCATCTGTTCTTGAATTTCTTTAGATCGCGGCATGATGTGTTGCTATTTGAGATCTTTTAGACTATCAATTCATCACAGTTAATTCATGATTTACCAAGAGGGGCAAATACTTCTTCAGATAGGGTCAGAAATATTTGGATTGTTTTTTTCATTAATTAATAAAACTATCTTTTAACAACTGCATTTTGTATTTACTCTGGTTTTCAAGTAATATGAAAGTGAACTGTTTGTCAGGTATGGTGACCCACACCCAAAATGTGACCTCTGCTTTAAACCCATCCAGAGAGTAGTGAACACACGTACATCAGGAGCAGTGGGCAGCTATCACTGCAGCGCCTGGTGAGAAAGTAGGGGAAGGTGCCTTGCTCAAAAGCAACTCAATCATTACAAGCCAGACCTGAGAATCGAACCGACAGTCTTATGGTCACAAGTCCAACTTTCTAACCATTAGGCCACGGCTGCTATATTATTCTTTTAATATGAAATTAGTTTGATGATCTGTATTATTTAAGCATGACAAATATGCAAAAAAACTAAACATTCCGTAAGGGGGAAAATGCTTTTTCACACCACCGTATTTTTAAAGGCAGCGGCTATTTGTACAACGTGTAAATAGTGACAGATGCTATTAACGCTAATTTAAATAGTAGTAGGTTCTGTTTACACTACGTGAAAATAGCAGCATTTGTAAGAGATATGCTATTTACACTAACCGAAATAGCTGTTATTTAGTTGGATTAAGTAGTGGCAGAGAATGTTACTACTTGCACTTTAGTATCATTGCGCATTAAACTTTATGCAATAATAACAGAGTGTAAATTCATATTTATATATGAATGTCATTATATTTATTGGTAAATTATATTTATATTATATTTTTTTTATTTAAATTATGGCAATTTATTGAGATATTAAAGCCCTACACCCACCCCTAACCTTACCATTGCTATTGTACAGTACTCAGTCTTCAAGCACACACAAAATTAAAAAAGTATAAAATGAATGCATGAATGCATTGAAACTATAGTAGTTAAAGTGCAAGCCTAATTTATACAGATAATCAACTAAAATGATCAAATTCCTCAAAATCTTACGTTGCTAGTGAAATTGAAGATTTTTTGAATGCATCAGTGCAAATGTACTGATATAGATACTGATGTATAAGCATGAAATGAAATATCCTCGCCACCATGATATCCAATCACATGTGGTCACAGGAGACGCATTTGAGATGCATGTGAATATGTTGGTCTTTCTTACTTACCCATTTTAACCAGACCATTTAAGACTAGTAGTTTCCAACACACAGTATGTAAAAGACATGTTGTCATGCCTGTAACCAAACGTCAGGCATATGAACTCATATAATGAAAATATCCTCCAACCCATATGAAAATATGATCAAAAGAAGCGTTCATAAAACCTACACCTCTACCGACAGCAAGCCATGCAACAGACACTTTCACCTTGATGTTCTGTGGGGTTTAATCTGTATGGTAATTGGAAATTAGCGTAGCTCAGTTGGTAGAGCATCGAGTTAGCTGCGCAAGCATAATTGGTTTGATCCCAGGGAACATACTAATAAAATGTATACCTTACACCCAAATTCTCCACACAAAAATGAAAATTCTGTCAGTGTATATTCAACCTCTAGTAGTTCCAAACCTGTATACATTTTTTTTCCATTGAACACAAAAAAAGGTATTTCAGGAAAAAAATAGCAACTGGCGATTCTGGGTCATCTTTGACTATCACACTAGAAAAATGGTTGTCAATGGCACCCCAGAACTGTTTGGTTTCTTAAATTTGTCAAAATATCTTATTTTTTGTTGGTATTTTTTTCTAGTCAATGATGTCCCAGACATGTCAGTCACCAACATTCTTCAAAATGTATTTCTTTGGGTTAAACCGAACAAAGAAATGTATACAGGTTTGGAACAACTAGAGGGTGAGTAATTAATTCCAGACAGAATTTTATTTTTTGTATCCCTTTTAATGCACTTAAGGGGGCGTGTAAAAAGTTCACAAATTACAAATAAAATCTTACCAGCTTTGGTTGGGTTGCCCAAACATAATTTTACAAGTTTCATTTTTATAGTGCTTTTTAACATTTGCATTAAGTCAAAGCAGCTGAACATAAAAAATATGTTAAAAATATAAGATATAGCCCTAAAAAGTCATAAGATTAGTATAGATAATCAAATACATACACATGTACAGACACATACATATCTACAGTATATACAGTATACCTACATATACTGTATGTACAATCATAAAAGCATTATATACTATAAAGTACAAATCATATGATATTATTGCAAGTCTTACAAAAGATTCAAACACTTTCTGTAAATCACATTAAATGCCATTCAAATGGCTAACAAAATACAAAATAAAGATATATCCCTAAAAAGTAATGATGAAATGAAATACATACCCATATACAGGCAGATAAATATCTACAGTACATACAAACCTGTATGTAAACTACACTGTCAGCATTATACATTATTTTATAAAGTACAAAACAAATGCTATTAACGCAAGTCTTACGAAAGAGTTTATATAGTTTATACACGTTCTGTATATCAACAGCTGTCTCATTTGTTTCTAGTACATTTTCTGGGATGAAGAGAATTTTTCAAATGTAATAAATAAATTATCTCACCAAAGCAATGAAAAAGCAACTTGGTTACATCATGCGTTTTCACAGGTATCATGTGCTGAAAAACACCACGTCAATGGTAGCTCGTCCTGTGAAAGCTTGGAGAGAAATAAATGCAATCAGTAGTGGCTAGCGAGTTTCTGAAGTATTGAAATTAGCCTGTTAAGAAAATAGCCGCTCTTTTTGTCCCCAAGGTTGTTGTCCTCAGCTGATAGCATCAGCATGCCGGGCCAGTCTCAAGATAGATTAATGTGTCATTGGACAGGAACAGTCTTTTATCAGATGCCTACAATACCTGTCTGGACCAACCAAAGTATTGTCAATGAAAACCCACACTGCATACGACGGCTGCAAACCTTAAATTCACCCGATCTACTTCTTTAGTGATGCTGAACACAAGGTGATCCTTGAGACATAATGTGCATTTAAATACCTCAGCGGAACTACGTCTACTTAAGCACCATGTTGTAAGATGGAACGAAAGCATGCAAGCATGAAGATTTCCATTCATTTTCACAATGAATAGGTCGATTCCTGGTAATGATCCCCTGTGAGAGAAAATACACAGCCTTGATGTTTGTTTTCTGCTTGTACAATTGAATGATGTTGTATTTTGACAAGAAACCAAAGAGATTAACACCAATATACAGCCGCAGAAAAATTAAGAGATCATTTCAGAGACTGTTTTTCTGATTTTAAAATGTACAATTTATAGGTATGTGTTTAAGTAAAATTATTCTTTATGTTTTATTCTCTGAACTACTAACACTTCTTTTGCCAAATTTAAAAAATATATATTGTTTATATTGTCTATTTGCTTTCATTTGCAAAGAAACATGTCAAAATAACAGAAAAGATTATCTGACCTTAAATAGTGCATCAAAAAAATAGTAACAGTAATATTTGTACATGAATTTCAACACTAATTTGTATGTGGTATAACCATTATTTTTATCACAGTTTTTTTATGTGTCGGGTCATGCTGTCAGTCTTTCATATAGCTGTTGAATGACTTTATGTCACTGCTGAAATTTGATTTTGTTGAAATTCAACAAACACTGGACTAGAAGGGCCACAATATCTCCAGAAATGCTGATTTGAAATAAAAAGTTGGAGGGGTCTCTTACATTTTCCACGGCTGTACAAACCAAGTTTACAAGGGGCATTACAACCCAAGACCTCACTGATTTAGCCAAAATGGGTCCAGTGAGGTTTCAAATTGTACAAACGGCTCACTCCACTGCTCTCCCCTCCCTTTCGAAGCCCTACGACGGGTGATACTGAGCACTGTAAAAAATAAAAAGTTGAGTCAACTCAAAAAAATAAAGAAACCAGCTGCAAAGCATTTTTGAGTTTACTCAACTACGGAGGTTGAAGTTCTGCCAAATCATTTTTGAAAGTTCAGTGAAGGTGGATAGGTGAGTTGAGCGAACTTTAAAAAACAAGTAGCCACAACTGCATGAGAATGAAGTTCAGTCAACTCAAAATAGCTTTGCAGCTGGTTGCCTTATTTTTTTAAGTTGATTCAGCTTTTTTTTATCTTTTAATTTATCTTTGAATGATCTTGCATGCAAATTTCTCAGATTTAAATGCTGTACACCATGCTTTAAAAACAATACAAAAGACTCCCATCATTACAGAAAATATTTATTAACAAGTGGTCACACCGAGGACCCTTAAGTGGCAAAATAACACTTTCTTGGCATGCATTTAAAGTGACATTACAGCACAACATCTTTTTAAAGTGCTGGAGTAACAAATTGCAAGGGCAACAGTTTTAAAGTGCTGTATCAATGAAGACTTCAGAATTCTACAAATTGCAATGTGTTTGAGTAATGCAGTTTCACAACTGTAAGAACAGCATTTAAAATACATAACATAAAACTGAAAAGAAAACAGGAAGAGCATGGTTCTTGCCCTTATCTTGCTTAACGTATCCAGCTATTTAGACATTAAAAGTTTGTTTTTGAAGGAGGGGACTCTTGCTGAGCACTGGGGGTCAAGACCAATAAACACCTTTTGAATAATTTCAAAGGTGTACTTGAGTTCTTTAGGATAGTTCATGTTCAAGGCATAAATCAAGCCAAAGAGAAGAGCCATAGCAGTGGGAAGGTCTTTCACATTATCCAGAACGATATGGTCCTCTAGAACCAGAGACAGGCACCTTACATTTGGGTTTGAGTGGATGGTCGCAAGGTCATCTTCAACGATGGTTAAGATCCCCATCTTCATCCCTTTTGTATGATTTTCTTCTGGCTCTGTGTCCTGCAGTATAAAGCAGCATAAAACAAGGTCAAAAAACGTATTTTTTTTAATTATGTAACTGCATTCAGACAGTAAGAGCAAAAAACACAAGGGTAAGCAAATCATTTAACTTGTTGCTTGTATTATCTATACTTATTTCCTGGTGTGTTTTTTGATATTAATATCACTTGCCTTTTGGTTTTTCCTACATAACTGCTAAATCTTATGATTGTGTTTTGGCTGTATTTTTTCCCAAAGGTTTAAGATCAGATGGAATGTCTCCATCTCAAGGGCAGTGTTGTACAGCAGTAATTGACTATTATCTTTCTTTAGAATAACACTTTGTATTGTGCTTCAGGTGAAATCAGAAATCCAAACACTGAAAATTTCAATTGAATAAACAACTTTATACCATAACTTAGTCTCCTATGTCATGGCAGTTTTGGATTCAAGACAAAGCTGTTACCCCCTGATCTGGAGATAGATTTGAAGTATTAATGTATGTGCTGAAAAATGATCTTACCAGGCAAGTCTTCAGGAAATGTTTAGCCTTATCCCTTATAAACAAATGTAGACCTTTGAGAGCTGTAGCCTTTCTGTGAGCAAGAACATCGGAGGTCTGCGAGACAAAGAAAGACAAATATGGAAGAAAATAAATATGCTTCAAACTGTGTTTAGGTTGATTCTCAAATACCTAAGTTACACACAAACAAATCATAAAAGGTTGTCCTTAATCACAGATTTAGGAACACACTCTAAATTACCTGATTATCAAGTTGGTCCAGGAGAGTCTTCATATCATTTTCATGTGCTCCACTGCGTACCCTATACAACTTGATCATCCGTGGTGCATAGTCATCCAGACAAGAGAAAAATGAACTCTTCAGGTTTATTTGTGTGATTCTGTTAAATTCAGCACATATCTAAAAAAAACATAATTGACGATAAGAATACAGTAAGTGTACAGTAAGTCCACTCCTCTTACAAAGAAAACAAAACACAAATTAATCTTTAAAACTTACTTGATCTTCCCCAAAAATGCTGAAAAATCAGAAAACTGATCAAAAATCAGTTTCCGTTTTTTAACATTCATTAGTATTTGTTATGTCTTTGTAGATTTTTCAAAAGCAAGATGAATAAAAAATAACGTTTTACACCGTGTTTACACAGGACGCCACGTCCGGTGTGAACAACATTTAAAATTATAATGCGTTCTATTGTTTCTTCTCGCGTCGCATCCGGTGTAGACACGGTGTTCGTAATCACATAAAAAAATAACATTTTAATTGGATAATGCAGACTTGAGATTGAAGCACTTTAAAACACGCAAAATCATTTGGCTACTACAAATAACCGTAGGATTAACTTTACACGGTGAATGATATGTGGACTTAAGGCATTGCGATGTTGTTCATTCTGCTGTGTTCTCTCTTCACTGGATCTTTTTATATAGACGGCCTGATATAGCGCAAACGAGCAACGTGAATTGTTTCCGTTTACATTTTATTAGCCCTTTGTTTAATATCTCTCATATCCGACAGAAATGACAACTCTTATCAACTGGACTGTGCTGTGGTCGGACCAACGAGAATTCTAATACAATCCTCACGTTTTCTATATTAGTTTGAAGCCAAAGTGGAAAATAGATAACCATTAAAGTTAAACTCGCACCCATTATTTACTTGAATACTACGTAGACAAAATAAAAGTAAGCATTAATGAACGATATTGACAAGTCTACTACACATAATCCACATATGTAACGTAACGTTATATTGTGTTAAATACCAGCGTTTTACCGTGTATTTTATACACATATTAAATGTTAGCAGC